>CM072995.1:282080009-283361884 GCA_037038555.1 Rhynchonycteris naso
CTCTATTTACTTCTTAGCTTTCTCTTAATTGTCTGTGTTTAATGTACTTCAGTTCCATCCCCCAGTTAGTAGATTTTTGACTGATGTTTGGGGTTTAGTGGGGCACTTGAGAATAAGAGGAAATTAAATCCCACTGGGATCATGTATCTGAGTAGGCACTGGAGGGTCCAAAAGCCTTCAGGAACTGTTCTCCATTACAAAACAGTTATTTGGTGTTCTTAGCTGGAGAATAGTCTTTCCTTCTTGATTGACTCACAGAGAGTTGAAATTTTGGGGTAGGAGGGGATTTATATGTCTACACAGTCTCACTCATCTCTGGCAGACTTGTGCCTTGGATTCTGTGATTTATACACACACACACACACACACACACACACACATATATATATATATATACATACACACACACATATATGTTTTAAAAGAGCTTGTGCATTTTTCTATTGAAGTTTTAAAGAATGTTGGGTAATCTTTCTCTTGAGCAAAACAGGCCCTAGGGCCTACAGCAGAAAACAACAGGCAATAACTACCTGTCATTGTGTCAAGAGCTACCAACTCATGGAGACCCTTTGGAGTCACCCTTTTCAGGCTTATTACAAGGTAATAAATAGTCTCTTCTACCATCAAGCACTTGAAGCCCCTCCACAAGTTTAAACAAGAAAACTAAAGAGGAAGTGAAGGGGGAATGGGAGAAAAATAATGGGTGTAAAGCAATATTTGTGTTGAGAAGACATTTTTCTACATCTCCTGAGAGAGAAGTGAGTTATATGTGAAGCTTTCCTCACCACAAAGCCAATATGGGAGAGGCTTCAAGAAAATTACCTGTAGAAATTGGAGATGGAGAGATGGAAATTTTGGTCTCTAACTGAATGATTTGCTGATCTTCCCTGAGAAGATTCCATCCAATCCCATTTGAGCAGGGGAAGAAGAACTGGGAAATGGTGGGGCAGAGAGAGGGTGGCCATGGCAAAGACAGGGTGTATCCATGGGCCCAGAGGATTCAGTGGAAAGTACTTGGGCATGCATCATTTAAGAGAACTTCTTACAGAGAGGACACCCGAAATGAGTTGCCCCAGTGCTGTGGTATGATCCTCTGAAGATGGAAGTTGTGGCAAAGGCCACATCTGTCTTGACTGAGTTCAAATACTCAGCCTCCAGGAGCTTTAATGCATTGTTAGGACTAATGAAAACATGCACTTTACTGGTATGGGTCACCACTTTTGCCTGTATACCATGGATGACTTCTATCAGTCTATGATTACTTTTCCTGGCTGGTTTCTGGCCACAGATTATGAATTTAACTCTGCCCAACATTCCCTTCTTATTGCCCCTTACCATGACCTCACCTTAGATTAACTGATTTAAATTCTCTTGTTGGGCCATGACCTTTGCTCTGCCTATTAAGCTCCACTTTCTGCCTTGGTTAATTGTTTTCAAATTGTGTCACTTTTTGACTTCAAATGATTTTGCTTTTAAAGAACACCACACGGAAGTGAATAAAGATAGCACTTTTTGCAAAGGAGAAAGTGTACTGGTGGGGAAACATTTACGGCAGAGCCCTATTTCATACACTAAATCCGTGGGTTTCTGACATTTGTTCAGTACATATCTTCCCCCTCTGCTCTCTCAACAGTGCTCTAGGAGCTCTTCCCCCTCCCCAGGCCATGCAGAAGCAGAAGCAAAGATAAAAGAGGCCCTGGCCCAACCCAGAAGAGAATATTCTGGTGCATACTTATATCTAGCTAGAGTTTTCCACCACCCAAAGTGAGGTAAGCCTGGATGTAGGGAAAATAAAGAGAAAATGAGTGGATGGAGCAGACTGGAGTGTTTGAAGTGGGGAAGAAACCCAAGTTTGGTTGGGATGATGGAGTGAGCAGTAGTCCCCAGGACCCACCAGTTCATCCACTACTGTACATACCTGTTGTCTTATATCTTGGATCCCAGAAAGCTACTGCGGAGGGATTTGGAACACCCTGTGTGAGGAAGAAGTTATAAATGGTAAACCTCATCCCTGGCACTATTCAGAACCAGATGGATTTCCCTCTGGCCCACGAAAACCTTGGCCATGTTCCCACTGTTGCATACTTTAGTATGAACTGAGCTGGTTTGTTAGCTTGTCAGTAAAAAAGCATTTCACCTGAATTTTAAGTTCTGTGTCTCCTGATTCTAGAGGGGCCAGACTTCCAATTGAAAAGTGTTGATAATTTTACAGATTCAAATAAATTACCTGGTACAAATTATTATTTTCCCAGAGGGATGTATTTTTTTATTTTTTGTGACAAAGACAGAGAGAGAGACAGACAGACAGGAAGGGAGAGAGATGAGAAGTGCCAATTTTTCATTGTGGCTCTTTTGTCTCCTAGTTGTTCATTGATTGCTTTCTCATATGTGCCTTGACTGGCGGTGGAGGGTGGATGGGGGGCTACAGCAGATCAAGTGACCCCTTGCTCTAGCCAGTGACCTTGGGCTCAAGCAAGTGACCATCAGGTCATGTGTATGATCCATGATCAAGCCAGCAATCCTGAGCTCAAGCTGATGAGCTCCCGCCCAAACTGGCAAGCTCAGGGTTTCGAAATTGGGTCCTCTGCTTCCCAGTCCAATGCTTTATCTGCTGTGCCATTGCTTGGTCAGGTCTAAGGGATGTATTTTGATAGTGATTTGGATTTCAGTTTGCTCTGGGTGCAATTGGTCATTCCCTTGATCTTTAGCTGACAGTAGTTGCACTAATCAATGCTAGTTTTGCAAATGGTCAACCAGTGATTTAGCTGTAAACTCAGAGGTCCAAATTCTGGCTCAAAATTATGCGTTTCAACCTCAGATTTATGCTTGATTGCTTTTGTAGAATAAAGTGTATGGAGATAAATTATCAACAAATCAGCTACCAGTACTGAGTGAGTCAGTTTTGGAATAGAATTAGGTTTCTGTGTACATGTGCGTGTGTTACAAAGAAGTAAAAGATTACAGCAGCACTGAAGCAACTTATAATTGAGTTGGACAAATAATATATACAATTAGTAAGTTTATATTTAGAATTGTGTCTTGTGATTAAATATTTCTTTGCCCCTGAGTATGTGCTTATGTACATTTGAAATAGGTCATTAAAATTAAAGCCTTAAGTGAGGCATTAAGATATAAAGGATGCTGTTTACCAAAATGAGATGATAGGAAAAAATGTCTTGGGAACCATACAGTATGCATAGCCTTTTCAGACTGACTTCTTTCACTTAGAAATATTCATTTAAGGTTCTTCCATGTCTTTTTGTGTCTTGATAGCTTAATTCTTTTTATCATTGAATAATACTCTATTGTATAATTTTTTCCAAAAGTTGTTTATCCATTCACATCTTGGTTGGTTCCAGTTTGGGGCAATATAAATAAGGATGCCATAAACATTTGTGTGAAGATTTTTGTGAAGATGTTAGTTTTCAAATCAGTTGGGTAAATACCTAAAACTGTATGATAAAACTACTTTTAGCTTTCTAAGAAACTACCAACTATCCTCCAATGTGGCTGGATGGTTTCTTCCAATGTGGCTGCATGCTTTTGCATTCCCATTAACAATGAATGAAAGTCTTACTGTTCCGCTTACTTGTCAGCAATTGGTATTGTCAGTTTTATTTATTTGTTTGTTTATTTATTTATTTATTTATTTGAGCTGTTGCTAATAGGTGTATGGTGGTAACTTATTGTTTTAATTTGAAATTTTCTAATTACAAGTGATGCTGAGCATCTTTTCAGATGCTTATTTGTTATCAATATATCTTCTTTGGTGAAATATTTCAGGTATTTTTCCATTCTTTAAAAATTTGAATTGTTTCTTTCTTATTGTTGAATTTCATAAGGGCTCTCCACCTACTCAGTTGGGATAAAAACTTTTTATTATGTTTGGCAAATATTTTTTTTCCCAATCTGTGGCTTGTGTTCTCATTCTTTTCACAATGTCACTCACAAAGCAGAAGTTTTTAATTTTAGTAAATTTTAACTTATCTTCTAGTTTTTTTCTTTATGGATTTTGTGTTGTTGTATTTAAAAATTTGTTGGCAAATCAAAGTTATCTAGATTTTCAACCATATTTTCCTCTAGAAATTCTGCTTTGCATTTTTAAATTTAGGTTGTTTTCTTTTTTTTTAAAGGTATAAGATTGTGCCTAGATTGATTTCCTTCTTGTTTTGCATATGACTGTCTAATTTTTACAGAGCCATTTTTTAAAAAGCCATCCTTTTCCCCTTGAATGTCTTCTCCTGTTTTAAAAAATCAGTTGACTGTATTTTGTAAGGGTCTTTTTTGGGCTCTCTATTTTAGTTTGTCTTTTTTTCGCCCATACCATGCTGTTTTGACTGTTGTAGCTTTTCAGAATAGTACCTGCCTTTACTAAGGACTAAGATAATAACTTACACTTATGCGTAAGATTGAGTGGAGATTGACGTGCTGATTAAAGTCCTGACATGGATTTTTCTTTTTGAAATGAGACTGTATTTTGTTTCTTGACAGTTGAAGTGTCTATTACCTTAAAATGAATAGAAAACTCAGAAGACCTGCTGAGTTTTTGTCTCAGGCAGAGGCAAAGCTTCATTCATTGAATAGTTTTAAAGGATATTGGGGAGACAAAAATCAAGTAAAGTTTTAATGAAATCCTCCTCAGTGAGTCTTTTGAACACATGTTCAACATATAATTATGTTAGAACTCATATAGCATTTAAATAGTTATTTCATGGATGTGGGTTAACATGGGGCAAGCAGGTCCAAATAACATTTATGTTTTGTTTTCTTAAAAGTATAAACTTTTGATTGCTCCAATAACATTATAGTGTATTAATTACTTGCCATTTTTTAGTGTTTGTAATTTTTCTAAATGATGGGCTTAATACTGCATCAGTTTTGCCTTAAACTATATAGCATAATTAGTATTGAAGAAATTTTCTATCTCTTGTTTAACTTTATGTCTGAGAAAAATTCTAATGTGCACTCTACTATGCATTTTGGCTGCAGCTAAAGGACATCATTACTAGTAGTCTTGTGAGCTGCTTTTATAAACTCCACTGTTACCTATAATTGCCTTGTCCAGTGGGAATAATACCAGCTAGTATGAGTTGACCAGTAGTATTAAAGTAGCTCAGAAATTATTAGGCATTTTCCCAGTAATATGTCTGATTATTTTACATTTTTTTATGTTTGCATTTTAAAAAAGAAATATATTCTTGGAATTTACCTGTTTGAGGTAATAAATTGTTTTAAGTTAGAGTAACTGGTAAGCTTAGATCAGGGGTAGGTTAACTTTTTAAAATAAGATTTTAGGCTTTCTGGGGCATATAGTCACTGTCTCAATCATTCAACTCTGCCATTGTAGCATCAAAGCAATAATAGACTATCTGTAAACAAATGAGCTGAGTTCTAATAAAATTTTAGTTATAAAAACTGCCAGCATTTGGCCTGGAGGCTATAGTTTCCTGACCCCTGACTTAGAGAGTAAAATGTCTATTGCATTTTTTTCCTTTATTTGAAAGTAAGAGGAATTAAATAAATGCTAGTAGGCAACACACAATCTAACATGAAATAATAATGACAGTGGATGCTTTTGCTACTTTTTTGTCAGGTGTCATTTAAGAAAACTTCCTAAGTACCAGAACTTTATCTGAAATTTTTAAAGAATAAGTAAAAGCTAATATCAAGTGTCACTTTGTCCAGAGAATGAATCAAAAGAAGGGAAAATTCTATACTGGTGCAAATAAACCACTGGAATCAATTTACCTCTGACCTCCAGGCAATTGCTCCATGCTTAGCAGTGGCTCACCATTTAAGAGGAAGCTGCTAGTGACTCAGTTATCTGGGGCAAGAAATAGACACATATGCAGAGCTTACAAAATGGCTTAGATACCCGCACTTACACACTTCTTTCATAGAAAAGACTCTAGCCTGTCTGTGACAACATATTTATTCTTACTTTAAAATAAATTACCTAATTTCCTAGATAGATGATGATCAGCTATTAGTAGAGAGGAATAAAAAATGCTGCTGGAGGCTGACAATCCAATAGTAAAAGAGAGCATAGGCTTAAAACAGAGGCAACCATTGCAACTTTCAGCCTGTAGCCATTTACTGCTGGGATTAACAGTCTTTATGTACAAATTACTGCGACTGCTTTTGGCAAAGAAAATTATGAAACATGGACCAGATCAATCAGAGGCATTGTGGAAATAAAGGGCATCTTGGCATATGTGTGCTTATGAATAGACTTTGCCCAAAATTAGTGAAATTGATTGAAGTAATGGCTTCAGTGGGTACGCGGAGGAGTACAGGCAGTCTCCCGGTTATGAACAAGATAGGTTCTGTAGGTTTGTTCTTAAATTCAATTTATATGTAAGTTGGAACAGGTACATTTACCATTAAATGCAACTTAGACAGATGTTTGTCTTAACAAATATTTACTTTAACCTTTCTCTGAATGTAAATGCTTAAACATTTATAACCTTAATCTTGGATGATGCAGAAGATGATAGACCTTTGTCGGAGAGGATGGGACTGGTGTTAGAGAGTCAGGGTTTAATTTTGTTTCTGGAGTCAGTTTCTTGAAGTAGAAATCTAGGGAGGTTCGTACAGAGTTTTTTTTAATTCTCATCATAAGTGGCCCTTTAGCATCTCAGGCCTTCAGTAACTGTACAGTAAACTTTGGTGAACCTCTATGTATCAGGATCTTGCTTCTCTAACTTTGCTATTCCTGCTTCAATGAGACAAAAAGCATCAGCTAACTCTTTTAAAGAAATATTTTTCAGTGTTGGAGTTTCTAGTCCCTGTTTTCTTCCCTAAATTATATCATCTGCTGCTCCAGTTGCATAAGGTCTTCATTGGTTAGTTCTTTGCCATGGGAGTCAAGTAATGCTATGATATCATTTTCACTGATGTTCAACTGCAGCTGATCACCAATAGCCCTATGGCACTCTGTTCGTAAGACCAAGTTGTATGTAAGTTGGATGTTTGTAATTCAGGGACTTACTGTAATTTTCTGGAAAAACATTCACAAATTGCTTAGTAGTACAAAGTATAAAGAAAATGACTCCTAATATATATATTTTTTCAGAAGACAAAGGTGAACAAGAGTACTCTGGGATTATAAGAAAAAATGAGATTAAGAGCCTAATTGATCTTGACCCCAGGTTAATATGGAAACCTCAATCTTATTCTGTCTACTGTATTAAGAAAAGGGAGAAAAATATCCAAATGTGTAGTAGCTTTCCAAAACTGATTCCAATACAAGTGGTTAAAATTATTAATAAAAAAAAATCTTGGCACTTAAAGGCATAAAATTATTTGAAACACTTCATTTCACAATGATGTTGAATAAATAAAGCATTACTCTTCTTAAATAAGACCAGGTGTAGAAACAAATGACTTTTTTGTTGTTGAACAAAATTTTAGATATTTTTACTTACATAAGATTGTTTCCATATAGTACATAGTGAAGTATGGAACTGACTTATTTGGTAATTATGATCAATTTTAAATACCCAAGGATAATTTAATTCTCATATAAATTGATTTCATGCATATTTTATGTTTAGATGTCTTATACTGATAAAATTAACTGAATGACTGCCAAACACCTTTCTTCTTTCCTATGTAAATAACATTTATATTGCAAGGAGATTATTTGAAAATTTTAAGTTATCTAAGGTTTTCAACCTTGTTG
The DNA here is from genome assembly GCA_037038555.1 of Rhynchonycteris naso. Lineage (NCBI taxonomy): Eukaryota > Metazoa > Chordata > Mammalia > Chiroptera > Emballonuridae > Rhynchonycteris > Rhynchonycteris naso. The sequence continues at coordinate 282,087,694 of CM072995.1, forward strand.
CCAATAATTGACTAAATATATTTGTTCTCTTTTTAAAAAGTTATTCTTGGTCAGGTTTAACTTTTTTTGCCTTGTTTCATGTTTCTCTCTTTTTTAAATGTAATAAATAAAATATAATAGATACAGATGAAGACCCTTTTGTAACCATTCCCAGCACCATTTACCATCCCATCAGTGTGTGAGAATGTGCATATTTCCACATCTTTATCAAACTCAATATTATCAGGCTTATAATTTTAAAAAATCTTGTAAATCTGGTTGTATTGAAAATTATGAGGTTTAATTTGTATTTGATTACTTGCTAATCACACTGAACATCTTCCCATATAGTTTTGCTTCTTTCACATTTGTTGAAGATCATATGAAATGACAAAGAATGATAATGTATAGGGTGCCAAAATTTTCCATAGGAGGAGTCAAATTTTTCAAAAACCAGTAAGACAGTGAATACCAGTTGATGACATATCAGCTTTGAGAATAAGGATAGGATGGCAAGAACTTCTCAAGATCAAGGACATGTGAACAAAAGCTTGAAAGTAGCTAGCACTGGGAACCCACAAGACCCCTATCAGAAGAATGTGAGACTGCTTCCAAGGACTAAGAAAGCAGGGGGGCATATAATTTTTCCAGGAGAGAGGCAGATTTTAATTTAATTTTATTTTAAATTTTAGTGAGAGGAGATAGACACCTACATGCACCCCAACCAGGATCCACCTGATCCTTGTCTGGATCCAATGCTCAAATCAACTGAGTTATCTATCCTCAGTGCCTGAGGCTAATGCTCAGACCAATCAAGTTATCCTCAGTGCTTGGGGCCAATGCTTGAACAAATCAAGCCACTGGCTATGAGAAAACAAGAGAGAGAGAATAGAGAGGGGAAGAGAAGCAGATAGTCACTTCTCATGTGTGCCCTCACTGGGGGTTGAACCCAGGACACCTGCATACCAGGTTGATGCTCTATTTACTGAGCAAACCAGTCAGGGAAAGAGGCAGGTTTTAATTGAAAGCGTGAGAAGAAGTAGAAGACATAGGAGTTTGCTGATTATAGATTAGAAAGTCTAAGGACATAGCTGAAGGATTTAGGAATAGAGGGAGCAGTGTGGAGATGGGAGTTTGGGTACAATGGGTGTGAAGCATGCTGGGACTGACCCTGACATTATTTCAGAAGAGGTCAGAAACCAGTGTAGAAGACTGATCCTTCCTTGATGATAAGGTAGCTCCCAGGGAGAGACTGAACTTGTTGCTCTTATTAATTTATGACCATAAGAACCTAATGTGGTGCCTTCATTTGAGTAGATAGTTTCTTAGTCTTCTGTCCTTTAAAAGGTCTAGCTACCTGCAATCAGAAGATAGAGTCAGAAGCACTTACTAATCTCTGCTTCTAGAATAAGGTTAACAAAAAGATTTCAGAATTTATAAATAATATTTACTAAGGAGCTACCCTAAAAAAGCATTTTTAAATATTTCTGTATTATCTATATAAATATGAGATATTTTCTCTTTTTGTGTAGCCTTTTTCGAAACCTTCACAAGAACATATTTTTATTTAAACATGGCTTTCCACTGGGATTACATTCTACAAAAACATCAATTCTGAGAGAGTTTTGTATTGTTTGGCCTCACATACTGCATAGAATGTGTTTACTTAATGCTTATTTATATACAATTAAAGAGGTATATTTTGGGAACATTTGTTATAAGGAGTATTTCTGATGCTTATAAAAATCAAATTTTAAGCATAAAATGTGGTGCTAGTGAAAAACATAAAAGTTTACTTCTGTTGTGTTGTATCCAATTTATAACAGGAAAGCAAATGAAGACTGTAAACATACCAAAATCATAAGTTATTTAATCAATATATTACTCATAATTTCTTGGAAATTAGTGAAGATTTCTCAATTTTATGAAGTGTCTATGGTGAATTAAGACAAAGAAATTGAGTCTGGAACCTATTTCCAGATGATGGGAAGACATCTCCTGCTCCTAGATTTTGCTTGCCATCATATGTCCTCGTCTTGAGAATCTGCTGCATTTTCCCAAACTGAGATAATACCTTTCTTATAACTGCATCCATTTAAATACTGAAATGTGGATGTCAGAGAAATGGGGTGTGACAGATAGTTCTAATCTCTCCCTTTGAAATTTCAACAAATTCAACAACTATACACAAAGAAAGAACCCCAAGTATACCTGAAATATTCACACACCAGATAGACAAAATATGATTGGGTGAGAAGATGGGCCGAAGATGGAATTTGCTCCTGGAGGGCAAAAGCTGGAGGACTAAGTTTTTCTTTTTACTCAACGATCTGAGGGAGGGAGGCACTTTTAGCATGAGTTTTGTTTTGGAGCCAGGAGAAATGGAAAGACTGAGGGGCAGAGAGGAAGGACCTGAATTAAGGTGGGTATACAACCAAGAGCAGGAACACAGTGGGTTCCCAGCATCTGCCTACAAGGCTTCATTTGCAATCACAGGTGCTGGGCACACACATACCGTGAGTTGTGCTCTTGAGATCTGTGTGTGAACAGCCTGTGGAGATTCACCCACATGGTGCTGAGGCATGCTCTATCTGCCATGTAACCCATGGAGTTTGACCTGCATGGTGCAGAGGGAGCACAGTGCAGTGCTTTGAGTGTTCCTGGAAGAAGGACCAGGCTGTGCCTCCCCAGCCTCCCAAGTCCCAAATTTCTCCCTTTGATGTGTGAACAGTGGCAGTAATGGATTCCCCACAGATGAGTCTCGAGACCACTCACTCCTGTGTAAGGCAGAGGTGCCCTGCATTTGATCCCTTGTTCTGTTGGGACGTGGGGAGGCTCTGAGAGACCAGAGACTGCCATTGCTAAAGCCATAAAATTGCAAAACCCAAACAAGCCCTTCCTACCAATGTGACTGCAGCCTTGCCTACACCATTACAATAATAACGCCTCAGAAGAACTCTGCCCAAGAACCTCTCAGAGCAAAACTTGTAGTACAGTGACACCTGAAAGAAAAAAAGAGTTACCCCTCAAAAGTGGAAAAAAATACTATTTTTTTTGTTTTTCCCCAGTTTTTCTTCTTTCCTTTTTCTTCCTCTTTCCCATTTGAACTTCATTATACTTAGTTGTTATATTTTTCATTCTTGTTTTTTGTGAGGGTTTCATTTCTGACACTTTTTCTTATACTTTTTTTCTCTCTTCCCCTTTTTTCTCCTTCCTTTCCCCCCCTCTAATATAAACTTTATTTTTCATCAAATTATTATATTTTGGATTCATGATTTCTTTGTGGAGTTTTGTTTGTTTTTTACTTCATTTTTCTCTATTTTTTATTTTTCCTCAATTTCTGCTCCTTGTTCTCTGTAGTTTCTATTCTACTTATCATTATTTATAGAATATTCATTTTTTTCACTGTAATTGTTTTCAATTTTTATTATTTTAGTAATCACTTATTAGTATTATTAACAATAGCACTCTCAAATGCCATCAAGGAAAAAGAAATAGAATATTATGGATACACAAGACAGAGATGTAGCTGAGATAGATGATAAAAAATATTTCCAGAAAAGAAATCTCAATTACATGGAAACCTGGGAGCTAAGTGACAGAGAATTTAAAATTGAAGTTCTAAAAATACTCAGTGAGATACAAAAAAAAAAAAAACCCAAAACACTAAAAGGCATTTTAGTGAGCTCAGAGAACAAATTAATGAACAACAAGAATACTTCACCAAGAAAATTGAAAGTATAAAAAAAGAACCAAACATAATGAGGTAGCAAGCTTAGCTAATAGAATAGGCTAGATAAAGGAGAGAATTAGTGACATGGAAGGCAGGCAACTAGAGGTACTACAGAGAGAAGAAGAGAGAGACTCATGAATTAAACAAATGAGAAAGCTCTACAAAAATTATTTGATTCCATCAGAAAGAAAAATATAAAAATAATGAGTATATCAGAAGGATAAGAGAGGAAAAAGGGAATGAAAAACACATTGTAACAAAAAATCAATGAGAACTTTCCAAGCCTGTGGAAAGAGTTAGAGCCTCAAATCCAAGAAGCAAACAGACACCTGAGTTACTTCAACTCAAACAGACCTATTCCAAGGTACACCATAATGAAATTTTCACAAATAAATGACAAAGAAAGAATCCTCAAGGCAGCTAGTGAAAAGAAGAATACAACATATAAAAGAAGACCCATTAGGTTATCATCCGATTTCTCAGCAGAAACCCTACAAACCAGAAAAGAGTAAACCTCGATATTTAAAGTACTAAAAGAGAGGAACTACCAGCCCAAAATACTATATTCATCAAAGCTGTCCTTCAAATATGAGGGTGAAATAAAAACATTCACAGACATAGAAAAGCTGAGGAAATTTTTCACCAGAAAACCTCAACTACAAGAAATACTATAGGGGGTTACTTGACCAGATACAAGGAACAAAACAAAACAAAACTATAATTAAAAGCTCCAACAAGACCACAGTAAAAATAAGGGTAATCTGTGAGAACAATAACATAAAAGGGGAGAGGACAAAAATCAGCAATAGCAAAGGAGAAGGGAGTGCAGAAGCACTGATGAGATAATGGACTCTAATAAATATGATAGTTTTTCTTTTAATAATCTAATGGTAATAACCCCGAAAATGCTAGTACTGAAACAAATAGTTCTTTTAAAAAAAGAATAAACAGAGGAAAGAAGTATGGAATACCACCAAACAAAAACAAATGACAGAAAAACAAAAGAGAAGAACCAAACAAGACACAGAGCTATCAGAAAGCAATATATAAAATGGCAATAGGAAATCCTCAAGTATCAATTATTACACTAAATGTAAGTGGACTGAACTCACCAATAAAGAGGAACAGAAAAGAAGATTGGATCAAAAAGCAAAACCCAACTGTATGCTGCCTTCAAGAGACACATCTAAGCTACAAGGATAAAACCAAATTCAAAATGAAAGGTTGGAGAACAATTCTCCAAGCAAATAATATCCAAAGAAAAGCAGATGTAGCCATATTCATATCTGACAATGCTGACTACAAGACAACAGAGGAAACCAGAGACAAAGATGGTCATTTCACAATGATAAAGGGAACACTGTATCAAGAAGATATAACACTTCTTAATATATATTCATCAAACCAGAGAGCACCAAAATATATAAGACATCTACTAATTGATCTAAAAATAGAAGCCAACAAAAATACAATCATACTTGGAGATCTCAATACACTATTGATGGTTCTAGATCATTGATCTAAACAGAAAATCAATAAAGAAATACAGTAGTACCTTGAGATACGAACAGACCATCATACAATTTCTTTTTTTTTTTGATATGAGCTGTGACACGGTTCATATTTTTGTTCTAGATCCGATCAAAATTCCGAGATACGAGTTGTGATTTGGAAGTTGCCGCTAGTTGGTGCATTGGCACACAGGTCAAGTATTGGCAGTTTGATATACGAGTTGACTGACTTACAAGCTTGGTTACAGACAAATTAAATTTGTATCTCAAGGTACCACTGTATCGGCCATAAGTGACACACTAAACCAAATGGAAATAATACACATATACAGGACATTTCATCCCCAAACATCAGAATATACATTTTTCTTTAGTGTATATGGAACATTTCCAAGAATAGGCCACAAAATTAACATCAACAAATTCAAAAAGATTGAAATTATACCTAGCATATTCTCTGACCATAAGGCTTAGAAACTAGAATTTAACTGCAAAAAAGAAGTAAACAAACCCACAAAAATGTGGAAATAAAATAACATACTTCTAAAAATGGGTCAAAGAAGAATTAAAACAGAGATCAAAAGATATATACAGACAAACGAAAATAACAACATGACATATCAGAATCTCTGGAATGTAACAAAGGCAGTAAAAGAGGAAAGTTTGTATTATTACAAGCTTATATAAAAAAATAAGAGAACCCAAGTAAACAACTTAACATTACATTTTAAGGAACTAGAAAATGAAGAACAAAGGCAACCCAAAACCAGCAGAAGAAAGGACATAATAAAAATTAGAGGAGAAATAAATGAAATAGAGAACAGAAAAACTATAGAAAAATTTATTACAACAAAGAGCTGGTTCTTTGAGAAGGTAAATAAAATCAACAAACCCCTGGTAAAACTCACTAAAGAAAAAAAGAGAAAAGACTCATATAAACAAAATCCAAGATGAAAGAGGAAAGATTGCCACAGATATCATAGATATACAAAGGATCATTGTAGAATACTATGGAAAACTATATGCCACCAAATCCAACAATCTAGAAGAAATGGATAAACTCCTAGAACTAGACAACCTTCTTAGACTGAATCATGAACAAGTCGAAAGCCTAAATAGACCCATAAGCAGGGAGGAATTAGAAACAACTATCAAAAACCTTCTCCAAAATAAAAGTCTGGAGCCAGATGGCTATACTAGTGAATTTTACCAAACATCAAAGAAGAGTTGCTTCCTATCCTTTTCAAAGTCTTCCAAAAAATTGAATAAGAAGCAATATTTTCAAACACATTTTATGAGGCCAACATAACCCTTATACCAAAACTTGGTAAGGACAATACAAAAAAAATAAAACTATAGACAAATATCTCTAATGAATACAGATGCAAAAATACTAAACAAAATACTAGCAAATCAAATACAACACATTAAAAAATAATACATCATGATCAAGTGGGATTCATCCCAGAAGCACAAGGATAGTTCAACATACATAAAACGATTAACGTAATATACCATATCACCAAAACAAAGAACAAAAACCATATGATCCTATCAATAGATGCAGAAAAGGCACTTGATAAAACACAACATCCTTTTATGTTTAAAAACCCTCAATAAAATGGCTATAGAAGGAAAATACCTCAATATAATAAAGGTCATATATGACAAACCATCAGCTAATATCACACTAAGTGGTAAAAAAACCTGAAAACTTTCCCTCTAAAATCAGGAACAAGACAAGGTTCCCCACTCTCCCCACTCCTGTTCAACATAGTACTGGAAGTTCTAGTCAGAGCAATCAGACAAGAAAAAGAAATAAAGGACATTCATATCAGAAAAGAAGTCAAGGTTTCAATTTTTGCATATGACATAATCTTGTATATAAAAAACCCCAAAGACTCCACAGAAAGATGATTAGAAACAATAAACCAATACAGTAAGGAGGTCACAGGATACAAAATTAATATACAGGAGTCTATTGCTTTCATATACACCAACAATAAAACTTCAGAAAATGAATTAAAAATAATCTCTAGTGTCGGCCCAGTATGTGGATGTCCTGGGTTTGATTTCCAGGCAGGGTACACAGGAGAAGTGCCCATCTGCTTCTCCACCCTTTCCCCTCTCTTTTTCTCTATCTCTCTCTTCTTTTCCCACAGCCAAGGCTCCATTGGAGTAAAGTTGGCCTGGGTGCTGAGGATGGCTCCATGGCCTCCACCTCAGGTGTTAGAATAGCTCCAGTTGCAATGGAGCAACTCCCCACATGGGCCGAGCATCAACCCCTAGTGGGCTTGCTGGGTGGACTGTAGTTGGGTGCATGTGGGGGGTCTGTCTCTCTGCCTCCCCACTTCTTGCTTCAGAAAAAATACAAAAAAAATTCCTTTTACAGTTGCAACAACAAAAAAATACCTAGGAATGAACATAACAAAGAATGTAAAGGACCTATGTACTAAAAACTACAAAGCATTATTAAAGGAAATCGGAAAAGACACAATGAAATGGAAAAATATCACACGTCCTTGGATAAGAAGAATAAATATAGTTAAAGTGGCCATTCACCCAAAGCAATATACAAATTTAATGCAATTCCCATCAAAATTCTAATGTCACTTTTTAAAGATATGAAACAAAAAATCATCAGGTATGTATGGAACCATAAAAAACCCCAAATAACCACAGTAATTCTGAGAAAAAAACCAAAGCTGGCGGCATACAATACTTGACTTCAAATTATACTACAGAGCCATGATAATCAAAACAGCATGGCATTGGCAGAAAAATAGACACACAGATCAATGGAACAAAATCAAAAGTCCAAAAATAAAACCACATATATATAGGTAAATTGTCTTTGATAAAGGAGCCAAAAACACACAAGGGAGAAAAGAAAACCTCTTCAATAAATGGTGCTGGGAAAATTGGAAAGCCACATGCAAAAGAATAAAACTTTACTATAGTTTGTCCCCTTGCACAAAAATTAATTCAAAATAGACCAAAGACCTAAATGTAAAACCAGATACAATAAATTACATAGAATAAAACATAGGTACTAAACTCATGAATGTTGGCTGTAGAGAATATTTTGTGAATTTGACCCAAAAGGCAAGAAAAGTAAAGGCAAAGATAAATAAATGGGAGGGACTACATCAGACTAAGAAGTCTCTGCACAGCAAAAGAAACTGACAACAAAACAAACAGACAGCCAACTAAATGGGAGACGATATTTGCAAACAACAGCTCTGATAAGGGGTTAATATAGAAAATATATAAAGAAATCACAAAACTCAGCAACAGCAAGCAAACAATCTAATAAAAAAATGGGGAGAGGACATGAACAGATACTTCTCCCAAGAAGAAATACAAATGGCCAATAAATATATAAAAAGGTCCTCATCTTCACTAGCTATTCAAGAAATGCAAATCAAAACTACAATGAGATACCACCTCACACCTCTTAGATTAGCTATTATTATATTAACAAGTCAGGTAATAACAAGTGTTGGAGAGGCTGTGGAGAAAAAGAACCCTCATTCATTGGTAGTGGAAATGTAAATTAGTACAACCACTATGGAAGTTCCTAAAAAAACTAAGATTAGAACTTCCATATGACCCAACTATTTCTCTACTGTGTATCTACCCCCAAAACTCAAAAACATTGGTACACAAAGACACATGCAGCCCCATGTTCATCACAGCATTATTCACAGTGGCCAAGACATGGAAATAATCAAAGTGTTTCTTTTTTCTTTTTTTTAGAGGGACAGAGAGAAAGAGTCAGCAGAGAGAGGGATAGCTAGGGACAGACAGACAGGAACGAAGAGAGGTGAGAGGCATCAATCATTAGTTTTTCATTGCCATTGCAACACCTTAGTTGTTAATTGATTGCTTTCTCACATGTACCTTGACCGCGGGCCTTCAGCAGACCGAGTCGCCCCTTGCTGGAGCCAGTGACCTTGGGTCCAAGCTGGTGAGCTTTTGCTCAAGCCAGATGGGCCCGCGCTCAAGCTGGTGAGCTCAGGGTCTCGAACCTGGGTCTTCCGCATCCCAGTCCGATGCTCTATCCACTGCGCCACCGCCTGGTCAGGCGGTAATAGTCTTAATCTGTGGTGCGGTTCTCCCATCTTATTCTCCTGCCTCCCTCAAATCAAAATAATCATCATTCTGAATGCTGTGTTTAACATTTCTAGATTGATTTTTCTCTACAATAATTTTTTGAGCTAGAATCAACATACAGAAAAGTGCACAAATCTTAAGTACATAGCTCAATAAAATAAAAGCTGCTCTTTAAAATTTTTAATAAAAAAGAAAAATTTTGGCAAAAATTATTAAGAAAAAAGAAAAGATAGAACAAAAACAATCATAGAAATAAGATGCAACAAAACTATAGATCTAGTGGATATTTTAAGAAAAAATCTATGAAGAAATTTGTTCCAATAGATTTAAAATATGAAATAGAAAATTATGTGGGAAAATAAAATTTAATACAATTGACTTAAGAAAAAAGAGAAAATCTGAATAGATCTGAAATTGCTAAAGAAATTGAGTCAGTAGTTAAACATATAACAGTCACTTGCCCCCAAATACAAAGAACCAACAAAATTACATGAAACCTAGAGGATTTTGCAGGTCAAACATATAATACTGATGTGGAATTAATTTTTTTTATATGATTCCATGTTCCCATTTTAGAAATCACTTTGTTTAGTGGGTGAGGTTAAGTCATGGTCATGTGATTTTAGACATGATCTAATATAAATTCTTACTTCTTCAAAAATAATATCACAGGATCTTAAGAAGATGTAAATAATTTTTTGGTTCCTAAAATTATCATAAACAACTAACCGAGCCATGGTTTTGGTGAAAATTAGTACAGGCTACCATGGAAGAGCACATTTCTTGGTTTGAAAACAGACCCTGATAGATTGGCTCAGTGAATAGAGCATTGGCCCAGCATGTGGACATCCTAGATTTGATCACCAGTCAGGGCATACATGAGAAACGACCATCTGCTCCTCTTCCCCTCCCTCTCTTTCTTCTCTCTTTCTTCCCCACTTGTAGCCAGTGGCTCAGGTTGGTTGATTCGAGCATCAGTCTCAGATGGATCCTGGTTAGGGTGCATGTGGGAGTCTGTCTCTCTATTTACTCATCTCTCACTTTAAAAAAAAGGAGCCTGACCTGTGGTGGCGCAGTGGATAAAGCGTCGACCTGGAATGCTGAGGTTGCCGGTTCAAAACCCTTCACTTGTCTGGTCAAGGCACATATGGGAGTTGATGCTTACTGCTCCTCCCCCCCTTTCTCTTTCTCTCACTCTCTCTCCTCTATAAAATGAATAAATAAAAAATTAATTAAAAATATTTAAAAAAAAAAGAAGGAAAAGAAAATAGTAGGTGTTTCAGATAAATGTATTCTTTGAAAGCAGTGGTGGGATTCAAATAATTTAACCACAGGTTTTCTGCCCTAATGACCTTTTTTTTTTTTTTTTTTTTTTTTACAGGGACAGAGAGAGAGTCAGAGAGAGGGATAGATAGGGACAGATAGACAGACAGGAACAGAGAGAGATGAGAAGCGTCAATCATCAGTTTTTCGTTGCGACACCCTAATTGTTCATTGATTGCCTTTTCACATATGCCTTGACTGTGGACCTTCAGCAGACCGAGTAACCCCTTGCTCAAGTCAGCGACCTTGGGTCCAAGCTGGTGAGCTTTTTGCTCAAGCCAGATGGGCCCACGCTCAAGCTGGTGACCTCGGGGTCTCGAACCTGGGTCCTCTGCATCCCAGTTCCATGCTCTATCCACTGCGCCACTACCTGGTCAGGCCCTAATGACCATTTTAAGTATAAAAAACAATATGCTAAAAGGTAGTTTATTATTTCATGCATTTAATACTGAAATAAGAACAATAAAAGAGGTACACAAAATTAGATTAGTTTAAGAGTTTAAAAATATTAATGAAAAACTATTAAATAATACTTGACAAAAAACAATTAAACTGTTATTTAAGATATTTCTATATTGCAGCCCTGGTTGGTTGGCTCAGTGGTAGACCGTTGACTGACTATGTGGATATTCCAGGTTTGATCACTAGTCAGAGCACACAGGAGAAGTGACCATCTGCTTCAGTCCTTCTTCTCTTCCTTCCTTCTTTCTACCTCTCTTTTCCCCTCCCATAGCCATGGTTCAGTTGGAGCAAGTTGACCTTGGGCACTGAGGATGGCTCCATGGCCTTGGCCTCAGGTGCTAAAATAGCTTGGTTGCTGAGCAATGGAGCAATGGCCCCAGATAGGCAAAGCATTGCCCAGTAGGGGGTTTTCTGGGTGGATCCCGTTTGGGGCGCATGTGGGAGTCTGTCTCTCTGCTTCCTCACTTCTCACTTAAGGAAAACATAAATTTTCCAAATTGCTTCTTGATTGGCATCCTCACTTCCTCCTGAAGTAACAAATGCAAGGGAATTAAAATGTATTATTTCATCAAAGGTATAATGAGTTTTATGAAATGAATAAATAAATATTTCAAGCATAGTTTTGTCAAATTGTTTTTCACCTACAGGCACTTAGAATACTCTGTTGTGCAGAATAATGTTAAATAAGAGTAAGGAATGTAAATGTGTGATTTCTACATTGGGTGGCTGCCCAGGTGCCCACCTTAGAGAGAACCCTGATTATACATGCCATTTTAACAACTGGTTTGCAAACTCAACAAAAAATTAGGTATCGGTTCTGCTGAACTGGTGTGAACTGGCTGAATCCCACCACTGTCTGTTAGCCAACTTTACTAATCAATTCAGGCTTCAGAAGCAAAATATTTACAAACTACATAGGCAATCAATCTTAAGACCTAATTGAATTGTAATAGCCCCTTCTTTGCAGTTTTAGTATTTTGAGAGACACAATTCTGTCCCAGTTATATCTAAATCCACAATTAATGAGCCCCTCTATTTTAAGATTCTTTTCAGAATTCAGATTCTGCCTAATTATTTGAATTCATACTTTGTCATTTCTTCACTAGCTAACTCTATAGCTCACACAATATTGCCCTGATTAGTTGTAATTGTAGATTGTTAACTTGGTTATGGGTCATTGCTTTCATAAAGATATATTTTTTAATCTTCTCTAGCTAAGACAATTTTGGTGCTATAATTCTTAGTCAGGTATCTATATTCCTGTTCATTCATTGATCATTTATCTTTTATCCTCTATGTTTCAGGCACTTTCATGCGCTAGGAACACAAAGATGAATAAAATTTAGGCCTTGGTCTTGAATAACTCACAGTTCAAAGTGAGATATGAACATGCTCATTGATTTATTACAATGGAATAGACTAATGCTATTATAGCAATAAGAACCAGTAGGAGGAGTTTAGATCAGAGAAAGAACCTATGAAGCAGAGGGTTTGTGACTGCTCACTTGTAATTTGCTGTATGCATGTACACACATGCACACACGTATATACACCCTTGCACACATGACCCCACGTAGCATACATGAACCTACACACACATTGAGATGGTAAAAGGGACGCCTGGGTTTTGGCTTTGAAGAAATGCTCACATTATTTCTATAACAACATCTGAATGTTATTCCAGCAAACCAAAATAGGAGCAGCATGAGGTTGCTTTATATTTTAACTCATATATGAGTAATGAGTTTTTTTTAGCTTAAAGCTAAATATAGGATAAGCATGAGAGTTCTGTAATGTGGTGATTTTTGTCTTAGCTATTTGTGATCACTTTTAAATAGATAATTAATGGTATCTTTAAAAGACAAAACTAATGGGAGAATTTGGTCTGATGAAATACAGAGTCACATCAAAGAAAGTGCAGAGGCTTTTCAGTCTGAATTAGAGAACATTCTTTTTTTTTTTTTAAGAGTGAGAGAGAGAGAGAGCAAGCTACAGAAAGGGAAAGAGTTGAGAAGCATCAACTCTTAGTTGCATCACTTTAGTTGTTCGTTGATTGCTTCTCATATGTGCCATGACCAGGGAACTCAAGCTGAACCAGTGACCCCTGGCATATGCATACCAGTAACCTTGGGCTTGAAGCCAGTGACCGTTGGGCTCAAGCATGTGAACCTGTGCTCAGGCCGGAGACTTTGGGGTTTTACACCTGGGACCTCAACATCCCAAGTCGATGCTCTATCCACTGGACCACCATCAATAAGACAAGAGAACATTATTATTCTTACCTACTGCCCTCTGAGACAGTCTGGAACTTAATACCTTGTACTGTTTCAATAGCATCAGCTGTGGAAAAGTTAGAAAGATCTGCCTTTTGCTGTTGTTTGTGGCCACATCTTGTTTAAAAACGACACTTGAAGTTGTACTAACCTATCTAAACTTGTGTGGGGAACACTGCCTTTGTTGGGCTTGTTTGGTGCTATTATGGATAGAATGTGTTGAAATTCTTATGTTGAAATCCTAACCATCAATGTGATGAAATCATAACCATCAATGTGATGGTATTAGAAGGTGGGGCCTTTACAAAGTAATTAGGTTATGAGAGTAGAGGCCTTATCACAGGTGATTAGTCTCCTTCCTGCCAGGTGAGGACGCAGTGTGAAGAGGGCCTCTGTGAACCGGAAAGTGGGCTCTCATCAGACACTGAATCTGCCCGCGCCTTGATCTTAGACACCCTAGCCTTCAGAACTGTAAGAAATAAATGTTTATTGTTCGAGCCACCCAATCTATAATATTTTTTTCTAGCAACCAGAACAGACTGATATTTGCCAAGGGTCAGAGTGCCACTTAGGCAAACTTAATTAAGGAGACGTGGGGACCTCACTGGAGACTGATTGTAAAAGCATGTCACTGAACCAAGGGTAGGAAGGGCAGCCAGCTTCCACTTCCCTTTCTCTCACAGGCTGTGTTGTCCTGTCTTTGCTCCTGTCTCTGCCTACATAGTTGTTCTCTATTTTTGCAAAGTGGCTTTTCTTCTTCATACATACTTGGTCTGACTCTAGCTTTATGTCATCTCAGGTGCATGTCAGGTTTTGACCTGACTCGAAACCTCAATTCAGAAACATGAAAGAGGATAGGTGTTCGCTCTTGGCTCAATTAGCTGTGGTTGGGTGGATGGGCATGGAGACCTTGATGCTTACTCGGTAGAATTGTAGGTGAGACTCTCTGAGAAGTGAAATATGATCTAGAGAGGTGATGGGGGAAAATAATAGACAAAATGATTTGGGCACCAACAATGATCATTTTTCTTTACACATATTGCTTGAATGCCCTGAGTCTTAAAGGAGGTTTTTGTAAATAGGGGCATCCTAACAGTAATACCTAAATATTGAGGCACAGAAAAGTTAAAATAATTGCTTAAAGTCACAGCCCCATGTGGTAGAGACAGTACTCTGCCCCTGAGCCTGTTCTCTTAAGCATCTTGGACCAAGGTTGCAGGTAAGGAGAAACCAGGAGGCAGAGTTTGGACCAGAGGAAGAAACTCACTTGCTACACACACATGTACATACACACAGATGTTCACACTCCTACGTGCACACACACACTCTCAATCTGAGCCCTTGATGAATTTAAAACCCTTCCCTCAAATATTTCTGGGTATACCCAAGGAGTGTCCTACCTGTGCCCAGGGGTCTAAGTTGCTCTTATTTTGCTTCCGCACCAATTAGTGACACTGTGGCTCTAGCTGGTTTTGTTCATCCTGCATGGACCTTTGTCCTCTGATCCCTGCTGATTCATCCTGGCTACTAATGCCATCCCTCCATTCCCTCCCAACCCCTCGCACAAGGCATGGGGAAAGAAAAATGTTTCTTCTATTCTGTGTTCTGTATACTTGGTTAGTCTATGCAAAATCAATTTTGAATAAATTTTTACTTTCATCATACTGTATTATTTACTTAAATATAAATACAAATAATATTTATATTTTTTATTCCTGCTTTAGAATTAGCAGTTGGAGTATGTATTAAATTATTTATAGATATGCAAGTTGGATTTAAAAAAATTAAAAATTAATGAGTTCAGAAAGGACAAAATTTATTTCAAATCACTGAAGTCAGTTTTCTCTGCTTTTTAATGAATTTTCTCCCTGGGGTTGATCTCTTCATGAAACCATTTGTACTTCCTCACTACTGGGCTCAGGGAGTGGGCTATGGCACTGTTAGTGTTCTTGTTTTGTTAGGAAGGTGCTTGAGAAAACAAACCAGTAGTAGTGAAGCCTGGAGTTAAGTAGATAGTCTTTGTCTCAGGCAGGTGCTGTGAACATGTGATCTAGGATGGGATGGGAGTGCTCTCTGATACAGCTCAGCTCCCTAAAGCAGAGCATCTGTTCTTAACTCCTACAGCTCAGAGACTGATTCCCTAATCGAAAGACTAATCAAAGGTGCTTGCAAGGCAAGTGTCCTTCCAGTCAACTTTCCTGGGGTTCTGATGCCACAGTGTATGGGTTGGAGCTGGGGATTTGCATTATTGAGAACTTCAAGTAATCCTTTTCATCAAGAAGTTTGGGGCCCTGGGCTGGTTAGCTCAGTGGGAGAGCATTGACCTTGTGTGTGGAAGTCCTGGGTTTGATTCCCGGTCAGGGCACACAGATGAAGTGATTGTCTGCTTCTCCTCCCCTCTACCTCTGTCCTCCTACTCCCTCTCTTCTCCTCCTGTAGCTATGGCTCGATTGATTTGAGTGAATAGGCCCCTGGCACTCTGAATGTCTCCATGGAACCTCCACCTCAGGTGCTAAAAATAGCTCGGTTGCAAACATGGCCCAGAAGACCAGAGTGTTGCCCCCAGACAGGTGTCACCAGGTAAATAGCAGTTGGGGCACATGCAGGAGTCTGTCTCTGTCCCCTCCTCTCACTTAAAAAACAAAGTTTGGGGAAACACTTCATTTTGAAACACCTCCTCTTTCTTTCTTTTGCTCCTATTAGATTTTTCTAAAATCACATTTTCACATGGTTATTACAATTAGTGATGCTCTTATTTTCTGAAGGATGTGCTGAGTTGCTAACCCTATACCCATCATTCACTTTAAATATCAACATCAGCTTACTCCTCTAAAAATGTTCAAATATGATCATTATTTTCCTGTTCAAAGAATACCAGGGCTGCTCTGTATCCTATAGAATTATGTCCAGATTCCTCAGCCTGGGACTTATGGAACTCTATAAATTGGCCCCAATCTGTCTTTTCAAGTTCTTTCTTACTTTTATGTATCCTAGGATTCATCCAGGTGTGGAAATATGATTTCCCTTATACTTATTTTTTAATATTACTTGGCTTATACCATTCTCTCTGCCTGGATGAGATACTCTTCTTATCTATGTTTGTCTGTATCTTGTTTATCTTTGAGGAAGAAACTCAAATGTTACCTATTCTCTGGAGCAACATCACTTAATCAGTAATAGAATAAGAATTTGTTGACTGCAAACAGCATGTCAGACAGCGTGCTGAATTCTTTATATGTTTGTCTCATTTGATTCTAAAAATAATCTCATAAGAAAATTTTTCCTTCTTTGGACCTCATCCCCACAATATAGCAGATCCTGATTTATTCAGATGCTGCATTTGTGAATGCACTTATTTGTAAAAAAATTTATTTGTAATCATATGATCAATACATATGGCACTTTTAAGGATATCCTTGGGCATGCATGTAGTGCCGAAAAATAAAAATTACTCCATGTACACACTCCCAGATGAGGTAAAATAAAACTACGCTTTGTCTTGTTATTTTAGCTCTCATAGTGTACACAAGGGTCCTTTTCTCAGCCCATTTAGTGCCACCTTTTGCATTTTTGTCTTTTTTTGTTAGTAATGTGGCTGTGTAAAATGGCCCAAGCACACTGCCAAAGTGCTGTTTAGTGTTTCCAAGCAAAAGGATGCTGTAATGTGCCTTCCAGAGAAAATACACGTGGTAGATAAGCTTTGCTTAGGCATGAGTTATAGTCTTTTGGCAATAAAGTCAATGTTAATGAATCAATAATACAGTCCGTCCAAAAAAGAAAGGGGAATTCCACTTATCTATATATGAGTCTGCTCTGGGAAGTGCTAAAGTAACATCTCTAGTGTCTGTGATGCAGTTCTGGAAAAGACAGAAAAGCAGCTGAATTTGTGGATTCATGAGATAATGACCCACAAGAAAAGCAGAGTGCATAGCATTGCTTTGAGGTTGAAAGTCAAAAGGATTTACTCAGGGTCAGGAGAACATTAAACCCTTCTTTGCTAAGTGTTGTCCTTGCTGGTTCATCCATTCCAAAAGACAATGGCCTGTAAGAGGTGAAACTTGGAAAAACGCAGGTTCTGCAGATTAGGAGGCTGCAAAATAACTTTTTAAATATATGTTAAGTATTATACAGGAAAATACTAATGCAGAAGAGCAAGTTTTCAATGCTGATGAGACTGGCTTGTTTTACCAAAAAGTTAGCAAACCTATCTATATAATGCAAGTGGTGTTTCAGTTGATAAAAATGTTGTGAGCTGAGGCTCAGAGAAATCTAATCCTATATTTCCCTTAAGAGCAATTAGTATTTGCTAATTTAGTCTACAAAGCAACTTTATAGAACATAACTGCTACAAATAATAACTTTATAGAACATAAGTGCTACTTCATTTTTTACTTCCTTTATAAAATGCATACTTTCTGGCTTGTAATATAGATATTTTACTATGTACCCAACCCCTATAGTACTATTTTAAAGCTCCTTGAGGGGAGGATCCAGTCATCATTTATTCAGCAGCAGTTTTGAGTGTCCATTATGAGACTCTCAGAGATAGTGAATAAGATGTTGTCCCTGCCCCAAGTAGCTTGTAGTCTAGTGGGAGAGGCAAACAAGTAAACAGATGGGTGTCACAATGCTGCAGAAAGGCACAGAAGGCTGGATGTGATTCACAAGGGATGACATGTAATTCACAGTGTAGGCACTGAATGAGTGGATCTGCCACTTAAATATCTTCTTAAGGTATGCTCTGCCATTATTTGGCGAAGTCTTTACCATTTTAGTCACTGATTCTCTGTCTGCATCTGTATCTTTATTTTGATCTCCGTTTAAATCTTCATCTCTATCTTTATTTCCCTCTATGTCTTTACCTTCCTGAACACCTACAATAATAAATGTGTAGGTTTGGTAAATATCAAGACAATGGTTTACATTTTTACTGCCATTAAGGTGCATTGTTAAGCTTCAAGAGGAACATAGCTCTTCTTAGGTCTTGCAAAGAGAGAACTGTACAAGCTCTGCCTTGCAAAGCTGCTAGCACAATATATGAGAAGGCAGCGTTGACATGGGCATAAGATTGTGGCTACACTGCCAGAAAATTGGCTGTCCAATGCTTCTCAGGTAGCAATGAGGCTGTGCCATGTAAGGCGAGGAAGGTGCCAGCATGACTGAGTGGGCAGTCTCAGGGCTTCTCATTCCAGTGGGTCATTGCTTAACCACACCAACCCTAACTAATAACTGCGGTTTGGATAGAGAATTTATGGTCAGATAACAAATGAGTCACTTTTTTTCCCTTTTCTGTTTTGGCAAGAAATGAAAACAATTAGTGAACTATTCCTTAATTCCAGATACTTCTTCTGCTAGTCTTGTTAGACAAAGACTTTAATATAGTTGTTAGAAAAATTCTGGTTGGTGTCCAATGAAGGCTGCATTTTTAAAGCCACTTCTTTTATCTCTTAAAGAAGGAAATTAGATAGAAACATCAATTGCATGGGACAAATAGTAATAAAAATGAAATGGAACCTGAGTTAGCCTTCAGGATTTTCCTTCTCAGCTTTCTTGCCTATGAGTTTGAGACTCCTTTATGACCTGATTCCTTTAGAAACTGCCAGACTCTTCTCTTCTGTGACCATTTTCCTGCTCTCCAGGCTTCTGGGAAGCCCCTCTGTGGATATCCCTGCCCCTGGTATCAGTGAAATAACTATGGTTGATTAGGCTGTACTGTTATGCTCTATACTCCAAAGTTGAGTATACCTAGCCCCTGACTTGAAGAGGTTTAAAATCAGTTAGGGAAAAGACACATACATAAAGTGATTATAATGCTTTTTTATGAGTGGAGGAATCAACAAAATGTTATAAGGACAGCAGAGTGGATGAATGAAGGGCAACAGATAGGACTGCTCCATTCTACTGCCCAGAAATGTCTCCCTCCCCTTTGGTTTGGGTTGTCTGTAAACAATCTCTTTCTCTCACTTGCTAGTTCTCTAGAGCTTTAGCTCTTGGAAGGGCTCCCCCATTTCTGCATTATCTCTGTCCTGGTTGGCTTCTCTGAAGCACATTCCAAAGCCACATGTGGAAGCTGCTTCTCCCCTTTGTGAAGCTGGCCTCCTCTCCAGGGCTCCAGGCCCCACGCAGCATCAGGGCTCCTCTCACTCCGGGTCCTTTGTCAAACAGACACATTACAAGTCTGTTTGATTCCCATGAAAAACAAAAAGAGAATCAGTTCCTGAGGGCAGGACTACGCCATTTACTTCCTTTAATATGTCTCTCATGAAAACCAACATAATTTTGAGGTCAAAGAAGTTGCTCCACAGTACTTTATAAAATTTAGTTTGGTCAGTATGGCCTCAGGATTTGCATGCCTAATGGTGCATACCGAATCTGATGGAAAGCCAACAATGCTGAGAAGGGTGGTCTGTGGAATTTTTCAACCAGAAATTATTCTGTTTGTGTATTTCAAGTCCGATTATTTTTTCATTTGACCCTGAAAAAATACCTCTTGAGTTTTAGAAAATAAACTATCTAACCTCCCATGTCCACTGGTTTGCACACGGGGTTCATTCTGAGCAGACTGTCAGAAAAATAATGTAGTGTTTCATCATCTACTGGCACAGAAGAAATGGAATGAAAAATTCCCCTGGACTTTGATATTCTAAGTGAGGACCCTTGAAAGACGGAGGACAGACAGCTCAAAATGCTGGTCCGTTTGACTTTGGCCTCTGAGAGAGTCACATAATTTTTCAAAAATATTTCCCTGTTTGGTGTTTTCTGTGTTCAAGACTTCTCATTATTCTCCTCAAGCGTTTCTGTGACCTGCCAGCAATCTAAGCCCTTTTCTTTTCTGCCCTATAGCGATCGTTCATTTTCCTTGTTTCACCGGCTTGCGCAGGCGCCGGTGCCGGTGCCCTCGAGTTGTGCTCTGATTGTTCACCTATTGTCAGCACCCCATTAGGGAACGGACAGGTCAGATGAAAATTAGAGCTATTGGATATATTTTATTCTATGGTTGTAATAAAAGGGTTACTGAGGAAAGGGATTAAAATTACTGCCTTTGGTGTTGGTGTTTGCTCCTGGTAATTTGAAAAGTACGGTATTTAAATTGTACATTTTATTTTCCTAATAAGAATGAAAACTTTTCTTTTAAAAAATATAATCCTTAGTTAATTATTTTCCTGTAAATAGTCCCCCTTAATAGATTATAAAATGGTTCATTACCCACATTTTACATACATTTTACATATCTCTCTATTGTTGGGTTCTCTCCTCACCTCAACCATGATATCCTTTTCCTCTTTTGCTCTGTCTCTCTCCCTCTCTGCTTCTCTGTCTCTGTCTGCATTTCTCTCTCTCTCTCTCTCGCCTAATTCTTTCATGTGAAAACTGTTCAGGATCTTCTAAAACATGCAATTTCATAAACACTGCTTCATCTTCCCACTGTTTTTACCAGGAGAGCAAGAAGTTTTCTCAGAACTGAAACTACTACTGTTCTATGGGACGCTTCCTCCACTTTTCCAGCTGTTACTTTAAGACAATGAAATCACCTTTGTTACAGAGTAAAGAAGTATTTTCTAAAGTGATCCTGGGTAGTCTAGTTCAGCAAGATGCTACATTAACAAAGCTCTGTGGTCAGGTAAGTTTGGACACATGACATACCTACCCCATCCCCTTATGGAGATTTCCAATGCAATTAATTGGAATGAATTAAATATATTAAAGCCTCTGAGATATCTGCCTTTGACAAACCTGTTTACTCTTGTAGCCTTGTCATTTCCCTAACGCATTTGATCATTGAGCCCCTTTTATTCTTGTAGTTTATGTTTTTGCAAAACATACTTTGGGAGATACTGGGAAAAGAATTAGGAAATATAGCTCAATAAGTCTGGAAAAATTGCAGGTATGCAATGGTTTACTCTTATATCTGGTTTTCCAGGTTCTATTTGTTTCATCAGTGCATCGTAAGCTTCATGGGGGCAAGGACTTTTACTAGTTTATATCAGATTGCTGCTGAATCTCCAATGCTGCATTACAGGGTATGGAATGTATTTCTACTCAATAATCATGTGCTGACTAGAAAAATGCATGTATCTGTAGCACACAGGCACCATGACCTTCTTAGCTCAGTTTCGGAGGTGATCCTAGTTTTCGAATAAAACTGGACTTTTACCAGTTGCCTGAATTCTTTAACCAGTTGTTTCTCTTCCCAGTTTAAATAAAACTTCTGAAATTCTCCATTTTTTTAGTAGCTGTGTGACACACATTTATTCTATTCATAGCTACCTATCATATTTGATGTCTTTCTGTGTATTTGTGAAAATTCCTTTGTTAGTAGTCTTATTTCCCAATGTAGAAGTCAACATTCAAATTTCCAAAGCCAGGCTGTCTTGCAAGAAGGGGCATGACGAACACTAAGGACAGAGTGTTGTGAGGAAAGAGGGTTAGTTGTGGAGGAAGTGGTCCCACTGAGGGCAGCTCCTGATGCAGAAATAAGAGCATCCATGGGACTTTAAGATCAAGCGCCATGGATCGCTCTGGGGTGCCTGGAGTAGGTCAACAACTGTCTGATCAGGGCAGTTCTGCAGACCTGTCTGAAGCTTGGTCCAAGAGTCTGGTTCTCCAGGTCCCCGAACCTAATTCCAATGTTTAAATGTTGTTAAAGGCGTCTTCTACCCATGAAACATTACATCTATGGTATAATCCCATGGGTCTCAAATTCTCATTTCAGAAGTTTATTCTCTTATTGCCCAAGATTTCTATGCTTTATAGCTGCTCACTCCATTTCCTCTCACCTCCATTGATTAGTTATATACACACATACAGGTATTGATCGACTTATGACCTATGCAACTTACGACCATTTGACTTTACGACCACAATTGCTAGCCATGAATGCTCCATGTCTGGAGCAGTTTTTGTATGCACCTGTATTTTGTGATTTTGTATGTTTTGCATATATTAAATCAGTTGTACTGGTAACACAGTGTTTTACTTAAACCTGACGAATGTAAAAATAAGAAACAAAATGGTGTAGAGATGATAAAATGAACAAAGAAAATTGATATATAACAATAACAGAAGAAAATTATGATAAAATATGACTCCAAGATTTTTATAACATCATTTCACAGTACTGTACATATAGCCTACTCAACTTACAACCAAATCATGTTACGACCGGTCTGTTGGAACCTGTCATGGTCGTAAGTTGAGCACTAGCTATACACATATATTCCTCCTTTGCCTCTTTCCCTTGCCTGTTCTTTCTGGAGCTTCATTACTCTACGTATAGGACTTTGCCCTTCTGAAGACCAATGTCCTTGACTTGATTTTTAAAATCCTTTTTATTTTAATAACTAAGAAACATTGAAGGATTCCTAATCCTTCCTAAATTATTCCTTATTGTGCTTCTCTGTTGCGCTCCTGAGATTCTTCTTCATTGAAATGAGCATGCTCAGAAACTGCAGAATTCTATTTCCCCATAGTTGAAATCATCCAAGTTAAATTTTAATAATTTAGTTCAATATTTCAGTCATCACATCTGTCAAACCCAGTTGGGAAGGGAATAGAGAGACACTATTAGGTCAGGCTACTGGTAGGAAAGACTCAGAGTAACAATTACTTAACTAAGACAGAGATGTATTTTTTCTCTTGAAAGACAAGTCTAGAAGTAGGCTGTTGAGGATAGTATAAGTGACTGCACAGTTATCAAAGACCCAGTGTCCTTCTATTGTTAGGCTCTACTACCCTTAGTAAGTGGCTTCTTCTATCTTCAGGGTAACCTCATGCTTACAATATGGTTGCAACAGCTATAGCTTTCTCATCCTCTGTCCCATTTGAGTCAATCCTTTCCCAGAAGTCACATTCAATGACTTTTAATCATATCTCTTTGGCCATTTCTATCTATAAGAGACACTTAGAAGCATAGTTTTATATTCTGGCAAATTGCCACAGCCAGTGATGCCAGGTTCTGTTCTCAAACAAAGGAAAAAGGAGTCAATGTATATTGGGAAAACAATGAACAAATTCTGATTTGAAGATTTAAAAAATTTTTTGGCTGTTTTCCAGAAGATGCAGTTTAACAGTGTTGTAAAGATTTTTCATAAAACATGCCTTTCATAGAAAATAATCATGGGTCACTTCTTTTTATTTAGATGACATCTCAGGAATTTGTGTGCTTTCATGGGCCACAAAGTAGGCATCGATTACCTATGTTTACAGCCACTGTGAGCAATTTTGTCCTCCCAGATCAGACAATCTCTCTCTCTCTCTCTTTTTTTTTTTTTTTTGTATTTTTCCAAAGTTAGAAGTGGGGAGGGTGTCAGACAGACTCCCACATATGCCCGACTGGAATCCAACTGACATGCCCATGAGGGGGAGATGCTCTGCCCATCTGGGGTGTTGCTCTGTTGCAGCCGGATCCATTCAAGTGCCTGAGGCAGAGGCCATGGAGCTGTCCTCAGTTCCTGGGCCAACTTTGCTCCAATGGAGCCTTGCCTGAAGGGAAGAGAGAGATAGAGAGTAAGGAGATGGGAAAGGGTGGAGAAACAGATGGGCACCTCTCCTGTGTGCCCTGACCAGGAATCAAACTCAGGACTTCCACACGCCAGGCCAATGCTCTACCGCTGAGTCAACTGGCCAGGGCCAGACACTCTTAAGTATTGGCATAACTTCTGATAAAAAGCATGAGATGCGAAGGATGCTCCAAATGTAGTATTTTATGAATACTTTAAAACAATTAATTTTTGGGACAAGATTCACAATACAAGGAATTTTGAGCTTTTAAATAAGATTTTTATCTTTTGAACACAAACCAGAGTCAGATTTCTCTGGGTATATTGTGAAAACTATATCATAGTCACAATCACAGAAAATTGTTTTATTATTTCTTCATGTTCTTTAGTAAGTAATGGGAGTTCAGGTCAGGGTTATCTAACTTAGAGGAGGATCTACTCAAGATAAAAACAGATGATGCAGAGAAGAAATAGTCTAACTGATGTTGTCTTGTATAAACTGTGTTGGAATAGCTTTCTTTGACATTTTCAAAGACACAGTTTCAAAGCTCAACATCATGAACAGACTGAGGTTTAAAACTGGAATATTATCTCCAGTGACTTAAGGAGGAAGCATAGATTTCAATCCAGAGATTCTTTAGAAAACTTCTGTCTTACAGTTACTCATTTTTTTACTCTATTTGTAATCCATCAAAAAGTAAGTTTATAAGCATTCCTTGTACCCAGATATCCAATAGTCAGAATATTGAGACTTATTTTTCCCCCCAAATTGATTTGAACTAATGACAAAAAATTCAGACTTAGCAAAATGCTGTACACTTCTTGTCTTCTCTCCTCCTTTGTCCCATGTAGATGGCCTTTGTAACAAACAACTGGTTCTGCTCAGCCAGCGTAATATGATTACAACCACCTTCCCTTCTCCTTCTTTTGCGGTTTTCTGCATAAAAAGAGGACACAGTGATGACAACACTGACTTTTACCAAAATGGAAGAAGACTGATATTGGTCAGGGGTTCTTAACTCTGTGCCCTATTTTAGAGAAATGGAAACACAGTAGCATTATACTGTTAAGAGGATGTAAGTTTCCAAAGAGACTGGTGATTGTGGGATAGGTTAGTGCTGTGTGGGCCAAGGTGTGCCTGGAGTTCAGTTAGCATGAAGGAGGTTGAGTGTAACAGTGACTAGCCATAGTCCCATAACAATCACACTACAAGGCTGTGAACAGGAGCCCTTTCTCTTGTTTCATTCAGGCAAGGGTTTAATTAGCCCAGTCTTTCTTGCTCCTCTTGGAGGTATTCAAAGAACATCCAGGTGCTGGAGAAGCAAAACATTCTTTCAGCACCACTGGTGAATTTTTCATTCAAACCCAGCTAAAGCTCAGCTGAAGTGGAGAACTATTCAGTTGTCCAAGCCATCAGATTTAGGGCTGCCTGTTAAGCTGCTCTTTTGTGTGTTTTGGATGCATCATAGTAAAAGTAGAGTTCCAATTGCAGTAAGGATGACATAGTTGCAAGAAGAGAGAATTGGATGCTGGAGGGAGTGTGGCCAATGTGTGCATACAGGGTAGTGGGTGAATTAGTGTATCCCTGTGCTCCTGCCCCATACCCCCCCCCCCAAAAAAAAAAGAGAGTAAAAATGCAACTACAATTTTGTGTCAACATCAGACAGGCTTTTGAAAACTGTCTATCCCTTATAGGTCTGAAAAATCAGACATTATATGCTTTATGAATCTGCCTTGGCAAGTTCTAGTTAAGTTATTGTATTCCTTTGTCTTTTTTTCTAATTTACAAAGAAAATGATACAGTAAGAATATAAAAAATAGGTGTTCAAAAGCACTTTAAAATGAAAGAAGCCATTCCCCAAACATTTTAATTAGGTACATAAAAGGCTAAGAAAATTTGTATAGTATACATTTTATTCAAAAATTTTACTTGAAGTCATCTAATGAATATCTCATGCTAAAGCAGTGATTATTTTGTTTTGAATTAAAATTAGTTTGTCTATTTATTCAAACTTTAAATTATGCAGGAGAAAAAGCATGGAGTTTAAATCATCCTCCAATTTTGGAGTGAATTTATTATTGTTTATTCATGAAGCAATTTTAACAAGGCAGCCACAGTTTTTTAAACAACTGAAATTAATTAAAGCCAAATATGAAGCAGATTAGGAATTTTGAGCATAAGTTCTGGTTCTGATTTTTGTCTTCTTGAGCTTAGATACTGACTTAGTGCCACAGACAGTCTAGTGATGGAGAAAATTGGCATTAGTAGCATGATAAAACATTTGGAGGACCAATTATTAAACTATAAATTACTTCAGAATGTGGAAGACCAGGAAGAAACAAAGTGCGAGATGATGGATGACAATGGGTTAGAAGCTGTGATGACATGATGATGATGAAGGCTGAGAACAATATTGCCCTCTGTTAGAGCACAGATGATAAAGTTGCTAGGCACACCTATCTGAATATTTTTTTCTAAAATACTTCAGGATAGTGTATTTTGGAGTAAACCATTATTATTTTTATAAAATTCTAATTTTTATCTTGGTTTGGCACTTTTCTTGATAACATTGACATAATCTATTTCTCTCTGTGTGTGTAATACATGAGCATCTCTGTGTTATATATGTTTATAGACAGAAATTACATAGAAGACTTAGAAGCAACAAAATCCTCATTTCCAAATATAAAATCACCCCAGAATTTGGAAGACTAAAAAGACAATTATCAAAAGGAACTAAGAATGCCTGGCATATAGCAGACACTTAATAAATAGCAGTTGAATTAATAAATAAGAAAAACTTCTCCTTCATTAAAAGGCCTTTGCTAGACTATAAGGTATTATGTTAGTGAAAAAACACGATAGCATACAGTAACCACATTCTCTATAACATGAGAATATAAGAATGCTTGCACTACTCTTGGGAAATGAGTATGTCAGGTGTCATGAAGCAATCATGATTTAGACTTTGAAAAGGCTTGCTTAGAACTGGTAAGCAGTGGCAAGGTTAAGACATGATCTCATGGCATCAGTGAGATGATTTTAAATTCTGTGCATTTTGTCACCTTTGATTTCTGTCCTGTGGTGTGTATGTACAGTAAAGCCCCCTAGTTTCAGTGACTGCTGCTGCTATGGTCTTTATCTTTTCACCCAAAATTCATATGTTGAAAATTTAATACTCAAGCAGATGGTATGAGGAAGCAGGGATCAAGTAATTAGGTCATGAGGATAAGAGTAGTACCCTTATGAGAGTCCCGGGAGAACTGTCTTACTCTTCTCCATGTAAAGACATGGTGAGAAGTCTGTGACTCAGAAAACGCTCTCACCCAACCATGCTGAAACCCTGATTTCAGACTTCAGCCTCCAGAACTGGGAGAAATAAATTTGTTGTCATAAGCTATGCAATTAGTACTATTTTGTTATGGCAACCTCAACAGACTAGGAGAGCACCTTAATCACAGTGCAAACCAATTAGGTCTTTGTTGTCAGGGCATATGTTTAATGGATTTACATTTGTTCACATTTCCCAGCTCTATCTTTTCCCACTCACTTTGTGATGTCCACTTTATGTCACCTTGCTGATTCTGGAATAGTCACTGAAAAGAAAGTCTTTGAAATGAGCAAAGGAGATGATACAACTGAGGCAATAAGCTTCCCTGTGAAGCTGCAGGCACATTGCCTTTGTGTTGGAGAACTTCTGAAAGCTAGAATGTCCATCTCCTGTATCTGGCCTTTTACACATGTGCACCACATTTTAGAAGGACAAGATTAATTTTAAAAATAATAAACATTTGAACTTTCACTCCTCTGTTCTGTGATGGGCCCTTAATTCTTTATGTAGAAATGGCCAGTAGCATGAGCAGGACAAAGAGGCAGCAAGGAGTTTTTTGGCAGAAACAGCAGCTCAAAGAACTAAAACAAACTCACACACCAGGGTTATGTTTTTCCTGGACCTTGGAGTAAATAGCTGAGATGGGAAGGTCTTTATTTTATCAACAAGAGCCTCTGTCTGCTCTCTTCTTTCTGAGTATCACCCTTTTTCTCATGCATGCTACCTTTGGAATCAAATGAGCATAATCCATTGTTTATCAAATGATGATCCTCCTTCCCCCTTCACTGTCACACACTTATATAAGGAGTAAGATCTGAAAATCTGTTATACTCATAAACTTTTCTGCAGTCCAGGAGTTGACCACAGGGAGAGTACAGTAACATTTTGTTTGTGTAATATATTGTGACTGAGAATCATTTATGCTTTGGAGATAGTTCAGCAGTGTCATTCTCTGTGTGCTGTTCATCCCCAACAGGAAGAGCTGACGTGCATACAATCTTGGGTGCCCTAGCCTCTGAGGAGAAGAACTGGGAGGAGCTTCTCATCCCATTTCAGAAAATTGGTATATGGCCGAGTTGCTTATGCCCCTGGAAGTCCATGGGAACAGGGAGATGTGGCCTCCTTACTTGTACCAGTGATGAGAAAAAGAGTCTAAGAAAACCCCTCAGCCACAGCCTTCTCCTCAGGGAAGCAGCCAAAGACATTTTCTGTCACATAGGCTCCTTTGCTTTCTGTTGTGGCCCCTTGAGTTCATGGCCACAAGTGATTGAGGAAGATACTGGGTGCACTAATCTAACAAAGGGCCTCACATAGACACTGGATAAAAGAGATCTCAAGCCCTCTGAGGTAGCCCAGCTTCTTCGTGGAGATTTTCTTGGGGAATTTTAACAGTAAACACACACATACACACAAACACACACACACTCATGGCAGTAAAAACAAAGAGAGTCAAAGGACTTCAGGGCAGGGCACCTAGTGTGGTGCTGGGACTCTTTGCTTCTCAGGGAGCTCTCAGCAGCTGAAATACCCCTCCAATTTCTAAACTTCAACCCGTGTGCGAGAGCACAGCTATTCCTCCTCTCTGTCCTTCCTTCTAGTGTCAGAGTGGCTTCTTTATATTTTTAAATATAGGACTTCTTTTCATCTAGACTTTAGGAGGTTCTCAGTGATGGCTGCTCTGCAGTTAAATTGTACTTTGGATGTGGTCGTGGGGACAGGTGAGCCAGCATTTACCTACATCACCATCTCAACAGGACATGCTGCCCTAGTAGTCTGGGCAGTGATAAGCCAATGTTTCCACTTGAGATTTGCAATATTTCTTTAAAGGCTGTGTTTAAGTATAATTCACAAGAAATAAACTACACACATTTAATGTATAAAAATGATACATTTTGACACACATATACACCTATAAAATCATCATCATAGTCAAGATAATGATAATGTTATTTCTCTCAAAGGTTTCCTCTTGTCCCTTTGAAATCCCTTCCTTTCACCCCTCCTTGTTCTCTCTCATTTTCCCTAGGCAATCACTCACCTGCTTTGTGACACTACAAAGTAATTTATATTTTTTAGAATTTTATATTAGTGGAACCATACAGTATGGACCCATTTTTATCTGCCATTTTTCATGCAACATAATTATTTTGAGGTTCATTAATGCTGTTGCATGTATCAATAATCATTCCTTTTTATTGTTGAGTTTTATGCCTTGTATAGCTATACCACAGATTTTGTTCTTTTCTTAAATCCAGTTGCTCCTTGTGACACAGGTTTAGTATTTTTCCTATTACAAATAAAACTACTCTAAACATTTGAGCCTGACCTGTGGTGGCACAGTGGATAAAGCGTCGACCTGGGAACACTGAGGTCGCCAGTTCAAAACCCTGCACTGATCTGGTCAAGGCACATATGGGAGTTGATGCTTCCAGCTCCTCCCCCCTTTCTCTCTTGCTCTCTCTCTCTCTCTCTCACTCTGTGTCTCCTCTCTAAAATGAATAAAATAAAAAGAAATAAAGTGGCAGTTCCACCACTTAAAAAAAATTTGAATTCAAGTCTTTATATAGGTATAACAACTTCTCATATGCTTATTTGTCTTCATATATCTTAATATCACATGGGTTAAAGAACCAGTAAAAATAAAAATTAGCATTTTGATCTGAATAAAAATGAAACTAAATATTTTAATTTGTAGGATGCTGCTAAATCATTATTAATGGAGCATTTATAGCACTAAACACTTGTGAAAGAAAACAAGAAGGGTCTGACCAGGCAGTGGTGCAGGGGATAGAGTGTCAGACTGGGACGCCGAGGACCCAGGTTTGAAACCCTGAGGTCGCCAGCTTGAGCACGGGTACCTCTGGTTTGAGCAAGGCTCACCAGCTTGAGCCCAAAGTCACTGGCTCAAGCAAAGAGTCATTCAGTCTGCTATATCCCCCCAGTCAAGGTACATATGAGAAAGCAATCAATGAACAACTAAGGAGCCACAACAAAGAATTGATGCTTCTCATCTCTCTCCCTTCCTGTCTGTCTGTCTATCCCTATCTCTGTTTCTCTCTGTCGCACACAAGAAAAGAAAACAAACCAAGAAGGTTCTTAAGTTAGTGACCTCAGTTTATACAGTAAGAAACGAGGGGAAAAAAGAGCAAATGAAATCTGAGGTATGGAAAAGACATAAAATAATAAAAATCAGAGCAAAAAAATCAATGAAGTTGGAAACAGAAAAAAAAAATAGAGAAAATCAATGAAACCAAAGGTTAATTCTTTGAAAAGAACAACATAGTTGATTAAACTGCAAAACACACAAAGGTAAAGCTGACAGAACTTAGAGAATAGACAAATTCACAACTGCATTTGGAGATTTCAATACTTTTCTCTCAATAATTGATTTAAAAAATGACACAAACTCAGAAATAACTTAAGAAAGAACAGAAGAATATAAATTAACAATTTGACCTAACTAACATTTATAAAAAAACTACATGCAAAAATTACAGAACACTCATTCTCAGGTGCAAATGAAATATGCACCAATATATACCATACTATGAGCCTCAACTTCCTTTAAAAAGGGAGAAAGCCTACAGATCACACAATTAAATTAGAAATTAATAATAGAAAGTTATCTGGAAAGTCCTCTAATTTATTTAAAAACTAATCAACACTTCTAGATAACCCATGGACAAAAGATTAAAGCATAATAAAAAATTTAAAATATTCTGAACTAAATATGAATGACAACAGAACATATAAAAACTTGTCAAATGTCTCTAAGGCAATACTTAGAGAAGTGTTTATAGCTTTAATACTTATACAAAAAATAAGAAAGACTTAAAATCAATGATGAAGTTTTTACTTTAAGAAGCTGTAAAAAAAAGAACAAATTAAACCAAAACAAAGGAAACAACAGGCATGAGTTGTAATAAATAAAATAGAAAACTTATGAACAATAAAAATAGCTAATAAAGCTAAAAGTTGGTTCTTTGAAAAGTTTGGTTGAATTGCCAGGTTGACTCATGAAGGAAAAAAAAGAGAAAAAATGCAAATGACTAGTGTAAGGAACTTACAAAGCAAAATAACTGCAGAGCCTATAGACATTCAAAGGATAAAAAGGAAATATTCTGTACAAATCTTTGCTAGAAGATTTAACAACTTACATAAAATGAACAAATGTCTTGAAAGATATACATTAACAAAACTGACACAAGAAGAAATAGAAAATCTAAGACTTCAATTTTCCATAAATATTGAAGTTATGAAAAATATTGAATTTATACTTTAAAACTCTCTCTCTATGAAGTCCAGCTATTTACATGGGTGATTTCTACCAAATATTTATGGAAAAATAATACTAATCTTAAACAATTTCTTTTCAAAAAGTAGATTAGGATGTAATGCTTCCTAATTCATTATGTGAGGCCAGAGTAACTGTGGTACCAAAACTAATGATATTACAAGAAGATTCCAAACTAACCTCCTTGATGAAAATAGATGCCTAAAATTTATCAAGTCATTAGCAAATTGAATTTAGTGACATATAAAAATGATAATTCATTGTGACTAACTGGTGTTTATTTCATAAATATAAGATTAGTTCAAAATTTGAAAATTGGTCAAGGTATTTTTTCACACTTTTTAAAAAAGACAGAAATAGCCTGACCTGTAGTGGTGCAGTGGATAAACCTTTGACCTGGAACACTGAGGATGCTGGTTCAAAACCCTGGGCTTGCTTCGTCAAGGCACATATGGGAAGCAAATTGATGCTTCCCACTCCTCTCTCTCTCTTTCCTCTCTCTAAAATGAATAAATAAAATATTTTAAAGAGACAAAAATCACACAACTTTAATATAGAAAAAATATTTGCCATGCTTTAATGCCTATTTATTGCAAAACTAAAATCCTCTCAGCAAACTGGAAATAGAAGAAACTGTCTCAGTCTGATAAAAGGCATCTAGAAAAAAACCTACCCCATTATCATACTTAATATTGAAAAGTGAAAATTCCCCCCCTAAAATTGAAAACAAGACAAAGATGTCCACTCTCACCATTTCCATATGGCATCATATTGGAAATTCAAGCCAGAGTAAAAAAGTAAGTAAAAGAAATAAAATGCATATAGATTGAAAAATGATGGAAAAAGTATCTTTCTTCATACACAACATATTGTACACAAAGACATTTCTAGAGTATCTACATAAAACTTCTAGAACTAATAAGTGAGTATAGTAAGTTTGTAGGATTCAAAGTCAATATATAAAAAGTAATTATATATCTATATGTTTAGGTTAAATGAGCTTTAATATAATTTAGAATAGCATGTAAAACCACAAAACACATAGTAGTAAATTTAACAAAAGATATGAAAACTCTGTATCCTGAACTATAGAAACATTGCTGAGAGAAATTAATGAAGACCTAAGTAAATGAATAGGTAGACCATTATAATGGATTGAAAGATTCAATATTGCTAAGATAATAATATTCAACCAAATTTTATCAATATCTTCAACATGATTCCAGTTAAAACTCATTAGGCTTCTTTATGTGTGTGTAGAAATTGACAAGTTGTTTCTAAAATTTATTGAGAAATTCAAGGAATGTAAACTAGACAAAATAATCCTTAAAAAAAGAGCTGTACTATATGTGTGTGTGTGTGTGTGTGTGTGGTATTGATATAGACAACTAAATAAATGCAATACAATAAGAGTTCAGAAATAAAACTACGCCTTGAGACTAAGACACTAAAGTGATTGCATGACAAGAAAAAACCTTTTCAACAAATAATGCTGGGAAAACTATACTGCTCACAAAAATTAGGGGGTATTTCAAAATAAATATGAAAAAATAGAATAACCTCTAATTTTTATGAGCAGTATATATATATCCATATTGAAAAGTGAACTTTCACCTACACTTCACACAATATACAAATATTAGTTTGAATGTGTAATAGTCCTGAATGTGAAAAAAAGTAAAAATTTGTTTCTAGAGAGTGAAACAATCTTAGCGATTGCAATAATTTGTGGCCCTCCAAAGAACCGTAATAATAATAAAAAAAAATACACAGTGTTTCTGTGGTATTAGCATTTTATGTTGGGGGTTGGGATAATTAGAAAAATATCTAAAAGAACTCCTTTGGAGGTACTATAGCTTGAAATGTGTCTCTCAAAAAGTTATGTTAAAGATTGTAGATTCACTTGTTGATTAATCTGTGTTTATTGCCATTTTATTATTCATATTTTTTTCCTTCTTCTTAAAGAAGACATTTTAACATTTCATGTAATACTAGTTTGGTGGTAATTAACTTCTTTAGCTTTTTCTTGTCTGGGAGCTCTTTATCTGTTTTTTTTTTATTTTATTCTAAATGATAGCTTTGCTAGGTAGAGTGATCTTAGTTGTATGTCCTTGCTTTTCATTACTTTGAATATTTCTTGCCAATACCTTCTTGCCTGCAAAATTTTTGTTAAGAAATCAAGTGACAATCTTATGGGGAGCTCCCCTGCAGGTAACTAGCTGCTTTTCTCTTTCTGTTTTTAAGATCCTCTCTTTGTCTTAAACCTTTGGCCTTTTAATTATGATATTTTGGTGTGGTCCTCTTAGTGTTTATCTTATTAGGGACTCTGCAATTCCTGAACTTGTATGTCCATTTCTTTCTTTAGATTAGGGAAGCTTTCTGTCATTATTTTTTCACATAGGTTTTTAAATTTCTTGCTCTCTTTTTTCTCCTTCCAGCATCCCAATGATGCAAATGTTGGTACACTTAAAGTTGTCCCATAGGGTCCTTACACACCTCATTTTGGGTGAGTTCTTATTTTGTTGTTCTTATTGGCTGTTTTTAGCTTCTTTATATTACAAATCACTTTTTAATTCTCAGTTTCATTTACTCTACTGTTGATTCCCTGTAAGCTATTCATTTCAGTTAGTGTATCCTTCAGTTCTGACTGGTTCTTTCTTATGGTTTCCATGTTCCTTTTTTATGCTATTGAAGTTCTCTCTAAGTCCAATGAGCATCCTTATAACCAGTGTTTTGAACTCTGCATTTAGTAGATTGCTTGTTACCATTTGGTTTAGTTCTTTATTTTAAAGTTTTGCTTTGTTCTTTTATTTGGGAACTGTTTGTCTCCTTAATCTGGCAGTCTCCTGTGTTTGTTTCTTTGTATTAGGTAAAACTGCTACATTTTTTGGGTTAGTAGAGTGATCAACTGTAACAGGTATCCTGTAGAGTCCAGTGATACAACCCTCCCATTCACCTGAGTTGGATGCTCCAGGTGTGCCTCCCTCTTAATTGGCTTTATACACCCTCCTGTTGTAGTTGAGATTGGAGTACTGTTGGCATGGGAGGGATTTACCCCCAGGGCAATTAGTTGCAAGGACTGGCTGTGATCACCATGAAGGATTAGCTGTGCAGGGGCACACTGCCCAGAGAACAACTTACTTCAGCAGGGCTCTGGTGCTTGCTGAGTCGCCCCTTGAGTGTGTTGCTTGTGGAGGTGGTTGGGCGATGCTTTGACATGGTCTGAAGTTGTCCACTGGGTGTGCTTGCTCTGGGGCCTCCCAAGAGATGCAACCAAGGTCAACTACTGCTTGTGTTCTACCCAGAGCCACCTGGCATAAATTAGAAATTGACCTGCAGATGGTTGCTACTTGTGTTGAACTTGGAGGATCCCAAGAGAGGCCAAGCTTCAAATCAAGTCTGGCTGTCACTAGTGCCAGGCCTGGGGCCTCTTAGTGAGAGGTACAAAGGAGGTCAAAGCCTTATGCTGCTTTTTGAAAGATTTTAGGAAAGTATGAAGCATGAGCCAAATCAGGCCATTTATATGGAAAAGCCACTGGAAACAGCCTAGGTGCTCTGTGGTCAGGGAGGGATCTCAGAAAAGGAGCAATGGCCTCTCCCAGTACTTCTGTCTGGGAGAAAGCTGTCCTTCCTGGGCTTGCCCTGATGCTAGACAATTCAGTCCCTCCCTGTATGTTTCTGGTTCCCTTCAATCTGCTGCCCCAGCACCGAAGTTTAGAGGGACTAAGTCTGAGTAAGTACATGTGCAGACCCTTTAAGAGGAATACCTGGGACTCTAGGAGCCCTTTGTATCACTCGGACATAATACCTGCTGGTTCTTGCAGCC
Source organism: Rhynchonycteris naso (assembly GCA_037038555.1). NCBI lineage: Eukaryota > Metazoa > Chordata > Mammalia > Chiroptera > Emballonuridae > Rhynchonycteris > Rhynchonycteris naso. The sequence continues at coordinate 282,123,042 of CM072995.1, forward strand.
AGAAGTGATAGGTATTTCTTTTCCTGGCACTGGAGCCTTAGACTGGGGGGTCGGGTATGGGGCTGGGATCCCTCACTCCTCAGGAAGGACCTCCATAGCCAAGATATCCTTCCTGATTTTTATCTGCCACTGTGGGTGTGAGAGCAGCTCATTTCACATCTTCACCCTTCCTCCCTACCAGCTTCTATGTGGCTTCTTCTTTATAACCTTAGTTGTAGGACTTGATTTCAGGCTGTTTTGAATGATGCTTGTTCTGCAGTTTAGTTGTACAGTGTCCGTAAAGTCATGGTGCACTTTAGACCCGTCACAGAAGAGCAACAAAAGATGATAGAAATGTGAAATCTGCACCAAATAAAAGAAAAACCCTTCCAGTTTCTGTAGGATGATGTGGCAGCATGTCGGCATGCGCAGATGATGATGTAACACCGTGTATACAGCGGAGCAGCCCATGGCCATGCCAGTCGAGATATAGACGGTACAGAGGAAAATTCAGTGTGTTCTGTGGCTCACTAAATTCGAATCCGTGACCAAAGTGCAACGTGAATATCGGCACATTTATAACAAAGTGCCACCACATAGGAATAACATTACTCGGTGGGATAAGCAGTTGAAGGAAACCAGCAGTTTGGTGGAGAAACCCCATTCTGGTAGGCCATTAGTCAGTGATGAGTCTGTAGAGGCTATATGGGAAAGCTACCTAAGGAGCCCTAAAAAATCTGTGCGTGTGCGTGCTCGACAACTACACCTAAGCAAGACTAAATACAGTTTATAAGGTGTTAAAGAAATGTCTCTGTTTTACGGGGTACAAATTGTGGCTGCTGCACACTATCAAACCGGCAGATAGACCCACACGATGCACGTTTGCTACAGATAATACCTCATGAGATCGACAGTGATGCAAGATTTTTGCAGAAGATTGTATTTAGCGATGAGGCAACCTTTCATATCTGTGGACATGTTCATCGCCATAACGTCCGAATATGGGCTGCTGAACATCCTCATGCCTACGTTGAGTACGAATGTAACACCCCTAAAGTGAACGTGTGGTGTGGCCTGATGCATGATAAGGTGATAGGCCCATTTTTTTTTTCCGCGAAGCAGTCTGTGACGGCAAACCCTTATCTTGACATGTTGGAATTGTATGCAGTGCCACAATTTCCAGAAGGTGTCATCTTTCAACAGGGTGGCGCTCCTCCACACTATGCCACCATTGTTCGTAAGTTTCTGGATAGAATATTCCCCCAGTGGTGGATAGGCAGGGGTTCTGTCAAGCCATGGCCACCACGATCCCCGGATCTGATGCCCTTAGACTTTTACTTTTGGGGTTATGTGAAGCAGCATGTGTACATGAACGTATCAATGACATTAATCACTTAGAGAATACAGATGTTATTCATTCTGTTACACCAGATGTCTTTACCCATGTCTGGCAAGAACTTCACTATCGTTTGGATGTGTATAGGGCAACAAATGGAGCCCACATCAAACTGCACTGAATAGGTATGAAACTGGGAGAATTTTCCTTTTATTTGGTGCAGATTTCACATTTCTATAATCTTTTGTTGCTTTCCTGTGACCGGTCCAAAGTACACGATGACTTTATGGACACACTGTATTTTTGATGTGGTTGTGGAGGATTCGAGTTCCACATTTACTGCCATCTTGACCAGAAGTCACATAGACGAATCTTGAAAACATTTTGTGAGTGAAAGAAGCCATGCACAAAAGTGTACACACTAACTCACAGTAAAACCCCACTTATTCTCTTTACTCATTTCAGCAGCATTTCAAAAGCAATTTATATCATTGGCAGGTGGTATGATTTGTGGGTTAGTTAACATTTCTTTGTTAGTTTTTAAAGACTTAAGCAATATTTTGTGCTCAGTGGTTAGAATTGCATTTTATTCAGAACCCAGCACTTATAATATTATCCATAATATATACTTTTTAAAAATTTCAAATGACATTCCAAACTTCTTTTTGAGATTAAACTCATGACAACAAAATGTATCTGTTAAACTGTTCTTACAATCCGATTACATGTTCAGCTAAAAGCAACTCTCTCTTCTCCAGAGTCCTGGGGCATATAATACCATTCATATGCCTGGAATTTGAGCTGTTAAGTTTCAGAAGTGGAAGGCACATCACCCAAACCTGTTTATAGTTATGCAGTCAATTCCCCTTCTCGTCACTCAAAGTGTTTATTTCCTAAGTTCTAGCTCTCCCTTCTCTCCTGCGAAGGTATGGCAGTCATTTTGGTGGAGACTCAGAAGGGAGAGGAGATATACTCCACTGGTCAGTATATCTTGTAGTTCATCTGTGGTCCCATGGCACCTTTCACTAACCTTTATTGTGGGTCTGTTGCATCTTCGGCTGGTGGTTTCCCCATTTCTTAACAGAATGCCACTCAGTGTAGGCACAATGTAGACACTCAATTTGTGTTTGAAGAATTAACGGACTGCCTGCTTATTTTGTGTAGTTTACCATCTTCCAAGGATATACAGAGCCCTCTCCCAGGAGGCAACGAAGGCACTGAGTTCAATACACTGTTCTGTTCCTTTTGCTCGACGTTTGCCCATCATCCAAACACTTGGCGAATATTCCTATCTTTATTATTGAGGCTTTACAAATTTGTTTTTACTCACTATTGGCCAGAATATCCTGGAAGCTATGAGTATAACCATTACAATCACAAATACACCCTCAGGTGTATGCTATGGGAATCTTCTAAAATCTTTCTTTTCTGGAAGCCAACATTTATTGATGTACTCTACATACATCATTTACATTCTCAACTCTCATTATATAATATAATCCACAGCTAAATTATCCCACAACTAAATTATCTATTTCATAAGTTAGAAAACTGAGGACCAAGAAGGTTAATTAAGGAACTGATCCAAGTGTTTAGACTGGACAGTGTGCTACCAATACTCCTTTTCATTGTTATCCACAGGTTTCTCTGACAAGGGCTATTTGAAGATGATTTATTAAATATTCAGCACACTGTGCTGATGGAACTGAGTGATCCCACTCTGTTTTCTAGGGTTTATAGGTGAGATGTATTAGATTAGTCAGGTCCGGGTGTCTTGACATCTGGTAAGGACAGTATGACCCATTGCTCCTTACACCTTTTCACTACCTTCAAAGTCGCATTCTGTTCATCATTTCCCTTTATAAGCTCTCATAAGTATTTCTTTTTTTGTGTTAAGTGTTTTCAATATGTGTTTGGTTTCCAAGTTAAGAAGCAGGCTGCACATTCTCTATGGGCTTGATTAGGGCTTACTGTGTGATGCCCTTACCTGCCTGCTTATCATTATTCTGAGATTCTGTGAACTCTGAGTTATTTTGGTCTTGGGTTTAGGATAGAGATGCACTACCATCCTAACAATGTCATCTTGTGAGATACATTGTTTTATAGTAGTCAGTACAAATTCCCAGGAAGCCACGAAGACCCTAGAATTTACTTGGGAGTATCTTGGAGAATAAGAACTAAGTTATATTTATCTATGACTTGGTGCCTGTCTCAGTTCCTGGCATATAATAATTAAGTAGTGTTGGCTTCATTAAAAAAAAATTAGATGTTATTGTTTGATACTTTAGAAAGCTGTTGTCAAATATGAGTACCCAAATGAGAGGGGTATTTGTTTCTAGAAAGCCTAATCTAGCCTGACCAGGCGGTGGCACAGTGGATGGGGCATCGGACTGGGATGCGGAAGGACCCAGGTTCGAGACCCCGAGTTCGCCAGCTTGAGCGCGGGCTCATCTGCTTTGAGCAAAAGCTCACCAGCTTGGACCCAAGGTTGCTGGCTCGAGCAAGGGGTTACTCGGTCTGCTGGAGGCCCATGGTCAAGGTACATATGAGAGAGCAGTCAATGAACAACGAGGGTGTCGCAACGAAAGACTGATGATTGATGCTTCTCATCTCTCTCCGCTCCTGTCTATCTCTCTCTCTTTCTCTGTCTCTGTTAAAAAAAAAAAGAAAGCCTAATCTACTCCCTACTTTCTACTTCTACTTATTTAAGATAGATCTGAGGTAAAATTGGCATTAAAAAGGCTATTTCCTCCTACTGCTTTTATACTTTTTTACATATTTCAAAGATCTGACCTGTTATTTTTCTCAGTGCTTCTATATTTTATTATTTTTATAAGGCAGTTATATCCGAGAAGTTATAGAAATGTAAAACTATGAAAATTTATGTGAAAACTGAAAACTCAAGCCTGTACAGAACTAGAGACCGGGAATATCCAACTATCCAAGAAAGTTAAATAACTCAGCTTAGAAGAGCATAACTGCTATAAGATACTTGTTGAGCAGACGTGTTTTCCTGCTGGGCTCACCCGAAACTGGCAATGGGCAGTGTTATTTTCCAGATCAAGGGCAGGAGTTCATTCATTTTTGTTTCCCCAGCTATTCATTAGTAATTTGGACATAGTAACTGCCTAAAAAAGTGTTGACTGATTAGATTTATGAGGGAATTAAGAGGGAAATCAAAATTATATTTCTTTTAATTTAAAAAATAATTAGGATTGGGAAGTTTGAGAATATAGATCTATTTTTTTATAATTAAAATCAAAGGGGGAGTGGTCTGTGCTTGCCCAGTTATGCTCTGTCCTGCCATCTGAACCCTCATTCTCTGTATTTAACAAACTGGTGTATGTTAAGGTGTGATGGGTTCCATTTGGCTGCTTGTACAATACTCAATTTCACTTATTTAGCTCAATGGCCAAAGGTCAGTTTGAATTCATCAAAAAGCTTAAGTGTAGAATATTAAAAACAAAGCAAACAGAAAAGAAGCAGAAGTTCTGGCACCCACGACTATTTATACTGTTATCACATCCTAGTTTTGGCAGAGGCCTGCCTATAGTACTGCTTAGAATGGCACTGGATAAGATATAATGTACAGGGAGAAATATAAACTAGCTTCCAGAGGGATGACACAGGAATGACTTAGTGTTAGCAAAGAACATCCTGGGTGAGATTATTAAGCCCTCTCAGTCAAGGCAGTAATGGTTTCTGTTCAAACTACAAAAGCAAGTTTGAGGCATGCCAGAAAAAATGTGGTCTAAAGTTAATGCTCTTTTTTTTAAATTGTTTATTTATTCATTTAGAAAGGCATGGGGAGAGAGAGGGTGAGAGAGGGAGAGAGAGAAGGGTAAGAGTAGAAGCAGGAAGGATCAACTCCTATATGTGCCTTGACCAGGCAAGCCCAGAATTTTGAACTGGCGACCTCAGCATTCCAGGTTGATGTTTTATCCACTGCACCACCACAGATCAAGTCCAAAGTTAATGTTCTTGTTCTTTCCCTCCAAGTTATGGGTGGTTGCCTTTTCTTTATCCAGCATCCCTCTATCATCTATCTATCACTACATCTATCTATCTATCTATCTATCTATCTATCTATCTATCTATCATCTATCTATCACCTATCTATCTATCTATCTATCTATCTATCTATCTGTCTATCTATCTATCTAATCTCTCTATCATCAATTGATTATCTATTAAAATGGGATGAAAGCATTTGCAAAGCTACATGAGTATTGTATAATATTATATGTAGGAACCAGGTCAAGCTTGACCTCTTTAGTTTTGTCTCAGACATTCAGATTTTAGTTCTATTGTTTAAAAAACTTATTTCTTATAGTGTGCAATGCTTGTCAGAACCGACCCCTTTCAATTTTTGTTTTCCTAAATATATTAAAATTTTTACAGTGTATTATGTCTTTTTTATTAAGCATTAGACATTAGTATCTTCATTGTTTTTTTCTCAGCTGTATTTGTACCTAATTCAATACCTTTGTGTTTGGGTACTCATGAAAACTCATTAAATGTAAGATTACGAGAACAAAAGAATAAAATGAATAAATGAATATAGCAAACATATTTAAATACAGCAAACTAGTATAAGTGTGATAGAAAATTATGTGGATCTTGGAACCAGACAGACACAAGTATAGTCAACTACTCTACCACTAACTAGGTAAAGAAATGTGGACAAATGACAGACCTTCTCAAAGCTGATTTGTCCATTAGTGAAACATTTTAAATAAGAATGCATTTTGATCATCAGAGCTGGTTTCTTGGCTTTGCCTAATTATCCTTTATTGCCTGTTAATTCTATCCCCTTTCAGCATCATGAATATTCAAAACTAACACAGTCCCAAGGAAATTTCACTATTGGTTCAAATTACATGTTTAAAAAAGTATTCTGAGTAGGAAACTACCTCTTAGTAATTATTCCACTTTTAGTTTTGTGGCTATAATTTGATTCTAGAAAATTTAATATTTTAAGAAAGCAATAATAATCTTGATCTGAACAAGATAGGATTCTATTAAGCTTAATTCCCAAGACTAATGTCTTAGGTCTGTTGAATTTAAATCAAAGTGTTGTGTATACATGTCCTGAGGCCCCCTGTGCGGCTTGGTTCCAGGGCAGGAGATATGAATAAAGGGTGGAGAAGGGGCCATTCAGCCTGGACCTTACATTTGCCAAGATCCACCAATTTTAGATACAGTTTTAGATATTGTCTTACATACACGCAATGATTGTACTTAAGTTTTAAATGTGCTGGTTTGTTAAATATAACATTTAAAATAGCATTATACAAATTTTGTAATTCTTCTTTGACATTCATGTTAAAAAATATATTATTAGACCCTCAAGAACTATAAATGGCTTACTATCTTAATGTTTGAAAGCCCAATCTACTCTGTGAAGCCACCTTTTTGCTTATGTGACCAACTTTTCCACAAGTAGATATGCTCTTGTACATGGATCACACAAAATTGCTTGGATTTCTTTTATCTCTTTGCCATATTGCTTTTAAACCATCTAGTTGATAAGTGATACTTAGTAGTAGTAGGATTACTGATAGGTAAACTGGGTGGAAAATAAAATACCCTCAACATATTGCATGGTTGTACCTAGTCTCTCTGTGCCAGGGACAGGATTTATCTGCATTGTCTCCTTGACATGCAGAAACCTAACTTTTGGTAGTGATAGTTTAGGTGATTTGGACCAAACTGACATATTTTAGGAAGATAATTTTAAATATGGGGACTTGTCCATTTTTTCCTTGTGTCAATTTTGTTTTATATATTTGGATGTCAAATTAGCAGGTATATGAAATAAGAACTTTTATGTCTTCTAAATGAAGTGACCCTCAATCTGTTTTTAATGTTTTTTGTTTTCAAGTGAGATTCTGTAAATCTTTTGGGGTTTTCTTAAGCTGAACTAAAAATAATTTGTGATATTCCAGAAGGAGAGACCATAAGATTCAGAGAAGGCAAGATTAACCTTATTTTATTTCAATACATGTACTATGGATGCTTTGTGAACAGCCATGGCATTTTCTGCTCTTCACCCCTAATCTATATGGCTGTTGTAAGACCTGCTTTGTTCTCAGATGACCTTACCCATGTGAGTGAGCATCTGTCCCAAACTGGACCAGCACCACTTTTTCTAGATTTTTGACTACTGAGAGGTTCAGTCTTTACTCTGTGTTAAAAGTTGTAAGAAGTAATAGCTAAGAGATTTTGATACCATGTTTCCCATGAAATCAATGAGGTAAAAGAAGATGTCATTAGTGCGAGAGAATAAAACTTATCTATAGAAGGAAAAGAGATGAAGCGTAGAGAGAAGGGGTAGATGAAATATTATTTGAATGCCTAGTTTCAATAGTCCCTGAAACCAGACATATGCTTGATGTTTCACAGGTATAGCTCTCTTAGTCTTTCTTGGATTCTGAGACAATTATCCCACTCTCTTGCTCAAACTAGTTTAAGTTATATTTATATCATTTACAACCCAAAAATTCTTTTTTTAATGTTTGCAGCAATGACTTAGCCATTTTGGCTAAGGAATGTATTAGGTAATGGTTTTCAGAAAAAAGAATTTCAGCTAGAAGCTCAGTGGTGCCAGCTTCAGTTTTGCTCTGGGATTTTAAGAAACAAGAGGAAGGAATTGCCTCCAGAAATTAACAGTCTGTGTAAATTCTTTTAAGCAATGGTGTCTGGAAAAGTGTTTTATCCCACAGTGTGCACCCACAATGCTTTACCTTTGGTGTATGAACAAAGCCACTGTGTACAGAACTTGAAATAAGTGAGCATCAGTTGTGAAAAATCACTCTACAGGTATGATCACAATCTCTGTAGGCAAACAGAACAGTAGAGAAGATGAAAAAATAATGTGCATAGTTTGGGAATGACTAAGTTTTAATTAGTCTCATTTTGAAACTTTATATAACTGTAGCAACATTTGGGGGTATTTATTAAATCTTATTTCTTCTTCTTTGGAAAAATGAAAATAAGCTTCAGTGGCAACAGAAAAATATCACAGCCTGACCAGGTGGTGGCGCAGTGGATGGAGCATCGGACTGGGATGCAGAAGACCCAGGTTCAAGAACCTGAGGTCGCCAGCTTGAGCACGGGCCCATCTGGCTTGAGCAAAAAAGCTCGCCAGCTTGGACCCAAGGTCGCTGGCTCCAGCAAGGAGTGGCTAGGTCTGCTGAAGACCTGCGGTCAAGGCACATGTGAGAAAGCAATCAATGAACAACTAGGGTGTTGCAACGGCAACAAAAAACTAATGATTGATGCTTCTCATCTCTCTCCGTTCCTGTCTGTCTGTCTCTATCTATCCCTCTCTGACTCTCTTTCTGTCCCTGTAAAAAAAGAAAAATATCACAGCCAATAAATCAGAAATACTCCAAATGAACTCTGAGTCCAATATATGTTTTTGTTTATTTAATTAAGAATATTAAGTTCTTCTTTTCAAGAATAAGAGAAAACTGTTGTTTTAAAAGTTGGTAAAATAATAGGAAATAAAGCTAAGACATAAGTCAGTCATTGATTACTATTCTCACGTCTGCTATTTAGTCTGGCCTATCAGATTAGCAGAAATTAGGAATTCAGAGTATATGATATGATTGAATTTAGAAAAATGTTTGCTGTATTTGCAAACTTTATTTAACTCACTTGGAATATGTATGTAAATCCCATGACTCAAGCTGACACTGAAAACTGACCCAAATGCCACAAAATATAGTAAGTGAAAGTAATGATGTAGCAGTCCTTTATTTAGCTATCACAAGCAGAAAATGAGGTCTCCTGCTTAAGTACATTTTCCAAATAACTAAATTATGATTACTGAAGCTTAAACATTTACAGATATTTTTATAAAAATATTGCTAAGGTAGATGACATATTTCCTTATTTTACTATGTGGTATAGAAAATACAATAAAACACTTATTCGGTAAATATTTATTAAGCACATACTATGTGAGAGGTCTCCAAGCTCTGAAAAAGAGCAAGACACAAATGGTTCTAAGCCCTGCAGAGAGAGGTACATCTTAGTCATTTCTTAATGACTCATTTATTATTATGACTATGCATTGTAAAACCAATGCTCTCAAGGGCTTTTGACTTCCTTAGGACTCAATATTTTAAAAGTTAATTTTGTTGTAGGCAAACCCAGCAACCTTTTTGTGCCTCATGATTTCTAGTTTCACAGTCTTGTTTAATAAGACTTTCATTATGAGGTCACAAAAGCATTCTGTACTTTCTTCTTTTGCTCAGAGCTTTATCCTTCCACATAAAATTGGAGTATAGCTCTATATACTGTACAGTTTTACTTTTCTTCATATTTTCCACCAGTTCTGTGAACTGTTAACAATTGGTCTTTTCCCATAGATCAGTGGGGTTGTTATCACCTACCAGCGCTCCATGTATTCCTTCTTAGGTGAAATTATAAATATTGTATAGGTTATGTTGCACTTGTAAATGGTTTGATATTTTCTAATTGAACATTACTGGTGTAATGTAACTTGACCTATTGGACAATAATGCTAACCTCCCACATTGCTTTTATTATTTTATTTATTGATTCTATCTGCTCTTCTGGCTACATAATTTTATTATAATTTTGGATATTTTTTACAATCTTTATATCTCAGCTTTAGAATTTCTCTGCTAAGAATGATGTCCTAGGTTTTTGGTACTTGGTCTTTATATGTTAAGGGAATTCCATTTTATACAGTTTTTTTTTTATAAGGATAGAGAGAGAGTCAGAGAGAGGGATAGATAGGGACAGACAGACAAGAACGGAGAGAGGTGAGAAGCATCAATCATTAGTTTTTCATTGCCGTTGCAACACCTTAGTTGTTCATTGATTGCTTTCTCACATGTGCCTTGACCGCGGGCCTTCAGCAGACCAAGCAACCCCTTGCTGGACCCAGTGACCTTGGGTCCAAGCTGATGAGCTTTTTTGCTCAAGCCAGATGGGCCCGCGCTCAAGCTGGCGAGCTCAGGGTCTCGAACCTGGGTCTTCCTCATCCCAGTTCAACGCTCTATCCACTGTGCCACCACCTGGTCAGGCCATTTTATACAGTTTTTAAGAAGTGTTTTAAAAATTATATATAAGAGGAGGGGAGGATGCATTCGGGGCAACACTGGAATCTGTGTAAACACAATAAATTAAAATCAATAAAAAAAAGTATATACTTGGATAAGGGAGAAAATCCAAAACAAAGCTTAAGTTATCCTAAGTGGGGGAAAAAATCCTAAAAGGTTACATACTGTATGACTCCATTATGTAACATTTTGAAACAGAAAATTTTTAGAAATGTGGAACAGATTTGGGGTTGCCAGGAGATAGTGTTGGGAATTGGTGGGCAAGAGATAGTATGGTTATAAAAGAGCAACAGGAGAAATGCTTGTGCTATTGAAAATGTTTTATATCTTGACTTTAGTAGTGGATATACAAACCTACACATGTGATAAAGTTGGATAGCTCCAAATACACAGGCAAACACACACAAGTGCAAGCAAAACTGAGGAAATTTGAATATGATTGATGGATGGATTGTTTGGATGTCAACATTCTTATAGTTTTCCAAAAATTATAGTTTTCCAAAATGGTGCCATTGAGGAAAACTGGGTGAAGTGTAAAGAATCTCTGTATTATTTATTACAGTGTTATGTCAATCTATAATTATCTCGATAAAAATTTGAGTCAAATATAAATAAATAAAAATTAAATATAGGAGGTAGAAAAAGGTATAGAGGGATAGATACATGGTGATGAAAGGAGTCTTCACTTTGGGTCACAAAAAAATGTATAGATGATGTAATATAGAATTGTATACCTGAAACCTATATAATTTTATTAACCAATGTTACTCCAATAAATCCAATAAAAATTAAAACTGAAATAAAAAGTATAAGTAATTATTAAATTTATCTCTTTTAGCTTATTAATATAGTGAATTACATTGACATGCTTCTGAGAATGAACCAATTTTGTGTTTCTGAAATAGACCGTACTTAATGATAATGTAGTATTTTTAATACACTTTTGGCTTTGTTTAGAAGTATTTCCTCTTTTTCTATATTTTATAGTGACCATATAAAATAAGAATACGCTCTTTGAATATATGATAAAACTTATTTATAAAATTACCTAGCTTGAGGCTCTTTTTGCATAAAGGATTTTATTACCATTTCACTTTGAAATTGCTGTTTTTTTAAGTTTTTAATTTTTTGAACCAATTTTGACAATTTATGTTTTCCTTTTTTATCTGTTACTGTATAATTATTATTTCTTTAATTTCTTTTGTAAGTATTGCTAATTTCCTTTTCATAATATATTAATTTGTTATATGTGTAGTTTTATAATATATACTATATAAATCTATGAATTAAAAATAGTATATGACATATACATAATAATATATAAAATACTACATATAATGTAATATATTACAAACAAATATAAAAAATAATTGTGTCATATACTGTACTATATATTTCAATATACATGTTTAATTTTGATATTTAAGTATAATATATAGTAGAAATATATGTATAATATATACACTACATATAATAGCATAAACAAAAGTTAAAGGTTAAAAAATTATTATATTTATTATTCAGTTATATTGTTCAGAATTATTTTCATTCTGTATTTATTTATCTCTGTGCCTTGGCCTTCTCTCTCTTCACCTCCCACCCCAAAGTCCTCTAACATTGGGATGTTACACAATTTTTTATAAAACCAGTTTCCTGCACAATCATCTCTATTTTTCCTTTGTTCCATAGTTCACTGATTTCTTCCTCTTATCTTTCTTATGTTCTTATCCTGTTCCATTGGGTGTGTGTTTGTTGCTCCTTTTTCTAGATTCTTGAGTTGAGTCCCTAACATTTGTTTTGAATATTTCCTGTTTGCTGGCAAATGTGTTCCAAACTAGAAATTTTCCTCTAAGTGCTTGTTTAACTGTGTTCCAAAATTTTTGGCATGTAGTTTTTCCTTTAATCTCAGTTCTGAGTATTTTATAATTTTCCTTGTGATACTCATTTTTAACCCAGGGTCACTTAATAATATATTACTTAGTTTTCAGGCATATAAAATAAAAAAAATACTTTGTTGCTGAATACTAATTTTATTACATGGTGAACAGAATATAAACTGTATAATATTAATTATTTGGAATTCAACATATAAAAATTTTATAAATATTTCATGTTTGCTCAAAAAAATGTGTATTCTCTGTTGGGTGTCAGTTTTTATACATCTGTTGGTTTGGACTTATCAATTATGTTGTTGAAGTCTATAATCTTTTATTTTACTTGATTTAAAATTTCTGAAAGGGTGGTGTTAAAACCTCCAATTAGGATATTTATATATTTATAGAATATATTTTTAGATACACACATGCTCATTATTCTTCTATCTTTTGATTTATCTCTTTTACTAACATATAATATGTCACATAACCCAACTTTGGAGGTACCAGAGAAGTGAGAAAATTCTAGGTGGTACAAACATGAGGGGAATTACTGACCAATCATATGTGAATGAAAAGATGGCTTCATGAATAACTCTCTAGTTTGTAGCTTAGAAATCTGGGTAGATTATAATATTAAGTACTCTGATAAGACACACAGAAAGTCTTAAGAGCAGCCAAGGGTGGAAAAGGTGAGATAAACAAAAATATTTATTTATTCATTTATTTCCTAAGTAAATATTTATTGAGTGTTTATCATATGTCAGGTACTATACTAAGCATAATTTTACAGAAAGTTTTTAGGGTAGTTTAGGTAAACTAGTTTTATAACCTCACTACAGTCTTTCTTATAAAGCATGAAAGTGTAAGGAAATATCATAATGTAGATATTTATAGGCAAAAAGTGACCATTGTAGACTTTACATAGCGCATCTTGGAAGTTCAACTTCGTAAAATCTCCAATCATCTCTAGGGAATTTTCTGGCTATCTGTAGATTCACCATAATTGATTAGCATGATTTACAAACTGCAATTAAATTCCAAAATGAAAAATATTTGATATACTTTTATAACTGTAATGATCTTACCAGTTAGCACCAGACAGGACCTACAATGTGTCCTTTCTAAAAGTTTAAAGTAGCAATTTTTATGAGTTCTTTGTATATTTTGGATATTAGCTTCTTATCTGAGCTGTTTGAAAATATCATCTCCCATTTAGTTTGCTGTCTGTTTGTTTTTATCAGTTTCTTTTGCTGTGCTGAAGCTTCTTAGTTTTATATAGTCCCATTCATGTATCTTTGTCTTTACTCCCCTTGCCTTTGGAGTCAAATTTATAAAATGTTCTCTGTGGCCAAAGGCCATGAGTTTAGTACCTATGCTTTTTCCTATGTCATTTATTGTTTCAGATCTTATACTTAAGTCTTTGATCTGTTTTGAATTAATTTTTGTGCAAGGAGATAAACTGTGGTCGAGTTTCATTCTTTTGCATTTGGCTTTCTAATTTTCCCAGCACCATTTATTGAAAAGGCTTTCTTTTCTCTATTGTGTGTTTTTGGCTCCTTTATCAAAGATGATTTGACCATATATATGTGGTTTTATTTCTGGGCTCTCTATTCTGTTCCATTTGTCTGTGTGTCTATTTTTCTGCCAACATCAAGCTGTTTTGATTATCGTGGCTCTATATAAAGAAGATGTGGTACATATATACTATGGAATACTACTCAGCCATAAGAAATGATGACATAGTATCACATTTACTACAACATAGATGGACCTTGATAACATTATACTGAGTGAAATAAGAAAATCAGAAAAAAGCTAAGAACTATATGATTTCATACATAGGTGGGACACAAAATTAAGACTCATGGACATAGGTAAGAGTGCAGTGGTTACTAGGGGGAAGGAGAAGGAAATGGAAGAAGGGGGTGGGGGAGGGGCATAAAGAGAAACAAATATAAGGTGATGGAGGATGATTTGACTTTGGGTGATGGATATACGGCATAATCAAATGTCCAAATGACGTGGAGATATTTTCTCTAAATCTATGTACTCTAGTTGACCAATGTCACCCTATTAAAATTAATTGTCTAAATAAAAAAAAGTAGTGATTTTTAAACTTCAGTTAGCACATGAATTACCTGGAAACTTTAAAAATGCAGATTTCTGGACACAAACCTCAGAGTTTTAGGAGGTCTTTAGGGAGCCAGCCCGAGAGTTTACATTTAAAAAGTTCCTCAGCTTATGATACTAAAACTGTATTTTTGAGAAATGCGGCTGTAAATTTTACTAATTTCCCTGGCTGGTGGCTCAGCAGATGGAGTGTTGGCCCAGCATATGGATGTTGTGGCTTCAATTCCTCATCAGGGTACGCAGAAGTGACAATCTGCTTCTTTTCCCCTCAGTCTTTCCTTTCTCTCCCTTTTCCTCTCCTGTGGCCAGTGGCTTGACTGGTTCAAGGGTTGTCCCCAAGGTACTGAGGATAGCTAAGTTTGTCCCAGAACATCAGCCTTAGGCACTAAAAATAGCTTGGTACTCTAGTATCAGCTCCAGAAAGGGTTACCAGTTGGATCCTGGTTGGTGCATATGTGGGATTCTGCTTCACTGTCTCCCCTCTTCTAACCTAAAATACAAAAACAAACAAACAAACAAAAACTCTAGTAATTGATTATAGAGTGTTAATAAACAACTCCTTCTCAAATTCCCAGGTCTGGAATGGACTATTGACATACCTGTAGATTTATTTGAATGTGATCTTATTTTTCCGGATGTGCCAATTTTGCTTTTTAAATACATTTATAACATTTTTAATAATGTATAATAACCTAAGGGAAATAATCTTCATAGAAAATCTGAAAACAGCCTGACCTGTGATGACACAGTGGATAAAGCATCAACCTGGAATGCTGAGGTCACCAGTTCGAAAGGCCAGGCTTGCCCAGTCAATGCACATACAGGAAGCAACTACTACGAGTTGATGCTTCCTGCTTCTCCCCCCCGCCCCAACACCTCTCTCTCTCCTTTCTAAAATTCAGTAAATAAAATCTAAAAAAAAGAACATACAAAAATAATAATTTTCTTGCATTTCTTGGTATACAGATAGTCTCCAAGCTGTCTTATTTCTATACCTGCATAAAGTCTTCATTTTTTACTTCTAGAGATATTTCTCTTTTAATAATAATCCCAGGCTTGTAATCTTACAGTCCAGACTAGCTCCTTCATTTGTGGAAGGGGACACACTACTGGTTGTTTTCTGATTTAAGAAAGAGAAAGTAGTGAACATTCTTTCTATTTTACCTTCTCAGCTGAGAAGATAAAAATGTACTCATTTTGACCCTGCAAAAGTCTTATTTTCTGGAAACCATTAGGTATGCACAGCAAGGCCAAGTGTCATTTGATTTCTGAAAGCATCTTGGGAGCATTCCGGGTGAAACCCATGATACCCCTTATCCATAAGGAGATTACTTCTTTCTTTCCCCCACTTAGGAAAACTCCTTCTAAATTGCTTTCTGCTGACAACTGAAGCAGGTTTGGGAAGCTATTCAACTTTAAAAATAAGAGACTCTATGTAGATTAAGACATATTTAAATCAAAAGTGTTTTAGGATTAAAAGGCAGAAGCAAAACTGAAAATTAAGCTTAAATTGAATCACATTTAATAGCCATGGTATTAAAAGGATAAAGATAATTATTTTATATTAGCAGATATGGACCTTTAGACTAGGATAATAAGATTGCCCCCACATTGAACATTCAATAGATAATATATGAACAAGAATATATAATAGGCCATTATTTTTGAGCCAATCAGTTAGAAAATTGTAAAAATTAATGATCAAGCAATGTACAAGTGATTTTTTATAAAAGTCCTCAACTGACAACTAGATTAAATGAAGAAATATGGAGTATATTGGAAAAGGGCCATCGTGGATGGGAAAGTACACATTGCCACCAAACACGAGGCTGTTGGGGGACTTGGATTTAACTCAACAGTAAAAAAAACGAGACCCTGCTGGGACAGAAGGAGAGTGCAGAGACACACAAGGCTGGAAAACAGAGGAAGGCACAAAAGTGCTAAAGACTAAAAGTCTAGGAGCACATAAGTATTTCCCATAATGACAAGAGACTGTCAGGACTTGATGCCTACTTAGTGATTAGAGCCTACATTGTCTCTCATATCTGATGATCTAATAATGTCTTATCAAAAAAGTAATAATCTTTGCTTAATATGAATTGTTGATACTAAGCGTATATTGGCAGCTAGTGATACTGGCAGCCTGTTCTAAATATTTATTAACTACTTGGTTGATTAATTGTTCCAGATTTTTGACAGGGACTGGTATTGACTTTGTTTGTATTTTTCTATTTCATTCTTTTCTCCTCTTTGATAACAAGAATAACATTTTCCAGTTTTAAGTTCTGGTTATTAGAAAATGCGTATTAAAATCATGATGAGATAATACTAATGCATGTTAGAATGGCTAAAAGTAGAAAAACTGACCACTTTAAGCATTGTTGAGGATGTGGAATAACTGAAACTCAGACACTGAAAGTGGAAATGTAAAATGATGAAAATCACTTTAAAAAAATGGTTTGCAGAGAAGGAGCAAGATGGCGACGGAGTAGGCGGATGTACGAACTTCCAACTCCCAGAACCAAAGTGGATTACAACTCAATTTTAAGAACCATCACCTGGATAAACCAACTTTGAACAAAACTAAGTGGACTCTTCAACCAAGGAACACAGAAGAAGCCACATTGAGACTGGTAGGAATAGCGAAAACGCGAAGAGGGCTGCCCAGCTCCCCGGAGCAAACGGCAGCCCGGAGAGACCTGTGTGGCGGGAGGAAAGTTTGGTGGAGAGGGAGGGACCTGGGTCCCAGGAACCAAGCCCCAGCCTCCAGTCCTAGAGCCTAGAAGAGGCGTTTGGACAGTATTGAGCTGTGAAACAAGTGAGGGAGCTCCCAGGCCTACAATGTGGAGTATTAGGTCCCTTCCTACTCTGCTGAGGGCTTCTTGGGGTTTTGGGGCGGCAGGACGCTGAAAGGCGGTTCTGTCTGCGTGGGCAGAGGCCAAGCCGGTGGGAGATCGGTCTAGCCCAGAGGGTCAGAGGGGACCGCGAAAGCGGTCCGGAAGCTGCGGGCCCGCCTTTAATCTCACTTATGGGGACAAAGCGGGAGGCCAGGAACGGGCAGGCCCTGCGCAAGCCAGCCCTGACCGCGGGGACCGGGCTAGGACCAGGGACAGGCAGGGGCTCGTGGCTGAGCTGACGCTACAGGTGCCCCCCCCCCCACGGGCCGGAGAAACCGCGGTTGGCCAGTATACGTGCGCGAGCGGGCTCCGAGCGCGGGAACGGGGTGGACCCCGAGACAAGTGGAGGCTCGCAGCTGAGCCCACGCTACTATCCCCATCCGGCCGGAGAAACCCCGGATAGCATTCATACGTGCACGAGCGGACTCCGAACGCGGGGGCGGGGTAGAGTCCGGGACGAGTGGAAGTACGCAGCTGAGCGGAAGCCAGCAAACACGCCCGCCCCAATAAACCTTGGTTTCCGACCCTGCGCAGAAGGGCCCTGGCCTCGAGGGCGGGGCTAAAGCTCCGGATGGGCAAAAGCTTACAGCTGAGAGCACGTCAAAAGCCC
This sequence comes from Rhynchonycteris naso, assembly GCA_037038555.1. Taxonomy (NCBI): domain Eukaryota; kingdom Metazoa; phylum Chordata; class Mammalia; order Chiroptera; family Emballonuridae; genus Rhynchonycteris; species Rhynchonycteris naso. Next base: position 282,140,969 of record CM072995.1, read on the forward strand.
TGCCTAACCCGCGGAACTGTAGCGAGCAGGCTCCGACTTCTGGTTCTGGGCGGAAGTCCGGAAATAGGCTGGGTCCGCAGCTGAGGAAAGGTGCTCACCTCTACCCTTGGTGCTAATCTTGTGGCTTCAGTCACAGCCCCTCCCACGGAGGAGAGGCAGAAATCATAGCAAAAGCCACAGTGGGCCGGCGCAGGCAACGCTCATACCCAACCACCCTAGGCACCGGCAGAGGGGGTGGGGGACCTGCAGATAGACCACACCTAGAGAACACAAAGGCAACACCTACTGGACTCCAGTGGCCACAACTTGCTTATACACAGAAAAAATGGGCAGGCAGAGGAATGCAAACCAAATGAATCAAGAGAAATCCCCAGAGAAGGACCTGAATGAACCAGATATAACCAAATTACCAGAAGCAGAATTTAGAATAATGATAGTTAGGATGTTCAAAGAAATTAGAGCAACAATGGATAGTCATTATGAACACCTAAATAAAGAGATAACAAGTATAAAAAATGAAATTGAAATAATAAAAAAGAATCAGACAGAAATGACAAATACAGTATCAGAACTGAAGACCACAATGGAAGGAATTAAAAGCAGGATGGATGACACTGAGGATCGAATAAGCGAGTTAGAGGACACAATAAACAAAGGCACAGAAGCAGAGAAGAAAAAGGAAAAGAGACTTAAAAAATGTGAGGAAACTCTAAGGGAGCTTTGTGACAACATGAAGAGAAACAACATTCGCATCATAGGGGTGCCTGAAGAAGAGGAGAGAGGACAGGAAATGGAAACTTTGTTCAATCAAATCATAGCAGAAAACTTTCCTAAATTAAGGCTGGGAAACACTCCACACATTCAAGAAGCACACAGAACTCCATTAAGGAGAAACCCAAAAAAATCTACACCAAGACACATCATAGTTAAAATACCAAAGCTAATGGATAAAGAAAAAATTTTAAAAGCTGCTAGAGAAAAAAAGACTATCACCTACAAAGGAGCCCCCATAAGGATGACATCGGACTTCTCAACAGAAACACTTGAGGCCAGAAGGGAATGGCAAGAAATAATCAAAGTAATGCAGAACAAGAACCTACAACCAAGACTACTTTATCCAGCAAGGCTAACGTTTAAAATTGAAGGAGAAATAATGAGCTTCCCAGAAAAAGAAAGCCTGAAGGAATTCATAAAAACCAAACCAATTCTGCAAGAGATACTAAGGGGCCTCTTGTGAACAGTTTAAAGGGAGGAATGAATAGAGCAAAAGAAGAATACAGCTTTAAAGAATAAAATGGCAATAAACAACTACATATCAATAATAACCTTAAATGTAAATGGATTAAATGATCCAATCAAAAGACATAGGGTAGCTGCATGGATAAAGAAACAGGACCCATACATATGCTGTCTACAAGAGACACACCTTAAAACAAAAGATGCTCATAGACTGAAAGTAAAAGGATGGAAAAAAATATTTCATGCAAATGGAAATGAAAAAAAAGCAGGGGTAGCAATACTTATATCAGACAAAATGGACTTTAAAACAAAGGCTGTAGTAAGAGATAAAGGAGGACACTACATAATGATAAAGGGAACAATTCAACAGGAAGATATAACTATTGTAAATATCTATGCACCAAATATAGGAGCCCCGACATACATAAAGCAGACTTTGATGGATATAAAGGGTGAGATTAACAGCAATACTATCATAGTAGGGGATTTCAATACCCCTCTAACAACACTGGATAGATCCTCAAGAAAGAAAATTAATAAAGAAACAGCAGACTTAAGGATACACTAGATCAACTTGATTTAATAGATATCTTCAGAAATTTTCACCCTAAAGCAGTAGAATATACATTCTTCTCAAGCGCTCATGGTACGTTTTCTAGGATAGACCACATGTTAGGACACAAAAATGGTCTCAATAAATTTAAGAAGATTGAAATCATATCAAGCATTTTCTCTGATCGCAATGCCATGAAACTAGAAATTAACCACAAAAGAAAAACTGAAAAAATACTCAAACACTTGGAAACTAAATAGCATGTTATTAAATAATGAATGGATTAACAATGAGATCAAAGAAGAAATAAAAAAGTTTCTAGAAACAAATGATAATGAGCATACATCAACTCAAAATTTATGGGACACAGCAAAAGCAGTTCTGAGAGGGAAGTTTATTGCACTACAGGCATATCATAAGAAGCTAGAAAAAGCTCAAATAAGCAACCTGACCCTGCATCTAAAAGAACTAGAAAAACAACAACAAATAAAACCCAAGACAAGTAGAAGGAAGGAAATAATAAAGGTCAGAGCAGAAATAAATGACATAGAGGCTAAGGAAACAATACAAAGGATCAATGAAACAAGAAGCTGGTTCTTTGAAAAGGTAAACAAGATTGATGAACCTTTAACTAGACTCACCAAGAAAAAAAGAGAGAGGACTCAAATAAATAAAATTAGAAAGGACAGTGGAGAAATAACAACTGACACAACAGAAATACAAAGCATTGTAAGAAAATACTATGAAGAACTATATGCCAAAAAATTAGACAATCTTGGTGAAATGGACAAATTTCTTGAATTATATAACCTTCCAAAAATCAATCTGGAAGAATCAGAACACCTAAACAGACCAATTACAGCAAATGAGATAGAAACAGTTATCAAAAAACTCCCAAAAAAGAAAAGTCCTGGGCCTGATGGCTTCACAAGTGAATTCTATCAAAAATTCAAAGAAGAACTAACTCCTATTCTCCTCAAGCTATTTCAAAAAATTCAAGAGGAAGGAAGACTTCCAAACTCCTTTTATGAGGCGAGCATAATTCTGATCCCAAAACCGGGCAAAGACAACACAAAGAAAGAAAATTATAGGCCAATATCCCTGATGAATTTAGATGCTAAAATTCTCAACAAAATATTAGCCAACCGGATCCAGCAATATATGAAAAAAATCATACACCACGATCAAGTGGGATTTATTCTGGAGAGGCAAGGCTGGTTCAATATTCGCAAATCAATCAATGTGATTCACCACATAAATAAAAGGAAGGACAAAAATCACATGATAATTTCAATAGATGCAGAAAAGGCATTTGATAAAATCCAGCACCCATTCATGCTCAAAACTCTCAGTAAAGTGGGAATACAGGGATCATTCCTTAACATGATAAAGGCCATCTACGATAAACCGACAGCAAACATTATACTAAATGGACAAAGATTAAAAGCAATCCCCTTAAGATCAGGAACCAGGCAGGGTTGCCCACTTTCGCCTTTCTTATTCAACATAGTTCTGGAAGTCCTAGCTACAGCAATCAGACAAGAAGAAGAAATAAAAGCCATCCAAATTGGAAAAGAAGAAGTAAAACTGTCATTATTTGTAGATGATATGATATTGTATATAGAAAACCCTGAAGTCTCAGTCAAAAAACTACTGGGCCTGATAAATTCAGCAACGTGGCAGGATATAAAATTAATACTCAGAAATAAGAGGCATTTCTATACACCAACAATGAAATATCAGCAAAAGAAATTAAGGAAACAATCCCCTTCACTATTGCAGCCAAAAAAATAAAGTACCTAGGAGTAAATTTAACCAAGGAGGTTAAGGACTTGTACTCGGAAAATTATAGAACATTGATAAAAGAAATCAAGGAAGATACAAACAAGTGGAAGTACATACCGTGCTCATGGCTAGGAAGAATAAACATCATTAAAATGTCTATATTACCCAAAGCAATTTATAAATTCAATGCAATACCAATTAAAATACCAATGACATACTTCAAAGATATAGAACACATATTCCAAAAATTTATATGGAACCAAAAAAGAACACGAATAGCCTCAGCAATCTTAAAAAGAAAAAATAAAGCAGGAGGTATCACTCTTTCTGATATCAAGGTTTACTACAAGGCCATTATACTCAAGACAGCCTGGTACTGGCATAAGAACAGGCACATAGATCAATGGAACAGAACAGAGAACCCAGAAATAAACCCGCAGCTTTATGGACAACTGATATTTGACAAAGGAGGAAAGAACATACAATGGAGTAAAGACAGCCTCTTTAACAAATGGTGTTGGGAAAATTGGACATCTACCTGCAAAAAAATGAAACTAGACCATCAACTTACACCATTCACAAAAACAAACTCAAAATGGATAAAAGACTTAAATGTAAGCCGTGAAACCATAAGCATCTTAGAAGAAAACATAGGCAGCAAGCTCTCCGACATCTGTAGCAGCGGTATATTTGCTGATTTATCTTCATGGGCAACTGAAATAAAAGGCAAGATAAACAAATGGGACTATATCAAACTAAAAAGTTTTTGCACAGCTAAAGACAATAGGAACAGAATAAAAAGACAAACCACACAATGGGAGAACATATGCGACAGCACATCTGATAAGGGGTTAATAACTAAAATTTATAAAGAACTTATAAAATGCAACACCAGGAAGACAAACAACCCAATCAAAAAATGGGCAAAAGAAATGAATAGAAATTTCTCCAAAGAGGACATACAGATGGCCAATAGGCATATGAAAAAATGCTCAACATCACTAATCATTAGAGAAATGCAAATTAAAACCACAATGAGATATCACCTCACACCAGTCAGAATGGCACTTATCAGCAAAACAACACAGAATAAGTGCTGGCGAGGATGTGGAGAAAAGGGAACCCTTCTGCACTGCTGGTGGGAATGCAGACTGGTGCAGCCACTGTGGAAAACAGTTTGGAGATTCCTCAGAAAATTAAAAATCGAACTGCCTTTTGACCCAGCTATCCCACTTTTAGGAATATACCCTAAGAACACTATAGCACTGTTCGAAAAGAAGAAATGCGCCCCCATGTTCGTGGCAGCATTGTTCACAATAGCGAAGATCGGAAACAACCCAAGTGTCCGTCAGAAGATGAGTGGATTAAAAAGCTATGGTACATATATACTATGGAATACTACTCAGCCATAAGAAACGATGCCATCGGATCATTTATAACAAAATGGATGGACCTTGATAACATTATACGGAGTGAAATAAGTAAATCAGAAAAAAAGAAAAACTGAGAACAGCACGATTACATATATAGGTGGGACATGAAAGTGAGGGTATGAGACATGGACAAGAGAGTGGTGGTTATGGGATGGGGGGAGGGAGGGAAGAGTGGGATAGGGAGGAGGGGAGGGACGCAGGGAAAACCAGATTGAAGGTGACAGAGGACAATTTGACTTTTGGTGATGGGTATGCAACACAATTGAATGATAAGATAACCTGGAGATGTTTTCATTGTACATATGTACCCTGATTTATTGATGTCACCCCATTAGAATTAATAATAATAAAAAATATATATATAAAAAAATGGTTTGCAGCTTCTTAAAAAGTTAAATATACACCCACCATATGATTCAGCCAGTCTATTCTAGGTATTTACTCAAGATAACTGAAAACATGTATACGTAAGGTATGCATGCAAATGTTCATAGCAGCTATTATTTGCAACAGCGAGAAACTGGAGACAATCCTAATGCCCATCAATAAGTGAACAGACCAACAAGTTATGATGCATCTATGCCGTGGAATGCAGTAGTCCCTCACTATCCACAGGGAATACATCCTTAGTGGAAACCTGAATGGGAGGACAGTGCTGAACCCTATGTATATATACGGTATTTTTTCCTGAACATACATACCTTTTCACTTCACTGAGGAAGAAGCATTCTTTGGCATATCTAAAGTGCCAGCATCACTACTCTTGCACTTTGGAGCCATTATTGAGTAAAATAAGGGCTATTTAAACACAAGCATTGCAGTACCATGACAGTCAATCTGATACTAAGTGACTAATGGGTAAGAAGAGCATATCGTGTGAATACAGTGGACAAAGGAATGATTCGTGTCCTGGGTGGGCTGGTGCAGGACCGCCTGAGATTTCATCACGCTACTCAGAATAGTGAGCAATTTAAAACATTTTATTTATTTATTTTTTGCAGGCACAGAGAGAGAGTCAGAGAGAGGGATAAATAGGGACAGACAGACAGGAACGGAGAGAGATGAGAAGCATCAATCATTAGTTTTTCGTTGCCGTTGCGACATCATAGTTGTTCATTGATTGCTCTCTCACATGTGCCTCGACCGCGGGCCTTCAGCAGACCGAGCCACCCCTTGCTGGAGCCAGCGACCTTGGGTCCAAGCTAACGGGATTTTGCTCAAGCCAGATGGGCCCGTGCTAAAGCTGGTGACCTCTGGGTCTTGAACCTGGGTCTTCCACATCCCAGTCCGATGCTCTATCCACTGCACTGCCGCCTGGTCAGGCTAATTTTTTTATTTACTGGAATTTTTCATTTTATATTTTTGGACCACAGTTGACTGTGGGTAACTGAAACCATGAAAATCAAAACCCCTGATTGGGGGGGGGGACTACCATACTACTTAGTAATAAAAGGAAAATAACTATGATACAAGTCACTGCATGAATACATCTCAACATTGCTGAATGAAAGAACCAGAATAAAACCCATATGTACTTTATTATTTGGTTTATTTGAAACTCTAAAAAAAATTAAGCAAATCTATTATAAAAAAAACAGTTCAATGGTTTCTAGCAACACGGGTGAGCAGGGAGGGAGAAGAGAAATTACAAGGGGATACACAGACACTTTTTCAGTGGTAGACACGTTCTTAATTATGACAATGGTTTCGTGCATGTATACATATGTCACAAGTCATCAACTTGCACACTTCAAATGTGTGCAGTGTATTGTAAGTCACCTATGCCTCTATAAAGGTGAAAACAGTAAGAAAAAATTACTGTAAGCTTTCACCACTAGAGTTGGGAAAAGACAGAATGCTTTTCAGTAAGATATGCATAGGGGGCCCGACACAAGGAGAAAGGAACATAAAGGTTTCATGATCCCTGTTCAAATTGGTTTCACTTGTGTGTTTAGCTAACAAATGTTTAATTTCCTGGCAAGAAAAGTAAATTATATGTTGACCATAAAAGCTCTGGAATAGTACTAGCCACAAAAAACAAATGAGTAAGTTAAAAAAGAAATGATCACAGTTGATAACAATAGCACTGACTTAAGAGGAAAAAGACTTGAATTTTAATCGGAGCCTTCTCCAACACTTTTATTGACAAGCTGCTACTGAGCCTGTTTTCTGCTCTGAAAGTTGGTAATTATGTATAGTAATTGCATATAAAAATAAACTTGTGTGAAAACCTTTGTTCTTGTGATGCTTCTTTACTCTAACTTCTTGTATAGATCCTGTTGTTTTGATCAAAATTATATTACCTCTGAGTGGCTTTCAAACCTGTGGTCCTTATTTAATATGCAAATTCTGAGGCCATCGTCAAGATACTTAGAAAACCTGAGGCCAGGCCCAGTAATATGCATTTTATAAATTGGTGGGGTGATGTAGAGGATCTGAACATTATGCTTTATTCTCTAGCCAGATAATAAAAAGAGTATCTCATCACTATCATTTCTTTAAATTATTTTTTTAAGTTATTTTTCTTAAGCGAGAAGCAAGGATGCAGAAAGACAGACTCCCACATGTGCCCTGACTGGGATCCACCCAGCAAACCCTCTATGGGACGATTCTCTGCCCATCTGGGGATGTTGCTCCATTGCTCGGCAAACGCACTATTTTAGTGCCTGAGACAAGGCCATGGAGCCATCCTCAGTATTCAGGCAAACTTTCTCCAACTGAGCCATGGCTATGGGAGGCGAAGAGAGAGATAGAGAGAAGGGAAAGGGGTAGGGGTGGAAAAGCAGATGGTCGCTTCTCCTGTGGAATCAATCGGACCTGGGACATTCACATGCTGGTCTGATTCTATCACTGAGCCAACTGACCAGGGCCTTTCTTCAAATTTTAAACCACCGAATCTACTAAACAGATCCTCAACACTATAGCAGCTTTCTAAATTACAAGCATGGATCTTTCCATGTCACATTCCTTCAGGAGGAATAAACTTTAAACCATCTGTAGTGTTTTATACACCAGAAAAGTCAATCAGAACTAGAAACACTTTTATAGCATTTATGGTTCTACCAACAGCCTTTGAGTTTAGAGATTACTGAAATGATTGCAGTATCAGAGATGAAGCCCCTGGTCTGCAGATGCTATAAATTATTCTGCAGACATAATAACCTTGATAAGCTTGTACACTAGCAATTCAATTTCAAATGTAGGTTGGTTAGAGAACTGTGTACCATAAGTGCAGATTTCAGAACATGTTATAAATAACCACTACAAGATGTTCTTGAATTGAGCTAAAATACTAGCTTAACAGACATTGGCAGGCATTCTTTTATTTAATAAAACAAATAAGGCAGTAGAATTTATTATACTATTTAGTAAGGGGAGAAAAGCAAAAACCTGTACAGTGATAACAAAGGGCCTCTTTTGCTCAAAAACCTCTGAAATGCTTCTTCCCATGTTATTGATGGTAAAAGCAAAAGTTCACTCAAAGGCTTCTATATCTTATTTTCCCTCTACATCACAAACCTATTCACCTATTGCCTCTCTGTCCTCAGCAACTACTACTTTCCCTCCAGCTTACTCTGCTCCAGCCACACTGATATCCTTACTGTTTTTTAGCATATTTCTGCCTCAGGCCCTTTGCACATGCTGGTTCTTCTGCTTGCAATCATCCTCCTCTACTTAACCACATATTTGCTCCTCTACTTCTTTTGAGTCATCTTCTTGGTAAGACTTATCCTGTCCTCTCTATTTAAAATTGCTAACACTACCCCAGTGTTCCCTAACTTCCTTCTTTGCTTTACTTATTTATGGTGCTTATTATCAATCTGTAAATGCAAACTCCATAAGAAAGGGACTTTTGTCTGTCCTATTCACTGCTGTACTTAGAACAGTGCATGACCCATAGTGGGTGCCTAATAAGTAATGATAGAATAAATGAATGTCTGGCCCTATGATCAGGGTGCCAATCTTATAGTTCAATGTAGACCCTGGGCTTTTGTCTTGACCCCTAGGTGACCTCTCTTTCACCCTAGGTCACCTAAGAAAGGATCCTAGCTCTCCTCTGGGACAAGCGTCCTTTCTACAATGTATTAGGCATCATGTCTTTCTACATTTCTTTTGCTTTTATTGTTTTATTGGTCATTTTGCTCTTTAAAATAGCTCAAATGTACAATGTTGAAGTGCTGTTGAGTGTTCCTGAGCCTTATGGAAATAGCATGTTAGATAAGCTTTATTTAGTCATTAATTAGTCATGCTGTTGACTGAGTTCAATGTTAATGAATCAATTAGATACATACCCAATTATATATATATACAAAATAAGGTGTCTTTAAAAAGAAACACACATAAAATGAGATTATGTATGAATCTGTTCATGAAAATGTGATCACTGGCTCACAGGAACGTCACCTAAGAGCAACGGTTCACTATTTTTTAATTCAATACTGATGGTGATTTTATAGAATACAACTCTTGCAAATAATGAGAATCAACCTGTACCTTCTAGACTTTCTCATTTCTAGGATTTAGACAGGCAATTTATCATGCTGGTATGGACAACTTGGAGGTCATGGAAACAGATTCACTAAAACAATTTTCTCAGGAGAGAGAAAAGCTGGCAGACTTGGGTGTTAGAAACATGAGGGGTTGCTAATGGACTTGATGGTTTTCCCACACATCAAAGATGATGATCCTTTTAAGAAAATACCAGTGTCAGTCCGTCCAGCTCTTGGCATTTGTTTTTCCTTTGAAAACATAATTTTTGTCTTACTTTTCAAGAAGAAAATTTCTTGGCAGCAGAAGATGGTACTTAGGGGATTTTATCTTGGGTCAGATATCTTTTTGTTCCTTTCTTAGAAAATCCAAGCAGAGATATAACAATGGATTGCTTTAGAACTAGACAAGCAGAGGGTTAAGATGTTCCATGAGACTTTAATTAATATGACTAAGGAAAACCAGAAAGAGTCCATTTATTGATGTCAGGGCCCTTAACTCCATTTTGCCTGAATGACTCAATCTTCTATTTCCCTGGCTGTTGTTTCTTCTGGGAATTCCAAAGGGTGTTAGAATTAAATCCACAGCACTCAAACATTTCATATTTGTTGCTTTTGGAAGAAAGCCTCTGCTAAAGGCCTTTCATCTCCTGGGGTGAGGTATAGAGGTGCTTGACCAAAACCAGACAAGTAGATTTGAAGATGTTCTCTTATCAAGCCAATATTTTTGAAGTATCTGTTGCAGAGAGATTGGCTTCCCAATCCCTGATGTGCTGGGAGGTGCTTGCTCAGTGGTTCCTTCCTCCCATTTCTCCTATCCTGCATCATACTCAGCAGACCCGGCCAGAGGCAAAGGCGTGAAGTGACTGGACCTTGATGTTGTTGCTTCTTTACTTCCTTAGTCAAGGTCGCTGGTGTTCATTCTCCATCTTTTTCACTTTCATTTTTAGGAAAATTACTGATTAATAGAGTTTCCAAGAATATAAGTTGGTATAACCATTTTATATGTTTATTGTCAAAAAACTATTGACAATATCAATCAAAATTTGAAATATACCTACCTATTAATCCAGCCATTTCACTTCTCAAAATTAATTCTACAAACAAATATGTATAAAAATGGTCACAAAATACTACTTTTAATAGCAGAAACAAAAATCCACAAAACGATAAACTAGAATTAACCTATAATGACATATGGGAAGACCATTAAAGAGAGTAAAGCACACCTCTCAGCACTGACTTGGAATGATGTCTGTTAACTGAACATGGAAAGTTGCAGGAAGTGTGTAGTCTAGTCTAGTTTTGTATAAAGATCATGTTTGCTTTAAAAATGTCTAAAAGGATAATTCTTATCTGCTGATAATGGTAATCTTGGTGGTAATCTGAACTGGATATGAGAATTAAGAGAGAGGAGGAGCTGAGAGGGGCTTTTAATTTGTACTTTATATATGTTTTGCTGTTATCTTATTACAGTGGATTTTTTAACTTTTATATTTCTATAAAAATTTGTTTTATATAAGGTTCCCCAAAGGTGTTTATTTTTTTCTGAGAAGTTCTGCTGAGGGGCAACAAATACTGACCTCTTGAGTGATCACACATGACAGGGTTGAGCTGCCTCAATCATTTATTTCATTCGTGCTGTGTGGATTTGTATGCTTTACACCTCATTTCTATGCTACTTGTTCTAAGGTTACCTGTGACACATTAACAGACAGGTATGGAGAATATATAGCCATGAAAAGAGTAGCTGCCAAAAAGTGAGATTCAGTTAGGTGGGGCCTAATTTGTGCGCAACAGTTGGGAGCTCACAAAGTGACCCTATATTCACTAAAAGTTAATGATCTTGAACAATGTGTTTGGTTCTTGAGTACCATAGCCGAGAACTTGTCCTTGACAGATAGCAGAGCCAGAAAGAGAGCAATAAACTCCTACACTGGCCTGAATCCACAGTGAGAATTCCAGGAACTCTGCTTTCAACAGTTTTATCCATAATCAGTTCTAAAGATTTCTGCAGCCTAGTCAGTATATTTGTTGCATTGGCATAATTAAGTATGTGCTATTTTAAAAAGTTCTCCCAGCTTTGATTAATCAAGTCATTCAGTTATTCAACAAGCATATACAAAACCCCTACTATATGCTGAGCACTGGGCATGATTGAAATATTACAAGGATTATTCCCTTGTGCTTTATGAAGCCCACGCAAAAAGATTAAAACACCCAGCACTGAGGAGTTGACTTGTTGAGGTATGAAGCACAGCTTGCTTCCAGAACTATAAAACACCACTACCATTTGTTATAATAAGAGGTAATATTAAATGAAAACTCCTCCCTGAAGATGATATGAAAAATCTCCTCATTCTATTTTACACTGTCAGATTTTAAAACATGTAGGAATTAGATAAATCAATAGAGCAAAATAAATTCCCTTTGAGCCTGACCAGGCAGCGGTGCAGTCTATAGAGCATTGGTCTGCGATACTGAGGATCTAGGTACAAAACCCCGAGGTCGCCGGCTGGAGTGCGGACTCATCTAGATGGAACGCGGGGTTGTTGGCTTGAGTGTAGGATCATAGACATGGCCCCATGGTCACTGGCTTGAGCCCAAATGTCACTGACTGAAGCCCAAGGTCACTGGCTTGAGTCCAAGGTCACTCACTTTGCTGGAGCCCCCCTGTCAAGGCACATATAAGAAAGCAATCAATGAACAACTAAGGTGCTGCAACAAAGAATAGATGATTTTCATCTCTCTCCTGTCTGTCTGTCCCTGTCTGTTCCTCTCTCTCTCTGTCTCATTCTCTCTGTCAATCTCACTAAAAAAAAATTCCCTTTGACAAAGTCTGCAGATAGAAACAAGGAACTGTTTTCATTTCAGATTTCATGAAAAACTTCAAAAAAGAATAATCATTTCCCCATTATTCATCAGGGAAAGGCTAGATACGATATATATGATATGCAAGTCTTACTTAAAGGGAAGACTGGAGGCAGGCAGGGGGAGCAACTCACCTCTGAGGCACTGCAAACATGAAACAGGTCAACAGAGGAATCCCATGGGTGAACATCTGGTAATTCCCAGTAAGCCCAGTGTTTAACCCAGCTCTCCTGTGGTTCTCTTCTAGACTAAAACAACAACAAAAACAAATTCATTCTTCCTTATGCCTGCATGAGAAACACATTTACCTCCCTTCTGCCTAAGACCAGATCTCAGAAATTATGGTTATATAAGCTGGCCTGACAGTGGCCACTACAGGGTGAGCATTGTGTATCCTTTCTTTTCTTTGTTCAGGAACGAAAAAACCAAGTTCCATGTGTTCTTCCATTCACTTATCCCTTTATCACCCAACAAATATATATAAGGCGGAACCATATGTCAAACCCTGTTCTAACTGGTGAAGGTGAAGAGATGAAATGTTTCCTTCCACCCAGCAAGGACCTCACAACTTCATAGGGGAGATAGCCATGCAAGCAATAGATTGCAGAATCATGCTGAGCGTCCTCTTTCCTTCATTTCCAACACCAATTCCTATGGTCTGCACCTGTAGGGGGCATCCCAGCATGCCCACTTTGCTTTAGTTCTGCTGCCTATCCCTGGATGCACTGGCCTGTTTCTGTTCTCCTCAGATTCTTTTTCCTCACTCACAACAACCAGAAGGATCTTTAAAAGAATGTGAGTCAGATCATGTCACACTGTCTTGCTAAAAACCTTCCTATTGCTTCCTATGGAATTGAAAATTAAAGTCAGATTTCTTACATGACCCACCAGACATCAACTGGTCTCTCCCTCTTCCACCCTCTCTGATACCTTTGTCCTCGGTGGTCCCTGTACTCCTGTCACACTAACTTCCTCCCTCAGGGTCTTTGTATTGGTTCCTCTCCTGCCTGAATAGTCTTCCTCTGAATTTTGCATCACCCCTGGGCCTTCAGCATAAATGTTTCCACTTTAGAAATTTCTATGCAGCATATTACCCTGTTTCATTTTTCATGTCATTTGCTGCTATCTGAAAATATCTTGTTTATCTCCTTGCTGTTTGTTAATAAGCAAGCACTGAACTCTCTTTCCCCCCCAGTCCCCTGGACGTAGGCCAGTGTCAATATGTATTTGTGAAATAAATAAATAATGTGGGTCATGAAAGTATTAATGTGTATTTGTACTATCCTCTGTACCAGTTGTATTATTTGTAGATTAATCCTAACACAAATAGAAATAGAATCATAATAGAGGTATAAGCGTGAGAGGGGTGTTAGAGGTCTGTAACCTTCTGTCCTTTCAGAATATTCTTATTTAGTAGTTTATTTTCCTTTTATGCGCCCTTTAAGGATCTGAATAAGTCCTGTAGTCACTCTATAGAAAAATGTTGTGCATTTGCTCATGCACCAAAATTTCCACACAATTTCATAGGTGATGTAGGGTGACCAACTGCCCAGGGTGCCCAGGACTGGGGGTTTCCTGGGACACAGGACTTTGAGTACTATTACCAGAACAGTCCTGGGAAAATGGGAACAGCTGGCCACCATGAGTTTATATCCCCCCAGAAGCCCTTTGTGAATCCCATAAGTACCCAATAATTCTTCCTGAAGGTGTTAACCTATCAGAAAATTTAAAGTAATTACTGAGTATTTACTGAGAATGGTTAGAGAAGTAGAGCTAATGAAGGAATTTCAGATGTGAGCAGGTCTCTGTGGTGGGACTACATGCATAATAGGAATTTAGAGAAAGCAGGTACTAGAGAAAGAGCATCACCACTCAAAATGACTTGATGAGCAGGTATTTGCCACTTTCGATGATTGTAATAACGTATCTTCCTTCCCTTCCTCTTATCAAAAATAATCCATAATTCAAGTATTAGTGCTACAACTACCAAATGCCAGTTGAAGGTACAGATGCTGTCACAGTGTTGGAAAATGAACAAGATAAAGAAAAATGAGACTATCTCTTCTAAAACACCTTCTTTACCACATGGGAAATTGTAGGATCCCAATAATTATCAGATACTAGTAATCAGGAGTTATCACTGATTTGCAGAGCTGAGTCATTTGGTCAACACAGTCTCTAAGGAAGGTAATTAGATAACTCCTTGATCTCAGAGGAAGTTGTATGTTCACTTGGTATGATTGACAAGCTCCAGCTAAGTGGTTTTCATGATAATTTTTATGGCCTCTTTCTTTAAAAAAAAAACAAAAAAACACCAGTCTTAGTATGTTTGAAGAAAACTATCAGGGAGCTTATATTTTATTTGGGTCATGAACTGAATGAAAAGTTGTCCAGGAAGATCTAATAGATACCTTACAGGGAAATAGCTTTAAGCCATGTTTTTCTGCATAAAACTTGCTAGACTGGTACTATGTTCTGAGAGAGTCAAAACATTTCTACTGCCTTGCCTTAGTTGCCTGCAGTAGGTGTGAGTGATTCTGGGGGACATTACTAGTGTTTCTCAACTGCTTCTCTTCCCTGTCTGGTAAGAAACAAGTCACTAGATCTGACCCATGGATCTATGAGCAGAAGTAATGCCCATTACCTCCAGGTTGGGACATAGGAGAGCAAAATGAAAGTTTCATGTGTTCTCTTTTCTGCCATTGGGGAGGAAGGCCTGTGTTGAGCTGGTGGAGTGACAGGATTGAGGTAGCTTAGATCCTTGAGTCACCTTGTGGGGGAATAGCAGTTCTAGAAGGTCCATCCATATTGGATATTGCATGAATAAGAAATAACTTTTGGGATTTTGCTTAATTTGATGCCACAATGTAATCTGGCCTCTTCTGACCTATACATCCCCAAACCAAAAATCAAACTAAGTGTTATCCTAAAGGGAGCTAATGCTTCCGAAATGACTTATTTCAAGGCTTTCCCCAACGGAGGACTCCATACTGGATGTTAGCAACCCAACTCAACTGACACTTATTTCCCAAGTACATGCAAGAAAGATAGCCATATGTGCTTAGAGTTTGCCAAAGGTAGCCCTGATTGCCCTATGGAAACTGCTCCATGGGTTGACATTTCCACCTTGGGAAGGCTGTATCTCAGAGCAGCTGAACAGAGAAACATATGATGCCCCCATGTTAGTCTATATTTTCCTGTATCCTTGCAGTAACCTCTCTGATATCTAGGCAGTGATTCTCAATTTTTTTCAACTACATGTCCCTGGTATCCATGGAGAGAAAACAACTGCAGAACTTCTCAGAAACTTAAAAATTTTTGACCAATAATAATGACTAACATTTATGATGACACAATCTGTGAAATATTTATATATTTTTCAACTTCTTGGCAAAGCCTTCTCTGATCACCTATTTGAAATGATCAGTACTCCTCATGCTATAAGTTCTTATTCCCCCTGCCTGCTTGTTTCTCCCTTGGCCCTTGTCATCTCCGAACATGTTACATGTTTTGCTTAGCTCTTATGTATACTGTGTGCTCCTCTACTAGAATGAAAGCTCCACAAGGGTGGAAATTGTGGCCTCCTTTTTCCTTTTGTGTCCCCAGTGCCTAAGAGTTTCTAGCGCACAACAGCTGTTGTTGACTCTGTTGAGTGTTCTGTTGTGTGGGCATGTGGAGTTGAGGAGGGGGTAAGGTTGGTAAACTGACAGGACTGCTTCCTGCAAAGCACCTGCTAGTGACAGTCCCCAATGCTGAACACAAACCTCTGAATGAGCCCAGAGCAAGGGGCCAGGTGCTGAGCAATGAGGGCACAGAAGGAAGTGAGGCAGCAACATGGCTGAGCCTGCTGCATGCAGTGAAATCCCTATCTGCATTCAGGACTTTGAAAAATTACTAAATGTAGGAAATGCTGGCCTTCTTGTGGAAAAAAGTAAAAATCTAAAGGCTTTGAACCTGGTTTTGCCATGGGGTCTGAGTGTTCTGGAAAGAAGAGAATCAGAAGACCCAGGAAAGCAAACCTCACCCTGCTTGCTACCCACCGGAAGGGCAGTGTACTGAGCATGCTAGTAAAAACAAAAAGCGTTCACTGAGTTCATATTAAGTGTTGGGCTACTTTACTGTTTAATGCAGAATAAGCCCCTTACTTTACTGTTTAGTGCAGTATAAGTGCCTTGGCTATCACAGCACCCCTGTAAGGTAGATGTCCTTATTATCCTCCTGTTGCACAGAGGGGAAATGGAGGCACAGGAGGGTAACTAACTTGTTTAAGGTAGTATTATGGGCAGGCTGTAGAACCAGAATTGGGACCAGTCTAACTTTCAAGTGTACTTTTATAACTGGTGTGACACTGCTTCTCTGCTTCCCATTCTTCATCTCACTTTGTACACTGTTCATATGCTCTAGTGACAATTCTTCTAGTGTCACAGATATGAAAGTTAAGACTTGAAACGACTGAGTAGACTTGCCCAAGTGTTTCACTTGCAGTGTTTCAGTAGCAGACTCTGGATTCAAACTCTGATTTAGTGCCTATTGCTCCCTTTTACAGCATTTTGTAATTTCCCTTCTCTGACTTATTTACTTAACAAACCTGTACTAATGTCTTTTAGGTGGTGAAGACTGCTTGGTGTTAGTCAAAGAAGTTGAATGAGATCCTCGGCTCCCACTGACAGCTGTTCTCCATTTGTACTCCTCCACTCAGCATCCATTCTTTACCCTCTTCTACTAAGCCACTGTGTTCGGGGAGCCGGGCACCATGGATGGCCACATTCTGGCTCACTCATCTTCCGGCTTCTTACTGGGTTTAGCCAATGGGAGGCACCATCAAGACAGAGAATGAGAGGAGAAAGAGGCTTCTGTGTGGGGTATTTAAGCCAATGTCCCTGTTATCCCTGTTATTCCTATTCTTGCCTCTCTGCTGTGGCCACAGGTTTGTTGAGTTGCTCCTTTCTGTGGAGTATGATAATATCAATCCTCCCTTCAACCCTCCCCCACTCAACCTGTTTAATCCTAGAGGTGGTAACAGCTTTCCGCTTGTGTTAGTTTGTGGGTGTGCTGTTTCCTGTCAGGTCTTTCACTGATACAAGACCCTTAAACAAGTCATGCAAAATTTCAGATTATCAGTTTCTTTTATGTAAAATGGGGAATATAATAACTGTCAAAATGGTATTGTGGTATTTCAATTGCTCAACAGCCGTAAGTGGCCCAAGATAATTGGGCAACAGATAGTAGTCATTTAAATGATCATTATTATTATGAACATTTTGTCTTGAGAGACTACATGCACCTATCGTCAATGGTATGTGAGTACGCAGTGTCATCTCAAACAGCAGAAATTTACTCTTCCTCAGTGACCTCAGTGAGAATACAAACGCCAAGTCTCCATGGGCTGGTCAGTAAACCCTTCACTTTTTACTGAGGTTGACTATTAGAAATAACACTAATAGTTCACTTTGGGGTTGTGTGTGTCATATATTTTTTTTAATTTTATTCATTTTAGAGAGGAGACACAGAGTGAGAGAGAGAGAGAGAAAGAGAGAAAGGGGGGAGGAGCTGGAAGCATCAACTCCCATATGTGCCTTGACCAGACCAGTACAGGGTTTTTGAACTGGCGACCTCAGTGTTCCCAGGTCGACGCTTTATCCACTGCGCTACCACAGGTCAGGCGTGTGTATCATATTTTTTAAATTCACCACACACTGCATCAAGTATTGAGTAAATTAATTCTTACTAATGACCACTTATAATCCATAGAAAGGGACCTGCCTGAGGTTCATCTCGGCCAGGCAGAGCTTTCTAACCTAGGGATCTCACTGGGTTTACATGTATATGTAAATATTTCTAACGCACATCTCTGTCTCCAGGGTCTCAACTCTGCCATCCCAGGTAAGCTGGGGGAAAAATGGCTCTCTCCTCTTCATTCCAAGAGGAAGCTGGCATTTAGAGGTGTGTGCCTAAGAACACTCGCTTCCCTACTTTCCTCCTAAATCTACTTATTGTGTCACACGGGAGGCAAAGTGCATCCCCTGAAGTGGCTAATGAGTTTAGTAACCCAGTTAAAGGGGCAGTGCTGAGTCTGAAGGTGGGTGTGTTTGATTAAGCTGTGGAGACTTCAAAGTCAGGTCAGGGGTCTGTGGAATCCATCAAAGGAAGCTTCTTGCCAGGAGCCACACAGAAGGATGACAGAGCAGGGGGGAAGCCCTGCAGAGAGGAGGGCTGGCTGGAGTGACGGAACTGGGATGGGGAGGGTGGCAGGGACAGCATAATAAAGGTGTCAGCAGGAATGAGGCCTCTGCATCCCACATGAGTAATGGGGCTTCTACTAATGAGAAAGCTGGAGAGAGAGTGGGCTCCCCAGAGGCTCAGAGGCAGGAGGAACAGATCAGGGAGTGTCCATGCCAGAAGCCCTTGCCAGAGAGCTCTGCTGCAAAACCCTTGGGGATAGGGAGTTCAAATTTGCTTTCTCATTAGCTGAAATATTTGGAATAAATAAGGGGCTATCTCCAGAGCCCACTTTATTACATTTGGACTCATTTTTCATTAGACTTGGGAAGGGGACAGACACCCTCAGAAGTGCCTCAAAAGTATAACCATTTTGAAAATACTTGAATAAACTATTTGATCACTTACAGGAAAGAAAAACTGAGGTACTTAAAAGTTTTCTTCCTTTCCCTGACCCTCAAACTAAGAAAACACTCCATGTATATGTTAACCTTGAAAAAAAGTAAAGCAAAGAAACCTCTAGTCTTTCTTGCTGACTGAGAGAGAAAGACGGGTAGCTGATACATCAAGTTCAAAGGCTGCCTCATCAGGATGTGCTTAGCAGGGACTGAGAGCCTGCACATAACCTTCAAATGTTCAATGAGGGAAGTCTTTCTTCATATAACAGCTTCTGAAGGTAAGCTTCAATCATCTCTAAATATTCCCCATATTGAGTAAGTACCTGTAGTTATTCTTACTTTAGTTAGCCCATGTTAGCTGGGATCTCCTTGCTTCCTGAGAGCCGGAAAGAACTGGCTCCACTCCTCTGCGGATCAGTGAGTAGGATATATTCTCCTGAGCATCTTTGGGTAGTCCTTAGATTTTGAGTAATTTCATCAGCCTGCATATCCATCCCTGGTGGACAGGAGGCTATGATAAAAAAACTAGGCTTCTTCCTCGATTCCCACAAAAAGACTCACTTTAGGAGGCATTCTATGTGTGTAGTGAAGTCGGCTAGGAACTTTGAAGGTCAGAGAAGGAGTTATCACCAAAGCAAACAGAAACAGACTTAAAATGGAAGGCTGGACATTTCATACCTTAATGTCCTCTGGGTATCCCACCTTGGGAATGTTCTCTGAGCACTTTATCTTATAAGGTGTTCCAGCCTATAGTCAGCTTGGTGAACCCCCTCTGCTGGCTTCTCATATTTTTCTGATGTTTCTTTCTTATACCTTTCACACATACCACCACCACCACCATCACCACCAAATCACTGTTCTTTCTTAGGGAAGCAGTTCTTTGAAAACAGTTTTATAATCACTTTGGATGCCTCAGACTATAGTGCCCTGATAGTCTCTTCTTCCTGACTGCTGATTAAGATATTGCTAATGGACCAAAAGGGTTGTGTCCCTCTCCCCAGCTCATATGTTGAAATCTTAACCCACAGTGTGATGGTATTTGAAGGTGGGGCCTTTGGGAAGTAATTTGGTTTACGTGAGTTTATAAGGTGGGTCCTCATGATGAAATTAGTGCCTTTATAAGAAGAAACAGAGAGCTTGCTGCTCTCTCTGCCATATGAGGACCTAGGAAGATTGCCACCATCTACAAGACAGGAAGAGAGCTCGCACCAGGATCCCAGTATGTTGTCAGCCTGATCTCAGACTCCCAGGCTCTAGAACTGAGAGAAAATGAATTTCTGCCTTTTGAACCACCCAGTCTACGATATTTTGTTATAGTCAGACCGTGCTGACTAAGATAGGTATTTTCCTAAATAAAGGCAGTTTCTCCCCCACCAGCCACTGAAAGTAATTTTGTTATTACTATTAGAATAATTAATTTTTCACCCATCTCTTACCCAATCTACAAGTATCAAATAAGAGAAAAATCTTCTAATTCCTTTCTTTGGTATCACATGTAGGTACGAGATAGTTTCTGATGTTGCCCCAAACTGACTGGCTGGCTCTGGGTGAGTGATTGACCTTTCCAGGTTTAAGTTTTTCTGCTGGTTAAGTGCAGTAGTTGAAATAGGTGCTTTATAAAGTCAGTTCTTGTGTTGAAATGCATGATTTTACGATTTACAGAGATAACAATTTATAGATAATCCCTGAACTACAGCAAAACCTTTTTAATAAAGGAACACCCTAAAAACTGAGAATACAAATGCTAGCATCTCCTTTTGGGAGTGTATCTATGAATCTAGAAAGATAATTCTGGGAAGATGCTTTATAGTTTATCTCACTCAAATTCCATTTAACATGTAAAATCAGGATTGAAGTATGAAAGAGGTTGACAGTTTGCTCTTTTTTTTTTCACAACCCCATCTCAGAGCCTATCTGTAAATTTTCATGCAAGGATTAGAATGAAATAGTTGAGACGTCTTTTTAAGTTATTCTATTAGTTTGAACCTTTATTTTTTTTTAAAGGAAGTAAATTTTTCTATCTTGACTCACTGAAATTCCTTGTTATTCTCCAAGTATTTATGGAACCCTTAATAATATCTCATATTACTCTTGATAATATAATCATTTATCTAAAAAAAATGTGTTCTTTGACTCCTCTGAAAATCTTGATGAACATAAACTCTCTAAATCCCTTTTTAAATAAGGAAGATTTGGAAGTCCATTCTACCCTGTGCTAAAGCACACTTTCTTCTTGACATTTGCTCCTGCTTTGTGAATGTAGAGGAATGAAGGAATCCATATAAAAACCTTTTGGCTTTATCTGAGCCAGGCCTAAGAGACTCCTTCTGGGAAGCTGAATTTTCTGCCTTGACAAAGACAGAATGATTACCAACTCCTCTGAATTTGTAAAATAGAAAAAGTTTTGGGACAACAGTGGGGGAGATTAAAAAGCCAGCTTGACCAGCCCTTTAGCAAAAAACAAACCAAAATAAAACACATAGGATCTCGAGTTAGAAAATAAGAGTTCTGGCCTAGGTTTTGTTAATTGGTCCCAATTTCCTGCTGTTTATAGGCACATTGATAATACTTTCTCGATTAGGTGTCCTATGGGTCAACTGTGGTTTTTGAAGGGGCTCTATAAATAGTCCTGCCTACCCTGGTTAAACTCTACACCAATTAAGAAATAAGATAGAAAGACTCAGTGATTCAGTAAGCTTTTGCTGACAAATGCTAGGTTGGTAGATATAGTTTAGTGTAAGAGCCAAAATTAGTGTGCTAACTCCTGTTACCCAATCTTAATTCTGAAACAATATGGAGATATGAAGACATTTCCTTCTAACATTAGTGACTCAAAATTGTGATATGTTATGTATTAGATCTCTTTGCTTCAAGCTATAGAAACCATTGTGTTGAACTTAAGCAAAATAAATCTGTCAGAAAAATAAAAGGGACTCAGAGAATGGACAGAAAGAAAGATAAGAGTCTAGCCCATGTTGGAATTGGGTTGGGTTGAGGAGGCCACAAGGCAATCTCGTGACAGCAATGTTATGATGAGACACCTGACCTTCTTTTGACTAGAGTAAGAGCCATTTGTGATCTCTTTATTTTTCTGCTCAAGATTTAGGGTCCAAAGCAGGAATATTTGAGTGGCTTAGATTGAGTTGCATGGTTTCCCAATGGAAAAGGGTGAGTGGAAGACTAAGTGGGTTCTGAGACTGTATGTATTATCAAAGAGTCAATTTGTATAAAAGAAATCAGGCTTACATTAGGAAGGGAAATAGATAGCTCTCCAAAATTAATACAAACACTACTATCACTATCATATTATGAACTTTCTGTTTCTATGGATCTAATCCAGGGTTTGTATATAGGCTCTTTGATGTTTGTCTTTAGCCTAAATCTCTAAATTTTTAGATTCATTTGTCAATTTTTCACTCATTCTGCTTTGATTATTTTTTACACATATAACATCCTTAGATGCTTTTGTACACTGGTTTTATCTACCTAAAATCTCTTTATCATTCTCTACCTTCTATCTTGTACCTAGAAAGTTCTTACTTATCCTTCAAGGCCCAACTTCTATGTCTCTTACTTTCCTGATAATTTGAAGAAGAATTAAACCACCCTCTTCCCTAATATTTTTATTCTACCACGCATATGTACATGTCTATTTACCATGTTGCATCATAATTATGTTATTATGCATTTGTCATTATGACAAGGGCAGGTACTATGCATGTTTCACATGCAGTATTGATTTATTGTATTTGCTTTTTGTTTTTCCTAAATCTTTATGTTAAGACTATCACTGTGTGATGAGTAGTAGACTGGAAGTCAGAGAACTAGCTCTGTCCTGGTCTTCCATGTTTATGGCCATATAATCATATGAACTCAGTATTTTTTATCTGTATACTGAAGAGGTTGTACTAAATCAGTAGTTTTATAAAAATTAATAGTGTCTTAAAACAAGAAATGTTAATCTCTCTTTTTTACTTAAGGAATCTTGAGATAAAACTCTAGGTCTGCTATGGTGACACTGCATAGTTATCATGGACCTAAGTTTATTTCAACTAATGCTCTATCCTAATATAGTGCTTTGTTGCAGTCCAAGGTGACTGCTTAAGTCAATTTAAGCTTCATCTATACAGGAAGTAGAGGGAGGAAGGCATGATGGAAGACTCATCCCATTACTTTAGGGAAAATTACAAGAAATTTCACATAATATTTCCTATACCTCATTGGCCAAAACTTAGTCACATGGCCAAACCTGGTACAGAGAAAGATGGGAAATGCAGCTTTTCTTTTAGCTGGATAACAATATATTCAGCTAAGCATAAGGGGAAAAAAGATAATGAGGGAAACTAGCAGTCTTTGCAACAGTGAAATATTTTGGTTAAGATAATTTGAGAAGCCTATCAAAAGAGAATTCAGTTACGCATAAAGCTATGGAAAGGAACTTTCATAAAATGTAACAGAAAATGCAGTTGCTTTAAGTGAGTATGAGAGATCATGTTAGGTATTCAGTAATTGTTCACCAACTCCTTTGTCATTTTCTTTTGGAGGGGGTTCTAAAAGGTAATGCCTCCCTGAATCTCTTACAATTATGTTGAAGTCTGGTGACTGAGTTCTAACTAATGGCCCTTGTTCCATTTCTAGGGCTGGGCAATGCTCCCCACTTCCTCTTGATGGCAACCATGAATGTTATGTGTTGAAGATGATAACATCTCCAAATTGAAGCAGCCTGGATCCCTTAGTTACTTCTTGCAGGAGAGTATATCAGACTCTGATATGAATGAAAAATAATCATTTTATTAAACTTCTTATATTTTTAGGTTTTTAGTTCAGCATATCTCATCCTATCTAGGCTAATATAGATGTGTTTGAAGAATAAATAAAAAACAAGTATAACCTGATTACGGTAATGAAGTGTACAGTGTGGGAGTGGTATAAGATGAAATGAAAGAAACAGGTAAGGTTAAAAGCAAGGACATTAAGTACTGAGGTTATTACAATAATCCAGTACAGAGATGATGATGTTTGGATTAGAGTGATGGCAATTGAGATGGAGAGAAGTAAATAGACTCCAAAGATATTCCAGAGTAAAAAATACTCCTTTTATAGAAAAAATAATATAAAAGGGGAGCTATTCTGACCTAAGAAGAGGTGGCGGATCTAGATGCACAACTATTTAGTCTACTTCCTTCCCTCTGCTGTAACCCCAAGGCTTAGCTACAAAGTCCTAAGATTCATGGAGACACAGTTTAAAAATCTCTAGTTTATGATGAAGATATTTCCAACTGTAACATTCTATAATTTTATTGACTCATTTACAATAGATATATTTTCTTGACCTATTTTCAGTTTGGATCTATTATAAAATCTTAATCTGAGGAGCCAGATTTAAAAATGATTGGCAAATTAAGTCTTCAAAAACTATTGAGCAAAATGCTAATAAAAAATAGATGCCTGATATGACCACATTAATAGAAATATATATTTAAGAAATATAAAGATTAAGTAGCTAAGAAATGTTTCTTATGTGAACAAGAAATATGAAGAGAGAAAAATTATAAAAGTCACTTACAGTACCTTGACTCAGAAATAGCCCAGATTCATTTCCATTGTGGTTTTATCAAGGAGAATATTTGAGTCTTGAAAGATGGCTGTGTAGGAGATTGTCTGGGGCATGAGGATCACACAGAGTGTGTGTAATAAAGCAGGCCTTGAAATCAGAAAGAAAAACATAGAGGGTATAGTCATCTTTTTGCATCTCTAGGGATGCTGAGCTAGGTTCTAAGTCCAACCACACTCAAGGACTGTGTCTACTCCTGTCAGGTTCCAAAGACTCCTAGTGGGCAAAGAACAGGATCCAGAATCTTGGTTTTCCAGACAAAATTATTATAATAGAAAAGTGGGGCCTGAGATATGTGTAGATTCAAGTCAATCTACTTGGTTTACAGATACGGCTCAGTGAGTCGCCATTACTTTGTTTCCATAAAATCTTTTCTCTTCCTTTCCCTTTCCTAGCACTTTATTTCCCTAATAGTGTTTTTCCTACTAATTTGTAAAAAGTATAAAGATAATATTTTTCTTATTATTGTTATCATAGCATTCATCTGCACCTAGCATAATGTATAAAGTGGTACTTAATAGGTATTTGTGAAATAACTGAATAAAAAAGAATAAATAATGCTACCTTTAGTAATATAGAATTTGTATGTGTATGATAGGAGGTGATATTTAAGCAGAATACCTCTCTTCTTGATCGCCCATCATTGTTAAACATAAAGAAAAGTGGACATTTGTACATTTTAAAAAGGCATTATTTGGATTCATTGCAATGGAATAGATGGCTGTTAAAGAAAATGGCAGTTAGTATGAACTATCACCTGATTTTTTTCTCTGTCCCATGTCAGTTTACATAACAACATCACATTCCTGCCACCTTCCAAAAAATGCCAACTGCTTTTCTAGAGCCTCACATTTTTATGGGCAAATCTATTTTTTATGGCCTCTCATCTTATTCTTAATCTTATAACTACAACAGGCCAAAGAATTTTCCTTCCCTTTCCATATTACCTCATGTATTATTATTTTATTGCTACCATACAAAATCACTACAAATTTTGTGATTGAACATTACATAAATCTACTGTCTTACATTTCTAGAGGGGAGAAGTCCAAATGTTTTGGACTAAAATCAAGATTTCAATAGGGTTGCATTCCTCTGGAAGCTCTAGGGAAAAACTGTTCCTTGTCTTCTCTGGTTTTTAGAGGTTACCAGCATTCCTTGGCTCATGGTCATATCATTCCAGCCTTTGCTTTTGTTGTTTCCTCTCTTCTGACTCTGACCTTCCTGCTTGTCTCTTATAAAGGTCCTTGTGATTACATTGGCCCACCCAGATAATCCAGGATGATCTCGCCATCTGAAATTCCTTAATCACCTCTATAAAATCCCCCCCCCCTTTTTCTTTTTGTCATATAAAGGTTTTGGTAATTAAGAAATGGACATTTTTGTGGGTAGGGACACAATATTCTACCTACTACATCATACTTTTTTGATAGGAAGCAGATCTAAAACTATTTTTTGAACAAATAGACTCAGATAGAGACTTTGACCTCATCCAGTTCAATTCCTTCCTCTTATAAATGAGAAGACAGACTTGTTCAGGAAAGATGCAACTTGTCTGAGTTCACAGGGAAAATGAGTGAACACTGAGTTACCTGACTCTAAACCAGAGCTTTCTCACTGCACGTCATTGTCCTAGGGGTGAAGGAGCAGATGGGTAAATACCAGACACATCTCAGCGAGTTTGCATTTCACATGGTAATATGACGAGCAACCTCCTCCAATTAGAAGTATCAGTTGTTGGAACCAAAAGGAAGAGTGAAGAGTCTACCTTATCCTGGGCTATTAACATGAGATCGATTTTATCCCAAGAATCTGCTTCATATTTATGCCTTGTTCTAATGTAGTTATATGGCAACCTGATTAGAATCTTTCTCATATTTGAATTTCCTCCATCTGATACATTGCCTTTATATTTTAAGGCATATTTGCTCTGATTTGGGGGTTGGTTGGTTGCCATCTGTACCAGAGCATTCCTAATGGCCTGCCCCTGGCATAGGCTTATGATCTTGGGCCCAATCAGTTAAGACTAGTGGAGTAATATTACTTTGGTGTAAGCACATTGTTTTGCAAATCCCAAAGAAGTTTTATAGGAAGCTGTTCTTTTGCAGACATTAGGGAAGCACAGTCATAGCTGAGCATGCTGAGACCTATGACCTATTCAGAACAGTACATTTATATGAAGTACATGGAAGAGAAGGAGACTTGCAAGGCACCTCAATTTATTTGCATGCACGTTAACACCTGACTTAGTTGATTTTTTTGGACTATCTTTTGGTAATTTGCAGTGATTAACAAGGGTTTATATTCATTACTATACATAAGAGAGTTAGGTTGCCTTTAAATTATTGTCTTAATAGAAGTTATTTTCACAAAAGGCACACACAAAAAAATGAGTGGCCCCTAAAGTTTTTAAAAGCTTTTTAGCTGTCTTTCTTTTTGAAATAATTTTTTAACTTTAGTGAGAAATAATTGAAAAATATAATGGTATATATTTAAAGTGTACAATATGATGATTTGATATACATATACATTATGGAATAATTACCAAAATCAAGATACTTAGCATATCCATCATCTCACTATTAAGTACTTTTTATGTGTATGGTGAAAATGCTTAAGATCCACTCTCAGCAACTTTTCAAGTATACAATACCATATTAGTATCTATAATCATGCTGTACGTTAGATTCTCAGAACTTATTCTTTTCACTGAAAACTTGTACCTTTGACCTACAACACCTCAATTTCTCTCTCCCAACCCCTGGCAACTACCATTCTGTTCTTTGTTTCTATGAAATCTTCTTTTTTTTTTTTTTTTAGATTCTAAATATAAGTAATACTTAGATAAGTACACTAGTTTTCTTTCTCTGTCTGGTTTATTTCAATTAGCATAATGCCCTCCAGGTTTATCCATGATTTCTTTTTATGGTTGAGTAATATTCCATTGTATATATGTACCATGTTTTCTTTATTCATTCATCTCTCAAAGAATACTTAGGTTTTTTCTATATTTTCATTATTATAAATAATGCTACAATTAACATGAATATATAGATATCCCTTTGACATTCTGATTTTAATTTCTTTGAATATACATACATAAGATTGAAATTTCTGGATAAAAATGGTAGTGCAATTTTTATTTTTATTTTGTATTATTTTTTGAGAAATTGATGCATTCTTTTCTATAGTGGCTGCACCAATTTTCATTCCCACAAACACTGTACAATGGTTACCTTTCCCCCATGTCCCTGCAAACACCTGTTATTTCATCTTTTTATAATAGCCATCTTAACAGGGGTAAGGTGACATCTCATTGTGTTTTTAAGTTGCATTTTTCTGATGACTAATGATGTTGAGCATCTTTTCATGTACATATTGGCCATTTGTATGTCTTTGGAAAGATGTCCATTCAGGTTCAGGTTATTTTTTTTAAAAAACCCATTTTTAAACCTTGAAACCAGAATTCAAAAGAGGTATTAGTTGGAATCTTAGAGTCACCAAATAAAGATCATAAAAATAAACAAACACAGTGAGGATTTTTTTAGGTGTTCAGAAGGTATTTTCTTTAGCCATTTAAAAACACGGACAGCCACTCTTAACATCTGTTTACTTTTTAAAGAAGCTTTTTCTTTTACTTGAAGTAAATTCTTATATATTACATTGTAATACTCTAATATTTTTTATTATAATGGTTTTATATAAACTCATGCAATGGTTGTTTAAAATTAAACAATGTTGAATGCTTCCCAGATTTCATGAGAAAATAAAGCTAATGAATAAAGTAATACAGTTTTCTCTTATGTATACCTTTTATTTCTGATACCAATTAATAAGCATGTGTCTATTTAATTGTTTTAGGTGAGAAGAGGGGAGATAGTAAAGCAGACTCCCACATGCGCTCCCAACTAAGATTGGCCCAGCAACCCCATGTGAGGTTGATGCTTGAGTACCAAGCTACTTTTAACATCTGAGGCTGATGTGCTCTAATGGAGCTAACTTCAGCACCTGGGTCATGCTTGAACCGACTGAGCCACTGGCTATGGAAGGGGAAGAGAGAAAGAAGGGGGAGAGGGAAGGGAGAAGAAGAAGATGGTTTCTTCTCCTGTGTACCATGACAAGGAATAAAACCTGGAATATCCATATGCCAAGTCAACGTTCTATTCACTGAGCCACCAACCAGGGCCTTAATTTTTAAAAACTATTATTATTATTATTATTATGCTGTTTCATGGTATTCCATAAAGATTATCCTGACCTACCCTCCCTGCATTACTTGAATAGATTTTAGAATTTAATTTAATAGCCCTATCTTAGATTTTTAAAAAAATCTTCAGGCATACATATACAAATACCTACTGAATATAGTCACTTAAATGTCCTCTCAAACATGATGATTGCTTTCCAAACCTGCCTGTCATCTTGTTTCTTTACTATGTACCTGGTTTTCTAAGCTTGAACTGGAGAGGCATCTTTGTCTCTTCTCCCAATATATAACACTGGGGAACAAAATATTTGTTGCATCCACAAAAACACTTGTTCTTACCTAATTCGAGTGTGCTGATCTCAAATCTGATATTAGTTTTTCTCTTTAAGCTACAGTTTTTCTGCAATTCAGTATTTTAGGTTTTCATCTTATTGTACAATTTCAACATTTAGTTTAACATAATGAAGTAGAATGTCTTCTTGGGCATCATCTTTGTGAAAATATAATAATTTGTATAATGCAGAAAATACACTAATATACTAAAAGATATGATTGCATCAGAATTTGTCTAAAATTTTAAAATAGAACATATTAAAACACTTATTTTAATCATAAAATTTGCACAAAACCTATTTAAATTCTATTCTGGCAAAAAAAATGTGTTTGTAGCTCTTGCATTTGTGTACTTGTTGAGGAAAATCTTGTTTGATGATCCAGCAGTAGTCTGTTCATCACTAACAGCTTCAAGATTTTTGGGAAACTTATTAAGGTGACTGTTCAGGAAGTGAATCTTAACACTCTTGTTACATCTAATGTCGCGGAAAGCCATCAGCATCCTTTGAACCAGAAGTTCATAGTTTTCTGCTTTTCTGTTGCCAAGAAAGTTCTTTGTAACTGCCACAAAAGACTGACATGCTGCTTTTTCCTTTTTATTCATCTTCCTGGAAAACTTTTTGTCACATATGAAAGTTCATATTTGAGGTTCATCGAATACACCTGCTTTTATCTTCTCGAAGGACAAGGCAGGAAAATCAGAAATAATATGTTGAAAGCCTTTACTTTCTCTATTCAAAGCCTGAACAAACTGCCTCATTAAGCCAAGTTTGACATGAAGTGGGAGAAAAATAATCCTGTCTCAATTAACTACAGGTTCATTCACAATATTTTGCATCCCAACTTCCAGAGCTTCACATTTCAGCCACTCCTTCTGTGTCCAGTGTTTCTCGTGAGCTCAGCTGTCCCACAAACACAGAAAGCAAGGATACTTCGTGAAATCTCTCTGCTGTCCTAGCAGGATATTTACTATTTTAAGATCCACACAAATGATCCAGTTATGCTCTTCATACTTCAGAAACTTGAGGACAACTTTTATGTCATTATCATCTTCTCGCAGATGAGTTGAATAACCAATTGAAACCACTGCATAAACATTACCAAATATTACTGCTTTGCATCAGAA
Source organism: Rhynchonycteris naso (assembly GCA_037038555.1). Lineage (NCBI taxonomy): Eukaryota > Metazoa > Chordata > Mammalia > Chiroptera > Emballonuridae > Rhynchonycteris > Rhynchonycteris naso. The sequence goes on from CM072995.1 coordinate 282,171,234, forward strand.
GAAGAGCCTTCAGATTCTACAACCAGTTCCTCATGCATCTTATCAAAATACACTTGATCACCATGTTCACTTTCTTTGTCCTTGGAAGAAATAAAACCATTGAAAACTGAAACCAGGAGTGTCTCAGAGTGTGGGATAGGGCGTATTGTTGAAGGAATATTAGGATTTGTAATCATATGCCGTTTTTTGTTTTTTTTTGTTTTTTTTTTTGCTGGTGCCCTTTGTATGGATCAGACAGAAATAATAGTCACTGCTGTGCTTCTTAGGTTCATACCAAACCATGGGAATACCAAAAGACATCCTTTTTCATTTTCCTTTTGTCCAGTCATGAAGCATTTCCTCACAATTATGACACACAATATGAGGAGCCCAGTTCTTGTCTTGATCGCCAAGGTGAACTTGAAAATAGGCAATATATGCATGTGTCACAAATGATAAAATATTGCCCCTTTGACATTGAAGTGTGTAACAGCCACATATATAACAGAAGGTGTGTAAAGCCAATAGCCAGGGTCAAAATCACAGCCACCTGACCCATGCAAGTTCGCATTTGATTCGAACAGTCGGTAATGAAACAACGGAGCCAAAAACTGGGGAGCCATCAGCTTTAATTCTAGCTTGCACCAAGCGGGCAAGCAAAAACACACACTAGGCTCCAAAACCCACTCATTCAGTGCTCACAAAGTTACTGACTTATCCGAGTTTCCTAGAATCAAAGGTTTCTAGCTCACCAGACTTATTCACCTCTGTTCCCCATCTTCTTCTCCAGCACAAACTGCACAAACTGACTTCTCCTTCAGCACTCTGCCATCTTGGCTGCTTCTCCTGGCCTCCACGTGGCCTTACTCTGCTCTCCTCTCTAATACCTCAGGAACCAAGCCTTAGGCTATAACAACCTGGCCTGCCCACAGCCTGTCCCAGAACACACATTAATATCAATGAACTTCCATGTGGGCAGCGCCATCTTTAACAAAATGAGCATAATATATTTTATCTGCCCAACAATCCTTTGATTCTAGGAAACTCGGATAAGTCAGTAGCTTTGTGAGCACTGAATGAGTGGGTTTTGGAGCCCAGTCTGTGTTTTTGCTTGCCTGCCAGGTGCAAGCTAGAATTAAAGCTGATGGTTCACCAGTTTTTGGCTCCGTTGTTTCATTACCGACTGTTCGAATCAAATGCGAACTTGCACGGGTCAGGTGGCTGTGATGCTGACCCTGGCTACTGGCTTTACATTTGGCGTAGTCTGTGGCAGGATTCAATACAGATCAGCGTGGAGCCACCACCACCTTTGAGCGGTGGAGTAGAGGACTGGTTGCTGTTATGATTTCCCATAGCTGTTTTTTGGGGGACTGTTGGCTGGCTGACTTTTACAGCCATGTGTGAGGAAACTGAGAGCTCTATGGAAGAGGCTGCCCAGGACCTGCAAACCGAGCAGTGGAGGAGCTGGAGGAAATGTGGGAGAAAGAGATGCAGACCCTGGAGCTAGAGGAAGCACTGGAGAAGGAATCACAGGTTCGTGAGTTGGAGATTGCTTTGGATGTTGCGGAGAGCAGCGGCATGAGGCCGGGCCTGAGGCCGGGGCCAGAGCTGAAGCTGAGGCTGAGACTGAGGCGGGGGCTTTAAGGTCCATGGAGCAGAAGGCAGTGGCAGCCCGGGACTCAAGCCTTTCAGCGGGAGCTGATGTTTCCAGTTCCTCTTTGGAGGATGAGGAGAATCCAGCTGGAGTTGCAATCTGCAGTCTCCAGAAGATGAGAGCCCAGCTGAAACGACAGGGAGTGCCTGCCAAGCTGCTGGTAGGTCTGCGATTTTGGGACATAGGGGTGGATGCCATCATACTCTCCAGAACAGAGATGGAGAAATTGGCTGCCATTACCACACGCTCCTCCTTGAGGCAGCGTCTTCAGAACTGCCATGGCAACCCAGGAGACCATACCCTATTAAAATGGGTGATGGCCACCATTCGTATGGTCTGGCAGAATGCTGGAGAATTGCCAGGAGCAATGAGTCTGTGGCAGTGCTACAGCGAGTTAGTAAAGGTCCTTCAGGAACTAGGTATGAAGAATGCTGTTTTCAACCCTGGGTCCTGTGGGCCATATGAAGAACTGTTTATGGCAAAAATGAATTTATCCTTGCTAGCGCCCCGTCAGCCCTTTTTGGGTCACTTGTGGCTATCTTGGGCACCTATGTGGGGCAGCCCATCAATGCAGTTACACAGATGGTAGCAGATTTGGGAGAATTGGAGGCCGCGAGGGATCATAAAGCAGTGAGGGTTGCTGCCCATGTTGCCCCCCCAACTAACAAGGGAAACGGGCCTATAAAGGTTACCCAAACACAGATTGTGGGTAGTAAAGTGAGCATAGGGGTGGATTTTTGGGCAGATAAAATATAATATGCTCACTTTGTTAAAGATGGCACTGCCCACAGGGAAGCCCATTACCCAGGTGATATTATTTGCCCTTACGCTTGGAATGGGGGTGGGGAAAAGACTGTAATGTAAGCAGGCCGGGTCATTATAGCCTAAGGCTTAGTTTTAAGAGTAAGCTTTTCCCCACATCCTTGACTGGTTGGATAATGTGGGGTGGTGCACTCTCCTGAGGAATCCCATTGTGCCTCAGATGGGTGGCTTTGTATTGGAGACTTCCTTGTTTGTGTAATTGGATTGGAGATTTTGATTTTACACTATAAGGTGGGGCAGGCCAGGAGCTTGCTCTCTTGGTCCCTGAGATTAATATTAGAAGAGAGGAGAGCAGATAAAGGCCACGTGGAGGCCAGGAGAAGCAGCCAAGATGGCAGAGTGCTGAGAAAGAAGGCAGTTTGAGCAGGATTTGTGCAGGAGGAGATGGGGAACAGAGGTGAATAAGTCTGGTGAGCTAGAAAGCTTTGATTCTAGGAAACTTGGATAAGTCAGTAGCTTTGTGAGCACTGAATGTGTGGGTTTTGGAGCCCAGTGTGTGTTTTTGCTTGCCCGCCGGGTGCAAGCTAGAATTAAAGCTGATAGCTCACCAGTTTTTGGCTCCGTTGTTTCATTACCGACTGTTCGAATCAAATGCGAACCTGCACTGGCCAGGATGCTGTGACGGTGGCCGCAACTGCTGGCTTTACAAGGTGTCAGGACTATTCTTACATTTACACCTACTCGAAGAAGTCATGATTCAATCTTAAAACAAAATAAGAAGGTGTTTTTATCAAATAATTTTTACATTTAAAAACAACTACAATTATGTAAAAGTGATGTTTGTAAAACATTAATTGCCTTGTGGTTATGTTCGATCCAAGAGTTGTTGCCCTTTAACTCCAATGTAAAAACTAATGCATTCCATTAACTGTAACAAAAAGAAATTAAAATTGCATAAAAACTTGAGCATGCACCAAAAAAACCAGATTTCAGATTTGGAATCAGCGTTGCAGAAATATATAGAAAAAGTTCTAAAACCTCATGCAACAGAAAATGAAAAAAAAATTGTTCCCCAGTGTAATGGGTCATCAAGTTCTGTTGAATTTACCTTTTGAATGTTTCTGTCATTCAGCTCTTTACACTGTTGATTTATTACCTTGGTTGCAATAAAAAATAAAATGAAATACTAAAGCTATTTTCTAATCTCTTCTTGGAGTCTGCCCCTTATAAATTTCTTCTTTACCACAACCCAGAATGATCTTTTCTTTTTCTTTTACAGTTATTTTAAAAATTTATTTTTAAACTTCTTTTTTTTATTTTATTCATTTTAGAGAGGAGACACAAAGTGAGAGAGAGAGAGAGAGAAAGGGGAGGGGAGCTAGAAGCATCAACTCCCATATGTGCCTTGACCAGACCAGTGCAGGGTTTTGAACTGGTGACCTCAGTGTTCCCAGGTAGACGCTTTATCCACTGCACCACCACAGGTCAGTCCTGGAATGATCTTTCAAAAACACAAGTGTGATCATTACCATCCTCTTTGAAAAGAATTTGTTGGCTTCAGTATAATACTCAAACTCATAGCTTGGTCTGTAACACCATCCATGAGAAGTGAACATCCTTCTTCACACTTTGAAATTAATACCACATATGAAATCTCATTTAATCCTTGCTATGAAATAGGTACCATTATTAATACCATTCTATATAAAATGAAGTTAAAACTTAGAGAAGTTAGATAACTTGCCCGAGCTGTCACAAACAGTAAGTGACTGAGCCATGATTTTATCTCAGGACTGTTATTTCCTATTTTCTATACTTTTAACTACAGAATATTAAAAAAAAAAAATAACTACAGTGTTTAAGAAAGCCTCTACATGCAAGTACAATAAAGTTCTTAAGAGACTGCTTTGTACTTACAAAATCTCAAAATAAAATCAAGAAAATTAGAAAGAATATTGAATTGTTTTATGAAATGACAGATTGTTTCAGATAAACTTGGCAGAATAAACACACATGTTTAACTCTGCTTCTTCCCAAGTCTCATGAGAATGACAATAAAGGAAGTTTTTAAAAGGTACAAATTTACAATAGCATTAAGGCATAACTGTACATCAAATAACTCATTTCAAAAATTATTAAAGCAGAAATTTGGAGAAACTACAAATAACTGACTTAACTGACTTGAAAAATCTGAAATACAAGCTTGTAATGTGGAAATCCAATAAATAACAAACTGATTCACCCTACCAAACTTGAGAGGCTCAGAAATAAACAGCTTAGTTGGAAACTTTTATTTATATTAGCAGTTAGGCCCCATATCTGCTTCCTTAGGCCAGCTGTTCCTCCTTCTCCCTGGCCAATGGTTTGAGGTTTACAGTCTAGAGAGGGTGAATCATACAGGCTTTCAAATTAAAGAGTCTATACACAACTGAGGGTAAGATAGAGGGACTTTACTGAAAACAGAGGATATTAGGTGGAGATCTTATTCAGTTTACTGAACACTAACAATAAAGCTGGTAACCATATCCCTAGCCCTAAACCATGAGCCTGGAAGATTCTTATTTGAGAAACATAACCTGCCTGAGAGTAAAGTATTATAGAAACTACTTTCAGGGATCTTTAAAAGAGCAGTTTTGCTCCTAAATCATCCTGCAGTGAAGCCTACTGCAAAAGCATTTAATTTCTAATGAAATACCTACAAATCACCAGATATTTGAAGGAAGACTCAACAATGAACTAAAAAAACAGAAAAACGTTAGTATTCTCAGAAATATAAGAGAGGATAATGTGTCAATGAAAAAGAATACATTGCTTTAAAAGAAAGTTCTTGGATGGTAAAATGTGACAGAAGTTAAAACTTTAGTGGAAGGCTTAAAAAACAAAGTTAGGATTTATTTCAAAATATGTCTCTCAAAGTGGTGAAAAAGGACAAGAAAATTAAAAGAAATTAGTTGAGGAGTTACAAAAGATCTGAGTAATAGAAGTTCCAAAAAAGAGAAAGTAAAGAAAAATTATTAAAGACCTATTCTAAAAATATTTACCAGATTATAGGAATTAAGTTCCAAAGTAAAGGCCAAATAATTGGCCAGCAAAAGGGGTGATGAAAAACAAAAACTAAAACCAAAACAAGGCATATCACCATAAAAATATTAGAATATTAGAGATTAAAAGAAAATTCTAATTGCCCTTGGAAAGGGGTAGAAATGGGTTACATATAAGTGGTTGAGAATCAGAATAAGATTAGACTACTGAAAACAATATGAGAGGATAGAGACAACGGATTGTACAACAGAATTGTATATCCAGCCAAACTAACAACCAACCATAAAAGTAAAAGAAAGATATTTTTGAATCTGAAAGTTCTTTAAAATTTTCGGTTCCATGCATCCTTTTCAGGAAGCTCCTGATGATGTGTGTCCCTAAAGATAGAATATCAACCAAGAGAGAGAAGGCAAGATGCCTTGGAAACAGGACTAATAACACAGAGATGAAGTAGGCAATTCCCAGGATGATCAAAAAGAAAAGTTTTAGGACAATGATGTGTGGCAGACCTTCAAGGCAACCAGTCCAGTTTAGAGTAAGACAGAGGGCTGCAGCAAGGATGACTATAAGGAAAAAGAAACAAAACGGATGGGTTTCCTGTTACAAAGTTTCTTGTTTCTTTCTTACAAATTATTTGAGAAATTTTATGTAGTCTATTTGAAAGTATTTTATAATATCTAAATATATTTAAAAGAACATTCAAGAAATATTTTTGAATAAAACATTGAGCATGAACTTAAACGTTCCAACTTTTTAAAATAACGGGGCTATATTTTTTCCAACTAGAAAGGTTACAGATATGTGCTGTCTGTACTAAAGATCAATGCTACCTAACACAGGGTCTGGCCATATATATGGGAGGTGCTTGCTAAGTGTTTGGATGGAACTGAAATTTTTGAGTGTCCTGGAGACTTGATTAAGCCAAGAATTAAGGGATGGGAATGCTCTCAGTTGACTTGTTACAATTTGATTTCTCAGGTTTTTGTTGGAATGGAAATGAAATTCACAAATTGCTAGAGGCTTTTACTAGGAGTGAAATTCCGAGCTTTTATGATCCTTGTCTGTAAAGGAACTTACTAGACTCATGCCTTATTACTAACCTGCATCTGGATTCTAGATAGGCTCATGTTTTCTCTCATAGTCATACATTCAAAATAAAAACTTTTTCAATCTACTTGAGCCCAAGCCACTTGTCAATGTTTTTCTAGTAAGTGCAGAACATACCAAATGAAAGGTCTTTTTAACTAAAAAATTATTTTTCCTGTTTCCTTATTCTTACTTTTTATTTGAATTTTGTTCTCCTGTATTTAATTTTTTCTTTTCATCTATTAATTAGTAATGATAATGATAACATTTCTCCTTTTTTAAGTAGCCTTTTCTCATTTCTTTTTAAGGTAAAAATATTCAAGCAATATGTTAGGCCCTCTTATCCTTGGGGATATGTTCCAAGATTCTCTACTAGATGCCTGAAACCAAAAATAGTACCAAACCTTATGTATACTATACTTTTCCTATACATACATCATACATACATACATACATACATACATACGATAAAGTATAGTTTATAAATTAGGCACGATAAAATTTTAACATTACCTACTAATAGACAGTATACTGTAATAAAATTTTTGTGAAAGTAGTCTCTCTCTCAAAATATATTACTACACTGTACTTTCTCTTCATGTGGTGATGAAAAATGATTCAATCCCTATGTGATGAGATGAAGGGAGGTGAAATAATATAGACATTTTGATGTAGTGACTATGGACCTTCTGAAAATATGTCAGAAGGAGGATCATCTATTTTGGGTGACCCTGGATTATTGAACCATGATGATTAACCACAGATAGCTGAAACAATGAGAAGTGAAACCATGGATGGGGGGTGCTATTATACATACTTACTGTCTACTGGAAAAAGTGGTAGAAAACACTGCCCAAAATATTATAACAGTTTATAGAATGCTCACCACATGTCAACTATTATACTAAATACTTTTTCATAAAAACTCACTTTATCCTCTTATATTAGTTTTCTATTACAGCTGTAACAAATCACAAATTTAGTGGATTTAAACAACACAAATGTATTATTATCTCACATTTCCGTAGTTTAAAAGTCCAAGATAGCCTCATTCGGTTAAAGTTGTCAGCAGGGCTGTGAGGATTCTCTTGTTTGTTTTGTTTTGTTCTGGAGGCTCTAGGAAGAATACTTCTTTTCCTTTCCCACATTCAAGAAGCCACTCACATACCCTGACTGAGGGGCCCATCTTCACTTTAGAAGTCAGCACCGTAGCATGTCCCTGACCCTACTTTTATTGTCACACCTTTCTTGGGTTCCCTTTTTCTACCTCCCTTGTCCGTTAGTATAGACCAGTGGTTCTTAACCTTTTTGGAGGTACTGAACCCACCAGTTTCATATGTGCATTCATCGAACACTTCTTCAGTGATAAATAAAATATGATTTTTTTTCCAAATTCAAGACATAGGTATATGTTTTTTTTACTGGTGCACAAAATGAGCTGTGCATGAACATCACCTTGCTCAAAGAACAAAACCAACAAAGTGCATGAACTCACAACAAATTACGGTATTATTTTATTCTGGCCTCCACGGCAGAGGCTTCTCCGAACCCCTGAGACGGACTCATTGAACCCCTAGGGTTCAATAGAACCCAGGTTAAGAACCACTGGGATAGATACTTGTGATAACTTTTGGCCCAGCTAGAAAACCTACATACTCTCCCTATCTCAGTTGACTGGCAACTTTAATTCCATCTGAAATTAAATTTCCTTTCACTATGTTATGTAACATACAGTTTTTAAGGATTAGAACATGAATGTTATGGGCATATTTTCTACCTACTAAATTTCTCAATAATATAGTACCTATGGTACTACTATTATTATTACCCCATCTTTACAGATAAGGTACAGAAAAGTTATGTAAATACCATACAATCACAAAGCTATGATTTGAACCCAGGCAGTCTAGTTCAGGAGTCCTTCCTTTAAAAATTACATTTATACCAAGATAACTCACCATCAACATATTGTCCTTTTTATTTTAATGTCATTTTTTCCCTTTTTAAAAAACATAATTATTATAGTATATGCATAATTTTATAGCCTCATTTTCTCATACTTTCTACTTAACATTACTATGTAAATTTTCTCTTGCATCTTTAAAAGGTCTCTATGACATCTCATTTTAGCCTCTGGATATTTGCACATGTTATATTCCCTGCCTGTAGTGCATTTCCATATGGTTTTACTCTCTCTTACTTCACTGTGAAAATGTTATATGATAAAGGAGGACTTCCTTGATCAGTGTTTCTAAAGGAGCACACTATCACTCAACCCCCGTACCTTGCTTCATCTTCTTCATAAAATCTATCACTAATTGATTTAATATAATATATTTATTATTTGTCTTACCTACTAGAATGTAGTCTCCATGAGGACAGGGACTGTATTTTGCTCATTTATGTAGATATTTAGTATTAATTAAATGAATGAGTGAAAGAATGAACAGTAGAAAATTTTAAATTAAGAAAAGTCATTCACAATACCACACTCCAACAAATATCATCTGTCCTCATGTTCTAGTCATTGCCCACTTGTAAGTATAATTTTATGTATCTAATTATAGCACAGAAGAAATTATATGTGTATATATATTCAATTAAATATTAAATTTCACATATCTTATAGCTCCACAGTTTTTAGAACTATTAGTTTCAATGGGTAGGTATATGAATATATTAAATTGACATAACTGTTCTTTTATTCACTGTCATTTAGATTATACTTTGCTCTTTAATTAACCAAATGTATAATTTTTCAAGGTAACTTAACTTCTTTGAACTCATTTTTTCTTTAGGAAAATAATATCTAGATTATTGCTGTTAAATATAACATAGGTAAAGTACCAAAAATAGTGTATGATAAACAATTGTTACTCAGTAAATTATTAGTTTCCTTTGGTTGGGTTCCATTTACAATATATCCCTATTACAAAATACTTCATTGAATATTTGTTGTTATTGACATTTTTGTGTTATTTGCCATAAGATAAAATACCCAGGAGTAGCATTACTATGTTGGAGTGGTTAAAATATTTTTTAAGATAATAAAATGTAATGAATTTAGGATAAATAGTTATACCTTGGTTTTAAATATGAATTTTTCTAAAGGCAGGTACAATGTTATTCTTTATATTTTATTTAGAGTATAATGTTTTATATTCTTTTTCAGAACAATTTTTTTGTTCCTAGTAATACTTTAAGCCTTTCAAGGTATAAAACTTTCTTTTTGCTTTACAACATTCTTAATTTTGTTAAAATTAAGAAATAATGACTTCTACTCTTCTTGAGCTGAGTGGATTGCTCATTCACTCTAGTTCTGAATTTCCTTTGAATTTCTTACTTCCTCCTAAGTTTGGTTTTTAATGTGACAATTCTTTCTAATCTAACAGTTGTTTTTAAAAATAGATTCATAATCAGTTTGCTGCTATAGGTGTCTTTATCTTTCCTGGCCTCAATTTAGTCACAACATCTGCGCAAAATGATATGAAAGTTATTACTTACTCCACCATCCAGAGGGAATGTTGATCCCTGATATCCTCCCTTGAACATAAAAGTCAGATAAAAAGAAAATCAAACTTCATATTTTAGGATTGAACAAATTGCTTACCATGGTTAGTAAAGAATGCTTTCCCTGCCTCCTCTGCCTGAATTATAAATACATTCATAGATCGTGGCTCTGAGTTACCAGGTATTTTTTGTTTAAATCACATTTGTTGAGATGATTGGAACTGAGGAAAAGAAACCTACTGGGATGGGAGAATAGCTCAATGGTTAAGGAAATAAGCTTTGGAGGCCTGCAGACCTGGTTGGGTCATCAGTGTCCTGGTGACCTGAGCCAGTAGTTTTGCCTTTACTTATCAGATTTTTGAGTCAGTGGGGATAATAAACACTAGCTCCTAGTTTGTGTATGGAGTAAATGAATTAATGTATACAAAATGTGTGTAAACATCATATATTTCTTAAGTGCCAAAAGTGTTACCTATTATAATAGCTAAGGTAGAGATAAAATGAACTGTACACACAAATGTGTATATCTTCATTGCTGCTACAAGCTGTAACAGATTTATCTAGACCTCCTATTCCAGTAAGGGTTGGAATGCTTTATTGAACTCAGAGAAATCAATCAATGATTGTTTAAACTTCATTGAATTGTGCCTTTTTAAAAGGCTCGTTCTTATTTTGGCAGAATAAAAAGGACTCTGGTGTATTTATGTTGACAATTATATACAAATAAAGGCAGACTTCACAAGAACAAGAAATTTAATCACAGCAACATTAGAATTCAAGCTAAGAAAAAATTTGTTATCCAAGTTTTATAAGAGGGAGCTAGTTATAGCATAAGGAAATACTGTTTCCTGAATCTTCCTAAAAACTATAACAGAGATTATAAATAAGTGGAGGAGAAATCAGGGGATAAGGCAGTCTGAAATGTTAGAAATTCAATATTACTGTGGACTATGTCTTTTAGGAATTGCTATGGTTTGAATATTTGTGTCTTCTTAAAACTAATGTGTTGAAATCCAGTGTAGTGTGATACTGTTGGGAGGTAGGACCTTTGAGAGGTGATCAGGTCATTAGGGCAAAACTCTCAAGAATGGAATTAGTGCCTTATAAGGAGCTGGTGCAATAAAATAAATCTGGAGTGAGAATCAGAAGTTTTGGGATTTATTTCTGCTCTACCACTAATTTATTGTGCACTGTCTGTAAAGTAATTTATTTCCTCACATCTTTTTTCTCATCTGTGAATGAGGCAGTTGTACCAGAGCAAAAATCTTTACAGTTTTATCATTCCATGACACTCATACTTAAATATTTAATCAGCAGCAATGAGATGGATGGTTTTTTTTTTTTTTATCAATGTGTTGTTCTTTATTTTTTTAATTTTTCACTGATAGAGTGAGAGAGGTAAGAAAAGAAGAGAGAGAGAAACATTAAGCCATTTTTTCACTTAGTTGTTCCATTTAATTATGTACTTATTGATTGCTCCTTGTATGTGCCCTGACCGGGGATCAAACCAGCAACTTTGTTGATCCAGGAGGATGCTTCATCCACTGAGATACCTGACTAGGTCCTATATATGTATTTTTAATTTAGTGTCATTATCATAAAAGTAGTGGCAGAAAGTGATCCTTTTGGAATATTAGGGCTGAAATGCCTGTCTAAGAGCTTTTGTCAAGGTAAATGACATTTCTCTCTCATATAGTAATGGACAGGAATGGAATTTACATTCTACTGCTTTGTACCCATATTTTATTGACTTCATTAAACTTTGCATTTGAACATTGTATATGTAATTTATTAGAAAACTAAATCACAGTGACATTTAATAAGTCAAATAAGATGGAAAGGTTATATTTGCATAAATACATGCTTTAGTTTTTAGTTTTAAACTCTAAATTATGACAGTGTCTTGTCTCTCATCATTAACTTATTTTGCATATGTATTGATAAGATCATAATCTGCTTAGAACTAGGAACTGTTTTCATGGCCTTCAATAAGTATCCCATAATTAGTTGAATGGTTAGTGCCTATTTATAGGCACTACCTTCAATCTGTTTAGAACTAGGAACTGTTTTCATGGCCTTCAATAAGTATCCCATAAATGGTTGAATGGGTAGTGCCAGTTTATATTGTTTTGAGTAACTAATATAAACTGGACACTTTTAGGCTTTAGGGATACCATGGTGAATAAAATTAAGAAGGCAAAAAATATTTGAGGTAATTTTATATTCTGACTTATCTCATAAGTAAAACAGAATGGGATGATATGAAAAACAGTGGTGAGGGCTATAGAAGAGTGAACCTTTAGTTTTGATGGTCTGGTAAAACCCTTGAAAAGGAGCCATTTGAATCAGATGTACCATTTGAATGAACCAAAGGATGATACAACCATAGTGCATTCCTTCAGAAGAACAGCAAGGCCCTATAGTGAAAATAAGCGTGGCCTTGGAATAGGCTTTCATATAACCAAGTGTCTTTCATATAACCCAAAGCTACATAATTAACATTAAAAATAATTCCAAAATCTAGAAGCTGAGTTGATAAAAAAAAAAGGAAATAGAAACCATTAAAAAGGACCAGGCAAAGTGGTGAATATAATATTTGAAATAAAAAATATACTGGAAGAAATAAACAGTAAGTTAGATAAAGCAGAGAATTGAATCAGTGATTTGGTAGACAATGTAGAAAAAACACCCAATTAGAGCAGCAAAAATAAAAATAAGCTTTACAAAATGAAGATAGTCTAAAGGAACTTTGGGACAACATGAAGTGTAACAGCATCAACATCATAGAGGTCCCAGAAGAAGAAGAGAGAGAGAGTGAAATAGAAAATCTAATTGAAAAAATAACAACTGAAAACTTTCCTAATGTGTTGAAGAAAAAGAACACACATGTCAGGAAAGCATAGACTAAAAAAGAGTCCCAAACAAGATGAGCAAAAGGAGCTCACAAAAGACATGTCATAATTAAAATGGCAAAAGTTAAGAAGAATCTTAAAAGCTACAAGAGAAAGACAGTTAGTTACCTACAAGGGAGCTCCCATAAGGCTGCCCGATGATTTCTCAATAGCAACATTTCAGGTCAGAAGGAATTGTATGAATATACAAAATGAGGAAAGGCAAGGACATAAAACCAATACTACTTTACCCAGCAAGGCTTTCATTTAAAATTGAAGAAGAAATAAAGACCTTCTCAGAACAGAAAAAGCTAAAGGAATTTTGTTACCACCAAACCAGCATTATATGAAATGTTAAAGGACATGCCAGAAGAAGAAGAAGAAGAAGACGACGAAGAAGAAGAAGAAGAAGAAGAAGAAGAAGAAGAAGAAGAAGAAGAAAAAGAAGAAGAAGAAGAAGAAGAAGAAGAAGAAGAAGAAGAAGAAGAAGAAAGTAGTAGGAGAAAAAGGAGGAGGAGTGGGGAAAAGGAGGAGGAGAAAAGAGGAGTAAAGTTAAAAGAATAAAATAGCAATAAATACATATCTATAATAATCACTTCAAATGTAAATGGCTTAATTGTTTCAACAAAAAAAATATAGGGTAGCTGAATGAATAAAAAAATATGACCCATATATGTGGTGTTTACAAGAGACCCACCACAGAACAAAAGATACACACAGACTAATTGTAAAGGGATGCAAAAAAATACTTTATGCAAATAAAACTGACTTTAAAACAAAGGCTATAGGAAGAGACAAAGAAGGGCACTACATAATGATAAAGGGAGTGATCCAACAAGAAAATATAACCTTTGTAAACACTTATGCACCCAACATAGGAGCACCTATTATGTGTAAATCAAATATTGATGCACATAAAGAAATTTACAGGAAAACAGTCATGATAGAAAATTTTAATACCCTATTGACATCGGTGGATATATCTTCCAGACAGAAAATTAAGAAGGAAATGAAGGCCTTAAGTGACACACTAAATCAACTGTATTTAATTGATATCTTCAGAGCATTTCACCCCCAAAAGTAGAATATATTTTTTTCAAGTGCACATACAACCTTTTAAAGAAAGACTGCATATTAGTACACAAACCAAGTTTCAATAAATTTAAGTAGATTAAAATCATATCAAGCATCTACTCTGACTATAATTGTATGAAAGTAGAAACCACTCACAAGAAATAAACTGAAAAACACAAACATGAAAACTAAATAAAATATGACTGAACAATGAATGTGATAACAATAAAATCAAGGAAGAAATCAAACCTACTTTTGAAACAAATGAAAATAAGAACACAACACAAAATCTATCGGACACAGTAAAAACAGTTCTAAGAGGGAAATTCAAAGCATTACAGGCCTACCTCAAGAAACAAGAAAAACCTTAAATCAACAATCTAACTTTACACAAAAGGAATTTGAAAAAGAACAACAAACAAAGCCTAAAGTGAGTAGAAGAAAGGAAATATTAAAGATTAAAGCATAAGTAATTAAAATAGAGTCTAAAAAAATACAAAAGATCAGTGAAACCAAGAGCTGATTCTGTGAAAAGATATACAATTTAGAGAAATCTTTAACAGACTTATCAAGAAAAAGAGAGAAAGGACCCAAATAATGTAAATCAGAAATGAAACAAGAGAAGTAACAACTGCCACCAAAGAAACACAAAGAATTGTAAAAAAATATTATAAACAATGATATGTTAAGAAATAATTAAAAAATTAGGATGAAATGGATAAATTTTTAGAAATATACAATCTTCTAAAATTGAATTAGGAAGAAGCAGAGAATCTGGAAAGACAGATTACAACTAATGAAATGGAATCAGTAATAAAAAAAACAGTCATGGACTGGATGGCTTTCTTGTGAATTTTACCAAACACTCAAAGAATTAATATATATCCTCCTCAAACTATTTCAAATAATTCAAGAGGATTGAAAACTTCCATGCTTATTTTTTGAGACCAGCATTACCCTTATTGCAAAATTAGAAAAACACTAGAAAAAAAGAAAATTGTAGGCCAATATCCTTGTAAACATAGATGGTAACATCCTTAACAAAATATTAGCAAGCTGGATCCAGGATTACATTAAAAAGATTATACACCATGATCAAGTGGAATTTATTTTGGGGATGCAAGGTTGGTACAATATCTGCAAATCAGTTAACCTGTTACACTAAAGAAACAAAATGAAGGATAAAAACCACATGATCATATCAATAGATGCAGAAAAAGCATTTGATAAAATCCAGCACCAATTTATGATAAAATATTTAGCAAAATAAAAATAATGGGAACATACCTCAATGTAATAAAGGCCATTTCTGACAAACCCACAGCCAACATCATACTCAGTGGGCAAAAACTAAAAGTGCTTCCCTTGATATTAGAATAAGACAAGGATGTCAATTTTTGACACTCTTATTCAACATAGTACTGGAAGTCTTAGCCACAGCAATCAGACAAGAAAAAAATAAAAGGTATCCAAATAGGAAAAGAAGATGTAAAATTGTCGTTATTTGTGGATGACATAATACTGTATATAGAGAACCCTAAAGATTCCACCAAAACTACTAGAACTGATAAAGGAATTCAGTAAAGTTGCAGGATACAAAATAAATATCCAGAAACCAGTTGCATTTTTATACACGAATAGTGAATTATCAGGAAGAGAAAATAAGAAAACAATTCCATTTACTATTGCAATAACAATAATAAAAACACCTAAGAATAAGTTTAAGCAAAGAGGTAAAAGACTTGAACTAGGAAAATTATGACACTGAAAAAAGAAATTGAAGAAGATACAAAAAGTGTAAGCATATGCCATGTGTATGGAAAGGAGAAATTAACATTATTAAAATGTCCATAATACCCAAAGCAATCTATAGGTTAAATACAATTTCTATTAAGATACCAATGTCATATTTAACAGAACTAGAACAAATATTCCAAAAATGTATATAGAACCACAAAAGACCCCCAAAAGCAACAGCAATCTTGAGAAAGAAGAACAAACTATGATGAATCACACTACTTGATATCAAACTATACTACAAGATCATAGTAATCAAAACAGCATGGTACTAGCATAAAAACATACATATAAATCAACAGAACAGAATAGAGAGCCCAGAAATAAACCTATATCTTTAAAGTCAATTAATATCTGATAAAGAAGAAAGAACATACAACAGGGTAAAGATAGTCTATTTAATAAATGGTGTTGGAAACATTGGATAGATACATGCAAAAAAAATTAAAACTAGACTACCTTCTTATACCATACATGAAAATAAACTGAAAATGGATTGAAGATTTAAATGTTAAACTTGAAACCATAAAAATCCTAGAAGAAAACATAGGCAGTAACATCTTGAAAATTTCTTGTGCACAATATTTTTCTGACATATCTCCTCAGGAAAGGGAAACAGAAGAAAAATTGAATGGGCCTATATCAAAATAAAAAGTTTTTCACAGTAAAGAAAACCATCAACAAAATGAAAAGATGACACGCTGAATGGGAGAACATATTTGTTGATATATCTGATCAGGTGTTAATATCCAAAATTTATAAAGAACTTATAAAGCTCAACACCAAAGAACAAGCAATCCAATTAAAAAATGAGTAAAGGACTTGAATAGACACTTCTCCAAAGAGGAGATATGAATGGCCAATAGACATATGAAAAGATGTTCAATGTCACTAATCATCAGAGAAATGCAGGTTAAAACCACAATGAGATATCACTTCACACCTGTCAGATGGCTATGGTCAATAAATTAACAACAGCAAGTGTTGGTGAGGATTTGAAGGAAAGGGAACACATGTGATCTATTGGTGGGAATGCAGATTGGTGCAGGCACTGTGGAAAGAAGAATGGAGTTACCTCAAAAAATTAAAAATGGAACTGACTTATGACCTAGTTAATTCTCCTTCTAAGACTACATTCAAAGAACCTGAAACACTAATTCAAAATAATATGTGTACCCTCATGCTCATTACAGCATTATTACAGTAGCCAAGATTTGGAAGCAGCCCAAGTATCCATCTGTAGATTAGAGTATAAAAAAACTGCGGTAAATTTACACAATGGAGTATTACTCAGCTGGAAAAAAAGAAGGCAATCTTACCTTTTGTGATAGTGTGGATGGACCTGGAGAACATTATGCTAGTTGGAAAAAGCCAGGCAGAGAAAGACAAGTACCATGTAATTTCACTCATATGTGGAATATAATGAACAAAATGAACTAATATGCAAAACAGAGACAGACTAATAGAGAGCAGGCTATCAGCTGCCAGGGAAGGGCTAATGGGATGGTGTCAGGAGCCAAAAAAAAAAAAAAAAAAAAAGAAAAAAAACTTATGGACATGGACAACAGTGCAGTGTTTGCTGGGACAGGTGGAAGTTCAGGGAGGTGGAGGAAGGTATGGGAGAATAAATGGTGATAAAGACTTGATTTGGGGTTGTGTAGAATTGTACACCTGAAACCTGTGTAATTTTGTTAACTAGTGTCATTCCAATAACTTTTTTAAAAAAAGGCAAATTTTGAAGTGGGAGAGGTACTCAGCTGAACATTGCTGATTTTGAAGATAAAGGGGATCATGAGGCAGGGAATATGAGTGGCTTTAGAACCTGTGTGAACCCTAGCCAATGACCAACCAGAAAATGAGGACCCAGTACTACCACAACATAGAGCTGAATTCTGCTAATAATCTAAATGAGACTGGAAGTTGATTCTCTCCCAGAGCTCCAGACAAGAGCCCCCTCTGGCTCACATAGTGATTTCTCCAGAGGTTCTGAACTTACCTGACTTACGACTCACAGAGCTGTGAGATAATAAACAAGTGTTCTTTTCAACTTCTGAGTTTACAGTAATTGCTGCAGCATCAATAAAAAATGAATGAGAACAAAAGGAATTGGCAGTGATGATATCAAGGATTTATTATGGTAAAGCTATGTTATTGAATAACACTTTCTCAAAGGATTACATGAGGGAGGTCATATATCTCCTCAACAAGAGCTATTGCGTGTATGCTGAGGATACTTCCATGGATAAGACAAAGGTCTGGTGTTTATGGAGTTTAACATTCTACTCTGAAAAGAGAGTGTGTGGTTGTTGACTATCTTTGTGTTCTGTTTTTCTAAATCTACTTATGATCAAGGGAGAATTTGTCTCAACTGGCTTGATGATTTTAGGAAAAACCAAGATTATTTGACAAACGCTTGGTAAACATTTATTAAAGCCTCAGATTGTGCCAAGTGCTTAGGACCAAATGATGATTCTTATTCTCGCATATCTTCTGTAAGGAGACAAGACAGACATGAAAGTGTATAGTTACTACAGTATGTGATACTTGCAAACGGAAAAAGGCAGGATGCCCAAGGAGGACAAGGGTTAGGTTTTCAGAGCTCTGAGTGAGGTGCACCATAGATTTAATTTAACAAGCACTGGCTTTTGCTCTTCGTTTCTCAAAATGACAAGTTTTCTTGTTCTTTTATTTCTAATTCCAGTGCAGATCCCAGAAAAAGGTGAGAATATATTGCCATTGAGTCTTGTCTAAAATTTTACCTCTACTCATAAAAACCAAGGATCCATTAGATATTTGGCTGTGAGCTAGACTGATGGGTTTGTGCAATAGCAGAGTAAGACTTCCTGAAGGGCCTGGTTGCTTGTTTTGTGGTAGTGAGTACTACAATTTTCTGACATGTGCTATTCCCAGAGTAATCTCATTACCATTACTCATTTACTAATTTAGTGAGAGACCATTTGCTTGGCGAAGCCCTGCATGTATGTTAAAAATAGCTATATGGTTAGGTTTCTTTTATCTTGAAAAGAGAACAAAACAAAAGAAGCTGTTGGTTTTTTATACAGAAATAACTAATTTGAAATCAACCTGTTTTCCTCTATCTATAATCATGTACACAGATGTATATAACCTTCACTGAAATAATTTTATATGCTTCAATGTAAAGATACCTCTCTGTGTTCTTTTTGGTAAATATTTCTTGGTTTGGTTTTCTCATTAAGAACAAAAGAGATCAGAGGCATATGCAGTAACTCTCCTATATTGTTTGTTTATTGATCAATCAATTACCTGCTCTATGCCTAGCATTGTAGTAGGTCTTGAGGATATAAACATGAAAGAGTCCCAGCCTTCAAGTAACTGAGTTTGGTTGGGAAGCAGATATCTAAATTAATTTCTGGAGAAGAATAAGTAAGAAATGCTTTCACCTTGAGAAAGAGTTGGCTCTGTGACAAGATGATATACCAACCTCTGTGAAAAAAGAATTTAAGGTAGGGATGAAGCTTGTTTCCTGAAGCAAAAGTGTCTCCCTTGGGGGCCATAGAACTGTGATCAAAAGAATTCCATTAGAGTGAGTCAAAGAAGCCGAGTAAAAATTGGATGGGGAATGGTGTTTTAAAAAATATTGTATTAGTTACATTACCTATTATTAAAAAATAGAAGTAAAATGCAAAATTGCTCAAATAAAACCTTGTAAAGTCCTAATAAAACATAGGTAAATGGTGGGAGCTTTCCTCCATGTAGTGACTTGGGGATCAAGGCTCTTTCCATCCTATGGCTATACTACTTTGAGCACTGGTTATTATATTCTGTACCAAGTTTACAGATAGTAAAACAGTACAGAAGCCTGAATGAGGCTCTTATTTATGATCCAGGCTTAGAAGTGGCTTGCAGCACTACTTATCCTATGCTATTGTCTAGAATCAGACATATGAGCTCACCTAACTATACTTAATCACAAAAATAGGGGATATTTGAAGTGATAAAATATCCCCTAATTTTTGTGAGCAGTATAGAAGAAAAGCTTGGAAATTTAGTCTTCTTGTGTAACTGCAAAAAAGAATGAGGTGAACAGTTAATTTCTGCCACAGAAGACTTAAACTGAATTATAATTTAGGGTTGGAAATTTAAGGTTAGAGAGTCTTGCACGTATTTATTTTCTTACTTGCCTAGAGAACCCTTAAGCAATTTCTTAAATAACATATGTAGCCTACTTTTTTGTGACAGAGACAGAGAGAGAGAGAGTCAGAGAGATGGGCAGATTGGGACAGACAGACAGGAAGGGAGAAAGATGAGAAGCATCAAATTCTTTGTTGCGGCACCTTAGTTGTTTATTGATTGCCTTCTCATATGCACCTTGACCAGGGGGCTACAGCAGAGCCAGTGACCCCTTTGCTCAAGCCAGTGACATTGAGCTCAAACCAGCAACCTTGGGCTTCAAGCCAGCAACCTTTGGGCTCAAGCCAGCGACCATGGGGTCATGTCTATGATCCCATGTTCAAGCCAGCGACCCTATGCTCAAGCTGGTGAGCCCACACTCAAGCTGGTGACCTCAGGGTTTTGAACCTGGGTCTTCCAAGTCCCAGTCTGATGCTCTATCCACTGCACCATCACCTGGTAAGGCTGTCAACATTCAACTTTAAATTGAGGTATCTAGAAAGGTTTGTATTATGCCAGATATGGTTATCCAGTACAAAGCATAGTGAGACAATATTTTCTCATCAACTTGAAATAGCCCAGACAGCGCTTTTTGCTTTTTTATCATTTATTTATTTCACTGAATTTTGTAGGCGTCAATAATTAGAAAAGTCTGAACCATGTTTTGTTGAAGCCAACAAAATCTTCCGAGTAAGTGCTACTCTTTCTTATTCATTCTTGTGTCCCCTGTGTCCAGGACACCTAGTAGATGGTAGGCACTCAATAAATATTTAATGAATAAAAAATCTTTTGTAGCATCTTACAAGATTCCTTTAACATAGTAGACACTTTCATAATTTATGTTTCTTTATCTTTCTAGCTGCATTCCTGGGGATCTCTGTATATTAATTTACCGATTTAATCTTTTTCTCTTCAATTTGTGTGGGTCATCTGCTGAACTTTTTTTTTCCTTTTTCTTTTAAATTCAGTGTCTGTAATTTTAAATTCTAGAATTTCTACTTATTTTTCCCATTTGATTTGATTTTTGTATTTTGTTCCTTTATTTTTCTCTTTCAATATATTTATCCTGAAGGCTTTTTCAGAATGTTCTAAACTTGTAGATTCCAGCATTTGAAAGTTTTCCCTTGTATCACCTTCATCATGCATGAGAGCTCACCTCTGGCTGGCACTGCTCACTACAGAAGCCTCAGGTGCCCTGTGGGTAGGAACATCAATAGGGTCTTTCTGAATTTGCCTCAGTCGAGGCTCTCTCTATAAAACCATTTTATACCAAATGTTATGTTACTATCTCATTTTAATATTCTTTCACCTCAGGTATTACAAAGTTGGAACACACACTGAAGGCCTGAGCCTGCCTCTTTTCTGCTGGATGACTGTGAGCAGAACCTACAGCTTTCATTTTCTCCTCAATGAGCTTGAAACCATATTACCCTAAGGCATATATCTGGTTTGTATGCTTCGCCTGTCAATTCCTTCTTCACTTTTGGCACACATCCTTGCTTTTTATGCTTAACCATGTATTAAAAACATTAAAAAATATATCCCCCCAGCATTTCTATGGCTTGGAACAGGCACAGGGGTTCCCCACTGTGGAGGATACTGTGATCCGAGGCCCAGAAACCCCTTCCCTGAAGGACTTGTTGACCCAGCTGCTGGCAGTGCTGTCTTTAGATAGTCGTCAGCTGTCAGCTCCTTCAGGGATTGCCTCAGCTGCAGAGAGCCACCTCGTCCAAGGTCATGCCCCTTCCCTGGCGGCCCACATTCAGTGACTGATTAATGTCGGAGTATAAAGGCTGGGCCATTTTGGCCCAACTTGGGACACTTCTGAAAAGCCACTTGAGTTCTGAAGCATTTGGTCAAGGCAGTTATGGGACTGGATCAGTTTGACTTCTCCCTTTGCCTGCTCCTGCCTCCTTCCTCACCCTTCTACAGATGTTATTACGAAGGCACTTCTGATAAACACTTGGTCTTCTAAATGCCAAGTCTGCTTCCTGGGAGCCAACCAGTGACACCATATCAGACTACTCTACATTGACCAGAAGTCTCATATTTGAAGGCATTTAGAAAATGTTTGTTGTTGATGGTGTTAATGTAAACAGCTACCAAGCCAGCCACCTCATCCTATATTTGTATGATAGATTAATGTAAGATTTAACTCATTTTCCTAAGGAATTTTTGTGTTTTCATTTTCTTTTTTTTTTTAAATTTCTATCTTATGTTTCTAGCTATTAAGATCAATTAGAATTCAGATCCTCCCCCCATTTTATTTCTTCTTTTTTGTAGCTTTACAACATTTTGGAGTGTGGTATGTGTGGGGCAGCTGTATTAGGCTTGTTCACTGGTTTTCCGACTGTCAGCACTTTGTCTGATTGGTATGTGAATGTGTGGCTACGCCACGTATGTGTGGCCTATGTAAGGCTATGGGTGCTTGCGCTTTGGGGATTGCAGATGGCAGATTGCCTGCCCACCACTGTGAGGGGCTATTCTTGTTGTTTGTTTGCCTAAGAAGCAGTTTTCCCCTGACTGTGTGCTTGTCCGCCATTGTGAGACTTTATTAAACAGAATGGACCAACGCTTTCCAGATCCACAGTTTCTCTATCATCTGCCTAAATTCAATGTGGACCTGCCTGACCTTGGCCACCAGTATTACATCTGGCACAGTGGGCAGGGTTCAAAGCAGATATGTATGGAACCGCCGACACCCTTGAGGGGTGGGGTAGAGGAGTGGTTGCTGTTCTCTAGCATATAGTTACCCATGGCTGTCATTTTGGGGTCTGTAGGTTGGGTGATTTTACAGCCCTGTGAGAGGAAACCAAGAGCTTTGTCTGAGAGGCAGCTCGAGGTTGAAAGCTCCAGGATGAGCTGTGGATCGAGCAGCAAGAACAGCACAAGCTGGAATGGTCACTGGAAAAAAAGCTGCAGATCTGAGAATTGCAAGTCTGAGTACAGGCTGAGAACCAGTGGTGGTGTGAACTGGAGCCAGTACTGGAGAGAGAGGCTGACCAGGTTTGAGAGTTGCATTGTGAGGTGCAGGCAGAACACCAACAGCACCTGGAACTGGAGCAATCACTGGAGAAGAAATTGTGGGTTTGCAAGTTGCAGTTTGCCCTGGAAGCTGAACATTGGCAGTGGCAGCTGTTGGTGAAACAACTGAGGGTTCAGGAGCTTGAGAGTCAGCTTCAGGCTGAGAGCTGGCAGCCACAGGAGCAGAAGCAGGCGCAGCAGAAGGAGCTGCAGTCCTGCCCGCGGAGTAGCTCTGAGTCAATGGGAGCAGGTGTTTCTGAATCTTCCTCTTCTGAGCGGGAAGCTTGGGCTACAACTTCCATCGACAGATGCAGAGCCTGGCTGGTGGTCACCAAGAAGGTAAAGACCCAGCAGCCAAGAGTCCCTCAGGGGCAGCCAAAGCCTCCTCCCTAGGTAGTGGAGCACTCTGTTGTCTGACCCTATACCCAGGCAGAGCTGATGGAGTGGGGATGAAATTCAGGCAGAAACCCACTAAGCCCCTGTCAGCCTGCTTGGTGCAGCTGCAGGACATAGGGGGGTGGCATTATGCTCTCCAGAACAGAGATGGACTGTAAAGCTGTGTGGGCTGCTGCCCGTGCTGCTCCCCCCCCCCCCAACTAACAAGAAAAACAGGCCTATGGAAGTTACCCAAACACAGATGTGGGTAGATTTGATTGCAGCCGGGTCACATAAGGAGAAATTAGATGGCAAGCCTAATAAAGTCTTGTTGGAGCTTTGGTGGCAGCTTGAGTCAGAAGGGAGGTTCTAGCTGCTGAAAAAGCAGGGAGGCACATAGCCCTGGCATGTGCCAGGAAAATGTCTGGCATGCAGGTTACAGGATCCCCAAGACCCATTGTCCCAATTTGATTAAAGGGAAGACTGAGGGACCCGTCTAGTAGGAATGGGCAGGGACCAGAGGCCACAAATGGAACTGGCTATCCACTGCTCCCCTTCCAATGTACAACGGGTACTGGTCTTGGTGAATACAGGTGCAGAACGTTCCCTTCATTTGGAAACCCAGAGCAGTTTGTTGGGACCCCAGTGGCCATTGATGGGGTTGGGGGCCAAACTATTCAAGTGAAGTCAATAACTATTTCATTGGGGATAGGAAGGCTGCCTCCTAAGCCATGTAAGGTATATGTATCCCTATTCCTGAATATGTTTTGGGGGTAGATGTCTTACAAGGACTGTGGTGGAAACTACAGCCGGGGAGTTAAGCCTGCAAGTCTGGGTCATGAAGGCACTGTTGCGGGGACACAGCACATTCCCCCTTGCAATTACCCATTCCCTGGTGTGTGACTAGCACAAAGCAGTACTGCCTGCCAGGCAGCTATGAACAAATCATTGGGACGGTTCTTGAACTAGAAAAGGTGGGGATCATCCAGCCAGCACACAGCCCTTACAATTCACCAGTGTGGTCTGTGTGCAAACCAGAAGGAACCTGGCGAATGACAGTGGATTACAGGGATCTTAATAAAGTTGTTCCCCCTTTGCATGCTGCTGTTCCCTCAATAGCTAACCTGATGGATTGGTTAAGCCATGAGTTGGGGACATACTACTTTGTGGCAGATTTGACTAATGCCTTTTTCTCTATTGATATAGCTGCAGAGAGTCAAAACCAATTTACCTTCACTTGGGAAGGCCGGCAATGAACCTCTACAGCAGTGGTTCTTAACCTGGGTTCTATCGAACCCTAGGGGTTCTATGAGTGGGTCTCAGGGGTTCAGAGAAGCCTCTGCCACGGAGGCCAGAATAAAGTAATATCGTAATTTGTTGTGAGTTCATTCACTTTGTTGGTTTTGTTCTTTGAGCAAGGTGATGTTCATTCATGGCTCATTTTGTGCACCAGTAAAAAAAACATATACCTATGTCTTGAATTTGGAAAAAAAATCATTTTATTTATCACTAAAGAAGGGTTTGGTGAATGCGCATATGAAACTGGTGGGTTCTTAACCTCAAAAAAGGTTAAGAACCACTGCTCTACAGTATTACCACAGGGCTATTTGCATAGCTCCACCTTGTGTCATGGGCTGGTGGCTGCTGACCTGGCTAAATGGAAACAACCAGAGGCAGCTTGTATGTATCATTATATTGATTATATTATGCTAACTAGTGATTCTCTTCCAGAATTGGAGTGAGCAGTCCCTACCCCGCTATCCCACATGAAAGTGTGTGGCTGGGCAGTCAACGAGGGAAGGACCTGGGTTATCTGTTAAGTTTTGGGGAGTTGTCTGGTTGTGTAAGCCAAAGGTTGTTCCTTATGCAGTTATAGATAAGATCTAAGCGTAAAGCAGTTACAGGAATTCCTAGGTCTGTTGGGGTATTGGCAGACATTCATACTCCATTTAGCTCAGTTCCTGCGCCCTTTATATCACCTTATTTGGAAGGGGGTTCACTGGGATTGGACTTAGCAGGCACAAGGTGCATTTGCAGCAGCTAAGAGAGCTGTCAAGGTGGCACAGTCCTTGAATGTGTTTGATGCTGCCAGGTCCTGTGAGCTTGATGTCCACATAACCCCTGAGGGGTTTGGATGGGGCTTGTGGCAACAAACAGAGTACCTAACACAACCTATTGGGTTTTGGTCCCAATTGTGGAAAGGCACTAAAGTTCATTACTGATTAGTGGCGAAACAGTTGGCAGCTGTGTGTACTGCCCTCCTGGCCACTGAGTATTATGACCGCAACTCCAGTTATGGTAAAGACCACATACTGTATTGCAGGATGAGTGAGAGATTGGGCAACTAAACCTCATAGTGGTACAGACCAAACCTCCACCCAGGCCAAGTGGGGTGCATACTTGCAATAATGCTGTTCTCTTATCACCAGCCCATTGAGAGCAGAACTGCAGAAAGTCTTGGGTCCAGTCACCTATGCGACCTTAAAGACAGGTGCAGCTGGGGTTCAGGAGGCAGAACCTAAATTCAGTTCCTACCAGGAGGGGTGAATGCCCATCCTGAGGATGCTTGGTATACTGATGGTTCTAACAGGAGCCAACTGGCCAAGTGGATATTTATAGCCTTCCATCCAGCCACTAAGACTATTGGGATGGACACAGGTATAGGCCAAACAGCCAATGAGTGGAATTAAAAGCTGTATGGCTAGTTTCCCATAATGAACCTTCACCTCTGGTGATTTTCACCGACAGCTGATCTGTCTATTGTGGACTGACCCTTTGGATTGCTACTTGGCACATTAACCAGTGGATGATACTGCACCATCCACTATTGGGTCAGGCCATGTGGCAGGACTTATGAGAAATAAGATACCAGAAATTGGTGACAGTATACCATGTCACAGGGCACACCCTTCTAGCCCATCCTGGGAATGATGAGGCAGACACTTTCTCAAGGGTGCAGTGGTTGGAGACTGCACCTGCAGGTGACGTGGCACAGTGGCTCCACCGGCGTCTGCTCCATCCGAGACAGAAAACTATGTGGGCTACAGTTAAGGCATGAAACTTGCCTGTGTCTTATGCAGAGGTACTTGTAGCCTGTGAGCAATGTGCAGTGTGTTCCAAGGAGCACCCACGAAGACTACTGGCATCACCTGGACAGATTCAGAGAGGTTGTGTTCCACTGACACAGTGGCAAATAGACACCATCTGATCCTTACCAAAGTTGGATGGGTACCAGTATGCAGTCATATGTGTAGATACTGCCCCTGGTTTGCTTACTGCTTACCCTGCCCATAACCCAGACCAAAGGTCAGTCATATAGGCTCTGGACCACCTGAGTGCTGTGTATGGGCAGCTGCTGCTCTTCGAAAGTGACAAGGGTACCCATTTCATGGGTTCTATGGTGAGGCAATGGGCTCAAGAGCTGGGGGTGGACTGGAAGTACTATGTTCCCTACCAGCCCCAGGCTGCTGGTATCATTGAGCGGTGTAATGGACTCTTAAAGCAGGGACTGCGACAGGAGTGGAGCACCAGCTCCCTTACTGGATGGATACCCCACTTATGGACAGTACTCTGGGTTTTGAATGAGAGACCTCAACGATGAGGCCCAGCTCCAGTGGAGGCTGTCCTGCACCGGGCAGCTGCTCCCATCCAGTTGCAGATATGCACCAAGGACACGTTACTCAAGCCAGGCTTTAGATAGCAGGGCAATGTGCTCCTGCCTGCTTCAACAGCCCTCCTTAAAGGCCAACGGCTTCAAAAGACATAGCCCTGGGCTGTACGGGCCCCCCACCTATGATGGGTGGCCATTTTGTCACTGTGTGGTAGGGGGCTAGAGATGGACCTTCAGTTAACTCCTTGGGCAACCAGCACCTGGCTGCCTAAGGTAGAAGTGTATTATCTCTTGAGTGCCCAGGGAGACAGCATTATAAAGGACACCTTTGTCATTTCTTTATGGCCCATAATGAGGTCTCCCATTTTGCTGCACATTGAACCAGCAGAGCCTGGTGTGCAGGACAATAAGGTTTGGTATGCCCGCTCAGGGCAGCCTCTGGCATCTGCTACTGTGCTGTCTGCAGACAGAACTCAGGTCTGTATTCTGCCAGAATGGAAAGATTTGCCTCTCTTGGTGCTGCTGACCACTCTTGCACTTTGCCCATAGCTGTGTTTTGTAATTCTATTGCTATAGACCAGGGGTCCCCAAACTTTTTACACAGGGGGTCAGTTCACTGTCCCTCAGACCGTTGGAAGGCCACCACATACAGTACTCCATACACTGACCACCAATGAAAGAGGTGCCCCTTCTGGATGTGCGGCTGTGGGCGGATAAATGGCCTCAGGTGGCCGCAATTTGGCCTGCGGGCCGTAGTTTGGGGACCTCTGCTATAGACTGTGCTATTTTGGTTTTGTAATGTACCTCACTCCTAGCACAGGGACCATCATGGAAGAAACCTGTTGTATATAGATTGTGAGGTGAGCAACCCTAAATGGGTGGAATGTGGGGCAGCTGTGTTAGGCTTGCTCTCAGATTTACCAGCTGCAAGCACTTTGCTTGATTAGTGCATGAACACGTGGCAGCACCAGGTGTGTGTGGCCTATGTAAGGCTACGGTGCTGGCACTTAGGGGGTTGCAGATGTACAGATTGCCTGCCTGCCACTGTCCACTGTGAGGAGCCTTTGCGGTTTGTTTGCCTGAGAGGCAGTTCTCCCGCCTGTGTGCTTGTCTGCCCTTGTGAGACTCTATTAAATGGAATGGCCCAGCGCTTTCCGGCTCTGTAATTTTTCTGCCATCTGCCCGAATCAAATATGCACCTGCCTGGCCTCGGCCACCAGCATTACAATAATAAAGTTTAAAGTATGCTTAACCAGAGTGTTTAAACACTGGAAAGAGTTGCTCTTTGGGGTATTAAAATGTCTTTTACTGAAGGCCTTCAAATATCGTTAACTGAGGACTTTAACAAAAAGGTTTATATGCCCACTCTTGACCTAATTTTTATAAAACTAGTAATAACATTTTATTTCCTTAACATACAAGGGACATCTTTCTAAAGATAATAGCGAAAATAATTTTTAAGGTTGAAACATTAGAAAAAAATTTGTTAAAGTGAAGAATAAGACCTACCTGATCTATATCACCATTGATAATATTTTACATTTGTGGGGCAACTGTATTAGCTTTGCTTGCTGGCGTACCAGCTGCAAGCACTTTGCTTGATTAGTGCATGAGCATGTGGCAGCACCACATGTGCATGGCCTACGTAAGGCTATGGGTGCTTGCGCTAGGAAGAGACTGGGGATCACAGATACACGGATTGCCTGCCTGCCACTGTGAGAGGTCATTTTGCTGTTTGTTTGCCTGAGGGGCGGTTTCCCCTGCCTGTGTGCTTGTCCCCTGTTGTGAGACTTTATTAAATGGAATGGCCCAATGCTTTCTGGCTCCGCAGTTTCTCTACCTTCTGCCTGAATCCACCATAGACCTGCCTGGCCTTGGCCACTGGCATTACAATATTTTTTCACAATCCAGTAAAATACAAAGGAGACATGAAAGTGACAACATAAGGAAACAAGACATACATGACATTATTTGCAGATGGTTTAATCTAAAGCTCATGGAATGCAAAAGTCAATTAAAATATTGGTAAAATTAATAAAAATTTAGTGAAATAACTGGTTAAAAATTAAGTATACAAATTACTATATGTCACTTAAAACCACATAGCCAGTTTTAGGACATGAAAAAAAATATTTTATTCCTAGTAGCAACAAGAGATACATCAATAAAAAGAAACCATAATAGTCACAGGATTAAAACCAACAATGTAGGATATAATAAGGATGATTATTATTAAAGCTTATTGGGGTTAAAAAGTAATCTATTAAGCCCTGGCCAGCTAGCTCAGTTTGTTAGAGCATTGGCCTAATATGCCAAAGTTGCAGGTTCTATCCTTGATCAGGGCACATGCAGGAACCAACCAATGAACTAATGAATGCATAAATGAGTGGAATAACAAACTAGTGATTCTTTCTCTCTCTTTCTCTCTCTCTCTAAAATCAATCAATCAATAAATTTTAAAAATAAATGAATAAAAGGAGAGAGGTACCATATTCTAGATGGTAACATATATATTGTAGAGAGGTAAATTTTCTCTAAACTAAAAGTCCAGGCCTACTTCAATAAAAATCCTAATTAGAAATTTTCTAGGAAATTTAAAGTTATACTAGAAAAAGAAATGAATCAGAAAAACTAGAATAGTTTTTTTTAAAGGGAAGCACAGAGGGGTCCTTCTGCCAGATATTTGACTGAATTCAACATGATAGAGTATAGGCAGAAAATAACTTTATTCTTCCTCATTGTTGACCCTTGCCCTCTGTTTCGGGGTGCTAGTTTTTTTCCCATCCTTTGGATGAAAATATGGGAAGGTTTTATAAGCTTCCAGTTATGATGGATTTTTTAAAATACATTTTGGTTGATTTAATGATAAGAACACTCTCATTTTTGTGATTTTACTATTCAGTGTAGTGTAAAATTAAAATTCTAAATTTGATTTTAAATTGTATCTTCTCCCTCAAACAACAACAACAACAAAACTATAGTAATGGGGCAAATAAGTCTATCAGCTTCTTGGCTGTTAGGAATCTTGTTACTCTGCTCTTTGATTTACTACATGCTCTGATTCTTTCTTTCATTGTTAAAGAGGGGGGATGAAGGAGGGATAAGTGATGGTGCCACCGGGGGTGCTGATTCCTTGTTTCTAATGTTGACTGTTTCTTTCACAGGACTTCTCAGATGCTAGGTTCTTAACATGCACCATAATTTTCTTCTGAAAGACACTTTTAATTCTTTCCTCAGTCCCTAGGCACCTGCTAACTTGCTCTTTCACTGGCTGCACATTACTGCTCTATGAAGCCATCTTGGGGAGGAGTCAGGACATCTCCAAGAGACCCCCACTGGATCAGTGAGACACACTGCTCCTTCTAAGTTGGAAGTGCTGTAGTCAAATTGAGGGGTGGTCCCCCTTCTGTCTCATCTTCTAAGATAAGTCTAAGCTTCTCATAACTTGTGTGCCTTAAACTTCAGGGCACACATGTTGAACTCTCTGACTAGTGTTCATGGAACCCTAACTCTTACTTGGCTGAATGATAAGAAAACCCTTTCTGTCCCTGCTCCCTCCACTGGAGTAGTGTTATGGGGAACACAAAATGCCTTGAGAACTCTCTAGAAAGAAATACTTGGGTTTTTTTAAATTTTAGTACTTTTATAACCTTGAGCTAGGTGAGACTAAAGTCTTAAGCTCATTTGAGCTGGTTGAGGCAGACTTGAAAGTGGCTTCATGACCCTGCTTCCCAGTCTTTGCATTTGTGTTGTTTCCTCTCTAGTAGGAAAAATAATCCAAAATCCAAAAGTCAGTAATTCACAGTTCACAAAGGAATCAATGTAAATGGCCACTAAATTAAAAAATATATATATTGCATATAAAATCAAAATAAGATGTCAGTTTTCAACAATGAATTATACTTTTGTAAAGTAAAATGGCAACAAAATGGACAGTTAAAAATTAACAATATACTAGGCTAAATAAGGTGTGATGAGACAAGAATTATAACCAATGATGAAAAAGAATTTATAATAACTGTATAATAATTATTAAGGAATTTAATAGAATTCATACCTTTTGGTCAAATGACTCTTTTTTTATAAATCTAAAGAAATCTGAAAAATAGGCATAAAATTATATAAAGGCTGTGTATGACAGCATTGTTTAAACTAGTTAAAATTAAGATTAGTAGTAGATTAGATGAAAATAGACAAATGACTTATAATATATGTGGAATGCTATATTAAACATTAGAACATCCTTAATAATGTGAAATATTCATACTGTATATGTAATATTCATTGAAAAATTGACATAAAATGGAATATGCTCATTTACTCATTACAATTATTTATTGAGTATAAGTGCATACAATTTGTAAAGCATTGTATTAAATCCCAAGTATGCAGTATTCCAGTTTTGTTATAGATCTTTATAGGAGGAAATAGCACCATAATTGCTATTGATTGTTCTGAAATGTGGTATTTATTTTTTTAATTGCCTTGTACTATATTTTCCAAAATTTCTTTACGTACATGTAAAACAATAAATGAAAACAAAATTTTATTTCTTGCAGTATATCCACTGGATTTCTGCCAAAGATTAGGCTGCTGCAAGGACCTCAACAAGACAGGACACAAATCATCTCTTGGTTTATCAGTGGTTAATGGGGTGTGGGAAGAGGGGTTAGTTAAAAATAAATAAAAGAAGCTTACATTTCTGGATACTGTACAAGACTGCATGGGTTGCATATGGAGAGCTTTTTAAAGAGGACCACGTGGCTTCCTGTTGAGATTCTGAAAGCTGCCTGTATGTTGGGAGTTCCCTAAGAGCCTGGTTGCCTAGCAACTACCACAGAAAGTTATCGTTCTCTCCTTAAAAAAAAAAAAAAAAATTCTAAGCTGTGCATGACTTAAATGACGATGTTCTAGTTCACTGGAGCTTGGAGAGCAATTACTTGTAGCTGTCTTTGGCATTTGTGCCAGGCACATCAAGAAATAAAATGAAGACGCTGTGAGCGCCCTAAGTCTTCATCAGCAGCCCATGAGAGGGAGTGCAATAAGAGGAGCAGCTGTTCTGAGGCCTCATGTCTCCCTTCCTGCAGACCGTCACTCTGGTAGTGAGAAAGTCTGGAACAGCAGGTTTTGGATTTGGTGGGCCTGATGAACCTTCCATTTTAAAGGCAAAGAGTAGGGACAGGGTGGGAGCACTTTAGAAGGCATTTGAGTTTACTAAAGACCTTCCTACTCCAGGATAATTTTCCTGCCTGTCTCAAGGGCAACAGCCTAGAGAAATATTTTAAAAGTTAAATTAAATAAGGCCTTCCTTTTTTTCTGCAGTCATGCCATGCCATCCTATTGTCCATGTCCAACAGAAATTTAACATGACCCTAGAACATTCCCCATTATTGAAATCTTATCCTGCTGTCTGCATTCCCACGAATGTTGTGTTTTCTTTTTTTATTTTCTTTTATTTTTTTGAGAGAGGCAGGGAGAGGAACAGGAACATCAAGCTGCTCTAGTATGTGCCCTGACTGGGGAATTGAACCAGCAACCAACCGATCTATCTGACCAGGGCTTAATTCTTATTGATTTTTAGAAAGACAGAGAGAGGAAGATGGGGGGGAAGGGGAAGAGAAGCATTTGTTGTTCCTCTCAGTTGTGCAGTTTTTGGTTGCTTCTGTGTGTGCCCTGATTGGCAGATCAAACTTGCAACCTTGTTTCCAGATGGACAATGCTCTTAACAGACTGAGCTAACCTGCCAGGGCTGAACATTGTTTTAAAGCTCCTAGGTGACTCTGTTTAACTCCTTTCTCCAATGACTAATTCACTTCTTCCAGTGTCCTCAGATCACCAAGGCCCTTTCATCTGCCTTCATGCCTGCCTGAGTCACCTTTAGAGTAGCATCAAGGTCATGAAGCCATCTTTTCTAGCTCTTACCAAAGGAGCATATGCAATAGGGTATGTAAAACAGCAACAGTGATGACAAGGAGGGACCAGGAAGAGGAAATGGCCTATGTGATAGGATGGCCCCTCTCTTTCTCTTGTGAGGGTAAAAGGTATCAATGATTTTATATGCCTGCACTATCATATGTAAAATTAAAATTCATTTAAATTAGTGACGGTTTATTATTTGCAAATGCACTAGATTAAGAGGTATGAGAAAAGGAAATGATATCCTGCTCTCCAAATTGCTTATAGGCAAATGGGAAAGACTTACTAATAAACAAATAATACTAAGGAAAGAGAAAAGAGGGATAGGAGGGACAGTGTTCAATACAAGCTATAGCCAGGGATAGCAGCTTCTGTGTCTCAACAGGAAGGTGGAAATCACGGCACAGAGGGGCTGTGGTACAATAGCTACATGGAAGGTTCCTCCTGGATTTGAGAGCAGAAGAATAGGTCACTTGGGGGGCAGGGAACCTGGAAACTGGAAGTAAGATTTTTCAGGGACCAGATATGAATGGCACTAAACATAATCATAGCAATTCTCATAGGTAAAGCCTGAAAAAACTAAAAGATAACAAGAAATCCTGCAAAGTGGAGGAAACTTGATGGCTGAAGAAGCAGATGTCTTCCTTAGCTGGAAAGACCCAAAGGACCAGCCAGTAGAGCAGGAAGGAAAAGAAAAGACCATACTGAGAGGCTGAATAGGAAGTGGACCCTAGAAATAGCAGACAATAACAGTGTTTGCTGGAGAGCAACCTAAGAGAAAGCACCAACATTAATTCAGCAGCTTCTGGGTACTAGCCATTGCACTAATGCCAAAAACTATGAAAGGTCCAAGTTTACTCTTACAGGTTCGTCCACAAGTTTTGTGGCTGCTGGTAGAAAACGTGAAACTTCTGGGTTAGCGAAAACACAGCCAGTGGCATGAGCATCTGCATATTTTACATCAATGTCCTTTGCTCAGGTCCCATTGGGCATAATGCAGATGCAACCAAGCAGATGCCTGTGCATGCAGTAGGTTTCTTTATAGGGGAAGATCCTGTATCTTTTTAAATAGTGTAAGTGGTTTATAGATATGGCATGTGGCTAATTAACATTTGCAAAATGCAGGTTCATAAAAAAGCCTTCTCACCTGCATTACCACTCTCCCAAGCCTGCACTTCACTAGGGTCACGCAGTTTTTTCTAAAGAGTTTTTCTCAACTAATCTCTTAGAGGATTTATTTTTTCACGCTTTATAAAAATTGAGGTTACAGTTGACATGTAATATTATACTGGTTTTCATTGTACAATATAATTATTCAATATTTTTATATATTGCAAATGATAACCACAATAAGTTTAGTTAACATCCATCACCCTCCATAGTTATAATTTTGTTTTTTAAATTCTTTTCTTTATTTTATTCATTTTAGAGTGAGAGAGAGAGAGAGGGAGAGAGAGAGAGGAGGAGCTGGAAGCATCAACTCCCATATGTGCCTTGACCAGACCAGTGCAGGGATTTGAACTGGCGACCTCAGTGTTCCCAGGTCGACACTTTATCCACTGCGCCACCACAGGTCAGGCCTATAATTTTGTTTTTTTAATGAGCAGTAAGCATTCCTGACCTTTGAAGAAAAACATTTTTCAAAGGCTATTTGCTATATACTTAGCCTTTGAAAGATAGTCCAGAATTTAGGATTGTCTATGCCTCTGCTTGCAAGATGTGCTGACATGCAAGAGCCCCATGGAGAATTGTATCCCAAAAACTATGTTCTTAATAGCTATAGTTGTGCTTAAATCTACAGACTAGCATTTAAGGTAGTCAGAAACAGGTAACTGAATATCCTTTCAAAATGGAAGTTGAGGATTTAAAAAATAAGAATGTTATAAAATTTCTATGATGTTTGTAATTTTCCCCATTGTTTTAAATTTTGTGCATCTTGTCTCCCCCTACCCCCAACCCCAGGGGATGAGCAGCAACAGTTAGATATAAGTATTTTAACAAAGAAGAAGGGAAATGAGAAGATGGCCGGGGTCTCCTACCAGCATCCATGAAATGGGCTGCAGTTATCAGCCTTTTGGCAGGGCATCAGTTTACCTGTCTCTTCAGTGCCTTCATGACAGACTCTCCACCCCAGCTTCTGCATGGCTGGGAACCTGTTTCAGTTCAGGTCCTGCCACCAGCATTGGGGAGGAGAGCAAGTAATTGTACCTAGAGATCTAGCCTCAGGCTATCACTGCATGTGGTACTGACTCGATAGGCAGTTTCCTGCACTTTATACAACAATGTGTTTAAGAATTAATCTAGGCAGAAATAGTAGTGCTAACTTTATGCTACTACTTTAATCGGAAATCTCATACACAAAGATTTCTAGAAAAATTCATTTGATCTGTAAGACTTGATCTTAGCCTTTTCAGAAGAGCTAGGCTGTGGATTTCCAAAACATTGCACTCCAATATTTAGTTTTTGTTGTTTTATGACAGTAAATGCTTAATTAGCATAAGCAAGTTTTCCTCCTTCGCTAACATTTCAGTTCCCTTTTTAAAAAATTTCTTTTTTAAATGTCCTGCTTAGAACGTTTTATTAGTCATCAGCTTCTAGACCAGGATTTAATTTTATTTGGGGAAATGACAGGAAAATGAGCTGCATACTTCTTGATTGTTAGTAGTTAGATGTTAAAAAAATTGGTTAGAGAAATGGAAAACAACGACATCACCTATGATTTGTCATTTCTCTTTTTAAGTTTAACCAAGGGGTTGGGGGAGGGGATAAAAGAGGGACAAATATACATACATTGGTGGAAAATGATTTGACTTTGAGTGATGGACACATTACCTAATCAACAGTTCAAATGCTATAGAGATGTTCCCTGGAAACCTATGTACCCTTATTGATCTATGTCATCCCATTAAATTAAATTTTTTAAAAATTAATCATTTCTCTATCTAAATTCTAGAACTTAACATTTCTAGAGGAATTATAATTAATCAATGCTGAAAGCTACTTTACAATAACAAGTTTACTCACCATTGTCTACTACATGTAAAATCACTGATGCTGAGAAGAAAAAACACCTCAGCAAGTTTTCTTAAGGTTTTCCTTAGATGACACCTGGAACTTCAACTGTAACTTCTTATTTGGTGTGGGATGAAGTAAGAATGCAATATTAAAATGTTCCAAGTTAAAATTTATGATGCCCTTAAGAAACACAGATTGATTCATTGTTTTTCAACAAAATCTTGGTTTACATTTCTTGAATATTTTCCAGAATTAATCAATAATGGCTTTAGACTACAAGGTATCCGTGGTAATTGGATTTGAAGATTCTATTGGGAAAACAGTTTTTAGGGTTAGACAAGCTGGTGACCCATACTGAAGAACTCAAGTCTGAGTTAATGTATCATTGAGGTTTATAGGGCAGGATTACATTCAATCTAATGAATGCTATGGATTATGTGTTAGAATGGAAATTAGACAAAGGGAAATAAATGGCTTCACCAAAGGTCATAAGTGCTAGTAAATTATTATACTGAACATGTAAGCCTTTTGGTGATGGGTATATACAGTATATACTTCATATGCATGAGACATAATGTTCTGTGAATCTGTATGTTTGCCTTAATACAGAGTGTATAGGATGATGAGCAAGAGCTGAGAGAGAGAGAGAGAGAGAGAGAGAGAGAATACTTGCTATTTTCAAGTTCAAAGCAGGGCTTATTTCCTCACTGCCCAATTATTCAACGACTTTGTCTCTTAAGATTAAGGAGAAAATAAGAGCACTTATCTTCTAGGGATTATGAAAAGTTAAGTAAATAATACATGTGAGGTGGTTAGCATAGTGTCTGGCATGCAGTGTCTGGTACTAGAGTTTATGAAATGCTAGCTTTTGTGATTATTCCCCAGCAGTCTTAAAACAGATTAGTAGTGTCAACTATCACTCACTCTTAGCATCAAAGTTTAAGACTGAGAAACTCAGAATGAAGAAACTGGTCTTTCTCACCAGTTTCTTCACCAGAAAATACTAAGTGCTACATCTCAGAATGGTTGACCTAGTAACTTAGGAAATTATTTCATGATAAATATAAAATTGGATAAAGAGATAGAGATGATAAAAACAAGAACAACTTAATAAAATTCATTGAACAGTTTATTCATTTTTTTCATTCACTAGATAGTTTTTGAAGTCTTAGTGCCCACTATAAAATATATATAGGCTGAAGATATGAAAGGAACAACAGTTATCATCCCTGTCTTTTACACACACTGTTGTTAAGGGGAGAAGGATAGAAATAATATTTGTTTATTCAAAATGAATGACAATTTATCTATGTAAACTTCAAGCTTCTTTTCCATTTTTCTTCATAAATTTATTGAATATACTTCTTGGCAAACAAAAATAGTTTTTATATTTTTAAATGTATCTAACTGCTGAACTGCCCATGTAAAGTTATTTTCACTTATGTTATGGTAGACTGATTAATCAAACTAAAATACAGTATTCACATTACTTGAAGAGTATAGTAAAACAAAAATAATTTATTTACATGATCATAATCTATGAATAATATCCACTCACAGAAACACTGTCCTACACTTTATAATTCTATTAAGTTTCATTTTGAACAAATGTGAAAATGCTTAAAAACAGTAAAACTGAAAAAAGTTCAAAGTAATCCTAAAAAGGAGACAGAAACTTTCCTTGGCCCCAGATTTTTATAAAAAATCTCACTTATAAATGAAATCAGCAAACAGGTTGTCACTCCTTCTTTCAGAAAATAGTAAACAGAGGTGATGGGACACTTCCACAACAGGCATTGTTCAATGCTATTGGAGAACGAAGTGATGCAGAATGTCCCCTAGATGGGTTGATTGGAGGAGTGGGGAAAAAGCCATTTCCTTCATGAACTGCCCCCTGAATCAATTCCCAATATGGGACATTGGTTTATATTCCAACATGAAGGAAAGAAGCCCGGCTAGCTGCTCCACTTTCAAGTGGGAAAGATGGACCTGAAGGACACCGATCTCCCAGAGCATTTTAGTGTCCTTTCCGCTGGACTCTGCTGTTGAAAATGTTGGACTCCATCAATAGGAGGCACATTAAAACTTGCATCAGGCTGGTCCAGAGATTTTCAGAGTCATGAGCAGTAGGGTTAAGTTCTGTTTTACTCATCTGGGGAAAGAACTAGTTCAAGATTAGGTTGACAGCATAGAGAGCTCACCTTCCTGAGATCTGGATCCTATAGAAGAAGCATATGGTCCATACCAGACTCTTTGAATGCTGGGTCCCTGAGCCATCCCGGTTGAGCCTTGGTGATTTGTTCATCCAAAGGATTCCCTGGTCTTCTTACGCTGGTCAAATGCTACACTTAGTTTATCATATTCTTGAATACTTTTTCTGAAGCTTACA
This sequence comes from Rhynchonycteris naso, assembly GCA_037038555.1. Taxonomy (NCBI): domain Eukaryota; kingdom Metazoa; phylum Chordata; class Mammalia; order Chiroptera; family Emballonuridae; genus Rhynchonycteris; species Rhynchonycteris naso. The sequence continues at coordinate 282,209,510 of CM072995.1, forward strand.
TGTAACATCTGCTTCAATTAATATTTGTCCACTGTGTGCACTTTCTTTAGCTAAATTATTGGCGTTTGAAGTATTAACCACATATGACAAACTTTGTTATAACGGCAATAAGGCAGTCTTTCAAAGAACTTGGGAATTTTAGCGTTTTTTTCTGTTAACATTGTCTTATTTGTCATACTCCGGATCATGGCTCATGTTTTCATCTCCTGGAGTATTTTTCTTCTATCTCTAAACTGTTTTCCAATCTTCCTGTAAGGTATTGTTACATTTAGTTGTTACAGGTCATTTAAAATTTAAGTTTTATAAGCCAGTCATAAAAAGACAAGTACCCTATGATTTCACTTGTATGTGGAATCTAATGAACAAAATAAACTAATAAAATAGAAACTGACTCATAGATACAGAGAACAGAATGACAGTTGTCAGAGGGGAAGGAGGTTGCAGGCTGGGTAAAAGAAGTGAAGGGATTAAGCAAAGGAAAAAAAAGGAAATAAAAGGAGAAAAAGCTCACAGACACAGTGTGGTGATTACACAAGGAAAGGGGGGTGGGAATGCAGAAGAGAGTAAAGAGGGAATTAATGGTGATGGAAGAAGACTTGACTTGGGGTGATTAATGTGCAGTGCAGTGTACAGATGATGTATTATGGAATGGTACACCTAAAACCTGTGTAATTTTATTAACCAATGTCACCCCAATAAATTAAATGTAAAAATTAAATAAATAAATAAATAAAATTAAGTTTTGAAGCTTCTTTTCATTTTTTGTACTTTTTTAATTTAATTAATTGTGTTTACATAGATTCTAGTGTTGCCCTGAATGCATCCCTCCTCCCTCTTATTCCCCTCAACATCTCCTTTCCCCCCCTACAGCATCCTCCCCCCTTCCTTACATGATTCACAAAATGTATTGTTTCTTTAGCTTATTTTAATATAATCTTCCAATTTTCTTTTTATCTTCTTTATTAGATTTAATACTTTTTTTTTACAGGGACAGACAGAAATGGAGAGAGATGAGAAGCATCAATCGTTAGTTTTTCATTGCCATTGCGACACCATAGTTGTTCATTGCTTGTTTTCTCACATATGCCTTGACTGCGAGCCTTCAGCAGACCATGCAACCCCTTGTTGGAGCCAGTGACCTTGGGTCTAAGCTGGCGAGCTTTTGCTCAAGCCAGATGGGCCCATGCTCAAGCTGGTGAGCTTGGGGTCTCGAACCTGGGTCTTCCGCATCCCAGTCCGACGCTCTATCCACTGCGCCACTGCCTGGTCAGGCAGATTTAATAAATATTTTATTACTTTCTTCTTCAATACTTTGTAAGAAAAATATCTCAAGGGCACAGTTTCTTCAAAGCCCTTTATGAATGATCATTTCAGTGATCTCCAATTTTTGAGTTTCCTTTTGTCCATTTCCCAGTAACAATTACATTGCCACATCTGCCATCTTTAATAAGCATTCAGTTAGACTTCCTTGATCTAAAAATTTTTCTTATGTAGAATATTTTCTACACATGCTTTAGACTATGCAACAATTTTTGTTTGTTTGTTCATTTCACTCTTGCTTTTACCCACTCATGCTTCAGCTTCTGGTAAAAATAGTTTTATAGCAACAAAATCCTAAACTTGAGGATTTTCATCCACATCTTTCTTGAATGCTATCTTTGCTTGTTCTTCACTCTTCTCACATAACTTGGAAGCTGTGTTGGTTTCAGTCATGTGGGATTGGGAGATTCTCATCCATCTTCTAGTCAGTGTTCTTTCGGTGACATCAGCTTTCTCCTTATATTGTTTTAGGCATTTAGATTTCTATTTCCTTGGTTCTTTTTCTAGAAAGTTTATTTTAGCCTCCAAAAAATAAGACCTATTTTATTTTCCACTTGTTTCTAGGCTAATCATTCTGAGAGCTTGGTCTGAAGGATCAGCTCTACTAAAGACAGCCCCAGTTTTTAAGTCTTTTTTGTCACAATGATATAAACTTATGATGAATTTTAACTTTATGTAGGGAAGAAAACTAAATGCCAAGTCTTTCCCCCTATAAAGTTCATTTTTAATTTTAGTGGCTCATGTATCCAGCTTACATTCTGAGGTTCTGGGAGTTAAGACTTCAATATATGATTTGAGGGAACATGAGTCAGCCTGTGACAGGGAAAGTCAACTCATTCGGGTTTGTTTGAACTTGAATCTTTGTGACTGAAAGCTCATTCATTAATTTGTCTGGTAAAAAGAGTGTGCCTTTTTACTATCTTCCAGTGATTTCTTTACCCATCCTCTATTAAAAAGCCTTCCACAATTAAACGGAAGCCAAGTTATTACTTTTCTCAAAGCTCTAATTTCTGGACCCATGCTACAAACATAGCAGGCATGAGATTTATAGAATTGTTCAAATTTTCTCGTTTTTCAAGGTCCAACTCAAACATTGTTTTCATTGTGAGCTTACCCAGGTCTCATCTGGCTCGAGGACCATTTCCCCTTCTCTGAACTCCAATGACACTTTATCTGTGCCTCTCATGGAGTTGATCTCATTTAGGTTTCTGTGTTGCCGCAGCTCAGGAAAAAGCTCAAAACACCCCACCTTTGTCTCTTATCACCTTGAGACCAGTGTTTTTATCTTTGCCTCGCATTACCTGACACAAGGTGCATCAGTACATGATAAAACAATGAATGTAGTTTATTGCTAAATTCTTTTTGGAAGTTTGAGATCCTGTTGACCTAGAATGCCCTTTCTAACCTCATTAGTCGGTTTTTTTTTCTTTATAAGTCCAGATAACTCCCTTCCTAAAGTATTAGCTCAGGAGGAGACATACAGTACTTTAGAAAGTACTAAGTAAGTTACAGAACCTAAAAAAGATTATTTGATGATGAAGTAAGTGACAGAAGAGACCTTTAAAGGGCCTCCCCTGTGAAGAGACTGGATCATTCAGACAGAAGGAAGTGAACACAGAGCACAATGTCACACAACATTCACCAAATCACAATAGCTTTCTACAGATATCACAGTGAATTCTCTTTTTTTGACAAAACATAAAACAAACATAAAGAAGAACAAAATTTTGTGCCCTTGCTGTTTCTTCTGAGTCACAGTGATTTTCAATCTGAGGGTGGAAATCCTATAGAGGAAAGAAAATTCTCACAAAGACCTCCTTGATCAATATGCTTTCCCAGTAATTGCTGACAACAATTCTGACTGAACAGAAGAAAGACACCTCACACATGTGTGTTGTCATTTTTTAATGGACAGATAAACATACCTTTATGATTAATAGAATTAAAATTCCTTTAAAATCTCTTACTGGATTATTAGTGGATTTTTATTATATTTTCATTTAACCTCTTGATACTGATAGTATTTAAAAAGTTCTTGAAAATAAAATTGAAAAGGAGATCCCTTAAAATGAAAGGTTTGGGACCCAACCTCTCTTGATATAAAGGCTTGTCCTTCATGCAAAAATGAAAATATCTGCTCCAAGACTGGAATGTAACAGCTGGTAATGTCTTTAAGGTTTTGTCTCATTCTTTTTGCTTTGGCTTCGATAACATTTAGCTTCCAGTGTAATTCTTCAGATTGGTTCTAGGGTAGGGCTTGGATCCAGTGCTTTGTTTATCTTTCAGCCAGCAAGGAGACATCCCAGGATTCCCCTACAGGACACATAAGGACTAGTGCAAAGTGCAGACAAAACATGATACTTTCTGATTTAGTCACATGAAAAAAATTCCCAGAGGGCTCTCATGTTGCTTCTCCCAAATAATCTGCATGGCAAAGCAGTCCAGACATACCCCATGACTTCTTTGCATGTTAGTGTAAATAGATATTGTCCAGAAAGAAGTAATCACAAAGAAAAAAGAATTTAACAAAAAGTCGAGAAGGAACTGAAAGAAGCAATGATGAAGGCAGATATTTATGGAAAGTATTTTGAGTATGGCTTTGAGGAGAAAGGTGTATGTTCATAGACATTTACAAGGAGACAGACCTTTGTTCTAATAGGGAAGGAGTATGAGCAACCCAAGAAAAAGTGAAATAAATCACCCTTGGGTTTCAAATGCATTGTTAGTATGTTTAACACCAGCTTTACCTTCCTCATCATGTTGGACTTGGATTAATCCATATGCAACTTTGAAGTCCCTGATATATCCTACAGGAGGGTTAAGTGAGGGTTGGTGGGGACCAGCCTAGGCTAATTCACACAAGCACCTCTTTCCAAACACCCAGAGAGCAGAGTGGCTTCATCCCTTTATCCCTCTTCCTTTTCAGGACTCTTGACATTGACCTCTATCTAAGACAGAAAGAGATGCAAAGGAGCCAGTTAAAATTCAGATGCTTTCCCACTGACTGCAGAATAGAGTTCATGTACTCCCCTAGCTCCAAACTAACTTCATAACCCCTTTTTCAACTCAAGCTGCAACCATAATTTTCATGTAATTCACTGAACTCTCTTGGCTTATTCGCAAGCATTTGAATATGTGGTTCTGTCTGAAACGTCTTTCTCTAAATGATAATTTTCTGTTTCTTAGACAGAAACATTCTGAAAAGCTAATTCTAATTCCTTAGGCAAAGTGCTTAGCACACATTAAGTGTCAATAAGTTATAGCTGTTATTTATCACTGTTATGTAGTTAGCCCTTCCCACTTCTGGGTTCCCATAGTCCTTTGGCCATGTCTTTTAGAGCTGCAAGGTGTTATTGCCATGTTTGCACATCTTTCTCCCTCAGTAATCTGTTTTGTACATCTAGTACCCAGCACAGTAGGTAAAACATTTGTTAAATGAATCAGGGTCAAATTCAGGAAACTGGAAGAGCCAGTGAGTAAGCACGTTAAGAAGAGGAGGTATAATGGGAAAGTGGGAACAGAGTTCTTAGCTCTTCCTAAGTGGGTTGCCTCTATTCTACCCTGGGCAGTTATTGCTATCCAAGGTTATTTAAATTTTCTTTAAAAAGAAGCTGTAAACTTGAATTTTTATGTGTACTCTGAATTTTTTAATTTTGGCAACTAATACGAATTTTCAAAACCATTGTGTGGGTCAAATGAAACATGTTTGAGAACTGCCAGTTTCCATCTCATTTAGAGACCGGAGGGGGGAGAATGACTGTTGACTGGTCTCAAATGACACTTCTCGTAGTGCCAAAATGGCCCTCGCAGTCTCTCTGCCAGGAATAAGAGCACTTCTCTTTCCACCTTCTAGGGCACACCACATTCTTCCATTTTCAGTGTCTCCATGGATTTTCTGCTGACAAGCTGTCCAGCAACAGAGTTTTCTGACTATGTTAAAGATTGACTGTTAATTCATTCAAAGTCAGGTTTGTCATCTCTCAAGTGGGTATATCTACCTTGGAGTCAGGATAATACCGCTTCTGAGGAGAAAGTGGGAACAGAAGGACTCTGATTAGAAGGAATGGGTCAACCCCATCTCAAATAGGGAAAAACAATCCGGTTGGTAATCAAGAGACTTACATTTCAGTTTTAACAGTACTGTAGTCTCCCTATCTATGGTAGAAACATTCTAAGGTCCCCAGTAGATGCCTGAAACTATAAATAATACTGAGCGCTCATATACTATGTTTTTTTCTATATGTACATACCTATGATGAAGCTTAATTTATAAATTAAGCACAATAAAATATCAATAAAAATAACTAATAATAAAATAAAACAATAATAATAATAATTTACTGTAATAAAAGTTATGTGAATGGCTTTAGGCCATTATTAAGTAAAAGAAGGGTTACTTGAACACAAGCACTATGATACAGTGACAGTCAATCTAACAACTGAAGCAGTTACCAGTTGACTGATGGGGAACACTTACAGCATGAACATGCTGGACAAAGGGAGCATGTTCAAGGAAGCACCTTGATTATGAGAAAGTTTGTCAACTTCAGGAATGTCTTACCATGGGAGGCCTGGAAGGGAGAGGCTGGGAAACATTTTTCTCTGTCGGATTTTAAACAGAACAGCTTTCCTTTGGCAAGGCTCAAGTGTGGATGTTTCTTGAGTCAGGGGATAGATTGTCTCAAAATCCTTAGAAACCACCTATATTAGCCATTAAAAAAAAACAACACTATTGAAGTATGAGGGCTAGCAAAGCAAAATGGACCACAAGATTTGCAAGCAGGTTGGCAGCAGAGCTCAGCCATGTACCCTCATCTTATAAACTGGTTTTCCTCCATAACACCCTTTCCTTCTGAATCTTCCAAACAGATTCAAATGAGCAGAGATTGCATCAGGCCGCTTCCTGCTGAAGCTCAGCCGACACAAGCTGCGAGATGACCACAAATGGCAGCCCCGCTGGGGAGCATACCTAATGAGAAGTCGTACCCAAAATAAACAAAATACAACGTGGTTTGGGATTCTTAAATGTCACAACAAGGCTAATTCTAATTCCTTGTAACTTCATGAGATGTTATAATTAAAAATAAATATGCAAGCCTGGCACCCACCTCTAAGTAAAGATTTCATGGTCTCTTGTGCTGTGACAGGCCATTAGTTAGGGTAATTAGGCCCTGCCTGCATCTTTCCTGGGCATTACCTTTTCAGGCAGGGTAGGGTGGTGGTTAGAAGTCACGGTGGGGACTCTAAGCCTTGAAACAAATTCATATGGGGAGGGAAGAGTGAGTGTCCCCCTGGCACTAATGAGAGAGGGTCCCTGGACTGTCTCCAGGCGCTTAGCTGCAGTCAGCAAGCCTCACTAGTTAGCACTGACAGGCGATGAGTCATCCTTCCAGCAAAATGAGGCTCATTATTCAAAATGAGGTTCCAGAGTGCCAGTTGGCATGGCTGGAAATAAATATACCCAAGTCTTGTCAGCGATGTCATCTCAACTCCTACTCCAAAAAATTGCAGCTGCTTCCCACTGAACTGTTGCTGAAAGCACCGTGTGGTGGGAAGTAGAGGGAGGCTTGGTTCAGCTCGCTGAGAAAAGGAGTGGAGGTGAGAATGAATATGCCCATTCTGTGCAGGGCAGGGAGGGCAAGAGGCACTGTGGGAAGGATGGCATCCTGCAGAGTGCCTGGCCCAGTGCAGGTGTGCAGGGAAGAGCAGTCTTACTCGAGGCAATCCATTTAAGTAATAGCCTTAGAGGCTTAGATGGTCTTGGGATTTTGGCACCACATGGATTTGGACAACTTATTCTAATGTTATTTCCCCATGTGCAAAACGAGAAGAGTAATAATATCTTTCTATGAACCTTGAAGGATTGTTGAGAACGTCTAAGACAATGCAAGTAATTTTCTCACCATGCCACAGGGTGTTAAATTCTGATGATTGCTAATCTGAATACTCAGGTATAAGCAGAATTCACTTTTGTAGTCCAGATAACACTGTTCTGCCCGCTCCTTTCCTTTTGCCCCACATTGAATATGTTCCCTCAGGTTAAGTCTAGCATACACACTTGTGTGTATGAAAAAAAGAAAATGAGTACTTACCATGTGCCATGCTCTGTTCTGACACTTTATATGTGTAACTAATTTGATCTTTACAACAATGCTATGAGGTTCTACAGATGGCAAAGCTGAGGAACAGAGGAAGGTACATGACCTGACTGACCACTTTACATGTCCAGCAAGTGGCTGTACCAAGACTCATACCCAGGTAGCCCCCTTCTCAAAATCTATTCCCCATAATGCAACTGCCTCTTGAAAGACCCAAATACCTTTTCCTTTCTGTCCCTCAATTCACTTCCAAGAAGTTCATGGACAGAATATCATATAATCACAAATATAAACTTCTGAATAGACCTTATAAAATAGTAATTGGTTTCTGTGCTTTAGATGTGCATGGTACGCCAATTTTGAAGATGATTCAGCTGAGGCTCAGAGAGAAAGGCTCCTGGGCCTTGGTGCAGTCCCAGTTGACTCTGCTTAAGCTCAGTGTGTTTCTGTGAGGCTCAATGCCTGAAATTCTCTTTCCTGAGCAGTTTAGTCAACTGCTTCCAGCTCATTTGTGTCAGGCATGAACCAACACCCCTGAATACCTGTAGGATCAGACTGCTTCCTCATTTATTTTTTTTAATTTTTTTTATTTATTCATTTTAGAGAGGATACATGGAGTGAGAGAGAGAGATAGAGAAAGAGAGAAAGGGGGGAGGATCTGAAGCATCAACTCCCATATGTGCCTTGACCAGACCAGTGCAGGGTTTTGAACTGGCGACCTCAGTGTTCCCAGGTCGACGCTTTATCCACTGCACCACCACAGGTCAGGCTCCTCATTTATTTTTACTTGGAGATGTTTACAAAATGATTCTGCTTCAATGAAGGAAATACTTTTAGAAACACAGGTTGGGTCCAAAGTAGGCTTACACAGTTGTAAGTACACAAAACACAATTTATTCTTGAATTATTATTTATTAATTATTATATTATTTTCTGTATGAACAACTGTGAATCTACTTTTGACTCACCCTGTAGTTTCCCACATAAATTCATAGTTTTCTTTCTTTAATTGGAATTAAATTAGATGTGCAAAATTGATTTCTTCACTGATAAAATACAAGTAGTGTCATTATGATAAAATAGCTAAAAGTTCTATTGCTTTAGCTAAGGGCTCTTGGTTGTCACTCGCCTGAGTTGGACTGATGACCCTAGAAGATCCAGGTTGAATGGACTAGTAGCAATAACCCTGAAGCCTGACTTACATTTTATGTTTATGGGTCCTCTGATAACATCTGCTTATTAGGAACACATCTGGGAGCCGACAACTTCATCCCACACTGATGATACCATCCTGCCTTCCCTCCCTCACTTATGAGAGGGCACTTATTTCTTCCAAACTTCTCCAGCCAGGATGGAGATTGCCATAAGTAGTCAAATACTTTTGGGCCACAAAATTCAGGGAAAATATTTTAATTTGTTTTGAAAATTAAATGTGATAAATCACAAGCTAATCAAAACCATTGTCTAGCACAACTTGAAGTACTTTCTATCTGGAGCCTTTTGCTTCGTGCTTCTTCCTTATTAGACCAGTATTTTCTGAGACTTATCTCCGATCTCAGAAACAAACTAGAACACTAATCATGACAAATGCGTTTGTAGAAAACCATATCTAAGAGACTCTGATATTCAGAGTTCCAAATAGATATGTCATTACCTAGTAGAACTTCTTAATATAAATGATGGTGCTGACTAGCAGGATACTCAGCCTGCTGTTTTGAAAGTTGGCCTTTTGAAAATCTACTCTATTTTAACTGGTTGGTAAGAAGAAGCTAAAACTCTGTGAGCCTCATAACCAAGCAGGCTAGAGTGTGATGTGCTGGAGAGAGGGCAGGAGATCAAGCTCTTCTGTGCTATAAATCAGCTGCATAACCTTAAACAAGAATCGAGTTTTCTGTTTCGGTATACATCTCTGTTGAAAGAAACTGCAATCATAACATAGATTTACAGGGGTCATCGTTAGTATGAGATGAAAGAAAAGAAGAAATCAATTTGTAAATTCACAATACTAATCAATTGTTTCAAATTATGAGCTTTAATGTGAGGAAAACTGAAAAGACTGCATCTTCTCTTGTCCCCAAATGATCTCCCTTCCCTGCTTCCATGACTTCCTGGCATCCCATAGCACTAATGCTTGGGTGTCAAGGTGAGTAAAACTGAGATTATTGTACAGATGGATAATGTATGTTTCTACAAGTGGAGGCTCATTAAGGAAAAGCTCTCCTTCTAGATTTATTCATCCCATTGCTTAATAACAATGATGGTCATGTAACAGATTATTAAAATGATCCTCTTTATCTGGCTTCTAAGACCCTAAACAAAAAGCAAGCTACCTCCAGATTCCAAACCAGACTGTCTAGACCACCTATGCAAGTCTTTCAAAGACAGTGGCACAAAATTCATTTGGGAATACTTAGTTCATCGTCCATCTAGTGATCAAGTTAGAGGGCAAGGCGATAGAAGACGTCTCTGCAGAGAGATGTCAGGGAGCTATGTGTTCTCCCTCCCAGTCCCCACCCCATCGCTGGGAGTAGAGCTGGAGAACAGAAAAAATATTAAACTGGGTAAGAATATAAAATTATGTGATTGTGACTCAGCAGTGAATATTTAAATTGCTAAAATGACTATTCTTGTGACTGAAAGTGATTTGAAGACTTATTTCCTGAAAATGGTGAGGAAAGATGAATGATTTTCAGGTGTTTTTATAGGAATGTTTTTACTTAAAAACATTTTTAATGTTTCTTGTTTAATTGTACTATAAGAGAAAGTGTTCTACATAATACTGATTGTTCAGAAAAGGTTTATACTGACCTATATGAGCAGCTTCGGGTGTTTGTTTTCGGTTTACCTCTCTCCACTGTCCTGAAATAGTACTATTTGGTCCTATTTAGGAGTAGATATTGTAGAATCATAAAACTGCTATTCTAGAGTTGAATACTTCTTTAACAAACAAACAAAACCCCCCACAATTACTAATACTAGCCATTTTTGAAACAATTTACGTCTTTTTGGAAAAAATAATAATACTATTAATTTCTCCTTGTAATTACATCAATTTTTGCTTTATATATTTTAAGGTTGATAGTTAAAAAAGCATGTATTTATATTATGTTTATTATTATATAGCAACCTTCCTTATTTTTATTATTTAAATTATATTTTGTTCATGAAAGTTATTAATTTTGTTAATTCTACTAAATTTTACTTTAAATTCTTTTTTGCCTGGCATTTGATATTGCCTGAAATTTTTGGATGTTTTGCTTGATTTTTTTTTATTATTCCTTTGTATCTAACCTTTCTGTGTACACTTTTCATTAGTTTATTGCTTTGCAAACAGCAAAGAAGTTTGATTTCATATCTAAAGTAAGAACTTGCGTCTAAAGCTGACTTCAAAACAAGGAAAATCATCAGGAATAAAGAGGTGCATTACATAATGGCAAAGGGGTAAATTTTCCAAGAAGACATAGAATCCTTAATGTATACATATGTACCTAACAACAGAACATCAACATACTTTAAGTAAAAACTGATAGAACTGCAAAAAGAAATAGATAAATGTGTATGTAGTCAGAGACATCAATAACCTTCCAGTAATATATATGGGATGGCAAAGGTAGGTTTAAAGTTATGAGTATGCAAAACAGTTTATTCTTATATTACTTATTTATTACTCTGTTATTTATCTCTATACAGAAGTCAGAAAAAGGATATAGTTTAAGTGAATAGCACCATCAATCAACTGGATGTAACTGACATTTATAGATTACAACAATACCAGAATACACGTTCTTCTTAAGTATTCTAGGAGCACTTACCAAATTAGACTAAAGTCTGAACTATAAAAACATGCATTAACAAATTTTAAACAATACAAATCATACGAAATATGCTCTTAGAAAACAATGAAATTAAACTAGAAATAAATCATAGAAATATAGCTGGCAAATCCTTAAATATTGGAGACTACATAATACACATCTAAATAATACATGAGTCCAAGAAAAAGTCTCAGATAAATTAGAAAATATTTTGATTTAAATGAAAATACTTTTCAAAATGTATAGGCTGAAACCAAAGCAGTACTTACAGGGAAATTTATAATATTGAGTTCATGTTAGAAAAGAAAACAAAATCTGAATATCAATCATCTAAGCTTTCATCTTAGGAAACTAAAAAAAGAAGAAGTTAAATCCAGAGCAGGCTGAAGAAAAGCAAAAATAAAAATCAGAGCAGTAACCAATAAAATGGAAAACAGAAAAGCAAAATTAATGAGATCAAAAGTTATGTTTTTGAAAGATCAATAGAACTGATAAATTTCTAGCCAGGTCAACTAAGAAAAGAAGAGAGAACACACAAATTATTAATACAGTATCAGGAATAAAAGAGATCACTACTACGGATCCCATGGACATTATAATGATAATAAAAGATATGAAAAACTCTTTGCCTACAAATTTAATAACTTAGATTAAATGTACTCAAAAGAATTTCTATGCTTTAATAGTTGTGTTTATTTTAGTTATTCATTGTTATTGCAATTATTTACCTATTAGAATTGTGTCTGCTCTCCTACTCTGTTTTATGTTGATAAAAATATTTCTTTGTTTTTTTTTCCTTTTCTATCTTTATTAAACTGATCTATTTTTTTTCTTTTAAATACCTTTCCCAACCCCATGTCACCCACAATTTGAAAGCTATACATTTTATTTCTAACTTATAAATGTTTTACCCTTAAAGAGACTAGCAAAGACTGCTAGTAATCCCTTCATATATAACATAAAATTAACCATTTTAGAAGAAACAAGTCAGTGGTACTTAGCACATCTACAATATTGTGCAAACACCACCTCTAGCTAGTTTTAAAATATTTCTATCACTTCAGAATAATCCCCAGACCCATTAGGCAGTTTTCCTCTATTTCCCACACTCCCCAGCCACCAAGAAAACACCAATCTATTTCTGTCTCAATGGATTTATTCCTTCTGGATATTTCATATAAATGGAACTGAAGATTTGTTTTTTGTTGTTGTTGTAAGAAGTTAGGAAATAACAGAGGGATACAGGATGGCATAACTAAAGGTCAAGCCTCTGTGCTCTTTCCATTTGAAGTTGAAATCTCTGCACTTCTCAGAATGATTTGCAGGAATCTCTTCCTTGTGGCCACTTTAAATGTCATCTCTGCTGCATCCTGTTTAAACAGGTGCAGCTCTTTCCTAGTGACTACTTTGAGAAGGGAAGGAGAAGAGGTCTCTGTTCTTTCTGGATCCCAGCAGTCCTCATCTAGACTGTTGTTGAGACCACATTTTCACTGCCTTCAAAACTTCTTAAAATACCCTTTATAGTCCACAAATGGATGAGTACAGATGTGGAGAAGTGAGAGATGCTAAGCCTAGCCCACTCTTATAGTCTCAATGACACTGTAAGAGAGCAATCAAGACAGGCGCATGGTGATATTGGGCATCCTCCGCTGGAGAAACTGAGATCTTCCAAGGCCATAGATGGATTTGGTTCTTACTGAAAAACAATGCTCACATATGAATTACAGCCACTCTTTATTGGGCACATTGTTTATTTAGCTGATACTATTTTGAGGGCTTTCTATGCTCATTCTTATAGGTCTTCATAATCACTTTGTGGTCGGTGCTATTATTACTAGTATTTGCATTTTACAGATGGGAAAACTGAGGTTCATAGCTGTAAAGTAATTAGCTCAAAATAATACAGCTAGAATAGATGGGATACATGTTAGTTTGACTGCAAAGGCTGGATTACCCACTATACTAAGTTGCCTAAGTTTTAGCTGAACTTTAAAGGCATCTACAAGATGATGGCTGGACAGGGGCCTGAGGAGAGCTTAGCAAGAGAACCTTGAAACTTTCCCTTAAGGAGGCCACTCATATTTTGTATTGTCCTATTTAAATCATCATGAGTGACTCAATGTTTTCTTGCTTTCCATGCATTTTGCTTTGCAGTTAGAATTGGTTCACTGTTACCCTTGACACCAAACCACTGTTTTTTTTTTAATATTTCTCACATTTGTCTTCAGCCATTTGAGGGCTATATCTGTCCCTGTATGCTCCCACCTCTGGTTTGGCTGTCATAACCCATCCTCTATTAGGGACTTACTATTTCCTCACTTGACATTTCATCAGCTTCATTTCTCACTTCCCTCCCTTGGGATGAATATTTAGGTGCAGCTTTTCATACCCTCATTCATACTTGCTCTTTCTTCCCTGACTCATAAGGCTGGTGGGCATAGCTCAGATGTCAGTTGTGGCCTCAGCAGACTTTCTCTTTTTGGGCCCCTTAGTTTGAGGTCATGCTTCATCCGGCCACAGGACCATGCTTTCCTGAGATCCACTTCCAAAGAGCCTGTCACCGAATGGTAACAAACCTTACCTTTTATGGGCATCTGAGACAAACTCAGGAATTTCAAGCAATGCTTAGTTTGTGGTATTGGTGGTAAAGTAGACTTTTATACTGTTTTGTCCAACTTGAAGGCAGAGACAAAGCAGATGGGAAACTTTCAACCACCAAGAAATGTGTCTCAAAGAACATGGGAAGAACACTAGAAGGTGACTTGAACACTTGTGTGTATAACATACTACTGTTATATAAAATATTATCTTCGGAGGAAACTGGGATTTCTCTGTACTATTTCTGCAACTTTCTGTGAGTCAAAATACTTCAAAACAGAAGGTAACAATAACAATAATACTAAGTTTAAAATATTTTAAAAACCTGTGTTAACTTTTCTGTCTATATTCATATTCATAACTATATTAATTCTACTGCATTTCTTTATTTTTTTTTACAGGGACAGAGAAAGAGTCAGAGAGAGGGATAGACAGGGACAGACAGACAGGAACAAAGAGAGATGAAAAGCATCAATCATCAGTTTTTCCTTGCCGTTGTGACACCTTAGTTGTTCATTGATTGCTTTCTCACATGTGCCTTGACCTCAGGCCTTCAGCAGACCGAGCAACCCCTTGCTTGAGCCAGCGACCTTGGGTCAAAGCTGGTGAGCTTTCACTCAAGCCAGATGGGCCTGCGCTCAAGCTGGCAACCTCGGGGTCTCGAACCTGGGGCCTCAGTGTCCCAGTTCGATGCTCCATTCACTGAGCCACCGCTTGGTCAGGCTCTACTGCATTTCTTACTACTGATTTACAATTGGGAATCAGGATGAGCCTAGCTGGTTATGCCACTGAGTATTCTATGGCTTTGAATTGCTCACATGTCACATTCTCTGTTTTTTAAATATATATTTCAAACAGCTTTTTTGAAATATAAATCACAAATCATACAATTCACCCATTATAAGTGTACAATCCGATGGCTTGTAGAATATCCATAGAGTTGTATACCCATTACCCATATCAAAAAAATCCTGTACTCACAGTAGTCACGCTTTTTTCTTTTTCACATACTTCTTCCAATTCCTAGACAACTACAAATCTTTCTGTTTCTACAGATTTTTCTATTCTAGATATTTTATATAAATGGAGTCATATAACGTGTGATCTTCCATGAATGGTTTCCACTTACCATATTGTTTTCAAGATTCAATCATATTGTAGCATGTATCAGAACTTTATTTCTTTTTGTTCTTGAGCAATATTTCATTGTGTTGATATATCTTATTTTATTTTCCTTTTTATTAGTTGATAAGCATTTGGGTCATTGCCACTTTTAGGCTGTGAATATTTATGCACACATTTTTGTGTGGCATATGCTTTCATTTCTCTTGGGTAAATACCTGGGAGTAGAATTGTTGGATCACATGGTAACCGTGTTTAATATTTGGAGAAACTGCCAAACTTCTCAAAAGTGACTACATCATTTGACATTTCCACCAGCGGTGATTGAGAATACCAGTCTCCACATCCTGATCGCTATTATTTGTCTTTTTGATTATAGACACCCTAGTGGGTAGGAAGTGGTATCTCACTCTCTTTTCATGTTCTTATTGAACATTAGAATATCTTCATTGGAATAATATTTATTGAGATCTTTTTTCCACTTTTAAATTGGATTATGTACCTTTTTATCACTGAATTGTGAGTTCTTTATATATTCTGGATAAAAGTCCCTTGTCCAATATGCAATTTACAAATACATTTTCCCATTCTGCAGGTTGTCCTTTCACTTTCTGATGGTATCATTTGAAAACATATCACCTTTTGAAGTCTCAAAATCTTCATGGATATCTACCATAATGCGCTGTGACTGAAACTGTACCTCAAGATTGTTTGAGGGTACTATGGATAGAAACTAAAACATTTTAGTTGAAAGCTGCCAGAAGTTGTCTGGCTTGCTGAAGGTTAGACTCAATAGACTTGTTTGGGAAGCCTATTCATTTCTTCCCTCTGGGAGAATCCACTATCTAGGCCATTTAGCCGCACAAGTGTAGGCTAAGTCCTGCCTTACTGCTCTGGTTTGATAATTTTCTTAATGTCAAGGATCTAAACAGAGAAGCTGGGGTTCTATTAGCTAATGTAAACTCCAGTGTATGTTTTAGTCAAAGCAGTGTCTGCAGATTTGCTTTTGTTTGTTTGGCGATGGTGTGGGTGGGAAAAATGTTTCTTGGCACTGTTTGCACTGTGCCTGTGATGAGGTTCTTCCTGACAGAGACAAATGGTGTGTGTGTGTGTGTTTGTCTCAGAGTTGTGCATGGGACACTAACACAGAGAAAAGACCATAGGGGTTGTTTTCACAAGAGGCTTTCTGCTATTCTGGGTTCACTCAATGAGGTTTTGGAGTCCAGGTGCTAAAATGTGGCACTGAATCAGGCCGAAAATTATCCTACCCTCTTTATTGCCTGGAGAATGACAGTGTTACAGGCACTGGGGTAACACCATTGGCACAGGCATTGGTGTTTCCACGAAGACACCTTCAGTAGCAGCTCCAATGAGATTCCTTCAGTAGCTATGAGATCAGAAGCCCGAGATAGAACAGAAGAGAAAGAAAGTAAGCAGAGCAGACTGCACATGATGACTGAAGACACAAAGTTGTGAGGCATCTTAGGAACAACTGGGTTCACTTGGAATGAGAGAAGTGCAAAGTTTAACAGTCAAGCTGAACCATTGTAGCTTGTGCCTTACATGCTCACGTGACTGCAGTTGTACCCATAGGTCAGTCACCTTTATAAGGAGGGGGTTAGGTCAGAGTCACTGACTGGCAGCCTGGGAAGCAACTATGATCACTCTGTGGTATAGTTGATTTGATTAACACCACTGTTAAATAAATTTAAATGTAAGTGCTTATAAGGTATATGAGTCTCTCTTTATTTTTGCCACAGATACTACCACTCTTTATTGTTCGATACTATCTGATTCTTTGTACTCATCTAACCTCTGTGCATTTTGAGTTACTGAGACTGTGATTAAAGTCTCTCAAGTATTTTTTATTTTTATTTTTGACATTCTGTGCTTCAGAGTGATCTTGGTAAGAGGGCTCTGGCTAGCCCAGCTCAGCTTATTGATTTATAGATCCAGCCAGCGGTCCCTACATGGTGGTGGGGTCACTCACTGTGGCCAGTGGTTAGCTATGATCATAAAAGGTAATTTCTGTCTTATCACTTTTTTCTGCCATTTTTCAGTAATGAATGAAAGAACCAAGAGGTGAATAACTACCTGGCAAAAGCCAGGATTGATGTCTTTTAGAAAACTGTTATACCAAGCAAGGACCAGCCCACTCCATAGCTTCCAAGCCTGCTCCTAGGACAGGTTGTGAAGCCAGTTTTTAATATACACCAAAGAATTAATTCATGTCATCTTTTATCCTTCTGAAGTTCTTCTTTGTCAGCTTCATCCCTAAAAACGTGTCCTTGGTGATTAATTGTATTTCAAATATCAGTGAGTAGGTGGCAAATGCATCTTTTGGGTCAACAATGCTCTCCAAGTCTCTTGGAATTTCACCACACAAGAACTGTCTAGTCTGTTTATCAAAAGGCAAATAATAAGAGTTAATGAGAAATTTACTTTTTTCTTTTAGAGAGAGATGTTATTTCTACCCTTTTAATGACAATATTATTAAATTATGGAAATAAGAGAATGATGTTCTGAACATTTTGAAATCATCTCATGCAATTATGTCACATGAGTTTAGGTAATATAATTTTTATTTTACATAGAAGAAGGCTAAAGCACAGAAAAATTAAGAGCCTGCTCTGAGATACATGACTAGTTAATTGGTTGAAATGTAAAACTTCTTAAGTTCTCACACATACTATATTCAAATAAAAATTGTAGGAAAAATGAATTTACCCCAAACTCTTTCTTACAACCAATATTTACGTAAGAATCTTAATTCCTAGCTTTGCACATTTTCCCTTTCCTCCTTGACTTCTTCATTCGGATGCCCACAGACTGGGGCAGCAGTTATGATAAAGCTGAACTAAAAATAGCCAAGCTCCATTTGGTGTGCAATTTTATGATAAATTACTGAAGGTTGTTCTCAGCGGAAAGGTTAAGTGCAGTGGTGTTGAGAACCACTGGCACATAAAAGGTGTAATAAAATCAGTGAAACATAGAAAGGACAGTCTACCATAAACTTGAACTAATAGAATCAAATCAAATAATGTCCATAGTTACACAAGCAGGATATAAGAACTTCAACCTCTGATCAAGACATTCCCAAGCAGATAAAACCTGGCCCAACACATTGACCACAGTTTGCATTAGCAATGCCACAATCCTGAGGAAAAAAGAGACTTAAGGTGCACAGCAGCTGAAAGTGCATGAAGTTCAAAGCTAAGGATCAGAAGACAATTAGAAACAGACATCTGCTTTACCACAATTTGACCAAAGAAAAGCGAGGATGGTTTATTTAAGCAACAGGGTTCCATCGAAGAAAGAAATATAACTTTTGAGAAAATCTTTAGGAGAAATTCAATTTTCCTTAGAAGGAAAAAATGAAGTTTTGAACGAGCATGGTGACTAAGCAACTTGGAAGAATCACAGAACTCTTAAAAGTTTTACATAGCACAGAAGTTTGTCCCTCCTGCAAATATCTACCTGAGAGAATGGGCATGAGGAGGTAGATTAGTATAGTTGAGCTTGTGGTGTGTTATGAAGCTCAGTTAGTAACTTAAAAGAAGTCTCTAAGCAACACTGAGAACTTTGATTCTGTGAAAATACTGACTGTTCACAATTATGAGAGAGTGCATTCTAAGAAATTGTGTGGTCATAGTCAGTCGCTGACAGTCACTAAAAGCTATAATTAAGGGCTAACACTCTCATTCAGAAGAAACAAATGGCAGGAAGAACAAACGGGGTTTTCTCATTTATTTTCTTCTATGGCAGCATGTCAGTTGAGAACCACTGTCTTAGGTGACTGCATATGGAAGATGTTGTCAGGGCTTTCATTTTCCTGAACTGATGTCCTGATATTTTGTTTGTTTTTTCCAAGTGAGAGGAAGGAAGATAAAAAGACAGAACTTCCATATGTGCCCCAACCGGGATCCACCCAGCAACCCTGTTTGGGATTGATGCTCTGCCCATCTGCGGCCATGCTCACAACCGAGCTATTTTTAGTGCCTGAGGCAGAGGATCCACAAAACCATCCTTAGCTCCTAGGACCAATGAGCTTAAACTAGTAGAACCATGGCTTCAGGAGGGGAAGAGAGAAAGAGAGGAGAGAGGGAGAGGTGGAGAAGCAGATGGCCACTTTTTCTGATTCGCCCTGACCAAGAATCGAACCCAGGAATTCCACAAACCGTTCCAACATTCTACCACTGAGCCAACCAGCCAGGGCCCTGATGTCCTGATATTTGGCCACTCTATCATACCTAGGTTTTCTCCTGCACTTGTTAGTTGGTGTTTTGTATTTCATTAAAAATGCTGGGAGGACTGGCAGGACAGACCTGACAAAGGCCTGTTTACATGAGCATCAGAACTCACTCTAAGGAAAAGGAGAAGTGGGCAACAAGGGTTTAGCTAAGGCACATGCTGGATAAATGCAGAGGGGAAGAAATACTTTATATTTGTGTTTATTGCTCAGCTGTCCAATGACCTGACAACATGGATTCATAACTGAGTCCGAGGTTTAGGAAGCTACAATCAATAAAAATTACAATTGTTTTGCTTAACTCTCCATGAGCTACTGAGAGTCCAAAGGGTCAGCAAAACAATACCAGCAGAAATAAGAGGTAGCGTTCTTGCTGCTGAAGTCAGTGTCCCTGAGTGGAGTGAGAGTGTTGTGAGGAAAGGATGGTTAGTACACACAGTAAGGACATAGATGAGCATCAGCCCTCTCTGCTGGCATCAGCAGCAGCATCTCCATGGTCAAAGATGGAGCACAAGCGCTTTTGGACCAGCCTTGAACAGTTGGTAGCTGAGACAGAGACCCTGACCAGACTGGCAGAAACCCTCAGCCCAGCTGCTCTTTTATTGCCAGCAGCAATGGAAACCATCAAACAGCAGTTCAGAGCAGAGGGAAAAGTGAGGGAGGGTGGGGACAAGCATGTGCCACACAAAGCACCATCTTGTGTCTTCCCAGAGCAATGCGGGAAGAATTTCAAGGGCCTGGGCTATCTTGAAGATCAGGTGTCAGTATAGCCTAATAAATTGTTTTGGTGCTGCAGTCTCACTGTAGCCCCAAGTAGGCATGGGCTGGGGGAACACAGATGACACAACAGAGAAAAAGAGAGCTTGTGTCCCCTGAGTCATGTGCCTAATGTTAGGAGCAAGAATGTTAAGTTGATGCTCCTTCTTGGCTGAATATTGTTCCCTAAATAGTTTGGTTTTGTTCGGAGGTTTTTATTTTTTAAATTAATTGTAGCTTGGCAAGGGGAAGGGCCAGGTACCTCTCTCAGATTCAGATGGTGAGCAATTCCTCCATTCACCTAACTACAGAGAAGCAAGAGAAAAGAAGTCTGGAAGAGAGAGTATGCACTAATTCTGAACTTTGGCAGCACAAAAGGGAGATCTGAAGTTGCAAATGGAAAAAGGAAACCAAAGTACTTAGAAGGCAGATTGGTTTTAGGTTCCTGAAGAGGACAGAAAGGAGAAGAGGAGGGTGAAATCTAGAAGGAGAAAGTGGTCATAATTAGAAGGCGGGTAAACAGCCAGAGAAAGGTTTGGGGAGTTAATAGGTGAAAAAACAAGCAGTCTTTGTAAATTTGAATAAAAAGGAAAGAGCTCCTTAGCCTGGTAAGAAAAGCTGGTTAAAGTTGCCTGAATAAGAAATAGTAGAGGCTTAAATGGAAATACAACAGGATACAAGACGGAGTAGAGAAGTGGTTCTTAACCTTTTCTGAGGTACCGAACCCACCAGTTTCATATGCGCATTCATCAAACCCTTCCTTAGTGATAAATAAAATATGATTTTTTTTTCCAAATTCAAGACATAGGTATATGTTCTTTTACTGGTGCACAAAATGAGCTGTGCATGAACATCACCTTGCTCAAAGAACAAAACCAACAAAGTGCATGAACTCACAACAAATTACAGTATTACTTTATTCTGGCCTCCACGGCAGAGGCTTCTCTGAACCCCTGAGACCGACTCATCGAACCCCTAGGGTTCGATAGAACCCAGGTTAAGAACCACTGGAGTAGAGGAAGAAGTGGTTACTGACTTTAAGGAGAGTTGAGCATAGGGAGAAAAGGGTGGAGTCATTTTAAAAGTTCATTGAGACCAGAGGTCCCAACTTAGCAATGAATATTATTAAATGAAAAGTTGTTTCTAAGATGATATGCTTGGAAATAGTATAACCAAATAGTGTTAGTATATTACCTTGTTCTTCTTCTTTTTGCTGAGTCTGCTTTTTAAAATATTGTTTTTAGTTTCAAAGAACACTGTTTTCATTACATCATGAACAGATAAACATTTCATTCCCAATGCTTCTCTGGGTTTTATTACGTATAAGCTGAAGCAGTTCAGCCTCCTAGTTAAATAAACGTTCAAAACTATTACGTAAATGCAGAAATTGGGTCATTGACTGAAGCAAACTTTTTTGTTTGATTTGTCACCTAGAGTTGGAAGTTGCTGGTGGCATGAAAACAAGGTGATGAGGCAGGAGAAAGAAACCATAAACAGCTGTGCTGAGCAAGATTAGCATGATAAGAGTTTATAGACAAGCTCACAGCAAACATCATTTTTCTGAGGTCTCCATATCCTGACTGACAGGGGGCCTAAGCAGGCAAATTACTAAAGAGAGAGGTTAGCAAATGGTCTATGCCTTTAAGAACCATTCTGGATATTAGTTTATTATGAAAGTAGTAGTGATATCATTGGAAAATCCATAGAATGGAACTTGAGCTCTAATCCCAGCTATGCTAGAAGACCTTGCATCTGTCGCCTAATTTCTCTAAGGATTGATTAACTCACCTGCCAGTGGTGCTTGAGTAGATGAATCTTGTGATTCTCTATAACTCTAAGCAGCAATTGCATTTGTTAGTGCTTTCCAAAGTTAGAAGTAGATCTCTGATTGTTGCTTATTTACTGTGTCATTTAGCTTTCTTCTGAAATGTGGGTGGCCTCTAGCCTGTGCTCTTAGTCAGAAATTGGGAGGCACAAGAGAGGGCCAAAGATGGAGAGAGAGTTTCTGTATTAAAAAATGTCTCCATGGTCAGTATTCCATTGTGTACAATACAAAGAGGAGAGAATGATATGGAAGTTTGAAAAGAGGAGTGACAGCTAGAAAAAACCATTTATATAAGAATGACTGTGAGGAGTACTGAGGCGAGCACTAGAGAGTATGAATTTAGAACAAGATTTTTATTAACTGTCCTGGAAGCAGAGAAATAAACTGGCAATACTGGGCCAAGAGAATTAATTAGAATCCTGGTTACAAGTGACAGAAAGCCCAACACAATCTGGTTTAAACAGAAGATGCATTATCTAAAGAACTAAAAAAAAAATACAAGTGTCAGAATATTTGCAATAAAATTTGGTACAAGGGCGCAAATGATGTCACTAGGTCAGTGATGGGCAGTCTTTTGAGCTTGGTGTGTCAAAATTCGCCAATAAACCGAGCATAACTCGGGCGGTGTGTCACTTTGAGAAAAACGGCCTAACCGGAAGTCCCAGAACTAGACGCTCTGTGCCATAGTTCTGTTGTTTTGGCCTACAGACCTCCGGCACAGAGTGTCTACACTACAGCAAATGTTTTATCCTCGGCTACTGCACCTGGCCATGCAGAAGCTGAGGATGAAACGTCCTCCTCGGCATGCGACCCCATACTTCTCTGGTATGTGGCCAGGTGTCATCAAAAATGGCTATGCGTGTTATAGGTTCACCATCACGACACTAGGGTCTGATGTATCTGTGAATGGGTGGGCTCCATTCTGGGACAGACAGTGGTACCTCCAGCAGAGGCTTTGGACTCTTTCTGGTCACACAACGAAAGCCCTGTCATCTACTCTGATTGGGTTAATAGGCTTATGTGATGTGTCTATTCCTGAGCTAATCACAAGGCCTGAGGGAATAAAATACATTGATTGGCTTGAACCCCAGCCACAAGTTCTAATGGGCAATATGGACCAAGTGGTGGAAGAGGTGGCTCCCCAGCAGAAAGATGGGGAATTATCATTTGGAGAAAGGTAAATAGATAGATACTCAACTTCAAAAACAACACATGTCTTTCTTGGAAATTGTTCAATGTGAGGAGGTTTGAACGAGGGTTTCAAAGAAAAAGATAAAAAAAAAAAAACGATTAAAGTGACCAACTATGCTTTTGTGTTGGACAAGAAACAACATGAGAGGCAGGAGTGATGTCAAGGCAGATGGCCCAAGGGAAGCTGTACTGTATTGGAACTGAGAGAGTGAGAACTTCGTGTTCACTGGAGGTAAAACTACAAAGGAAAAACAATTCCAGTCCAAAATGCTGTGGGAGCATTTAGCCTGGGCTTGTCCTGGAAATTAGTGCTGAAACAAAAGCTTCTGCTTAGACAGTTTACTTCTGGTTTATTTTGTGCAATCCTAGGAAATGGGAATGAGCAGCTGGGAAAAGTGAACAAGGAAGGTAAGAAATAAAGCTAAGAGCAATTTGTTAGCAAATTAGTTATCACTGCGGTGCTTGATTCTGCTGGGATCATGCAGTGTGTGAATGGTCTACCTGGAGGACAAAAGGAAAAAGAACTTACCTAGTAGTTATAACTCACTACTTGTGCAATTCAACGGATGTTCTCAAGCAAATACAACTCTGACACCAGGGCAGACTGAGGAATAAAACACCGTCATCAA
This sequence comes from Rhynchonycteris naso, assembly GCA_037038555.1. Classification (NCBI taxonomy): domain Eukaryota; kingdom Metazoa; phylum Chordata; class Mammalia; order Chiroptera; family Emballonuridae; genus Rhynchonycteris; species Rhynchonycteris naso. Next base: position 282,233,113 of record CM072995.1, read on the forward strand.
CTGGCACTAAATTTTAAGAGGATTTATAATGTAGCTTCTTGTACTGTGGAAACTCACAACGCTTTTAGTAGCGCCGCTGGAGAAATCATAGAAACTCTGCAGGACTGTTTTCTACAGTGACTCTGAATAAACAGCAGGGGTGTAGCATTACCTTCTGAAGCTATTCTATGGGGAGCAGATGAATACAACATAGTCCCTCTCTTTATGGAGTTTATATTTCCAACAGGAGAGACAGACATTAATCAAATTATTATGCTAAGAAATATATAATTGCTTCTGGAGACACAGATTTCCTCAGGTTCTTAGTCTTCTATCAGTTTGTTCTCATCTTCTCAGCCCAATCACTAAGGTTTTGACCCTGACTCATTCCATGCCTCTGATTCCTTTGGTCTTGGCATCCAGCCTTGATCTCCATGGTATTTGTGCTCTACCTTTCTGATACAGTTTCTGGCTGGACCTCCCCACTCTGACCCCAGGGCTTTCTAAAGTCTTGGGAAGAAGCTGCCTATTCCAATTTACATGCTGTGGGAGCCCAATCTCCACCTCAAGCAACTGGGCTCCTGGTGGTGTGGGGGAAGCAACGGAAGCAGCAATGTCCCTGTGACTCTCTTTACAAAGGAGGGACCTCACTGCCAGAGCATGTAGACAAGTTGAATTTAGCATTTCGAGCTCAGCTAAGCAGCTGCTGGAGTGTCTGTATAGAGCTGGTCCTGTCACATGTTTTTAGGCAGTCCTACTAGAAGCTTGGTTTCAAGGCTATTTCTCCAACCTCTTCCTAAATTCTAAGAATTACCTACAATCCCAAATTAATCCTTTTTCTGCTTAAAATGGAACCAGCCATTTGCAACTAGGAACACAGAACCGTATGCATGGGGGGGACTGTTGGTAAGGCAGAATCTCAGGATGCCAGAATTAGAAGGCTTCCTTAGCATTGAATAAACTACCTAACTGCCCCACACCCAGCTAGTTGTTCTAATCCATTCTAGCTTCTGCAATTCATTGTCTAAAAGAGCATGTGACAGATTTCTTAAAAAATTAAATTGTATCACATAACTTGTTTTAAATCCTAGAATAACATCCAAACTCCTGTCATTGCTACAAAAAATCACATACTCTGGTCCCTGCCAACTTCTTTGACTTTATTTCGTTCCCACTATCCCTGTAGTGGTCAGCCTTCGGACACCTGCACATGCCAAACCCAGTCCTGCCTCTTAGGCATTGCCCTTGTTTTTCTTTCTGACTGAAACTTTTGTTCCCCTGATTTCCAGTGAATTTGCTATCATTTTCAGAGTTGAAAAAAGTATGCCATAGATATTAAAGGCAATTCTCAGAAGGAAGTCTTTTGAGTGTTTTAAATAATTTATCATTGACTTATGCCTTTAACCTCTGGAGGTCTCCCTTTTAAAGGAATCCCTTATTTGGATTCAGACATTCTAAAATGTTTGAATTTTTAAAAATCTACTTTATAATCAATACTGTGGCTATCCTTCAGCTAGTCACCCATCTAGCAGCCTGGATTTGTAGCCTCTCTGCTTCTAAAAGAATGTAAAATGGTTATAATAAACATGTCGATGATAGTGCTTTTAAAATAGGAGATTCAAAACCGTGAACAAGTTGGGGGAATAAAATATGAACATTAAACTGACTGGCTCATGAACCAAAGTGAGAAAAGCATGAAAGGCTAGAACTTACTTGGTCTTCCTCTTATTAAAAAGGGAGTATTTCAGGTCTTTCAGAGAAGTAAGACAAGGCAGCTCACATTTGTTCAGCGCTTGCTCACAAACTGCTGAGAGTTTTCACAAACATCCCCTTTGCCTCCCACCAGCTGGGAGGCAGTGGGCAATTTACCTGATATTTTAGGGCAGGCAATCCCGTCTCTGTGACTGGGGGAGGATGATTATCCCTGACTCATACGTTGACTGTGAGGATTCATTCAGCGAGATGCATATAAAGTTCTAGCAGAGTGTCTCACACATTGTAAACATCACCCCTCCAGGACGGTGTCACTATCTCCATTTAAGAAATAAAGTTACAACATTTATCAGAGTGTCACTGGTCTATGGAAGACCTAGGATTTCAATTCAGATATCTTTAATCAAAAAGTTTACCTGACCAGGTAGTGGCATCGACTTGGGATGCTGAGGACCCAGGTTCAAAACCCTGAGGTCACTGGCTTGAGTGTGGGTTCATCCAGCTTGAGCACACGGTTTCCAGCTTGAACGTAGGATCATAGACATGACCCCGTGGTAGTTGTCTTGAGCCCAAGGTCACTGGCTTGAGCAAGGAGTCACTCGCTCTGCTATAGCCACCCTGCCCCTCGGTCAAGGCACATATGAAAAAGCAACCAGTGAACAACTAAGGTGCCACAACTATGAGCTGATGCTTCTCATCCTTCTCCCTTCCTGTCTGTCTGTCTGTCTCTCTCTTGCTCTTTCACGCACACACAAGTGCTGAAAAAAAAAAGAGAGAAAAGAATAAAGGTCTATGTCCTTCCTAGTGTACCTGTCAACTCTAAAAGGAATCTGCCAAATGGAATTTTCTTTCTGTCTTTTTTTCTTCCTTCCTTTTTTCCTTCCTCTCTTCCTTCCTTCCTTTCTTTCTTCCTTCCTTCCTTCCTTCCTTCCTTCCTTCCTTCCTTCCTTCCTTCCTTCCTTCCTTCCTTCCTTCTTTGCTTCCTTTCTTTCCTCCTTCTTTTTTCTTTTTTTAAAAAAAACCATTGAATGACAATGAACAGTATAGGAAGCCAAGTTTCTGAGGTTATTTCTTAGACTCAATAAAAACTATGAGATTAATATTAGACCATAACTCAGAGAAATCTGTGAGGCCAGGACACAAAGTCCAGCTCTCCAGGAAGCTAACAATGTGAATAGATGACCGTCCTCTCCATCTCTTCCTACATACCTTACCCTGCTGATCACACTGATGCATTATAATATTAGTGATAGCTTAGTGGTCCTGATAACTTGATAGGTCCCATGGCAGCAAGAGAGATGCTTTCCTGGTAATATCTAGTCTTCAGTCACCTCCTCCTCTTGGACTGGTACAGGACAAAGTTAAAAGAAGTGATTTCTAGCCCTGGGAGACTGGCTTAGTGGTAGAGTGTCAGCCCAGCGTGTGGAAGTCTCAGGTTCGATTCTCAGCGCACACAGGAGAACTGACCATCTGCTTCTCCATCTCTCTCCTTCTTCCTTCTTTTTCTCTCTCTCTTCCCACAGCCATGACTCAAATGGTTTAAGCAAGTTGGCCCTGGGTGCTGAGGATGGCTCCATGGCTTGCCTTAGGTGCTAAAATAGCTTGGTTGCTGAGCATCAAAGCAGAGTCCCTATATAGGCAAAGCATCAACTCCAGACAGGGGTTACCAGGGGAATCCTGGTCGGGGTGCATGAGGGAGTCTCTGCCTCCGTGTCTCTCACTTAAGGAAAAAAAAAAAGTGATTTCTCTACTACACAGTAACTCATCCCAGGCTGCTTTCTTGTTTTCCTTTTAGTTTTCATATCCTTGGTAATGGCCTTCTCCTAGGCATTCTGAGCCCTCTGCCTGCTAGAATTCTAGGGCATATTTATGGCAGGCCCCAGGAGAAGAAAGAATTTTCTAGCCTTACTCCTTGACCCGTTTACTCTGTCAGCATGCTGCTCATAGCTGACCCATAGCCAGCTGTGACTGGGAGGCTCTGCGCCTTCCCTGGCCCCACACACCTTGGCCTGCCAGACCTCCCTCTATCCCCACCTGACTCCCAGTCTTACTTTCTGATGCTGTAGAAGAACCAGAATGAACCGAGGTGCTTATCCAACTCCTGCTCACTTCTGACCACCAGCTTCTGCTTTAAGCTGTTTCTGACCAATAAAAATGTGTTTTTTCCTATTGAATTACGATGAGTTTGATTACAGTAAAAATAACTAAGCACAAAATAATTTGAAGCCGCTATTGAATACATGAGTTATTTTATTTGATCCTTACAATATAACCTAGGAAGTGAATAAATCAAAGCTCAGGGGAGGATAAATAACTTGCTCATGGTCATAAAGCTCAGAATGGGAGAGGTAGGGCTTAAACCCCAGGCTGACTGATCCAAAGTCAATATTGTCTTTTAATGTAATTCACTACCTTCTCTGATTATACTGTATATGTGACTTTCTGGGAGCAGAAAACTTCTAGTAGCCATATCTATGTCTTCCTGGCCTAGGACACCAGTGATACATAGTCTCTCATTCTCTGGATATCTTTCCAAGCAATTAGCATTATCCACTGTCTGCACACGGGCAGAAATCTATTTCTTCTTCAATAATAGTAAATGCTAGAAATAGGAACCAATTCCTGATAGATGTGCAGTCTCCTTTTTTATTTGTCAAGACATGGCAATTCAATTGGCCATTTTCAGCATGGATGCACATGGACTTCTGACTCATTGTACATTGAATTGCAATGCTGGAATCATCTTTTCTTTCTTTTTTTTTAAGTCAAGGCAAATATGGGAGTCAAATTTTTAACTTAAGGGGATGAAAAAGATAAAATGCAATTTCCAGCTTGAAATTATTTAGAAAGTCTTTAGCAGGGTGGATTTTCACTCTTGGCAAGGTTTGTCTTATCTGACATGCAGGGTTGGCAGCTCTACTCAAAGCCTGTCCTATGGCAACACTGTGGAAAAGCTGCCTTCCCACTTTCATTTCCTATTTCCTCATCTGCTTCTACCTCATTTGTTCCCCTTTAGGGGACCTCAGATCTCTGACCTGCAGCACAGTATGGGGCAAAGAGCAATGGTGCTGGAGTGGCAGGACCTGGGTTGGGTCTTAGCCCTGCCAGTTACTAGCTGAGTGACCTTAGAGAGATCTCTTATCTCACTAGACCTTTATTCTTTTGTTTTTAAGGTGGACATGATAAGCACATAACTTACAGCAATGTCCAGAGATGCAAAGGAGAGAATGCACATAAAACGTTGCTAATTGAAAGAATTTTGAAAATATTGGTTTCATTTTTTCAACTTTTGATTATCTCAAGCTACCCATCACCCATTTAGCAAGGCTTGCTCTGCTTTCATATAAAACTCAATGCTCTTTTTTATACTCCATCCTTAGTGAAGTTTACAATTCCTCAGGTCACTTGAACTGTATAGAGACACGGGAAAGACAGAGATCTTAATCTACCTGTTCCCCATAACCCACAAACAGGACCAGAAGAAAGGGGTCAGTACCATTGATGACCCCTTCCAGAAAGAGATATGGGTGCTGAGCCACCATTTGAAAAGCTGATCATTCATTGCTCTTGTAGGGAGTACCACACTTCACTATGTGAAAGAGAAATGCTGGCTTTTGACCTTATTTAAAAAATGTTGACCTTATCTTTGAGAGGTGTGGGCCTTTCAGCTATAATTGTATGTTGTATGTGGATCACCAGTAACCAAAGGCAAGCCAGGATGCCAGACATGGCTAAATCCCAGTGAAGTTGCCCTTTGTAGATGTCCTTTACCTTTCAAAGGCCAAGTCCTTCATCCCCAAACATAGCTTTTGTAGTCAGAGTGGCATGATAATAAAGAAGGAAAGGTCCAGAACCAAAATTTGGGTGTGAAACCCTCTGAAGAGATTTATAGTAACCATGAGCATGCTAAATGCTCAGGAGAGCATTGCAGAGAAGAGAGTTATTCTACTTTATCTATTGCAGTACTTCTCACAGTTATGACAATAGGGTCCCCTCACCCTTTACTTTTCCTTCATTAAAACTATTAGCATTACACAAACACAGTACAACCAAAAGAACCATAATCAGGAACCCAAATCTTCTGAATCAGAGTTCAAACTTAATACTGGGGAACATTTTTTTTTTAATTTTCTATTGCATGAGATTTTAGAACTTTTTCTATATATTTCTGCATCTCTGATTCCAAATATGATATTTATTTTTCGGTGCATGCTGTAGTTTTTATTCAATTTTAATTTCTTTTTGTTACAGTTAATGACAGGCATTGGTTTTTAAATTGGAGTTAAAGGGCAATGAATCTTGTATTGAACATAACCACAAGGTAATTAATGTTTTACAAACATTACTTTTACATAATTGTAGTTGTTTTTAAATGTAAAAAATTATTATCTGATAAAAACATCCTCTCATTTTGTTTTAAGATTGAATCGTGGCTTCTTTGAGTAGGTGTAAATGTAAGAATAGTCCTGACACCTTCTGTTATATATGTGGCTGTTATTTTTATGTCAAAGGCGCAATATTTTATCATTTGTGACACGTGCATATATGGCCTATTTTCAAGTTCCTCTTGGCAATCAAGACAAGAATTGGGCTCCTCATATTGCGTGTCATAATTGTGAGGAGATGTTCTGTGACTGGACAAAAGGAAAACGTAAAGGAATGCCTTTTGGTATTCCCATGATTTGATGTGAACCTAAGGACCACAACAGTGACTGATATTTCTATCTGATCCATACAAAGGGCATTGGCAAGAAAAAATGGCATATGATCGCTTATCCTAATATTCCTTCAGCAATACAACCTATCCCACACTCTGAGACACTCCCAGTTCCAGTTTTCAATGGTTTTATTACTTCTCAGGATGAAGAAAATGAACATGGTGATCAAGTGTATTTTGATAAGATGCATGAGGAACCGGTTGTAGAATCTGAAGATTCTTCTTCTGATGCCAAGCAGTCATTAACCCCTCAGCACTTTAGCCAACCCGAATTGAATGACTTAGTAAGACATTTGGGCCTGTCAAAGAAAACAGACGAGTTATTAGCCTCTAGGCTTCAAGAAAAGAAAGTACTTCACCGGTCAGCTAAAATATCCCATTTCAGGAAACATGAACACATTTTTGTGGACTTTTTTCCCGAAGACAAACACTTTGTTTACTGTCATGATATCAGTAGTCTTCTCAGCCAGCTAGGTGTTACCACTTAAAGTCCAACACAATGGTAGCTATTTCTTGACAGCTCTAAACGGAGTATAAAATGTGTTCTCCTACACAACAGTAACTTTTATGCAACGGTTCCAATTGTTTATTCAACTCATCTGTGAGAAAATGATAATGACATAAGAATTGACTTTGACTTTCTGAAGTATGAGGAGCATAACTGTATCATTTGTGTGGATCTTAAAATCATCAAGGTCCTGCTAGGACAACAGAGAGATTTCACAAAGTATCCTTGCTTTCTCTGTTTGTGGGACAGCCAACCTCACGAGAAACACTGGACACAGAAAGAGTGGCCGAAATGTGAAGCTCTGGAAGTAGAGATGCAAAATATTGTCAATGAACCTGTAGTTAATTGAGACAGAATCATTTTCCCCCCGCTTCACATCAACTTGGCTTAATGAAGCAGTTTGTTCAAGCTTTGAATAGAGAAAGTGCATGCTTTCAACATATTATTTCTGCTTTTCCTGCCTTGTCTTTTGAAAAGATAAAAGTAGATGTATTCCATGGACCTCAAATTCGAACCCTCATACTTGATGAAGAATTTGCCAGGAAGATGAATAAAGAGGAGAAAGCAGCATGGTGGTTTTTTGTGGCAATTACAAAGAACTTCCTTGGCAACAAAAATGCAGAAAACTATAAACCTCTGAATCAATGGATGCTGTTGGCTTTCCGTGACATTGGATGTAACATGAGCATTTAGATTCATTTCCTTAACAGTCACCTTGATAAGTTTCCCGAAAATCTTGGAGCTCTTAGTGATGAGCAGGGAGAACGCTTTCATCAAGATCTGAAGATGATGGAAAAGTATTATCAGGGGCAATGGGACAGAAATATGATGGCGGACTACTGTTGGAGCATCAAACAAAATTGTCCTCAATAGTACACAAACGCAGGAGCTACAAACGCTAACTTTTGCCTGAATAGAATTTAAAGACGTTTTGCACAAATTTTTGATTAAAATAAGTGTTTTAATATGTTCTATTTTGAAATTGTAGACAAATTCTGATGCGATCTTTTAGTGTATTTGCTGCATTATATAAATTATTATATTTTCACAAAGATGATGTCCAAGAAGACATTCTACTTCAATATGTTAAACTAAATGTTGAAAATTTTATAATAAGATGGAAACCTAAAATCTTGAATTGCAAAAAAACAGTAGAGTACAGAGAAAAACTAATGTCAGATTTGAGATCAGCACATTTGAATTAGGTAAGAACAAGTGTTTTTGTGAATGCAACAAAATTTTTGTTCCCTAGTGTAATATTTTTTATGTACCAGGCACTGTTTCAAGAGTTTCACATGTATTAGCTCAGTCCCTATAATAACTTCAAGAAATAAATATTGTCATTTCATTTTTATGGGTGCAGAAAGCCAAAGACAGAGAGCTTAAACCATTTGCCCAAGGTCACACAGCCACTTAATGCAAAGCTGGGCTTCGAACTCAGATGATTTGCCTCCAGTCTTGTCCTTAACGAACACTATTAGCAATATTCTTATCGATGAAAGAAAATAATTAATGATGCCAACTTACAAAGTTTTGAGGGGTTCCAAATAAATAATGTAAGTGCTTTAATCCTTGGCTATGAGATAGAGAATACTAGCAACGCTCAGCTTACAGATTTTGTGCAGATCAGATAACATGTTATATATGAGAATCTTCTGCAAACTTAAATTTTCATTATTTAGGGGGAAAAAGATTCTCTTGGCTTATCAATCAGTGATATATATATATATCCATAAGTCCTCCAATCAATTGAGTAGCCTTGATTCCCATATATTGGATTAAGTGTGCCTTGATTTGAGAACTCTACTGCAGGTAGAATCTGATTTAAAAATTTGACATGAATGATATAGAGTAAATTTTCCACCTGAGAAAATATTGCTAACTATGGCTTATTATTATTATTATTGTTGTTGTTGTTATTTTCATGAAACATACTATACTTGGAAAAAATTCTATGAAGAGGGATCATGGTTATGCAGTAAAATTGTGTGTAAACCACACCCTTTCTTCTTTTAGCTTTTGATGAGAAGCTTTGATGGGTGAGGGAGGATGGCTTGCCCAGGCCCATAAGGTCATCTAAGGAGGCTTTATGCTACTCTGCACCCTCTTTCACATGTTGAGCAGAGCTCAGCAAGTGTACCACTTACTGAATCAATTTTAAATTATTTGTGTACTTGTCTGCGTCCCACACCAACCTTAGCATTGCATGCAGAGAGTGAATGAGCTTTATTTATTCTTCTCGCAGCCCCAGGCCCTAGTACAATTTGACTCAAGATGGAAGCACATTCAAATTGGTCTCTTGCTTTTTGTCAACTTTAAGTATTTAATCCTAATGCTGTATATGCATTTGCTTCTCTAATTATTTTGTGAAGAGAAACTTAAGGTGTTAATTTTCTTAAATTGGTAAGTGCAGAATGCCCTCTTCACTCTGGCCTTTCATCTGGGCAGCCTCCTCTGTCTTCCTCTCATCTGTGTCCTGCAAACTTGCTGTTGGTGGCAAATAAGTCTGTTGAAATGAGCATTCACGGTGTCAGTGTCCCTCTGTGGAAAATGTGAGCTGCTAGTATGATGTACCAGCAGGAATGTACATGAAAACATCGTTTCCCCCCATAATAATCAGTTTCTTCTCTATTTTTTTATTTTAGTGGTTATTTAAATTATAGAATGTATGCACACATGATTCTCTTTGTAAGTGCAAAGGGCTCTCCATTAAGCAGTGTCTTCCTCCCATTCCCAGTTTCCAGACTACTCACCAAAGGTGAAGACTAGTAACAGTTTCTGGTGTCATCCTCCAGAAACTTCTGTGCAGGTACAAGCATTTACATTTAAAAGTGGATACATGCTTTTTCATCTTACACGAATGAGTTTATTATATACATGTTATTCTACAACTCCTTTTTAAGCCTAACAATCAATCTAGGAAATATTTTCCTATCAGCACCTTATTCTTCTAACAGCCATATACAACTCTTTTGTTAGAGCTCATCATTTTTTTTTTTTAGGTAAGATGAGGGGATATAGTGAGGCAAACTCCTGCATGCAATTTGACCAGGATCCACTTGGCAGCCCTTGTCTGGGGCCAATGCTTGAGTACCACGCTATTTTTAGCACCTGAGACTGATGTGCTTCAGCCAACTGAGCATCCTCAGCATCTGGGGCTACACTTGAACCAATCCAGCCACTGCCTGCAGAAGGGGAAGAGGGAGAAAAGGGGAAGAGGGAGGTGAGGAGCAGATGATTGCCTCTACTGTGTGCCCTGACTGGGAATCAAACCTGGGACGTCCATATGTGGGCTGACGTTTCTATCCACTGAAAAACCAGTCAGAGCCAGAGCTCATCAAAATTTAACAAATCTTTCTTTTAACGCACATTTAGATTGTTTGCAGAATTTGGCTACTAAAAAGAATACTAAAAAGAGCATTTTTGTGCCTATAATTTTCTACTGTTAATATTACCAAACTGATCTCTCAGATTTCCACTAGCACATGGGGTGTGCTGTTCACTTATAACCTTTCAAACAGTAGGTATTATTTGCTATTTTTATCTTTCTCAATCTGATAGATGAAAATGATTATCTTATAATTAAAATTGTATTTCTTCATCTGTGAGTTACATAATTATTCTCTCATGTTTTAAAGAGAGCACTGTTTAATTTCTTATGTGTATAAACTGCCTGTCTGTGTCCTTCAGTCATTGTCCTATGGGGCAGTTGGTCTTCTTTCTTATTAATATGTAAAACTCTGAGTATTAAGGAAATTCATTCTTTGTCCGTGATACGTGTTATAAATAGTTCCTCTAATTTGTGCTTTGTTTTCTGACTGTGTAGAATTTTGTTCATATAGAAGTTTATGTTTTGTATCAGTTTAAACTCACAGATTCTGATTTTTATGTCATAGTTAGAATGTCATTACGTAAGATGATATTTTTAAAATCCTACATTTTTCCCTGTTATTTCTCAGTTTTGCTTTCTAAACTTAAATCTTTGACCAATTTGGGATTATTTTTGGTGGATAAAGTAAAGCTGGAATTCAGCTTTCTGGTTCCAAATAGCTTGCAGTCATTTCAACACCGTTAATGTGTTTTCTTCGAATGTGTGTTTATGTCTGATCCTAGACACTATTCCATCCATTGATCTGCTTATCTAAATTTCTTGAGGTATTCCAGTAATTTAGGGCCATTCTCCCAAGTTTGATATGCTTTTTAAACAAAATTTCCAGCTATTTCCCCATTTTGTTTTTCTTTATGATCATTTAGAATCAGTTTGCAAGTTAAAAAAAAAATTCCCAATAGTATTTTTATTGTGATTAAATTCTGAGTTATAAAAATTATTCACTAATTTAGGAATATTACGCATTTCTATTAAAATATGGCCTTCCATGTATTCAAATCTTTTTTTGGTTTTGAACAAAATTTTTTTTCTAAAGGTTTTCTTCATATCTTGCACATTTAAGTTCATTTGTAGATATTTTATCTTATAAGAAGAAATTCTGAATGAGATCTTTTCTTCTATATTTTCCCAGTGGTTTATATGTTGACTCTTCTATAATATATATATAGTCACCACATGGTTATATCTAATTTTTAAAGAAGAATGTATGGGTGCTTTATTTCATGTTCTCTTGCATATTTAAAATATCCTATCTACCACTTTTCTATTGAAAAATATTGAGCTATTATTTTTCAACAAGGAATGAATATTCCAAGGGTCAGGGTAGCTAGATTTCATAGAATTTTTTCTTTATTCTTGGAGTCTGATACTTTATTGGGATATCTTAGAGCTTGTTATTCTGTGTCATCTCCTCACCCCCAAGATGTAATATTTCATTTAATCCATATCAATTAATATTTCTTTTATTTTATGAAAATTTTATTCTTAGGTTTCTGGAATATTTTTCTCTTCTTATTGCTTACTCTCATTTTTTTTTTTTCTAACACTAATGAAGAACTTGATCTCTTTATTAGTTTGTCTTCTACTGGCATACCAGTAGCGCATTGCTTTTAACTCATGATTTGTTAACAGTTTTTTTTTATTTGAATGTTTTTCTGTCTTCTACATCTTTAGTTTTTTAACTGGTATACATTTTAATATTTTGCTATTTTGAACTTGAATTTGTATTTCTTTGGTGGCTTTATTTTTTTCTTAAACTTCTCTTTTGGACTTTTCTTATCCAGTATCAGCTAATTCTCTTTTTTTATTTAATTTAATTTTTTTTACAGGGACAGAGAGTCAGAGAGAGGGATAGATAGGGATGGATAGACAGGAATGAAGAGAGATGAGAAGCATCAATCATTAGTTTTTTGTTGCCATTGTGACACCTTAGTTGTTCATTGATTGTTTTCTCACATGTGCCTTGACCGCGGGCCTTCAGCAGACCAAGCAACCCCGTGTTGGAGCCAGTGACCTTGGGTGCAAGCTGGCAAGCTTTTGCTCAAGCCAGATGGACCCCACGCTCAAGCTGGCAACCTTGGGGTCTCAAACCTGGGTCTTCCACATCCCAGTCAGATGCTCTATCTACTGTGCCACCACCTCGTCAGGCAATCAGCTAATTCTCTTATCCCTAATATTTATTCAGTTGATGCAAATGGGAAAATTCTTGTCTAATTTTTTCTCATTTCATGGAATAATTATATTTTTTGAAACTTTTTTTCATCTATATTGATATTTGATCAGTCTCTCTCTCTCTCTCTCTCTCTCTCTCTCTCTCTCTCTCTCTCTCCTGGTTGTTATTTTGTTCCTGAGAGTTATTCTGGTTATTCATGAATGGGGGCTCATCCATCTGGGAGAGAACCACTTAGAAAAGTATGTTGAGAGGGATGGGAGGAAGTACCAGGTGTCCTGGATGGTAATTTCAGTTCAGGAGCATTGTCTCACAATCCCTTCTCATTCAGTATGCTGCCTCCTCTGCCTAGAAATACATCTGCTCAGCCTTTGGTATATTCTTTTTAGGGTAAGAATAAGACAAGAAAGATATACAGTGAAACCTTTCTCTAGTAGGTTTTCTCTGTGGTGATTTATCGTTTTTGAGTTGACATTGATCAAGAGCTGCAAAACTCTTTCAGAGGTGATTTATCTGTATGGTGCTTTCGTCCCTGTTCCTTCTGCCTTACTGAGGTGTGGAATGAAATCAAGGATGCACCTGCATTCTCTCATGCCTAGAGGCATTAAAAATTTGTGTCCAGTGATGATTGGATGGACCTTTGTGCCAACTTCTGTTTCAGAACTCTGTATTTTATGTATGTATTCATAAAGCTATGTGATTTTTCTTAGAAGCTTTTATTTTTATTGTTTTTCTTTGGGGATTTATGAGTGATTTTTCCTCAAGTTTCTTTGAAGCTGATGTTTCTTACATTTGTCACTCTTATAGTTTTTAATTGGCTTCAGAGAGGGGAAAGACACAGAGTATCCTTTACTCTAACATTAAAGAGAGTAGTCCCTTAAAATTCACTTCCAATTTTTAAAGTATAAAAAAAACAACCTTTGCATTTTATATTATCTTATAGTTAGAAGACTTATTTACTCTTGATATGATTCTCAGAACAACCACCTTTTGCATAGACAGAATATTCCCATGTAGCATCCCTTCACTTTCCACGTGCAGCTGAGTCTCAGGGTGAAGGACAATGGTTGTCCCTACTTACCCAGATTCCCTTCCTTCTTACGCTGGTAGTAGTGTTCTGTTTATCCTTGAGGAAAATGTTCCTTCCTTGTTGCTTTGGTGTGATGTCAGTCATAGGGACATCAAGGAACATGGGAACATGGCCCAAGGCAAGCAGTCTCCTAGAGTTTAGGTTATGCTTGTCCGTCACAAAACAGAAAAGGTGAACTATTGGCTAACTCTGGAGATACTGTTTGTAAGTCATTGTGACTGAGGTCCTACAGGGGTCTTGCTTCCTGTTCTCCCCATGGTCAGGTTGTTTGACTGTTTATTTGATTCTGTGAGCTATTTGTGTCCCTTTCACAAATTCTCTTCTTTTGTTTATATGCACAAGTGTGGGTTTCTGTCACCTGCTCTCATCTCTTAATTAGTACATTCACGAGGGTTCTGAAATTTTCTCCAAATGTGCTGCTGGGAAAGTGGCAGAGCTGGGATTTGAATCTAGATTTTTTGACTCTCAATTTTGTGATCTTTCTTCTTTGCAACACCTGAGGCAAACTAAATACACAATAATCATGTCTCATCTTGGGATAGAATAAATATAGCTTGAATATTATTCAAGGATAGTCAAACAAAGAAGACAGAGTAACAAGAATCTGGTGTCCCCTAGGATGGAACACAAAAAGAGGGGACCATTTAAATAGCAGCTACTGAGGGAAGCTCAGCAAAAGCATAGTATTCAAGGATTGGGGTAAAATTAGTATGTAGTTTAAGCAAGAGCAGCATTTGGGGTCAAAATATGGTGTGTGTGGGGGGGTATCAAGTGAGGGGGCAATGTCACTGAAAGTGGAAAGGTCTGTAGTGCCACAAATGTGGGTGAGAAACAACTAGGAAGACAGTTGTCATCAGAGCTCTAAAAAGGACAGGAAAAGCCGCACCACTGGCCTGTGTCACTGTAGGACTTCTCTCTTCACCTGTTCTTTGACCAGGAGCAGCAGGATAACATGGGCTTGAGAGTTAGTCACACACCTGGGTTCAAATTCCAGCTGCAAAAATTATTCTTTATGTGACTTGACAAGTTGCTTAAACTCTCTATGCTTCAGTTTTCTCAACTGTAAATGGGGGATAATTATATCTGCCTCACAGAATTTTGGGCAGCCAGGGATGAAATAAAAGCTGTCTAAGTGCTCTGTCTGGCAGATTACTAGAGTTCCATGAAAGGTAGTTGTTATTGTTATTAGTGATAAAATTAAATGATCATAATAAATCTCCCAGCCTCCAACTTCTCCCCACTCCAGTTCATCCTCTGCACTCTGCTGGTTTTCCCTCTAACCACAGGGATGGCAGTGCCAGTTGCTGACTCTCAAGCTGACTACACAACCCAGGATAGGATGGCCCTGCCTCCCATCCCAATCTCACCACCCACCACCCACCATCTACCACCTACCTCCACTCTTTTATTTCCTGCCACATAAAACTTCCCTGTATTTCTAGTCTGTAATTTATTTTCCAGTTGTCTGGCTCTTCTGTCCAATGCTCTCTCTGCCTCAGTGCGCTTTTCTTTTTCCCACTTGGCCATCTTATCTCCCCATCAGTACTCTACTCACTTTTCACTTCCTGCCTGAGGTCCT
The DNA here is from genome assembly GCA_037038555.1 of Rhynchonycteris naso. Classification (NCBI taxonomy): domain Eukaryota; kingdom Metazoa; phylum Chordata; class Mammalia; order Chiroptera; family Emballonuridae; genus Rhynchonycteris; species Rhynchonycteris naso. The sequence goes on from CM072995.1 coordinate 282,248,257, forward strand.
TCCTGTCCCCTCAGGTGAATTAGATGTGCTCTCTTGCATCCACAGCATTTTGCATATATTCTGACTGCAGTGATTTCAACATTTGAGAATAATTTCTTTTTTATTTGTTGCACAAAAGTAACTATTACTTATTGGGAACTTCCTCTGTGACTAGAGCTCTTCTTAGGTGCTTTCACACACTCTCTTATTTATTGCCACAATAACTCTACCAGCCAGGTGGCATTCTCTCTACTTTTCAGCTCAAGACATAGTGGCTAAGCCTGACCAGGCGGTGGCGCAATGGATAGAGCGTCAGACTGGGATGCGGAGGACCCAGGTTTGAGACCCCGAGGTCGCCAACTTGAGTGTGGGCTCATCTGGCATGAGCAAAAAGCTCACCAGCTTGAACCTAAGATCGCTGGCTTGAACAAGGGGTTACTCAGTCTGCTGAAGGCCCATGGTCAAGGCACATATGAGAAAGCAATCAATGAACAACTAAAGTGTCACAACGAAAAACTAATGATTGATGCTTCTCATCTCTCTCCATACCTGTCTGTCTGTCCCTATCTGTCCCTCTCTCTGACTCTCTCTCTGTCCCTGTAAACAATAACAAAAAGACATAGTGGCTAAGAAGGATTAAATACCTTTTTCAAGATCACACAATCAATTGGTATATCCAGTTTCTCTCATTCCGAAACTGAAGCTTCAGCCAGCATCTGAGAATGATCAATGTTACCAAACTGATGTACTTAAATTCCAGCAACACTGTATTTAGCCAACCGTAATTCAGGTACTTATATAATTTTTTATCATGCTTTCTGAAAATCAATCCCAGACAAATGTCATCATGCCTTTGTTTTAGAGCCATTGCAGGGAGAATTAAGAATATGCTTGCTCATGCCTGTGCCTGTCTAGATACATTTCTTTCTGAAGAAGTATTAAAAGCAAATTTGTCTGTTCTCTGCCATCATGGCACTGCCCTGTATTGTTCTATCTCTACCTGGGCTGTAGAAAAACTGGCCACACTCTGATGGGTGTCACTTCTTCTGGGTTTTCCTACTGAAGGCTATGCACCATCAAAACATTCCACTGAGGCTGAACTTACCCAGTAAGTGGGCCAACCATTTCTTCACTTAAATGGAGATACACATATCACATTTATTGAGCACCTACTATGTGCTGGGCACTGCACAGAGTGTCTGTCAAGTGGCATGGGAACTTTGCACAGTACTCCTTTCACCGTTAGACTGCAGGGCATATGAACAGATATTCAAGTAACTGTCACCATTCTCTGAGGCTGCCTTGTCAAAATGTCTTGTGCTATTATCTCCTTCAACTGAAGGCCCTGATAACATTATTACTTTGATGACAGTAACATTTGCGAAATTATCGTTATTTCCTAGAATCTCTCACTGTGGAATGACCTTATTTACATTCAGGATAATGTATAATGAACTCATACAAAGGAAAAGAAGGCATCTTTATTTCTTTTTAAGTGGGCAGAAGAAAAATTGTAGGACAGACTCCCACATGTGCCCCAAAGGGGATCCATCCAGCAACCTATGTCTGGGGCTGATGTTCACATCAACCAAGCTAATTTTAGTGTCTGAAGCCAATGCTTTGACCAACCAAGCCCTCCTCAGTGCTTGGAACAATGCTCAAATCAATTCCTGGCTTCAGCAGAGGAAGAGAGAGAGAAAGGGGAGAAAAGCAGATGGTTGCTTCTTTTGTGTGCCCTGACTAGGAATTGAACCTGGGACATCCATACACCAGGCCAATGCTCTATCCACTGAGCCAGCTGACCAGGGAAAAAAGGCTTCTTGGGTTTAAAAACATATATGAATGCTCCAAGAGCCACCCTACAGCATAGTTTAAGACTGCATTTTTCTTCTTCAATGCAACAGAGATCAACTATTACTATTAATAGATACAGTTGCAGTAAGAGGAGAAGGGGTTTTGTTACATGAAAGAGCCATTGCATTCTAATGTGCTTGTTAATGGGTTTAGATTTGCAAAGATGGGCCTGGGGTTTGTGAGTAGGAGTTGGGGAGAGAAGACTTTGTTTGCATAATAGAGCAATGACATTTTTGAGTTTCTAAGGACAGAAAGGGTTGGGAGGAGAAAAAGAAGGTGGAAAATATGGGAAAAGAGAGGGAAGACACTGTTATGACAAGAGGGCAGGGTTGTTCAGTGATGTGGCCCAGCCCTTGAGATCTTCCCAGAGGTGCATGGCCAAATGTTCTTAAAAACAGAGATGTAGCCGTGGCTGGTTGGCTCAGTAGTAGAGTGTTGACCTGGCGTGTGGCAGTAACAGTTAGTTTCCTGGTCGGGGCACACAGGAGAAGTGACCATATGTTTCTCCACCCCTCTCCTCTTCCTTCCTTCCTTCCTTCCTTCCTTCCTTCCTTCCTTCCTTCCTTCCTTCCTTCCTTCCTTCCTTCCTTCTTTCCTTCCTTCCTTCCTTCCTTCCTTCCTTCCTTCCTTCCTTCTTTCCTTCCTTCCTTCCTTCCTTCCTTCCTTCTCTCTCTCTCTCTCTCTCTCTCTCTCTCTCTCTCTTTACCCCTCCTGCAGTCATGGCTCGAATGGTTTGAGCAAGTTGGCCGCCCCAGGTGCTAAGGATGGCTCTATGGCATTTCCTCAGGCACTAAAATAGCTCAGTTGCTGCTGAGCAACGGAGCAGTGTCTCCCAATGGGCAGAGCATTGCCCAGTAGGGGGCTTGCGAGCTGATCCCAGTCGGAGCACATGTGGGAGTCAGTCTCTGCCTCTCTGCCGCTCACTTAATAAAAAATAAAACAGAAATATCTAGTATTTCATCTGAAGTTGCTTGCTGCATTGTGCTGCAAACCACCTAGCTCTATCCCCCCAAACTTGAGTGAACTTTGCTGTGCACGAAAATGCCTCTTGTGACTGGTTTTGTGAACAAAGTATAAAAGGGACAAAATTGTAGTCTCTGCATCATTGTGATGTGTCTTAGGGTCCACATGTGCAGGACAAGAGACAATCTAGAAACTGAGCCAGTTTAGGGGTTTGCTATTTTAGAATTAAGTTTCCCATTTTATATGACCTAATGAAAGATGACAAGTGGACAGCCCCCTAGGAAAAGTAGTTGTGCCATATGGATATCCGTAAGGAAAGAGTTAAAGCAAAGAGAATAACAAGTTAAAGGTCCTGAGATGAGTGGAGTTCAGAGGACAACAAAGCTGAAAGGAAGTAGAAGCTTTCCTGGAGGAGATTCTCTGAGTATTGGCAGTAATTCTGAAGGTCTGGAAATCAACATATTTTTTTCCTGAAAACCCTGCTGAAGTTTCTCAGCTTCACTGCTCTCCCTGTAAGTGTGAGCAACATTATTACTCTGTAAACCATTAATGGTGGGAACTGCCTCTTCAGCAGAGTTGCTAAACAACCTTTGACAAAAGGTGTACTTGTCACACTTGGGAAGTCATTCTTATTCCACTGGATAGCATGGCACAGAGAAGAGACTGATTCTGATATTTACATACAGTTTTTGCCTCCCCAAACCAACAACCCACTTCTGCTAGTCAGTTGCTTAAAAGTCAAATTGCAAAGAGATCCAGAATTGAATATAATTGTACTTTTGTGAAGTGAGATAATCACATATGATCATTTGTCTGGGTGGATGTTCAAAGAGTCCTATCCAGCCCCCTCCCATTGCCCTCAGACCCCTAGCTTACATGCAGGGGCAAGGCCTCCTTAGAGGCTTACTTACTGCTGGCCTGTTTGTGGAGAATCTCTGGCTCATTACTAAAACTATTTTGATTCTGACATTATTCGGAACCAAAACATATCAAGATGATTTCAACCTATTTCTTCCTGATGAAATTGGAAACATATCTGTGTTCGTGCTGCTTGTCACCATGCAGCCAAATAAGTAAAGACAAAGATTGAATCTATGGGCGCTTTATTCAGATGGTCGGCGATCTGAGAAGATGGGGGTTCTGTACCCCCCAAACCATCTTTTTTTAAATTTCTTTTTATTTTTTTCATTTTATAGAGGAGACATAGAGTGTGAGAGAGAGAGAGAGAGAGAGAGAGAGAGAGAGAGAGAGAGAGAGAGAGAAAGGGGGGAGGAGCTGGAAGCATCAACTCCCATATGTGTCTTGACCAGACCAGTGCAGGGTTTTGAGCTGGTGACCTCAGTGTTCCCAGGTCGACGCTTTATCCACTGTGCCACCACAGGTCAGCCCCCCCCCCCAAAAAAAAACCATCTTAACACCTCATCTCAGGCATCCTTTTTTATAAGGGGAAGAAAGGCATAGGTAAGAAGCTTGAGATTTAGGAAGAAGTATATTAGATAACAGTCACAGTCCAGGGATTCTTCTGGCATTTCTTTATCTGCTGACCAGTGATTCTTTATCTGTGTCTTAGTCAGTGGGCATTCTGTCCTTGGAGCAACAAGGCTTAGATACCATTGTGTTTGTGGATCTCCTGGGCTACAATTGTGGATTGCTTGCAGCCTCATGAAGTCACATAGGCCCATTCATGTACCCAGCTCAGCTCATGGAACACAGCTTTATACTTGCATTAATCATTAATCCTATTGATTATAACTAAAAGCTGCTGTTACTAAAGCTAAATTTCTACCTCTGAGTGCCCCTATTACTGATCCTCATCTGAAATACCAAATGAAGGAGCCTCCTCAAAGGAGATGTTTCTCTATGACCAGTGATATATGATTCCCCCTATATCCCAAACTAAATGATGAACACTTCACCCTAGGTTAAATGTCTCATGTTTTTTTCCAGGAATATAAAGAATTACACAGCATTCTCCACCCCCACCCAAACACACACACTCTCCAGTTCACTCTGAGCACAAGTCCCTTACCTCCACCCCAATTCTCATCTCTCCAGCATGGTTTGATGGGGGTCTTGTGGAGAAACTTGGAATCCCCTGGAATCCTTTCCCTGGCTCACCAACTTGTCTGTAAAACTGGCTTAGCCACCTTATCCTTTCAGTATCTCCAACCAGGCACAATGCTCAGTTCTTGGCCACCTCTCTTTGCTTCTCTCACTCTTTCTCTCTCTATTCCAATTATATTCAAATGGTTTCACACATATTTTGTGATGTATTTCATTAACAAACAATATGCTGATGTCTCTTCTATCCAGATGCCTACCCCTTGCCCTTTCTGAAAAGAAGCTCCACAATCTCATTACAAACAATATAATTTCCCATTTCTTAATGTATCAGTGAAAAGAAATGTTCAATAGCCGACTTAGAAAAATCAAATTCCTTTTTTTTTTTTTTTGCAAGAATTGGAAGAAACCTTTCCATAAGGGCAGGAGGTAGTTACCTATGTTTAATGCCTTTCCTTTTAGGTTCAGCATTGAGGGAAGCTTCATAGGCTTTGCTTTCAAAAAGTAGCACAATTTCTTTGCTCAATATATAATTTAGCACTTATGTGCTAAGTCTTTGCCTATAGTATATTGAGGAATCCTCACAATAAACCTCAGACGTAGGTATTATTTTGTTTTATATGTAAAACAATGAAGTTTAGAATATTTCATTCATTCATTTAATAAGTATATGACAAGTACCATCCATTGCATTTAGAGACACGGAAGCTATTGATGGTCTTAATAAGAATGTTTTCCTTGGAGCAAAACCTTGGTTGAAGTGGTTTCAAGGAAGAAATTACTTGAAGGTAATAACTACTGTATAATCTGCTCTTTTAAAGAGTTTTTCTATGAAAGGACAGAGAGAGGGGGCTATCACAACAGAGGAAAGTGAATGTCAAATGAGGGCGTTGAGTAAAATAAGATGACAGCATTCTAGGATGGGAATGGTTCAAGTAGAGAAGGAAGTTTTGATAATGCGGGAAAGAAATAAGTGGCAAGATTTGCTCAGCTGAGAGCAGAGGGTTCATCCACAGTAACAGGAACAAGACACGAGAAGACAAGTGGGTGTGAGAGTTTGTGGCAATTCTCTCTCCTGACTTATTTTTCTGAGGAGAGTAGGAAGTAAAATCAGTAACTGAGATGAAGGATGGAGGAGGAGGCTTGAAAAAAAAATAAATTGGGAAAAGCATGGGAGAGTTAGGAAAATAAAAGTAGGCAAAGAGGTGGGTTGAACTGGGTTTGTACTTTAGCCAAACAAGTATGCCAAGGTGAAAGAGAAGCAAGGAAATGAAGGATGTTTGCGAGGGAATAATTACTGAATTACCCTGCCATTTTAAAAATTGCTAATGAGTAGAAAGAAGCCATGAAAGTGGTGAGGTATGTACGCTTGCAGATGAGTGGACTGGAAGCCTGATGTGCCGATGAGGGTTGACATATTGGTGGAGGCAAAGTACTGATGGAGGCAGGGAATTGGAAAGATAGGAAATGGTGGTCAGAGTTAAAATTGGAAAATGGAAGCCAATTATCTTTCTTAAGGTCACACAATATTATGATGAGAACTGGGATTCAAACTGTTTCCCTGCTCCTGTATCCCAGTCCACCCCCCTCAGCAGTACGGCTCAGAGAGGCTCCGTTGACCTTTATGGTGTCGTTCACGCAGATGAGAACCCATAGCTTTCTGATATTTATAGCTCCACACGAGACTGCAATGTGCAATTTCTCCTCTCTTTCTCCTCCCTCTCAAACTGCATACAGAAAGAGTAACTGGTTGAAATGGGCTTGGCTGTTTCCAGGAAGAACACATGTTTTCTGATGAGGGGAAACAGACAGGCTGGCTAACGTGAAAACATATGGTCCTTTATTGGTTTGGGGTTTAAATATCAGTTTCTGGTGTTTGTTTGTGGGGTTTTCTCCATGAAACTGATCATTATCTTCTCAACTCCATGCTTCCCCTGGGGTGGTTGGTTAAGGGAACCCACCCTCTTCAGATATTAACCATCCTCTAATTGCAAAACCACCTCAGGTCTCCCACGGTGTTATAAGTGGGGCAGAGTTAAATACAAAACAGATACTAAGGCACAGAGAAGTCCTGAGGCAGACTGGTGACAGCCCGGGAATGCTGAGAAGGAGGCCCGCTCTCCTGTGTGACTGCTGACAGCAGGAATGTTAACTCCAAACTTCCTGACTGTGTCTGGTCACAGCAGGAAGTCCTGTGCGCTCTCTCTCTCTCTCTCTCTCTCTCTCTCTCTCTCTCACACACACACACACACACACACACACACACACTTACATATGCATCAGAAAACCTGGAAAAGTTTGTGTTCAGGCTTTTAGTATGCCTAGAAGTCACCACATCTTGTAAGTTTTTAAAAAGTTGTGAGAAAAATATAATTTTTAGTCCTCAGAGCTTTACAATGATCATTTACATGAGAATTATCAAGGAAATAGGATTTGCTCCAATTGTGAAGTTGGGATATTTTGGAGTTGTGGCCTTTCAAATGATCACATAATTTGGTGAACACCCCTGGGTTCCTTGCGTCCCTACCTGAAGGGCCTATATCTGTGCTGCTCTCTCCCCAGCACACTCTCAGTGAGAGACACAGCTTCTCCCTCAAGAAGATGGGAAGCTGGCTTCTGTCCAAGGGAAATGCTATGTACTACATATATTTCAAAGAAAAGCACGACTCAACCAAAGACGCTGGATTTATCTAGAAAGAGAGTAGCAGGAGAAATAGTGTTAGTATGTGTATAAATGTGCGTGTGTGTGTGTGTGTGTGTGTGTGAGAGAGAGAGAGAGAGAGAGAGAGAGAGAGAGAGAGAGGGAACACTGTGAGGCAGGGAGCATGGAACCTATAAGAGAGATTAATAAAAGAATGAGGTGTACCTGACCAGGCAGTGGTGCAGTGGACAGAGCGTCAGAGTGGGACACTGTGGACCCAGGTTCGAAACCAGCCTGATTGTGGGCTCAAGATGAGCACTGGCTTACCAGCTTGAGCACGGAGTTGCTGGCTTGAGGGATCATAGACATGACCCCATTGAGCACGGGATCACTGGCTTGAGCCCAAAGGTTGCAGACTCAAAACCCAAGGTCACTGGCTTGAGCCGAAGGTCGCTGGCTTGAGCAAGTGGTCACTTGCTCTGCTGAAGCCACCCAGTCAAGGCACATATGAGAAAGCAATCAATGAACATCTTAGAAGTCACAGTGAAGAATTGATGCTTCTCATCTCTCTTCCTGTGTGTCTGTCCCTATCTGTCCTCTCTCTGTCACTCTCTCTGTCTCTATCACACACACACACACTAAAAAGAATGAGGTGAGAGTAACAGTGGTAATGAAATACCCACTTTGTAATCACTGTTTTAGTTGGTTTGTGTGATCCACTTCTGATGTGCATATTTTTCTTGAGTAATTATCCCAGATAATAATTGAAAATGCCATCAATGTGGTTTGACTTTTTAGGGTTCCTGCTGAGTAATTGAGTCTTAATGTAATTATTGTGTATTTAATGATTTTTCTACTATCTAGTTTCAATTCAGTTAAAATCACATTAGGAAGAATTTCTCATCAAGCAAATCAATTTGGCAAAATCCTTCATGAACTGAGTGAGAGTCAACACCCAACATCATGGTAACCATAATGTGAGCTGGAATTATGACCAATCTAGTTTGTCACTATTAAGAGGCTGCTGTTCCTGGATCAGGAAAACATACTGGACCTAAAAAAATGCTTTTTTATAGACCTAATATTTAAGGAATTAGCTCTTTCCCATCCCATTTTACTTATTTATACATCTTATCATGTCTAGTATGTCCTTTGATCAGCCCCATACCACTTCTAATTAATAAACTGAGGCAGAGAGAGAAGGAAGGAAAGGAAAGAAGGAAGGAAGGAAGGAAGAAAGGAAGGAAGGAAGGAAGGAAGGAAGGAAGGAAGGAAGGAAGGAAGGAAGGAAGGAAGGAAAGAAACGGGGATAAGAGAATACATTTGTTGAGAATATAGTGTGTGCCAAGCAATAAAGAGTGAGTCATGGGATTCAGCAAACACCTACTATGTGCAGACAGATTCTGCCCAAGTGCTGACGATGGTGCCCTTCCTTTTATGAAATTACAGGTCAGTTTCCATTGGATAACTGAGTGTCACCAGCCCTCATACCAGCAGGATTGGATCAAGAAATGATTGAAACTCAATGTAAATAGTTACATAATTTATAATTTTGTGCTTTCTAATTCCAAGCCACTATAGACAAATCATAATGCTTAGACATTATGAGGATTCTCACCAGAGGAAATATTAATATGACTAAAGCCTTCATGTGTGCCAGGCTCATGTTTGAGTTACATCCAATTCTCATATGGCTCACTATTGTCAGCAAGAAAACTATGAATGTGGGCCATTCACATCTGGATTCTGATCATGGACTAACAATGGAAAGTGCTTAACTGTACTTTGTTTGGAGTAAATAAATATAAACTAAGAATTAGGATGCCAAAACTCATGTCAATTTTAAATGACACTATCCTCTATTTTCACAACTCTCTTGCTTTGGGTGGTTCAATTGATGCAAACTTTTACCCAAAGGCTAAGAATGAGCAGCAGGAAGTAAAGCCAATTTGAAGAACTGTTGGAGTTGGTTCAAAACATGAGCAGTTCTCATGAGGGAGAGAAACTTTGTGTTGTTGGCCAGCCTCCTTTATTCTGCGAGACAAAACCATCACTTAGAGTTCGCCTCAGAAGACTGGCACTGCTTGTAATGCTGGTGCCCTGCATCTATCCTCTTGGAATTTGTGTGGCTCTGATTTCCAGCTTTTGGCATCTGCCTCTCTCTGACCAAAGGTTTTCTCTGACTTCTAGGCATGCTCTGCTCATAGGAATGGCAGACTGGAAATGCTGAGGATTCGCTGCTTCTGGGGGCAACCCTCAATCATAACTGAAGGGAATAACTACTCTTTTGCCTCTTGGTTGGGGTAACTCTGAGACTTACATATTATGCTGTCTTCCAGAATTCCCAGGAGGATTAAGCTCCAGTTAACCACAGCAGTTACTTAATTAATAATGCATTTTTTTAATTGGTTGACTTCTCCAACTCACTTTCCTGTTATCTTGTCAGTGTTTCCTCACCTTGGTTCACCTAGAATCCTAAATAATCATAGTTTTCTTATCCTAGATTATAAGGCAGTATTGAAAATCCAAACACCCACAGAAATGAGACAAGCTACAAAAATAGGAGAAGTGAGCTGGACAGAGATTATGCTAACCAGATGGTGCACACCCAGTCTAAAAGAGCCAGCTGCTCTTCCACCCTAGCCAATTGTTGCCATGTGGAAAAGTAGGCCCAATGTGGCCACCTCAAGTTTTTCATGAGAATCCAGAAATCCAGATTTTGTATAGAATCTCTTAATACATAAATGTTGGCCACAAATTCAGATGCATTAATAACATTGAACTGACCAAATAAAATACATCTGTGAACCATATTTGGCCCAAGAACCACTACTTTGTAATCACTATTACAGAAATACAGCCCTTAGCTGGAAAATCATAGCTAACATTTAAACTAACAAGAGTTGCTGCTCTGAAAATAGATTTTTGCAACCATTGTCACATTCTTATTTTCATTCCATTCTTACATTGTTATATCCAGCAATGCATATCTTCTAAAGAGAGAGAGAGAGAGAGAGAGAGAGACCCAAATGGAAAGGGAAAGCTAATCATGGACTTGGCATGTGATTGTGGTCTGGATTTATATGATATTTTTGGAGCCAACTGGAAACAAAACCACCACCCAAATCTGTCACAACGTATGCTGTCACTGTGAGTTTAAATTGGGTGGAAATGTTGTGAGTTTAATAAAATATAACTGCTGAGATGTACATATATATTTGGGTTTAGCCGATAGCTCTTTCAAGGGCATTGTGATGTCAAATACGTTTGGCAGGTTCAATTCTCCTAGCACCCACATTTGCACTGTTCTTAAGACAAGAGGTGATTGGAAGCACATGTGCTAACATTGACTATGCATAATGTGTGAAATTAAGGAAAGTGTGGAAACTTCACTTTGACTGTCATGGTCCTAATATAAGCTAACCCTTTCCAGTTGGGGAAATGGGGAGAGGATTATATTGTTTTCCTTCTTTTCCTTTTCTTTTTAAATTTTAGGAAACAACTTGAAGCTTTTAACCCACCTTTCATTTTGGCATGTAGGATCCAAACTACACAAGTAATAAGAGTTGGGATCCTGAAATTCCATCTTCTCTACTGAGAAAAACCAGTATCAAGGGTTTTTGTTTGTTTGTTTAGTTCTTTGTGTTGACCAGTTACCCATTTAAAAAATGAAAAACAATGACGTGCTATCGGTTTGGGAAAAAAAAGAACTTTATTCAGAGAGAAAAAGACTTACCAAAATAATTGAACAGTATTCTTCAAAAGTGTCGAGGTCATGAATTACTAAAGAAGACTGAAGTACTGTCATGGATTGGAGACTAAGGAGACATGACCACTACATGAAATATGAAACCCTGTACTGGGACATGGAACTGGAAATGGACCTACATGAAAAATAATGAACTGGTAAAATCTTAATAAAGTCTGTAGGTTAGCTATTAGAATTATACCAAGGTTAAAAATTTGCTATGATTACACAAAATCTTAATTGTAATGGAGCTGAGTGAAGGATATATGGGAACTCTGTGTAGTATTTTTGCAAATCTGTAAATCTAAAACAATCTCAAAATAAAAATAAGTTTTTAAAAAGACATAAACAGCCCTGGCTGGGTAGTTCAGTGGATAGTGTCAGCCTGGCCTATGGGGATTCTGGGTTTGATTCCCAGTCAGGGCACAAAGGAGAAATGTCCATCTGCTTCTCTACCCCAATCTCTCCACCTTCTCTCCCTTTTCCCTCCCAAAGCCAGTGAGTGGCTCAATTGGTTTGAATGTTGAACCCAGATGGGGTTGCTGGGTGGATCCTGATTGGGGTGTATGCGGGAGTCTGTCTCACTATCTCCGCTCTTCTCACTAAAAAATAAATAAATAAATAAGAAAATAAAATAAAAATACAGAAACAGAATTCAGGCGCACAAAAAGGATAGACCAAATAAGCAGAGCTTCTTACAAAACCCTGCATCAATAGGCTTTTGAATGGGGAGGATCTTGGCGCTAACTAACATAACACAAAATGGTATTTTAGTTCCATTTTACAGATAGAAAAACTCAAGTTCACAGAATTTTACCTGCCAAATTTTACTATCCAACTTGTGAGTGCAAGGATAAGAAAGGTAAGTAATTGTTAATTCCCACCAGGAACATTTTCTGGTCCTCAAATGTTTTATAATCATGATTCTAAGGCACCAGAAAAAATAAAATAGATAGTTTATAAAAGGCTAGATACAGGTAAGTACAAGAAACTGTAAAAAGTTTTTGAATGATGAAGATGATAATCTCAAATTAGTAGATAAAGGTCAGCTTATTCAATAGTGTTAAGACAGCTGAGTCTTAACACTATATATTAATATATGTGTGTGTGTATAATATATATATTTTAAATTATGGCTGCCTTCCCTAGCTTCTGGCCCTTATATCTACCGGACACTGTCAGCAGCGTACTAGAGTCATTGTGCTTCATTACCAGACACTCGCCATAAAAGAAAATGCCACTTTGACTTAAGAATGAACTTGATGAAGCAATAAAACTTATTGCTTTTTCTACTTAAATTTTTTTAATAGTGGTTATCCAGAACATTCTCTTAATACTTTCCAGGGCAGTTTTTATTTCTTTTATTAATTTTAATGTGGTGACACTAATAAATCAGGGTACATATGTTCAAAGAAAACATCTCCAGGTCATCTTATCATTCAATTATGTTGCATACCCATCACCCAAAGTTATATTATCCTCTGTCACCTTCTATCTGGTTTTCTTTGTGCCCCTCCCCTCCCCCCCTCCCACTCTCTCTTCCCTTCCCCCACCCCCTAACCCCCACACTCTTGTCCATGTCTCATAGTCTCACTTTTATGTCCCACCTATGTATGGAATCATGATGTTCTCAGTTTTTTTTCTCTTTTACTTATTTCACTCCGTATAATGTTATCAAGATCCATCCATTTTGTTGTAAATGATCCAATGTCATCATTTCTTATGGCTGAGTAGTATTCCATATTATATATGTACCAAAGCTTTGTAATCCACTCGTCCTCTGACGGACACTAGGGCTGTTTCCAGATCTTCGCTATTGTGAACAATGCTGCCACGAACATGGGGGCGCATTTCTTCTTTTGGAACAGTGCTATGGTGTTCTTAGGGTATATTCCTATATGTGGGATAGCTGGGTCAAAAGGCAGTTTTATTTTAGTTTTTTGAGGAATCTCCATACTGTTTTCCACAGTGGCTGTACCAGTCTGCATTCCCACCAGCAGTGCAGAAGGGTTCCCTTTTCTCCACACCCTCACCAGCACTTGTTCTGTGTTGTTTTGCTGATGAGCACCATTCTGACTGGTGTGAGGTGATATCTCATTGTGGTTTTAATTTGCATTTCTCTAATGACTAGTGATGTTGAGCATTTTTTCATATGCCTATTGGCCATCTGTATGTCCTCTTTGAACTTTCTATTCATTTCTTTTGCCCATTTTTTAATTGGATTGTCTGTCTTCCTGGTGTTGAGTTTTATAAGTTCTTTATAAATTTTGGTTATTAACCCCTTATCAGACATGTTGTCAAATATGTTCTCCCATTGTGTGGTTTGTCTTTTTATTCTGTTCTTATTGTCTTTAGCTGTGCAAAAACTTTTAGTTTGATATAGTCCCATTTGTTTATCTTGCCTTTTATTTCATTTGCCAGTGGAGATAAATCGCCAAATATATTGCTGCGACAGATGTCGGAGAGTTTACTGCCTATGTTTTCTTCTAAGATGCTTATGGTTTCACGGCTTACATTTAAGTCTTTTATCCATTTTGAGTTTGTTTTTGTGAATGGTGTAAGTTGATGGTCTAGTTTCATTTTTTTGCAGGTAGATGTCCAATTTTCCCAACACCATTTGTTAAAGAGGCTGCCTTTACTCCATTGTATGTTCTTTTTCTCCTTTGTCAAATATCAGTTGTCCATAAAGGTGTGGATTTATTTCTGGGTTCTCTGTTCTGTTCCATTGATCTATGTGCCTGTTCTTATGCCAGTACCAGGCTATCTTGAGTACAATGGCCTTGTAGTAAACCTTGATATCTGGAAGAGTGATACCTCCTGCTTTATTTTTTCTTTTAAAGATTGCTGAGGCTATTCATGTTCTTTTTTGGTTCCATATAAATTTTTGGAATACGTGTTCTATATCTTTGAAGTATGTCATTGGAATTTTAATTGGTATTGCATTGAATTTATAAATTGCTTTGGGTAATATAGACATTTTAATTATGTTTATTCTTCCTAACCATGAGCATGGTATATGCTTCCACTTGTTTGTATCTTCCTTGATTTCTTTTATCAATGTTTTATAATTTTCCGAGTACAAGTCCTTAACCTCCTTGGTTAAATTTACTCCTAGGTACTTTATTTTTTTGGCTGCAATAGTGTAGGAGATTGTTTTCTTAATTTCTTTTGCTGACAGTTCATTGTTGGTATATAAAAATTCCTCTGATTTCTGAGTATTAATTTTATATCCTGCCACCTTGCTGAATTCATTTATCAGGTCCAGTAGTAATTTTTGACTGAGACTTTAGGGTTTTCTATATACAATATCATTTACTTCTTGTTTTCCAATTTGGATGCCTTTTATTTCTTCTTCTTGTCTGATTGCTGTAGCTAGGATTTTCAGAACTATGTTGAATAAGAGTAGTGAAAGGAGGCACCGCTGCCTGGTTACTGATCTTAAGGGGATTGCTTTTAATTTTAGCCCATTAAGTATGATGCTTGCTGTGAGTTTGTCATAGATGGCCTTTATCATGTTAAGGAATGATCCCTGTATTCCCACTTTACTGAAAGTTTTGAGCATGAATGGGTGCTGGATTTTATCAAATGCCTTTTCTGCATCTATTGAAATTATCATGTGATTTTTGTCCTTCCTTTTGTTTAGGTGATGAATCACATTTATTGATTTGTGAATATTGAACCAGTCTTGCCTCTCCAGAATAAATCCCACTTGATCATGGTGTATGTTTTTTTCATATATTTCTGGATCCGGTTGGCTAATATTTTGTTGAGAATTTTAGCGTCTAAATTCATTAGGGATATTGGCCTATAATTTTCTTTCTTTGTGTTGCCTTTGCCCGGTTTTGGGATCAGAATTACGCTAGCCTCAGAAAAGGAGTTTGGAAGTCTTCCTTCCTCTTGAATATTTTGAAATAGCAAGAGGAGGATAGGAGTTAGTTCTTTGAATTTTTGGTAGAATTCACTTGTGAAGCCATCAGGCCCAGGACTTTTCTTTTTAGGGAGTTTTTTGATAACTGTTTTGATCTCATTTGTTGTAATTGGTCTGTTTAGGTGTTCTGATTCTTCCAGATTGTTTTTTGGAAGGTTATATGATTCAAGAAATTTGTCCATTTTACCAAGATTGTCTAATTTTTTGGCATATAGTTCTTCATAGTATTTTCTTACAATACTTTGTATTTCTGTTGTGTCAGTTTTTATTTCTCCACTTTCATTTCTAATTTTATTTATTTGGGTCCTCTCTCTTTTTTTCTTGGTGAGTCTAGTTAAAGGTTCATCAATCTTGTTTACCTTTTCAAAGAACCAGCTCCTGGTTTCATTGATCCTCTGTATTGTTTCCTTAGCCTCTATGTCATTTATTTCTGCTCTGATCTTTATAATTTCCTTCCTTCTACTGGTCCTGGGCTTAATTTGCTGTTGTTTTTCTAGTTCTTTTAGATGCAGGGTCAGCTTGCTTATTTGAGCTTTTTCTAGCTTCTTATAATATGCCTGTAGTGCAATAAACTTCCCTCTCAGTACTGCTTTTGCTGTGTCCCATAAATTTTGAGTTGATGTATGCTTATTATAATTTGTTTCTAGAAACTTTTTAATTTCTTCTTTGATCTCATTGTTATTCCATTCATTATTTAATAACATGCTATTTAGTTTCCAAGTGTTTGAGTATTTTTCAGTTTTTCTTTTGTGGTTAATTTCTAGTTTCATGGCATTGTGATCAGAGAAAATGTTTCATATGATTTCAATCTTCTTAAATTTGTTGAGACTATTTTTGTGTCCTAACATGTGGTCTATCCTAGAAAACGTACCATGAGCGCTTGAGAAGAATGTATATTCGACTGCTTTAGCGTAAAAAGTTCTAAAGATATTTATTAAATCGAGTTGATCTAGTGTATCCTTTAAGTCTGCTGTTTCATTATTAATTTTCTTTCTTGAGGATCTATCCAGTGATGTTAGTGGGGTATTGAAATCCCCTACTATTATAGTATTGCAGCTAATCTCGCCCTTTAATCCATCAAAATCTGCTTTATGTATGTCGGGGTTTCTATATTTGGTGCATAGATATTTATAATAGTTATATCTTCCTGTTTAATTGTTCCTTTTATCATTATGTAGTGTCCTTCTTTACCTCTTACTACAGCCTTTGTTTTAAAGTCCATTTTGTCAGATATAAGTATTGCTACCCCAGCTTTTTTTTTCATTTCCATTTGCATAAAATATTTATTTCCATCTTTTTACCTTCAGTCTATGTGCATCTTTTGTTTTTCGGTGTGTCACTTGTAGACAGCATATGTATGGGTCCTGTTTCTTTATCCACGCAGCTACCCTATGTCTTTTGATCAGATCATTTAATCCATTTACATTTAAGGTTATTATTGATATGTAGTTGTTTACTGCCATTTTATTCTTTAAAGCTGTATTCTTCTTTTGCTATATTCATTCATCCCTTTGAACTGTTCACAAGAGGCCCCTTAGTATCTCTTGCAGAACTGGTTTGGTTTTAATGAATTCCTTGAGGCTTTCTTTGTTTGGGAAGCTCTTTATTTCTCTTTCAATTTTAAACGTTAGCCTTGCTGGATAGAGTAGTTTTGGTTGTAGGTCTTGTTCTGCATTACTTTGAATATATCTTGCCATTCCCTTTTGGCCTTAAGTGTTTCTGTTGAGAAGTCTGATGTCATTCTTATGCGGGCTCCTTTGTAGGTGATAGCCTTTTTTTCTCTAGCAGCTTTTAAAATTTTCTCTTTATCCCTTAGCTTTGGTATTTTTACTATGATGTGTCTTGGTGTAGATTTCTTTGGGTTTCTTTTTAATGGGGTTCTTTGTGCTTCTTGAATGTGTGGAATGTTTCCCAGTCTTAATTTAGGGAAGTTTTCTGCTATGATTTGATTGAACAAAGTTTCTATTTTCTGTTCTCTCTCTTCTTCTTCAGGGACCCCTATGATGTGAATGTTGTTTCTCTACATGTTGTCACAGAACTCCCTTAGAGTTTCCTCACATTTTTTGAGTCTCTTTTCCTTTTTCTTCTCTGCTCCTGTGCCTTTGTTTATTGTGTCCTCTAACTCGCTGATTCGATCCTCAGCATCAGTCACCCTGCTTTTAATTCTTTCCATTGTGGTCTTCAGTTCTGATACTGTATTTGTCATTTCTGTCTGATTCTTTTTTATTATTTCAATTTCGTTTTTTATACTTGTTATCTCTTTATTTAGGTGTTCATAATGACTATTTATTGTTGCTCTAATTTCTTTGAACATCCTATCATTATTTTAAATTCTGCATCTGGTAATTTGATTATATCTGATTCATTCAGGTCCTTCTTTGGGGATTTCTCTTGATTCATTTGGGTTGCATTTTTCTGCCTGACCATTTTGTCTGTGTATAAGAAGGTTGTGGTCACTGTAGTCCAATGGGTGTTGCCTTACTGTTCTCTAGGTGTGGTCTGTCTGCAGACCTGCCAGCTTCTCTGCCACTGCCTGGGGCGGTTGGGTATGGGCGTTGCCAGCGCTGGCCCACTATGATTGTTGCTGTGATTTTTACCTCTCCTCGGCGGAAAGGCAGAACACAGGGGTTGTGTTCTCGTGCCTGGCTCTACAAGCCTCAGCCTGCCTGGGCCTTCACCTTGCCCCCACAGGTTGGGTTGTGCACTGCACTCAAGCCACAAGCTTCAGTACCAAGGGTAGAGTTGAGCACCTTTGCTCAGCTGCAGACCCAGCCTGTTCCCCGGCTTCCGCCCAGCCCTCTTGGTCAGAGCCTGCTCGCCACAGTTTCTCGGGTTGGATGGGGCTGCTGACATGCACTTAGCTGTGAGCCTCTGCCCGTCTGGAGCTTTAGCCCCGCCCCTGAGGCCAGGGCCTGTCTGCGCAGGATTGCAAACCATGGTTTATCAGACCAGGCGGAGCTGCTGGTGTGCGCTCAGCTGCGAGCCTCTGCTCATCTGGGGCTCTAACCCTGACGCTGCGTTCAGAGGCAACTCACACACGCAGGATGGCAAACTGTGGTTTCTCAGGCTGGGCTGGCCTGCTGCCGTGTGCTCAGCCATGAGCCTCTGCCTGTCCCTGGTCCAACCCCCTCCCCCAGTCAGGGCCATCTTGCGCAGGGTCCAGGGTCGCAGAGCAGATCTCTGCCTGTTCCTGGCCTCCTGCTTTTCCCCCGCAGGTGGGGCTACAGGCAGGCCCGCAGTTGCCGGACCGCTTCCACACATCCCCTTCACCCCTGCTGGGCTAGACTGAGCTCACACTGGCTGGTTCTCTGCCCCCTCTGACAGAACCGCGTTTCAGTGTCCTGCCGCCACTGTCCCTCCAGCAAGCCCTCAGCAGTGTGGGTGGGTGCACTGCAGCTCAGACCCTAACACTCCATACTGTAGTCCTGGAAGCTCCCTCCGTCTAAGCAGCTCTGCTCTAAGTGCCACGGGAGAGCTTGTTTGGCTGGTGTCCTGTCTCCCTTTGCTGGTATTGCTAGTTCCAGGGGAAATAATTCGTTTTTGATTAGGGAAGTGACTTAGCCCAGGTGTTAGGGTGGCTGTCCCTCAGAGTGTTTGTCCCTGTGCCTTCAGTCCACACTCTCTTCCCACTGCTCTGGTCCTCTCCTCTGTCCCCGTTCCCCAGAGCCCCAGGTGCATGGTTGTGAGGGAGGTTTTCTGCACTGTCTCTTTAAAAAGAATCTTGGGTCTGAGAAAACTATCTCTTTCTCACAAATAGTATCCTCACTTGTTTCACAGCTCAATACTGTCCAAATGCCTCTTCTAGACTCTGGGGCTGCAGGCTGAGGCTTTGTTCCTGGGACCCACGCGGGTCTCTCTGGGCTGCCGTTTGCTCCGGGGAGCTGGGCAGCCCTCTTCGCATTTTCGCTTTTCCTACCAGTCTCAATGTGGCTTCTTCAGTGTTCCTTGTTTGAAGAGTCCATTTAATTTAGTTCAAATTTGGTTTATCCAGATGATGGTTCTTCAAATTAAGTTATAATCCACTTTGGTTCTGGGAGTTGAAAGTTGGTACGTCTGCCTACTCCATCGCCATCTTGCCGTTGTCCTAAAACTTATTAATTTAGCTTTATAAATAGTTAAAAATAGAGTAATTCATAATAATAATTCATAATTTATAATATATAATTAATAATTATTTTATAATAATTTTACCCTTGATTACTCATTTTTTTTATTCTGTGTTGGAAAGTGAGAAATAGACATAAACAAATTTTGTTACACCCAAAAATACAAGTGTTGTCTCAAGATAAAGTACTTATGCAATTATATGCACGGCGAACAAAACTGACATTTTTTAAATGAAATCTTCCAAATGATCAATGCATGATATTATAAAATCATGTGTGTTAAAAGATCTATTTAAAATGCAAGACTGACCAATGGATTTTTTTTTTTTTTTTACAGGGACAGAAAGAGAGTCAGAGAGAGGGAGAGAGAGGGACAGACAGACAGGAATGGAGAGAGGTGAGAAGAATCAATCATCAGTTTTTCGTTGCGACACCTTAGTTGTTCATTGATTGTTTTCTCACATGTGCCTTGACCGCGGGCCTTCAGCAGACCCAGCAACCCCTTGCTGGAGCCAGCGACCTTGCGTCCAAGCTGGCGAGCTTTTTCTCAAGCCAGATGGGCACCATGCTCAAGCTGGCTAACTCGGGGTCTCCAACCTGGGTTTTCCAAATCCCAGTCAGACGCTCTATCTACTGCGCCACTGCCTGGTCAGGCTGACCAATGGATTTTAATATAACAGAGTAGGGAAGTTCCATTGATATGGTTCAGAATCCACACTGCAACTAAGCTTTAAGAAGTTACTCCTTGCCTGACCTGTGGTGGCACAGTGCAGAAAACATTGATCTGGAATGTTAAGGTCACCAGTTCCCAACCCAGGGCTTGCCTAGTCAATGCACATACAGGAAGAGTTGATACTTCCTGCTCCTCCCCCACCTCCTCTTTCTCTCTTTCTCCTCTCTGTAAAATCAATCTTTTTTTTTTTTTTTTTTTTTTTTAAAAAGGAGCTACCCCTTCTTGAGTACCACAATTTCTATGTGAGGCCAATTTTCTTCACATACTTTAACCAAAATAACATATAGCAACCCACTGAATGCAGAACCAGATATGGGAATCAAGCTGTTCTTTGTGAAACAAGACATTAAAGAGATTTGCTAAAACATTTTAAAAATAGAAGCTACTTACCTGACCTGTGGTGGCACAGTGGATAGAACATTGACCTGCAATGATGAGGTTGCTAGTTCAAAACTCTAGGCTTGCCCAGTCAAAGGCACATACGAGCCTAACCAGGCGGTGGCGCAGTGGATGGAGCATCGAACTGGGATGCGGAGGACCCAGGTTCGAGACCCCGAGGTTGCCAGCTTGAGTGCAGGCCCATCTGGCTTGAGCAAAAGCTCACCAGCTTGAACCCAGGGTCACTGGCTTGAGAGGGGGGTCGCTCAGTCTGCTGAAGGCCCGAGGTCAGGGCACATATGGGAGAGCAATCAATGGACAACTGAGGTTGCAACAAAGAAACTGCTGATTCATGCTTCTCATCTCTCTCCATTTCTATCTGTCAGTCCCTCTCTCTGACTCTCTCCCTATGCCTGTAAAAAAAAAAAAGGTATATACGAGAAACAACTACTGTACTATGTATTGATGCTTCCCGCTCCTCTCTCACTCTCTCATCTTAAATAAATAAACATAATATTTTAAAAATTTAACTAACTTACTCTTTTCACTAATTTGTTGATCTATTTTAGATAATGAAGTTATCTTCATTACATATACTACACTGCCAAAAAATTTTTTTGATGCATCCACAAAAACACTTGTTCTTACCTAATTCGAGTGTATTGATCTCAAATCTGACATTAGTTTTTCTCTGTAAGCTACAATTATTTTGCAAGTCAGGATTTTAGGTTTTCATCTTATTGAAAAATTTTCAACATTTAGTTTAACATAATGAAGTAGAATGTCTTCTTAGGCATCATCTTTGTGAAAATATAATAATTTATATAATGCAGTAAATACACTAATACACTAAAAGACATGATTACATCAGAATTTGGCTACAATTTCAAAATAGAACATATTAAAACACTTATTTTAAGCATAAAATTTGTGCAAAACGTATTTAAATTCTACTCAGGCAAAAATTTGTGTTTGTAGCTCTTGAGTTTGTGTACTTATTGAGTACAATTTTGTTTGATGCTCCAGCAGTAGTCTCCTCATCACTAACAGCTCCAAGATTTTCAGGAAACTTATCAAGTTGACTATTCAGGAAGTGAATCTTAATGCTCATGTTACATCCAATGTCGTGGAAAACCAACAGCATCCTTTGAACCAGAAGTTCATAGTTTTCTGCTTTTTTTGTTGCCAAGGAAGTTCTTTGTAACTGCCATGCTGCTTTCTCCTCCTTATTCATCTTCCTGGCAAATTCTTCATCACATATTAGGGTTTAAATTTGAGGTCCATTGAATACACCTGCTTTTATCTTCTCATAAGACAAGGCAGGAAAAGCAGAAATAATATGTTGAAAACATTCACTTTCTCTATTCAAAGCCTGAACAAACTGCTTCATTAAGCCAAGTTTGACATGAAATGGGGAAAAAATGATCCTGTCTCAATTAACTACAGGTTCATTCACAATATTTTGCATCCCAACTTCCAGAGCTTCACGTTTTGGCCTCTCCTCTGTGTCCAGTGTTTCTCCCGAGCTCAGCTGTCCCATAAACACAGAAAGGAAGGATACTTCGTGAAACCTCTCTGTTGTCCTAGCAGGAAATTGACCATTTTATGATCCACACAAATGATCCAGTTGTGCTCCTCATACTTCAGAAAGTCGAGGAAAATTTTTATGTCATTATCATCTTCTCGCAGATGAGTTGAATAAACAATAGGAACTGCTGCATAAACATTACTGTTGTGTAGGAGAACACATTTCAGACTCTGTATAGAGCTGTCAGGAAATAACCACCATTCTGTTGGACTGTCCAAGTGGTAACACCTAGCTGACTGAGAAGACTACTGATATCAGGACAGTAAACAAAGTGTTTATCTTTGAAAAAAAAGTCCGCAAAAATGTGTTCACGCTTCCTGAAATGGGATACTTTAGCTGACCAATGAAGTACATTCTTTTCTTGAAGCCTAGAGGCTAATAACTCATCTCCTTGCTTTGATAGGCACAAATGTCTTACTAAGTCATTCAATTAGGGTTGGCTAAACTGCTGAGGGGTTAATGACTGCTTGGCATCAGAAGAACACCCTTCAGATTCTACAACCGTTTCCTCATGCATCTTATCAAAATACACTTTCTTCGTCCTTAGAAGAAATAAAGTCATTGAAAACTGGAACTGGGAGTATCTCAGAGTGTGGGATAGGTCGTATTGCTGAAGGAATATTAATTAGGATATGCGATCATATGTCGTTTTTTTTGTTTTGTTTTTTTTTTTGTCGATGTCCTTTGTATGGATCAGACAGAAATAACAGTTACTGCTGTGGTCCTTAGGTTCACGCCAAACCATGGGAATACCAAAAGGCATTCCTTTGCGTTTTCTTTTTGTTCAGTCACGAAGCATTTCCTCACAATTATGACACACAATATGAGGAGCCCAATTCTTGTCTTGATTGTTAAGGGGAACTTGAAAATAGGCATTATATGCACATGTCACAAATGATGAAATATTGAACCTTTGACGTTGAAGTGTGTAACAGCCACATATAGAACAAAAGGTGTCAGGACTATTCTTACATTTATGCCTACTTGAAGAAGCCATGATTCAATCTTAAAACAAAATAAAAGGGTGTTTTCATCAGATAATAATTTTTACATTTAAAAACAACTACAATTATGTAAAAACGATGTTTGTAAAACATGAATTGCCTTGTGGTTATGTTCAATCCAAGAGTCGTTGCCCTTTAACTCCAATTTAAAAACCATTGAATGCCATTAACAGTTATAAAAAGAAATTAAAATTGCATACAAACTAGAGCATACACCAAAACACGGATTTCAGATTTGCAATCAGTAATGCATATGTATAGGGAAAAAGTTCTAAAACCTCATGCAGCAGAAAACAAAAAAATAATTGTTCCCCAGTGCTATTTATGTTAACATATAGTTAGTGTTTATTAATATTTTTAAGACAAATTAATAAATATTTTTAAATGATTTGTTTTAGTTTTAATACAATAAAATATAGTTCTATATAACTTACATTAAAATAATTTTTTAAAGGTCCTCAATAATTTTAAGGATGTAAAGAGTCCCTGAGGATAAAAGTTTGAGAACCACTGCTCTAGATCATCTTTTTATAACATCATTCCTATTAAGCTTTAAAGAAAAATTATAAAATTATCTTTAGGGGGCTATTTGGGATTTGTTGATTTTTTTTCTTGGTTGTGATAGTGAGCCAGCTGATGGTTGCTTACAGAGAGGGCAAAGGAAGAAAAAGGCCTGAATTGAGGGGTTAGAACTAGACCAAAATTAGGAGGGACTTCCCAGAGAGATCTCACATGTTTGCCTTGTTTGATGTAATTTTTCTGGCTTCTTATAATGAAACTGCTCAATAAATATCTTAATTCAATAAAAGTTATTCAGCACATACCAAGTGAAAACCACAGTGCTTTTGAGAATATATATCAAGTAAGATATGGCCCTAACAGCACAGTCTATTGAAAGAAACAAACAATAACAGCAAACTTGTGTGTGTACTAGGCATTATTCTGCTTTCCTCCAGATATTTTCTGATTAATCCTCATTAAGTATCCTATTTTAGAATAATTCTCATCTATCAGAAAAGAAAATTGAGTTTTAGAAAAGATTAAGATTACAATAAACTACAGTGCTGAGAGAAGAACCCAGATGCAATTGATGTAAATGTTTGAACTTTCAACTGTCCCTGAAAGTGATACTGAAGATGTTATAACAGAGTTCAAACAGAGTGAGAAGAAGAGGTCAATAAAAAGAGAGGGAAACCTGGCATTGAGGTGGATCTTGCAGGAAAAGTAGACCCTCTACCAAAGGTTATCTGGAGGAAGGAGGGGCTCCACAGGAAAGGTTACTGCCTGAACAAAAAGCCCATCACAACTAGGATGTCTGGCACATTTGGAATATTGTGATTTGAGACTGGAAAAATACATAGAGCATTGTTGAAGAAAGCTTTAAAAGGGAATTTGAAGATTTAAGATTTTGTTCTAGGAGGGTGGCAGCCTTAAAGGCCTTTGCAAAGGAAAGTGCCATGCTCTAAGCTGTGCCTTAGGGGGGTAACAACAGGCACACTTAGACATCTGCATTTGCTTAGCCATGGAAAGCTCAAGGGGTGTAACTCTTCTGCCAAAGGAATTCCTAATGATTTAATTTGCAGCAGGCCAGAGCTTCTGCTCGCTTGGCATTAGAATGTTGTGTGTGGCTTTGTTTTGACAAACTTTGGTCATGATTTGCTAACATGAAGCAGAGCCCGGGTCATGACTCCCTTTGCAGCAGGAAGCTCCCTGCTAACAGTTGAACCATGTTCTCAAAGACAAGCCTTCTTTCTTTCTTGACCTCCTTGTCTCTTGCTTTCTCTTTTCAAATGGTGGGTGTTAACCTGTTGAGATCTTCTTTGAATGTTTGCAGAAAGTTGGTTTTTAACCACCGGTGGTCTCAAGCAAGCTCTAGCAGGGCCAGAAATCAAGAAGCAGGAAACCTTAAGGCGTCCACCTGTAACCACTCAGGCTATCACCCACGTTCCCAGAGAGCCAAGAATCTACATTTATAAATTTCCTAAGAGGTTGTTGAGTGAGATGCTACTATTTTTCAACATTCTACTGTGTACATGTAACTTAGTAATAATATTGGGATGGCTTGCTATAATAAAAGACACATGGAACTATAACATTTTAAAGTAAAAACAAAATGCAAAGGCCAACCTCCAAATATCAAAAAATAAATGCACAGGCATACCTGCTAATTGTGGTGAGGTATGATTGAATAAATTGTAAACAACATAAAAAATAAAATCACAACCTCAGGAAGTCTTATTATCCACAGTCCACATTCTCAAACCAATTTCTAAAAACCCCAACTAGATTCAACTGAACCAGCCATTATTTGTGGGAAATCTCTACAACTGTTAGACTAACTTTAAACATTTTCTTTTTCTTAACTTTTCTTTTTTTTTTTTTTTTTTTTTGAGAAAGAGGCATGGGGAGAGGGAGACAGGAATATCAATCTGTTCCTGTATGTGCCCTGATTGGGGAATTGAACCAGCAACCTCTGTGCTCTGGAATCACGCTCCAACCAACTGAGTTATCTGGCTAGGTCTTTCTTAACTTTTTCTTTTAAAGTTATGTTTATGTTTAACATCTCAAGTAAGTTAACAAAAAAGTTAAATAATTTTTTTTTCCTGGGTGTAGGTAATTGAAGCAAAAAGACCTGAATAAATTTGTTACCTTTTGTATTAGAAGACAAGCATCTTTCTCTCTCTCTCTTTTTTTTTTCTTTTTTTTTTTTTTTACAGAGACAGACAGACAGGAACAGAGAGAAATGAGAAGCACCAATCATCAGCTCTTCGCTGCAACACCCTAGTTGCCCATCAACTGCCCTCTCATATGTGCCTTGATGGCGGGCCCTCAGCAGACCAAGCAACCCCCTGCTCAAGCCAGCGACCTTGGGTCCAGGCTGGTGAGCCTTCCTCAAACCAGTTGAGCCCACGCTCAAGCTGACGAGCTCAGGGTCTCGAACCTGGGTCCTCCGCATTCCAGTCCAACGCTCCATCCACTGCACCACTGCCGGGTCAGGCAAGAAGACAGGCATCTTTTCCCTTATAACAGATAGTTTGGATATGTGCAAGAAGAAGACAAGCAAGAAAGAGTGATGGGAAATTCTAAAGTGAGCAAAACATTTCCATTTAGGATGCATTTATTTTTGGAGATACTTGAACTCTAAAACAATTTGCATCTCTTTAAAGCAGTTTTCTTAATTAAAATGCTATTTTTCTTTTATACAGCATAAATTTTAAATTTAAATGGATTTTGTATCATCACCCAATTATGCATTTTATATCCATTTAAAACACATATACCCATTTTATGTCTTTCTTATTACATAGCTTTTGATTATGTTGTAAACTGGAAATCACTGGCTTCCATTTCTCACAGCGTAATGTCTATGACTGCCAACACAAGTGATTTTCAAGTTTAAGCTAAACTTTTTCAAGTGACTTTATCTTTCAACTTTTCTATCTTGCCCTTTACAGAAACAGAAACTCTGAATAAATATGACATAAATGAACTAGAAAGATTGCTCATTTTTTTTTCAGTTGCTGTGGCATTCCTTCTTTCTGATTTTTGTCTTCAGCATAAAGGTGGTTTGCAGATAGGTAATAGGGAAATCTTGGCAGATGTCATGAACGTGGCAACCTGAGAAATCACACTGACACAAGAAGGGCCTGATGATGCAAAGGACATTACTTCCTATGTATTTGTCTTTATTGGAGTGTCCAATAAAAGTTTACAGCAGGTTGACAGTGTGGAAAGTATGCCACCATTTTAAGAACAGTAAATAATGAACCAGGAAGAAATAATGGGAATACCTGGAATCCATCTTCAGGAAACTTGGAATACCTCCAAGACACATGTCTAGGTAACTTGTAAGTGAATGGCCTTTCTTTATAATTAGCTATGTGAATATCAACATTTTCTAGTCCTTGGGACTGTTGGCTTGTTATAAATTATTCAGTGACCACAACATTTTGTGTTTCATCCCAGGATCCCTCTGTTTTATTACTTTGGGATAAAGTCCAGCTGCATTGGTCAAATATTTCAAGCCTTTCATAATTGAGTCCCCATTAGCTATTACAGCATTACAGATGCTGGAATACTGAGGACTAAAGGATACATATTTAAGGAAAGATGTAAAGAAGAAGGAAAGCTAGGTATAAGGCAGAAGAAGGTGAAAACATGGAAGCTTGGGAGGGCAAGGTGTGTTGGGAGAATGGTAAATTATACGGTATGACTGGAATGTAAGATACATGGAGGGACTTAGGAAAGATACATTTTCAAAGAGAAGTAGAACTGTGTCACATAGGGTCTTGTGAGCCATGCTAATGAGGTTGAATTTTATTTCTGTAGCCATTGGAATAAGCAGCAAAGACTTTTGCAAGATAAAGTATTATAATCAATGCTGAGTTTTAGAAAGGTGACTAGCAACAGATGGATGTCCTTACTAAAATTGTTAGAAAGGGTCAGATAACCTCCAAGGGTCCTTTTAAATACTGTAATTCCACAAAAAAAGAACCTTTTACAGTTGTTAGAAATTACAGAGATTACCAAGAGGCCCAAGACATCATGGTGAAAATATTTGGAAAACTGGCAAACTCCTCTTTTTCCATATGTTATTTCCAAAGAAGATAATATGTAATTCTCTCTCCCACTGAAATTATTTTGTCTTGGAAAAAAAGGCCCAAAATATTTAGAAAAATACACTTTACCTCCTCCACTCACCAACATACTTATTTTTTTTGAAGAGCTAGTTTCTTAGTATCTCCATGAGCCAAATTTTAGCCCACAAGAATTTTCTTAGAGAATAGATTCTGCTAAGTGTTCTTCTAATATAATTCTTTTGGAAATCTATGGTAGCTGAGTGTAAATTGTCATAGAATGTAAGAGAAAAAAGAGAACATTAGGCACAGTAAGTGCTCAATATTAAAAATGTATTATGAAGTATCTGAGACTTTTTAGCTCATGTTAAAAATTAACAGCTAGTCAATGTCTGACCAGGTGGTGGTGCCGTGGATAGAGCATCAGCTTGGGACGCAGAGGACCCAGGTTCAAAACCCCAAGGTTGCCGGCTTGAGTGCAGGGTCACTGGCTTGAGTGTGGGATCAAAGACATGACCCCATGATCTCTGGCTTGAGCCCAAGGTTGCTGGCTTGAGCAAGGGGTCACTTGCTCTGCCGGAGTCCCCCTTCCCCATCAAGGGACATATGAAAAGGCGATTCAGTGAACAACTAAGGAGCTGCAATAAAGAATGAATACTTCTTATCTATCTCCATTTCTGTCTGTATGTCCCTCCCTCTGTCTCTTTCACATGCAAAAAATATAAAATTAAAATAAAATTAAAAAACTAAAAATTAACAGCTAGTAGCCTGACCTGTGGTGGCACAGTGGATAAAGCGTCGACCTGGGAACACTGAGGTCGCCAGTTCAAAACCCTGTACTGGTCTGGTCAAGGCACATATGGGAGTTGATGCTTCCAGCTCCTCCCCCCTTTCTCTCTCTCTCTCTCTCTCTCTCTCTCTCACTCTCACTCTCACTCTCTCTCTGTGTCTCCTCTCTAAAATGAATAAAATAAAAAGAAATTAAAAAAAAAATTTTAAAAATTAACAGCTAGTCAATAAAGCATGGAGACTTCAGAGTTTACATAATGTATATTTTAGTATTCTATTAGGTGACTATTTATTGATGGGGATTTTTCAGACCATTTTTATATATTTTTGAGGACCGTGAGGGGCACTGTAGATATATTGGTAAACACAGACACAGTTTCTGCCTTCATGGAACTTACATCTAAATTCAGGATACAGAAAGATAAATAAGCAGTAATAGTAATATGATATAATAAAAATGATAGTGTGAAAGTGCTTTGATGAAGGAAATACAAGGTGTAATAAAACCACTCAGAGTAAATGTAGAGGACAGGGCTCCTCTACATGTCCTTGAATAACCTGCAACTAAGCCGACATCTCTAGTGTTAGCAGAACCTGGCCCATCAATCAAGTGGTCAGGGAAGAGAGCAGATGCTAATATGAGCTGACTTTAGGCAAAGACCCAGTGCCAAGAAAAATAATTGCATTCTAGAAACCACATGGTTCACCCTAGCTGGAATTTATATATACACTGTATGTACGCTGAGGATGCGGGTGAGGAGCAGGTAGAAGGGTGGGGTATCGATAGATGAAGCTTGAGAGGTGGGTAGGTAGGGGTCAGATTCTACCAAGACTTGTAATCCTTATAACAGAATTGAGGAGTTATCCTGAAGGCATTGGAGAACCATAACTGATTTAAACAGAGGAATGATCATGATCATATTTGAATCTCAGAAAGACCACTCTGACCATAAAGTAGAGAATGGACTGGTAGACGTGGGAAAGTTTCCCAGTACAGAAAATGTAATCATCCTTAGGAGAGGCCATGAAAACCTAAACGAAAAGAATGGGAATAGAAAAAGAAATATATTGAAGAGGTATTTACAAGAGAATATAGTTAAGACTTGGTGATTGTTGTTCATAGTGAGGGGAAAACGGGAGACAAGGTTAATTCCCAGGTTTCTGGCTATGTACTGAGAGAAGACACTTAGATAAGAGAAGCAGATGAAGGTGTGAAGACAAGGAGTTCACTTTTGTTTCTGTGTGTCTAATGGACATTCAAACAAAAAAATCTAGTAGTTAATTGGATATGTATATGGACCTGGACTCTGAATGAGATTTGAGAGTTATTAAGATGGTTATAGGAGACACTAAGATGATTGTAGGAGACAATGTGTGTAATGCTTAAATCTTCTAGGTAGCAAAACTTCTAAGCATCCATGAGTACTACTTAAAACTACAGAAATTGGCCTCACCTGTGGTGGCTCAGAGAATAAAGCTCTGACCTGGAATGTTGAGGTTGCTGGTTTGAAACCCTGGACTTGCCTGGTCAAGGCATATACAAGAAACAACTACTATGAGTTGATGATTCTCACTACCCTCCCTCCACCTTTCTCTGTGTCCTCTCTCTCTAAAAAAATAAATAAATAAAATTGGAAGAATTGCTTCACATCTCAGCCCTTTTTACCATAGCCCTGCAATGCACAAAAGTTTATTCATTTTCATATCTAAGATCCTAAGGGTATTCACATCTTTCATCCAACATAGAATTCTGTCTAATCTCAAAAAAATTACTGATTTTGAAGGAATTATTTTAATATTCTTGGAGCTTACCTTGATTTCATCACTGTTCTTGTAATCTAAAGAAAGCTTTAAAAATTTTTGTGATTACTTCCATAAAAGCATAGAATTCAAAAGAGTAAAATCAGGACATTTGGTTTCAGGTAAAATAACTAAGTTATGTTTTAAGGGGAATTTTTTGAGTCATCTTATATTTAATTTAAACTGTATCCTTTCTACTCTCTTCTTAAATCGTTTTTAGCTTGCCCTGACATGGCCAGAAATTATTTAGAAACCCTTGTTCCCAAAGGTCAAATTGCTTTTCTAAAGTACATTTGGTTTCTAAAAGTTGGCATTTCTAAACTCCTGGTGTCAATACAAAGAGCACATACATATTCCAACAATTCATGGATTGTTGTCAGTGAAAGGCTCAGTGCCTGGCCTTTGAGAGGAAGAGCACAGCACTTTTCTTCATAGGGGGAAGTGATGGAGCTATTATTAGCTATTACTTGTAAGACATCCCTGATTCTGTGGACATTCAAAAGAGGATGCAATGAAAATGGGTCCCCCGGTGACATTTTGACTGATAGCCTTTCCCTCCCATCTACCCTGCAGCAGAGGTTGCTCAGGCTCAGTTTGTTAACCTTGACCTCTCCTATCACCATGGAAACACAACACTGTCAAGGGAATTTCCTCTGTAATTACCATTCAGACTATTAAAAAATAGCATAGGAAAAGCATTGCCTGCTTCATCTTGCCATTTGGCCTTTTTCTTTAGACCAAAGAACTTCCCAGCAATTTCTTTGAAAGTTTGGTGTGGTGGCTATCAGACTTTTATTTTGTGGTATGTTCATGTTTAAGGAGTTGAGGCTCATCTGAGTATAGTATTAAAATATTTGGGAGAACGATATTATCCTTAATACCATGAGCTTCTCGGAACTGTGAGCAAGTATATAGTGTGTATATGCATGGCACTTAGGAAAGGTCCATAGCTTTCCTTATAAATTATAACATCCAGAAAAGATAAAGGAATGAACTGGTCCCAGACTGTCAGATAAGCAGAATGAAGACCAAAAAGATTGTCCTTCTTTTGCTTCCTCTCTTTCATCTTCTCTTTTTTCTTTTCCTATTTTTTCTCTGCCTCCTCCTCCTTACTCTTTTTGTCTTTCTAAAGTGACAAGCTGTATACTTTGAATTTTGTGTTGGTTAATGTTAAATAAAATGGAGTAATTCACATGAAAGGCACAGTGGGCAAAGAATGGAAATGCAGTTGGAAAAGTAACTAGACTCATGATAAAGATTACCAAGAGGTAGGCAAATTATTTCAGAAACACAGGGGTTTTGGATATCAATTAATGCAGGGGCCTTGGAAACCCAGCAGACAGGACCTGGTGTTTTCTTTTCTTTTTTCTTTTTCTTTTTTAATCACTATATTGGAATGACACTGGTTATTATAATTATACAGGTTTCAGTTGTCCAATTCTACAACACATCTCTGTACACTGTATTGTGTGTTCACCCCTCAAGTCAAGTGTTCTTAATATATGTTTTCCAGTCTGCTTGTTGCCTTGGCAATTGAGTCTTACCTTCTATTTTTAGGAATGGAGCAGATCAGCAGTGGCTGAGGTACAGTGCCCTCAAATTTACTAGGGAAAGAATGTGACAGTGACCTTGAAAATTCTAGGAACTCTTACCTGACTTGGACTCTACCCCCCAAGAGAATAGAAAAGGTGTATTTTTCTTGCCTTAATGAGAAGAACACAGTGTTCTTTCTTTGTGATGTTTTATCATGTGCTGCTATTCTAAACCTTGAAGTCCACAGGTACGCTAATACAGAAAATGTTCCCCATGGGTTTTGGCTCACAACCAGTAAATCTGAGTGATGACTCCAACAAGACTGGCTTTAGACAAATCCCAGTGCTTCCTTAGCTCTTGTTTAACTCATGTGCAAAATGGCACCCACAATAAAGCCTACTTCATAGGATGGTTATAAGATTTAAATAAATTATGGTCACATGATGTGTCTGATATGGGGTCTAGCACAGTGTTTTTCAACTGCTGATCCATGGATCGGTGCTGTCCACCACAAATTTTGTGCTGGTCTTCAAGAGTTAACTACCCTTGTGTTCTATGAAGAGATCTAATGAGCTTAGTCTAATTCACATATACTTAGGGTATTTGCAACTTATCAGGCTGCAGCATTAATGAAAATGCTACTGAGGTAGTCTTAGATGTCTTTGGAA
Source organism: Rhynchonycteris naso (assembly GCA_037038555.1). Lineage (NCBI taxonomy): Eukaryota > Metazoa > Chordata > Mammalia > Chiroptera > Emballonuridae > Rhynchonycteris > Rhynchonycteris naso. Next base: position 282,280,607 of record CM072995.1, read on the forward strand.
ATTGTAGCCTTATTCAAACAAATTTTTGCACATTGCAGACCATTTATAAATCATGCACAACAGACAAAAAGCATTTGAACAAACTTATGTAGCATTCAAAGCATCGTATACATAAAGTTCAGAAATCAAGCACCAGCATGACCAGGCGGTGGCACAGTGGATACAACGAGGAACTGGGAGGTGGGAGGACCCAGGTTCAAGACCCCGAGGTTGCCAACTTGAGCGTGGGCTCATCTGGCTTGAGCAAAAAGCTCACCAGCTTGGACCCAAGGTCGATGGCTTGAGCAAGGGGTTACTCGGTCTGCTGAAGGCCCGTGGTCAAAGCACATATGAAAAAGCAATCAATGAACAACTAAGGTGTCGCAACGAAAAATGATAACTGATGCTTCTCATTTGTCTCCGTTCCTGTCGGTCTGTCCCTGTTTATCCTCTCTGACTCTCTCTCTGTCCTTGTAAAAAAAATAAAAAAATAAATCAAGCACCAGCTTGTATGGTGTTCAACTGTTATATGCAGTAAGATAAAATGTTATTTGTTGTGTTTCCATTTCAGCTGGCTAGGTTATGCACAGTATTTAACTCTCACCCCCTCTTTCTAGAGTTCACATTTTTCTTTTCTTTTCTTTTCTTTTCTTTTCTTTTTCTTTTCTTTTTTTATTAACTTTAATGTGGTGACACCAATAAATCAGGGTACATATGTACAATGAAAACATCTCCAGATTATCTTATCATTCAATTGTGTTGCATACCCATCACCCAAAGTCAGATTGTCCTCTGTCACCTTCTATCTGGTTTTCCCTGTGCCCCTACCCTTCTCCCTTTCCCACCCTCCTCTCCCTCCCCTCACCCCGTAACCACCACAGAGACAGAGAGAGTCAATTTGCCACCAGCAGGAAGAGTGAAGAAACCAACTATAGAAGTTTGTCCCTGGGTGAAAAGATCCTGGGATAATATCAACATTGAGATTATTGTCAAGTCATTTAAGAAGTGTGACATTTCAAATGCCATAGATGGAACTGAGGACAAATCAATACAGTAAGTGCACCATGACTTTACGGACACACTGTATCTGAAGACATTGATTCGTCATCAGACACAGATGAGGACAAGCTAATGTATGGGAGCTTTGACAGTGGTGAGGAATTGTATAAATTTTATGATGAATAAAACTTGAGTTCAATAACTTTATGTAATACATTTTTCCCCCAATTTCAGGCCCCAAAATTTAGATGCGTCTTATACATGGGGAAATACGGTACTTTGAGCAAAAGGCTTAGACTGGGAAAAGCATGTTGGAGTATGTATGAACTGTGCTACAAGAATGATTGGATATCACTCAGGGTTACTGATGAAAATACTTTTTAATTTTATTTTTATTTATTTATTTTAATTAAGTGAGAGGAAGCTAGGCAGAAACAGACTCTTACATGTATTCCAACTGGAATCCACCTGGCATGCCCTCTACTGGGCAATGCTCTGCTCATCTGGGGTTATTGCTTCATTGGTCAGCAACTGATATATTTTAGCACCTGTGGTGTGCAGCCATCCTCATTACCAGGGGCCAACTTCCTCAAACCAATTGAGCCATGGTTACAGGAGAAGAAGAAAGAGAAAGAGAGAGAGAGAGAAGGGAAGGAAGAGAGGTGGAGAAGCAGGTGGTCACTTCTCCTGTGTTCCCTGACTGGAACTCAAACCCAGGACTTCCACATGCTGGACCAACGCTATACCACTGAGCAAACTGGCCAGGGTTTAATTGTGAAAATAAAGAATGTTGCACATCCAGAAATTTCCACACACTGATTGATCCACTAGCAGCATTTAGTTACAAAGAAACTTTCCCCCGAACTGAACACAGTGATGAATGATGCAGTGAAGTTCGTTAATAATATTCATAGCTAAGGTTTGAACTCCAGCCTCTTCATGATACTATGTGAAAGCCTGGATTCACAAAACCAGCATCTTCATTTCTATATGGAAGTTAGGTGGCTCTCAAGAGAAAGGGTTCTTTCACACTTTTTCAAGCTGAGAGAACAAGTAAAACAGTTTTTGCAAAAGCAAAACTTTGCATTAGTAGAGTTTTTGTTGGGTGAAGAATGGATGGCTAAGCTTGTGTATACAATGGCTATATTTAGTCTCTTCACCAAATTAAATATTTCTCTTTAGGGGTTTAACTCATTTTTTACACTAAGAAATAAGACAGATGCATTAAAAAAGAAACCTGTTCTTTGGGAAACTCACGTAGAGGAAGAAATATAGAAATATTTCCACTTTTCTAAGACTTTTTGCTTGCTTCAGATATCAACCAGAAATTTATATTTACTTCAGCGTGTCCGTAAAGTCATGAGGCACTTTTGACTGGTCACAGGAAAGCCACAAAAGATGATAGAAATGTGAAATCAGCACCAAAGAAAAGGAAAACCCTCCCAGTTTCTGTAGGATAATGTGGCAGCATGTGCGCATGCGCAGATGATGATGTAACACCGTGTATACAGTGGAGCAACCTACAGCCATGCCAGTCGAGATATGGATGGTACAGAGGAAAGTTCAGTGTGTTCTGTGGCTCGCTAAATTCGAATCTGTGACAAAAGTGCAATGTGAATATAGGCGTGTATATAATGAAGTGCCACCACATAGGAATAACATTACTCGGTGGGATAAGCAGTTGAAGGAAACCGGCAGTTTGGTAGAGATACCCCGTTCTGATAGGCCATCAGTCAGTGATGAGTCTATAGAGGCCATACGGAATAGCTACCTAAGGAGGCCTAAAAAATCTGTGCGTGTGTGTGCTTGACAATTACACCTAAGCAAGATTACAGTTTATAAGGTGTTAAAGAAACATCTCTGTTTTACAGGGTACAAATTGTGGCTATTGCATGCTATCAAACTGGTGGATAGACCCACATGATGCGCGTTTGCTACAGATATGCTTCATAAGATCAACAATGACACAAGATTTTTGGAGAAGATTGTGTTTAGCGATGAGGTAACCTTCCATATCTGTGGACATATTCATCTCCATAACGTCCGAATATGGGCTGCTGAACATCTTCATGCCTAGTTGAGTACGAACGTAACACCCCTAAAGAGAACATGTGGTGTGGCCTGATGCATGATAAGGTGATAGGCCCATTTTTTTTTTTCGCGGAGCAGTCTGTGATGGCAAACACCTATCTTGACATGTTGGAGTTGTATATAGTGCCACAATTTCCAGAAGGTGTCATCTTTCAACAGGATGGCGCTCCTCCACACTATGCCACCATTGTTCGTGAGTTTCTGGATAGAACATTCCCCTGGCGGTGGATAGGCAGGGGTTCTGTCAAGCCATGGCCACCATGATCCCCGGATCTGATGCCGCTAGACTTTTACTTTTGGGGTTATGTGAAGCAACATGTGTACATTGAACATATGAATGACATTAATCACTTAGAGAATCACAGACATTATTCATTCTGTTACACCAGACGTCCTTACCCGTGTGTGGCAAGAACTTCACTATTGTTTGGATGTGTGTAGGGCAACAAATGGAGCCCACATCAAACTGCACTAAATAGGTATGAAACTGGGAGAGTTTTCCTTTTATTTGGTGCAGATTTCACATTTCTATCGTCTTTAGTTGCTTTCCTGTGACCGGTCAAAAGTGCACCATGACTTTACAAACGCACTGTATAATAAGTCAACATTTAAGAGCATTAATTCAAAACTTTGACCATTATTACCCTGAAAATGAGGATCCTCACATAGGTAACTTTTGGATCAATAATTTATCCATGAAAGATATCAACTTTTGTTCCCATACTCAATGTGAAAAAGAAAAAAATGATAGATTTATCTTCTGACATTACTCTGGTATGCAAACACAAAATGCAATCATTGTCACAATTTTGGATATCACTAGAAGAATATCCATCTCTTAGTTACAAAGTCGTTAAATTTTAAATCATATTTTCTACTAGTAGTTATATGAGAAAACTTTTCCAGTCTTGTCACTAATAAAAACCAAACAGAGAAACCAAATAGATGTCAATGCAGCACTTTGTCTCAGAAAGAAAACTGCAGCCTCAGTTATCAAGTATTCTTGCAAAGAAGCAACAGCAGATTTCACACTAGCTTTACTTGAATTAAATATTGCTTTATAGAAATTTCAGTTGTATTTTATTTATAGTATATTTTTGTACTGTTCATCTGGTTATTTTGATAATATTTATTTTATAGTATTTTAATTAGAAGATAATGAAAGAATACTAATAATGGTTTTTATTTCTGCCTTAGTATTCCCCAAATAATTTTCCTCTTTTCACCAGTCCCCAAGTGTAAAAAGGTTGAAAACCACAGCTCCAGCACACAATGATGGCTTCCTATTGCCTTTCACCTGGCTCTTGGCTCTGTACCAACACCCCAAACTGGTTCAGAGGGTAGAAAATGATGGAGGAAAATTTTTGTGCTGTTTGTTCTGCACTTAGGAATAATATATATATTCAAGCCTCATTTTCTCTTTGTTCTTTGTTGAGCTTCTGAGGTGAAGCAGGTCTGGCAGGATATTGGGTATCACTTCATCACTTTATGACTTTAGAGAATGCTTTAAAGAAGACTTTTCCAGTATTTTTTGACTTGTCAAGTCCTTTGGAATTTTAACATTTTATCATTTTAACATCATATGTATTAAAAAGTAATTTTAAATTAAACATAGACATATTTTAGATGTATGTTGTGAATTCTTAAGCTAGGTGTTGAGAATATCGGTATTCATTATATTATTATCTACTTATTTGCATTTCTGATATCTCATCATTAGAAAAAATTATTGCCGATTTTATTTTTTATAATTATTTTGATAATGAGAACATTTCACTGATATTTCAATTTATCAAGTGATGTGCATTTTGATTTATTTAGTTTTCTTTATTTTATTTTTATAAATAGGTTGCATTTTATACACCAATAATAAACTATCAGAAAGGGTAACCAGGAAAACAATCTCATTTACAATTGCATTATAAACAACAAACTAGAAATAAATTGTTGTCTATTTTTTATTTTATTTTATATATTTATTCAAATTTTATTTATTTTTAATTGAATTTTTTGGTGACATTGATTAATAAAATTACATAGATTTCATGTGTACAATTCCATAATACATCACCTTTGAATTATATTGCGTTCACCACCCCAAGTCAAGTCTCCTTTTAGCACCATTAATCCCCCTTTACTTTCTTTTACCTCTCCTTACACACTTTCCTTCTTGTAATCATCATACTGTTTGTTATCCATGTCTATGAAGTGTTTTTCTTTGATTAACCCCTTTAACTTTTTTATCACCTTCCCAAACCATGTCACCTCTGACAACTTTCATTTTATTCTCTGTATCTATGAGTCTGTTTCTATTTTGTTTGTTTCTTTTGTTCATGAGATTCCACATATAAGTGAAATCATTTGGTACTTGTCTTTCTCTGCCTGGTTTATTTCACTTAGCATAATAATTTCAGGTCCATGCATGCTGTCACAAAAGGTAAGATGACCTCCTTTTTATGCCTCAGTAGTATTCCATTGTGCAAATGCTCTACAGCTTTTTAAATCCACTCATCTGTTGATGGGCACTTGCTTTGCTTCCAAATCTTGGCTATTATAAATAACACTGCAATAAACATAAGTACATTCTTTATTCTTTCAAATTAGTGTTTTGGAATTCTTTGGATATAATCTCAGGAGTGAAACCAGTAAGTCATAAGGCAGTTCCATTTCTTAATTTTTTGAGGTAACATTATACTGCTTTCCACAGTGGTAGCACCAATCTGCACTTTTACCCACAATGCATGAGAGTTTCCTTTTGCACATATCCTTGTCAACACTTTCTTGTTGCCTGACCAGGTGGTGGTGCAGTGGATAGAGAATAGGCCTGGGATGTGGAGGACCTAGGTTCAAGAACCCAAGGTCACCAGCTTGAGCATGGGCCCATCTGGCTTGAGCAAAAGCTCGCCATCTTGGACCCAAGGTTGCTGGCTCCAACAAGGGGTTGCTCGGTCTGCTGAAGGCCCATGGTCAATGCACATGTGAGAAAGCAATCAATGACAACTAAGTTGTCACAACGAAAAATTTGTGATTGATGCTTCTCATTTCTCTCCATTCCTGTCTATCCTTCTCTCTGACTCTTTGTCCTTGTAAAACAAACAAATATTTCCTTGTTAATTTACTGGTGATCGTCATTCTGACAGGGTGAGGTAATATCTCATTGTGGTTTTAATTTTATTTTTTAGTAAATATTCAGAAATCAATTGCATTTATATACACCAATATTGAACTATGAAAAAAGGAAACTAAAGAAACATTCTCATTCACAATTGTTTCACAAAGAATAAAATGTTTAAGAATAAATTTAACCAAAGATATAAAACACATGTAATCAGAATAGCATAAGACAGTGAAGAAAGAAATGAAAGAAGATACAAATAAGTTGAATAAATTGAAGCATATTCTGTGTTAATTGATAGGACAAATTAACATCATTAAAATGTCCATATTGCCCAAAGCAATTTATAGATTCAATGTAATTCTTCTCTAGTTATTAGTGGCATATTTCACAGAACTAGAATAAAGATTCCAAAAAATTTTATGGAACAACAAAAGACCCCGAATAACAATGGCAATCCTGAGAAAGAACAAAGTTGGAAGTATCACACTAGCTGATATCAAACTATGCTACAAGGCCATAATAATTAAAATTACATGGTACTGGTGTGTAATGAAAACAGACATATAGATTAATGGAACGGAATAGAGTCTAGATATCAACTTGTGCTTATATGGTCAGTTAATATTTGACACAAGATCAAGAGTATAAAATGAGATTAAGATAGTCTATTTAGTAAATGGTGTTGAGAAAATCGAACAGATACACACACAAAAATGAAACCATGCCACCATTTACAGAATAACAAGAATAAACACAAAATAAATTGAAGGCTCAAATGTTAGAATCAAAACTATAAAAATTTTAGAAAAAAACATAGGTAGTAAGATCTTGGACATTTCTCATAGCAATATTATTTATGATATATCTCAGTCTGATTTACTTGAATTTAGTTCTATATAAAAAAAGAATAGTAGAGACAAACAATTTTTGCATGTGTATGATTATATCCATGAGGATATTGGTATAGTTTTCATTTTTTGTGATGTATTGTTTGATTCTGCAAGTAAATTTTAACATGACTTTATATCATATTTGATTTGGGGACCAAAAACATTTTTAATGGATTGAAATTTAACTCTAAGTTCTAAAATTAATAATTGCTTTCATAACTTTAATGTTTGAAACTTCTCTTTTGACCTTAAAAAAGTCAACTGATACCATATATATGTATGTGTGTGTGTATGTATATATATAATTTTAAATTTTGTTTCTAAATTTTTAGTTGAGGGAAAAGTTTTCAGGCTTTAATTTGCAAGCATTTCTCCACAAATAATACACTATAGCTGTGGGTAGGCTTCATTCTCCATAGATGGAAGGTCAAATTGTGTATAATCACAGCTGTATTTTACATTATAAACCACTGAAGACATCCTGACATGTTATATGAGAACTTTGATTCCTATCTATGGATTCAGTGGAAGCATCTTGGGACAAATTTACAGAATTATTATCATTTTTACGTTTTCTTTCAACTTTCTGTATTTTAAAAGTTGTATTCCTTATAAATTAAATAATGTATGAATAAGAGTAAAAACAATATAAAGTGATATATGGGTTAATATACTATGGCAGCCACAAATATTTGCTATGGGATAAATGTCTGAGTGATTGAGTCATGAAGACCCTTGTCTGATGTTCACCAATTCCTGTGTGCTCACAGACCTAGACATAGGAACCAGCAATGACATGAGCCCCCCTGCCAACCTCTCCACTTTAAACATCTTCACTAAGCCTTAGAGTTCTTAAACCTCAACTGGAAAAGTTGCTGTATAATGATTACCTGATCAACAAAACAACAAATTAAGTCTATCGCATAATCACCGTTAGAATCAAAGACTTGGGAGCAATACCACTAGCAATTTTCAGGCAGGTGTTTCCCATCAGTGGTCCATGTGAGGTCAACATTGTCTCCAAAATCCACATGCTCCTGCATTAGAAGTCTCCTCCCATCTTTCTCTTTAATAATTTCCAATTTTCCTTTTCTTCTTTCCTTACTTCCCCTTAAAATGAGGTTTTGTTGGTGGTTTTGTTTGGGGTAGGGGTGTTCTTGAAACAGAAAACTATCACAAAGTGACTTCCCAGGAACAGTGGAAGTTGCCCAGTGCTTCAGGAGACCCTGAAAGACATGTGGAAAAAGCTTGACGTGGCACTGTTTCTCCTTTCCCTGAAAGTACAGTGTGTCCGTAAAGTCATGGTGCACTTCTGACTGGTCAAAAGTCAAAAGTGCACCATGACTTTATGGGACCCACTGTATTTAGTTGAGCTTATCTTGGAGAGGAGAATCTGTCCCTTCCCTTACCCATGGGGTGATCCACAGGACAAAATAACTGTCAGTGGTACACATCCCTGGTGAGTTATTTGTTTTGGGGACCAAAAACATTTTTAATGGATTGAAATTTAACCCTAAGTTCTAAAATTAATAATTGATTTCATAACTTTAATGTTTGAAACTTCTCTTTTGACCTTAAAAATGTCAACTGATACCATATATCAGTTGGTATAAGCCATGGAAGTTCAGGGTGGGCTGTGAAGTTGTGGAATGTATGCTACAACAAAGGAGTCTTCCATGTAAAGGCCTCTCTGAGATCTCTTCACCACCTCAAAAGGAAGAGATGCCTTCTCACTCTCCCTGCAATGTTCTGGGCTTCTGTGGATATCACTAGGGAAAATATGCACATACTGGCATCAGCCACACACACCGACACAGTCAGAGTGATTTTAAAAGCACAGTACAGGAAAAAGAAATGCAATAGCACCTGGATGCACTCTCATCCTGCCCACTGTTGGGACAGCCTTCTGAGGAGCAGTCAGAGGTCTGCCTCCTCCTGTAAACCACCAACCCCCATGGGCCTACCAGCCCATTCCAAAGTTCCCCCTGGGAATGGTCCCCGAGATCCCAATCACTGATCTTAGGACTTATTCTTCTAAGTAAATGTGACTATTGTGTTTGTCTCTTATTCTTATTAACAGAAGGTGAGACTATGCTTGTTTCATCCACTGTGAATTTCCACTTCCTAGAACACAGTAGCCATTTGATCAATGTCTATTGAGAAGACAATGACATGATTTTCATATGAATAACCAGGGATGCTTGCCAGTATTCCAGTACTACAGTCAGGTACATTTTCTTGTTCGCTAATTTATTTTTCAAAAAGTTCAGAACTACCTTGGTAACCCCCTTTCCAATCTGTGTAGGTGGGTTTTCCACTGGGGCCTAAAGAGAACTACAAAGGCATGGTTGCAACAAATCACCAATCCAGGGCAAAGAAATACTTGGAAACTGAAACCACCAAGTTACTATTCTACAATATAATAAGATCCAGAACTGAGAGGCCAGGCCCAAGTCACTGGCAGGACACATAAAGTACAAGTAGTTGTTTGATCCAGGGCACAGAGCTCAAAATTGTGATGTGGAGTCTGAGTGGAGTTGAAAGGTGTACAAAGTAAAGTGAAGGTGCTCACAATCAATCATATTATATCAAACGTGTTCAAAACATAATTAATCAGCCTCCCTCTCAAAATGTGCCACTTGTCCTCAGAATGCCTCATTTCTGTGGCACCCCATACTTTAAATTACTTCCATGAGAAGACAGGGACCATTCTTGACTCCTCACTAAATTCCATTGATTTACCCACTGTTTCTGGAATCTTTCCTTCCTTCTCTGCTTGTTAAATGCTTCTGGATTCTGTCTCTTCCTCTGTGCCTTCTTTCTATTCATGCTCTAATTAAAGACAATTTTTTCTCATCTGGGTTATAGCACCACCTTCCTACTTGGTCTCCGGTCTTCCATACTTGCCTGCTCCCAGTGACTCCTCCCTCTCTAGACCAGAGGTTTTTAACCTGGGTTCAATCGAACCTTAAGGGTTCGATGAGTCGGTCTCAGGGGTTTGGAGAAGCCTCTGCCACTGAGGCCGGAATAAAGTAATACCATAATTTGTTGTGAGTTCATGTACTTTGTTGGTTTTGTTCTTTGAGCAGGTGATGTTCATGCATGGCTCATTTTGTGCACCAGTAAAAAAACATATACCTATGCCTTGAATTTGGAAAAAAAAATTTTATTTATCACCAAAGAAGGATTCACTGAATGTGCATATGAAACTTGTGGGTTCGGTACCTCAATAAATGTTAAGAACCACTGCTCTAGACAGAATGGTTGTTCTGAAACAGGCATCCTCTGCAGCTCCCTCAATAGAACCCAGCCACACAGAGAATCACGTTCAATTTGTGTGACCTAGAAGGGCTCACTCTTTGCTGACCTCTCCAGATACTTCTCACATCCTCATGCGTTAGGCTCTAATAACACCGAAAAATTCATAACTACGTGTGCGTGGCTGTTTTTCTCCCATGACTTTGCTCTTGCTTTCTCTCTGCCAAACTTCTCACCTTTTTCTTTTAGATATGTTTGTAAATTTAAATTTTCTCAAGTATTACATGTACAGCGTTTAAAATAATCACAGAGAAAACTTATTTCTGGTAAAGTGTTACACTTTGTATCCCCAAAAAGTATGATGCTAAACAACTAGAAACATTGAGTGAAAAATAACTTTATTTTATTTTTATTTTTTTGCCATAAAGGTGAAGTTTTTATTTGACTGACTAAAATTTAGAAACATTTAAAAGCAAAGTATATCCTAAACAAAATAACAAAGGTGAAAAAGTCTTTGGTCAGGGCACATACCAGAACTAATGTTCCTGACTCTTTCTTGCTCTCTCCCTTCCTCTCTCTAAGACCAATAAAATAAACATTTTAAAAAGGTGAAAACGAGGTTACAAAACAAGAAACAAATGGTTGCAAAATGTTACCTGCCCTGTAGTGATTGATGGAGTTAGTGCTATCCTCATAAAACTTTCCTTAATTTAGCTTGAGACATTGTTATTGTTGTTTAGGTAGCTCTGTGTGTATATGTATTATTTTAAAAACCAATTTAGTGAGGTAAATATTACATTAATTTTACAGATGTTTCATAATAGCTCCTATCATATGGAAATGAGCTTTATTGTTTAAAAGTTTGTACTTGGTCATGTCAAACTTCAATGATAGTTTAAATGATAGTAGACCTCTTTTTTTCAATAAAAATAGATACTTGTACTATCTAATCATGCAGAGTCCAAGGAGGTGAAATTATATCAATATTCTTATGAACACATTATGAATGCTATCTATATTCTTATGAATATATTCTATCTTCTAAAAATAACAATTTATGAATTAAAAGTCAATCAAATTTCAATAATAGCAAATGTAGTATTGATTATTAGCAGTCAAACTAAAAAGAAACAAGTCAAAATCAATCACAGAGAGAAAAAGCAGGAAAACGTCTTGCTGAATCCAACCTGTGTGTGAGACTGGAACTCTAAGCCTTCACAGCTTAATCCTCCTCCATCCTAAGGACCAGTGATAGGGGATGTCCTGACCCTCTTGGCCTCTGCCCCAAACTGCTTATTAAACAGCAGGGGCAAAGGGGCCACTTAGGAAAAGCTGGCCTGAGGTAGAGGAGAAGTTCAATGAGAACAAGCCCAGGAGGCAATAGTGGGCTATGTACTCCATCTAGATGACCACACAGGTGACTCCACTCCCATCAGACCCCCTACAGAGATAGTCCTTATATGTAGGGCTTTCCTAGAGCCAAGAAATGACTGTTGGCTTCAAGAATATTCATTAGATTTAGGTGGTTATGCTTTTCCCCATCTGTTTCAGTTGTAAACTTTCATAATGCACTCATCTTTCCAACTAAAATGTTTTCTGGGCCTCGCTCATGACTTGGAGCCTGTTCTAACCATCGCTCCCACAAGGGTGACTGGGCTATGGGCCCACAGCTCAGAACCTTTTTATCTGTAAGTTAAGCTTCCACTTTCCCACTGGGCTTATGGTGAAACTTGTACAGATGTTACAAGGTTAAACAGTTCAGTTTCTTCAATGGCCCTAGACTGTAGAGTTCTCTAAATGTTTGCAAACCCTGGAGATTTATCTAAGTTATCAGACTTGTGAGAACAAGATTGCTTATGAGAAAAAAGTGCTTTCTCTTTCAGAATGAGCTTCAGAATCAAGGATTCACTTTCTAAGGGCAAGTTTGTGCTTTGACTTTTGCCTACTGACTCAACCATAGAATGAAGAGAAATATAAAAATGTTTCAATGCTGGAAGGTGCATAAACATTTCAAGTTGTGCTTAATTCCATAGTTAGATGAGTCTAATCGCAATCACATGGTGTAAAAAAAATTTCTTTATTTTAAAAATTTTTTACACGAGTTTTCAGGGCCTAAGCATAGTTTTTTCAAGGCCTGTTATACACTGTGGGAAGCTGGGATGGGCATTGGGAGTTTTAGCTTTAGGAATAGCTATTTGGAAACATCTATATGAGATCTGATGTTTGGGAATCACCCCCCTATCTTCTCTTTCTTCTCCCACACACTGGGAATATGAACTCTGAAGTTTAGCTCAACAATAAGAACTCTATGTAGAAACCTGCAGTTGCTCAGCCTTCTCCTAGTACCACATGGAGTGCAAATTTGGCAGAAGTCCCCCCACACGTTGATCTCAAATTCTAATTTGCCAACTATGACTTGTCAGCCTCTGTTCTTTCTCCTTCCCTAGGATTTTCAGGCAATTAAAATACCTATGAGCCAAATCAGAATGTGTGTAATTGAAACCAACTTATTGAAAGGCTAATGGTTGCTGCAACTTATCTACCATAGAGTGTTTCAACAGCTCTCCTGTCATCCTCCTTCCATCGATTTCTTTACTTCTTCATTTATTCAGTGAACATGTACAGAGAGCATATTAAGTACAAGTCTCAATGTTAGGTTCTGAGGGAGACACCTCTCTCTGGGCCCTCCTTCTATTCCTAGAATTTTCTTTACCACTATTAACCTCTTTTGGTTAATATCAAAGCTATTGCTGAGAGTTTTGCTTGTACACAAAGACTGAGCACTCCTGGATTACACAAGAACTGTGTGAATTGTTCTAAGCTATGCTCATTGGGAACATCCCATTAAATCTCTCAGTGTCTATCACAAGAACATTACAAGTGTTCTCATCACATGCAGTCCAACCAGAGTAAATGGTGGCAGCAGTGTAGACCTTGGGGGACTAAAAATGCTACTCTTTCCTCACAGTTGTCTTTGCCAGTGCAGCTGGAGAGTGGTATTTCTTTGTCACAAACTAAAACCTGCCTCAGAGTCCTATTCATTCATTTGATTTCAAAGAGGACAATAGTTTGGACAAGCACTACAGAATGCAAAATGTAAAAGTTGGTATTCTTAATGTTACTTAAGTTAGATGTTATGATTGTCTCTGACTATCATTTAAATGCCCGTGGCCTCTGTCTCTCATTTAAAACAAAGTGAAAATCTTAACTTGCTTAAAAAATTTCCTAGGTTTCATGCCTAATGCAATATTGGGCATTTTATGGGAACTCAAATGATATATTTAATGAATGAATAAGTTGATCAGGACATAAAACATGGTACATAAGATTTGAGATAATAAGTTATATTTTAACTTTGGACATGGCGAGTTAGAAATGTCTGAGGAGCAGCCAGCATAGGTGCACCAGTAAATATTAGAAATGTGAGTCCATAGACTAAAAGAGATAGCAAGGCTTCCCTTCCTCCAGGAAGCCAACCTGTGGTTCACCCTCCACAAGTTCAATGTAATATACTTGTACATATCTCTCACAGTTATTAGCTGTGAGAATTTTCATTTACCACTATCTTTAGACTATGGATTCTTTGAGGGAAAGAGCTATATCTTGTGGGTCAATTTTATCCCTGGGAGCCAGAATGGTCCATGGTACAAGGCAGATGCGCAATGATATTTGTTGACTAAAGTTATCAAATGAACACTTATATTTTGAAAAGCCATTTATTCTTTAAATCCTGAACATTGTCTTTCACCAGCCTCTCCCCTACATCCAAATTGTGATAATAACTGCCCATGCCGCTTCTTTCTCCAGGACCTCCTTCAGGACAATGGACTATGACAATAGCCCTGACAGAGCCATCACTTCCAGTTTTGCCCCTGCTCCCAAATTCATCCTCAAACCATCTCCAAAAATGACCTTGCTAAATGGAGATCTGCTTCAGGTAAATTTTCTGTTTAGAAGTCAGAATGGCTCCTCATTTCTTTGAAGATGAAACTTAACACATTCCTGAAGTATGGAAGGTCCTTCAGAATCATGTTCTGCTTATCGCCCTTTCTGTACCTCTCCACTTTCCAGGCTCTAGAGTCAGAGAAACCTGAGTTTCTAGCTTAACTACCTATTCACAAAAGTTCAAGGGTAAGTTTGTTCAACTTCCTCATATAAGCTGGGTGGGAGGGGCTTGGCCTGGCCTAGCTCCTGTCCACTCAGCTCCTGGGTCACCAGTGTTGTGAGGGAATGTGAAGTGGCCCCCAGTACCCTTACTTGTGGGGCTGTTCACACAGTGCCTCTTCCCACCTCCCCTACTTTCTCCCCAGAAGAAACTGAATGTGAGGGTTGGGGAGGGTGCTGGCCAGAGGAGGACCCCTACCTGTGGCATTAGAAAGGAAAGGACACCTGTGCCCCTTTCCTCTCCTCCCACTCCTGACTGGCCCCTCAATCAGTGTTTCAGTCTCCTCAGCCCTTCACATCCTTGGTGAATCTTTGGTGATGATTTTGGCAACTTTGGGAATAAATGGAAGTTCTTATGGGAAAAAAAAAATTCATCAATTACAAAATGGGTTATTATTACCTATTTCTGAGATTATTATGAGCATAAAAAACATGTAAAGTGATTAGTAGGGTAACTAGTACATAGTGAGGATTCAATAAATTAAATGTTAGCAGTTACTTTTATTATTATAGACACTCCTTTTCCCATTTTTCTTGTTCATTTTCTCCTTTGTGTCCTATCATATAATGTTTCTCCTATCTTCTCTTCTTTGTCTAATTAATCTATCAATATTTAAGACTCAGCTCCAATTTCATCTAATCAACAAGGACTTTCTTGAGCTTGAGTGAAAGTTATATGGTTTTCTCACAAACTGTTTGTCTATCTCTATTTATTCCAATGTTTTATAAATAGTTTTTAAACCACTTATTGGATTCATCTACCTGTTTCACTATGCTACAAGCTCCTCAAAGACAAAAAAAAGGCTTTTTGCATGGTGTCCAGTACATTTCAGTTATTCAATTAATATTTCATATTAAAAGGAGGGAGGGAGAAAAGGAGGTTTTGAGTACTATGACCTTTTTTTTAATGAATGAAATAATGTTCAATTTAAGAGATATTGAAATGAATGGCAAACATGGGTTTAAGATATGAAGTGCAAGAAAAATACCAGGGACAAAGATCAGGGGAAAGATGAAGCATATGAGTGGTGGTTGAAGGTACAGGAGTAAATGGAGTAAATGCACCTGCTTTGGGAGGATGTTCAGAAAGAGAAGTCAAGAAAGGATTGATTCCTGAGAAAGACCAACATTTAAGGGGCAAGCAAAAGAATGTCCAGCAAAGGAGAGTATGCTTCCTTCCTTGAACTGAAGTATGGTTTCAAAATCCCTCCCTTGTTGCCTGAATAATTTAAGTTTCAGGATGCAGAATATTTCATCTCTCCTTCAAGATGCAACAAACTAGGTTAAGTAAATGTTATTGAGTCATATGCCAAACAGCTGTGTTCTTCTCAACCATTTCTCACTGCTATTCACAGGACACTTTGGCTTCAGCCAAGTCTCTCTGCCCTTCTCAATTATATACTCTGTTTTCTTCTCCATCTTCCAACCCTACGCTTCAGTCTTGAAGCCTTTGCTTATGCTTTCCATCTGAACTGTCCTCACTCCTCTTTATTTATAAAAAGTCCATTCTAAGATTTGCCCCTTACATGAAGTCTTTCTCAGTCATGCCAGTTCACATAAACATTTCTGTCCTCTCATGTCTATGGATTGAGGGTTCTATGCTTACATTGTCTTGTTTGCTGACTTGGTTGACTCACCATCTAGACTGGTGCTTCTCCAGAAAAGGAGTTATGTTCTAAGACACAATATCATGTCTTAACTTTACAAACTCATAAACTATACAGTGAGCAACACTCTTATCTCCCTTCCCAGGAGTGTTTCTTTCCCACTCTCTGTCTAGAGACTTTTGGGTGGGACTAAGAGTAGAGCTTTGGCTCTGAATTTGTCTGGATGAGCAGGATAGCTCCTGAACTCTGAAAGGTTTCCCATGGCCTCAGAGAGTTAAAACATTTCCTGGAGAATCCAATTTCCAGAGAGCTAGCTCTTCAAAAGCCAAAGTTAGCAAAAATAATTCAGCTCTAAATCAGAAAATTGAATTAAAAGTCAGTTGAGTGCAAAACTAAGAATGTTGGCAAATAGAATGCTTTTTCTTGAAAATGGATTGAGTTGCTGACTTGGGGCACAAACAGGACTCGATCCTGATGACTGTGGATTCTGGCATACAGGGTTTGGGTACTGCAAATGAATGTGCCTGTGGGCTAGGAAACACGGACTGGGGGAGTTCCAGGTAAGGCCACTTTAACTGGTCATGGGGAAGACTGGTGGGTGGTAAACAAGTCCTCTTGGTCACAACTCTCCCCTGTGCCCCATATGCACATTCACAGTGTCCTGACTGAGAACAGGCAGGTTCTCAACACCATCATCCAGGCCTAGGCCTCACACTTGTCCTTGAACTTTAAGAAGTTCATAGAATTCTGGTGTTCCCAGAGCTTGATAGAAACCCTATGTTTTTATTTATTATGAAAATTCCTTTCAGAATGACCTGTTTAAGACAGACTCAGTCAATAGCAATCTTTCTTTGCACAGAGTCTGTACTGCCAAATACAGCACAATGACAACCGTCACTATTGAGTGGTTAATGCCACTGTGCCAGGTCAGGCATTAGAGCATTTATGGACACTATCAGTGCCATAAAAGGTGGGTGTAATTATTTCCATTTTTTAAAGTAGTAAGCAATAGTTAAGAGTTAAAGCAACCAGACTTGTTTTCAAATGCCAACTCCATCATTTTTTCTTCATTTAAATCTTTCCTGAGGGCTTACTCTATGCTAGCATTGATGTAGGCATGCCGCCTCAGCAAAGAAGACAGGCAAGACCATTGCCATTATTGAGTTAATATTTTGAAGTGGAGTGGGAAGGGAAGGGAGAAGGGGAGAGACTAATAAAACAGATGATAAACAAGATCATTTTAAATAAAACAGTTATAAATAAAAGCAAAGTGATGTGACTGGGACGGTGGTCAGTAGTCAGATGCAACTTTAGATAGTGATACAACTTTAGATTATTTGCTGGAAAAAGCTACTGCACTTTTCTGGGCCTCAGTGATCTTATCCATGCAGTGGCTGTACCAATAAAGCCACCTGATTGTCACTGTGAGGATTAAGTAAGCTATGAAGTTCCTGACACACAGTATATATTTGATAAGTGCTTATTGCTATTATTAGGGTAAGGGACTTAACAAAATCATTCCCATTCAGAACTGTTACTTTCAAATACACTGGTCCTTGATTGTATCTTATCTTCATCATTTCCAAGTTTGTTAGTTCGGTTTAGATGTTTGCAGTATTTTTGTATACTTCATTGCCTCCCTCTGTCACCTGGGTCAGCAGTGACAGAACAAAGACCTTGAAAAGTGTGAAAAGTGCTGCTGGCTCTAAGTGGAGTGAGAGGGAAAGAAGGGCAGAGGAGAGAGAAAGCAAGAGAGAGAGAGCGAAGGGGAAGGTGAGGAGTGACTAACGTAAGTTACATATGGTAAGTTTTTAAGGTCCTCTTGTCCTAGACTTTTCTTCCTTCACCTCAACCTGCCGCAGGTCCTGCTGTCTCCACTAATATTTCAAGTTTGCATGAATTCTTAGTCTCCAAAGAAGAGAGCATTATTAAGTGCAAGTATTTCACCTTGAGAAAAGTAGGGACACCTATTATTTAGTCAACAGAAAAGATTCTGTCAGACTATTTCTCGGAAGGTGAAGTGTGAAGGCTAGATCAGAGGCAGGGTAGCTTTGAGAAGGGATTGAAAGGTAGGCAAGGAGGTGCCAGTCAGTGTGGGTCAGTATAGGAGAAATAGCTGAGAGGTTCTGAAAGGAAACTGCCTGTCCTCTGGAGTCCCCAGAAGAAAAAAATCAGGGGACAGAGAAGAGGCTGCTAGTGGTGGTGGCCAGAGCCTCCCATCCCAGCTTCAAGGTCTAGCAGCAGGGGCTCCTTCCTTTTCTTCAGGCTTGGGAAAAACACATCAACTTTAGGGCCAGAAAGATTGGAGTTTAAACTAATTCTACGTGCCTTCTACTGCTTTGAACTTAGGAGGTTACTTCACTTTTCTGAACCTCTGTTTGTCATCTGTAAAATGGGATTACTATTATCCACCTCCCCAAATTGGTGTATATATTATTCATTCATGAGGAAAACATTTACTGAGTTCTAACCAGGTAATGTTACATTTAGTGCCCAGTAGCTGAGTACGTTTCTTTCTTCCTTTGATATGAAGGCCAGCAGACTAGCACAACCCTGCTTTAAATGATTTGGTCTCCCATGCGTTCAAAATCTGGTTACAGTACTTACTGTTCATGAGGAATTTAAAGAATGTGATAGCAAGCCTAGATAATTCTATCGGGCATGATATTTGCTCATTCAACATATATTCTTCAAGTGTCCTTTGTGTTCTATGTCTGAGGATGCCAGGATGAACAGAGCTCTACCATGTCCTCCAAGTCTCATGGTCTAGTGGATAAAGCAGACCAAAAGCAAATGGTGACCGCACCTTAACTAGGGCTGTGTTTGAAGTGTAAGTGAGATAATATGAATGCACAGATAAAAAGCATGCATAATTCTGTCTAGAGTTCCCAGGGAAGGCTTTTAGGAGGAAGTGATATTGGAGCTGAAAGATGAATAGTTTTCCAGGCTAAGTAGAATACTGTATAAAAAAGCTGTTCCAGGCAGATATAACAGCCTATTCCAAGGCCAGAAAGGGGGAAAAAGCAAGAGTCCAGCATGGCTGGAGCCCAGGACAAGGTAGAAGAGTGATAGTGAGAAGAGACCAGGCTGAGAATGTAGGCATTGTCCAAGAAACAGTAGCCTCAGAGAGGCTTTGTGTGGTCTGAAGGGCTCCCTACACTTGTAAGAGAACCAATAGACTGTAAAGGATAAGTGAATAAATGAACAAAGAATGAATGAATGAATGATTTATAGATAACTTGACAGTTCCCACAGTACTCTTTTATAGCTTGGTTCACTTAAAAGATGGGGCAAATTATTGTCTTTACAAAGGAGTGTTTATAAAAAATCTTTACACATGGTGTCATCTATGGAAGCTAACACCACCCAGCCAGGAGCCACTTCATAACTAGTAGTGCTGCTGTAGGGAGAGAGGGTTGAGGAGAGTCTGTGTGAGCTCTCTTGACTTCAGCAACCTCCCAAAGCCAGCAGACAATCCTGAGACACACTGTGGGGTTGGTGCCAACATACTGCATGGCCCTCAATTAACTTTCCATGAGAGGACCTGCCTCCCATTGATAATTAGGAGCTAACAGGGGATAGTTGAATCTGTAGTGCAACAGAGAGGCTATAAAACCCAGCATAGCAGGTAAGCTCCATGCTTTGGATTTGATCTCTTCCCAATATAAATCCACACACCACCACTTACCAACTGTTTGACTTCGGGTAAGTTATGTAAACTCTCTGAATCTCCACTTCCACATGTTAAGCTTTCACATATCCCAGCTTGTCTGGGTCAGTCCAAGAGTATACCTGTTGCCATGATATAATCACTGACAGGACTTCCTCTTACTCCCAAGGTTTCTCAGTCTAGATGATAAGTTAGTTATATGACTACTCTACTCATCTGCCTCTGCTTCTCCTCTAGGGTTGCTAAATAGGCAAAATGGACTAATGCTGTCTTTGGCCAGTTGGCAAGTATGAGACAATGCAACTACCATATTTCCCCGTGTATAAGACACTCCCATGTATAGGAAGCACCTTTTTCAAATTTTGGGGGCTCAAAATTTGAAAAAGAAGTATTACATGAAGTTATTAAACTCAAGTTTTATTCATTGTAAAATTCATACAACTCCTCATCACTGTCAAAACTCCCATTCATTAGCTTGTCCTCATCTGTGTCTGATGACGAATCTGTGTCTTCAACAATGAGCGCAAACACAAGTGCAAAAAAGTGGGAAATGCAAGTAAAGAAAAACTACAACCACTGTATAAGACGTGCCTAGTTTTTAGACCCCAAATTTTTCAAAAAAGGGTGCATCTTATATGTGGGTAACTAATGTAACAAGAGGAAATTTGTGGCTCACATTACTAAAAATGATTATTTTCAATTTCAGGTCTATGGGGTTTATATTTTACATTACTATTAATAGTAACAGTAAGAATAGCATTTTTAGTATTGTCATTATCCCCCTCCAATCCTCTTTTAAGCTAGCTTGAAAATTTGGCTACTTGTGAGCTTAGTGAGGTAAACAGAACACAGAATTTGGAGCCAGAAAACTCCCTGACTAACACTGAACATCCTTGGATATGAACTCCCTTGTCACACATACATCAGCTGGGCTTTTGTGTGGATACACTGAGATCTTCTATGGGGAAATGCTGTATAAACACAAGAAGGGTGAGCAACTATAAAGGACTGCACAGCAGCTCATAACAAAAGCTGCTGTTTCCAAACACACTTGAGACTGACCTCTGATCCTAATCTTCTGTAGAGACTAGAAGAATAAACACAACTGGGGTTCAAAAATGGTAGCAACTGTGGAGTATGTTAGGTTGTTCCCAGAAGGTGAACTTGAAGTGGGGAGAGAGAGTGATCAAGCTATGTCTTAGGGTTACTAAAACAACGTAGTTGATAATTGTGATGATAAAGAAGTCCTAATTATTGGATGACTGGAGTGGCACTATAGAAATGTGGTTAAGAAACACAGATTTCAAATCGAGAAAGCTTGGATTTAAGCATTTAATGGGATAATGAAATTTTTTTTTTTTTTTACAGGGACAGAGAGAGAGTCAGAGAGAGGGATAGATAGGGACAGACAGACAGGAACGAAGAGAGGTGAAAAGCAACAATCATTAGTTTTTTGTTGCCGTCACAACACCTTAGTTGTTCATTGATTTCTTTCTCACATGTGCCTTGACCGCGGGCCTTCAGCAGACCGCAACCCCTTGCTGGAGCCAGAGGCCTTGGGTCCAAGCTGACGAGCTTTTTGTTCAAGCCAGATGGGCCCGCGCTCAAGCTGGCAAGCTCGGGGTCTCGAACCTGGGTCTTCACCATCCCAGTTCTATGCTCTATCCACTATGCCACCGCCTGGTCAGGCTGAAATAACATTCTTATCATAACAACAAAAGTGATTGAAAAAGGTAGCTATTACTATACTTTCTCTCAGCCTACCATGCAATCAGGCACCATGTTGGGTGACACCTCCCCAGCTTGCATCCCCTGAATGCTAAGTACCTAGGGAACTGGCCCCTCATTTTCTCCAATCTTAGTTACTGATCTGAACAAGTGAAGATGTAACTAACATGAACAACAATGGGTGACCACAGGTGATTTAGCAGGATCCAGGGTGGAATTATTTCCTGGACACTGCAATTTCCCTCAAATATTGCTTATAGAGAAAAGTGTTTTACCAAAATGGGACAGTTTTCTTTGGAATCCCAGGATATCAGAGGCATGAGGATCCCTAAGTGAAAAGGACAGAGGAAAAAAGTCTGTCTACTTCCTGCACTGCCAGAGGTGTTATCCTGTGTTTTTGTGGGTTTTTTTTGACATTTTTCCTTGTTCACACTGTTACAATCAGGGAAGCTCTGGACATTGTCAGGAGACACACTCTAGGAACAGTGCTAAGTCCTGGCACTGCCTGCATCCTGGAACCCCACTGACGGTTGTGCAACACTTCAGGTCATGTCCAGGCAATACGATGAGTGTCATTCGCTAACCTGAAGGACTCTTGTAGCTGCCAAATGACCTTCCCAAAGTGAGTCAATGTCATCAAGGAGTGGCACAAGGGAGTTCCTCTGTGGTTCTGCATGTTTGCAATGGCGGTTACATGAATCTCTACATGTGAAGAAACTGCATAGAGCACACACACTCATGAGTACACACACACATGAGTACATGTAAAAACTAGTAAAATCTGAATAAGGTCTATAGATTGCACCCAACTTACTGGTTTTGATATAGTACTAAAGTTACGTAAAATGTTATCATTGGGAAAGCTGAGTGAAAGGTACATGGGCCCTCTCTGTACTGTTTACAACTTTCTGTGAGTTTTTAATTATTTCAAAATTAAAAATTTTACTGGGTCAGGCTCAAAATGGGGTAATCTCCTTATGTTTTTTATTATTTACATTTGGGTAGGTTATAGGAGAATTCACTTAGTTAATACATATAAGAGCATCTAGAACAACGCCTGAAAAAGTAAAAAGAATTTGTGTTAAGTATTTTAACTACCATAAAATTTAATAAACCTATCTTCTGAGATTATTTTTTTCATAACCTTCATGGTCCTTATATTGAAGTCTTTAGAGGTAGACACTATCTCTGACACCAGCCTTGCTATGTCTTCGAAGCAATATTTATCAATTTTTAATTGCATGCAACTCACCTAAAGATCTTATTTTAAAATGTAGGTTCTGATGCAGTTGGTCAGTTGATCAATAGATAGTTTCTAACCCCAGGAACTTTCATTGACAAGAAATGAGATTTCTTATGCAAGCCTCTGCCACAAATGCTTCCATAGCCTATATAGAGAGGAAGTGTTTGGAAAGCTCTGTAGAAAGATGGTGAATCCTCAGGAGAGTGAGTGGTGCAATCTTTGCCTTGCCAAGCAGAAAAAGCACTGCATGTATATACTCCATTACTGTGTCATTTGACCCAATGCTATATTAAACTTGGAGTAAACAAGAGGAATAAGATATGCCCCCTGCCCTCTAGAAACTTTAGAGGAAAGTATATAATTAAAGGTGCATAATTATACTAGATTTTATCCTATGTGCTAGGAGAGGAATGCAGAGTGTGCTCTGGGAACCCAAACATAAGGATTTCGATCAAACCAAAGATCAAGGAAGACTTCAAGTGATCCTCACACTGAATCTTGAAGAAAAAAGATGGGGTGAGATGAAAGAGAAGGAAGCAAAGGCACAGACATTTGGTAGATAAAAATTGCTTCTCTGTATTACTCAATGATAGGTGTGTCTGGAGCTGGCCTGCATCTTGCAGGATGGCAAGAGATGGTTATGAGTTATTGGTTAAATGGGTTTGAGAAATTATGGGTTAAATAAAACTAGACCTATATTTTTCTTCTGCAAGACATCTTGGATGGCCTTTAGTGTTCTCCCAAAAGTCTCTCAGAGTAGTTGCTGTATATAGCATTTCACACCCTCATGTGACCCAAACTCTCTATTTTAAGACATCTTTTAAGAGAAATGATGCTCAAGTAATGGCAGTGGCATGAGAGATACCCTTGATTTCTCCCCTTGAAATTTTAAAAAATTGAATAGCTACAAACAGTGATAAAAGTCCTGCTGAGCTTACAGACTTGCCAGAAAAGATCTGCACATGGAACTGACTAAAGGTGGGAAGGGTTGAGAAGGGGTGTGGAAGATAAGATGAACTCATGGTGGGGTTCCAGAGAGAGGGAAGAAAACTGGAGTGTCTGGGTCTTCTTCTGGTTGAGAAGCAGAGAGATTGGGATGGAGATATACTAAACCAAAGTGGCTGTACAACAAGGGGTCACTGCCAGTGTTCCTGCAGTTTGCCTGCAGCCTGCAGTCAGCAGAAAGGCAGAGAAAAACAATGTGCAACACCCCGCTTCCCAGATCCTACCTCCCTCCCCTCGTGGGGAATAGAGAGTAGCAGAGACATACCTCACAGCTAGTTCTACAGGACCACTCTTTCCCCTGAAGAACAGAGATCCTCTGTATCTGATTTCCTAGTCTGTTGAGACATGGGGAGGCACACTAAGAGGACTGAGATCACCATTCCTAAAGCCATAAAGCCCATATAACACTCCCCACCTATCACTGTGACTGCAGCCTCACCTCCATGGTCAAAACAGCAACATCAGCAACAATTCAGCAGATGTCTTCTCAGGAATTTCAAAGAACTAAAACTTGTAATCCAGTGCCACCTACTCAAAACAAAAAAACCTCTCAGAAGTCCAACCTGGTTATTTTCTCTTTTATTTAGATTTTTTTTTTTAATTTTTAGTTATTATAATTTTTGTGTTGGTTTTTGTTTGTTTTGATTATTGCTTTTTGGTTAAAGTACTTTGTTTATTTGTGTATTCTTTTTGTTTTACTTATTTAAAAATTTTTTAATTATTATTTATTGTATTTTTTGGTAGTTGCTTTTTGTTTGGTTTATTAACAAAATTACTCAAATATCATCAAGGAAGAATAAAATTAATATCATGGCTACCCAAGAAAGAGACAAAGATGAGAAAGAAAATGAGAAATCTCCAGAAAGCAACCTCATGCACATAAAAACCTAGGAGTTAAATGATAGAGAATTCAAAATTGAAGTTTTGCAAATTCTAAATGAGATGTGAGAAAACAATGATATGCAATTTAATGAGCTCTGAAAACAAATTAATGAACAAAACAAGTACATCACCAAGGAGACTGAAACTTTAAAAACAGAGATTAACTTAATACATGAATTGAAAGAAAACTAGAAAGTTTAGTTTAGTGGGCCAGATAGAGGAATTAGTGACATTGAGGGCAGGCAACTAAAGGTGCCATAGAGAGAAGGAGAGAGAGACTCATGAATTAAAAATATAACAGATAGAGTTCTACAGGAATTGTCTGACTTTATCAGAAAAAGGAATAAAAGAATAATAGGTATATCAGAAGAAGAGAGGAAGGGAATGGAAAGCCTATTCAAACAAATAATTGATGAGAACTTCCCGAGTCTATGGAAAGATATCCTCAAATCCAAGAAGCAAACAGAACATCGAGTTACCTCAACCAAAAGAGGCCTTCTCCAAGGTACATTGTAATAAAACTGTAAAAAATTAGTGACAGCCTGACCAGGTGGTGGCGCAGTGGATAGAGCGTCAGACTGGGATGCGGAGGACCCAGGTTCGAGATCCCGAGATCGCCAGCTTGAGCACAGGCCCATCTGGCTTGAGTAAAAGCTCACCAGCCTGGACCCAATTTCGCTGGCTCGAGCAAGGAGTTACACGGTCTGCTGAAGGTCCACAGTCAAGGCACATATGAGAAAGCAACCAATGAACAACTAAGGTGTCGCAACCTAAAACTGATGATTGATGCTTCTCATATCTTCTCATAGGATATCTGCCTATCCCTATCTATCCCTCTCTCTGACACTCTCTGTCTTTGTAAAAAAAAAAAAAAAAAAAAAAAATCAGTGACAAAGAAAAACTTCTTAAGGCAGCAAGGGAAAATAAAACATAACATATAAAGGAAGTCTCATGAGATTATCATCAGACTTCTCAGAATAAACTTTACAAGCCAGAAGTAAGTGGACCCAAACACTTAAAGTTCTGAATGAGAGAAATTACCAGCCAAAATTATTATATCCATCATTTATCCTTCAAATATGAAGGAAAATGGAAGGAAAAAGCACTTACAAGATGAGGGGCTCTTGGATATATGAAATTTTTTCTCTTAACAATCTAATAGTAATCACCCACCAAAACAAAACTATACTGAAACACATAACTTAAAAAAAAGAAAAAACAGGAGAAAAAAGTATGAAACACCACCAAACAAAAACAACTGACAGAAACACAAAAGAGTAGAACCAAAGGAGACACAGAGCTACCAGAAAACAAAACATAAAAAGGCTATAGAAAATTCTTAAGTGTCAATTATTATCCTAAATATACGTGAATTGGACTCACCAATAAAGAGGGACAGAGTAGCTGATTGGATCAGAAAACAAAACCGAACCATATGCTGCCTTCAGGAGACACATCTAAGCTGCAGGACAAAAGTGGACACAAAGTGAAAGATTAGAAAATGATTCTCCAAGCAAATAATACCCGAAGAAAAACAGGTGTGGTCATACTAATATCTGACAATGCTGACATCAAGACAACAAAGGTAATAAGAGACAAAGATGGACATTTCATAATAATAAAGGAGACACTGCATCAAGAAGACATAACACTTCTTAATATAAATGCACCTAATCAGGGGCACCAATATATATAAGAAATCTCCTGAGATCTAAAAATAGAAACAGAAAAAACACAATTAATTTTGAAATTCTCAACACATCATTGATGGATTTAGATAGATCACCCAAACAGAAAATCAATATAGAAATATTGCCCATAAATGACACACTAGACCAAATGGAAGTAATAGACATTTACAGAATATTTCATCCCAGAACTTCAGCTGATATAGTTTTGTCTAGTATGCATGGAACATTCTCAAGGATAAACCATATTTGGGGCAACAAAACTAGCCTCAACAAAGTTAAGAGGATTGAAAATATTCTTTGACCATAAGGCTTTGAAATTACAATCCAAATGCAAATTGATGTAAAGAAACCCACAAAAAATGTGGAAATTAAACAGCATAGTTCTAAAAAATGACTGGGCCAAAGAAGAAATAAAAGCAGAGATCCAAAGATATATACAGACAAATGAGAATGAGAACACATCATATCAAAACTGAGATGCTGCAAAAGCAGTAATGAAAGAAAAGTTTATATCATTACAGGCTTATATCAAGAAACAATTATGCTAAGTGAAATAAGCCAGGCAGAGAAAGAAAAATATTATATGACCTCACTCATTTGAGGAATCCAATGAACAATGAGAACTGAGGAGCGGAATAAAGACAGAGGTGGGATCAAAGGGACCAGAGGGAAAGTGGACAGAGGGAAAGGGGATGAGAAGATGGGATCAGAGAAGGGAAAGAGATTGGAGAAATATATAACACAGCATTATAAAGAGCAGGAAAGCAAATCCTGGAGGCAAAGGGGAAGGGTGTGGGGGGGAGGAGGGTAAGGGGGAGGTTGAAGGGAACATGGGGGTGGTGGGATGTACTCGGTGGGACACTTGAATCTATGTAAACACAATAAATTAAAATAAATAAAAAAAGAAATAAGAAAAATCCCAAGTAAACAACCTAACATTACATTTTAAAGAACTAGAAAAAGAAGAACTAAGGCAACCCAAAATAAACAGTAGAAAAGAAATTGAAAAATTAGAACAGAATTAAATGAAATAGAGAACAAAAACTACAAAAATAAATTGATACAACAAAGAGCTGGTTCTTTGAAAAAATCAGTAAAATTGACAAACCTCTGGCTAGACTCACTAAGGGAAAAACAGAAAAGACTCATATAAACAAAATTTTGAAATGAAAGAGAAAAAATTACCAAAGACGTTATAGATATATAAGGATATTAAAATACTATGAAAGATTATATCCCACCAAATTCAACAATCTAGAAGAAATGGGTAAGTTTTAAAACTACACAATCTTTCTAGACTGAGTCACAAAGAAATGGAAAACCAAAATAGACCCATAAGCAGGGAGGAAATAAAAATAACTATCAAAAACCTCCCCAAAAATAAAAGTCCAGGACCAGATGGCTACACTAGTGAATTTTACCAAGTATTCAAAGATTTGGACTTATCTTTCTGAAAGTCTTTCAAAAAATAGAAGAAGAAGCAATACTCCTTAACATATTTTATGAGTCAACATTATCCTGATACCAAAACCTGGCAAGGACAACACACAAAAAAAGAAAACTACAGACCAATGTCTCTAATGAATACAGATGCAAAAATTCTAAACAAAATACTAGCAAATCAAATACAATAACACATTAAAAAGTAGTACATCATGACCAAGTGGGACTCATTCCAGGAGCACAAGAATGGTTCAACATACATAAGCTGATTGATGTAATACACCAGATCAACAAAACAAAGAGAAAATCACATGATTCTACTAATAAAAGCAGAAAAGTCATTTGATAAGATAAAACATCCATTTATGTTTAAAACACTCAATGATATGGGTATAGAAGGAAAGTACCTCAACATAATATATGACAAACCATCAGCCAATATTAGACTAAAGAGTAAAAAACTGAAGCCTTTTCCTCTAAAATCAAGAACAGGAGAAGGATGCCCATTCTCTCCACTCTTACTCAACATAGTACTGGAAGTCCTAGCCAGAGTAATCAGGTAAGAGAAATAAATAAAAGGCATACATATTGAGAAAGATGAAGTAACAATATCACTTTTTACAGATGACATAATCCTATATATAAAAAACCCCAAAGGCTCCACCAAAATATTATTATAAACAATAAAAACACAGTAAAGTCAAATCAATATACAAAAATCTTTCCTATACACCAACAATAAAACTTCAGAAAATAAACTGAAAAAAAAAACCTTTTACAATTGCAACAACAAAAATCTAGGAATAAACTTAGCAAAGGATGTAACAAACTTGTACACTAAAAATTAAGAGAATATTTAAGAGAAACTGAAAAAGACACAATGAAATAAAAAAAAATTTCATGTTCACGGATTGGAAGAATCAACCTAGTTATTAATACCCATGGCAACATATAAATTTAATGCAATTCCTATTAAAATTCCAAGGTCATGTTTTAAAGAAATAGTAGAAGAGGCCCTGGCTGGTTGGCTCAATGGTAAAGCATTGGCCTGGTGTGTGGATGTCCTAGGTTTGATTCTCAGTGAGGCAACACAGGAGAAGTGCCTATCTGCTTCTTCATTCACCTCCTCTCACTTCTCTCTTTCTCTCTCTTCTCCTCCTGCAGCCATGGCTCAGATAGAGAGAGTTGGCCCAGGACACTGAAGATGGCTCAATGGCCTCTGCCTCAGGTGCTAAGAAAAGCTTGGCTGAGCAACAGTGCAATGCCTCTGATGAATAGAGCATCACCCCCTAGTGGGCTTGCTGGGTGGATCCTGGTTGGGGCACATGCAAGAGTGTGTCTCTGCCTCCCCTCCTCTCATTGAATAAAAATGAAAAAGAAGAAAAGAAATAGAAGGAAAAACTACCAGATTTGTATGGAATCATAAAAGACCCCAAAAAAGCCAAATTAATACTGAAAAAAAGAATAAAAGGAGGTATCACACTATCTGACTTCAAATTATACTGTAGAGCAGGGGTCCCCAAACTTTTTAAAGGGGGGCCAGTTCACTGTCCCTCAGACCGTTGGAGGGCCGGACTATAAAAAAAGTTATGAACAAATCACTATGCACAGTGCACATATCTTATTTTAAAGTAAAAAAACAAAATGGGAACAAATACAATATTTAAAATAAAGAACAAGTAAATTTAAATCAACAAACTGACCAGTATTTCAATGGGAACTATGGGTGCGGATGCATCCTGTGCTCCTCTCACTGACCACCAATGAAAGAGGTGCTCCTTCTGGAAGTGCGGCGGGGGGCTGGATAAATGGCCTCAGGGGGCTGCATGTGGCCCGCAGGCCGTAATTTGGGGACCCCTGCTGTAGAGCCATGATAATTGAAATAGCATGCTGTTGGAAGAAAAACAGATTGATGGAACAGAATTGAAAGCCCAGAAATAACACTACATATATGTGGACAAATAATCTTCAACAAAGGAACTAAAAATGCACAATGGAGAAAAGAAAGCCTTTTAAATGGTGCTGTGAGGGGAGATTCCAAGATGGAGACTGAGTAGGCAGACATTCCAACTGCCACCTCCCAGGACCAAATTGGATTACAACTTAATTTAAGAACAATCAACTGAAAAAACAACTTTAGACTAAATGAAGAGGACTCTATAACCAAAAATCACAGAAGAAGCCTTACACAGACTGGTAGGAAGGGCAGAGATGCAGAAAAGGATGCCCACTCCCAGGAGTGAGGGGAGGTAGAGGGTCCGGAGGGATTCTCACTGTTGGAAGGGTTGCCCAAAGAGGTGTGGATACTCAGTACCTGGCCTGGAGCCCCAGTCCTAGAGCCCCAGAGCCTAGAAGAGGTACCCAGACAGAATTTGGTGATGAAAAGAGCCGGGTTTCTGTCTGTGAGAAAGAGACAGATTTCTGAGATGCAGACTCCATCTTAAAGGGCGCCGCACAGAAAACCTCATTCCTGTCACTTACCCGCGGCTCCAGGGGAGGGAGAGCTGAAAGGACTGGAATTGCGTGAGGAAAGTGTAAAGTTGGAGGCCCAGGGGGAGACATGATAGGGGATAGCCACAGGAACCCCTGTGTTGAGTCATTCTCCAATACTGTAGTCACCATCTTTCTTGGGTGGAGCAGTCCCCTCTGAGTGGCATCAACCTGGGGAAAGCAAGTGCTCCACCCTAGGGAGTCTCTCCTGCTCCTGTAAGGGCGAAGGGTTGTTCTGAGAGGTCAGGAAGAAGGGGACACATCAGTAACTCAGTTTTCTGATGCTGAGGTCAGAGCAATCTCACACACACATACACACACACACACACACACACACACACACACACACACTCCTGAATATAAGACTGGTGCTTCCACCTCACAGAAGACTCAGTTGAAACACTATGGGTGGCCAGACCACACCTCTGGCTCTCCGAGGCCACACCCAGCAGACATGAAAACAAAGTGTTTCTTGATAGAAGATTGGATAAAGAATATGTAGTTCATATATACAATGGAATACCACTCAGCCATAAAAAATGATGACAGATTGCCATTTATGACCATGTGGATGGTCCTTGAGAACATAATACTAAGTGAAATAAGTAAATCAGGAAAAGCTAAGAAATATATGATTTCACACATAAGTGAGATATTAAAAATGAGACTCATGAACATAGATAAAGGTGAAGAGGTTGAGGGGAGAGAGGTAAAGAGGAACAAATATACGGTGATGAAAAGTGACTTTACTTTGGGTGATGGGCACACACACAATCAACAGTTCAAATGCCATAGAAATGTTTACCGGAAACCTCTGTACTCTCATTGATCAATGACACCCCATTAAATTTTATTTTAAAATAAAAAGTCAATAAAGAGAAACATCTTGTTCAGCATGAATTATCTTGAGCTCACTTGGGAAAAAATTGGCTACTCAGACATTCTGACCAAGGTTGGTGTTTACCAGACAACATAAAGGTATTTCTTAAGGAATCCAAAGTGATGGGTAAACCCTACTATTTTTAGAGCTTCATAGCTAACTATTGAATCATACCATACTATACTAGACTGAACTAGTTTCTCCCAGGTCAGGGTTTGTAAGCAGGACTCTGGGATTCAGCAGTTAAACATTATGTTAGCACCAGGGAATCCACCTGATCAACTGGGAGGCATTAATGTTCAGTCTCTTCTTTCTCTACCAACTCACCTTCCCAGATTGTTGCAAAATTAGAGACATCTGGAATCATGAAGGAAAATGTTGAAAGGGATCATCTTTTTGTAGTGATTACTCAAAAAGAGAACAATTAAAAATAAAAAAAAAATTGATCAAATCTCGAAATATAACCAGGGCTGGGGAGTTTTTGAAATTGTATCTGTTTTCATAATAACAATAGGACTGGCAATCTTATTATATACAGTTTTTAAAATGCTGGAGTGGGCAGAAAACACTCTGGAGTCAATTCAAGTCCTGAAAATAAGTATCATAACAAATCATGAGCTCAATTTTTCATTCCTTATCCTTTGTGTTCTTGCACTGTCCCACCCCCATAGTACTCATAAATTCTTTCAACCTAGAAAAATATTTCTCATATGCCTTACAGTAAAATTTACTGCCTTGTTCTCCACTAGCTCTTCCTCGATTATCAGCTTCCTAAATATTTATGATGGTTTTTCAAGGTACAAACACTTTAAGTGCAATCCCCAGGGCCAACACACTGATGAAATGTATGACATTTCAGGCTCACTTTTGTTTCACTGAACCATCTGTGAGCCATCTTTTCCTACATGGAGTTCAGGCTTTATACTTTGGGGTTTGTTCTTTCAAACAAATGATAAATACTAGTGGATTCAAGCCAAATAAAAAATATTATCTACATAGGATACTGAGAAAAAAGATTCATCAAAAAATATAGAGTGCCTTCCACATTTTGAGGTATAATTTGAGGTGGCAGATTTAAAGAGTTATTAGGTTAGAATTATAAAAGCATGGATACAGACAAGATGGGTGAAATAAGGAAGAGCCACTCACACCATTCATCTGGCTAAGAGTAAATTGAACCCTCATATTTCCTTAGCCTGACATTTAAAATAATTTCTGCCCTCTACTCTCTCATAAACTCAGTACTTGCCTGATCAGGTGGTGGTGCAGTGGATAGAATGTTAAACTGGGACACAGAGGACCCAGGTTAGAAAGCCTGAGGTCATCAGTTTGAGCGCAGTGTTACTGGTTTGAGTGTGGGATCATAGACATGACACCATGGTCGCTGGCTTGAGCAAGGGGTCACTTGCTCTGCTGTAGCCCTCCAGTCAAGGCACATATGAAAAGACAATCAAACAAGTAAGGAGCTTCAACGAAGAATTGATGCTTAGCATCTCTCTCCATTTCTCTCTGTCTCTATCTGTCCCTCTTTTTTCTTTGTCACAAAATTAATTAATTAATTCAGCACTTGGCTGATATGTTATGTACTTTGCCATCTTTGAAGAACCTGGTGTATGGGAAAGTAATGGGACACCAGGTTATGCTCTTGAAGTTCAGATCTAAAAACCTTTCCCAGGTGTGGCCAGTGGAAGTGACCAAAGTCTTTACACCAAGCATCCTTTCTTTGATACTGACCAAAAGAAGCTCCATGCTCTTCATCCTCTTCATTTGGTAGCAGTAAATATACACAATCTGAGTTATCTTCAGGGCCATGTGACAGAACCAAGAAAAGTTATCCTTTTGTATTTTGAAAGCCCTAGTCTTCCCTTTCATAATTTCACAATAAGTTTTATGGCAAAGGCAAGAGACCAGGACGCATATGTACTTCCTTTAAGCCTATTCTTTTTATAGACTGTACATCTGCTCATTGTAAGTCTGCAGAACCCTAAACCCTGAAATGTGGATGGAAACAGATATGTTTTCTTTCTTGTGCTAAACAAAATAATAGTGAGGCAAATATTGTTTCTGTAGTCAACTTGAGATGGAAAAAGTGACAACCTTCATTGATATCAATACAATCATGAGGCAAGAAGTGAGACTAGAAAACAAAAATATCTAATTTTAAATTTCTTTGAGAGAAAAACTACAGCTCTTTTTAGTAAGCTGTGGAAAAGGATTCCAGAAATAAATCCGATTGCTCCTTAAATGAATGTGAGTGTGGGTGCTCACCTGAAGTCCAGTCCCTTCCCAGGGCCTTTTTCTGAGTCCTGGATCAATCAGAGGCAGCATAAGGCACCAGGGAGAGGGTCAGCCAGGAAACCTGCAGCAAAATTATCGGATTTGTTAGTTTTGAGCCAGGTTGAAAAGAAGTTGGGCAGATGCCCAGATAGGAGCTTTGTAGGATTAAAATTCCTCTTGTTGCCTGGGAAGCCAGTGAACTACAGGCTGAAAGTCAGAAGAAGATGTGAGGATGTGGAGTTTCCTCAGACCATGGAAACAGCCTTTTACCTCTAACATGTAGACTAGCACTGTAGATTCATGAAAGTCGAGAGAAACAAACTGAATGGCCTTCAAACCATGGGATCACAGCAGAAAAGGGAAGACAGCTTAGGTTTTGATGGATAAAGTACTCAGGGTCTGACTCCAGGTCAGAAGAGCAATATTGAAGTGCAGCTGAGTTCCCAGGACATAGCTTCTCTTGCTGCCTTTCTGAGCCCACTGTGGTGTTAGAGTGGCTCTGCAGATAATGGCTGGAACAGGGGGAAATGGGCAGGAGACGACAGCAATTCTGTGGCAATGGATGCATGCATGTGACAGCAGGCAAGGGTGGAGGCTGGGCTTGGGCAATCCCATAATGGGAGTAGACCACTGTAGGGTGCCTAAGGGTGATTTTAGGATGCCAGAAACTAATCCAACAGGCTTAAACCTCTTGTATAATAACACCATGAGGTAGGAAGGGACATCACTTGAGTGGAGTTGTTCATTGTTTATTAACCGTATTCTGTCATGAGCACTGCAAATACAACAGAATCTGGAGTGTGCTTGCCTGCCTCCCCCAGCAAGGACAATGCCTGGGGACACCCCATGGGTGGAAACCCTCCCCAACACTTTCAAATGACAGAACAGCTTGGGCCTGTGTCTGAGGGCTGGAATACTTCCTTTCCTGGGTCCCTCAATTTACCAAGCCAGAGGCTCTTTCCTGCAGCAAAAGATCATTTGTGCTCTGAAACAAAGGCCCAAACTAAACTGATTAATTCACTAGTCCTTTAAAAGCAGCTCTAGCTCCCAGAGTGAGAAACCAAAAAATAACAAACTGCTTTTCTTTTTGGAAGCATAACAAGAAAATTCCCTGGAAACCACTAAATTCATTCTCCTCTTACCTTTTCGTACCAAACTTCCCCAAATACTTTGATTCTTTTAGTATCCCACCTGCTATAAGCCTAGAATGTCATTGCTTTGAACACGCACTGGGAAAGCAGCCAGGGAGTGTAGAAATCTTCCACATGCCCAAGTCAAAGACTGCATCTAGTTAGAGTCTAGACAACTGTGGGAGCCACCGTGACATCCATCACGCTGATGGCTTCAGTGCCAGGCTCTGTAGGACATTCTGAATTATTAGGCATTTTCCTCAAGAAGAACCCAATTAAATAAGAAAAAAAATTATAAATTGCAAGATAGTTTAATGCAAAATTGCTTCCACACTGGGAATTGCAGAGTTGCCGCTCCAGAGACAATTTTATAGGGTCTCCTGACATTATGGAGCTTCTTAAAATCATAGATCATATGTCTGGACGACAGGAGGAAATTTCAGCAATATTTCCATTATTCTCCCTGTGCCCTAAGTAAGATAAGCACTTTAATCTCTGGGTAGAAGATGGTAGAAAAAACTGCACAGTCATGACACTGAACTGAACTCCACTACCCCTGACCTCTTCCTCAGCACTCCTAGTTATAAGGCTCCAGGATTCAGACTGAGTTAGTCTATTTGTCCTCGGTGAGGTTTCTCCTGCTTTTATCAAAACTTTCCATGTGTCAGAAAAGCTGCATTAGGTCTTATGTCTTCTTCTCTTTTCCACCATCTTTCTCTCCTTCTAGAGAAAAAGCAATTTCATTCTCTCCATGATTTCCCATACCTCTCATTCTGCTAGTCTTTTATTCCTTTTACATTGGTCTTAGATTCAGACAACTGAGCCTGAAACCTGGCTCAGCCTTTTACCTGATATTTCACCTTGAGCAAATACCCACCAATCCCTCATCAGTGTGCCCCAGGATCTGGGGAAAAAAACAGTCTCATCCTCATAAAGGAGGGAGAGCTGCCCAGGCAATCATAGAGTCTGGGTTCTTTCTTGTTTCAATTCTAGACTACAGGCTATATTTGTTTGGGAAAATCTCTAAATTCCTCTGATCTTCACCTTGATCTTTTTCAGGTGGAAATAAATAATATCCATTTCACAAGGTGATTGGAAGGATTGAAAGTGATGATAGAAACATTTGTTTTTGTAAAGCACTAAAGGCACGCAGGTATTAGCTTCATTAGTATTTTATTATATTGTTGAAGTTTCTAACATGAAACCTGGGTAAATTGTCCCTGTGTTAAGCAATGTTCAGCCTATGACCTTTATCTCTAAGGATTGCTCTCCTTTACAGAGGAGGCCTGGGAAATTTTATTTCTCTTGCACAATCCTTTTCTCGTTGTCAAAGTTATTGGATAGGCACAGTCATCTGACCTAAACAGTGAATCTGGAATTAGGATTCAGAGACCCAAGTTAATTTCTGGTGATCACTTGATCTGAGGAATGGTTGTATTTGGTCCATGCACAAAGGAGCAGAAAGAGGAGATGTATAAAGGAACCACTGACATTCACTTCTTTTCCTGCCACAAAAGATAAGCCAGTGCTACAATGGGTTCAACAAGAGCCAATGCTCCCAAATGAGGAAGAACATGTAGCCCCTGACATCCCAACTTGCCTGACACTCACAGCTAGGGCTTGGTGGTCTCCTATTGAACATAAGTAATTTCACAGAATGTCAACATCAGACAGGCCACTTTGTGACCAGGATGAATCAAGACAAAAAGAAGACCACAAAACAGCCATGTCTGAACACAAACAAAAGATGAATATTATCTACCAACAATAAAAATGACAAAGCATCACCATCCTGGCTAATATGAGTGACTGCTGACTACTTACCAATCACAGTCTTAGCTTCATCTAGTCTTCCCTCCTTATAGATAAGAGGAGCCCATGCATTTCAAGAAGCCTTGAAAACAATGACAAGCTGTCCCCACAGATGACTATGGGCACTTTTACTGCATCATAATCCAATGGAGTAAAGAAAAACACTTCTACTCATTCTTTTTTGTTTGTTTGTTTGTTTGTTTTCTGTTGTCTCTTTTGATTATTTAGAAAATTAAATTTAACAGGGTGACATTAATCAACAAGTATACATAGATTTCAGGTAAACATCACTACATCATTTGAATAGTCAATTCTCTCATATATCTATTACCCAAAGTCAAATCATTTTCCATCACCTTATATTTGTTCCTCTTTACACCCTTCCCTCAATCCTCCCTTCCTTACATCTCCCTTCCCCTGGTAACCACTGCACTCTCATTTATGTCCATGAGTCTCCGTTTTGTATCCCACTTAGGTGTGAAATCATACAGTTTTTAGCTTTTTTTGATTTACTTATTTCACTCAGTATAATGTTCTGAAGTTCCATCCATGTTATTGTAAATGACACTATGTTGTCATTTCTTATGGCTGAGTAGTATTCCATTGTGTGTGTATGTGTGTGTGTGTGTGTGTGTGTGTGTGTGTGTGTGTGTGTATTACAACTTCTTTATCCAATACTCTACAAAGGGGTACTGTGGTTATTTTCATGTCTTGGGCAATGCTGCTATAAACATGGTGGTGCATATGTCTTTACGTACCAACGTTTTTTGTTTGTTTGTTTTTTTACAGGGACAGAGAGAGAGTCAGAGAGAGGGATAGATAGGGACAGACAGACAGGAACGAAGAGAGGTGAGAAGCATCAATCATTAGTTTTTCATTGCTGTTGCGACACCATAGTTGTTCATTGATTGCTTTCTCACATGTGCCTTGACCGCGGTCCTTCAGCAGACCGAGCAACCCCTTGCTGGAGGCAGCGACCTTGGTCCAAGCTGGCAAGCCTTTGCTCAAGCTAGATGGGTCCGTGCTCAAGCTGGCGAGCTTGGGGGTCTCGAACCTGGGTCCTCTGCATCCCAGTCTGACACTCCATCCACTGCGCCACCGCCTGATCAGGAACATACCAATGTTTTTGAGTTTAGGGATAGATACCTGGTAGAGGGATTGCTGGGTCATATGTTAGTTCTATTTTTAGCTTTTTGAGGAACCACTATACTTTCTTCCATAATGGTTGTACTACTTTACATTTCCACCAGCACTGCATGAGGGTTTCTTTTTCTCCACAGCCTCTCCAACACTTGTTATTGCCTGTCTTGTTCATAATAGTTAATCTAACAGGCATGAGGTGGTATCTCATTGTAGTTTTGATTTGCATTTCTTTAATAGTTAGTGAAGATGAGCATTTTTTATATATCTGTTGGTTATTTGTATGTGTTCTTGGGAGAAATGTCTGTTCAGGTCTTCTCCCCATTTTTTAATTGAATAGCTAGTTTGTTTGTGGCTGAGCTTTGTGAGTTCTTTATATATTTTGAATATTAACCCCTTATCAGAGCTGTTGTTTGCAAATATCATCTCTCATTTTTTTTAGTTATTGTTTTGTTGTCAGTTTCTTTTGCTGTGCAGAAACTTTTTAGTTTGATATAGCCCCATTCATTTAATTTTGCCTTTACTTCCCTTGCTTCTGGGGTTTAATACATAAATTATTCTTTGCAGCTAAGGTCCATGAATTTAGTACCTATGATTTTATTGTTTCAGATATTATGTTTAGGTCTTTGATTGATTTTGAATTGATTTTTTGTGCATGGGACAAACCAAGTTTGTATATAACCATAAGAAACCTCAAATAGCCAAAGCATTATTGAGAAAAAAGAATGTAGCTGGAGGCATTACAATACCTGACTTCAAATTATACTACAGAGCCATGATAATTAAAACAACAAGGTATTAGCAGAAAAATAGACATATAGACTAATGAGACAAAATAAAAAGCCCAGAAATAAAACCATATATATATATGGACAAGTCATCTTCAAAAAGAAGCCAAAAACACACAATGGAGAAAAGAAAACCTCTTCCAATAAATGGTGCTGTGTAAATTGGAAAGCCACATGCAAAAGAATAAAATTTCTCTACTTATTTTTTCTCTCCTGCTTTTTTTTTTCTATAATGGCCTCACAGTTAGTCTCTACTAAAAAGTCAACTCATATGCCTCATAGCTTCTAAATGAAACAATAACGGGAGTCCTAGTGCCCTGCTTCTTGTCACAAGAGAAGCATTTATCATACAATGGTATCTTGGCACATGAGCACTTTAAATCACAAGCAATTTGAGAGATGAGCAGTCACCTGTGGGATTTTTTGCTTTGAGTCACAAGTGGATATTTGAATCATGAGCTTCCATCACCCTCCACAAGATGGCCTGCTGAACGTTCTGAACGAGAGGAAGAAACAAACTTCAATGGAAAGGTTTTTGTTGAAATGGCCTCTAAATGAAAGCGAGGAAAGTGTGGTGAAAAAGCCAAAAGTCAGTGAAGAAAATGATGATGATTAAGCAAAGTAAAGAATAGCAATTAAGTTTAGTGATAAAGTCACATATCATACTTAGTATGTAAATTAAATTTTGCAATTAAATGTAGCATTAAGTGTGTAGAGAGTAAGTTATGCTAAGCAATAGCACACAAAATGAAAACCACCTCTGCCAGTCTCCTCCCCCTCTGCCAGCATCTTTGCCTGACCTTGAAGGTAAATACACTTCATAGACCAGTTTATTTCTTTACATTCTCTCATTATGTGTTTGTGTGTGTGTGTGTGTGTGTGTGTGTGTATGTATTTGTTATTTACAAAGTACATTTTCTTATTTAACAGCATATAAAACAAAAAATTCATGTGGCTTTTGGGGGTCAGAATGGAATAATTGCATTCCCATTAATATAAATGGGGAAATTCAAATAGATAAATGAGAAAATTGAGTCACAAGCTCGGCCATGAAACAAATTAAACTCACGTGTCAAGGTACCACTGTATTTAAGAGACTCAACTATTGGGAAAAGAACAGTCTTCTCATTGTTATAATATATTCCCTTTTTATATCTTGATGAAAAAATATTTTATATATAAAAATCAATAGTGAAGCTCCTTTTTGCATATTTAACAAAAATATCTTCCTTGGCAAATAAAAGAAAAGTAAATATTAAAATAAAGAAAAAATTCAATGATTGATGTCTTTGGCTTTTTCAAATTCAGAATTTTTGAGATTCAGAAACCTCTTAAATGAAGTCTTTCTTCTGTTCAAGTTGGCATTCATCTATTTTGATTACAATACATGTTTTCTATTACAAATGGAATCAAATTTTCTCAGATCCTTGGACTGTAATAAGGAAACACATATTTTTAGATTATGGGATGGTCATATCTTTCCTAAAAAGAAAGTTTACATTTTCAGAAGCAGATGTTTCTCCTTGTTGATCCCCTTTCTCTGCTGGACTTCTAGGGATGGAGCTCTCAACTCCAAATCAAAAGCTTCACTTTTTGTTTTACTTTTGAGGGCTTTTGAGTAGATATAATTTTTTTGACAGAGACAGAGAGAGGAACAGACAGACAGGAAGGGAGAGAGATGAGAAGTATCAATTCTTCGCTGCAACACCTTAATTGTTCAACAATTGTTCTCTCATATGTACCCTGACCGGGGGCCTCCAGCAGAGTGACTAACACCTTGCTTAAGTCGGTGACTTTGAGCTCAAGCCAGTGACTTTGGGCTTCAAACCAGTAACCTTTGGGCTCAAGCCAATGACCATGGGACTATATCTATGATCCCACACTCAAACCAAAGACCCTGTGCTCAAGCTGGTGAGCCTGCGCTCAAGCTGGTGACCTCGGCATTTCAAATCCAGGTCTTTCATGTCCCAGTTCAACGCTCCAACTACTGCACCACCACCTGGTCAGGCTAGATATAATTTATTAAAGCTGCTTTCTTTTTTTATTATTATTAATTTTAATGAGGTGACATTAATAAATCAGGGTACATATGTTCAAAGAAAACATCTCCAGGTTATCTTGTCATTCAATTATGTTGCATACCCATCACCGAAAGTCAAATTGTCCTCTGTCACCTTCTATCTGGTTTTCCTTGTGCCCCTCTCCTCCCTCTCTCTCTCCTTCTCCTCCCTTCCCCCACCCTGTAACCACCACACTCTTGTCCATGTTTCATAGTCCCATTTTTCTGTCCCACCTATGTATGAAATTTTGCAGTTCTCAGTTTTTTTCCGTTTTACTTATTTCACTCTGTATAATGTTATCAAGGTCCATTCATTTTGTTGTAAATGATCCGATGTCATCATTTCTTATGGCTGAGTAGTATTCTATAGTATATATGTACCAAAGCTTTTTAATCCA
Organism: Rhynchonycteris naso; assembly: GCA_037038555.1. Classification (NCBI taxonomy): domain Eukaryota; kingdom Metazoa; phylum Chordata; class Mammalia; order Chiroptera; family Emballonuridae; genus Rhynchonycteris; species Rhynchonycteris naso. Next base: position 282,321,349 of record CM072995.1, read on the forward strand.
CTCGTCTTCTGACGGACACTTGGGCTGGTTCCAGATCTTCGCTTTTATGAACAAAGCTGCCACGAACATGGGGGCGCATTTCTTCTTTTCGAACAGTGCTATGATGTTCTTAGGGTATATTCCGAAAAGTGGGATAGCTGGGTCATAAGGCAGTTCGATTTTTAAATTTTGAGAAATCTCCATACTGTTTTCCACAGTGGCTGCACCAGTCTGCATTCCCACCAGCAGTGCAAGAGGGTTCCCTTTTCTCCACATCCTCGCCAGCACTTATTCTGTGTCGTTTTGCTGATGAGCGCCATTTGACTGGTGTGAGGTGATATCTCATTGTGGTTTTAATTTGCATTTCTCTAATGATTAGTGATGTTGAGCATTTTTTCATATGCCTATTGGCCATCTGTATGTCCTCTTTGGAGAAATTTCTATTCATTTCTTTTGCCCATTTTTTGATTGGATTGTTTGTCTTCCTGGTGTTGAGTTTTATAAGTTCTTTATAAATTTTGGTTATTAACCTGTTTTCAGACGTGTTGTCGAACATGTTCTCCCATTGTGTGGTTTGTCTTTTTATTCTGTTCTTATTGTCTTTAGCTGTGCAAAAACTTTTTAGTTTGATATAATCCCATTTGTTTATCCTGCCTTTTATTTCATTTGCCTGTGGAGAAAAATCGGCAAATATATTGCTGCGACAGATATCGGAGAGCTTACTGCCTATGTTTTCTTCTAAGATGCTTATGGTTTCACAGCTTACATTTAAGTCTTTTATCCATTTTGAGTTTGTTTTTGTGAATGGTGTAAGTTGATGGTCTAGTTTCATTTTTTTGCAGGTAGATGTCCAATTTTCCCAACACCATTTGTTAAAGAGGCTGTTTTTACTCCATTGTATGTTCTTTCCTCCTTTGTCAAATATCAGTTGTCCATAAAGGTGTGGGTTTATTTCTGGATTCTCTGTTCTGTTCCATTGATCTATGTGCCTGTTCTTATGCCAGTACCAGGCTGTCTTGAGTACAATGGCCTTTCTTAATGGTAACAATGAGCATAACTAATCTCTGAATCTTGGATTCTAAATATTATGTCTCACTGATGGGGATCAGAGCTCTTTAAGAAAAGGAAGATTGACCCTAGGGCTGGACAAGTTAAAGGACAAGGTGACCTGTGAGCCTCTGAAATCTTGTACCAGAAAACAAGCAGTGCTCACATACTAAAGATTCATACCCAAACATACAAAAATCAACTCAAAGGAGCCCATGTTGGCCCAACCAAGATATAAAAAATATCCGTGTGTCCATAGTGGCATTCCACACACAGAAAACAAGAGAAAAAGGGATTGTAAGATGTGGAAGGAAAACTACCCTTTACAGAAGAATGCCAGCTAACAAAAGTAGAATGAAAGATAGAATTAGAAAAATAGTGTTTTGCAATCTTCAATATAATCATTATGTCAGACAAAGACCATGAACACTAAAATCATGAGGTAGAAGATTGTTGGGGAGCTGACTGTTTGGCCAGCAACAAAGTCTCAATACACATTTCAGTTACTAATTCCAAAAAGAAAACTAGACCTTCATAATGAGATGATCTGGTAGCTACCACCTTAACCAAGGGATCAAACTGAGCATCATTTACAGTAGGGTAACCTGACAATATGTGCCCACTGACAGTGCACAACATGAAATAGAAACAGCACCTAGAGGCCTGACCTGTGGTGTCTTAGTGGGTAAAGCATTGACCTGGAACACTGAGGTGGCCAGTTCAAAACCCTGGGCTTGCCTGGTCAAGGCACATTTGGAAGTTGATGCTTCTTGCTCCTCCCATTCTCTCTTTCTTCTCTCTAAAATGAATAAATTTAAAAAGAGCTGTAAAAGAAACAGCACCTAGGAAATGTTCTTGTCAAAAAGTTCTCTTCTGAATATAATCAAGCCTCCAGAAAGTGCTCCGATTAAAAGAAACAGAGGAGAAATAAGATAAGTTTAAATGATGCATAGAAAACAATCAGGGAAATCCAGAGTGTGAGATATGCTATAAGAAAACAGGGCTGACTCTTCAAAAACTCAACATCAAAATCAAGGTTAAAACAGACTAAAATCCCATAACAATCTAACACAATTTATGAACTTTAATTGAATCCTGTTTCAAAAATAAACAACTTATAAAGCATTCTTTAGGGCAATTTGAAAAATATTAATATGACTGTATATCAGAGAATTATTGTCAATTTCCATGGGTATAATAATATCATTTTGATTTGAGGAGAAATGTCCTGATTCTTTGGCAACTTACTTTTAAGAGAGTTCACAAGAGAGAAAGAGGAAAAGAGGGAAGATTGGGAAAGAGGAATACACAACTCTGGCAAAATGTTAAGAATTGTTGGATCCAAGAGGAGGGCCTAGGAGGTTTCATTATATTATCCTTTGAACATTTCTATTGTCACCGGTTGAATTCTCCAGGAAGTTAACTCTGAAATGGAGATTAGTGTGCAGGAGGTTTATTAAGGAATGTTCTGGGGATCAATGTTGTGAGGGAGAGGAAGAAAAGGAAGTGGGGTGAAGCTGAGGATGAAATTGAACTGTGTTGCAAATACAAAGACTTAGCAGAGCTGATTCTATGGGAGGTTTGGAGTGGGGGTGGCCCTTCCTCGCTGGTCCCTGTCAGGGTGAGCAAGCACGACCTTTATTCCCTCTGCCCCCTCCCTTGGGTGTCAGTCATAGATATAGGCTGCCTGAAAAGAGAGCAGGACTTTGGCCACAACAGTGGTCACAACTCTTGGCAGCTGGAAGAATAAACCCTTCAGTTCTGAATGGGTGGTCTTGTGACATAGTACAACACTCATAAATCAGAAATCTTTCATATTGAAAACTTGGGGTGGAAATGTAAAATGGGGGTTGCTTTGTCCTGAAAACATTTGATAATTACTGGCCTGCATTCACTTTATCCTTATTAATCACTTTATAAGTACAACTGACATCCCCATTTTAGAGATGAGGCAATTAATTGAAGTAAGTGGAATTCAGATACAGGCTTTTAACCACTGCTCTGTACCAGTCCCGATCACCTCTTTTCTTGGCGTTTCTGCTACCCATGCCTGTTTCAACTATCTTATTGCTCCAGTTGCTCAAGAAGAATGGTTTTCATCTAGTGACTGGCTCCATCTATAATAATTACATATTTCTGCTCACAGAAATAATTTTCTTCCCCATTCCTGGCCTGTTCCCATCTCATCTAATTGGAAAGGAACACAACTGTATTATTTAAGCTTCCATGTGTCTTTCATTTCAGAAAGGCCCTTTGCTTAGACTGGGGAGGACAAGAATAGCTAACAGCTGTGTTTTTAAACACTGAATTTACTGGCAAATAACAGGAACATGAGATCTGCTTATCAGATGGTTGAATAAATGACGCTTTAGTTGGATGCAGTGAGGGATCTTGTATTTAGTTTTTTACTTTTCTTTATTTATTTTTTAGCAAGCCAGAGAGAAACAGACAAAGACAGACTGAAAGACAGACAGATGGAAAGGGAGAGAGATGAGAAGCATCAACTCATAGTTGTGGCACTTTAGTTGTTCACTGATTTTTTCTCATATGTGCTTTGATGAGGGGTAGGGGGCTCCAGCAAAGCCAGTGACCTCTTCCTTAAGCCAGTGACCTTGGGCTCAAGGTAACAACCATGGGATCATGTCTGATCCCACACTCAAGACAATGACCCTCTCACTCAAGCTGGTGAGCCTGTGCTCAAGCCAGATGAGACTGCCCTCAAGCTGGTGACCTCGGGGTTTTGAACTTGGGACTTCAGCATCCAGGTCAACACTCTAGCCACTGTGCCACCACCGATCAGGTGGGAATCTTGTATTTTAAAGGAGTTCTACAGCAAAATTTTTTGCTTATCTTTTTTGAATATCAATGTTCCCAACTCCTGGTCCATAACAGTTTAGTCGTGTGGTGTGTGTGTGTGTGTGTGTGTGTGTGTGTGTGTGTGTGTGTGTGTGTGTGTGTTAAATGAGAAGTAAAAAGTTTCCTTTAGGAGGAAGGTGCAGGAGCCTGCCTCCTTTTATGTTACAAAAATAATTAGGAAGGCCCCCCAAAAGGTCACTTGAGCCTCAAAGTGTTAAGAACTCAGTAGTGCAGCTTGTTTTGTTCTCACATGTGTCCTTTTATCCCCAGTGTGCCCATGTGTCTCCAGAATGAATAACAGGACTGGGTCATGTTTCCATGCAATCACCCGAAACCATCACTCCATCTGACCCTCAAGGTTATCACCCATTCTCGCTTTGGGCCTGGCTCCTTTCCTTCTGATCACTCCTCTCTCCAGGCTCCTGTTATTGCTCTTAAATTTAGCTTCTGGGAAAATCTACCCACACATACACATGTTCTCCCAGACAATCTGCATCCGCACCATAACTACACATGTGCTTGAGTCTTTTATTTTCATTTTCTGCCCTAAAGAGTACCTATTCTCGTAAGTGCTATTCATGTACTAAAGGTCAGGGGAAAGGGTATCATCATAGGTTGCATGTATGTATATATGTGCAATTACATATGCAATTCTAGACATGTAAAAAGGTATGGTGAGTTTTTGTGTCTTCTTTATGAAGTCTTCCAATTTCCCTAAGCTGACTGAATAGCTCTGCGTCATAGGGTCCCTCAGAGCATAGTTACATTTCTAGTATAACTTAAAACTTCATGCAATTTACCTATAGTTGGTCTTTGTAGTAGTAAAAGAGCTCAATGGATGGTTCAAAAATTGTTTTGGCTGATAGCTTCTAATTTTAGCAATATGTATAGGACTTTTGCTACACATGCAGCCTTTTCCCTCTCTCCTCACTCCTCCAAGACTCTTGATTTCCCCTACTATCTTTCTCTCTGGCTGGGGCACCAAGGTCTCCTGTGGGCTTCTCTCTACATCTTGTTCCATGGTAACAGAAAGAGGATGGAGAAGCTTCAACTTTAGAGTTGATGGGCATCAAAGGAAGTTTATTTTTAAGTAGCAGTGGGAGGAAGAGCTAGGAGCATGGGGAGGATAAAGAGACAGATAGAATTAATACTGTTGACCCTGGCCAGTTGGCTCAGTAGGTAGAGCATTGATCTTACATACAGATATCCCAAGTTTGATACCTGGTCAAGGCACGTAAGAGAAGTGACCATTTGCTTCTCTCTCCCTACCCCCACCCCTTCTCTCCCTCTTTCCTTCCTACAGCCAGTGGCTTGATTGGTTTCAGCTTCAACTTCAGGTGCTAAGAATAGCTCAGTTGGTCCCAGCACATCAGCTTCAGGCACTAAAAATAGCCCGGCTGATTCGAGCATCACCCCAAGACAGGAGTTGCTGGGTGGCCTGGTTGGGTAACATGCAGAAGTCTGTCTCACTGTCTCCTCAACTCTCACCTAAAAAAAAAAAAATGATTAATACTGTTAAGTGCTTATCATGTGCCAGGTATGATGTCAGACATTACATAGATTATTTAATTTAAGGCCCTGCATAACCTTATATATTGTGTTCAGTTTACATATGAGAAAATGAGATTTCAATTTCCAAGGTTATGCAGCTAGGGTGTGACAGAAACCAAGCCAGCAATCTCTGATTCTAAATCTATATACTTTCCAGGATACCAGTCTGGGAGCTCTGAATCTTCTGATGGTACAATTCCTACCAGCCTCAAATAAATTCATTGAATGAAAATTTTGAGCTTCTTTCAAGTTTTTCATTTATTGAAAAAATCACTAATCTTCACAAAACATCCTGTATTAATAAATCACACAATCTATATCTTGTTCTATACTAGAAAAAAAGTAGGCAGTTCACATCTCCCAGTAAGTTATCTATGTTCTCTTTTAGCTTAAATTTGGTGGGGAAGAAAATCTTTCCTTTAACCCTATACCTCACCAAAGTCTTAGTTAGGGGCAACTTGCTTACAAGTTTTATTATTTATTTATTTTTTAGTTATTTTTATTCTTTTCGTGGCAGAGACAGAGAGAGTCAGAGAGACTCTTCGTTGTGGCTCCTTAGTTGTTCATTGATTGATTTCTCCTATGTGCCTTGACGGGGGGGCTACAGCAGACCAAGTGACCCCTTGCTTGAGCCAGTGACCTTGGGCTCAAGCTAGTGAGCCTTGCTCAAATCAGATGAGCCTGCGCTCAAGCTGGCAACCTCGGGGTCTCGAACCTGGGTCCTCAACATCCCATTCTGATGCTCTATCCACTGTGCCACTGCCTGTTCAGGCAGCTGACAAGTTTTTAAAAAGTTGCCACCACTCAAATTTGTTCAGATAAAAGTAACTTATTAGAAAGAGACAGAGGTGCCTGACCAGGCAGTGGTGAAGAGGATAGAACATTGAACTGGGATGTTGAGGACCCAGGTTCAAAACCCTGAGGTTGCCGGCTTGAGCACGGGTTCATTCAGTTTGAGCGGGGGACTACTAGCTTGAGCCATGGGGTCCCTGGCTTAAGTGTGGGATCACAGACATGACCCCATCGTCACTGGCTTGAGTCCAAGGTCACTGGTTTGAGCAAGGGGTCACTCACTCTGTTGTATCCTTCTCCCCCAGTCAAAGCACATATGAGAAAGCAGTCAGTGAACAACTAAGATGCTGTAATGAAGAATTGAAGCTTCTCATTTCTCTCCCTTCTTGTCTACTTGTCCCTATCTGTCCCTCTCTCTGACTCTCTGTCTCTGTGAAAAAAGAGAGAGAGAGAGAGAGAGGTGCCTTGTAGAACCCTAGGTCAGAAAGTATAGTCAGACTTCATGTCAAACTGGAGGCAGGAATTGAAGAATCAATAGGAAGTAAAGACATACTTTCTTGTCCTCTCTTTTTCTCTGAATCTCTCTACACATTTGCTTCATTCTTTGCCCTCTCCATGCCTTTGACCTTTCCTTTTTGGAAAGTACTTAGCTTCTAAATGAGCTCCCATCTCAGCTATACATCACTTCTCACTTCAAGCATCTTAGCCTTTCTCTAGCTCCCAATTCAAAATTCTCAGAATATAGAATCTGATTAGCCAACATGAATCATATGTTCACTACAGTTCAATCAGCAGTGACCATAGAGATAAGTGGCTTGCTTCATTAATCTTTGCTTCTTGAGAAAGAGGTATGGGCAAGTTCTAAACAGGGACTGGGAACATGGAAGGCATGATTAAAAGAAGAAAATATTGAATCTCTGGTATAGTATGAAATATAGCAAAGTCTATGCGTACATCAATAAAAACTAAAGAACCCAGAAGCCACAAGGGACCAAAGAGAGGATCTTTATTAGCACAGCTGCAATGACTATGGAGAGAGATTATTGGAATCATGACTGCTTTAACATCAAATTATGTTTCTTGCCCCTTTAACTCTTTGATTCCATCTCTTCCTGTCAAAATTTGATCTACTGTGTAATAACAAACTTTTGGCAACAACCTGAATGTTCATTAATATGGAAATGGAGGATCAAATTCTGGTGACATTCATTCTATAGAACATTATGCACCTATTAAAAGGAGTGAGTAAGCCCTGGCCTGTTGGCTCAGTGGATGGAGCATTGTCCCGGTGAGTTGAAGTCCTGGATTTGATCCCCTATCAGGGCACATGTGAAAAGCAACCATCTGATTCTCCCCCTCCCCTCTTCTCTCTTTCCCTCTCGCAGTCAGTGGCTTGGTTTGTCTCGGTGTCAGCCTCAGGTGCTGAGGATAGCTTTGTTGATTTGAGCATCAGGCCCAGATGGGAATTTCTAGGTGGATCCCATTTGGGACTAATGTGGGAGTCTGTCTTCTATCTACCCTCCTCTCACTTAAAAAAAAAAGAAAAAAAGGAATGAGTTGTATCAATAAGCATTAAACTAAGAAAATATTCAGGATTTTATTAAATTAAAAAACATTGCAGCCTGTTCTCTGTCTCTATGAATCTGTTTCTATTTTGTTTGTTAGTTTATTTTGTTCATTAGATTCCACACATAAGTAAAATCATACTGTCTTTCTCTGACTGGCTTACTTTACTAACAGACTGTCAAATTTGAGGAGAAAGGGAAGTTGGGGAGCTGGGTAGAAAAGGTAAAGGGATTAAAAAAAAAAACACCTCATAGACACAAACAACAGTATGGTGATTACCTGGGGAAAAAAAGCGGTTGGGGGAATGTAGAAGGGGGTAAACGGGAAATAAATGAAAAAAATAAACCATGCCAATTTAATATAGAGAATATACTGTTCTATAAAAAAAAAAGGTAACAGCCTGACCAGGCGGTGGCGCAGTGGATAGAGCGTCGGACTGGATGCAGAGGATCCAGGTTCGAGACCCCGAGGTTGCCAGCTTGAGTGCAGGCCCATCTGGCTTGAGCAAAAGCTCATCAGCTTGGACCCAAGGTCGCTGGCTCCAGCAAGGGGTTGCTTGGTCTGCTGAAGGCCCACGGTCAAGGCACATGTGAGAAAGCAATCAATGAACAACTAAGGTGTCGCGACGTCAACAAAATACTAATGATTGATGCTTCTCACCTCTCTCCGTTTCTGTCTGTCTGTCCCTTGCTATCCCTCTCTCTGTCTCTGTAAAAAAAAAAAAAAAAAAAGGTAACAACAGCAATGTAAAGTTTTTGCCTGACCTGTGGTGCTGCAGTGGATCAAGCATCGACCTGAAATGCTGAGGTCGCCAGTTCCAAACCCTGGGCTTTCCTGGTCAAGGCACATATGGGAGTTGATGCTTCCTGCTCTTCCCCCTATTCTCTCTCTTTTTCTATCTCTCTCTATGTCTCTTTTCTCTAAAATGAATAAATAAATAAAAATAATATAAAGTTTTAGACAGATAGCTATGTGTAGATACATGTAGATGTGTAAGGATATTCCAAACTGTTGTCATTAATTATTTTAGGGATGGGAAAAGTAGGATTAAGAAAAAAAAAGAATAGGCCATGTTTCTTTATATGCTTCTGAATGACTTTACTTATTAGAAAATCCATATGTTATGGTAGTAATATTTTAAGTATTAAATTAGAGAGGTTTTTAAAATTCTATATTTAAAAGCCTATCTCAAATGCTACCATTTTTGGCCTTTCCTCATTTCCACGTATAAATGGTCTTCCTGTGTGAATTCCAATAGAATGTGTACCTCTCTCATGATTCTGATTTGTGCCTAGAATGATAGATGTTGACTATTTCTCTTATCTTTATACTTACATGACATCTCTATCAGGGGCCTATTTTTGGATTCTCCTCACCCCAACATCTAAAATGGTGTCTTACACAGAAGAGGTACCCATTAAATCCTTATTAAATAAGATTAACTCAATACTCTGCAATTCTTACAACATGTCTTGCATGTTGTTTTCAAAAAGATAGAATCTCTCCAAGAATTTGCCTTAGTTTGTAAATGCAGCAATCTTTATTGACATTCTTCTAATACATTTTTCTAACTATTTCTAGCCAGTTTACATTTTAGTTCATAATTTGAGGGGAAATCAAATGAATAATTTATTTTTAATATTGTGAGCTAACAACTCAGTGAACTCCAAGCAGTCTATGTCTTTGAAATTAATTCAGGTTACCCTGCTGACCTTGGCATACACAGTCCAACAAGTTTGGTGCTTGAAAAATCAGAGTAGTGATTAACCCTGCCAGAGATGAAATGGCTGATGTCAAACTCCTCCAAATTACACTCATGCTTGACCTGCTGTTCTCCTCCTGAATGCACTTCATTACTGAGACAGCATCAGTCAAGCGGCATAGATTTAAACATTTCAAAAATCTGTGATAAAAATCCAAGAGCATAATTAAACCTTTGATGAAAGTGGGAGAGAATGAAGCAGAACTGAGGTAGAAGACAGAGAACAAAGGGAAGACATTTGTATTAAGTCTGTAGTCAGAAATTCTGACCCTTCAAGTTGTCCCAGATCATGATACCACTTGGATCTGGTGACAACAAATTATAAAGTCCAATCTCAATAGACATTTAAGAAAATTCCAGTGAGTTAGATCAAAGCACTTTCAGTAATGCTAGCAATTGCCATACAGTAAAAATAATAGTCTCAGTGCAATATAGACCCAATAAATAAAACACCGTACTTCTAAAAATTACTAGAATAGAATATAGTTCTGGGTTGGAAATCAAAAAATACATACCAAATTGGGTGAATAGCTGGGTAATGTAGAGAGAAGCTGCAAGATATCATGAGAAAATTAAAGAACAAGGAGGGCTCAAGGGATCTGTTTCTGGTTCTGTCCCTGCCATTAAATCCCCATGGGATCTTGAACATCTCATTTTACCTCTTAAAAGTCTTTAATTTCTTATTTCAAAAATAATGGGAATTTCATTTGATTTTCAAGCACGACTCTCAAAATAATTACTTGGGTATCTTGTTAAAATGCAAATTCTGATTTAGTAGATCTGGGGTAAAACTTAGTAAGTTAAGTCAGCCTGACCAGGCAGTGGCGCAGTGGATAGACCGTTGGACTGGGATGTGGAGGACCCAGGTTCGAGACCCCGAGGTCACCAGCTTGAGCGCAGGCTCGTCTGGTTTGAGCAAAAGCTCTCCAGCTTGGACCCAAGGTTGCTGGCTCTAGCAAGGGGTTGCTTGGTCTGCTGAAGGCCCATGGTCAAGGCACATATGAGAAAGCAATCAATGAACAACTAAGGTATCACAATGAAAAACTGATGATTGATGCTTCTCATCTCTCTCCATTCCTGACTGTCCCTATCTATCCCTCTCTCTGACTCTCTCTCTGTCTCTGTAATAATAATAATAATAATAATAATAATAATAATAAGTTAAGTCATTCAGAGGTATATAAAAAAATCATCTATTCTTTCACCTCTATAATTCTACTCTTCCCACTCCTAAAGTAATCAGACAAGCTGCTGAGTGATCTTTAGACCACACCTTGAAAAACAAGGAATTAGATGATCTCCAAATAACTTTCCAGCTCTAAAATTCCAGTTCCTGAATCAGAATCTCCAGGTAAAGTCTTCTGAGTTTCTGCCTCCCTCTCCTTCCCCAGTTCTCTGGCCTAGGCCTAGACTGGCCTCTCAGAGATTCTGTCTGCCTTCCTTCACAATTTAACAGGGACACACTTCATGTGATCACCTAGGATTCTCCTCCTCAACCAAATTTTAAAGTTTAGAGGCAAGCACGTAGGTCCTTTTTGTTTGAAGAGATTTTGCTCATCATTTGGAAACCACGTAAGAGAAAGGTCTAGACATTTCTTTTAGTTTTATCAAAATGGGAATTACAGGGAATATATGAGTTTGTGCTCCATACAAAGTTATATTTTCTCTTTCCATGAAAAATTCTTTGAGACTGTCATTTTAATGAACTAATATTCCATCATATGAATGTCCATTATGTGGCAATTGTTATACATTTAAGCTGTTGGTTAGAATTTTAAACTATGTTAGGGTAAATATCCTTATTGTTTATAGACCTACAATTTGTGATTTACTATATGCCAGAAAGCTGCTTTATGTACATCATTTCACTTAATCCTTACGGTCACCTTTCAAGTGGAGTGTTATTGTGGTTTTCATTTGATTGAGAAACGGACAAACACAGAGAGATCAAATGGCTTACTCAAGATTACATGGCCTGACCAGGCAGTGGCGCAGTGGATAGAGCATCGGATTGGGATACAGAGGACCCAGATTCGAGACCCCGAGCTCACCAGCTTGAGCACGGGCCCAACTGGCTTGATCAAAAAAGCTCTCCAGCTTGGACCCAAGGTCACTGGCTCCAGCAAGGGGTAGCTTGGTCTGCTGAAGGCCCGTGGTCAAGGCACATGTGAGAAAGCAATCAATGAACAACTATGGTGTTGCAACAGCAATGAAACACTAATGATTGATGCTTCTCACCTCTCTCCATTCCTGTCTGTCTGTCCCTATCTATCCCTCTCTCTGATTCTCTCTCTGTCCCTGTAAAAAAAAAAAAAAAAAAAAAGATTACATGGCTCATCAACGGCAGAGGCCAAGCTACACCCAGGTCTGTATGACTCCAAAATCAGACTCAAATCTACTGCATGACACACCTCTTTGTGCAAAACTCCCCATGCGCCTCTGATTATTTCATTAGAATAACTTATTTTTTGTTTTTGTGTGTTAATTTTTCAATTTAATTACAGAAGTGACATAGGTTTATAGAAACAATCAATCAATGCATAGATATAAAAGAAAAATTTATATTCTCTTTTTCCTTCCTTTTATGATTTCTTGAGCTATATATTTTTTTCTGTGTATTTTCTATGTTAAAACAGCACACAGGAAAGCAGGAACCATGCGTTTTAGTGGCAGGAACCACTATACTTTGAGTACCTGGCACAGAGCTAGCTAAGCCTTAGAAACGTTTATTGAAACAATAAATAAATAATTGAATACATTTTAATAAAAATGGGGTCTTACTGTACATATGATTCTGAAATTGTTATTTTCACTTAAAAAATCTCACGTAACTTACCAGGACAAAATATGTATCTAAATCTTTTCAAAATAACTGTATAATATTCTATAATATGGATATATAATAATGTATTAAGTCATTTCCCTTACATTGTCATGCATATTTATAGATTTGGGGAGTTACCATTAATGCTGTGTTAAATATCCACATGTACCTTTATATGTTGATGGTTTAATTTCTATAGGTTAGTTTTTATAATTAATGTTACTAGCTCAAAGAAGTATATTTTAAATTTTAATATATAATGCCATGGAATTTTCCTAAAACCCTGAGCCAATTCACATTCTACCAAGCAGTATGTAAAAATAATAATATTCTCATATATTACCACTTGATCAAACTTTTAGATTTTAATCAGTCTGGTGGGCTAACAAAATCCTTGGCATTTTGAGTATCATTTTCTTTATTACCAATAAGGTTTAATGACCTTTAAGATTACTTTCTTTCCTCCCTCCCTCCCTCCCTCCCTCCTTTCCTTCCTCTTTCCTTCCTCCCTTCCTCCCTTCCTTCCTTCCTTCCTCTCTGTCTCTCTCTTTTTCTTTTTTTCTTTTTTCTGTGAATTGCAGGAAACATGCTCTAGTTATAACTACTGAGTTAGCCTAACCAGGTGGTGGCGCAGTGGATGGAGCATCAGACTGGGATGTGGAAGACCCAGGTTCGAGACCCAGAGCTTGCCAGCTTGAGCGTGGGCCCATCTGGCTTGAGCAAAAGCTTGCCAGCTTGGACCCAAAGTTGCTGGCTCCAGCAAGGGGTGTCTTGGTCTGCTGAAGGCCCGCGGTCAAGGCACATGTGAGAAAGCAATCAATGAACAACTAGGGTGTTGCAACAGCAATGAAAAACTAATGATTGATGCTTCTCACCTCTCTCCGTTCCTGTCTCTCTGTTCCTGTCTATCCCTCTCTCTGACTCTCTCTCTGTCCCTGTAAAAAATAAAACAAAACAAAACAAAACCAAACAAAAAACTACTGAGTTAAAGAATGTGACTATTTTAATGGCAGTTGACACTTAGCCAAACTTCCTTCCAAAAGTAATGAAACAACTTAGCCTCCCACATCAGAGCATGAAACCTCTTGTTTCATCAAACTAGATATTGTAATTCTAGAAGGAAATACAATATTTGCCAATTTGAGAGGCTCTATTGATTTACTTGGGCATTTCTCATCCTTCCTTCAGAAAGCTAGTTGTCTTTTTAAATACTTTTTCTCTTCCTTCAATAAGTTTCTCTGAGTAGCTCATCCCTGCAAGGAAAGATGGGGTGGAGGGGAGGGCCACCAGCATGTAAAGCTTAAAAAGGAGGCAGGAGTTGTAGTAGCAAGTTAAATGCATAAAAGTCTCTCTCTCTGGCATTACCTTGATGGAAGAAATAAAACTGATACATGCTTTCCATTATTACAAGTTGAAAATATTCCCAGAATGCAGAGATAGGCTGCTCCACTCCACCACAGAAAGCTTTTACTGAAGAGGCTGGTGCACTTATACTTGTTAAGGTAGCTCCTGTAGACCTGTGTCCTTGAACAGGATCTTAGGTTCTCAACAAAGAATTTTCCCAATATACTTTGAAGACCATCAAGCTAGATACAGAAAGGCTGAGGCACCTTCTGAGTTTGTTGTGCTAAGACCATGTCTTCTGTGCTAAATCAGCTCAATAGCTAACTGTTTGGGATGTAATCTGTGCACTCAAAATTGAGATACTGTAAGTGAGACAAAATCAGTTGCCAAGCCCCATGGTGATTGCTCCCATCAGGAAAAAATAAATCTTTCATTTCTTACAGTAAATTCAGTTCTGTTATAATATTATAGGAACACCACTGTATATGCCAGTGTTTTTCAACCACCAGTTGATGGACCAGTACTGGTCCACCAGAAATTTCATATGGGTCCACAAAAGAGTTAAACACCTGATATTGTACGAAGATACTAGACCCAATGATCTTAGTTGAATTTGCTTAAGTTCAGGGTGATTGCCACTTATCAGGCTGTATCAGCAATGAAAATACTATTGAGATTGCCTTAGATAGCATTGGATCTTGTAGGCTCATTGAAACAACAGTTTCACTGTGCAGAGCATTTGCAAATCATGCACAATAGACAAAAAGCATTCGGATAAACTCACGTAGTATTCAATGCATGTAGAGGTCAGAAATTGAGCACCAACTTAGACTGCATTGCACTGTAATATGCAATAATATAAAACTTGATTCCTGTGTGTTTCCATTTCTGGCCGGCTAGGTTATGCACAGACTCTAACTCCCAACTCCTCGCTCTGTAGTTTATTTTTTTATTTTTATACTTGCACAAATAATGTTGAGACCAACTTATGTAGTGTTCAATGCATTGTACATGTGGCCTTCAGAAACAAATACCAGTTGCACCATAACGCACTAGCATGTACAATACAATTAAACATTTTCTGTTGCATGTTTCAATTTCTGGTCCCCTCCCTCTTTCAGCAGCACATATTTTTCATGTTCACACAAATAGTAGTGCATGTTATCCCCTGTTCAGAATTCATCCATATTGTTTGCAAATAAATTATTCTGTGTTTTAGTATCATTGTGTTGTAAATTTTAAATCCTACAAAATGGAGAGTAAAAAAAAAAAAAGAACACAAAGCATTTTAACCTCCTTCAAAAGCAAAATCAGTCATGAAAAAGAAATAGTAGTGATGACACCAAATGTAAACCAAGTACTAGTGCTTCAACTTAAAAATAAAAAACAGTAAAAAAAATATGTTGATAATTTGGAAGGTGCAACACAAAACAAAAAATGGAAAGGAAACATTGTTAGGCAGTAAGATAATGAGTATTGAAAACTTAGTTTCACTGTAGCACCTCATTGTGAATTATCACCACAGACTTTGTGTATATAGTATGTTCTGAATTCTGTGAAATGATGCAATAAAATCTTCCAAATTTATTCATCAATTGCATTCAAAGCATAGCAATCTTACTGAGAGGCCACTTGTTTTGAAAGATTACATAACCAAATGAAAATTCAAACAAAGAAAATGATGACTAGTGAGAAAATACTGCTTCAAGTGACTTATTTAGCTTTCCTTCAAATATTGAAAACAAACAAACAAACAAACAAAACTATTCACTATTGATGACAAATTAGTAAAACCTTGCATCTTAGATGTCACTCAGGAAATTTTGGGTCCTCAAGCCACACAAAAACTTGAGGCTTTCCTGCTCTTGGACAAAAACATTCAGAAGAGAATTGTTGATATGGCAAAGAATATTGAAAAACAAATAGTAGAGGTGATAAAGAAATCAAAATGTTTTCCATTCAACTTGATGAATCAACTGATGTGAATATCCATGCTATTCCATTTTTCTTCATGAGATATATTGATGATAAAAACATTAGAGAAGAACTATTCTGTTGTCGTGATCTACCTGATCAGACCACTAGTTCAGATATTTAATGCTTAATGAATACTTTCAAATGGAGGGCTCAGACTGGGGAAAGTATGTGGGAGTATGTGCAAGACAGTGCTGCAAGTATGATTGGATATAACTCAGGGATGGTTATGAAAATAAAGGATGATGCATGTCCAGAAATGTTGTCCACGCCCTATATAATTAACTAGTAGCATTTAATTGCAAAGAAACTTTCCCCTAAATTGAACAGTGATGAATGATGCAGTAAAGATAGTAATATTCATAGCCAAGGGTTTGAACTTCAGACTGTTCACAACATTATGTGAAAACATGGATTCACAACACCAACATCTCATTCTTTATATCGAAGTGAGGTGGCTCTCAAGAAGAAAGGTACTTTCACACCTTTCTGAGCTGATAGAAAAAATGAAGTAGTTTCTGCAAGAGTGAAATGCTGCATTAGTAGAGTTTTTTAAAAATGTATGGCTAAGCTTGCAAAATTGCAGATATATTCAGTCTTTTCAACAAACTAAATATTTCTCCTCAGGGATTTAACACAAACGTTTTTACATTAAAAAAAAAAAAGACAAATGAATTAAAAAAAAAACTTGCTCTTTAAGAAAGTTGCATAAGATAGAAGATATAGAAATGTTTCTACTTTTCCAAGACTTTTTGATTGCTGTAGACATAAACTGGACATTCATATTTAACATAATAAGTCAACATTTAAGAGTGTTAGTTTAAAACTTTGACTTGAAAATGAGGATCCTCATTAAAGTAACCTCAGGATCAATAACCCATTCATGGACAATATCAACTCCTGTTCCTTTAATCGCTGTGGAAAAGAAAAATTGATAGTTTTATCTTCTGATGTCACTCTGGTGTACAAACACAAAATGCAATTATTGTCACAATTTTGGATATCTCAGGAAGAAGACTATCCATCTCTTAGATATAAAGCTACTTAATCATATTTTGTACTACTTACTTACTTGTATGAGAAGACTTTTTCAGCTTTATCACTAATAAAAACCAAACAGAGAAACCAAATGGATGTCAATACAATACTTCATCTCTTGAAAACAAAATTGCAGCTTTGGTTACCAAGTATTCTTGTAAAGAAATAACAGCAGATTATACACTAGCTTTATTTGAATTAAATATTGCTCTCTAGAAATTTTAGTTGTATTTCATTAAAATATATATATATTTTATTGCTCCACTGGTTATTTTAGAGAATTTCTGCCTTAGTGGTTCTCAAAATAATTCTCCTATTTTCACTAGTCCCCAAATGTAAAAGGGTTGAAAACCACTGGTATATGCAGTTCATTGTTAATGGAAATGTCATGACACAGTGCTTAATGTAATCCAATTTATAAATGAATAAAACACCTGATTCAATATTTCTCAAAAGAAGACCTACAAGTGGCCTACAGGCATAAACAGGTACTCAACATCACTAATCATCAGGGAAATGCAAATCAAAACTTCAATGAGCTATCACCTCACAGCTATTAAAACAGCTATTTTTAAAAAGGCCAATGATAAATGCTGGCAAAGATGTGGAGAAAGGGGAACATTGCTACACTATTGGTGGAAGAGAATATACAGGTTCCTCAAAAAATTAAAAATTGAACTACCATATAATCCAGCAATCCTATTTCTTGGTATATATATACTCAAAGGAAATGAAATCAGTATCTCAAAGAGATAGCCATACTTTTCTTTTTTGTCAATTATACCTCAATATAAAATGAAAAATATATGTGGAAGAATATATTATTTTATAAATGACTAAATCAACCCAGATAAAAAAAGAGTCAAATGATAAAAGAGAGCTTGATATGTCAGCTATACTCATGCTACAAGCTCTAGTAACAAAAACAGATAGTACTGGTGCAAAAACAAACAAATAGACTACTAAAATAAATTGAAGTGCTCATAGTGAACTCACATTTTTGGAGACCTAATAAAATGATAAAGGTAGTACCACAAACAATGGAACTAATGAAAACCAGTTAGTAGATGGTGGTGGAAAATAACAATTTTGACGGTAGAGGTGAGAAGGTCAGCAGATAACTAAAGGGGGAAAACATCTGCGAATACCATCACATTTGTGGTTTATTCTTTAGCTATGTTGAGCTGTCTTTGTTATGTTTTTAAACGTAGAGGAGCTACTATAGAGTTACCTTTGCTGCTTAGGGGAGTGTGTATAGAAGAGAAACACAGATATGATCACAGCACACTGCTGTCCCAGACATCTGGCAAGGATACAAGTTAACTAAAACTGTATGGTCTTCTAATATCCAAGTTGGGGACTGCACAAAAGAGTAAGAATGAATTCAGAGGGAAGAAAGAGGGCTGAAAGGTGGAGAGAAAGCAGGACTCAGGTTTACAGGCATATGCTGGGCGACTGGGTAGAGCTAGACTAAAGGCACCAAGTTCTGTGGATCTCCCTGATTCTAGTTCTCTCTGAGACATTATTTTTAAGTAGACCTTCCAGGATCAGCCATGTTAGCTGAATTGGCTAATTGGTGTGCTCAAATAAATGGGTGTGGGTGATCTCTTGTCTTTTAGTTGATCAAACTCCCTAGAAGTTTAGCCCAGCATCTGATGCCTTAAATAACATTGCATAGACCAAGTTTATTCTGGCAGGAAGAAAGAGACCTTGGACTTACATGCCAACAGAAAGTCTTCTTCCTTGACAGGCCCTGACAGCTTCCCTGAAGCTCTGTCCCCTTGTTCAAGTAGAAGGTTCAGAACCCTCATTCCTAACACAGGTGAAGCACTACTACTTCAAACCCTGATGACTATCAATTTCTGTTGTTTTGAAGTATTGTTAGATTCAAAATTCCTTGTAATAAGTGTATCATCAGTTGTAAATATTTCCAGGATATGATGCTTTTTAAAATTTATTTTTAAGTAAGAGGAGGGAAGAGGGACAGACTCCCACATGCACCCTGACCAGGATCCACCAGTCAACCTCTGTCTGGGGCCAATGATCTGCCCATCTGAGGTTCATACTTGCAACCAAGCTATTTTTAGCATGTGAGGTAGAGGCCCCAAGGAGACATTCTCAGCACCCAGGGCCAACACATTTGAATCAATCAAGCCATGGCTGTGGGAGGGGAAGAGAGAGAGAGAGAGAGAAGGGGAAGGGGGAGGGGGGAGAAGCAGATGGTCACTTCTCCTGTGTGCCCTGACTGGAAATTGAACCCTGGACTTCCACACACTGGGTCAATGCTCAACCACTAAACTAACCAGCCAGGGTTTCCTCTACTTTATCACTTTGCCAACAGATGTCAACACTAAATCTTCCCCATGTGACTGCTCCTGAAGCATTATGCTTCATGTGACCTCACAGCTCTTTTAGCCCTCCTGGAGGATGTGTGACATAATAAAAAGCACATGGGCTTTGCAATCAGGTGGGTTCTGCCTACTTACCTGTGGCTCTCTAGCTGTGATCTAGGGGAAATCATTTGACCTCTGTTCCTTAGCTTCCTCTTCTATAAAATGGAGAAATAATATCTACTGCATGATGTTATTGTGAGGATCATATGACAATGAAGATTAAAGTGCTTACTGCTTGGCATAAATTAAGTAATTTAAGACAGTTCTGTTCTTGAAGCTTGTTTATTGTTTGTAGGTTTATTCTGTGTTATGTGGCACTGGGCAAGATGTCAAACTTAAATGAAGTTCCACTAAGAGCCTATCAGGGGAAACTGGGCCAACTGGTCAATCTGGAAAATTTCCTTTTATATCAAAGAGCAAATATTTGCAATACAAGCATCTTTTGTTTGTGCTATTAGTTTGTTTAGTTTGGTTTGTGTTTTTAAGTACAAGGTGGAACTTCAGTGGGCACATTTAGACCCCAGGCCAATTTTTACCCCAAATATATGTGCAAGAAGATAAAAAACAAGGCAAACCAGTTCATCAGACAGTGACAGGAAGAGGTTCCTCCCTGCTAGCAGTTGATGCAGAGCTGCCATGGGAAGCACTTGGTCGGCACTTTGCACCACTGCCCACATTTGGGAAGAAGTGATTTCACTGCCTTCCCACCCCCAACTCCAGGAAAACATGTTTTCTCTCTGAGCTTCAAACATATCTCTTCCAGAAAATCAAGAAAGCTAAAACTGTTCCCTTTTTATTTTTATTTTTTTCAGATATAGGAGGTTCATACTACCTCTGCTAGGTCTTAAAATACACCTTGGGTCCATGTTGATCATGTAAGGCACTTTCAAGTGCCTCTATCAGCTGTGGTCTGGTGAAATGGTCCACAGCCAATCAACAAAGCCTCAGAACAATCACATTTAGCTGTAGCTGATGCTAGTCGGGACTGTGGTGGCTTTGTTGAGCTGAAGAGATCTGACATGTCCAGAGAGAGCCTTTGGGCCTCATGACCAGTCTTCTGACTGAACTTGAGAGGCCCCTTGAGTAAGCTTTGACCAGCCAGACAGACACAGTCCAAGGTGGATGCTTTTGTTCACTGAGAAATTTCTTGATTTTGAGCCCTAGGTGGTAGACCTTTGTGCTCTTAAACATCTTTTCCTTGTTTCCAGAACTTATTTTGTTCTCTCTCATTTCAGTCTTTACACAGGTTTTATCCTCTTCATAAAATAATTTTCCCCCAAATCCCTCCTTCACATCTTTACTTCATCAAATAAAATTGCGTTTGTCCTTTAGGTCTTAGATTAGATGTCACATTCTCTAGGAGGAGTTCCCTCTCCACTCCCTCAGAGCAGGTCAGGATTAGGTCATCTTACTCTGGGTTCCAGACATCCTGAGCTTCCTGTCAGGGTACTCACCATGGTGTGCTCTTGTGCCTACTTAGCCCACTAGTCCATGAGTCTGGGCAATCAGGGCCTTATCCTGTTGTTCCCCTGGAATTCTCAGCAATAGTTCAGAGCCTAACTTATACAAGTGTTCGTTGACTTGGGCCAAGGATTGTTCACTGTGAGGATAGATATTACTAAAACTTATTTATAGTCTCTTTCCACCCAAAAACTGGACCCTTAAAAATAAACTGACATCATAACATATGGAAAAGACCAGAGAAAAAAGAAAACGAAAGATATAACCATAAGAGTTCTAGTCTACTAGACTAGAACTTCTTACTGGCTTTAGGCATGTAATTTAACATCCCAAGGTCCCAAAGGCCTTGTTTGTTAAATGAGAATAATAATGCCTTAAAATTTTGAAGATTCAAAGCTCTTTTATGTACCTTTCAAGATGTAAGATTTGATTATATGAATACATATATTACCACTAGGAAGGAAGAAGAATAGTGGAAGAGAAGAGTAAGAAGGAGGAACGGCTTGGTTATTTTGTGTCCTTGTGCACATGTGAAGAGTAACAACTTACAAATTTATAGTCTGTTTTTCTTTAAGTAGGTAATAGGCTTAAATCAGGTTCACATCTTTAGGACTTGGACTTCACTTCTTACTGGTAACTGATTTGAGACTGGGGGAAAACTTTTGGTTGGGATTTAAAAGGCAGAATGTACCTCAAACCCCAAACTGTTTCTGGTCTTTGATAAATTGATGACTTTAAAGTACACAGATGGGAGAACTGTAGATGGCAGTCTTCATGAATTATGTATATTTTGAAGTTAAATAGAAAAGTTCTTGGGGCAAAATGTGTTTTGCTCTTAATTGAACCAAAACTATACAAAGAGGATTAAAAAATAGTTATTCTGAAAGCAGTTACCTTTTCCCCCGTCCCCATTTTAACTTTTCTGATTTTAAAATTTTGTGAAAATAATATGAAATTTGGAACAATAAAACCTCAGATTCAAATGATCTGCAAAAAATAAGCTATTGATTATATTTCTTAACTATTATAACCTTGAGTGTACTTATTTTGAAAAAGACAAGTTCTAAAGACATTAAAATACCTCACCAAAAAAAATATATATAGATATTAAATAACCATATGAAAAGATGATCAATGTCACACATAATTAGGGAAATGCAAATTTGAACACCTTTGGAATGGCCCAAATCCAAAACACTGATAACATTAAATGCTGACAAAGGTATGGATAACAGGAACTCTCATTAACTGCTGGTGGGAATGCAAAATGGTACAGTCACTTTGGAAGGCAGTTTGGCAGTTTCTTAAAAACTAAACATATTCTTACTGCGTGCTCTACCAATAGCACTCCTTGGTATTTATCCAAAGGAGTTGAAAAGTTTTGTGCACACAAATGTTTATAGCAGCTTTATTCATAGTTGCTAAAACTTGGAAGCAAATGGAATGTTTTTCAGTAGGTGAATGCGTAAACTGTGGTATATCCAGACAATAAAATATAACTCAGCACTAAAAAGAAATGAGGCATTAAGCCACAGAGAGACACACAGGAATATTAAATGCATATTGCTAAGTGAAAAAAGCCAATCTAAAATAACTACACATTATATGATTCTTAAACTATATTTCTTTAAAAGGCAGAACTGTGGAGAGAGTAAAGATCAGTGGTTGCCAGAAGTTGAGACGGGATTTGGGGGATGGGTGAATAGTTGGAGCACAGAAGATTTTTAGGGCAGTGAAAATACTCTGATACCATAATGATGATACATGTCATTATAGACTTGTCAAAACCCATTCAATGTACAACATTGAGAGTAAGTGATAATGTAAATGATGGAGTTTGGGTGATTATGATGTGTCAATGTAGGTTCGTGGTATAACAAATGTACCACTCTAGTGGAAGATATTGATAATGGGAGAGGAAGGTTGTGAATGGGTGGGGACAGGGAGTATATGTAAAATCTCTGCACCTATCTCTCAATTATTTTGTGAACTTTAAATTACTCTAAAATAATAAAGTCTTTGGGGGAAAAAGACAATGACAAACTTGATCTGGCAATGTTATTATAAAAAACAAATTAGTTAATATTAGCCCAGCAATTTGTGTAAATATAGTCACTTGGTGTTATAACATTTTTGCTAAGAAACATTTTTTTTTAGAAAACACAACCAACAAAACAACAGTTTATTTCAAACATATACTCAATACCTAATCCAACACATTCTAGGGGCACAGGTGGCTTTGCAGTAGGCTTCTTGCAAGTATTTACCTTCTGCTTATGAGACTCTCAATAGTTTATTGGAGTTTGCTTTAGGAAACATCAGTGCCCAGTAAAACAGACTTATTTGTTCATAGGAAACAAACAATAGAAACCAAATGGCTAAAAACAAAATGTGTGGTGGTGGTGACAGTGGTAAGAGTAACTCTACAAATAAAAAAAAAAAAATGCTGGAGAACTAGATCTCAACAAGGACAGACAGCACATCAGTTCTAACACTGTTGGGAGCAGAAACTACCTGCTATGGGGGGAAAGCATGTCATTCATGGTCTGAAAAGCTTACAAAAATACTGCTGTAGATTAGTGATTTTACCATTTAGTATTGTCACCAAAGAAAACTTAAGTCCAAGGGGGTATCCCCCTCCTTAATTCTTGTCACACTTGCAAGAAAGAATTCAGGTAAGAGATGGGATGCAAAGTTCAAGCAAGGCAAGAAGTTTATTAAGCAAAGCTATACACTTGGCATGAGGCACAAGTGGGCAACTCAGCTAGCCTGAGTGCCCTTCCTTGTTGGGGTCTTAAAGATTATACACTTTTTAGCTTTAAGTTTCAAGTTTCCTCTTCCCTGATACTGGAACTAACATTCAGGGTTTCTGTCTTTCTTTTTCTTTTTTTTAACTTTACTTAGAAAATTAAATTTAACATGATGACATTGATCAACAAGAGTACATGGGTTTCAGGTAAATATTTCTATAGCATTTGAACTGCTTATTATGTTGTGTGCCCATCACCCAAAGTCAGATCATTTTCCATCACCTTATATTTTCCCTCTTTAGACTCTTCCCCCCACCCCTCCCCCTAGCCCCCTTCCCCTACATTCCCTTCCCCCTGATAGCCATCACTCTTATCTATGTACATTAGTCTCAGTTTTATATCCCACCTATGTGTGAAATCATACAGTTCTTAGCTTTTTCTAATTTACTTATTTCACTCAGTATAATGTTCTCATTGTCCGTTCATGTTGTCGTAAATGGCAACATGTCATCATTTCTTATGGCTGAGTAGTATTCCATTGTATATATGTACCACATCTTCTTTATCCAGTCCTCTATAGAGAGACACTTTGGTTGTTTCCATGTCTTGGCCACTGTGAATAATGCTACTATGAACATGGGGGTGCATGTGTCTTTACATACCAATGTTTTTGAGTTTTTAAGGTAGATACCCAGTAGAGGGATCACTGAATGCAAAGGATCATAATAGAATACTATGAAAAATTATATGCCACCAAATTTAACAACCTAGAAGAAATGGATAAATTCCTAGACCTATACAATCCTTCTAGACTGAGTCACATGCAGGATTTCAAGGTCGTCTGGATATCTAGTGATTTTGTTTTGGTGGACCTTAAGACAGCTGACTCCCTCCTTCAGTGGGTGAGATAAACTCCTTTTTTTTTTCCTCCTCTTTCATTTTTCTACTCTGATAAATGTCTATCCTGCCTAACATTCCCCCACAAGTGATACTGTCTAAATGCTTTTGGGGTGTTGAAGGTTGATGGTCAGTGTTCCTGCTGAGGGAGGATGTAGAGCTGGTTCTGGAATGACATCACTTGTTTGCTTTATAAGGAGTTAAGCTTCCTTATAAAATTTTTCAGCAGCCTGATCTAGAGGGTTAAGAGGTATGTTTACGTATCCTGGTGGAATGGCCATTTATAGGTGAATTGTTTCCAGCCTGGAAGATACAAAATGGACAAAGGTATTAAGAATATATGGCCCAAAAAGAAGCAGAAAAAGTAGGAAGGGCAGGGCAGCAGCTAAGAGCTCCATGACTAGACACTGGATTAGGGATTTTATCTCTACTCGGTCTGAGCTTGGAGGTATCTATCCTTATAATTATGTAAGCCCTTGATTTTTTTTTTATTGTGTATTTTAGGGAAGATGGATAAGGTTCTCTTTCTGATCTTATCCTGCTCTTTTTTTAGTATACCTACACTGTTTAACCCACTTACTCTCCTCTTTTGTATATTGAGATAGAAACTGACTTAAGCTTGTGGTTTGTATCAGAGCTCTAGCTACTGGTTTTCTTGTTGTACCTCATTTTTTAGCAGTGTGGTCAATAAACCCATTCCTGATGCATTTTATTTATTCCTTTTTGGTGGCCCCTACAATGAATTACTGCTATTTCTTGACGGCAATTTAATAGCCTTTAGGAATTGTAAAATGTAAAGTCCATATTTTATTGGTCTCTGTTTTGCATTTGCTATCTTCTTTTATTCTAAATAGCTGCATGAAAGTATAATATTAGAAATGCATATTTAAAGTCAGTGTATATATTTAATCTTTTGTCCTCTTCTAATTCTAGGGCTATTAGCTCTGATAATTCTGCTGAGGCTCCGTCAGGCCAAGCTTGAGCCTCTATGACAGCATGCTGGGACACTACTGCATATTCAGCACAACATAGTCCTTCCCTTACAAAACTGCTTCTATATGAGAACAAAACTCCATCCAGATTTTGGAGTGATTTTTCTTTTAAGTCTGGTCTGCTGGCATAAACTTGATCTGTGCTCTCACAATAATTATGTGTAGCCTCCGTGTTTGGGGTAGGCATTAGGATCACTGGATTTAACACAAAGCAGCTTTCAAGCTTTACCTTTGGATTTTCTATTGGGATAACCTGATATCTTAACTTGTGATTATTGATAAGCCAGTAAGGTCTTTTAATATTAAATAATGGCCAATTTGATAAGAAATATATAGAGTTATATCTTGTCATAATGGTATTTTAAGTGCTCTAAAAGCAAGGCTGCTGCTGCTACTACCCTGAGGCCATGAGGCTCATGAGCGCCCAGGGCCATGGTCAAACCAATCAAGCCACTGGCTGTGGGAGGCAAAGGAGAGAAGGGGGAAGAAGCAGATGCTCACTTCTTCTGTGTGCCTTGACCGGGATTTGAACCTGGGACATCCATATGCCTGGTTGACACTCTATTATTCTTATATTACTCTTTCTGGTGGAGTCAGACAATTCTGAAAGAGCTTTCTCATTTTTAAAAAATTCTTGAGTCTCTCTCTCCTCCGTTCTGTATTATTTCTAGTTGTCTGTCTTTCAATCTCACTGATTTAGTCCTTGATTTAGCCTGTTCTATTAATTATACTTGCTGGTTGATTTTTCAATTCATGAATTGAGTTCTTCATCTCTGTCTCAAAGTTTCAGTCTCCTTAGTGAGGTACTCATTTTGTTTTCTGAGATCATTATATTGCCTGTAAGTGTTTTCTCACATCTCATTGAGTATTTTCAAAACTTTAATTTTGAATTTTCTATTGTTTAACTCCAAGATTTCCATGTAATTGAGATTGCTTTCAGGAGATTTTTTTTTTCTCTGAACTTTGTATTTTTCTTGGGTGGCTATGGAATTCATCTTTTGTGCCTTGAGAGCATTTGAGAGTAGTATTGTTAAGAAATTAAGCAAAAAAAAACAACAGAAAAATAAAAATAATTTAAAATAAAAACAAAATATAAAAGAGAAAACACACAAAAAGAACACAACCAAAAACAAAACAACAACAACAAAAAACTAAAGAAAAAGAAAAAGAAACCTCCCCAAACAACCAAGCTAACAGACTTCTGAAAAAAATTTCTATATTTTCCCCCAGGTGGTGCTAGATTACAAGTTGTAGCTTTGTAAAATTTCCAGGCTGGTTTCCACTGAGATATTGCTGTCTCAGTGATGGAAGTGGGGATGCAGTTGCAACGATGGTGCAGTGTGTTATGAAGGCTTTAGGGCTTTAGCAATGGTAATCTCAGGCTTCCCAGAACTCCTCCTCACATCTCAACAGACCAGGGGACCAGATACAGACCACCTCTGTTCTTCAGATAAAAAAGTGACCCTATAGAAGTAGCTGTAGGGTATGTTTCTGCCACTCTCTTTACTCCATGTGGGGAGGGTGGTGGGATCTGAGAGGCTGGGGGGGCACACTTTGGTTTTCTCTTTCTCTGAGCTAAGTACAGGTTGTGGGCAGACTGCAGGAACACTGGTTGTGACCCCTCATTCTGCTACTGCTTTGGCTTAGTATCTCCCCCACTGACTTCAATCTCTCTGCTTCTCCCCACAGAAGAAGACCAAGTCACTCCAAGTTTCTTCCCCCTCTGGAACCCTGGCAGACAACCCCCAGACCAGGTTTCTCTCCTCTCCCCAGCTAACTGAGAATGTGTCTTATCTTCTGCTCTTCTTCTCAATCCTTCTCACCTTAGTTCATCTGATGCACAAATCTTTCAGGCAAGCTGCAAAAACAGCTGGGATTCCTATACTGAGTTATAGCTGTTCAATTTGTTAAAATTTCAAGGGGAGAGAGCAAGGCTATCTTTCATGCTGTCATTACTCTGACATTAGCTAGTAGTATTTTTTTTTTCTGTAAGTAAATATGACCTAAGTATGCTACTTCTTATTGTAATGTTTGTGCTCTATTCTTAGATACACTGCTCACAAAAGTTAGGGGATCAGGGAATGTGCTGATACTCTAATACTTCCAGTCTTTTGTATAGTGCATTTTCACCAATGAAATAAAAGTTGATTTTGCATCTCATTTGGATAATCAAACAACTTTCTTTGACTTGTCATTTGCTTTTCTAATGTTCTTGTTTAATAAAAAATAATCAAATGCTTCTTTTTTTATTGCTTCATATTCATTTTGAAATATTCCCTAATATTTGTGAGCAGTATATTTTATATCCCTTATTTGCTAAATTCAGGTTCTATATTACATTTTTGCAGCCTAGCTCTTCCATTGAAGGACAGATTAGTAAGTCATTTACGTATTGCATTATTTGACTGCCCCCTCAAGTGACCCTTAAGTTTTCTGCCAATGTTTGTCCAAATAAGTGTAAACTACCTCTGAACCCTTGAGGGAGGATAGTCTAGGTTAGTCATTGCTTATGTCCCTATGAATCTATTCATTCCAAAACAAATAAAAATTGGCAAGCTGGGCTTAGTGGGATGCAGAAGAAGGCATCATTTAGGTGTAGTACAGAGAATCATTGATTTGGGGAATTTCTCCCAAGATAGTATAAGGGTTTGGTACTACAGTATGTATAGGGATAACAGCCTTACTGATTGCCCTTAAATTCTGAACTGACCTAAAGGTTCTATTTTTCTTAACAGTTAAGATGGGAGTGTTACAGGGAGAATGACAAGGTACTAGTAACAATAATTTTCTGAAGCCTTTCCCTGGCCTCTAAATTTATAGGGTATTGTCTTGTATTAGAAGAATTGGTTGGATATTTTAATTTGATCATAACTGGTTTGGCTTTAAGGGCATGACCAGAAGTTCCTGTTCCTCATCTATATTAGTTTTAGTTGATCCTCTTTTAATGAATAATGCCATAATAATGACAAGTTCCTCATTGTCTATGGAGAAAATTACTTGAGTCCTAACTTTACTTAAGATATCTCTGCCTAACAACAGAGTAGAAAACTCTGCCATAACTAAAAATTGGTATGCACGGGTGGTTCCCCCCACCTCTCGCAGAGGTGTTGGTGTTCTGGGAGGCTTTGTCCTAAGACATTCCTGCTTCCAGTATCCAGGCTTTCCTCATTTATGACAATTGCCAGAGTGAGTGTCCTTGGGTTTTTCCCTTTTGTAGACTTTGAAGCCATTGCCTCTGTAGACAGCTATTCATTTATCCTGCTTTTTCCTTGTGTTTTTCCTTTTCTAGGGCCCTCTTCTTCCCCTCTTGATCTCTGAGGAAGCTTCTTTTATCATATCTTTCATAGGAATCACTGGTCAGTCCCATTCCTAATTTTTGAAATTTCCATCTAGTATATAGAGCTAACTGAGTCCTGAATTTGTCTTCTAGTATTATTTTTCATGCAGCATCCTCAGGATCTAGTTAGTGTGCTTGATTATAGAGTCCCACAGCCTTTCTAAAAAGGCTGTGAGGTTTTCCTGAGGCCCTTGGTCAATGCCTGCCAGCTTTTTTAAATATTTTGGGGGGAATTTTTTGAGATAATTTTTTCATTCCTTGTAAGAGACAGAAAAAAGAAGGGGTCCCTTGACAATGTTCTGTCTTCTGAGTCATAATTCCAATGAGGGTGTGTATAGCATACTGCCTCAGTTCCTGGTGGGTAATTTTCACCTTGCAGGTGTAACTCATTAGCATAAACTATTGCCTTTCCCTTCATGCTTTTGCCTTTAAAAGTTGTTAAAGCTTTCTGGAGGACTAAATTAATATCTTTCTAGGACAGGCCAAAGGTTAAGGTTATTTTTCTCTCTTTATTTATAAATTTATTGGGATCATCTGTGAAGCTGCCTAATCTATCTTTAATGTTTATTAAGTCCTATATGGTGAATGGGGCCTTCCCTCTTACTCTCCCAAGCGATCCCAGGGCTTCCTATCGGGAACAAGCCAAGAAAGTTGTTCTGTAGGTGGCGGTCTACATTCATTTTTAGGGTTAGTTGCCCTATTTTCCCCAAGGCCTGTAGACTTAGTATATGGTGGTGCTAGATCTGGGGACAAAGAGGCTGCTGGCTCCTGTGTCATAATAGATGAGGGCACAGGATTTTTTTCTATATCCCTAGGAGTAGGGTTTTTTTAATTCATAATTGCTAAGAGGGAAAGATTTATCTTATAATTTTTATATAATCCAAGATCATTTCTTAGTGCCATTCTGTATGTATGCATGGTGGTGCCTCAGTCTATTTTCCTTGTCTTCTACAAAATAGAGCTAGTTGTAGGATCGTGTTATCATTTAAACTACCATTTTTTAAGGCCAACCCTCCCCCTCTCCTAATTTATATTGAGGTCATGCTGTGTTACAGAAGAATATTAAACCTTTTTTTTAAGGTTTGTGGGTCAAACTTATTCTAATTTTTAAAGATGCATCCCAGAGGTATATCTTGCATCATTAAGCCTTAATGTCCTGTCTGAAAGAGAACAGAAGAGGTCATGGGAGAGACTGGGCATCCCCTCTTTCTATTTCCATGTTTTATATACTGTCTGGAGGGGAGCCCCCCTCTCAGATATGGGTTTCCAGAATTACCTAGCCTTACTATGTAACATTTAACCCTAGCCCAGTATCTTGTGAACTCCCCTTACGTCTCCATTCTTAAAGTGGAAATCGATCTCCTTGTCCTTCACCTCCTGTTTTCCCTTGGAGGGTCATTAAAGGGAATTTTAACACCTTCAGGATGCCCCCCAGTCTCATGTAAATGACAGCCAACCAGTAGTTCACTCTTGTTTCCTGTCAGATTCCTTGTTGAAATTACAATTGTAATAATTTTATTCCTGCCCTTATGTGCAAGGAGGGAACTGCCTGAGTTTCCTGCATCATCTCTAACCCTGTCAGGATGTCTGCTATCCAATACTGGTGTCCACTAGAATGTCTAATAACCTGTTATCTCCTCTCACATTTCCAGTCTTGTTGGTCTCGTGGGTGCATACACAATCTGTGTGAACAGTACTGGCAGTCGTTCCTCTGTCCATACTCATGAGGGCAAGGTCCAACTATTTCCTAAGGTTGGGTAAGGGCTTTCAAGGCAAAGCCAGCACCTTCTAGTGCACCAATCAGCTTTCTCAAGATACATAGCAAATGATTCATGAGTTTGAAATTTTATTAAGGCTCTAAGTAAACATATGAAGAAGGTTCCTGTATCCTACTTGTCCCATAATTTGTGAGGGATTATCTTCCCATTTAATGGGGTGGAATAAAGAATCCTGAAGAGCCAGGTAAACAATTTGAGAATTTTTGTTTTAACTTGTCCCACTAACGTACTCCTCAGGTAGTTGCTGGTTAGTGGCTCTGCCCAACGTCTGCCCTTACAGTGCAGATATAGGCAAGCCAAAGGGGGAATCTTCTCACCTAAGCTTGGGTGGTAATAGCTCAGAAATATATGAGGTCTTTGCCAAGCTCTCCTCTCTGCAGCCCGACAGATGCACCGGGACCCCTGCTTGCACATTCTACAAGATGGATCCAAGCGTAATAAAGCTGCCAAAAACCAAGCAGGGAGGAGAGGTGCATCAATTCAGTAGCCAATTTATGGCTTAAATTTATCTTTTTGGAGGTCATGTTTCACAGACAGAGACTAAGGATTTAGTGTGATGGATCTAAGTGTGCTGTTTGAGAGCAGGGCTCCCAGAGGCCGTTACCTCTCTGGTCATTCCTCATTCTTTTACATGTCTCGGTTTCTCCCAAATGTCTAAAACACATGGGGTCAGTGGGCTTGGAGCACACTGGATGATCAGTCCTTATGTGTGTGTCCCTGGATAAGTCTAAGTAATTAATTACAAGTGAAGTGGAAGTCCCTATGAGACCCCCGCATGTCTCGGGAATAATCCCAAACACCTCTGCTAAGTTTTCACTCGTGTGAAAATGTCCAGAACCTGGGCCAGAGGGAGGAAGTGCCTCTTCAATCTTCAGAGCCTGAGCAAACTTAAGCACTCATTCATACATTTATTATTTCTGTCAGTGACCACAACCGTGCATATAAAGTCCAATTAAATTGCCATAATTCACCTCTCTGGTTGTGCACAGAAAAGCAACAAACAGAAGCAGAAAAGTTCCTGGAAGGAATTAAACTCACTGTGATCCAAGGCCCGGCATCAGAAAGATGTCAGTGAATGCTGACATAGAAAATTTGTGATCTGAGTCACAGCACCAAAAAGATGTCACTGAAGAAAGCCCAAGTCCAAAGTGGCTTGCCTCTCCCTCCTCAATTCTTGTCATGCTTGCAAGAGGGAATTTAGGGGAGAGACATGGTGCAGCATTCAAGCAAAGCAAGCAGCTTATTAAGCAAAGCTATACATATGGCACAAGGCAGAAGCGGGCAGCTCAGCTGCCTGAGCACCCCTACTTGTTGGGGTCTTAGAGATTTCATACTTTTTAAGTTTCAAGGTTCCCCTTCCCTGATACTGGGACTAACATACAGTGTTTCAATGCCATCTGGACAGCTGGTGGTTTTGTTTTGGCAGACCTTAAGACTGCTGATTCCCTTCATTAGTGGGTGAGATAAACCCTCTTTTTTCCTCCCCTCTCCTTTTCCTACCCAGGTAACTGTCTATCCTACCTAACAGTATCACCTTTTAGTCTTCTGATTGAGTTATTTCAAAATAGCAATCTAGCAGGAAATAGCTTTGAATATCTGTCCTCATGTTTATGCTTCAACATGTAAATTGCCCTAAAATTTGGGGATAGCAACTAATAGAGAGAATACATTTTCATATAATTTTAATATTCTTCATGTGGGCTCACTTGAGTACTACTGAGTGATTAAGAATAATGATCTCTAGCTACTATTTGGCAATGATCATTTTTCCTAGTTCCTGGCCTGGAAGATAGATTTGTTTTACTTTAAATATCATTGATTATACACTTGTCATGGGATTGCTTAGGGTCCAAGGACTAGACAAATTTTTTGAAATTAATTTTGAGTAGATGAAAGAATCAACTCAGCAACTGGATGAACTTAGGAGGAAAATCAATAAATATTGAAACTTTTAGTGGACTGAGTCTGTAACAGAGGTCCCCATACTTCGGCCACGGGCCAAATTGTGGCCAACTGAGGCCATTTGTCCAGCCCCCACTACACTTCCGGAAGGGGCACCTCTTTCATTGGTGGTCAGTGTATGGAGTACTGTATGTGGCGGTCCTCCAACGGTCTGAGGGACAGTGAACTGGCCCCTGTGTAAAAAGTTTGGGGACCCTGCAAGGTCACTTAAAAGGTATCCTTTGATTTCTGTCTTGTATTAGCCTTCTTAGCACCTGTCTCTGAGATATGTGGAGTGCCTGGCTATTCTGATCCTGACACTAGACTGGTTTTAAGATGGAAGAAATTTTATCAGAGTTGTGTAGGAATCAGGCTTCGCAGTAAACAATGGTGACTTATTTCTCTGTAAGTTGAGTGGATTCCTTAGCTTGGAAGAGAGATGCTTGTTATAACAAACTGAATTTATAATAAATTGAACAGGATCTGTGTCTGGGCCATGTCTGATTGAGACCTTTTATAACACAAGACAGCATGTCGGAGGTCAGACCCCACTATACCTTCAGAGTCTTTGTCAGTGGGTGGAATCAGATTTTCTCTCATAATACTTAACTTTAAAAGAAAGATTAGAATTAATCTGTTTTTGTTTACAGATATTCAAACATTTGTATTCACACAAAAATACTATCACTTTCCTCTACATGGCATTTAATGTAGTCAGAGTTTGACTATTTTATTAAGTACTTGAAATTCAGTTCTTACTGTTCTGTAACTTTAGCACAAATTTCCACTAGCATCCATAGCTCACCTGGAAGACATACTGGACAGATAAGTCAGCTCACCAACCTCATGAATAAGGCAATAGAGCTGAGAATAAGTCAGCAATAATTAGATTATCATTGGTAAAACATCAGGACTTCATCATTTAGAAGACTGAGCAAGGAGGAAGTAGTGGTTTGTGGGCTAGAATGAGGGAAAGGGTCTCCTTAAAGAGATCATGGCTCCACTTATCCTCAGATATCACTGATAGTACATTTTGTCTGAAGACTTCTTGTCATGAACATTCCAAGTTACTGACTGGTTATGATATACCTACTGAGTGTGTGTCCATATATTAGGCTTTGTAGGAGAGGAGAAAATAATAAAGGTTTTTGTTTGTTTGTTTGTTTAATTTAGTGAGAGGAGGGGAGGCAGATTTCCACATTTGCCTCAACTGGGATCCACCAGGGGGCGATGCTTTGCCCATCTGGGGCCCTTGTTCTGTTGCAGCCAGAACCATTTTTCTTTAGTGCCTGAGGCAGAGGCCATAGAGCCATCCTCAGCATCTGGAACCAACTCTCTCTAATTGAGCTATGGCTGCAGGAGGGGAGGAGAAGAGAGAGAGAGAGAGAAGGAAGAGGGGGAAGGGTGCAGGTAGGCACTCTCCTGTGTGCCCTGACCGGGAATTGAACCTAGGACATCCACAAACTGGGCTGATGCTCTACCACTGAGCCAACAGGCTAGGGCCTAATAAATGCTTTTAATCTTCAGAGAATTTGCACTTGGTTGGAAGAAACATCATTAGAAAGCATTTCTTCAGTGTAAATAGAATCAAGGCCTAAATTACTTGGAGAAAGTGAGTTATCTATGAATTAATAATAAGAATACACTGAATGGAGATAGAATTTTGCTCTAAAAGAATTTTCAGAAGATGGTTAATTTTGACTGATAAGAAGAAGGTAAAGTAAGTTATTTGAGGCAGTGGGAAGAACATGAACAAAGATATCAAAAATTATTCATTGAACTATTTGTATACACTTTGTGCTGATCCTCCTACCTGGTGCTGGGGATATAGTGTTGAATAAAACACACTTGGTTCCCACCTCTAGAGATGGAAGCCTGGGGGATTTGTGAATGAACTTGGTCTGCACTGAGCCAACCGCCCTGGGGCAAATGTGCTGAAGAACCCCTTGAAATACAAAATGAAAGAGATGTTGATAATTTTATGAAAATAAAAGTTTTACATATTTTTTTATTTTTGAGGTATCAAACATTTATGTCAATTAAAAATAAAAGTCCCCTTTTTATCATTATATTACATTTCAAACTCTACATGTTCTTTCTCTGGAGAACTAAGTTTAATTCATAGACAGCTGTCTCTTTGATCAATAAGTTCTTGTTGTTGTTGTTTTCTTTCCAGAAAAATAAATAAGGACAGCATTACAGATTGATATCCAGGACTTCTCATTTATTTCATCAGGGGATGAAAGTCTCAACAGATACATATTTTCACCTACTTATAAAAGCCTTTTCAATAAGTCTGGCTTTGGGCTTTAGATAAATATTAGTTTAGAAATTTCTCAAAAAAAGTATGCTTAAATTCTCTCCAAGAACTGCAACTTTTCAACCTGTCCTTTCAAATTGGAGATAAAGAAACTGAACATAAAGTGATGAAGACTACTTAGCAATATCATAGGGTTTAAGTCTTCTCTTCTCGTGTATTGAAACAGATTTTGAAGCAGTGCCTGAGTTACAATGGGGTGTCATTGGAAAGAGCATCCACACACCACCTTATCTCCGTGAGGATGTAGTGGGAAATCTACCTGCCTCCTTATATTATCTGCTCTGATATTGCTTCAAAAATAGAAGGGAAGCACAGAACCGATCTGGTAGTTGTATTATAGTGATGAACACTGTCTCTTTTTGAAGAGAAAAGTAATTTGCGAGGATTGTGGCTTCCTGACTCCTGATTACATGACACAGAGAGCTCTCTGCATGGAAAAATAAATTGATGTAAAAGCAGTCAGTGGCTGTATCCCACATAAATTTGATGAGTAAAATAAAAAGAGGTTCTGACTATGCCAAAGTACATTTTCTTTTTAATTCCTATGCGTGAAATTCCGGGAGAAACTTAATTTGATCTGCTCAGCACAGCGACTGGCACCTTAGCCACTGTCCTTTCATCAGTTAGTCTCAATCTCTGGTTCACAAACTGGAGATAAATCATGCAAAGAAGTGAGAATTGCTTCCAAGTTTCAGTTCAACATTTACTGAGGGTCTAATATATTCCAGGCACTCTGCTATCCAGAAAACACAAATGTATCAATTCATTCATTTAAAAATATTTATTGAGCATAACCAAGTACCTGACCCTGGGCTGAGAGTTTAGTGATAGAGCCCAACTACAAAAGTTTATAGACGTGTTAATACAATTTTGGGCATGGTCCTTATCCTCTAGAATCTGAAGCCTAAGGAGAGAAGTGAATACATATGGGAAGGGAAGGGGGACAAACCAGCTGGAAATAGATGGAGGCAGAAGGCCAAGAGGCTGTGGTCAGGTACTATTTCAAGTTCACCTTGGCTTACAATTCTCCCTCCTTTGGTCTTTGGACTATCCACTTCCCATTCAGTTATATTGATTATAGAGGTATTTACAGTCTGCTCTGTGATTTGCATATAATTGCATAGTCCAAGTCAACATTTTTACAATTTCTACACTTTCCTGTTGAGTATTGGGTAGAAATACAGGGAACCAAACAAAGACTTAAAGTGTCCAGAGAGCCCTAATCTCCTTAGAGACTTTTTCAAGGCTCATAGGTTGATGCTTCTTATTCCAAGATGCTAGGAACCCACAAAAGCAAGAATAAGATGACCTGATAAGATCTCTGAGTCTAAACACCTCAAGATCAGGGCTACACTTGCGGACTTGCTTTCTTCATCTCTCAAAATAAAGCTAGGCTTGCTCCTAGCCAAAGAACTCTGCCCGTAGCACCCCCTTCTTTTCTGGGAGAAAGTGGGGAAGATATATTGTGAAACAGGCAAGACAGTTCACTTATTTAAGGATTATTCAAAGCTGAGCACTTTGAACTAAGCCAGAGACCTTCCATGGCCTCCCTTCACAAGTCTGTGTGTATCTTGAGGTGAGTAAAGCTTTCTCGTGCTCTGCAGATCAGACTGGGCTCCATCCCCTCTGAGCTTCCCTGGAAAGTCAGTGGGGCAGGAGATGACAACACACCAGCCCCTAACTCTAGCACTTACTTCAATTAAAAAAAAAAAAAAGTTGGGGGGAGAGAAGTTTAAAAGGAATTCTTCAAAAAACATCTAACACAATCTTAAAAGCATGTTTTATCTAATAAGTAAAATAGATGGCTTGGTTTCTTTCTCTTGTTCTTTCTCTAGTACCTTCTCTATAATTTTCTGAATAAATGCTCAATCAGTTTATTAATTGTGGCACCAGCCTTGTTTTCTTAATAATATCTAAGTTAAATTTTATAGTAGACCTGCATACTCAGCCTTCACTATCTGTTATTTAATAGAGGGAAGACTGGCTGTAAGTGTACTAATGACCTTAACATCAGTAAGTGGGAGGCTGATCCAGGCCAGTAGCCCAACATTAGCCATTCTCACAGCCTACCTATCACCAGGTAAAGTGGCCCGCTAGAATGTGGTCGCATGAATCCAAAGGCAGGATTTAATTTCTTTCTTTTCCTTTTTTTTGTAATATGAAAACTATTTATTATGAAGAAAATAGTAAAATATTGTGCAAGTTGCTATTCTGAAAAAGAAAGCAGTTATTTTTAAGTGTGCAACTATGAACTGGTCATAAAATTAAGCATAGAATTTCAATATAGATCACAGGTGCTACGATAAAGATGTACTTGGAGCAGCAGGGCTTGTCTCTTCTGAGGATCGGTGGACAAAGCCAGTTTGTATTTGGGATCGTGAAAATGAATTTATAAGAAAAGTTGCCTATTTAAGGAGAAGAGAATGAAACTGGTCTGGTGTAATGATTAATACATTTGATACATTGTAAATTTTGGTACTTCTTTTATTTTATTCCTTTAGACATATTTATTCATTTCGGATATATTTTTGATGCCTATTCTGTGCTAGGAACCAAGTTGGCAAATAGAGTGATGAACAAAACAAGCTTTGTCCCTCTTAGCTTTCACTATATAGACAGTTTAATGAAGGAACCGTCTGCCTAGTTACAGCATGAGAGAACATGTCACCAGGCTATCTGCAAAGAGCAGAGCTGAGTGTGGCAGGCACGCAGAACCTTGTCTCCCTCCGAAACTACAATCCTCTGTTCTTTATGCATTCTGGGTTCCCCTGTGCTTGCACTCATCTCAGGGCAGAAAGGTCCAGGCAAATGCAGTGATAGCCAAGGAGAGGAACTGGCTATTGGGTTGAACAGTGCCTTAAATAACACTAGAGAACAATTATTTTTCATTTTCTGTTGCATAAGGTTTTACAACTTTTTCTATATACTTCTGCATCACTGCTTAGAAATCTGAAATACAGTTTTTGGTGCATGCTTCAGTTATTAAGCAATTTTAATTTCTTTTTGTTACAGTTAATGGCATGCATTGGTTTTTAAATTGGAGTTAAAGGGCAATGACTCTGGGATTGAACATAACCACAAGGCAATTAATGTTTTACAAACATCACTTTTACATACTTGTAGTTGTTTTTAAATGTAAAAAATTATTATCTGATGAAAACACCCTCTTATTTTGTTTTAAGATTGAATCATGACTTCTCTGAGTAGGCGTAAATATAAGAATAGTCCTGTCACCTTCTGTTCTATATGTGGCTGATACACACTTCAACGTCAGAGGCGCAATATTTTATCATTTGTGACACGTGCATACATTGTCTATTTTCGGTTCCCCTTGGTGATCAATACAAGAATTGGGCTTCTCATATTGTGTGTCATAATTGTAAGGAAATGCTTCATGACTGGACAAAAGGAAAACACAAAGGAATGCCTTTTGGTATTCCCATGGTTTGACGTAAACCTAAGGACCACAGCAGTGACTGTTATTTCAGTTTGATCCATACAAAGGGCATAGGCAAGAAAAAATGGCATATAATCGCATATCCTAATATTCCTTCAGCAATACGCCCTATCCCACACTCTGAGACACTCCTGGTTCCAGTTTTTAATGGTTTTATTTCTTCTAAGGATGAAGAAAGTGAACATGGTGATCAAGTGTATTTTGATAAGATACATGAGGAAATGGTTGTAGAGTCTAAAGGGTCTTCTTCTGATGCCAAGCAGTCATTAACCCTTCAGCAGTTTAGCCAACCCTAATTGAATGACTTAGTAAGAGATTTGGGTCTGTCAAAGAAAGCAGCTGAGTTATTAGCCTCTAGGCTTCAAGAAAAGAATGTACTTCATTGGTCAGCTAAAGTATCCCATTTCAGGAAACGTGAACAAATTTTTGTGGACCTTCTTTCCAAAGACAAACACTTTGTTTACTGTCATGATATCAGTAGTCTTCTCAGCCAGCTAGGTGTTACCACTTACAGTCCAACACAATGGTGGCTATTTCTTGACAGCTCTAAACAGACTCTGTAATGTGTTCTCCTACACAACAGTAATGTTTATGCAGTTGTGCCAATTGGTTATTCAACTCATCTGTGAGAAGATTATAATGACATGAAAATTTTCCTTGACTTTCTGAAGTATGAGGAGCATAACTGGATCATTTGTATGGATCTTAAAATGGCAAATTTCCTGCTAGGACAACAGAGTGGTTTCACAAAGTATCCTTGCTTTTTGTGTTTTGGGGACAGCAAGCTCAGAAGAAACACTGGACACAGAAGGAGTGGCCAAAACATGAAGCTCTGGAGGTAGGGATGCAAAATATTGTGAATGAACTTGTAGTTAATTGAGACAGAATCATTTTTCTCCCACTTCACATCAAATTGGGCTTAATGAAGCAGTTTGTTCAGGCTTTGAATAGAGAAAGTGAATGCTTTCAACATATTATTTCTGCTTTTCCTGCCTTGTCTTTTGAGAAGATAAAAGCAGATGTATTCGATGGACCTCAAATATGAACTTTTATATGTGACAAAAAGTTTGCCAGGAAGATGAATAAGGAGGAGAAAGCAGCATGGCACTCTTTTGACACAGTTACAAAGAACTTTCTCGGCAACAAAAAATGGAAAAAACTATGATCTTCTGGTTCAAAGGATGATGTTGGCATTCCATGACATTGGATGTAATATGAGCGTTAAGATTCACTTCTTAAACAGTCACCTTGATAAGTTTCCTGAAAAGCTTGGAGCTGTTAGTGATGAGCAGAATACTGCTGGATCATCAAACAAGATTGTCCTCAACAAGTACACAAATGCAAGAGCTACAAATGCTAATTTTTTCCTGAATAGTATTTAAATAAGTTTTGCGCAAATTTTATGATTAAAATAAGTGTATTAATATCTTCTATTTTGAAATTGTAGACAAATTCTGATGCAATCATATCTTTTAGTATATTAGCGTATTTACTGCATTATATAAATTATTATATTTTCACAAAGATGATGCCCAAGAAGACATTCTATTTCATTATGTTAAACAAAATGTTGAAAGTTTTACGATAAGATGAAAACCTAAAATTCTGCATTGCAAGAAACTGTAGCTTACAGAGAAAAACTAATGTCAAATTTGAGATCAGCACACTCAAATTAGGTAAGAACAAGTTTTTTAGTGGGTGCAACTAAAATTTTGTTCCCCGGTATAATTTTACCTAGACATTATAGGATGGAAAAGTCCCTAGGATATATATATGCAGTCACTGAGAAATTCATGGCAGATATTAACCAGATATAGTGCTGAGGGATCATGCCCTGCTGCTGACTCTCACCATGGCCCATATAATGCGAATGAACAAAGCTTTATCATTTATAATGGCACCTGTGACAGTAAAAAATTACAAATGTTTGGGAAGTTGATATTATAATCTATGTCATAAATGAAAAGAATAAAGCTTTGTTTTTATTTTTCCAATTAGCTACTTGTTAATGGAAGTACCTGAGCAAGAATTCTAGCATACCCTCAGGTCCTGTCCCCCATAGAACACTACTCTCTTGAGTATTAATACATTACTTTGTAATACAACTGTCTACTTTACCTACGTTTTTCCATAGTATCTGAACAATGAATTTTTTTTTTTACTGTTAGACTAAATATATCTTGAGAAATTTTGTAAATGATGGTGTGAAAGCAATTTTGTTAAGGTAGAAATTAGATTTCAGTTTTATCATTCAATATTACCATTTCATTCACTACTGGGAAGTGATCAAGCATGAAACAAAGTGACAGGGAAATTATTTTCGGGCCTTGGCATTTGCCTAGGTTACAGGAAAGTTAGCCAAGTGTAAATTTAACATAGTGGGATTCATTTTTCTTTTGAAATAAAAACTTCTCTTTGAGGGCAAAATGCTGAGATTTTGACAGAGTAAGTTGATTTTTCCATATTTTCAGCTATTTGGTTGAATCAGTTAGGAACCGGTAGATCCCAAAGTGAATGAAACATAATTTGCAGAAGTACCAGCCATGTAGTTTCCCATTATCCCCAACGTGAAGCTGTCATTCACCTTACTTATGTCGCACTCCTGTGTGCAGTGGGTGTACAGCCCGCTGCTTGCCTTTAAATGCATTCATTCATTCTCTCATAAGCGTCACAATAATGCTGCCAGAAAGGTAATGTGACATGCCTGTGGCCACAGCCAGTAAAGGAGCTAGGATGACTACAGGTACTGTGTGACTTCAAACCTTTAATGCCTATGGTTTTAAACTTTGTCCTTCAAGGGTTCCTAGGGACACTGGAGGGTCTAATAGGGACAGGGTCAAGTCTGTTCACCTGCTTCTTACAGAGCATCAACTAGATTTATCTTTTTTTCTATGATAGGGTTCCTCAGGCTTAGAGCACATAAAACTTAACAGCATAACTCAGATGCACAGGAAAATGTAATCTCTTTCTTTGGTCTATAGTTAATCAAGTCACCATTAACAGGCCTGATCTGATGGCAAGCAGAGAAGAGAAAGTTTAAATAGGTGTCCAGAAGAATTTAAGTTTAGTTCAATCCAAACAATTGAGTAATTTTTAAAAAAGATGAGGTGTTTCAAAAGCCTCCTTGACCCTCTTTACATCCTCAGGGGACCTCTGGGTGTGTCAGGGGAGAGGTATCTGACTTTCCTGTCCACACACAGTACCATGTTCTTACACTGCCTGGGTACAAAGCACCCAGATGTTCTCCAGTGCTGAAGCAACTTGGGGCTTATTGTTTTAGCTCCAGCATACTCCTGGCAAAGCTCTCTGGCCGAAATGGCCTCCTTCTCATGTTATGACTCTTCTGAGATCTGGCTGTGATTCTAATTTTTTAGTCATCCAAGTGGACTGCTCTGAAGTCTTTATTAAGTAAGAGACACCTCATCTCCAGGAAGAGGACCCCCTCTGGCTAAACCGGCTGCTTATACCAAGTTAAACAATAAGACTTTCCCTGCTGGTCTTAAGAAATCTACTCAGAAAAGCTCTGAGCAGGAGATCTACTTACACATAACATTGGAATGATTGCTTTTCCTCACTTAGCAGACCAGTGATTTGACTGTATCCATAATTGATGTGAGTCAAAAATCGCAGAATGTTAGTTCTACAAAATGTTTTAAAGGCCATGTACACCCTTCGTTCTTGCCTTACAGGATAAAGACCCTGATGCTCAGAGATAAAATGGTTGTCCATGGTCACATCCTATTATGGCGAAGTAAGAACTTGGTCAAAGCCTATTTCAGTTGTGATACCTAAGTCCCACACACAATTCTTCCCATCATTTATAAACTCAATCAGAATGGCTTCCCATCATTTATAAAGTCAGAATGACTTAGTCCTGGGCATGAAAATGATACACATGTTACATTTTTACAAAGCTAAACTGTCAGAGAGAATAACTGCAATTGTTTGGGCATCTCCCAGTTTTCTATGAAATTCTTTGATCCCAAAGAGATGAGTCACATTTCTCAATAATTGATTTGTCCTTAAGTAGCTTATGTATTTGGTAGATGTCTGAGAGAAGGAAATGACAGTGCACAAAACTTTGAAAAAGATAATTTTTTTCAGTTTTTTATCTCTATTTATTGTAACTTCAAAATAATGACACCACAATGGCACACAATAGAAGTATTTCATTAGAAAATATACAATCAGAACATAAAAAAGTTCTTTCGTGAGTATTAATGTGTTGCTTAAATATTATATCTTTGATTTTCCACCCACTTAATTATTTTGGAAATGAGATGCCATGCCTGAAGGATAGAGGGTGGGGTAAATACTTTATTTATTTATTTTTAATTTAAAACTTAAATTTAATGGAGTGACATTGGTC
Organism: Rhynchonycteris naso; assembly: GCA_037038555.1. Taxonomy (NCBI): domain Eukaryota; kingdom Metazoa; phylum Chordata; class Mammalia; order Chiroptera; family Emballonuridae; genus Rhynchonycteris; species Rhynchonycteris naso. The sequence continues at coordinate 282,363,777 of CM072995.1, forward strand.
CATAGAAGCACCTAGGTTTTAGGTATACATCTCTCTAGCATTTGAACTGTTGATTGCGTTGTGTGACCATCACGCAAAGTTAAATCATTTTCTGTCACCATATATATTTAGCCTTCTTTACTCCCCTCCCACTCAGCCCCCCTCCCACTTCAAGACCTTTTTAAATCCTCCAGATGCACACAATTGTTTGACTTTCAGGATCACATGATTTTTCAATGGTTTTTGTTGCTTCCAAGGTCATGGAGCTAGAGAGCTCCAATTCCATATCTGTCATTGGTCAGAATCCACTGAATTGGGCATCTGCAAGCTCTCATCTCTCCTGGCTTAGGTCATCTGATTATCAGGCAGCCTCTGGAAAAGCTCTAGCAGCAGAGACATCCTCCAGTGATAGAGACATGAGTGTCTCATCGGGGACTGTATTGAATTGAATTGTGCCCCTCTCATATATAAAAATCCTCAGCACCTGATCTTATTGGAAAATAAGGTTGTTGTGGATGTGATTCATTAAGGTGAGGCCATACTGGAGTAAGGTGGGCCCCTAATCCAAAAAAGACATAAAGACACTTATAAAAAAGACATAGAGACACTATAAAGAGACACACTGAGAAGACCATCTAGAAGTCAAGAATGAACACATGAGCTTAGTAAAAGCGAGAAGAGAGGTGTGGAACAGATTCTTCCTCACACCTACAAAATGAACCAACCCTTCTGATACTTTGCTTTTGGACTTCTAGATTCCAGGACTGTAAGACAACAAATAGCTGTTGTATAAGCCAATCATTTTGTGATACTTAGTTACTTTGAAAATTATTACAGGGAACTCCCCATTTCCTGTTTCTATCCCATACCTCTCTCCCTAGCCTTCCCCCAATTTTGCTTAAATCTTCCCCTTTCAAAACTGGACTGTCCTCAAAGAGCTTCATTTATACTGTACCAAGGTTTCACTCTTTTCCCAACAATTTTATATGTTATTGTGAAATGTAAACTATTGTTCCCTGTTTTGAGAAACAATAAAGCCTGGGAGATAAAAGCATAGACCTGGCAGTCAGTCACTACAGTGTCTAATCCCTCACCTCACTCACTGCACAACTCTGCTAAAGTAAAGTACCACGAACTCATCTATTAAATGAACCAATAATGTTCCTCATTTTGTAGGGTTGAGATTGTGAAAGTAAAGCATTTAGCACAATTCCTAATTTGTAAACACCTCAATTAGGGAGAGCTGTTAATAATAATAGCTATTAAGGGAGCTTTAGGAATCGAGAAGCAAGGAGAGTGTTCCTGGAGTATTTTCAGCTCTCTGAAGTTAGACTAGATAGCTGTTTGCTCAATTATCTAACTGTAGAGCCATATACATAGTCACCATTAAGTGAAATAACTACATGATACCTATGTGCCTTGGAGAGACTATGAAAAAATAAAATTTAATGTTGAAATAAAAAGGTTTCATAAAGCACAAGATATAAGTGATACTCAAAAACCAAGTAATGTCCCCTGCATATTCCAGAAAGGAAGAAGAAAGAACAAATACACATCAGGTATTAGAAGTTGGTAATACTCAACACTGAGGTCAGAAGACATAGCTTTCTTTCAAATTATTCTTGTGAGCCTGTGCCAGTGTCTTAATCTCTGAGGTTCTGTTTCCTTAACTGTATAATATCATAAATGGTATGGTTATTCACAAATATACTCTGCCCTTCCTTGGGAGATGTTTATAATTCTCCACCCCAATAACATCAAACTTGTCCCTATGACTTGGTTTGACCAATAAAAAGTGAGTAGACATAATGATCATGTTCTCAGGCCTTTTTCCACCTGTTATTATAAGAGCACGTGTTGGGATGGAGTCTCTACTAGCCTAATCCTCCATGTCAGTGACGAACAATTTACCTTCATGTTCTATAATGGGCACGGACAGTAAGCAATAAACTAACTTTGCTGCTTGAAGACATTGTGAATTAGGGTTACTGGTTTTCACAGTACAACCTAGCTCAACAGGACTGATGCAGTTGGGAAATGAGACATCTCCCTCATGGAGCTCTGATGAAGAGCTTTGCAAATACAAAGTGCCCTACAGTTATAGGACAAAGCTTTAGAATAAAAACACTTTAATTTCCATGATATATTCTCTATTCCCACCCCCAAAATTAAGTGATAAATAACTAAATGTTAGCAGAGAAAAAGAAAGATAAATCAAATTTTCCTTTCTCAAAGTAGACAGGAAAGATATAGATATGAAGCAAAATTATTCACAGTTGATATAAAATGAAGCACCTTGAAAGATGTTTAAGTCAGACTTCCCCCCTACCTGCTGTCTCAAGTCTCCACCTTTTGAGTTTTGCCTTTTCTGCATGTTTGAAATGTCTGATGATGCTACTTAAAAATCATGCTTCTCTTTATATTTGAAAGGACACCCATCAGATATGCACATGAAGTCACAGTGTTCTAGGCAAAAGGTAAAAAGAAAGAAAGGAAAGAAGGAATGAAGGAAGGAAAGAAAGAAGAAAGGAAAGAAGGAAGGAAGGAAGGAAGGAAGGAAGGAAGGAAGGAAGGAAGGAAGGAAGGAAGGAAGGATGGAAGGAAGGAAAGAGGAAAGAAAGAAAGAAGGAAGGAAGGAAAGAAGAAAGGAAAAAGAAGGAGAAGGGGAGGGAGGAGAAAAAAGAGAAGAAAATACAGAATCGGTTATTTAGAAGGCACTCATTTGTTAAGCACAGAGCACATAATATGTATTGGTTTTTTTGGGTTTTTTGTAAAGAGAGTAACATGTGGTAAATTTATCAATGATCCTAAAGGAAAATGGATCAATTTCCATTTTGTAGTCCTCAATGTAGAAAGTGTTAGCAAGAGTTTTTAGAACAAAAAGAGAGAAAAAAAAGGAGACCCCCTCAAACACAGTTGACCTACTATTTCACATTCATATTTATATTTGAATAGTGAATGCGCCAAATTCTGGTAATTCGCTTCAACCAGACTAATGAAATCACACAGAAGACTTCACCCAGAAGAATCTAATTTCCCTGCTCTATACCCTGCTTAGTTCCTCCCTGCCCCACTCCAGATGAACAATATTAACTCACAAATATATTTTTCTGCACATCCCTGAGGGTAAAATTACCTTTTCTTTTTTGAAAAATGCCTTCTATTTGACTTGCACACTGCTGGGAAAACGATATCAATAGTTTTAAATAGAGTTGATGTCAAGTCTCCTTTCCTTCTAATTCTTTCTGAGTTACAAATTGAAATTAAAAGAAAATGAATAGTAATAATGTTAAATAAGAAGATTGCTATTAGGAAAACTGAGCTGAAGAGGCCTGGGGTGAAAAAGCTGAAAAAATTAAGGACATCAGTCAGTCCTGGCTGGTTAATTTGGAAATGTGCTGCTTTTCGAGTGAATAAGCAAGGATGTTCCGGAGATGTGGGACTTCAATTGATTTGAGTTTCTGAACCACTGTACTGTCACTATGTCACTATGGAAACGGCAAATAGATCAATGGTTGGCCGCAGTTAAGGAGGAGAGAGGACTTTTAGGACAGTGAAACTATTCTGCGTGATACTATAAATGATGGGCACGTGTCATAACATATTTGTCAAAAATAGAATGTACAACACTGAGAATGAATGCAATGTAAACTACAGACTTGGGGTGATTATGATTTGTTCACTGGACCTCTTTAGTGGAAGATGATAACGGAAGGCATGTGTGGGGCAAGGCACATGTGAGAACTCTGTGCTTTCTGCTTAATTTTGCTATGATTCTAAAACTGCTCTAAAAAGTAAAGTATGTTTTTCAAAAGTGTAATCTTATATTATGATCTTCCTTTGAGCAATCTTTGCGTCTAAGAACTAAGTTCCCCAACTTTTAAATATTCTTTGCCATTATCTCCATAAGCTTTTGAAATATATAAGAAGCTCCACCCTCAAGATGTCTCCTTTTCCTTTTAAAATATTTATGCACCTATTATGAGCTAATTATTTTGTGATGCTCTAGAAATACAGTGTTTTATTGGTACATATATGCTTTCTTATTTTGTAAAATCTAAAATCTATATTTATTTTAAAATAAATGATCATGTTATACTTGTCAGTGCTTTCCTTTCTTAGATATATAAAAAATAATGGTGCATCTTATACTCAGCACTTAGATTTCATAAAATAGGTAAAGCAATAAACAAACAAAAATGTGCAGCTTCAGCCTAGTAAGGATGATAGATTTAAATGAATAATCATGCAAACAAAGTTAAAATTATAACTGTGATTAGTGCTTTGAATGGATGGTACATGGAGCTGTGAGAGGATGGATGGTTTCTGGAAGGCGGAGACATGGAAGAGTTATCTAAATAAATGAGGAGAGGATGAGCAGACCACTGTCCAGGAGGAGGGGAGGACAGCTGCAAAGGCCTTACAGCAGGAGAGAACGGGAGGTGTGAATGCAGAGTGAGGAGGGCAAGGAGCAAGGCAAAATGTGATGTGAGCTGTGTCTGGAAATGTGGGAAGGTCCCTGAGAACCACCCAAGTGAAAATGTCAAATAAATGGTAAATCTCTGTGAGCTGGGAACTCAAAGGAGATTTCTGGGATGGAGATAAAAAACTGTTCAGTCATCTGAATCAAGGTAGTCAGAAAAACCTTGGGTGGGGATGACATAATCATGCTATCTGATTGTAAACTTGAGCTACGCTTTAGAATCCTCTGGGAGGCTTTTAAAAATTCCCAAATGGGGAGAAGCAAGATGGCGACGGAGTAGGCGGACATACCAACTTCCAACTCCCCGAAACAAAGTGGATTATAACTCAATTTTAAGAACCATCATATGGATAAACCAACTTTGAACTAAACTAAGTGGACTCTTCAACCAAGGAACACAGAAGAAGCCACATTGAGACTGGTAGCGAAAACGCAAAGAGGGCTGCCCAGCTCCCCGGAGCAAACGGCAGCCCGGAGAGACCCGCATGGTGGGAGGAGAGTTTGGCGGAGAGGGAGGGACCTGGGTCCCAGAAACCAAGCCCCAGCCTGCAGTCCCAGAGCCTAGAAGAGGCGTTTGGACAGTTTTGAGCTGTGAAACAAGTGAGGGAGCTCCCAGGCCTACAGTGTGGAGTATTAGGTCCCTTCCTATTCTGCTGAAGGTTGCTGAAGGGTTTGGGGCAGCAGGACACTGAAACGCGGTTCTGTCGGTATGGGCAGAGGCCAAGCTGGTGTGAGCTCGGTCTAGCCCAGCAGGGTCGGAGGGGCCACGTGAAAGCGCTCCGGAAGCTGCAGGCCCGCCTGTAATCCCACCTGCGGAGACGGAAGGCCAGGAATGGGCAGAGATCTGCTCTGCGACCCTGCGCAAGCCAGCCCTGACCGTGGGGACCGGGCTAGGACCAGGGACGGGCGGGGGCTTGCGGCTGAGCTCACGTTACCAGCCCCGCCCGGCCGGAGAAACCGGAGTTTGACATTATACGTGCGCGAGCAGGCTCCGAGCGTGGGAACGGGGTAGACACTGAGACAAGTGGAAGGTCACAGCTGAGCCCACGCTACCATCCCCGCCTGGCCAGAGCAACTGCGGATTGTCATCCTACGTGCACAAGTGGGCTCCGACTCGGGGGCGGGGTAGAATCCGGGCCGAGCGAAAGTACGCAACTGAGCGGGAGCCAGCAAACATGCCCGGCCCAATAAACCTGGGTTTGTGACCCTGTGCAGAAGAGCCCTGGCCTCGAGGGCGGGGCTAAAGCTACAGACAGGCAAAGGCTCACAGCTGAGAGCATGTCAAAAGCCCCGCCCAACCCGCAAAACTGTGGCGAGCAGGCTCTGACTGCGGGATCTGGGCGGAAGTCCGGAAACAGGCTGGGTCCACAGCTGAACAAAGGTGCTCACCTCTACTCTTGGTGCTGAGGCTTGTGGCTTGAGTGACAGCCCCTCCTGCGGAGGAGATGCAGAAATCACAGCAAAAGCCACAGTGGGCTGGCGCTGGCAACGCCCATACCCAACCACCCTAGGCAGCGGCAGAGGGGGTGGCAGGCTTGCAGACAGACCACACCTAGAGAACACAAAGGCAACACCTACTGGATTCCAGTGGCCACAACTTGCTTATACACAGACAAAATGGGCAGGCAGAGGAATGCAAACCAAATGAATCAAGAGAAATCCCCCGAGAAGGACCTGAATGAACCAGATATAACCAAATTACCAGAAGCAGAATTTAGAATAATGATAGTTAGGATGTTCAAAGAAATTAGAGCAACAATGGATAGTCATTATGAACACCTAAATAAAGAGATAACAAGTATAAAAAATGAAATTGAAATAATAAAAAAGAATCAGACAGAAATGACAAATACAGTATCAGAAACTGAAGACCACAATGGAAGGAATTAAAAGCAGGATGAATCACGCTGAGGATCGAATAAGCGAGTTGGAGGACACAATAAACAAAGGCACAGAAGCACAGAAAAAAAAGGAAAACAGACTCAAAAAATGTGAGGAAACTCTAAGAAAGCACTGTGACAACCTGAAGAGAAACAACATTCACATCATAGGGGTGCCTGAAGAAGAAGAGAGAGGACAGGAAATGGAAACTTTGTTCAATCAAATCATAGCAGAAAAATTTCCTAAATTAAGGCTGGGAAACACTCCACATGTTCAAGAAGCACATGGAACTCCACTAAAGAGAAACCCAAAAAGATCTACACCAAGACACATCATAGTTAAAATACCAAACCTAATGGATAAAGAAAAAATTTTAAAAGCTGCTAGGTAAAAAGAGGCTATCACCTACAAAGGAGCTCCCATAAGGATGACATCAGACTTCTCAACAGAAACACTTGAGGCCAGAAGGGAATGACAAGATATAATCAAAGTAATGCAGAACAAGAACCTACAACCAAGACTACTCTATCCAGCAATGCTAACGTTTAAAATTGAAGGAGAAATAAAGAGCTTCCCAGAAAAAGAAAGCCCGAAGGAATTCATTAAAACCAAACCAATTCTGCAAGAGATACTAAGGGGCCTCTTGTGAACAGTTTAAAGGGAGGAAAGAATAGAGCAAAAGAAGAATACAGCTTTAAAGAATAAAATGGCAATAAACAACTACATATCAATAATAACCTTATATGTAAATGGATTAAATGATCCAATCAAAAGACATAGGTTAGCTGCATGAATAAAGAAATAGGACCCATACATATGCTGTCTACAAGAGACACACCTTAAAACAAAAGATGCACATAGACTGAAGGTAAAAGGATGGAAAAAAATATTTCATGCAAATGGAAATGATAAAAAAGCAGGGGTAGCAATACTTATATCTGACAAAATGGACTTTAAAACAAAGGCTGTAGTAAAAGATAAAGAAGGACACTACATAATGATAAAGGGAACAATTCAACAGGAAGATATAACTATTATAAATATCTATGCAACAAATATAGGAGCCCTGACATACATAAAGCAGACTTTGATGGATATAAAGGGCGAGATTAACAGCAATACTATCATAGTAGGGGATTTCAATACCCCTCTAACAACACTGGATAGATCCTCAAGAAAGAAAATTAATAAAGAAACAGCAGACTTAAAGGAGACACTTGATCAACTTGATTTAATAGATATCTTCAGAACTTTTCACCCTAAAGCAGTAGAATATACATTCTTCTCAAGCACTCATCGTACGTTTTCTAGGATAGACCACATGTTAGGACACGAAAATGGTCTCAATAAATTTAAGAAGATTGAAATCATATCAAGCATTTTCTCTGATCACAATGCCATGAAACTAGAAATTAACCACAAAAGAAAAACTGAAAAATACTCAAACACTTGGAAACTAAACAGCATGTTATTAAATAATGAATGGATTAACAATGAAATCAAAGAAGAAATAAAATAGTTTCTAGAAACAAATGATAATCATCATACATCAACTCAAAATTTATGGGACACAGCAAAAGCAGTTCTGAGAGGGAAGTTTATTGCACTACAGGCATATCATAAGAAGCTAGAAAAAGCTCAAATAAGCAACCTGACCCTGCAGCTAAAAGAACTAGAAAAACAACAACAAATAAAACCCAAGACAAGTAGAAGGAAGGAAATAATAAAGGTCAGAGCAGAAATAAATGACATAGAGGCTAAGGAAACAATACAGAGGATCAATGAAACCAGAAGCTGGTTCTTTGAAAAGGTAAACAAGATTGATGAACCTTTAACTAGACTCACCAAGAAAAAAAGAGAGAGGACTCAAATAAATAAAATTAGAAAGGACAGTGGAGAAATAACAACTGACACAACAGAAATACAAAGCATTGTAAGAAAATACTATGAAGAACTATATGCCAAAAAATTAGACAATCTTGGTGAAATGGACAAATTTCTTGAATCATATAACCTTCCAAAAATCAATCTGGAAGAATCAGAACACCTAAACAGACCAATTACAACAAATGATATAGAAACAGTTATCAAAAAACTCCCAAAAAAGAAAAGTCCTGGGCCTGATGGCTTCACAAGTGAATTCTATCAAAAATTCAAAGAAGAACAAACTCCTATCCTTCTCAAGCTATTTCAAAAAATTCAAGAGGAAGGAAGACTTCCAAACTCCTTTTATGAGGCGAGCATAATTCTGACCCAAAACCGGGAAAAGACAACACAAAGAAAGAAAATTATAGGCCTATATCCCTGAGGAATTTAGACGCTAAAATTCTCAACAAAATATTAGCCAACCGGATCCAGCAATATATGAAAAAAATCATACACCACGATCAAGTGGGATTTATTCTGGAGAGGCAAGGCTGGTTCAATATTCGCAAATCAATCAATGTGATTCATCACATAAACAAATGGAAGGACAAAAATCACATGATAATTTCAATAGACGCAGAAAAGGCATTTGATAAAATCCAGCACCCATTCATGCTCAAAATTCTTAGTAAAGTGGGAATACAGAGATCATACCTTAACATGATAAAGGCCATCTACGACAAACCCACAGCAAACATCATACTAAATGGACAAAAATTAAAAGCAATCCCCTTAAAATCAGGAACCAGTCAGGAATGCCCCCTTTTACTCCTCTTATTCAACATAGTTCTAGAAGTTCTATCTACAGCAATCAGACAAGAAGAAGAAATAAAAGGCATACAAATTGGAAAAGAAGAAGTAAAACTGTCACTATTTGCAGATGATATGATATTGTATATTGAAAACCCTAAAGTCTCAGTCAAAAAACTACTGGACCTTATAAATGAATTCAGCAAGGTGGCAGGATATAAAATTAATACTCAGAAATCAGAGGCATTTCTATATACCAACAATGAACTGACAGCAAAAGAAATTAAGGAAACAATCCCCTTCACTATTGCAGCCAAAAAAATAAACTACCTAGGAGTAAATTTAACCAAGCAGGTTAAAGACTTGTACTCGGAAAATTATAAAACATTGATAAAAGAAATCAAGAAAGATACAAACAAGTGGAAGCATATACCGTGCTTGGCTAGGAAGAATAAACATCACTAAAATGTCTATATTCCCCAAAGCAATTTATAAATTCAATGCAATACCAATTAAAATACCAATAACATACTTCAAAGATATAGAACACATATTCCAAAAATTCATATGGAACCAAAAAAGAACACGAATAGCCTCAGCAATCTTAAAAAGAAAAAATAAAGCAGGAGGTATCACTCTTCCAGATATCAAGGTTTACTATAAGGCCATTATACTCAAGACAGCCTGGTACTGGCGTAAGAACAGGCACATAGATCAATGGAACAGAACAGAGGACCCAGAAATAAACCCACAGCTTTATGGACAACTGATATTTGACAAAGGAGGAAAGAACATACAATGGAGTAAAGACAGCCTCTTTAACAAATGGTGTTGGGAAAATTGGACATCTACCTGCAAAAAAATGAAACTAGACCATCAACTTACACCATTCACAAAAACAAACTCAAAATGGATAAAAGACTTAAATGTAAGCCGTGAAACCATAAGCATCTTAGAAGAAAACATAGGCAGCAAGCTCTCCGACATCTGTAGCAGCAGTATATTTGCCGATTTATCTCCACGGGCAAATGAAATAAAAGGCAAGATAAACAAATGGGACTATATCAAACTAAAAAGTTTTTGCACAGCTAAAGACAATAAGAACAGAATAAAAAGACAAACCACACAATGGGAGAACATATTCGACAGCACATCTGATAAGGGGTTAATAATTAAAATTTATAAAGAACTTATAAAACTCAACACCAGGAAGACAAACAACCCAATCAAAAAATGGGAAAAAGAAATGAATAGAAATTTCTCCAGAGAGGACATACAGATGGCCAATAGGCATATGAAAAATGTTCAACATCACTAATCATTAGAGAAATGCAAATTAAAACCACAATGAGATATCACCTCACACCAGTCAGAATGGCACTCATCAGCAAAACAACACAGAATAAGTGCTGGCGAGGATGTGGAGAAAAGGGAGCCCTTCTGCACTGCTGGTGGGAATGCAGACTGGTACAGCCACTGTGGAAAACAGTTTGGAGATTCCTCAGCAAATTAAAAATCGAACTGCCTTTTGACCCAGCTACCCCACTTATAGGAATATACCCTAAGAACACCATAGCACTGTTCGAAAAGAAGAAATGCGCTCTATGTTCGTGACAGCATTGTTCACAATAGCGAAGATCTGGAAACAGCCCAAGTGTCCATCAGAAGATGAGTGGATTAAAAAGCTTTGGTACATATGTACTATGGAATACTACTCAGCCATAAGAAATGATGACATCAGATCATTTATAACAAAATGGATGTACCTTGATAACATTATACGGAGTGAAATAAGTAAATCAGAAAAAAAGAAAAACTGAGAACAGCATGATTTCATACACATGTGGGACATAAAAGTGAGACTATGAGACATGGACAAGAGAGTGGTGGTTACAGGATGGGGGGAGGGAGGGAAGAGTGGGAAAGGGAGGAGGGGAGGGACACAGGGAAAACCAGATCGAAGGTGACAGAGGACATTTTGACTTTTGGTGCCGGGTATGCAACACAATTGAATGATAAGATAACCTGGAGATGTTTTCATTGTACATATGCATATGTACCCTGATTTATTGGTGTCACCCCATTAGAATTAATAATATATATATATATGTATATATATATAAAATTCCCAAATGGCTGGGTTTCTCACCAAACCAATTAAACAAAAATCTCTTGGTTATGGGAAGACCCCAGAATCAATATGATCCGTATGGCTCTCTATGTGATTTTCCAGGTGCAATCACAGTTGAATACCACCTGCTTAGATTGGAAATGCAGAGCAGAAAATGGAGAGGAGGCTAGTATGAAAAGTTGAGAATTCTGATACTGGTGTTAGAGGAGGGGTTACAAAGGAGACAAAGAAAGAATGGCTGGCTGTGTGAAATGTCAAGATGCAAGGGAAGGAGTAGTCATTAATGCTCAATGATGCTAACTAAGAGTTAAAGAGGTAAGAACTGAAAACTTCCTTTGGGGCTAATTACAGAGAGGTTGTTAGTACTTTAATGGGAGCTGTTCGTTGGTGTGATGGAGTAGAAAGCCAGATGATGTTGAGGTGGAGGTGGAAATCAGAACTCCAAGTACTGGGGACTCTTTTTGGCAAGTGAAAGTAGATCAAAATCATGGAGGTAAAAACAGTTTTATTTTGCTTTTGTTAATGAGAAACATCTGACGCTGTTTGCAAGTTAAAAGAGAACATAGCTTTAATACACAGGTTATAATAATATACATTTTCTGAGAAGCTGGGGAAAATAAAAACCAAACTATAGGTGAGGGGCTAGATTTTAATAGGAAGAGAGGATGGCTCCTCTATTGTAATGGGAGGAATTGGAAATGAAAGTGGATTAGAAAAACATATCTGTAGAATTTCATGTGCAATTGTAGAAAGAGAAGAAAGTTCTATTGCAAGTTGCACCTTGCATATGAAAGCAGCTCAAAAATTTCTTATTGACTCATATTGTGACTCCACTACCTTCAACATATGGCTTCCAAAGTTGACAAGGGAAAGGGCAGGTAGGATCACGCATAGAAATTTTTATGGATCAGGCTGAGAATCAGCACAAAACCACTTCCAACCATAGTCTACTGGCCAGAACTCAGACATAAATTCACACAAACACACACACACACACACACACACACACACACACACACACACACACACACGGAAATAATCTCTCTCGTCTAGAAAGAAGAAACAGGTTTAGTAAATCCTAGTCAGCCTCTGCCATTCTATCGTCTCATCTTCAATTTTCAGGCTCATCAAGATAGCTAATACTTTAATCATTCTATTTCCTTCTGACAGCCCTCTCCTGGCTCCTCCCGCCTAGTCCATTCTATTCCGCAGGACCTGATACTTTAACTCTTTCAATACCATCAACACCCTTACACACTTGTCATTTTCTTATACATATTTACAAAAGTATCAACTATGTATCAATCTAACCACTCTAATTATCAGCTTCTATTACTAGGTTTCTATGTGCTACTAGGAAAGCACATGTGTGTGTGCATGCACACACACACACACACGAAACCAAGTGAATTGGTGCCACCAACATTTCATATATTCTAACACCAACCAGGTCCCCAGTGTTGCTGGGCAAACTCCTACAAAGTACTAATCACAGTTTTCTTCCTCTTTACCTACAGTGACTATATTAAGTCTATAATCTTTCTAAGCTGCTTTTTACATACATCTTCTTTCCTAGGCCTCAGTTATATACTTCAAACATCACAGGGAAAATAGAAGCCAGCATTCTTGACCTATAGATAACAGTCATTACACTGCTTTTAAAACATGCAAGTGCTCCCTTAAGCAATATATTTCTGCTTGGTGAAGGGGGTCTTCTGGGTCCACTCAGAGAACACATAGTTATGAGGTGGTTTTGTGAACTTTACTGTATAAGTCCATTCTAACATTGCTATCTCTCTATGTCTTTGAATTCCTTTTTCTCCAGTATAGCAATGAACTTCTAGCAATTTATTTTCATTTAGCATGCCCCACTGTTGTGTCTAGATTTTATGGAATCAAGGAAATAGGTAGAATACATTGAACCAAAATATCGAATTCAGAATGTCTGGTTGGTTCATGCATATTAACAAATTCAATTTAATTTAGAATTATGTTCCTCTTTCCTTGAACTTGTATGCTTAGAATTCCTTCCCACTGATCTTTAGTAGATTTTGCTGAAATAATTAGCAAATTCTTACAATTGCATTTGGTGTAAAAATGATCTCCTCCTGAGTTTAATTTTGTAATAGACCCATTGATGTATTCTGGGATATGACTCTTAGATACCTGGCAGTGGTTGGGGACCTTGGTGAAATTAGGAAACAGGAGAACTGGCTCCTTGTTAGGTCATTGCAAAGCTTTTAGTAGGGAAAAACAACCTCATCAGATAGGGAGAGATGGCTACTTTTCAGAGCAAGGAAGGCTCAGGAGAGAAATTGAGGGCTTAAAAAAATTCTAAACCACTTATGATTTTTAATTCTGTGTGTCAACTTGACTGGGCTATGAGATGCCCAGATATTTGGCTTAACATTAGCCTGCCTCTGTGAGAGTGTTTCTGGACAACATTACTTCTGAGTCAGTAAACTGAGTAAAGTAGATTTCTCTCTCTAATTGTGGTTTCACCTAATCTGTTGAAGGACTGAATAGAACAAAAAGGCTGAATAACAGAGAATTCACTCTTTTTGCCTGTCTTCACACTGGGTATTGGTCTTCTCCTGCCTCTGACTTGGACTGGAACTTACACCATTGGCTCTACTGGGTCTCAGTCCTTTAGACATGGACAGGAAGTATACCATTGGCTTTCTTGGGTTTCCATTTTACCAACTGCAAATTTTAGCACTTCTCAGCCTCCATAACAGCTTAACCCAATTTCTTATAATAATCTCTTTTTTAAGAATCCAGACTAATACACCATCCAACTCTTCACATAGGTCTCCATTTTTCTGAAAGCTTACCTCTTTCTGGTGCATGCGCTCACTTTCACATAAGAAACCTAGTAAATCAGTGATGTCAATGACTTTGTAACTCAGGAATCTGTAGAATCAAACTTGATGTTTGCTTTTAGTCTTTCAACCTTAGATAAATTAGACAGGTAATTTCTGGTTTTCAGTCTGAACCTGAATTAGAAATTTGAGCTTGACAATCTCCTGCTTAAAGATGTCCAGTTTGAACAGAAGCAATCAACCTGCCATATGGAACATGACTTTTTCAAGTTTTATGTGAGGGTGTATGATAGCTGCCACCACAAACCTTGTATTCAATTAGCACTCCATTTCAATGACCCCAGCTGATAATTTAATGAATTCTTTCACCATACTCAAAGTCCCATCACCTAATACACCTAGTATACTGCCTTTGGCCCTAAATAGAACAAGTAACTAGACATTGTGTACAAAGTCTCTTGAAGCCAATTTGTGTATATGTCCAGTTCCTTTGGTCATAAATGAAAGAGAACTCTCACTTACTTGCCTTGCTTTAAAAATCAAAAAATCCAGAGGTGGTTTGGCTTCAGGGTTGATTATGTAAGAGACTTGATTGCATTTCTGAAGACTCAAGATCTTTATTCTCTGCCATCCTTAGCATATCAGCTTTGTCATTGGACCAGTTCTCTTGATGGTCACAAGATGGCTGCTGCGATTCCAGAGAGTACTTGCAGACATTACAAAGTCCAAAAGGAGAAAAGGAGCATTGCTTCCTGTGCCTCCCTGTTCTTATAACAAGAAAATTGTTTCCCAGAAGTACCCACTGCCCCATATCTTATTGAACCAAGACTAAGTCACATACTATGCATGAATTAATCCCTAACAGGAAAAATGAAATATTGAGGTCAGCTTTCACTAATGGGAAGATAAGACCACCTTCTATGGGCATATGGCTATACAGAAGATAGTGGATATCAGAATAAAATCTGGGCTCTGCCATCAAAGAAGGAAAAAGAATGTAATCAATAATATCTGCTACAATGATGGTGATTCTGGACAGAGAATAGAGAATGTAGGACACCTGATATTTTATTCTTGTCACCCAGTCTCCACCTTGATGACAGATGGGAATGTGATTCAGGAAAGTGGTCAATCAGGGGGTAAAGAAGTGACTCAGAAAGGACCACAGACTCATATTCTCCCAAAGTAAACACCACCGGATCTCTAAAGTTAGCAGAGGAGGGAGACTTACCTGTGAAGAAGGTCAGTTGGGTCTCAATGCTGTCCTGTGGAATGCTCTCAAGCTAGCCTAGACTCCTAGTGGTCTAGACCCGAGAGAATAAAGCTGATAACCCCTCCAGAGACACCTTACTCCACTTATAAGAATATGCCTATTCCTATGGTTCATCCAAAGGAAAAACAGTACCCCCATATTAAATCACCCCCATATTAAATACATAGTAAAGAACTCCTCTTAAGGAGAAGAAGAAAATATGGGGAATGGCTGGAAGGAGTGAGAACCTATTTCTCTTTTCAAACATCCTTCTGGTTTCTCCTTGATATGTTGAGATGTTTACCTTACTGTGCCTTTGTTATTCAATAACCTGCTCTCACTTAGATACACATGGGAACAAAGGGGAAGGTTATGAGTCAGAGACAGAAACCTAACAAATAGCATGACCGAGCCATGAGGACAGATTTCAGGGGCCCTGTATCTTTTAGAAATTAAGGATAACTCATATCCTCATGTGGAAGCTACTGGGAACATTTTATTCTGTGTGGCTGTCGGGGCAGCGGCAAGGACAATTTAGCCATGCAGCCTCCAGCAGAGAGGGAAGCATTTGCCATTTGCCTTACACTCTTGTCAGCTCACCATCCCTCCATCTCCACCCAGCTCTAACTTCACACTTCCATCTGGAGACTCTCAGCAGCCCAAACTCTTGGGAGCTTTCCTTAGCTTAGCTGTTTTGCATTTATTACCTTATGTTATATTTCAATCCTCACAATAGCTCAGAGAGGTGATCAGTAGCTCTAAGAGGTGATCAGGGTTATGTACAATGATTTCTGCTGGACAGGTGGGAAGTCACTATTCCCCAAAGTCATAATCAATAAGGGTGGCCACATCAAATCACCTTCCCCACCAGCATTCCAGAAATTTTCAAGTGACAATCTCTGAATATTGTCACCATAATTGTATAATAAAACATTTTAGTGCTAGGAAAGGGTTTTAGAGAATTGCTGTCCTATATATAATAAGGAAAAGATGGAGGCATTGAAAAAAAGTGGAGCAGATTGGTAGTCTCAGGACCAGGCCTAGGTCCAGGCCTCCAGATGCCCAGCCCAGAGCTTTATATGCTCTCTCCTTACATTGCCTCCACGTTGGAGCTCTTTGTTTCTGAACTCATCTTCATTAGCAGGTAAAGTAATTAAGTTTATAAGAAGCAACTCCTGCTTTTGAATCCCTTCATTTTAAAGCCATGGGGAGAAAATAATGAAATTGAATCAAAGTCAAAGCATTTAAAATACTGATATACACCAGGGCCTTTGTTTCCTTTTCTCCAGTGTGTTTTTGAAAAGAATTAATCATGAACACTTTCACCTTAGCAACCCACTTATCTAAAGTTAGATTAAAACATTTTGTGCAGCAAGAATCCACTCCAGCATTCAAAAAAGAGGCTAACAGACTAAAAGTATTCCATGTAAATGCATAAAATATTTCCTCCAAGATGATCACAAATTCCATCATTCTGTAAGTTCTTGGACACTCAGCCTAGCTACCCAGACAGGAGAAATTGTATCTGAAGCAGAATGTATGAGCCAATGAGCCAATTGTACACGTGGGCTTGAAAAATATTTGTGAGAGGTCATATTCACTAGCCAAATTGAGCTTTTTGACCTTATGTTCTATTTTAAAATGTCAAAGCCTCTCCCATCTGTTGACATAAGCATCTGCTATTACCTTGGAGAATGAGCATGTTGTTTCTGGATGTCTGAACTAGCAGGAAGGATACTGACCCAGGACCTTATTTTGCTACCTAGGTTTAATTCAGAAGAGTAGAGCAGAGGGAATGGAAATACAGCTTTTTATACGTTACATCATTGGATTCTCCCACAAGTCCTGGAGTGCAGGTAATGTTGTCTCCATTGTACAAATGGGGAAACTGTGACATAGAGGAATTAGTTTGCAAAAGGTCAAAAGATAAAGGAAGGGGACATGATTATGTTCAAATTCCAAGGCTTTTCACCATATGGAACTAGCTAAAATCCTCATTTTACTGTTTGAAAGTTTAACACTTTGTCCTTTTCTAAATGGTGACTGGCATGTTCTGGGGATCATATGAGGGCATGAAAAAAGTGAGGCGATCTGGTGGGCACATAAATGGACTCTGTCCCAGAGCCAAATTTCTCACCAAACCTGGTTGCCACAACACCCACATGTACTGGAAGGTGAGATGAGGGCCTGGCTCTCAGACTCAGCCATGCGAATCTGCTCCCTGGATCTGAAAAACAACTCCAAGCACCTATCCTCAGTGAGAATGACCAGGTTATTTTCCTCTGTTCTGCAAATATTTCCTGTGCATTCTCTCCTCTGTGTCAAAGTGCTCTTCACCTCTTGCTGAGCATGCCCTGTCTCCAGCTTTCTGTACATGCCATTTCCCCCTTTTCAAGGCTCGGCTCTGGTGTCTTCTGGGGAAGCATTTCTCCTATTGGCTCAGCCCTTAGGGATGGCTTTTTCCTCAGAAAAATACTGAGTGACTTCCCTGTATCACCTGAATCCTCACACAGACCTTGACAATGTCTAAGCAAGATTAAGAAACAGATTCAGATCATGGTGTTCCTTTACCCAGTGCCTGTGTTAGAGATTTGTGCATATGTTCCCTCAGTTTAAGTCCTTCCAACAACCCCCCATCTCCAATATTCCCATGCCAGCTTTCTTATCATTCATGTCTCTACTCAAATTCTCTCTCCAGGCAGACCTTACTAACCACACTAAGTAGTTCTTTTACCCAAATAACCCACATTTGTGCCACCTATTTGTGTCCCATGGAATTTTTTTAATTTAGAAAATTAAATTTAATGGAGTGACATTGAGCAACAAAAGTACATTAGTTTTAGGTGAGTATCTATATAATATTTGAACTGTTGATTGCGTCGTGTACCCATCACCCAAGTCAAATCAGTTTCCATCACTGTATTTGTCCCTCTTTACTCCCATACCCTACCCTCTGCCCCAGGTAACCATGTCACTTTTATTTATGTTGGAGAATTGTTTTCCAACCTTACACTTTGAGTCTACTTTTGTTCTAGCAGCCTCGATGTGTCTCTTGAGGGCAGAATACAATTGGGTTTTGCAGAATACGATTGGGTTTTGCAGAATACAATTGGGTTTTGTTTGTTGATCCAATCTGCTACTCTGTGCCTCTTTATCAGTGAGTTCAGTCCATTTACATTTAGAGCAATTACTGACACTTGAAGATTTCCTATAACCATTTTATGTTTTGTTTTCTGGTAACTCTGTGTCTCATTTGGTTCTTTTCCTTTGAGTTTCTGACAGTTGATTTTGCTTGGTGGTATTCCATACTTCTTTGCCTTTTTTTTTTTAAGTTATGTGTTTCAGTATTTGTTCTTTTCATGGGTGGTTACTGTTAGGTTATTAAAAAAATAAATTTCATATATACAAGAGTTCTTTGTCTTATGAGTGCTTCTACACTCCATCCTCCTTTGCTACTGCAGATCTTTATCCTCTTCCCTTTTGTGTTATTGTTGTTACAGATTATCTTTGTTTTTATTGTGACCTTGTTAAAGTTTCTACTTGTAGTTTTGTTTTGTTTTGTTCTTTGTATCCAGTAGAATAACTCACTTGAGTATTGCCTGCAGTTGGGATATTCTGGTGATAAATTTCCTTAGTTTTCATACATCTGGGTAAGTTTTTATTTCTCCTTCATACTTGAAGGATAACTTTAATGGATATAGTATTTTTGCCTGGTAATTCCTTTCAGTACTTTGAATGTTTGAGTCCACACTCTTCTGGCTTACAGTGTTTCTGCTGAGAAGTCTGATAATAACCTGATGGGCCTTCCTTTATATGTTATGTTTTCTTTTCCCTTGCTGCCTTGACAGTTTTATTACATATTGCCTTGGAGAAGGCCTTTTTGGGTTCAGATAATTCAGCATTCTGTTTGTGTCTTGGATTCGGGGATCTAACTCTTTCCATAGGATTGGGAAGTTCTCATCAATTATTTGTTTGAATGGGCTCAGCATCCCTTTTTTTTTCTCTTCTTCTTCTTTGAAATAACCATATGCTCATATTGTTCTTTCTGAGGGAGTTAGGCAATTCTTGAAGAGCTTTATCATTTCTCTTTTAATTTGTGACTCTTCTTCTCTCTGTAGTTATCTTCAATGTCACTGATTCTCTCCTCTATCTGGCCTGTTCTATTAGTTAAACTTGCTAGCTCATTTTTCAATTCATATATTGAGTTCTTATCTCTGTTTTGTTCCTTTAAGTTTATATCTATCTTCTACCGCTTCTCAACCCTCCCCACTTTAGTTGATTCCATGTGCAGATCTTTTCAAGCAAGCTTGTTAGTCTAGTTGTGTTTCTTTCACTGTGTTATAGCTGCTTAATTTGTTGAAATTTCAAGGGGAGAGATCATGGGTATATATCATGCCACCGTTACTCTGACATCATCTTCCAAGAATTTATATTTACACATTGTCCTTAAAGTTTTCCCAGTGGCACTAGTGAAAAACTAGCTAACAAGTCTTTGTTTTATATTCCTAGCATCACTGAAAAGCCTCTTTTCAAGAAATAGGCATGTTCTATGAAGAGAGAGGCTCTCCCATTACCATTTTTTTTGTTTATAAGAGGGAATATAGCCCTTGAGTGTTTCCTTTCTGAGCCAGGTGGTCTCTCCATTAGGAGGCTGGCCATTCATAAACCCTGTTTTGGATATCAAGGAATTGGCCCTTTGTCTTCCACATACTTATTTTAAGCACATGTTTTTGCTATTCCAGCAACTGTTCCATGACTAAAGATAGATATAGATATATAGATAGATAGAGATGTAGATATAGGTGATATAAATATGGATATAGAATATAACTAGTCTTTATAGAAACTACATTTTACTAGTTTTTGTTATAGTCAAAATAATTTTGATCCAATGTCTTAATTTTATTTTAGGTACAAATTTTTATTTTAATTTAAATGTAGGAAACCAGAAAAATAAACACCCCTAAAGAAAAACTATGTTCATTTCTGTGTATCATTTTCCAGTCCTTATACACACAGACATTCTTATTTTTACATGGCATAAACATAATTTTGTATCATTCCCTATTGTTATGTAATAAACATGTCTCCATAATTACCATTTAAAATAATGACATAATATTCCATGTGATAGCCACCATAACTTGCAGGGCTATTTCTATTTTCTGAATGACATAGTAGAAAGCATTCTGGTTTGACATCAGTCAGCTAGACACAAATTCTAGCTCCCTCAGTCACTAGCATTAAGCCTTTCTTGGAATCAATCAAGCTTTCTGCATCTCAGCTTCTCAGCTATCAAATGGGAATTATAATAACACATACCCTTTTCATGTCACAGAAAGGCTGTGAGGACTGACTGAAATAATAATTAGAAAAATGTCTCTGAACTCCACATTACATACCCCTTGCTAACTACATCGTCCTTTTTAACTTGTTTTATAGTGCTTATCTTTATTTGAAATTACATAGTTTTCATTATTGCTTCTGCTTCCCTCCTCCAACTGGATCGTAAGTTTCATAATAGCTAAACTTTGCCTGTCTTATTCACTCCTGAATCTCCAGAGCTTTGAATCTCCAGAACCTGGTACATAGTAACTTTGAGACATATTTGTTCATGAATTGAGAGCTTTAACTGTGTTTTGACTGAAGAATGGGGGATAGTACCTTGGTACCAAGAGTCCATTTCTTTAGACTACAGCAACATTCATATCATTTCTACCAGCTTGGGAAAATACAGTGAATAAACATTTAGTGAACCCGTGAAAAAGGTTTATGAATATTTCCAACAGTTTTCACTCTTACTCAGCAAGCCAGTGCCATTCTAAGTACCAGAGGTGCTTCTGAATGAAGCAACACAATCTGGGAATGGCAGAAACAATCAGAAGGAAGGTTCTCAGTCCTGGATAGTTGTCTGTCACTCCACCATGTCCAGACATCTGAGTGAATGCTGCTCAAGTCCATTAAAGAATGAGGATTAAACATGTTCTATACTTAGATTGTGGTGATTTTTGTATAGCTCTCTGAATATGCCCAAAACTACTGAGTAATACACTTTACATGGGTGAATTTTATGGTATATGGATTGTATTTCAACAAAGATATTTTTTTAAAAAAGAAACCAACCTGGATATTAAACTACTTTTAGGGTGGTACATCTATTAATAAGGAAAAGCAATTCACTCTAGGACTATATATTAAAATCAGAAAATATTAATATTTTATTATCAAAAGATAGTTTATTATTAAAGAAACTAAACAAAAAGCCCTCATAGTGGTTATAATCCAATCGCTTAATTTTTACAAATGAGTCAAGAAGTATGCTCAGGTTTACACAAGCTAGAAGCAGATCTGGTCCTAAGACCATGGTTCCTTAATCACTAGAGCATTGCTTTTCTTCCTACACCCATGTTAATGGACAGTGTTAAAACCTGAAAAATAATTTCTGAATTCAAAAAGAGAGGATAAATAAATTCTGGAAATGATGGACCATTCTATATTACATTGATTTGAATTTAATTCTAGCATGTGTTTTAAAATACAATATATGGTACATGAGTCTTTAAAAAAGTAATAATTGTTATATGAAGTCAGCATAGATTATCAAGAAGGAATCTCACAAAACTGTTTTATTTGCTTTATCTAAAGGATTCCAATAGAATAGAGGATGACATAAATGGACTGATTTTACATTTAACTGAAGCATTTAATAATTCATTTCTATTCTTTTGTAAACAAGATACAAATACATGGATAATAGTGAAGTTTAGAATATGTATTTGTTTATTGAACAACTATATCCAAAGAATGTTTAGATGTGTCTTGTAGTGGGTAAAAGGGTCAATCCTTGGCTGTAACATCTTCATTATTAGTAAGGTGTCAGAAACCAGGCATGACAGTTGTCCATGTGAAAATTATATGCTGATGTTAACTGAAATATTAATATAATCTTGGGCTGCATTAATAGCAACAGGATCACTGTATTTTGTGCTGTCAGACCATGGAAGAAGGTAGCTAATATTGTGAGGCTAGGAGTGGCTCTGAGAAATGTTTCTTGACTCATATGAAGAAAGTTGAAAGAATTAGTGTCTTTTTATATAAGAGAAGAAGAAGTAGAAAAGCTGAATAGACCATTACTAGTAAAGATAAAAATAAAAAACCACAGACTTCCCAACAAAGAAAAGTCCAAGACTGGTTGTCTTCCTGCTGAATTCTGCCAAACATTTAAATAAGAATTAATACCAATCCTTCTCAAACTATTCCAAGAAACAGAAGAGGAAGGAGCATTTCCAAACTTATACTACAAGACTAATATTACCCTCATACCAAAACCAGAGATTAATACTATAAGAAAAGAAAAGGTCTGTTGAACATGAATGCAAAAATCTTCCACAAAATATTAACAAACTGAATTCAGCAGTACCTCATGAGCAAGTATGATGTACTCGAAGGATGAAAGGATGATTTAACATCCATGAATCAATAAATGAGATACACCACACACTTATTGCAGGAAATTAAAATTGATATGCAAAAATCAGTTGTGCTTCCACACATGAACAACAACCTATTAGAAAAGAAATTTAAAAAGTAATCTCACTTATAATTTCATAAAAATAGAATAAAATATCTTGGAATAAATTTAATTTAGGAAATGAAAGGTGTGTACACTATATAAGATATTTATGAAAACATTTAAGAAGACACAAATAAATGAAAATATATTTTGTATCTATGAATTTAAAGAATTAATATTGTTAAAATGTCTACATAGCCAAAAGAGGTCTACAGTTTCAATGCAATCTCTATAAAAATTCAAATGGTATTTATCAGAGAAGTTTTTTTAAAACTACCCCAAATTTGTATAAAACCATAAAAGACTCCAAATAGCCATTGCAGTCTTGAGAAAAGAAAATGAAACTAGAACATCACACTTATTGATTTCAAACTATACTATGAAGCCACAGTTATCAAAATAGTATGGTATTAAGCATAAAAACAGACACATAGATCACTGAAACAAAATAGGAGACCAAAAACACCCCCATGCATATATGGTTAATTATTTTATGACAAAGGAGCCAAGAATATACCATGGAAAAGCATAATCTTTTCAATAAATGGTGTTGAAAAAACTGGATAGCCATGTGAAAAAGTGTAAAACTGGACCCATACCTTATACCATATGCAAAAGTCAACTCAAATAGATTACAGATGTGAGAGTAAGGCCTAAAATCATAAAACTCCTAGGAGAAACCATAAGGAAAAAGCTCTTTGATGTTAGTTTTGGCAATGAATGTTTTGGATAAGAAACCAAAAGCAAAAATAAACAAGTAGGGTTATAATAAACAAAGTATCTTTCCCTGCATGGCAAAAAACAAACAAACAAACAAAAAAAACAACCATCAACAAAATTAAAAGGCTACATTTGTAATGGGGGAAAATATTTGTAAACTATACATCTGAAAAGTGGTTCATATCTAAATTATATACAAGGAACTGATACAACTCAATATTAACAAAACAAACACAGAAAAACTATTTTTAAATGAGCAAAATACTTGAATATATACTTTTCCAAAGAAAACATACAAATGGCCAAGAGTGTTCAACATATCTAATCATCAGGATTATGCAAATCAAAGTCACAATGAGCAACCACCTCATACCTGTTAGAATAGCTATTATAAAAATGAAACATAAACATGAAAGAGATAGAAAGTGCTGGTAAGGATGTGGAGAAAAGGGAAGCTTTGTGCATTGTTCACTATTGATGGTAATGTAAACTTGCAAGTACTATTATAATTCTAATAGTGTTTATCACAAAGATGTAAAAAAAAAGAAAAAAATGATCCAAAATGTGTATGAGTTACTATTAAAACGGTATGAAGTTTCTTAAAAAAATTAAAATTAGAACTATAATATAACTTAACAAACCCACTTCTGGGCACATATGCAAAAGAAACAAAACCATTATCTTGAAAAGCTTTGTTCACTGCTATGATCATTGCAGCATTGTTCACAACAGAGTTATAGAAACTAACTATGTGTCCATCAACAGCACTGGGGAACAAAATTTTTGTTGCATCCACATAAACATTTGCGATCGAGTGTGCTGATCGCAAATCTGACATTAGTTTTTCTCTGTAAAATACAGTTTTTAGCAATTCAAGATTTTAGGTTTTTATCTTATTGTAAAATTTTCAACATTTAGTTTAACATAATGAAGTAGAATGTCTTCTTGGCCATCATCTTTGTGAAAATATAATAATTTATATAATGCAGTAAATACACTAAAAGATATGATTGCATCAGAATTTGTCTACAATTTCAAACTAGAACATATTAAAACACTTATTTTAATCATAAAATTTGTACAAAACTTATTTAAATTCTATTCAGGCAAATATATGCGTTTGTAGCTCTTGTGTTTGTGTCCTTGATGAGGACAATCTTGTTTGATGCTCTAGGAGTGGTCTGCCATCAAATTTCTGTTCCATCACCCCTGATAACACTCTTCCATTGTCTTCAGATCCTTTTCTTCTTTTTCATCTTTTTTACAGGGACAGAGAGAGAAATAGATAGGGACAGACAGACAGGAACAGAGAGAGATGAGAAGCATCAATTATCAGTTTTTCATTGTGACACCTTAGTTGTTCATTGATTGCTTTCTCATATGTGCATTCACTGCAGGCCTTCAGCAAACTGAGTAACCCCTTGCTTGAGCCAGCGACCTTGGGTCCAAGCTGGTGAGCTTTTTCCACAAGCCAGATGAGCCCACGCTCAAGCTGGCAACCTTGGGGTCTTGAACCTGGGTCCTCCACATCCAAGTTCAACACTCTATCCACAGCACCATAGCGTGGTCAGGTCGTTTTTAGATCCTGATGAAAGTGTTCTTCCTGCTCATTACTAACAGCTCCACCATTTTCCAGAAACTTATCAAGGTGATTGTTCAGGAAGTGAATCTTAACGTTCATGCTACATCCAATGTCGCGGAAAGCCAACAGCATCCTTTGAACCAGAAGTTCATAGTTTTCTGCTTTTTTGTTGCCAAGGAAGTTCTTTGTAACTGCCATGCTGCTTTCTCCTCCTTATTCATCTTCCTGGAAAATTCTTCATTATGTATGAGGGTTTGAATTTGAGGTCCATCAAATACAACTGCTTTTATCTTCTCAAAAGACAAGGCAGGAAAAGCAGATATAATATGTTAAAAGCATTCACTTTCCCTATTCAAAGCCTGCACATTTTGGCCACTACTTCTGTATCCAGTGTTTCTCCCAAGCTTGGCTGTCCTACAAACACAGAATGCAAGGATACTTCATGAAACCTCTGTTGTCTTAGCAGAAAATTTATCATTTTAAGATCCACACATATGATCCTGTTATGCTCCTCATACTTCAGAAAGTCAAGGACAATTTTTATGTCATTATAATCTTCTTGCAGATAAGTTGAATAACCAATTGGAACCGCTGCATAAACATTACCGTTGTGTAAGAGAACACATTTCATGCTCTTTTTAGAGCTGTCAAGAAATAGCCGCCATTCTGTTGGACTGTAAGTGGTAACACCTAGCTGGCTGAGAAGACTACTGATATCATGACAGTAAACAAAGTCTTTGTCTTCAGAAAAAAAGTCTACAAAAATTTGTTCACACTTCCTGAAATGGGATGCCTTAGCTGAACGTTGAAGTCCATTCTTTTCTTGAAGCCTGGAGGCTAATAACTCAGCTGCTTTCTTTGATAGACCCAAATCTCTTACTAAGTCATTCAATTCGGGTTGGCTAAACTGCTGAAGAGTTAGTGATTGCTTTGCATCAGAAGGAGACCCTTTAGATTCTACAACCATTTCCTCATGGATCTTATCAAAATATACTTTATCACCATGCTCACTTTATTTGTCCTTTGAAGAAATAAAGCCATTGAAAACTGGAACTGGGAGTGTCTCAGAGTATGGGATGGGTTGTATTGCTGAAGAAATATTAGAATATGTGTTCATAGGCCGTTTTTTCTTGCTGATTCCCTTTGTATGGATCAGACAGAAATAACAGTAACTGCTGTGGTCCTTAGGTTCATGCCAAACCATGGGAATACCAAAAGGCATTCCTTTACATTTTTCTTTTGTCCAGTCACGAAGCATTTCCTCACAATTATGACACACAATATGAGGAGCTTAATTCTGGTCTTGATTGACAAGGGGAACTTGAAAATAAACAATATATGCACGTGGTACAAATGATGAAATATTGCACCTTTGATGCTGAAGTGTGTAACAGTCACATATATAACAGAAGGTGTCAGGACTATTCTTACATTTATGCCTACTTAAAGAAGCCATGATTCAATCTTAAAACAAAATAAGAGGGTGTTTTCATCAGATAATAATTTTTTACATTTAAAAACAACTACAATTATGTAAAAGTGATATTTGTAAAACATTAATTGCTTTATGGTTATGTTCAATGCAAGAGTCATTTCATTGCCCTTTATCTCCAATTTAAAAACCAATGCATGCCATTAACTGTAACAAAAAGAAATTAAAGTGGCATAAAAACTGGAACATGCACCAATAAAATGGATTTCAGATTTGGAATTAGCAATGCAGAAATATATAGAAAAAGTTCTAAAACTTCATGCAACAGAAAATGAAAATAAAAGTTTTTCCCCAGTGTAGATGAGTGCTTTAAAAAAAAACCACGATACACACGCGTGCGCGCACGCGCGCGTGCACACACACACACACACACACACACACTATGGAATATTATTCAATCTTAAATATGTTCTGCCATTTGTGACAATGGGGATGAAAATGCAAGGCATTATAGAGATGTATACCAAATCATTACATTGTACATTTTAAATATCTTATAATTTTATTTGTCAATTATACCTAAATAAAGCTATGGAAAGGAGATTATACAAAAACTGAAAAACAAAGAAGTCATGGAACAGAGACTGTGTAAACTTCATAGGTAAATATATATATTAATGATCTGGCTCTCTACCCAAAAAAAATTGTCTATCTCTGTAATAATTATCTGGGAATTAATGAGATTACTTGTCCTCCTAATTTTATTTGAATCTAGCCAAAAGAGGCACCAAAGAAGCTCTGAGGGTGAAAGGAGAGAGAGTCAAGTATTTATGCCCCCTTCTCCCTTCCTTCCCTCAGGCTATTCTCTCCAAGTTCCAATATACTTCCTCTCCTGGCTTCTTCAGGCCAACAGATAATAATATACTGCTCACAAAAATTAGAGGATATTTCATTGCTTCATATTTATTTTGAAATATCCCTAATTTTTCTGAGCTGTAGCTTTTATTATTGCTAGTCTTCAGGTACTACACAATCTCTTGTCAATTTTCTTTAACCCTGGATACACCTTTGTAAATAGTCCCTTTATTAAAATCTTCTTAATTGTCTCCTTTGAATATGCTGTTTCCAGAACCCTGACTCATACAGACTACGATAACTTTGATATGATAATGGCATGGTGGCTATGTTGAAAATGTCTCTAGATAGAGAGAGATACATACCAAATTTTTATGGATGACATGATCATGAAGGCTTAAATTTGTCCTTAAATACTCCTAAAGAGAGAAGTAGAGAGATAAATTAAATGGAAGTAGTATGCATGCATATATGCACATATTTGGATTATACACCATTGGCTACATATAAGAATCCCTTATAATATCTTCTTTAGTTCTGTGTATTTTTTAAATAACAATACGAAGAAAGAATAATAGTACTTTAACCCTACAAAAGTTGGTTAACTAAAGAAGAAACAATTATACTGAGTTGATTTTGTTTAAAGGACCAAGAAAGATTAAGATAGACCCTGTAGTTAAGAGCATAAACTTTGGTGATGAGGAAGTGGTTTTAAATCTCACTTCAGTCACTGATTAAGTAAATAAAAAAGGTTTATAATTACTTCTCAATATTATCTTCTCATCTGTAAACTGTGGATAATAGCTCTTGAATATATCATTGGACTATCTAAATAAAAATGCATATTGTTTGCCTCATACCTAGTTGATGCTTAATAAATTATAGTTGACACTGCTATTAATATTCATTATAATAGTTTATTTTCAGGGAATTAAGTGAATAAGAGTTTAAGATTATAAGAAGAAAAAAAGAAGAGATGGTAGCTACCGAGAATATTTTAAGGTATATGTTTTTTGTTTTTTTTTTTTTTAATTTTTATTTTATTCATTTTAGAGAGGAGACACACACACACACACACACACACACAGAGAGAGAGAGAGAGAGAGAGAGAAAGTGGGGAGGAGCTGGAAGCATCAACTCCCATATATGCCTTGACCAGACCAGTGCAGGGTTTTAAACTGGCGACCTCAGTGTTCCCAGGTCGATGCTTTATCCACTGCGCCACCACAGGTCAGGCAGCTACCGAGAATATTTTAATAGATATGTGTCCTCTGATATAGATTGTATTTGTTGTGACATTTCTTTGTCACTAGTGACCTGAAATTTTTTACAAGCTAATTGAGCTGTATCATTTCAGATTTTTTTAAAAAGTGCAGTTAAAGCTATTTAAATAGCATGTAGTAATTAGGAAACTATGTAGTTTAATGGAGGAAATCCCAAAGGGAACCAATTTTTTTTCCTTATTTGACAGAATGAATGTTTTAACACCTTAATAGGAGCGCCACATTAATTCAAACATTTTAATTGGAATGATTTTTGTTTTAATTGCAAAAAAATTTTAAAATCACATTATAAGAAGACCAGAAAGAAGCACAAATGTTTTGTAATTTGACTTCTGCCTATCCCTTTGACTGGTCCAGAAGGATATAATGATGTGCTATGGTGCACATTTATTTTAATATTTGGCTTGAGCTTCTTGATAAATTATTAACTGATCAACATGATGTCATGTGAAAGGGCTATAAAACAAAATTATGTTTCCACTGAGGTAAGTGCGTGGCAAAGATGTGCTCATTAGCAGTGTCTACATGTGAACCGAGAATGACAAATTGAAACAATTCTGCTTGTAACCTCAAATCTAAATCACTAGAACTGATATATTCACTTGATTGAGGAAGAATTGCTTGAGGCTTTAAAATTTCTAAGTAATTGCTCCTATTTTCTCCCTCACATTAGTTTAGCAGTGTCTTCAAGCACAGATGGTCTGCCCTTTGTTTTACCTCAAGTGATTTGCTTGCCACTTGATTGGGGCCAAATGAGCTCTGTTGGAAATCCCTTGGGTCACTATCAGAAGACACCCTCTTAGGTGGTTCCAGTGAGCCTGTGCTCAGTACCCATATGTTCGTCACCTTTTTGTGTACTCCTTCAACTTCCTCAATCCTGTTTTTTAGTGTCACACTAAGATTGTTAAAACTAATAAACTGAAATTTGTATCTTTTTGAGGGAGGTCAGTATGTCAACAGGAATTTGAATCTTAATTGTAAAGACTGTGAAGCTCTAACAGGCATAATTTAGGCCTCAGCTTATGTTGGGATATGAAGGAAGGTGGTTAACTAGAGGGGAGTTCAGGTTTGGGGACACTTGAAGTCATCAGCAGGCAGTCTCTAGCCAGCCTACATCTACCCTGGACACACATACTATCATGAAGCAAGAACTCTCCACTGTTACTGAGGTATATCTTGAATGCCATACAAAGCAAACAAACAAAACCTGTATCCAGCCTAAAGACAGATATTGTATGTACTATTTTCTTATGTAACATCTAGAAAACATTTATCCCTATAGAACCAGCATGTTCCCTTCATTGTGCTACCTTATTTTCTGCCGGACTCTGAGTAATTTTCTCTCTTAAACTGAGATTTTTATAAGGGGGGTGGGCTAGGGAATTTAATAAAATAATGAGTTTAGCCATAAATTCACTTGAGACAAGAAGTTATGCTGGTCACACATTTCTGGCTCTTTAAAGAAGATCTGTCCAAGAAGCTATTCCTTCAAGATTTTTCTCTTGGCAACTCAACAACTTCTATTAGGACTTAATCTTGGTAATATCCTACTTGAGGTAAGAGATTTACTAGATTCTCTCTCCCAGATTATGTGTTTATATTCAACAGATATTTTTGGAAACAATATTTTAATCCAAAGTGGTGTTCTTCAGAACACTATTCCCAGAGATGTTAATAGTGCTTGGGAAAAGAACCTATGGTTTAAGAAATTCAGAGAATTCTGAAATCTCTGCCTTTGTAGTGATTCAAAATGCCTTCCAAACAGTTAAGGTTCTGAGAAGTCCCACAATAGAGAGAACTATTTGACATTATATAACCAAGCCTTTTCTCTGTTTTTTTTTCTTTGCATACTTATTTTGAACCCTTTGAAACAAGTTCTAGAGAACACAAGTTTATAAAATGCTAATTAATTCAGTGGTCCCATTCAATGGGCCATAAATCTTGGTGATAAAGCATGGGATATGTGGAACGGGAGAATAAGGAGTAAGAATGTAGACTTTAGAGATCCTTGAACCCATATGTTTCCAAAGCATTATCTCTGAAGTTAAAAAATAATATAACTCATAAGTATATTGGTGACTATTTTTCAACTATATTGTTATTAATGAAATTTATTTAATATGAATGCACTGAGATTTTAGTAGTTTTCTTTTTCTTCTTGCATCCTTTTCCAGTCATTAGAATCTAAAAATAGAACTATTATATGGAAGATCTATAAATTTTTCTGATGTTTAAAAGGATTCTTTGTACTAAAGGGGAGAAAGGGATGGGGAAACACTGCTTTAACCTGAAGGAGTGACTCCAGTGGTTGGAAATTCAGGCAAAGTGCCAGCAGATGAGGAGATTCTGAGGGCAACTGCTGGTTCCTTCCAAATCATAACATACAGTGTCACCCGGTCCACCCATAAGCAGCCTGGGTGGGTAGAACCCAGCTCCGTCGATGGAACCCTTCACATCTCCTCGAGGCCAGGGCTCTGCGTGATGCCTGGCACAGCATGCACAGTGAAACTGATGTTTCTGAATCGCAGCTGCATAAATGAGCTGCAGTGGCCAGATGTGACCATCCTGACCCTGTTTGCGTGCAGCACATACAGGCAGCCTCCAGGAGCCCTCGGGACCTTGCTGGCTCTGAGATTCAGATGACAACAGACTTCTTCAAGTATCACCTCAAAAAGTAAGATAAATTCCCATGTAAAAGAAACATTGTATTCACAGATGCCACTCTTTACAAAGAGAGGGCAAATGCAGGTGCAGCCAATAAAAGCTAGCCAATAAAATCTCAACAATGCCCTTAATCACAAGGATGGCCATTCTGATCAGCCCGGAGTTTCGCCAGCGTAGTGCAACCTCATCATTACTCTGGAATCATGATGGTGAGATAAGCATGGTGATTACATAGCATGTAGTTATGCTAATAGCATAGTATGTGGCTTGATCACTTTTCCCCCGGTATAGCTGAGAGATAGCATTTAATTTTGTTCTTGGTATAAGAAAAGCATCATTGCTCTGCAGCATTTGCCCTTTTACAAACACTCTGGATTAACTGAACTTTAAGAAATGTCCGCATTTAAATCATAGCTCTGACTCTGAAGTTGAAAAATGCAAGCTGACCAGGAACACAACCAGCTGCAGCCAGATTCTGCTTCTGGGCTTCAGAGCTCATGTCCACACCCTGCAGAGGTGGCTGAGTCAGTGCTATTGGCAAGGGCAGTGCACTCACTCCATCTGGGGAATGGAAGCCTGTCACAGGCAATCAGAAACTCTTGGACTCTCTTTTTTCTTAATGGCTCAGTAGTTGTTGACCTGGAAGAAATCCAATCCAGAGGACAACTTTTTATTTAATTCTTTATTTTATCCCTTAGCAGCAAGATTTTGACATTTTCATCTGTGACTCTTTGCCAGGTCATTTCTGCCCAGGATGTTTTTAAATTGCTTTTGTCACGTGAGGTTTATAGTTTCTATTGATTTTCTATGCTGCATACTACAAACTGCGGTTCTGTAGTTTTCAGTTTTGAATCTTGTTATAGGAGCTCTTGAAAAAGAAACACTATAGCTTTAGATGGATAATAATGAAAAGACCAAGGATACCAAAACAAATTTGCAACCTTCAATAAATTTTAGCTTCAAAGTTCTTTCAAGAGGAACATGGCCATTTCATGTTGGTTTTGCCTAGTTCCCATTTTATTAATTTGGCAATAAAAAGATAATTAACATTTATAGCTAAAAGTCTTTGGCATGAAGCCGACTAACAATAATACAATTGTACATAACATAAAGCATCTGATCAGTATGATATGAACTGGAAGAGTTGTAGAACAGAAAGGGATAAATTAGCCACTGAGTTAAAAGTCCCAGCTTATCTAACCAATGCTAGGCATCTAGAAGAAAACTAAGCATTCCAGTTAGAACTTAAATGATTTTCAAATATAATTTGTAAGCAAGGTTTTTTGTTTTGTTTTGTTTTGTTTCAGTTTTAAGTGCTGGGTATTTAGTAGATAATTGTCTTTCATGAAAAAGTTTTTATTCAGAATCTTGGGAATTACTCATTTTTTAGTCACTGGACCATTTACCCAGGAGTGACATCATTTTAGATTTAGAACATGTGTACATGATATCAAATGCTTTCTGAAGGAATTGACCAATTCATTTAGTTTTGTCATTGTGGGATTTCATGAAAATGTTCAAGCAGAGAGTTTTGGACTATAGTGGTTTTCAGATGAAAATGTGATCTTTGACACTCTGGGGATCTAAATAAACCAGTTGAGCTTTGAGTAATTCATACTTATTTGGTTATTTGTTTCAAAATATACAGAAAGGCAGAGAAACAGTCTCTTTCAGGAAGTCAAGTAAAGTATCACCAGGAGGGAGAAGCCCTGAATGAATGCATACGAAATGGTCGAAATGGCCAAGGGGAGGTAGATTAGCTTTATATGTGTCATCTTTAAAAGGCACTTCAGCCTGACCAGTGGTGGCACAGTGGATGTAGCGTCGGACTGGGATGCGGAAGACTCGGGTTCAAGACCCCAAGGTCACCAACTTGAGCGCAGGTCCATCTGGCTTGAGCAAAAGCTCATCAGCTTGGACCCAAGGTCGCTGGCTCTAGCAAGGGGTTGCTCGGTCTGCTGAAGGCCCACGGTCAAGGCACATGTGAGAAAGCAATCAATAAACAACTATAATGTCGCAAGGGCAACGAGAAACTAATGATTGATGCTTCTCACCTCTCTCCATTCCTGTCTGTCTGTCCCTATCTATCCCTCTCTCTGACTCTCTCTCTCTGTCCTTGGAAAAATAAAAAAATAAAATAAAATAAAAGGCACTTCAGAGTCAGTGGAAACCAAGTGTAGAGGAAAGAAGAGCTGGCCCTTGAGGCATTCAACTATGCCTGGGAGGTAGCCTGGCAGGTGCTGTGTCTCTCTTGCTGTGTTTCAAATACTATGTCCCTCTAAGAGTTAATAGATGTGCTAAGGGCTGGCACGAGCAAGGGGTTACTCGGTCTGCTGAAGACCCGCGGTCAAGGCACATATGAGAAAGCAATCAATGAACAACTAAGGTGGTGCAACGAAAAACTGATGATTGATGCTTCTCATCTTTCTCCATTCCCGTCTTTCTGTCCCTATCTATCCCTCTCTCTGACTCTATCTCTGTCCCTTTAAAATAAAAAAAATAGATGTGCTAAGGGAAAAAGTGCACCATTCTCTAGTAAGTTTGGAAAGTGCTGGCTTACACAGAGCTAAGTTGATTTTTTTATTGCAGGACCTCGCAGAGCCTTTCTATGCTTGTGTATTGTGAATTTCCAGGAGAAGCATGTAGTATCAAGTTTCCAAAGGTAACAGCCACAGCACAGTCTTAAGGAAACATGCTCCTTAATGTCTCCCCATTTGATGTTCCTAGAAAACCATTTTAGAAAGTTTTAGTGTGGTGGAGAGAATCCTGGCTCTGAAGGCAAATACATCAGAGTATAAATCCAAGCTTCATAATCTACTAGCTGTGGGATCTAAACTACATCACTTGCAAGTATAATGCTCAAGTTTGTCAGCAATAAGATGCAGACTTTTATCTGTATGGTATAGAATTCTCATAACAATAGTACTAAATATTAAACTAAAATTATAAACAATTAAATACAAAATAAATGTTAGTTCATATCACTATCAACTCAGATGATGAGTTATAAAGCTAATCTTCAGATATTAACAAATTCTTTAGCTTAGAAGTTTAAGTTCTTGTTTTAAAGGCATTGCCAATGAGGCTGATATTTAACTGAAAATATGCACTCATATTTGACAATGTTCTGAAAAACAGTTCATTTCTGAGGACCCCAAAACAGTTAGCAAAGTAGCCCCCAAAGAGTACCCTTCTTTTTATTAAAAATATTTGGCAAAAAAATCTGCCCAACGCTACCCACAAAAATGTTGCAAGCAACTCCCTGAGTGTTTGGAAGGGACACAGCTAGTTTAGGATTTATGTCTGGTCTTTAAAGTCTGAAAAAAACCTGAACTGTGTAAACATTTTGGCACAGTATGCAGGGAGTTAAATACATTACTCTTGGCATTATTAACAGGTGGTGTGGGAATAAGTTGCTATGGAAAGCTCATGCTGCAGTGTCAGCAGAAGAAAATGTATTTTATTGGCTTACAGGGAGAGAGGAAGGGGGTTACAAAGGTTCCAGAGGGTCCAATGCATGAGGATGACTGAAAAATACTTTCCAGCTGTCACAACTGCACATGGGGCTGGATGATTTCTTGTAGTGTTATGAATGTAAACGCTATTCAATTAACTATAGCAAAAGAAAAAGGATTGTTCTCAAAGAGAGCAATTCCTGGGCACCTGAAACACTTAAAAGCCCCTAATATTTTCCAAATTACTCAGTCTCTTGAGAGAAATCACCTCCCTT
This sequence comes from Rhynchonycteris naso, assembly GCA_037038555.1. Lineage (NCBI taxonomy): Eukaryota > Metazoa > Chordata > Mammalia > Chiroptera > Emballonuridae > Rhynchonycteris > Rhynchonycteris naso. The sequence continues at coordinate 282,398,840 of CM072995.1, forward strand.
CCAACAAGGGTTTCCTGATGCTCTGAGGATATAAAAATAGACATACAAGAAATATATTCTCTTTAATCATCAGAACAGCTGTCAAATTCTACAAAGCTAAGCTCAAGCCAAGACTCAGTTTATCTACACAGCACTTCCATCTCCTCCAGCCACCCCTTCTAACATGTAGCCAGTTTACAAATAATAATTCAAGAAGGACACGAGAAAAATAGTTTAAACCCTAGGAAAGCAACTCAGGTTGAAACACAGGAAAAACTTTTATGGACCACAGCATAGAAAACCAAAGAAAACGATAGCATCTCCTTTCCTTGAAGAATAGAAGCCCAAAGGACCTCATCTAGGATGATTAAAGGGTCCTGCAAGAGCTTCTCTTATTTTTTAGAATGGGCAAAAGGAAACTATTAATTGGCAAAAAGAGAAAATCAAATATTCTCTGTTATGGTTTAGGCAGAAATAGAATCTAAAGCTTTGCCTGACAATAGGAAAATAAAATGTTGGAAATGAAAATGCATTGAGAGGCCAATGAAAAACCTCAGCCAGAGGGTTTTTACCACAGGCAGATTCAAGGTCTTCCACAGGACCCCACTAAGTGACATGGTGAAACTGCCGCCTGCCACGTGTTACACTAACTGGGCTTCTGCAGTAATAAGGGTGACTAAAGTTGGTTCTCTGTGATGCCAAAGCCACCCATGCAGTTGAATGAGGACATGCATTGCTTTTCTTGCAAGATATTAAGCAATTAAAAGCATTTGATTTTCTTTAAGTTGATAGATCTACAGGTTATTGAATAAAACTCGAATCCCAAGTTTCTTAGTTGCTTGTTGTACCAAATAAAAAAGAAAGAGCTTTAATAATCTTATGGCTCCTTCCTCAGGCTTCCTAATGCTATTAAAATTAATATTAAAACCACTTGAAGATCGTGCTGTGGTAGCATAGAGAAACACAGGTGGTTGCTTCAAATTTTCCCTTTTAAATTCGCCGGCTGGCCTGACCTGTGGTGGCACAGTGGATAAAGCGTCGTCCTGGGAACACTGAGGTTGCCAGTTCAAAACCCTGCAATGGTCTGGTCAAGGCACATATGGGAGTTGATGCTTCCAGCTCCTCCCCCATTTCTCTCTTTCTTTCTCTCTCTCACTCTGTGTCTCCTCTCTAAAGTGAATACAATAAAAAGAAATTTTTAAAAAATTCGCTGGCTGATTAACCCGTCTGATATCCTACTAGGCTAAGAGTAGAGCCAAGCATTTTCCACCACACAATGAGAGAACCACCAGTTTTGTAACAGCCAATGCCTTCCCCACATAAAAACATGACCTTCATCCTTCTGAACTCTCTAACTTTTGGTTCATTTTAGTTCAATTGTTTTGATCACATATTTTAGGAAGGCATTCTGGGGTCCGTAACAACAGGCTAGTAAGTTAATTTTAGGAAATAATTATTCTTACCCTGGCCAGTTGGCTCAGCAGTAGAGCATTGGCCTGGTGTGTGGATGTCCTGGGTTCAATTCCTGGTCAGGGCACACAGAAGAAGTGATCATCTGCTTCTCTACACCTCTCCCACCCTGCTTCTCTCTTTCTTTCTTCCTCTCCTGCAGCCATGGCTCAATTGGAGCAAGTTGGCCCCAGGCACTGAGGCTCCATGGCCTCACCCTAAGGCACTAAGAAGAGCTCTCAGTTCCTAAGGAATGGAGTTATGCCCAAGATGGGCAGAGCACCACTCCTTAGTGGGCTTGCTGGGTGGATCCTGGTCTGGACACATGTGGGAGTCTATCTGCCTCCCCTCCTCTCAATGAATAAAAATAAAAAATAAAATAAAATAAACTATTCTTTTAGAACCATGTGATAGATATGAAATTAAGAAAGTAGGAACCCAAAATTTAGAGTACCAACTGGTGAAAAGTACTTCATAAATCTTCACAATATCCCTACGAAGATATATATATTACTATAAGCCTGGAAAAGAGCAAACATGATAAGAGAAGTTAAGCAGCTCCTCCAAAGTCATAGTAAATTGTGGAACTGGAATTTGTGCCTAGATCTGTCAGATTCCAAAGTCCAAGCATTTTCTACCACACAATGAGAGAACCACCATTCTCCTAAATCTCCCAGGCTGAAACCTTGGAGTCACCCTAAACTTATCATTTCTCTTACTACATCAAGATGGCTTCAGCTGCCAGCCACAGGAAATCTGACTCTAATTAGCCTAAACAATAAGAAAATGTATTATCTTACATGCCAAGAAGCTCAGAAGTCAGATGGCCTCCTTTCACTTATCTAAATTCCTTTGACTTTGCCATCCTCTATGCTGTCTCTGTCTGGTAACAAGAAGGCACAGATTCAGATATCACATCCAGATACAACATCCAGAGAAAGAGGAGGACATGTCTAATAGGATTTCCTTCTTCAGAGTAAATAGAATATTTTCCAAATCTCCAGGACAATTTGCCCCACATCATTCACTGTAGTTAGAACTGGCACATGTCCACCTCTAAATCAGTCCCTGGCAAAGTGTGCGAGATGAATGTAATTGGTTTATAAGCGAACCAGGATCCACCCACTGGTGCTTAGGATGGAGTCAGCTCCTTTCCCCCTGAAGCCCAAAATTATGTGGAGGAAAGGTGCATTTCTGAACAAAATTGGGAATTCAAAAGAAAGAAATAAAGAGAAAAGTAAAGGCTAGGTTTGCCATACTCATCCCACATTTCCAAGTATGCCTATTCTATTTCTTCATTTTCCCACGTTTATTCTTTTCTTCCCATTACTCCAGTGTAAACCCTATATGTATTTTTCTAGATTATTATAATAGCATCCTAACTGGACTCTCTAGCTCCAATTTTCTCTTGAGTTTATACCAGATTAAGCTTCTAAAAGTGCTGTATGATGATTCGACTCTTTTCTCCAGAACCTGCAATGACTTCAGCAAGCCACCGAAGGCCTTCAAGATTTAGACCCAATATAGCATTTTAGTTTTATCTACCACAAAGTCTCATTCATCAATCAAAGGAATGCACAACTGAACTACTTTGAACAAAGAGAGTAATTGGAGGGCCCAGGGAGCTCAGAGGAATATTACCTCTAATGCTAAGTGTAAGCCATGTGGTAAGACACAGCACTAGCATGGAAAGATAAGGAGAATGACCCCGTTGTTAGTACTGTTTTGTCTAAAGACGAGGCCTGTTTGACCTGCCTTTAAAGTGAGACATCATCAGGGAAAACTTCTACCTTGACATAAAATAATTCTGAAGTCTTTTTGGATGTCTGTGAGCCCAGAACTATCAGTATCCACAATGCCACCCTCAGTTCACTAAATACCCGATAAACTTCTGAGGAGCAGGACTTGGAAAAATATATTTCAAAGGTATCACTAGTCTTTGTTCTTAAATCATCTCCCTCTAACACTCGTATAAAAAGCTATGTACTGCAAAGGTAAGTTCAGATACCTTGATTGGTTGCAATTATCTTTCTAATCCATTCATTTAATATCATAAGACCTGTGTTCTCTCTCTCTCTTTTCTGTACACACACACACGCTCACAAGCTGTGATGGTTATGGCTTCAAATTATGACATAATATAGAGAATACAGAGTTCAATATGGCAAAACAAAATCTCCAGGAATTTTACTGATTACATTATTGCCATCAACATTCAGAAAACACAAAATGTGTATGTCTAGCCCAGGTATGTAAGAATCATATTTCTATTTACTTTCCAAAGCCCCTCCAAGTTTAGCCCTACCACTGCCTTGCCTCACAATCTCTACAACAGTACAACAACACTTCTCATGGAAAGCAGCTGAGGAATATCAGGGGAGATAAAATGATTGAGTCTCCTTATGTGACCTTCACCACAGACTAGAAGAGTTAATCCTGGGGTGGGGTTGCCTTCAAAGGCCACTATTGAGGGTACAGCTAATAAATCATCTCTTACTAGGATCAAAGCACTCCAACTTCTTGGCATAAGGGAACAACATTCAGACTCATTAGTTCCCTCCTTGATGTCCAGACTCAGTAGATAAAGCTTACATAGCAAATACGAGAGACAAAGAGAATACCAGTTCCACTATAATAAATGTTCTGTGGACTAAGAGCATATGATTATGTCAGTACCAATTCTTTTTATTTTTTAATTGAATTTTTTGGAGTAACATTGGGCAATAAAATTACATAGGTTTCAGGTGCACCATTCCATAATATCATCTGTACACTGCACCACGCCTTTATCACCCAAAGTCAAGTCTCACACCCATGCAGAGTTGTCAATTAATGAGTGAACTAATTTTCAGACTGACAACCTTGCACATTTACCATTCCCAGTATACTTCCCTCTTACCCATACTCCCTGTCATACCCAAACATCCAAAATAAATTAAAAAAGGAAAAATATATTGAGAGTAAAATTAAGTGAAGAATGAAAGAATATGCTCCTTAGCAACAAGCTATTCATTTCAAACACATAGCTGAAAGGTTCAGACTATTTGTTAACTGCTTTAACTAATTCTATGGAGTCTGCCAGATAGTTTGGTATCGTTCATGAGCTGTTTGGTATTCTAACCAGTTCTGCCTGCTCCTAGCTGCTCCATTTTTAACTACTGGTCAAAACTGACTCCCAAATTAAGGCTTAACAAAATAAAGAGAAACTACCTGTAAAGTAGAAAATTCTGTTCAAATCTTCATATGATTTGGGGTTGAAATTGAACCATCCATGAAATGGGATTGTCCATGGTTTGTACTATGTGAGCTAATGTGTGATAGAAGCAGTATAATGCAAAGGTTAAGTTTGAGATTTTGGAAGCCAAACAAATCAGGGCTGATTCCTGGCTTTGGCACTTAGTAGTTATGTAGCCTTGGACAAGCCATTTATTCTTTAAATAGGGCAAAAGCTAGCATACTACATAGACAAATGAGCTAATGCCTGCAATGCACTTAGAACTATTCCAGACACATAATGAGTTCTCCAAAAATAAAGCTGTTCTTAATAAATATATTGTAATTATCAGATGGCTTTTAAAAATCCACTTGACTTAAAATCAGTGCTAATACACTTTAACCATAGCTTCATTCTTTCTCATGTTCTCCTTTGAATGAAATAGGTTTTTCATATGTCATTTTTCTTACACAGTATGTTGCCAAATTTTAAATTATAATAATTATAATATTAAATAATACCAAAAAGGCCTAAAAGGTAGGGTTGGGAGAGAAATAAGAGGAAAGAATATTAAGAATTTATTTTAAATACATTCAAAACAAGGATTTTTTAATGAATTAACAAAAATACCCCTCAAAATAAAATTGCAAAGCCCAAATATTTTGACCACTTATACTGTAATGTAGGACCTTAATACTGAAACTTGAAAAATATATATATATATATATATATATATATATATATATATATATATATATATATGATAAAGGAAAACACTAGGGAACAAAATTTTTGTTGCATCCACAAAAACACTTGTTCTTACCTAATTCGAGAGTGCTGATCTCAAATCTGACATTACTTTTTCTCTGTAAAATACAGGTTTTTTGCAATTCAAGATTTTAGGTTTTCATCTTATTGTAAAATTTTCAACATTTAGTTTGACATAATGAAGTAGAAATGTCTTCTTGGGCATCATCTTTATGAAAATATAGTAATTTATATAATGCAATAAATACACTAATAAACTAAAAGATATGATTACATCAGAATTTGTCTACAATCTCAAAAAAGAACATATTAATGCACTTATTTTAATCATAAAATTTGCGCAAAACTTATTTAAATTCTATTCTGGCAAAAATTTGCATTTGTAGCTCTTGGGTTTGTGTACTTGTTGAGGAAAATCTCGTTTGATGCTCCAGCTTAGTCTGCTCATCACTAACAGCTCCAAGATTTTTGGGAAACTTATCAAGGTGACTATTCAGGAAGTGAATCTTAATGCTCATGTTACATCCAATGTCACAGAAAGCCAACAGCATCCGTTGAACCAGAAGTTCATAGTTTTCTGCTTTTTCGTTGCCAAGGAAGTTCTTTGTAACTGCCACAAAAAACTGCCATGCTGCTTTCTCCTCCTTATTCATCTTCCTGGAAAATTCTTCATCACGTATAAGGGTTTGAATTTGAGGTCCATCGAATATACCTGCTTTTATCTTCTCAAAGGACAAGGCAGGAAAGCAGAAATAATATGTTGAAAGCATTCACTTTCTCTATTCAAAGCCTAAACAAACTGCTTCATTAAGCCAAGTTTGATGTGAAGTGGGAGAAAAATTATCCTGTCTCAATTAGTTGCAGGTTCATTCACAGTATTTTGCATCCCTACTTTCAGAGCTTCATGTTTTGGCCACTCCTTCTGTGTCCAGTGTTTCTCCTGAGCTTGGCTGTCCCACAAACACAGAAAGCAAGGATACTTCATGAAACCTCTCTGTTGTCCTAGCAGGAAATTGACCATTTTAAGATCCACACAAATGATCTAGTTATGCTCCTCATACTTCAGAAAGTCAAAGACAATTTTTATGTCATTATAATCTTCTCTCAGATGAGTTGAATAAACAATTGGAACCACTGCACAAACATTACCATTGTGTAGAAGAATACATTTCAAACTCCATTTAGAGCTGTCAAGAAATAGCCACCATTGTGTAGGACTGTAAGTGGTAACACCTAACTGGCTGAGAAGACTACTGATATCATGACAGTAAACAAAGTGTTTATCTTTGGGAAAAAAGTCCAAAAATTTTGTTCACGCTTCCTGAAATGGGATACTTTAGTTCAGGGGTCCCCAAACTATGGCCTGAGGGCAGCATGCAGCCCCCTGAGGCCATTTATCCGGGCCCCACCACACTTCTGGAAAGGGGCATCTATTTCATTGGTGGTCAGTGAGAGGAGCACAGGATGCATCCGCACCCATAGTTCCCATTGAAATACTGGTCAGTTTGTTGATTTAAATTTCCTTGTTCTTTATTTTAAATATTGTATTTTTCCCATTTTTTTTTTACTTTAAAATAAGATATGTGCAATGTACATAGGAATTCGTTCATAGTTTTTTTTATAGTATGGCCCTCCAATGGTCTGAGGGACAGTGAACAGGCCCCCTGTGTAAAAGGTTTGGGGACCCCTGCATTAGCTGACCGGTGAAGTAGATTCTTTTCTTGAAGCCTAGAGGCTAATAACTCAGCTGCTTTCTTTGATAGGCCCAAATCTCTTACTAAGTCATTCAATTTGGGTTAGCTAAACTGATGAGAGGTTAATGACTGTTTGGCATTAGAAGAAGACCCTTTAGATTCTACAACCATTTCCTCATACATCTTATCAAAATACCCTTGATCACCATGTTCACTTTCTTTGTCCTAAAAAGAAATAAAACCATTGAAAACTGGAACTGGGAGTATGTCAGAGTGTAGGATAGGTTGTATTGCTGAAGGAATATTAGGATATGAGATTTTATGCAATTTTTTTCTAGCTGATGCCCTTTGTATGGATCAGACGGAAATAATAGTCACTTCTATGGTCCTTAGGTTCATGCCAAACCATGGGCGTACAAAATGGCATTCCTTTGTGTTTTCCTTTTGTCCAGTCACAAAGCATTTCTTCACAATTATGGCGTATAATATGAGGAGCCCAATTCTAGTCTTGATCGCCAAGGGGAACTTGAAAATAAGCAATATATGCATGTATCACAAATGATGAAATATTGCACCTTTGTCATTGAAGTGTGTAACCGCCACATATATAACAGAAGATGTCAGGACTATTCTTACATTTTCGCCTACTTGAAGAAGCCATGATTCAATCTTAAAACAAAATAAGAGGGTGTTTTCATCAGATAAAAATTTTTTACATTTAAAAACAACTACAATTATATAAAAGTGATGTTTTTAAAACATTAATTGCCTTGTGGTTATGTTCAATCCAAGAGTCGTTGTCCTTCAACTCCAATTTAAAAACAAAGCATGCCATTAACTGTAATAAAAAGAAATTAAAATTGCATAAAAACTAGAGCATGCACCAAAAAATGGATTTTAGATTTAGAATCAGTGATGCAGAAATATATAGAAACAGTTCTAAATCCTCATACACCAGAAGATGAAAAAATGTTTGTTCCCCAGTGTTACAGACTAGTCTATCTTATAAACACAGGAATAAATATTCTAAACAAAATATTAATAAACAAAATACACAAAACCATATATAAAATAACTCATCAAGACCAAGTTAGGTTTATCTCAGGAATGCAAGATTCATTTAATATTAGAAAACCGGCTAATGTAATTCACTACATTAATACATGAAAGAAGAACAAAATCATGATCATCCTGACAGATGCAGAAAAACATTGACTAAAACACTCATTCATGGCCTTGCTAACTCTTAAGAAATTAAACATAGAAGAGAGTACATTAAAGCAAATTCTATTAAAAGAAAGAAAACTTCAGAAAACATCATGGTTAATGGTGAAAAGTTAAAAGTTTTTGTCTTATAAAATCAAAAGATGCCTGCTATTAGTACTTTTATTTAACATAATATTAGAGATTCTAGTCAGAGTAGTCAGGCAAGTAAAAAAATAACAGGTAGGGAAACAGAAAGAAAGAAACAAAAGTGTTATTACTCATAAATATTTGATCCAGTATGTGGAAAACCCAAAATACACTACAGATAAGTTATTAGAATTAATAAAATCCTGAGCAGGCAGTGGTGCAGTGGATAGAGCATCGGACTGGGATGCAGAAGACCCAGATTCAAGACCCCGAGGTCACCAGCTTGAGCACAGGCTCATCTGGCTTGAGCAAAAAGCTCACCAGCTTGGACCCAAGGTCATTGGCTCGAGCAAGGGGTTACTCAGTCTGCTGAAGGCCAGCAGTCAAGGCACATATGAGAGGGCAACCAATGAACAACTAAGGTGTTGCAATGAAAAACTAATGATTGATGCTTCTCATCTTTCTCTGTTCCTGTCTGTCTGTCCCTATATGTTCCCTTTCTCTGACTCTCTCTCTCTGTTCCTGGACAAAGAAAAAAAAGAATTAGTAAGAGAATTTAACAAAATTGTTGAATAAAAGTCAACATACTAAATTGAACTGCATTTCTATATACCAGAAGCAAATAGATAATTACATTTTATAACCATTTATTATGTTATCAAATATGTCAAGTACAAAGAATAAATCTAACAAGACAGTTAATTGAAAGTTAATTAAAAGACCTTCTGGTGTTTACAATTATTTTTGGTGTTCCTTCATTTGGGACACTTTCTTGCTCTTGGTATGCCCAATGTGATTGGCTTTGAGACTATAGAAAGACTTAGATTATTGAAACCAAGAAGCAAACAGAAAGCTGAGTTGCCTCAACCCAAAGAGGCCTTCTCCAAGGTATCATGGATATACAAAGGATCATACTAGAATACTGTGAAAGCTTATATGACACTAAATCCAACAATCTAGAAGAAATGGATAAGTTCCTAGAACTATGCATTCTTATACTGAGTGATGAAGAAGTAGAAAACCTAAATAGAACTATAAGCAGTGAGACCATAAAAACAACTATCAGAAAACTCCTCCAAAATAAAAATTCAGAACCAGATTGCTACACAAGTTAATTCTACCAAACATTCAAAGAAGGTTTGGTATCTATCCTCAACAAAGTCCCCCAAAATATACAAGAAGTAATACTCACAGGATACAAAATCAATATACAAACATTTACTGCTTTTCTATATTCCAACAGTGACTCTTCAGAAAATAAATTAAAAACAACAAATTATTTTATAATTGTAAAAACTAACAAACTAGGAATAAACTTAAAAAGGTTGTGAAAGAACCTATATACTGAAAACTACAAAGCATTATTAAAATAAATTTAAAAAGATACAATGAAATGGGAAAATATTTCATGTTCATGATTGAAAGAATTAACATAGTTAAAATAGCCATATTACCCAAAAACAATATATAAATTTAATGCAATCTTCATTAATATCCCAATGTCCCTTTATAAAGAAATAGAACAAAAATCACCAAACATGTATGGAACCGTAAAAGACCCTGAAGAGCCAAAGCAATTTAGAGAAGAAAGAATGAAGCATGGGGTTCGCCACTACCTGTTTTCAAACTATACTATAGAGCCACAATAATCAAAACAGCATTGCATTGACAGAAAAACAGACATACAGACCAATGGAGCAGAATCAAGAGTCTAGATATAAAACCACATGTATATGGGTTAATAATCTTTGACTAAGGAGCCAAGAAAACACAATGGAAAAAAGAAAGCTTCTTTAATAAATGGTGCTGTGAAAATTGGAAAGCAAAAGCAAAAGAATGAAACTTGACTATAGTTAGTCCCCATGCACAAAAATTAATTCAAAATGAATCAAAGACCAAAATATAAGATCTGAGACAATCACTTACAAAAAAGAAATCATAGGTACTAAATTATGGACTTTGGTCATGGAGAACATTTTGTGAATTTGACCCCAAAGGCAAGGGAAGTAAAGCAAAAATAAATAAGTGGGATTATATCAAAATGCATATCAAAAGAAACCTACAACAAAACAAAAAGGCAGCTTACCAAGTGGGAGTTAATATTCACAAACAATAGCTTTGAGAAGGATTTAATATCCAAAATATATGAAGAACTCACAAAGCTCAAAACACATAAGCAAACAATCCAATTAAAAAATGGGGAGAGGATCTGAACAGACACTTTTTTCGTGAAGATATATAAACACCAAAAAGATGTAGAAAAAGATGCTCGTCTTCTCTAGCTATTAGAGAAATGCAAATCAAAACTACAGTGAGATTCTATTTCACACCTGTTATATTAGTTGTTATCAACAAGACAGATAATAAATGTTGGAGAGATTGTGGAGAAAAAAGAACCCTCATTCACTGCTGGTGGGAAGGTAAACTGGTACAGCCATTATGGATGACAGTATGGTGGTTCCTCAAAAGATTATAAATAGAGCTACAATATGACCCAGCAATCCCCCTACTGAATATCTACCCAAAAAATCTTGACAACATTAGAATTCAACACGCACCCCCATGTTCACTGCAGCATTATTTACAGTGGCCAAGACATAGAAACAACCAATCCTCAATAGAGGATTGGATAAAAAATATGTGGTACGTATATACAATGGAATACTACTACTCAGCCATAAGAAATGATGATATATTGCCATTTACAACAACATAGATGAACCTTGAGAACATATGTTAAGTGAAATAAATCAGGAAAAGCTAAGAACTATGTGATTTCACATTTAGGTGGGATATAAGACTGAGACTTGTGGACATAGACAAAAGTGAAGTAGTTACCAGAGGGTGGGAGGTAGGAGAAGGAAGTAAAAAGAGACAAATAAATATACGGTGACAGAAAATGATTAGACTTGGGTGATGGGCACAAAATGCAATCAACAGTTCAAAAGCTATAGAGATGTATACCTGAAACCTATGTGTTCTTATTGACTAATGTCATCCCATTAAATTTAATTTTTAAGTAAAATATATATAGAACTTCACAATCTTACTGTCAAAAAAAGTAAGATTTCTCAACAAATTTTGTGTTAATTGCAGGATAAAATATTTCAGGTTTATGGGGTAAATAGAAAGTATTATTCATATTTCTTAAAGGAAAGGAACAATGGCTTCTGCCAACTGCTATACTTCTGCCATCTGTACCTCGCTCTGATGCCAGACTACACAGTTCCTCCCCATGTGTCCCTATGTCTTTCAAGCCGCTGCCCCAGTGCTGGAGCTGAGGGCAAGTCAGTCTGAGTAAGTCTTTAAATGGGCTTTTAAAAGGAACATCTGTGATTCTAGCAGCCTTCCATCTCACTCACTTCTCTTCCTGGCACTGGAACCTTGATATGAGTGCATGGTTTGGGCTGGGACACTCTGCTCATCTGAGAGGACTCACACAGGTAAGATATTCCTCCTAGGTTTTATCTTCCATAGGTGAATGTGGGACCAAACTTTTCTGCATCTCTGCCCCTTCTACCATTCTGGGTGTAACTTCTTCTTTATATCTTTAGTTATAGGACTCTGTTCAGCTAGAATGTAGGAAGTTCTGAATGATAATTGTTCTGTAGTTTATTTCTAATTTTGATGTGGTTATGGGAGGATTCGATTTGCCTACACTGACGTCTTGACCAGGATCCCAAGAAGTCTTTATTTTAAAGATCTTTGTTTATTAATTCTTTCCTGAAAAATCTGCATGATCACTACAGAAAAAGTCACTGAAGAATCTTTATTCTTTCTCTTGTTCAACCTCCAGCTCACTTTTTGTGACACCAACATTAGTCTTTGCATTCCCCCTGATATTCTTCATTCTGTTCTTGCATTCTTTTCTCTATTTTCTTGAGAGAGGGCTTCATCTTCTCATTTAGGGAATATCTTGCAAGTCTACATTTGGGTTTATTTTTCTTTGTGTGATGCAAGGAAACATAAATTATGCCAAAACCACGTGTCTTACTACCACCAAAATGGATTCTGAATCCAAATACAAAGATGACATCTAATATGGTCTTATAGATTTTGTCTAGTTTTTCCTGAATTTCTATCTTAGGGACTGTTCTCAGGTTGAAGATTGTCAATGACCATTTGTTTCCGCTGAAGCCATCTGTTGGTCATGAACTTGGTCTGGATAATTACTATGTTGTTCATGATTTTGGTCAATCTTCAAGCCGCCAAAGAGAAAAAGAAAAGTTCCAGAGGAAATCTTTTATGGCATAAAGAAAGTTGAAGCAAGAAAAAGAGTATTCAAATAAGCTTTGCCCAAGATATCAAAGCAAACCTCCAGATAGATCTGCCAACAGTTTGCCAGCATGATCTAAAAGAGTAAGGTAGAAGGTTCCTGGGAAGCAAGATACAGTGTTAAAAGGATATTCTCTTATTTAATGGTGGTGTAAATAAGTCTGGCCTAACCTGAAAAGATTAAAGAAAAGGCTTTAACATGACTTTCTGAAGTTAATTGTAGAAGAATTACAGCCTTCCCTGCCCCGCTCCCAAAAGAAGGATGGAAAGAGGGATCAGAGAGGCCTACCAAGGAATTCAACATGGTACCAGAGAGTTCTTTTACCTTCTCATTATCAGAGGCTGATCTAGTCCCTGCACCCCTATAGTTTACCACCACCACTACTACCCTATCCCATCACCACCCCAATTCTCAGATTCTTGATTCTAAGTTCACTGCGCTTTTTTTTACAGAGACAGAGAGAGAGTCAAAGAGAGGGATAGATAGGGACAGACAGACAGGAATTTTTGTTTTGACACCTTAGTTGTTCATTGATTGCTTTCTCACATGTGCCTTGACCGTGGGCCTTCAGCAGACTGAATAACCCCTTGCTTGAGCCAGTGACCTTGACTCAAGCTGGTGAGCTTTTGCTCAAACCAGATGAGCCCCGCTCAAGCTGGCGACCTCAGGGTCTTGAATCTGTGTCTTCTGCATCCCAGTTCAATGCTCTATCCACTGCACCACCACCTGGTCAGGCCCAAGTTCTCTGCTTAATTATAGTCAGAAGGATGTCATAAGCCCAAGCAGGCCACCTACATGCAGTGACCTTGGAGGCTGCACTGCTATAGTATTAACCACATCTGTAATTGAAAGTAGAATACGGTAACTCATGCTCCACAGCCAAATGTCCCTTCTCTCTTATTCCCTGACCAAAATACACCTGATTGAATAAGATGGAGATAAAGTAAGGTGGTACATCAGGGCAGAGAAAAACCTTTCCTTCCGAGCTGCTGATCAGAAATAATAAATATAGAACTCAGAATAAGCTCTGAGGTTAAACCTACATACATTTTACTAAAATTTATCAAAAAATCATAGGAAAGAGATTTAGTTATTAAGATTAATGAGATAAATTTGTCACCAAAAAGATAATAAGTTTTGGTGGGGATGTTGAGGAAAGGGTACCCTGTACACTGTCATTAGAAATGTGAATTGGTAAAGGCACAGTGAAAATCAGTATGGAGGTTCCTCAAAAAATTTAAAAATAGAACTACTATATCATCCAGCAATTCCACTTTTGGGCATACATTCAAAGGAAACAAAATCACTGTCCCAAAGAGAGATATTTGCACCCCCATATTTATTGCAGCATTATCTATAGTAATTAGGATATGAACACAACCTAATTGTCCATTAAAAGATTAATGGATAAAGAAAATGTAATACACACACACACACACATGAAGAAGAAGACATAGAAGAAAAAGAAAAAGAAGAAGAAGAAGAAGAAGAGAGGGAGGGGGAGGAGGAGGAGGAAGAAGAAAATCCTGCCATTGGCAAAATCATGGATGGATCTTGAGGATAATATGTCAAATAAAATAAGTCAGACAGAGAAAGACAAATACTGTAAGGTTGCACTTATATATGAAATAAAAAAAATAACTAACTTATTCAAGGATACAGAGAACAGATTGGTAGTTTCCAAAGACAAGGTGGGGGGTGGTACAAACTTTGAGTACAAACTTCCAAGTATACTATTCTGGGACATAATTTTCAACATAATGACTATACCAGTTAATACTGCATTGCATATTTGAAAGTTGCTAAGAGAATAGATCTTAAAAGTCCTCATGAAAAAACTTGTAACTGTAAGGTGATAGATGTTTACCTAGACTTGTGGTAACCATTTTGCAATATGTACATATATCAAATCATTATATTGTACACCTTACACTTATACATTGTTATTTATCAATTATATCTCAATAAACATGGGAGGCTTGAGGTGGCAGGGGCGGGAGAAGAGTCCAGCCCTTGAGTATCAGTGTAAATAAAACCTGAACATGTAGAATATGTTGCCCTCTTGCTAACAAGGCAACTCCCCACTGCCTATCTCCTGAACTGATTTTACTACCTCTTCAGACCTTCTCTGAGCAGGGAGAGTTCAGGCCTGGGCAAGGACTGAAATTAAGTCACCAATGGGCTAGCGGTTAGAGATCGCAGTTTGCAGAGCAGAGTTCAAAGGTTCTTGGGTCTGGTGAACATATTTTGGGATGTCTCCTTTGAATTCTAACCTTCCTAAAACTTAACACAAATAGTTTGGTAATGGAGTGTCAGGTGTAAAGTGGCCTAAGCAGATGCTAGCACCTCCTTCTAGCCAAAGTACCTAGTACAGAAACTGAAAGCCCCAGGTAGTAATAAAAAGCATTTCCTGCTAAACACAGTTTCTTTTAAAAGCAAGATAATTACAGAAGATGATAAATACTGTGAAAAAATATGTTTAAGGGCTATGTGATCTACTATATAAGACTAATATGTGGGCCTTATCATATAGAATGACCATGGATAGGGGTTGGGACCTGCAGATGAGATGGAGCTGTCCAGGAAAGAACCAAGCAGACAGTACCCCAGACACAGGAACAGCTGATGCGAAAGTCCTCAAGCCAGAACAAGCTTTGCGTGTTCCTGGAGGAAAAATGATGTCCATATGGCTGGAAGGGGGCCAAGATGAGATGTGAAGCCAGAAAAAACAGTGTCAGCCACGTGAGGCTTTGTAGGGTTTTATTCTGAAAGCAGGGAGTCTTTGAAGGACTTTCAGAGTAACATGATCTGATTTATGTTTTATGAAAGTCTACTTTGGGTGTTCAATGGAGAACAACATATAAGGAGCAAAAGTCAGGAGGCTATTCAGAAACCAAGCAAGGGATTATGGTGGTTTAGATTAGAAACAGTGATGGCAGTGGCAGTGGATTAAAGTGTAATAATCCTTGACGTTTTGGAAATTGATAAGATTGCACAGCCAGCTAGTTGCTTGCAGAGCGAGGACTCAAACTTTTATCCATCTGATGCTAAAGTATGTTTTTTTGCCTCCGCATTTTTTAAAAATCTGTTTTCTCATCTGTAAAATAACAGTTTGAATTAGATTATCTATAAGATGTCTTCCAGTTCTAAAATATCAAACTTTCCAGCTAATTCATTAAAATTTGAACAAATTCCCTTTGCTTGGATATGTTTGATGCTTCTTCAATAAAGTCTTATCATACATGTCACTCAATTTGTTTCTTTACTTACATGGTGAGAAAACACATTCAGTGTACAGAACACCCAGGAGGTCTTGAGTTTTAGGCATCTTCAAGATAAGAGTGAGAAAGAGACCCTGTCTAGCCATTGCATCAGCAGGGAGTTGGGTTGTCACAGAAAACAGTTTAGCCGGTAAAAAATAGTAGTGGAGAACAGGTGGAAAGAAGTGCCTTAAGGGGATTAGGTTATCAGATTATCACTGGGAATAAATAACAAGGCATAAAATAAAACAAATGATCATATCTGCCACCTATAAAATGAGAGTCCTTCAAAACTCAGACCATGGTGTTTGCTTCTTAACACATCTTCATTATTTGAAGTTTTGGATAAAGTGTATATTACTTTTGTAGTATAAACTTTGTTGTTGTTTTGTTTTTTTAGTGAAAGAGAGAGGGACAGACAGACACAAAGGGAGAGAGAAGAGAACATCAACTCGTAGATACAGCACTTGTTCATTGATTGCTTCTCATATGTGCAATCACTGGGGGGCTCCAGCTGTGCCAGTGACCCCTTGCTCAAGCCCACGACCTTGGTTTCAAGCAAATGACCTTGGGCTTCAAACCAGTGACCATGGGGTAACATCTATGATCCCACACACATGCCAGTGACCCCACATGCAAGCTGGTGAGCCTACACTCAAGCTGGGAACCTTTTGAACCTGGGTCCTCAGTGTCCTAGTTTGATACTCTATCCACTGCACCACCCCCTGATCAAGCTGTAGTATAAATGATTTATAAACAAAAGCAGCCAATTTATAGAACAAATTATTAAAGTAAGGATTTCAGTAGTGTGGTAATATGCTCTGCTTTTTCTGTGAGAGGCACAGTTTCAAATATTTTTATTGTAGGGCAGAGAAGTCTAACATTAAGAAGTCACTTACAGCAGGGATTGACAGCTCATATTCACGAGCCACACTGCTTCCCCTGAAATTCCATCTCTAGCACTCACTGACTGTGAGAACTCGGGCCTCTGAGTCCTCATCAATAAAATGGATTCGACAGCCATCTCATGCCACAGAGTAATGTAGAGAATAAATGAGTTAATTTATGTAATTATAAATTGAAATGAAAAGGGCAATTCAGAACTCTCTTCTTATGACTTTTTTAATAGCTTCTACATGGTCTTACCATTTTTTGCTACCTGAACTCTCCTTCTTACCTTGTTACTGAGGTCTTTATCTTCCTTCCACTGGTAAAGAAAAACACTTTGGAAATATCAGAGCTTGCTCACTCTTCTTCTTCCAGAGGGGGTCATAGGAAAAAAAAAACCAACAGATCTCTCAGAATTTATACTTGTCTATCCAGGCTTTGGATGTTAAGGAGTGGAACTGTTAGACTCATATTCAGTCTCTCTCAAAAGGAGAGTACAATGTAATTTAGCTTATGAGTGTCCACCACTTGGTAACTGTGTTGGCCATTTACTTAACTCTGTTCAGCTTCAGTTTCTTCATCTAAAGACAGACATGTAGCATTTACTTTATAGAAATGTTGTGACAAATAAGATAATGCATCAAAAGGAATCAGCCTTAGTAATGTAAGATATTTTTATTGTGTTAGGTCCTAATAATACTGATCAAAAAAACTGTTCTCCGTCTTGTGTTCTCTGACCCAGCCACAAAAGCTTTTGTTTTGCTCCCCAGCAAGGTAGTCATTCCTGTTTCAGCCTGTTTTCTCTGACATCTCCATTAGAAAAAGAGGTATCACAGTGCAACGTGCATGCTACCATTTCAACTGTGTCATACAGAGCCCCTGGCAACCTGGGAATGGTCAATTTCTTTTCTTTTTTTTCTTTAGTTTTTTGTTTTATTATTTTTATGTTTGTGATTGATGAATCTTGCTGGAATAATAAAATCATAGAACTGATCCCTATTCTGTCACTAACTTCTGCCTGGAATGTTCTTGCTCAGGTCTTCATATGGCTAGAATCTACCCAATATTCCATCTCAACTGAAAAGTCACCTCCCTCTACAGAATGGATTTCCCTGATCACTCCAGCTAACATGGCTCTCTAATCTAATCCCTCTTTAGATTATTTTCCTGAATTAGGGTCTCAGAGCTGCTGTAATTATGGAATTCTCTTGTTTATATCTATATGTAAACTCATGAGGACAGAGACCCTGTCTGTCTTGCATATGCTATATCCTCAGTGCTGGCAGAGTACACACTCAATAAATGAATCAATAATTCTTGTATATTTCATTGAGTGAGATGTCATTTTCTGGGAGGAAGCCTTCTCTGACTCGCACATGACAAATGCTCTGCTCCCTAATGTATTCTCATAACACCTGTTTGTCTCTCAATCAAACTAGCATGTGCTCACTATGTGCCAGGACATGTTTTGTGTTCTTTGGGGCCATGGCCTTGGCAGGTCTGAGGGTTCTTGAACATGTGCAACAACAGCCAGACTTCCCTGATTCCAACCCTCCCTTTCAAAGACATTAGAAGGTCCTCCCCCGGCCTGTTTGCAGTGCAATACGTTCCATTTCACAAGATCTGGTACTTATGATGTAGAAACAGACTTTGCAGTTATGCATTGGGGATGTCCCTGGTCTCTCAGAGAACTATTCAAAGGTGTTAAGTGGTTCTGAGTGAGGAGAAAAATGTCCCTTGGCTAGCAGTCTACACATGTTGAAACTTCCAATCTCCAGAAGAGGGAGGAAAGGAAAGGGCCAAGAAGAATACTCCAGAGTGAGTTGTCCATGAGCTTCCCCCACAGGCCCTTGGGAATGAACTGAGACAACCTAAGAAATACTGAGGGAAGGATTCCAAATTTGATGTCAAAGTTAAAAAGAGGCTTCAAGGTAAAGTGTATTATTGCATTGTTGCTACACAATGAGCAAGAGTTTCCTTATGAATGCTGAGCTTCCCAACACTTCGAGACTTGTTGATATTAAATATGTTTTGTTCATTATTTTTATTTCATAATGCTTACAGGTGATAATTTTCTTTTTGGGGGGGGGAATTGTGCCCACATTTTTGCACCTGGAATAATGCAGAGATTAAAGGTGCTATCTGAAAAAGATAGGAGATTTGGAAATGGATAATTAAGATTGGTTTCTGGTGAGAAACTGTAAGATTAGAAAAAGGGGAGTCTCAAAATGAGTCCCTCTTCTGTCACAAAACTATATTATTTGTTGAATGTGTTTTCCCTGAGCACCTATTATAAACCAGATCTTATTCTAGATGTTGGGAATACTAGGATGTATATAAAAAAACAAACAAACAGTTTCAATCAGCCTGAATCTGACAGCTTTGTTGGGGAGACAGACAAGGAAACAAATTATAGTATAGTGTGACTAGTCATTAAAGCATACAGAAACACAGCAAAGAGAGCAGCTAACCAATCTATCAGGAACGATTTCACAGAAAAAAGTGTTGGAAAAACAATGATATGTCATCTGGTGAAGGCAGCAAACTTGTGAACCTGTTTAGCTTGCCAAATGAATCAGACAATATGAGGACATTAAATTATTGGAGGGGATGTGTGCTTTGATCTATGAACATGTTGTCTCCTTCTTTTCCCGGGGTTCAAATGACCCACCCACCAACTCCTACACCCTTTGGCTCTCAAGTGAGATGTTGTTTTCTGGGAGGAAGTTTTCTCTGACTCGCACATGACAAATGCTCTGCAACCCCTATGTATTCCCATAACACCCGTTTGTCTCTCAGTCAGACTAGCACGTGCTCATATGAGCCAGGACATGTTCTATGTGCTTTACATGTATTATCTCGTTTATTATCCCCACCAGCTGATGATATATTATTAATACTATACTCACTGCACGTGATGAGAAAACTGAGATCCAAAAAGGTTAAGTAATTCACCTTAATTAAGGAGTGACAGAGCCAGGATGCAAACCCCGGAGTGTAGCTTTCTTCTCTGCTTACTTATTATCTATGCTGTAACTTCTTTTAAAGTAGGTACCTTTCCCTACCCTATCCTATTCTGTGTGGATCCTGCTTCAAACTGCTCCTAAAGATGGAGACTATGTCTTACTCATAGTGACTCCCACCAGGGCCTGGTGCATAGAAGGCATTTGATGATGCTTACTGATTTTGTTTTAAGAAATGTTGAAACACTACATGGTCTACTACACTATTTACAAAGAAGTCACTACACCTGCCCATATTTTAATGAGTGTTAGAAAGGCTTCTTTGGAGGACCTATCTGCTATTAAACATATTTCTTGACACTTAGAACCTAACTCAAATGAAGGACACTGGAAACCCTGGAATACAAAACCCGAAGAAACATCTAGCAACTTTCTGCTGCAGGCTGCTCTTTGTGAGATCCTCCCAGGTATAGCTACTCCAGAATGTTTCTCTTTCATTCAGTTTATTTTGCTAAGGTAGTTCTGTAACTCAGTATGTTACCCACCCACCCTACCCTGGAATGGAGTTTTGTTTTTGTCTTTAGTCTGTGTTTATGGTATAATTCAGGGTGTAGAAGTAAATCTGATTCAGCGCTGGCTCTGCATTATTAGCTGCCATCCACACAACAGCTTCCAGCAGTAACCGTGAGTGCTTCATTGTGCTCCAGCTGTGGCCTTCTCTCTACTATATATCATGCAGCATTTTGCTGAGCTGCCTCTTCTTTGCTGCTTGATCTATTAATTCCTGGCCTCACCGGCCGTTCGTATTATAGATCCCCATCTGGCAGTACGCCTGCTCAGCATCTCTAGGGAAACTTGTGAAAATTAGACTGAGTAGATGAGATGTTTCTTGATTTTTTTTCACCTCTGATATGTCAGAGGTGATTACATTTCAAAAGTACTCACAAAATTATGGTCAGAACACCTGGCAAAGTTAACAGCACCAATAGTGAAGGAACTCTTTAGTGTTACACAAAGCATTTTTGTGTAAGAATCTGAGATTTTGTTCTTTTTTAAAAAATCAGCTAAGATTCACTGATCATTACTTAGACATGTAAGAATTCAAAGGGTATCAATATAAAAAGTGAGATTAAAAAGAACTTTTAAAGGGTACTTTGTGAAAATATCAATCAATAGATACCAAAGCTGGCATGGAAAGTAAAGGTGTGATTTAGGTAGTGCTGACGAACTTGGAACTACAAATTCTGTTCTTACGTGATTTTTATCATAAAGATCATCAATTATCAAAGAATTAAAATAAATTTAATTGTATTTGTCCCCAGAACTGGCATTATTTATTATTTAATGTTTGAGAGCCTTGTTAATAATAGTCAATCTAACAGGTATGAGGTGGTATCTCACAGTAGTTTTGATTTGCATTTCTCAAATAGCTAGTGAGGATGAGTATCTTTTCATATATTGGTCATTTGTATTTTTTCCTGGAAGAAGTGTCTGTTCAGTGCTCTCCCCATTATTTAATTGTATTGTTTGCTTGTTTGTTGCTGAGTTTTGTGAGTTCTTTATATAAGTTAAATATTACCCCCTTATCAGAGCTGTTGTTTACAAATATCATCTCCCATTTAGTTGGCTGCTTATATCAATGTCACCCTGTTGAATTTAATTTTCTAAATAAAATTTTTAAAAATTTTTAAAAATCAATTAATGTTATTTAATCACTTTTTGATATAAAGATGTTCTGGTGCATTTAAAAAAATATATCATTTTTTGTTGGATGAGGCTCAAACACAGAATGGATAAAACACTGCCTAAATCTGTTTCTATTTGCCCTGAGTTTGCTCATTTAAGTTGAGCTGAACTACCATTACCAACCACATGGCTAGCATCAATAAAAATGAGTCCTATATGCTTCATTCCCAACTTTCTTCAAGCTTCTAGCCTTCCCAGGCCCTCACTTGGCCCATGAACCCTTGCTCTGCTCTCAGCTTTCAGTTCAAATGCCTGGAATGGCTTTTCCAGCTGTAAATCCTCCCCTCATTTCTTAGGCAGATTTTCACATTAACTTTCACTTGGATCCACTTCCGGGTGACCAATATACTTGATTAAAAGCAGTCTTGGTCTCTGGGACCTCACCTGACCCAGTCTACTACAAATATAAGTCAGATTTGATGACCTCCCTCCCAATTCACCTTAGAAGTTGTCATTTTAATTCAGTGTGCTTAATAGTAAGAATACAACAAAAATAGTGTTATGATTATAATTTCAGAAGACCAGGAATCTTGAAGAGAAGGAAAGGAAGGAAGAGGAAAAAGGATTCTCTTCATGAGTTAGTCAACACTAAAAAGTCTTTATAGAAGAGGCTTGGACTGACACAGGTTTATTACAGATCATTGCCATATAATCAGAGAAATATTTGAGGTTGCCTGACCAGGCGGTGGTCAGTGGATAGAGCATCGGACTGGGACACAGAGGACCCAGGTTCAAAACCCCAAGGTTGCTGGCTTGAGTGCGGGCTCATCTGGTTTGAGAATAGCTCACCAGCTTGAGCCCAAGGTTGCTGCCTTGAGCAAGGGGTCACTCGATCAGCTATAGCCCCCCCCAATTAAGGCACATATGAGAAAGCAATCAATGAACAACTAAGGTGCCACAACTATGAGTTGATGCTTCTCATCTCTCTCCCTTCCTTTCTGTCTATCCCTATCTGTTCCTCTCTCTGTCTCTGTCACAAAAAGAAAGGAAAAGAAAAGAAAGAAATATTTGAAGTTATCTCAAGATAATTATTATAGGGGGAAATGGAATAAATTACCTTAGGCATTACCTTTGGCTTGTGAGAGGGAGATTGTGGAGGTGTAAAATGATGGAGAGTTTCCTAGCTTTTCACTAGAAGTCAGAAAAGAGTGCTCAGAAACTACAAGTGGTTCCAAACCACTAAGCATCTGATAAAGACATTCACATGAAATGTGTTTGGGGTGTTTTTTCACATAAATGATAAATGGCCAAGTCCACCTGGCTCCAGCCCTTACAAGTACTATTTTAACACTTCCTGTCCTTGAACAGAGCTTCCTTGAGTTTTCTGAGGTTTTCTTCTGCAGATGCTTTAAGGACTGCTTTATATTGGCCCCTTACCTCAGGCATTCCTTAGCATTTCAGCTTTTTTAGCAGGGCCATTTAGGTCAGCAGCCTATTTATTTTACAACTGAACATCTTCAAATAGGTGGCTTATAAAGCCCCCTTTACCAGATGACAGAATTGTCATTTCTCTAAGCACCTCTGGAAGTACGGTTAAGGATGTTCTCTATTCCTGTGTCCTTTGTATTATGTACTTCGATATTCTTCTGCTCTGTGAGAACTGGATTGACATCTCTTTTCTATTTGAGGTAGGCAGTGCTCCTCTTGAGTTTCTGGAGCCCATGAGGAAGTCACGCTGTCACTTTTTATAGTCTAAATTGTTCCAGTAACCTAGCCCCACTGAGGACACTGGCTTGCAGAAGATTTTCCTCTGGAATATTTGCAAATATAGTATACCATTTTTATTAGTTTCCTACAGCTATAAACAAACTTGGTGGCTCAAAACAAAAGATATGTTGTCTCACCATTGTGGAGGTCCACAATCAAGGTGCCAGCAGAGCCTCACTTCTTCTGTAGGCTTCGGAGAGCATTCTTTCTTGCCTTTCCCAGGAAAGGATGGCTTTTGGGTAGCTATTTATATTCTTCGGTTTCCAAATTTTTACTATGTGCCCCCTGCTCTTCATGTGTTTGTTCTTGCCTTCTGTCTTTTATAAGGACACTGTCATTAGATGTAGGACCCAAACAGGTAATCCAGGATGATCTCACCTCAAGATCTTGAACATAATTATACCTGCAAATATCCTTTTTCCAAATAAGGTAACATGCTCAGTGTCTGGGTATTAAGAAATGCACATATCTTTTGGGGGGCTCCCATTTAATTCACTATATCCCATATTCTGATGTTTTAAAAGGAAGAAGAAGGAGGAGGAAGGAAAGAAACCATTTTTGTGGAGTGAGAGAAGAGAAGATGCAGAGTATTGATGCAGAGTATTGATGCAGAGAAGCCAGTGTGGCAGAGAGAAGCCAGTTTTGCAGAGTAAGAAGCCATGTTGGCAGATGGGGAACCAGAGGTGAGAAGCTTTGAGACTGGTGAGGCCTCGGAATCTAGGAGAAACCAGAGAGGAATCTCTTGTTGGATTGATACCTTTATCATTATTTAGTATTCTTCTTTGTTTCTTATTATAATCTTTGTTTTAAAATCTATTTTGTCTGATATAAGTATTGCTACCCCCAGCTTTCTTTTTCATTTTCATTTGTATAAAATATACTTTTTTTATTCCTTTACTATCAGTCTGTGTATGTCTTTAATTCTGAGATGGATCTTTCGTAGACAGCATGTATGTAGATGTAGCAACACTTCCTCTGTACCACCTACCTATACATGGTGTTACATCATCATCTGCGCATGCGCACATGCTGCCACATCATCCTACAGAAACTGGGAGGGTTTTCCTTTTATTTGGTGAAGATTTTACATTTCTATAGTCTTTTGTTGCTTTTCTGTCACCAGTCAAAAGTGCACCATGACTTTACGGACACACTGTAATGCTGCAATGCACATAGGGGTGTATATATTCTTTTAAATTAGTAGGAAACGCACCAATCTACATTTCCACCAATAAAGCATGAGTGTTCCCTTTACTCTACGTCCTCGTCCTCACCAACACTTGTTGTTTGTTGATTTATTGTTGATAGCCATTCAGACCTGTGTGAAGTGATATCTCATTGTAGCTTTAATTTACACGTCTCTGACGATTAGCAATGCTGAGCTTCTTTTCGTATGTCTAAGGGCCATCTGTAAGGCCTCTTTGGAAAAGTATCTACTCAAGCTCTTTGCCCATTTTTCAACTAAATTGTTTGGGGAGAGGGTGTTAAGTTGTATGAATTCTCAATAAATTTTAGATATTAACTCCTTATCAGATGTATCCTTAGCAACTATGTTTCCCACTCAAGTAGAATATCTTCAATTTGTTGATGGTTTCTTTAATTGTGCAAAAAACATTTTAACTTGATGTAGTTCCATTTGTTTATCTTTTGTTTTCATTGACTAAGGAAGTATTTCAGAAAAAATATTGCTAAGGGAAATGTTCTAGTTTATACTGCCTATATTTTCATCAAAAAAGTTTTATGATTTGGAGCTTTACATTTAAGTCTGTAATCAAATTTGAGTTTATTTTTGTATATGATTTAAGAAGGTGATCTAGTTTCATATTTCTGCATGTAGTTGCCCAGTTTTTCCAACATCATTTATTAAATAGACTCTTTACACCATTGTATGTTCTTGCCTCTTTTGTCTTATATTAATTGACTAGAAAGGTGTGGATTTATTTCTGGGTTCTTTATTCTGCTTTACTGATCTATACATCTGTTTTTATGCCAGAACCATGCTGTTTTGATTATTATAGCCTTGTCACGGAAGTGTGATAGCTCCAACTTTGTTCATCTTTCTCAAGATTGCTGTGGTTATGTGGGGTCATTTTGGTTCCATATAAAATATTAGATTATTTGATCAAGTTCTGTGAAATACAGCAGTGGTATTTTGACAAGAATCACATTAAATCTATAGATTTCTTTGGGTAGTTTGGATATTTTAACAGTGTACTATCTGTGAACATGGTATATGTTTCCATTATTCATAAACATCTTCAATTTCTTTCTTCGGGGTAATAATTTTCTGAGTACAGGTATTTTACCTTATTGGTTAAATTTATTCTAAGTTATTTTATTTTTTCTGATGCAATTGTACATGGAATTGTTTTCTTAGTTTCCCTTTCTAATAGTTCATCTTTTGTATATAAAGATGCAACCAATTTCTGGATAATTATTTTGTACCTTGCTACTTTACTGAATTCATTTATCAGTTCTATTCATTTTCTGGTGGAATATTTAGGGTTTTCTATATACAGTATCATGTCATCTGAAAACAGTGACAGTTATACTTTTCTTTTTTGGATTGAATGCCTTTTACATCTTCTTCATGTCTGATTGCTATGACTAGGACTTCCAGTACTATGTTGAATAAAAGTGGTAAAAGTAGACATCGCTGTCTGTCTTCTTCCTGAGCTTAAGGGAAACACTTCTAGATTTGCTACATTGAGTATAATGTTACCTGTGGATTTCTCATATATGGCTTTTATTATATTAAGATATATTTTCTTTCTTCCAGTTCGCTGAGATTTTATTATAAATAGGTGCCAGATTTTGTCAAATGCTTTTCTGCCTCTATTTATATAATCATATGGTTTTAACCATTCTCTTTGTTTATATGGTATATTACATTAATTTATGTGTGAATATTGTATAAACCTTGCATCCCCAAAATAAACCACATTTGATCATAATATACAATCTTTTTAAAGTTTATTGCTGGATTCAGGTTGCAAATATTTTCTTGTGGATTTTTGCATTTATGTTCATCAAAAATATTGGCCTAGAATTTTTTTTCTTTGTAAGTTTTAAAGAGGGGTCTATAACCAAGGAGTCACAGAAAAAGCCACGTCAAGACTGATAGAAAGGGTAGAGGTGTGAAAAGGCTTCCCCTGTTCCCAGGAGCAAGTGGTAGCTGAAGGTCTCAAGGTATTCTCACCTATGAGAAGTGTGGGTCCTTAGCCCCAAGCCAGGTGCCTCAGCCTAGAGCACAAAAGACTGGAAGAGTCTTCTGAATGATGCTCTAACAAATCAAGCCATCCAGTCAGGGCCCAAAACAGTAATTCTAAAGAAGACATGCACCCCCATGTTCTTTGCAGCATTGTTTACAATAGCCAAAATTAGAAACAGTCCAAGTGTCTGTCAGTGAACAAGTGGTTAATAAACCAGTTGTATATTTACACAATGGAATACTATGTGACCAAGAAAAAGAAGGGAATCTTACCTTTTGTAACAGCATAGATGTACCTGGAGATTATTATGCTTAGTGAAAGAGAAATATAAATACAATATAATTTCACTTATATGTGGAATCTATTGAACACAATAAACTAAGGAACAACATAGAAACAGAAGCAGGGTCATAAGAAACAGATGAACAGCTGTTCAGCAGGAAGAGGTGTAAGGCCAAGGACCGCCCCCATCATGGCCATTCACTTACAGGTCCCCATTGGATTCAGGCAGATGGTAAAGAAACAGTGGAGCCAAAGAATGATGGGCCATTCCTTTATTAAAGTCTTGCACCGGCCGATGAGAAACACACAGGGAAAACACTTTCCTTTACATTCAGAGTTCACAAAGCTACTGAGACATTCTCAAGTTCCACAACCAGGAGAACCTTCTCTGGCTTCTCCTAAAATCAGAGGCTCACCAGTCTCAAAGCTCCTCACCTCTGGTTCCCCATCTACCAACAAGGCTTCTTACTCTGCAAAACTGACTTCTCTCTCTGCCAAACTGGCTTTTCTCTCAACACTCGGCATCTTCTCTGCTCTCACTCCGCAAAAATGGCTTCTTTCCTTTCTCCTCCTTCTTCTTCCTTTTAAAACTTTCTGGCAGGAAAACCTCTCCTCCAGCAAACACTAGAGTAACAATGGCCCTACCTAAGCAGGAAGGTAATTAGCAATTTCACAGATCACATACCTGGTGCTGCCCAGCGCTATTTTTAACAATAAAAGTGAGCAAACTCAAAAAACACAAATTTTACAAACTCATCTACCCAACAAAGGAGAAGTGGGGACAAAATCAAAGAAGATGAAAGGATTATGCATATTATATACACATAACTCATACGTACAGATAACAGGGTAGCAAGTTTCAGAAAGAAAGGTGGGATGGAAGTCGGGAGAAGGAAGAAAAAGGAGGTGAAATAGAGGTGGAAAGAGACTTTGAATGGAGCACAGTGCTGTGAGTAGAGGGTGTTAAATTGAGTGGGACACATGAAACCATGTCAACACAATAATTTTTTTAAAAAATAACACTACTATGATTGTAATACTGTTTATCTCTCCTTTTATGTCCATCAAGATTTGCTTTACATATTTAGATGCTCCTATGTTGGGTGTTTAAATGTTTACAAGGGTTATATCCTCTTGTTGGATTGATACATTTATCATTATGTAGTATTCTTCTTTGTTTTTTATTATAATCTTTGTTTTAAAGTCTATTTTGTCTGATATAACTATTGCTATCCCCAGCTTTCTTTTTCATTTTCATTTGTATAAAATATACTTTTTTTATTCCTTTACTATCAGTCTGTATGTATCTTTAATTCTGAGATGGATCTTTTGTATACAGCATGTATGTAGATGAGTCCTATTTGCTTATCCATTCAGCTACTCTATGTCTTTTGATTGGAGCATTCAACCATTTGCATTTAAAATGATTATTAATCAGTGCATATTTATTACCATTTTCTTTTTTATAACTGTGTTGCTTTTCTTTTTTCTTTCTTTCTTTTTCTTAAAGAAGTCTGATTAAGATTTCTTGTACTACTGGTTTCATTGTGATGAACACCTTTTAGCTTTTTGTTGTCTGAAAAGTACTTTATTTCTCCTACAATTTTAAATGATAGCCTTACTGGGGGAAATAGTCATTATTGTAGGTCCTTGCTTTTCATCACTTTGAATATTTCATGTCAATCCCTTCTGGACTGAAATGTTACTGTTAAGAAATCAACTGACACTTTTATAGGAGCTCCCTAATAGGTAACTAAATGTGTTTCCCTTGCTGCCTTGAGATTTTCTCTTTGTCTTTAACTTTGGCATTTTAATTATGATGTGTCTGGGTGTATGTCACTCTGGATTCATCTTGTTGGGACTCTCTGTACTTTCTCAGTTTGTGAATATTTTTCTTTTATCAAGTTAGAAAAGTTTTCAGTCACTTCTTCACATGGTTTCTCAGTCCCTTGCTTTTCCTCTTTTCCTTCTGGTACCCTTATTATGTGGATATTGTTCAGATAGTGTATTTGTCACTTCTGACTGGTTCTTTTTTATGGTTTCTTTGTCCTTTGTCGTGCTTAGTATATCTTTAAGTTCTCACTGACTTCATCCATTCTTCCTCTAAGTTATTTGAGCATCCTTATAACTACTGTTTTGAACTCTGTATCTGAGAGTTCTTGCCTCCATTTCATATAAGATTTTTTTTCCTAAGGATTTCTTCTGTTCTCTAATTTGGGGCATGTATTTTGTCTCCCTATTTTGACCACCTCCCTGTATTTGTTTCTGTGTATCAGGTAGATCAGCTATGTCTTCCAATGTAGGCCTGGCAGTCTTATGTGGCAGATATCCCTGGGGCTCAGTAGCACCATCTCTTTTATTACCTGAGCAAGGTGCTCCAGGAATGTCCCTTGTGTTGATTATGTGAGCACTCATGTTATAGTTGAGTCTTGATTGCTATTGGGTTGTCTATGCATGGGGTTGACTGTGAGGATCAACCCCATTTACAGTGTATAAGCTGCCATGCAGGTGCACAAAGCAGAATTTCCCCAGCAGGGTCTAGTGCCTGCTGAAATCTCTTTTTGGGTATTCTGCTTATGAAGCTAATTGTGTCCTGCTCTGATGTTGTCTGAAGCCCATCACTGGGTGTGTTGTTTCTGGAACCTCTTGGGATAGACTCTGATGTAGGTCAACCTCAGAGGTTGTCTGTGACTGGTCCTGGCCTATCTATTTTGAACTACTAAGTTACCCACAATTTGTGGCTATCTCTTCTGGACCTGTGTACATAAGAATGTCCAAGCTGTGTGTTAAGACTGACTTCTACCAGCACTGAGCTAGGGGGAAGTTCACAAGGCCCAAGGCACTCTTAAGATCTACCTCTGCCTGCCTCTTTCTGCTGGCTGCATGCTAGGCTCAGTCGCTGAAAGAGCCTCTGGTGGTACTCAAGTTGCATGAGATAGGTTGTCAGTGAGTCATCAGGTAGAGATGAGTGGTGTTCACCAGATTGATATAAATTCTAATTTGGTGTCAGTGCTAGGTCTGAGGCCACTCAGCAAAAGCCCCAGTGTATATCAGCAGAATGCCAACATTTCTTTTTGGTGGGCTGGGGCCTCAAGGTATTGTCAGGGTGAGGCCATCAGAGTTCATTAGGACCAAACTGATCAAAATTTTGTTGTGTGAAGAGAGGGCTAGCATAGGAACATTGACAGCAATCTGGTATGCATATGAGGGAAAATGGCCCTGCCCCGGAGCTAAACAACTCAGGCTTTCTCAGCTTTTGCTGGGAACTCCTCAAGAGCTACAGTCCACAGGGCAGGGCTACTGAGAGTTGTGAGGATGGGGTTAGTGGATTTCTCAAGAAGTGGTGGTACCAGTCAGGCTGGAGGGAAGGGGTTAGTGAATGCCCCATTTCAAGAGCCATACAACTCAGTCTCTGACACACCCTGAGTCCATCTGGAACTCTATACCACAAGCCCAGGCAGCAGACTCATCTGTGGGTGTGAGCTTGGCAGGGAAGAAAATGAGGACTTGGTAGTTGGCTATTGCATTCCCCCAGGCTGATGCCATACGGAGTGGAGTGCTTACCTCAGGAAATATGGCATCTATGGGCTGTGTGGGAGAAGGATTCAAAACAGGAACCTTGGCATCTGTCCCTTCAGCTCTCTTCTCAGGACCATACAACCCAATCTCTCTACACATAACTCCAGTTCACTCCAAGCCCAGGATCAATGGCTACAAACAAAATTTTGTGCACTGGCTCTTTAAGAGGGCTCCTGGATTTCTAGCAGACTCCTCTTTCTCTATGGTGGACAGAATCCCTGTTGATTTTCACAGCCAAATGTTATGTGAGCTTCTCTTCCCAGGCCTGGTGTTCTGGGCTGTGGCAGCTGGTATGAAACTGAGGTCCCCATACTCTTCAGGGAGGACCTTTGTAGCTGAGATATTCCTTTGGATTCTCAGCTGTCTCCCATCAGTGTGGGATCAGCCCTTTTCATATCTCCTCCTTTCTATTAGTCTCCACGTGGTTCTTCTGTAAAATCCTTTGGGCCTTGGCTGGGTAGCTCAGTTGCTTTGACCCAATATGCTAAGGTTGTGTGTTTAATCCCTAGTTAGGGCACATATAAGAAACAACCACTGAATACGTAAATAAGAAGAAAAACAAATGAACGTTTCTCTTTTACTCTGTCTCTCTCAAATCAATAATTTAAAAAACTAAGACTTCTTTTCAGCTAGTCTTCTGTTAGTTATTCAGGTTGATTGTTCTATATTTTAATTGTAATTGCAGCTTGGTTCTAGGAGGAGGTAAGTAAGTGTAACTTCTACCTACTCCACTACCATCTTTGAACTGTCTGGAAACTTTTCTTAAAAATCAAATATCACATGGAAGCTCCATATGTTTGTGAAATATATCAAAATATAGTTTCTCTAGTTGAGACAGGGACAGGAGCCCCCCTACTCAGATTATCTTCATCTCTGCAGACAGTGGGGCACCATGACATAGTTTGAAAAATAGGTATCTTCCCATCTTATTCATGTGACATTAGGACAATTGGGGCCCAGAGCAGTGGAGTGATGTGCCCGAGATCATATAGTAAACACACGGAAAAATTAAGACTGCTGCCAAATCCTCCTAATTTCTCATTTTGATTTACTTCTACTATGCCATCCTGTATCAGTCTAATCATCATTATTAAGTTCATTTAAATTTTCTTGTGGAAATATTTCATATGTCTTAAATAAATTTTAAGCAAATATTTGTGTGTCTGAGTCATATGTTTAAAATGTATGCCTCCCAAGCTCTTCTTGGATATGCATAATGACCAGTTGCCAATTTAACAAACTTGCTGACATGCATGCATCATAAATTGTGAGAGCATATAAATGGGAACTAATCTTTTGAGGTATAGCATGTTCCATTATTGTCCCTCACCCCAGTAAAAGTCACCAAAACCCAAGGTAAAATTTCTAAACCTCAGGCTTACTTACACTAAACCAGAAAGAAGGAAAGCAGTAGCATTAACTACTACATTCACTTCTTTCTATGTTCCATGACCCTCTTCAAGTTTAGTCGCTAATCAGTACTAAAACAGCCTGCAAGCAAGTGATCAATTAGGAATGTGAGTATTCAAGAGACTAAATAATTGGCAAACTAGACAATCAAACCCAAATGGTCAACTAAATGATGCTTTGAAGAACAATCTATTGCTCATCTTCTTTATATTTTTATTTTCTCTAAACAAGATACTCCATATAAATGAGCATTCATATCAAACACCCAAGGAAGATTAGAGTGGAGAGAGAAAATAATCATGCTACCACATAATGGCTGCCACCTTTTTAACCATCTGAGGGACAGAGTAAAGCCCCCACTCGGTGTGTGTGTGAAGCGTTGGGCTACAATGCACAGTTCCAAATACCATGGCTTTGCTAGGATCCTTCTCTTTTGTTGCAGCCTGAACACTGGGACTGGGAAAAGCATGATAAGAGGCCTGTATCAGTCAGGGCTCTCTAAAGAAACAAAACCAAGAAGAAATATATATTTACTTACTTATTTTATTCATTCATTCAAAGGAATTGGCTCACATAATTATACTGACTGAGAATTCCCAAGATCTGCAATCCAAAGGCCTGTGAACCAGAAGAACTGATGGTTTAAGTTCCAGTCTGAGTAAGTCCAAAAGCAGAAGAACAGCAATGTCCCAGCTTGACCACCAGGCAGAGAGAGTAAATCCTGCTTTGTTCAGTCTTTTGTTCTATTTGGGCCTTCACTGAATTGGATGAGGCCCATCCATATTGCGAAAGGCAATGTGCTTTTCTCAGTCTACTGATTCAAATGTTAATCTTACCCACAAACATTCTTAAAGACACATCCAATAATGGTATGTAACAAAGCATCTAAGCACCCTATAGTTCAATCACATTGACACAAACATTTAACGATCACACAGCTTGAGAACAGAACAAGGTCTTCACCGGAGGTGCCCTGAAAGCCTATTGGGACAGACATAGACTGGAGTCTACCTCACTGGGAGTCCATTTTACAGAGACCATTTTGGACCCAAAACATCAGTGGATGAAGCCACTCTGATGACTCCTAGAATTGACTTTAACATTCCTCTTAAAAGAAGCCATTGTCTATATGGGAAAAAATATAGGTTTTGAACAGTAACACCTATTAAGGGTGAAAAAGTGCTCTGAAATATTTTTATATTCTTTTGGTTAATAACAAACTCAGGAAGATAAGGAGAGAAAAATTTGGAAACTTGTTTGTCTCATGATGATTTGGCAACAGAGATGGCATGCTCTCAGCAGTTTCTTTCCTTCGCTTTAATGGCATAATAAGAGGACACCATTTTCAGGCTTCTATCTGGAAATAAGGTTCCAGGGCATAGAGAAGACGCATAAGCTGGTTTCATTTTAAAACAACTTGATCCCATGATATTAAGAAAGATTCTGTCTTTCAGATGAAGCCACTTTAGAATATAAAACCCTGGAGGAGTTTATCCCTCTGTAATATTTGGCAAAAAGTATTTAACAATCATTTTGAGAGAATTTTGGCTGTCCTGGTTAGTCTAAGTTGGACACTTAGGTATGTGATTTGACAAAAATCCATAATCAGTCATTTTCCTAACTTGTTTCAAGCAATTATAATTTTCCATTGACCTAGAATTTCTGCAACCCAGGACAGACTTTGGCCCAAAAGAAAATCAGTGAGCCTAAATGGCATCTGAATTAAAATATTATTCTTTTAATACTTCATTATAATCAATATTTAGACAAGGATTCTCTCCACTTATTAAACATCAAGTTTTTGTATAATTTGTCCCTAAGTCAACTGTCAAGAATCTGAAGCAGGCAAATTGACCTCAAAACTAGTTTAAATTGATAGTGTAAAACAGAAACTAAGAATAAAAAAAGCCAACTTATTATTTAAGAAAAATACAGCAATGTATTTTGTGCTAAACTTGGTTTTGAAGTTAAAAATTAGAATATAACATTGTCTGAAAATATTGCCCTGCCTCCCCCTCCTGATCCTCTGGTACACTCACAAAGGAAGTGGCACGTTTGTGCGGAATTGGGCGATTTGGGAATAAAATATGAGTTATAAAGTGTTACGGGCTTTTTGGAAGAAGGACGGTGCTGTCAGAATAGAAGATGTTGTTCTTAACTTTTTTCATGGTACTTGTGTAGTAGTCCACAGTTTGTGACCATGTTTCACAGTTGGCTGGCTACTCTCGCTCCTCCCCCAATCCCTGACCTCTTATTAAACAAAACACTTGCATGTTCTGGGAAGTGTTGGCAACTCACCCATGTCACTGTCATCCAGGCAGTGCTGTGATGTGGAGAAAACCGTCCCAAGGCTGGAACTTGAGCGGCTCTGGCCACTGTAGGGTGTGTGCAGGGGGCTTTGTACACGTCTCATTCCAGATGCTGGTGTGGGCCAAGGGCAGCAAGGGACAGCTGCCGGGAAAGGAGTATGCTGCAGCTTACCCACAAATGCTAAAATCTCTTCTCTCCCCCACCCTTAACAACCCTCTTTTCCAACTGTGCTTTTTCTTGGTCTCTTTTGTTCCTGTCTTTCTGCCTCTTCAATGTTTACATGCCCCAGGGCTACATTATTAATCCTCTTTTAGTTCTGCACACTCCCGTAGTTACCCCATATCTTCTTAAGTCTTTAGCTAAATTTATGCTGAGGGCTAAATTTACAGCCATTATCTCTCTCTTGAACTCCAGACATATAGACAACTGCTTCCACAATACAAACATCTGTTTTAATTATTATAGCTGCATAGCAAGTCCCCCCAAATGTTAGTGGCATAAAACAACCATTGGTTGGGTCAGAAACCTAGAACATAACAAAGGGTTGTTTCTGCTGTATGATGTCTGAGGATTCAGCTGAGACGACTTAAAAGCTGAAGTGGTTTAACAAATTGACACTGGAGTCATCTGAAAGTATTTTCACTCACGTGTCCAGTGGTTGATGTCTGTGATTATATCACATGTCTGTTGGCTGAGCCTTCTCCTAGGACTGTCAGCTGGAGAAGTGGCTTCTCCATGTGGCCTAGACTCCCTCACAGTAGGATTAACAATACAGAAACCACATCATCCTTTGTGACCTACCCATAGAAAGCACTCAATGTCACTTCCATCACTTTGTATTTGTGACAAGCAAGTAACAAACCCACCCATATTCAAAGAAAGTGGATTCAACTCTACCTGGGTACAGTGGGTAGGTGGCAAGGCTGTAGAAGACAGGAGCCGTTGTTGCAGACATCTTCGGGAAGTGCAATTGGTCCCATCACTCCCCTCCCTCACACCTTTCCGGTACTCCATATGGATGTATCACCATGCCACAAACACCTCTTTTGTTTGTACTTTTGCACATACCATTCCCTCTGACTAGAGCATCTTCTTCTGCCTCTAGCTCCCACCACCATCTGATGTTTTATAATTTATTTCTTAAATGTTTTATTGAGTGTAGACATTTGGAGTACTATAAAACACACATTTTTTTATATAGATTCAAAAATGAGCAATCCACATGGTCCTCATTGTTCAAGGTGTCAGGCTTGACATACATGATAGAGATTAATGAAGTATCACAAGGATAATATGGTTCCCAAAAAAAGCTTCTACATTTGGAATGGGGTCTTAATCACAAGAAAAGTAAAGCTCTTCACATTAGTGAACTTGCATTTCATTGGAATTATACAGTATTTTAATTTTAAAATAAATAAAAGTATTTCTGTTTGTAGATTTCCATTACCCCAACTTTGTTTGTCACTTCAGGTTTCAGAAATTTTAATGTAAAATTTAAAAAAATGCCTTTTTGAAATTGTATGTTTATCTGCATGGTAACTAAAATTTATTTCTTCTTTGGTTGCTGCAGTGAATTAAATTTGAAGATAGCATCTCCATCTTTAGCAATATAGTTTCTGCCTTGTTTTCTATACTTTCCAACAGGCTTAACCGCATTTTCAGACCCTCCATCTTTAAAATCTTCATATTTCATCACTTTGGCCATAATGAATCCTTTTGCAAAATCTGTGTGAATCTCTCCTGCAGCTTGAGGAGCCTGCATCCCTTTCCTGGGTCCGGGCATGCACTTCATCTGAGTGTGAGTGCTGCAAACCCAATCTGAATGGTCTTTGGCAAAGTACTTTGTCAAGTTCACTTTCAGATACCTCTCTCCTCAGTACTCAATTCTTGTAACTTGAGCTCCAAGGCCCACTAAAGGAATGCCCTGGGCCATACTTGTCCACCCACTCTTTAATTTTTGTCAACCATTTGTTTTTCTTTCTAATATAGTCTTTTTGTTTGTTTGTTTGTTTTCAGAAAGATGAACCAAGTAGACCATTTGTTTTGAAGTCAGAAAAAAGTGTATATTCAGCACTCAATCTCTTGCCATTCCAATCATGATAGAAGCAAACATATTTCTTTTGATCTATAACCCAGGATAGGAGTTTTAGTTTATCTCATCCTCTCACAGCCACTTTTTCTAGTTTATCTATAATTATTTCCTTATCAATAAGCTGAAGTTTTTTGTGTATTATTTTTATATCTTCAATAGGATCTACACTTCCTTCAATATGTGTGATATCATCATCTTCAAAGGCACATGTTAGGTGAAAGACTCCATCACAGGCACCAACATGAGCCAGAAAGGCATTTCCCAGGTCTTATACACTGTGAGCTCCTTTTATAAGACCAGTAATGTCCATTACATTTAGAAAGGCAGAAATTTCGCCTGCTGGTTTGTGGTACTGGCAAAGAAAATCTAGCATCTGGTATAGGTGTTCTGCTATCTTTAGGATCAATAGTACAGAATGAAAAGTTTTTGCTGCAGCCTGACTATTGATTAATTCCCAATCCAATAATACCAATTTTTGAGGTTTCAAATCTTCCAATGACCAGGGGTGGTTTAATTTTACCACCTTCCTTTTTGGGGGTCATCATCTTCTGGGCCATTGATGACACGCAGATGATGGCCAGTGGCAGCAGCAGTTGACTCCCACCAGCAGAGGCCGGGGTGGGGGTGAGAATGCAGGTCTGGCCCCTCCTCCAAGCTTCCTGCATGATGGCATGATGGCATCTTAGGCAGGTGAGGCTCCTGGCTGCACCTGCCCCTGTAGGTCATGAGTCATGCCCTGCCACCACCTGATTTTTTGATATAATTTCTATTTGTCCTTCAATCTCAGATGCCACTTTATTCAGATACAAGTTTGTTCTTATGAGAGATAGATTGTCCACCATCTCATCTTGCTTTCCTCCCTTTTGGGGTTTAGTAAAAGCTAGCTATTACATAATCCTGAGAACAACTATATGGGTTAAAGTTTAATTTTAAGAACTGGTGTCATAGTGTCATACTCTAAACATTTTCCTACTAGTTCTAAGTAGCTGCACTGCCCCCCCAAAAAATGAAAAGAAAAAAGAATAACCTTTTTGAAATACATTTACTAAAAGACATCCATTGTCTATATTTCTATACCTTCTTGTTTTAATGGTTATAATATGTGTACCTTTAGTATTTAGCCAGCCAGTCTTAAGTACAAGCATTTGCATAGAATGTTCTATGTTTAGTATAGCTCATTATTTCTCTCCAAACATATGCTTTTACTCTTACTGATTTGAGAGAGAATCTTTCTGCTTTCAAAGAGACACTTGCCCTGCTGTCTCTCCTGTGAAGTGCACCTCTCTTTCTTCTGGTACCATTGGTTCTAGAAGAGCAAATAGTTTAGCACAATTACTACCCACCTGTGACTTCCTTTCTCTCCTTGGCTCCACTGTGGTTAGCACTTACCACACATGGTTTTGGTCTGTTCTGAGGACTGAATATAGGGTTCCCAACATTGTCCTTGGGTAGGAAATAAGCCCGCTGAAATACTGGCAGTGAAAGAAGCACATTTTCATGGTGATTTTGAGGTGGTATTGATGCAGGCTTTCCAGGGTTCTGGGACCTAAGCATCAGCAACCCAATGTGGGTTCTTGGCTTTGCAAAGGAGAGAATTCAAATACGAGCCAGCATAGAGTTTAAGGTGAAAGGGAGTTTATGAGTGAAGCAATGAAGACAATAAGCTACGTCACAGAGAGAGCAGCCCCCTTTTAATGGAATTTGCTTCATTTACTGGAGTTTATTTAATCAGGGAATAGAGTATTTATTAACGGGGGAAATATTCAAGATTTTTCCTGGAGAAAAGGATGGAAATTTCTCAGAGAAGCACTGATGGACACATTGTGTCCTTCTATAGGTTTTCAAATTTTGACCATGGTGGTAGGTGTGTGGTTTAGCATGCTGATGTATTAAGATGAACGTATAATGAGGCTAGGGGTTACCATTAGGTGAAATTGTGGGTTTTAGTCATAAATCTGATGTGGGAGATGGTCTTCCTTCTTCTTGAAAATTTCTGTAGCTTTTATCAATTGTAGATGTTCTGCCACATGTCTTATCTCTTATTTTGGTTTTGTGCGGGGGGGGGGGGATGATGGCTTTGTTTATTTTCATTGAATTTTTAATTATATTTTAAATATTATATTTAAAGGGGTGATAATGATTGATGAGTACATAGATTTCAGGTAAACATTTCTATAGCATTTGAACTATTGATTATGTTGTG
Organism: Rhynchonycteris naso; assembly: GCA_037038555.1. Taxonomy (NCBI): domain Eukaryota; kingdom Metazoa; phylum Chordata; class Mammalia; order Chiroptera; family Emballonuridae; genus Rhynchonycteris; species Rhynchonycteris naso. The sequence goes on from CM072995.1 coordinate 282,437,225, forward strand.
TACCTATCACACAAAGTCAACCCATTTTCCACCACCATATATTTGTGCCTCTTTGTTCCCTACCCCCCCAACCCACCCTCCACATTGCCCTCACCCAGGTAACCACTTCACTTTTGTCTATGTCCATGAGTCTCAGTTTTATATCCCACCTATGTGTAAAATCATACAGTTTTTAGCTTTTTCTGATTTACATATTTCGGTCAGTATAATCTTCTCAATGTCCATTCATGTTGTAAATAGCAACATGTCATCATTACTTATGGCTGAGAAGTATTCCTTTGTATATATGTACCACATCTTCTTTATCCAATCCTCTATCAAGGGACACTTTGGTTATTTCCAAGTCTTGGCCGCTGTGAATAATGCTGCATTATTCACAGCGGTGCATGTGTCTTTATATATCAATGTTTTTGAGTTTTTGAGGTAGATACCCAGTAGAGGGATTGCTGGATCATATGGTAGTTCTATTCTTAATTTTTTGAGGAACCACCATTCTATCTTCCATAATGGCTGTACTACTTTACAATCCCACCAACAGTGAGTGAGGGTTCTTTTTTCTCCATAACCTCTCTAATGCTTGTTATTACCTGTCTTGTTGTTAATAACCAGTCTAACAGATTTGAGGTTATATCTCTTTGTAGTTTTGATTTGCATTTATTTAATAGCTAGTACAGATGAGCATTTTTTCATATATCTGTTGGCCATTGTATGTTTTCTTGGGAGAAGTGTCCGTTCAGGCCCTCTCCCCATTTTTTAATTGGATCACTTGCTTGTTTGTTGCTGAGTTTTGTGAGTTTCTTTATATATTTTGGATATTAATCCCCTACTGAAGCTGATGTTTGCAAATATCATCTCCCATTTGGTTGGCCTTTTTTTGTTGTTGTCAATTTCCTTTGCTATGCAGAAGATTTTTATTTTGATATAGTCCCATTCATTTATTGTTACCTTTACCTCCCTTGCCTTTGGGGTCAAATTCATAAATTGTTTTCTATAGCTAAGGTCCATGAGTTTAGTACCTAAGTTTTCTTCTATGTATGTACTGTTTCAGATCTTTATTTAGGTCTTCGATACATTTTGAATTAATTTTCGTTCAGGGAGACAAACTGTAGTCAAGTTTTATTCTTTTGTATGTGGCTTTCCAATTTTCCCAGCATTATTTATTGAAGAGGCTTTCTTTTATCATTATGTTTTTGGCTCCTTTGTCAAATATTATTTGTCCAGATATATGTGGGGTTTTTTTTCTGGGCTCTTGATTCTGTTCCATTGGTCTGTACATCTATTTCTGCCAATACCATGCTGCTTTGATTATCATGGCTCTGTAGTATAATTTGAAGTCAGGTAGTGTGATACTTCTTGATTCATTCTTTTTTCTCAGAATGGCTTTGTTTATTCAGTGTTTTATATGATTCATTACAAACCTGGTGATTTTTTCTTCTATTTCTTTTAAAAAATGACATTAGAATTTTGATAAGAATTGCATTAAATTTGTATATTGCTTTAAGTAATGTGACCATTTTAACTATGTTGATCCTTCCAATCCATGAACATAGAATATTTTTCCATTTTATTGTGTCATTTTCAGTTTTTTCTAATAATGTTTTGTAGTTTTTAGCATATAGGTTTATTCCTAGGTAGTTTATTTATTGTTGTTGTTGTTGCAATTATTAAAGGAATTGTTTTGGGGGGTTCATTTATTGATGTTTCATCATTTGGCTTACAGGAAAGCAATAGACTTTTCTTTATTGATTTTGTATCCTGAGATTTCACTGTATTGGTTTATAGTTCCTAATAGTTTTTTGGTGGAGTCTTTGGGGTTTTCTATAAAAAGGATCATGTCATCTGTAAATACAGATACCCTTACTTCTTTTCCGATATGGATGCATTTTATTTCTTTCTCTTGATGATTGCTCTAGCTATAACTTCCAGAACTATGTTCAATAAGACTGGAGAGAGTGGGCAGTTTTGTCTTGTTCCTTTAGTTAAAAATACCTTCATTTTTTCACCATTTAGCATGATATTAGCTGATGATTTATCATATATGGCCATTATTATGTTGAGGTGCTTTTCTTCTATACCCATTTTATTGAGTGTTTTAAATATAAAGGGATGTTGTATCTTATCAAATGCCATTTCTTCATCCATTGATAGGATCATATAATTTTTGTTTTTTGTTTTGTTGATGTGATGTTTTATGCTGATCAATTTATGTATGTTGAACCATCCTTGTGCTCCTGGAGTGAATGTCACTTGCTAATGATGTATTATTGTTTTAATGTGTTGTTATATTCGATTTGCTAGTAATTTGTTTAGAATTTTTGCATATGTATTTATTAGAGATGTTGGTCTGTAGTTTTATTTTTTTGTGTTGTCCTTACCAGGTTTTGGTATGAGGATTACATTGACCTCATAAAATGTGTTAAGGAGCATTGCTTTCTATTCTATTTCTTTGAATACTTTGAGAAAGATAGGTAGCAAATCTCTGAATATTTGTTAGAATTCACTAGTATAGCCATCTGGTCCTGGACTTTTATTTTGGAGGAGGTTTTTAATAGTTGTTTCTATTTCCTCTCTTTAGGTTTTCCACTTCTTTGTGACTCGGTCTAGGAAGACTGTATAGTTCTAGGAATTTATCCATTTCTTCTAGGTTGTTGAATTTGGTGGCTTATAATCTTTCATAGTATTCTACTGTGATCCTTTGTATATCTATGATGCCTATGGTATTTCTCTTTTTTCATTTTAGATTTTGTTTATATGAGTCCTTTCTCTTTTTTCCTTTGCTGCTGGGAAAATCAACAGTGTTTAGTGAATGGCTATTAGACTTTATAGCAAATTGTTTTGACATATGTTTTATATCAGAAAGAAGTGAGTTTGAAGAGTAGCTCCACCAGTTGTTAACCTTATAACTTGGGTCAAGTTACTTTTTTATTCATTCAGCAATACTTACTAATCATCCTCTAGTATTGCTCTAGGTCAGGGGTCCTCAAACTTTTTACACAGGGGGCCAGTTCACTGTCCCTCAGACTGTTAGAGGGCTGGACTATAAAAAAAAACTATAAACAAATCCCTATGCACACTGCACATATCTTATTTTAAAGTAAAAAAACAAAACGGGAACAAATACAATAATAAAGAACAAGTAAATTTAAATCAACAAACTGACCAGTATTTCAATGGGAACTATGGGTGTGGATGCATCCTATGCTTCTCTCACTGACCACCAATGAAAGAGGTGCCCCTTCCGGAAATGTGGCGGGGACCAGATAAATGGCCTCAGGGGGCTGCATGCGGCCCATGGGCTGTAGTTTGGGGACCCCTGTTCTAGGTTCTAGAAACAGAGCAGTGAACAAAAACAGATGTGGACATCATTCTCATGCAGTTGACATCCTAAATGGGGAGACAGCAAATGAGATGCATTACCAAAATAATTCCAAAGAGTAACAATTGCTATGAAAAAAAAATGATACAGGGAAAATTGATAGAGAATGATTCTTGGGAAGAGAGAGCTAATTTAAATAGGATGGTCAGGGAAAGCCACATTTAACAGATGAGCTTTGATCAGCAACGTGATTGACACAAATAACCTAAACATTCAAGGATTCAGAGCCAAGGGAATAGCCAGGGTCTCTCAGGCAAGATTAACTTGGGGTTCAAAACAGAAAGAATGATTTATGCGATCTGAAGAGAAACCAGAGTATGTAACAACATGGATGGACCTTGATAACATTATACTGAGTGAAGTAAGTAAATCAGAAAAAACTAAGGACTATATGATTCCATACATAGATGGGACATAAAAATGAGACTCAGAGACATGGACAAGAGTGTGCTGATACCCAGGAGGGTGGGGTGGGCAGGTGCTTAGGGAGGGGGGAGGAGGAGGGGCACAAATAAAACCAGATAGAAAGTGACGGAGGACAATTTGACTTTGGGTGATGGGTATGCAATATAATCAAATGTCAAAGTAACCTGGAAATATTTTCTCTGAACATATGTACCCTGATTTATCAATGTCACCCCATTAAAATTAATAAAAAGAGCCTGACCAGGCTGTGGCGCAGTGGATAGAGTGTCAAACTGGGATGCGGAAGACCCAGGTTCGAGACCCCGAGGTTGCCAGCTTGAGCGCAGGCCCATCTGGCTTGAGCAAAAGCTCGCCAGCTTGGACCCAAGGTCACTGGCTCCAGCAAGGGGTTGCTCAGTCTGCTGAAGGCCCACAGTCAAGGCACATGTGAGAAAGCAATCAATGAACAACTATGGTGTCGCAACGGCAACAAAAAAACTAATAATTGATGCTTCTCACCTCTCTCCATTCCTGTCTGTCTGTCCCTATCTATCCCTCTCTCTCTCTCTCTCTCTCTCTGTAAAAATAATAATAATAATAATAATAAAATAATAAAATAAAATTAATAAAAAGAAAAAAAACAGAAAGAAGGACACTGAGACTGGAACATAGTGAATGAGGGGAAGAAATAAGAGAAATAAGCTGAGCCATATTATAGAGGGCCTGCAGGCCAAGTTTAGGACGTTGAATTATTCTAAGCATAATGGGAGCCTACTAAATATTGTATTTCTAAAATTTGATTTCTATTAACTCCTCCTTTCTAAGCCTCAATTTCTTCATCTGCAAAATTCTTGTATTAGTAGTAGCTACTTAACAGTTTTGTTAAGAAGACTAAATTTGGTTGACAACTCAATATGTATTAGGCATTATTATGATGATGATGATGATTAAGAGTTAGGTAAGGTAAATAAAAAGAAATGTAAGACATCTTCATGCATTTAAATTTTTCATTATTGCATAGCATTAACTTGGCCTTTTTGCATTTTGGCTCCTTTTACAAATGCAGTGTAAATCTCCCATGCAGAAGAACTTAAAATAATTTAGGTAGATACTCTGCTTTCAAGGATGTGGAGCACCACTCCTTACTCCTAAAGTGTGGACTGGACATAATGTTTCTTCCAAAGAGCAGAGTATGGAAAGAGGGGGAGGGGTAAGAGTAACTTTAGAATGGAGAAAATTTATAAATACTTTAGCCAGGTGATCAATAGCGATAAATCATGCTGACAGCATGGACCCTTGATGTGATATGATACATTACCTGTGATCTTCCTCCCAAAAACATAATACCTCAGTCTAATCATGAAAAATATATAAGACAAATTCAAATTGAGGGACATTCTATAAAATACTTGACCAGTACTATTCAAAATTGTTATGATCATCAAAAACCAAGAAAATCTGAGAAGTTATCATATCCCAGAGGAACCTAAGGAAACATGACTATTAAATATGTTGTAGCATCCTAGCTGGGAACCAAAAAAAAAAAACAAACAAACATTAGTTAAAACTAAGGAAATCCAAATAGAATACAAATTTCAATGTATCAATACTGATTCATTAATAATAACCAATTCACCATATTAATATAAGATTTGAATAATAGGGATAACTGAATTTGGGTATATGAGAATGCTACTATTTTCTCAATTTTTCTGTGAATCTAAGTTTTTTAAACACAATATAGCATCTCCATCTATGTAAATTTTGGTGAAATAACTCAGGTGCTCAACACATCTTAAAATATCTATAATTATGACATGTGAATATGTTACAATGAGAAGTATAATAATCAGAATATACTATATAATATTCATAGCTTACATTAAAGGCATAAATTGCATACAGACACATAGATTTCCTACAGACTTCAGTTTGCAAAATTCACTTGCAAAATCTGGAGGTATTTCATTTTGTGACTCAGCCTTATTCTGCAGGAGAGAAAGAGGATTAAAACTGTTTCATTAGATGCTATCACCTTGTTTCCTTCCCTCCAACTTTTTACTCTTCTCAACTGGGTTTCCTAAAGGAGTCTCTGGCTTAGTCCTTCAATCCCCATCCTTGGTTGGGGCAGGAACTGTTAGCTGTTTACCAAACCATTTCCTCTTCCTCCTGGGATCACAGGTAACTTACTTATCCCAGTTTCCCCAAGCCACTTAGAGGCAGCCCAGAGAATAAATGTGACTAAATATGACCAGAGTTGATTTGTACCACCGCTGATCAGACTAGTTCAGAAGTGGTACATAAGATCCTCCTTGCTGATTCCCTTTAACCTCGCCAGGTGTCCACGCGCAAGGCAATGTTGAAAATGACATAGAAAAATGGGGGAACCTCCATTAATCTGGGTCCTTGACTGATTTGCAGAGCAGAGTTCTCAGGCCTACCTGGAATTAGCTTAGCCTACTCTAATAAAATGGTACATTTCTACGGTCTCCTTATGTCAGAAATCTCCTCAGAAATGTTTGTTAGCTAATTTCTGAAAAGACATGGTCCTTACTAGAAACCCTTCAATAGATGCTCATAAGACTCCAGAGGATCCCCTCTGAAGGAAAGTCTGGTTTGATAGACTTGCTGTCTGTCTACCAGCCTCTCTTTAGGCAGAAGCATAAAAATCACTGTGCTGGATTACTGTCTAGTTCAGTGATGGGTTACCAGAAGTTCCTCTATTTAGGAACCTTTATCCATAAACTTAACTTCTGTTTGAAATTATTTTTGATTCAGTCTATTCTGTACTTCTGATTTGTCTGTCTGCCTCCCAACCCCAGCTCCTGAGGGCACAGTTGTTCAGCTGCATGTCACCAATACCCAGCACTGTGATGTGTCCTTAGAAAGTGCTCAGGGACTTGAATTAACTTGAGGGGCTGGGTACAGTGGTTTTTTAAACTTACTATTTTGGCATGGAGGTTATACACTTCTGTAGTAGTAGTTATCATTAACCAACATCCAACTACAAGTAATACTGAAACTTCCTTTGTGAATGTTGCCAAGGCAACAGCTCTCAGTCACTAATGTACCCACCAAAGCCAGAGCAGCGCTGTGACATCTGTGTCATGTCCACAGCACTTTAAGCTACACGAATTATGAGCTCTAACTGGAGGTGGGGACTCTGGCAGCTCACCACCATATGAAGTTTGATAAACATCCCTGCAATTCTGGGCTTTCCTTCAGTGTTAACAGGGGTGTGGGCAGTGCCCATCACCCAGGTGCAGGACTACATTATGTACATGTTACAGGAGGAGCAACTAAAATCAAGTATTGTCTCTGTTCAAGTTTTTAAAGATTTTCTGGCTTTCCAGCAATCTTGACTGATTTTGGCAAAGGAGGAAGAGATCACCATGATTCTGTTTAGTGTAATTTTTTCTTGTTATTTCAAAAAATTACATTAAACAGAAAGAAAGTTTAGAAAGAAGTTGTAGAGACCTTGAGAAGTAGTGGTTTAGTGAATAAGGGCAAAGACTTGGGAATTTCTTAGAATCAGATTTGAATTCAGATGCAACACTTACTAGCTTTCATGGCACATCCATTAAACTCAATAAACCATATTTTCTTCACCTGTAAACAGAGAGTGAAAACAGTAACCAACTCAAAGGATTGCTAAGAAACAATGTACATGTTTATCTCAGTGCCAACCTTGTAGTATATAATCAATACTTATTACTTATGATAATTATTAGCATCATCTTGCTTTACATGATTATCTTGCCCCTTAATTTTATAATGGAGTGAATTGAGGCCTTAAGACATTAAGTGATTTCCACAGCTAATTAAGACCAGGACAACAGCCATAAAGCAGATTATTCCAAGTCTTACCTGGGGTTTTGCTTATTACAAGACAAAGTTCATTTCCCAGAATTCCAAGTTCTGAAGGTGTTGTAGTATTGCAGTATTCCCCTGATTTGGAAATGGGTACATTTGCTTTCAAGACTTTCATAGCAATTATAAAAAGAGACACTTTTCCTGTCTTCGAGGTGTTTATAATCTAACCACAAGGTAAAACTTTTGAATACAGAAGGAAACAGAGGACACCCGGATCTCATACTAAGTTGGACAAACAGATCGTCTAATTTGATTTCCAAATAATTGTCATAGGATGAAGCTGGAGGTAATTTGGAACCTTTCTAATAGGTCTTGGAAGATAAAAGTAGACACTCAAGACTTGTAAATAAAATCAAGGGAAGTTAAGGTTGGAAATATCTTCCACCCTCAGGGAGCAGTAGGGAGGAAGGTCTTAAGGATAATATCCATTAATATTGAGGAAACTCTAAGAAGTACTCACATACCACAAAAGTCCCAGAAAGGACTCACTCTTAATGTGGACTTTCCTGAGTCCATTCTATCTACATCCTTGCCACAATTCAATCTGTTTCTTCTGCAATTGACTCTGTTGATGGCCTTTCCAATCTCCTGTCCCCCACGCTAGAAATCTTTGCTTCACCCAATTTCTCCTTCTTCCCCATAACCAGCCATAACCAAATTTTGCTGGTACAAAAAGAAACCTCATATTTGGAAAATGAACTCACCTCTTATCTCTCTGCACTATCTTATTGGAGCAGGGGCTTCACCTGTAGGAGCTACCCCAGTAGTCTTCAGACTAACCATCAAAAATAAAGTAATTAACACCACAGAGTGTAAAGTCTGTCAGCTACTTAATAAGAAAGTTTTTATTTTGTTTTTGGTAATAAACATCTATATATGAGTGTAGAATCAAAGCTTATTTTTTAAAACAAACTGCAGGAATAACTAAACATTTCTATATTAAAAATTATCCATCTCCTTCTAGACTTATATTGAGATCTTTAAAGGTTTTCACATGGAATAAGAATAAATGAATGGAATATTACATCTGAAAGACAGGTGCAACATAAACATTTCAAGTGTTTATTTAGTGCCTTCTGTATATTGAATTCTCTTTCAGGTACTGTAATTTTTGCAAAAGAATTTTAAGATCTTTTCCCTGCTCTGAAGGACCACACAATCTCATCCTGCTGATAAAGGATGATACTGTTTGAAATGATCCAAGTTACCATTTTGTAGAATTGAGCATAAGATAAACAAATAAATCCCCAGAACAGGACATGAGATTAATTCATGAACAAATTGTTCTACCTTCATAGCACTGTGTATTTCCAGAACATGAAAATGTGATTCAGTCAATTCTTAAACACTTTGTTAAATTTCAAGGTTATTTCAGGTGAACAGGATTATTTGTAATTTAAAAATATTTCAAATCTGTCATCCCAAAAATGTGAAAATATGTAGTAGAATTTATTAAAATTTTACTTGTACTGTTTTATATTCTTTTTTATTGTATTCAGATATTGGAAGAAATAAACATCTTCACAATCATGAGTCTGTTTGCTGTAAGGCAACCAGGAATACTTCAGTAAATTGAAGTTTTTAAAATCAAGGGTTTTTCCTCTTCTTACTAAAGCAATCCATGCTTATTAGGCAGAAAAGATAAATAAAGTAGGCAAGCTAAAAAACAGATACTTAAAATAATTTATTATTCATATGCATATACATTTTAAAGCAAGAACAGGATAACACAGCATGCCATTTTGAAAACTGCTACTGTCACTTGATATATCATGAATATTTGTCCTATCAACAAATATACTTTTGTGATATTTTAACTTCATACTGCATGAACCATAATGTTGATTCAATTACTTCACACTTTTTGGACTTAGGAATCCTTATACTCTTAAAAATTACTGAGATGTCAAAGACCTTTGATTACACTGGGGAAGAAAGTTTTTGTTGCATCCACAAAAGCACTTGTTCTTACCTAATTCAAGTGTGCTGATCTCAAATCTGACATTAGTTTTTCTCTGTAAGATACAGTTCTTTTGCAATTCAAGATTTTTGGTTTACATCTTATTGTAAAATTTTCAACATTTAATTTAACATAATAAAGTAGAATGTCTACTTGGGCATCATCTTTGTGAAAATATAATAATTTATATAATGCAGTAAATACACTAATACACTAAAAGATATGATTGCATCAGAATTTGTCTACAATTTCAAAATAGAACATATTAACACATTTATTTTAATCTTAAAAAGTTATGCAAAACTTATTAAAATACTATTCAGGCAAAAATTTGCATTTGTAGCTCTTGTGTTTGTATACTTATTGAGGACAATCTCGTTTGATGCTCCAGCAGTATTCAGCCATCATATTTCTGTCCCATCACACCTGATAACGCTCTTCCATTGTCTTCAGATCTTGATGAAAGCGTTCTCCCTGCTCATCACTAACAGCTTCAAGATTTTCAGAAAACTTACCAAAGTGACTGTTCAGGAAGTGAATCTTAACGCTCATGTTACATCCAATGTTGCGGAAAGCCAACAGCATCCTTTGAACCAGAATTTCATAGTTTTCCACTTTTTGTTGCTAAGGAAGTTCTTCGTTACTGCGACAAAAGACTGCCATGCTGCTTTCTCCTCCATATTCATCTTCCTGGCAAATTCTTTATTACGTATGAGGGTTCGAATTTGAGGGCCATCGAATATACCTGCTTTTATCTTCTCGAAAGACAAGGCAGGAAAAGCAGAAAGAATATGTTGAAAGCATTCACTTTCTCTATTCAAAGCCTGAACACACTGCTTCATTAAGCCAAGTTTGATGTGAAGTGGGGGAAAAATGATCCTGTCTCGATTAAGTACAGGTTTTTTCACAATATTTTGCATCCTTACTTCCAGAGCTTCACGTTTCGGCCACTCCATCTGTGTCCAGTGTTTCTCTCGAGTTCAGCTGTCTCACAAACACAGAAAGCAAGGATACTTCATGAAACATCTCTGTTGTCCTAGCAGGAACTTATCATTTTAAGATCCACACAAATGATCCAGTTATGCTTCTTATACTTCAGAAAGTCAAGGGCTATTTCTATGTCATTATAATCCTCTCGCAAATGAGTTGAATAACCGTTGTGCAGAACACATTACAGACTTTGTTTAGAGCTGTCAAGAGATAGCCACCATTGTGTTGGGCTGCAAGTGGTAACACCTAGCTGGCTGAGAAAATTACGGATATCGTGACAGTAAACAAAGTGTTTGTCTTCAAAAAAAAAAAGTCCACAAAAATTTGTTAATGCTTCCTTAAATGGGATACTTCAGCTGCTTTCTTTGATAAGCCCAAATCTCTTACTAAGTCATTCAATTCGGGTTGGCTAAACTGCTGAGGGGTAAATGACTGCTTGGCATCAGAAGAAGACCCTTCAGATTCTACAACCATTTCCTCATGCATCTTTTCAAAATACACTTGATAACCATGTTCACTTTTTTCATCCTTAGAAGAAATAAAACCATTGAAAACTGGAACCGGGAGTGCCTCCAAGTGTGGGATAGGTCATATAACTGAAGGAATATTAGGATATGCGATTATATGCCTTTTGTTCTTGCCGATGCCCTTTGTATGGATCAGACAGAAATAACAGTCACTGCTGTGGTCCTTAGGTTCAGGCCCAAACCATGGGAATACCAAAAGGCATTCTGTTGCATTTTCATTTTGTCCAGTCACAAGGCATTTCCTCACAATTATGACACACAATATAAGAAGCCCAATTCTTGTCTTAATCGCCAAGAGGAACTTGAAAATAGGCAATATATTCATGTGTCACAAATGATGAAATACTGCATCTTTGACGTTGAAGTGTGTAACAGCCACATATATAACTGAAGGTGACAGGACTATTCTTACATTTACACCTACTCGAAGAAGACATGATTCAATCTTAAAACAAAATAAGAGAGTGTTTTATCAGATAATAATTTTTTACATTTAAAAACAACTCTGATTATGTAAACGTGATGTTTGTAAAACATTAATTGCCTTGTGGTTATGTTCAATCCGAGAGTCATTGCCTTTAACTCCAATTTAAAAACGAATACATGCCATTAACTGTAAGAAAAAGAAAGTAAAATTGTATAAAAACTAGAGCATTTACCAGAAAACAGATTTCATATTTGGAATTAGCGATGCAGAAATATATAGAAAAAGTTCTAAAATCTTATGAAACAGAAAATGAAAAAAAATATGTTCCCCAGTGTTATTTGAGTGATGTCTATCAACACTTATCATATCACAAATTAAAACTGGCTAGACCTGTGGTGGTGCAGTGGATAAAGCATTGACCTGGAATGCTGAGGTCACCAGTCCCTGGGCTTGCCTGGTCAAGGCACAGATGGGAGTTGATGCTTCCTGCTTCTCCCCTCTTCTCTGTCTGTCTCTGTCTGTCTCTCTCTCTCTCTCTCTCTCTCTCCCTTGACCTCTAAAATAAATGAAGAAAAAAGAAATTAAAACTGAAAATTTCATAAAGTATTTTATTAATTTATTTTAAAATGTCAATAATAAACTACATGTTAATATAAAATTTTCATTAAGAAAACTATATTTCCAAAACAAAAATATGTACTGAGAATACTAACATTATTTATGTTTTTGTAAATCTCTCTAAAGTCTGGCTTAAAGGAAAATAGCTGATTTCCCGTATCTGCTTCTCCATTCAATCTCATGTTTTGTAGCACATTGAGTAGCCTCTAGAAAATTCACAGGGGATTGTGAGTAAGAAGGACAAATGATGTCATAGTATTCTTAGAAGAGAATTTGATCTTCCAGATTTTATAAAAGTGTCTTGAGGATCATCTAAAAAGAGTCTAGGGACCCCAGGAATCCCTGAACTATGTTTTGAGAAATGCTGATCTAACCAATGCCCAAATGGAGAATACCTTAATTGTTTATAAACTGCATATTGATAGTAGCTGTACTTTCAAGTTGTTTAAGAACATTATTTAATAGGCCATTCGAAAGGGTAAAATGTTGCCATTCATTAGCATTGCAACAGAAATTTTCAGTAATTAAAGAACCATTTATTAATTACTTTGTACATAGTAAAACTTGAGGAATTTTCTTAACCAAATTTCAACAACACTGTGGATTAAAGTATCCTATTTTCAATGAGAAAAAAAAAATCCAGGACATTTAGCAATTGCTTATGTTTCAACTTTAATCTTCCTGACTGGAAAATCCATACTGTTTATCACAATGCTCATAATGCCTCCCCATGAGCCAGAGAGGATAGATTGCAGGGAGAGAGCTGATGAGAAGTGGAGGACAGTGATATATAAAATCATAATTTCTTATTATATTTAATAAAGACATATGATTTATTAGAGCTTAATTAATTGTAAGGATTTGATTTTTCCAATAATTTTTATTTTACCTGCTGGATAGTTGAATCACTATAGATCAAAATCAACATATTCACAATAGAATTGTCTATATGGTGCATGTAGTTTTTGTGTATATGTTTCCGCTATATCTTGAGATCTCATTTGTTCTATATACTTGCCTTTTCACACCAATAAATAGATTTATTAATACACTAGTAGGAATGGTAATAACACAAAAAAGATTCTCTTATTAAGAGACTTCTAAGCGCTGAGCCAGTGCAAAACGCTTTATATGCATTATCTGTATTCCATCCTTACATCAACTCTACAGGCTAGGTATTAATTGGCACCATTTTGCTGAAGGTGAAACTATGACTTAAGAAGAAAAGAGGTTTGCCTGACCAGGTGGTGGCACAGTGGATAGAGCATCAGACTGGAACGCGGAGGACCCAGGTTCGAAACCCCGAGGTCACCAGCTTGAGTGCAGGATCATCTGGTTTGAGTAAGGCTCACCAGCTTGAGCCCAAGGTCACTGGCTTGAGCAAGGGGTCACTCGGTCTGCTGTAGCCCCCCAGTCAAGGCACATATGAGAAATCAATCAATGAATAACTAAGGTGCCGCAACAAAGAATTGATGCTTCTCATCTCTCTCCTTTCCTGTCTGTTTGTCCCTATCTGTCCCTCTTTCTCTGTCTCTGTCACATACACACACAAAAAAGCAAAGCGGTTTAAAGTGGAGAAAACTAGGACTGAACCAAAGCCTGTGTCTTTAACTGCTTTCCATCACCTCCACAGAGATATTTCACTCATTTTTCATGCTCTATAGCTCACAGTAAATGCCAAAGGACTGAATAATAAGATGTGAGATGGATACAATTAGCATCCCCAAGAAGTGTTGTCCTATAGCCCAAGGTCCTTGAACCCCTCCTCATGGAGGACAATAACTCTGTATTCAGTTCTTGTTTGACGTGGTCCTACATCCAGTGTCTCTCTTCTGACCCATAATGGTAACAAGTCCAGGAGCTCAGCATGCATTGTGATTACTTCTCACTTTCAAAACAGCATCAATCATTTCAGAAAGGTTGGATTATACAATATGTTGAAAATTCATGGCATTTCTTTGTGGAGTTGACACTAACCATTGACTCAGATATCTATATCAGGTTCTGGCAATGGGTCACGTTTTTAAAGGGAAAACAATTTCCTGTGAAAGCATTTGAGGTAGGTGTATGATCATAACAACCCCATGATAATTATAGTACATAGTAATAAAACTTCTAAAATAAGTTGAAATTTATAAAATACACTGAAACTTCTAAAATAACCAAAAGGCATCTGACCAGGTGGTGGCACAGTGGATAGACCATTGGGATGCGAAGGACCCAGTTTTGAAACCCCGAAGTTGCTGGCTTGAGTGCGGGCTCACCAGCTTGAGCATGGGATCATAGACATGACCCTGTGGTCACTGACTTGAGCCCAAAGGTCACTGGCTTGAAGCCCAAGGTCACTAGCTTAAGCAAGGGGTCACTCACTCTGCTGGAGCCCCCTGGTTAAGGCACATATAAGAAAGCAGTCAATGAGCAACTAAGGAGCCACAATGAAGAATTGATGCTTCTCATCTCTCTCCTTTCCTGTCTATTTCTATCTGTCCCTTTCTCTAACTCTCTCTGTCAATAAATAAATAAATAACCAAAAGGCTTTAGGAGAAAAATTCTGTGTATAGTTAAAAGTATTATATATAAAGCCAAGAAGTTCTAATAGGCATATACATAACTATTTATTCATACTAACTCATGAATGAAATGTAGTATACTGAGAATATATTTATTTTAATAGAAGAGAATACATATATATAGAAAAGATAGCATTTGGGGCCCCTTGTCCCTGGGGGAGCCAAACCAGCACGACCTGAGACTGAGGCAAGTCCAGCACACTACACACACACACACACACACACACACACACACTTTTCTGTGCCTTGAGGGACATTTTTCATTTTTCATCAGGCCTTTCTCTGCTTTTCCATCCATGCTGCTTTAATTCCATACCATGTCAATCTGGGCACAAAGCCCAGTTCCTGCATCACATCCTGCTCTGTTCCACACCCTAACTGACCCCAACACATACACATAATCTCACACACACACACACACACACACACACACACACACACACACACAAATCCACCTAAACTCAAGTATTTTGTAAGTTTAATAACTTTACTAATGATTTGGGGATTATGAGGTTGAATTAATTTGGCACCTCATACCTCCAAAATCACCTCTTCCCTCCTTTGATTCTTTCTCCTTTTCCTCCCACTGAATTAATATGGAGATTTTTCCCCTTTCACGTGAGGAGAAATACCACTATTTCTAGCTGTCTCAGTTCTCTCCCTCTCAAATAAATGCTCTTGCCTTCCTAAGAGGAGCCCTGGGGGAAACATTGTCTCCGTCTTCTTACATATGTACCTGTGGTCCATTAGCAATGCATGAAGGGTCTGTGGCTCCCGACAACCCTGTTACGTATTTGTGGGTTAGGACTCTTGTTAGTAAGGGACAAAAGCCCAGCTCAAACTGGCCTATGCACACAAGGAAATGTATGAGTTTATGAAATTTTAAAGTCTAAGAGCATGCTAATCTCAGGTGAAGTTTGACCCAGGGACTAAACTGAATCACTGGGGCCTCTCTACATCACTCAGCTCTGCTTTCCTTCTAAGGTAGGTCCACAGTAGGTGGTAGCCACTAAGACTCCAGTCTTGGGAAAGGCTATGTATAGCCTAATGCAAGTTCATTATGAAGTTGATCACATAATGTTTGTTTATGCTTGGTGCCTGTACATTGCCTGAAACATAATGAGGACCCAATAAATATTTGCTGGATTCAATGATTTGTTTAACTGCTATTTATTGAATGCCTTGATATTTATCTGTCAGCCTTGAGATCGCAGTAGTAAACCACACAAAGTCTGTTCTCATTCAGCTTTGATTCTGCTGAATGAGCATATTAATTTCACATAGTGAAAGGACTATGAATAAATTAAACAAGGCAACATAATAGATGGTGACTAAAGTGTGGTGAAAAGGTACCCTAAGAGAAGGATAAAGAAGGATCTCTTTGAATTGAAAACAGTTGAACTTAGATCTGGATGATAAGAAAGAGCCAGCTACATGAAAATAGAGAAGAATGTTCAGGCAAAGGGGAAAGCAGAGCAAAAGGAAAAGAGATGAGCAAGTTTAGTATATGAGAAGATTGATGACATTAGAACGTAATGAGCAAGTAGAGCACACTCACGTGAGGTCAGAGAGGTCTGCAATTGCCAACTCAATGGGAAAGCCAGTGAATTCTTTTCTCTATTACATGACAACAGTGTCTTATATTTGCTTTCCCACAGCACACAGCATGAGCTTCACACCCAGTTGACATTGGGAAAAGTGTGTTAACCATTTATTAAGTGAATTTTGGATGCAAAAAACCTTTTTAAACAGTTTTATGTTCTTTTCATTTTTAATTATGTTTAATGGGATGATATTGATCAATCAGGGTACATAGGTTTAGAGAAAACATCTCCAAGTTATTTTGACATTTGATTATGTTGCATACCCATCACCCAAAGTCAAATTGTCTTCATCACCTTCTATCTGGTTTTCTTTGTTCCCCTCCTCTCCCCCCAACACCTCCCTCTCCTCTCTTTCCCCTTCCACCCCCATAGCCACCACACTCTTGTCCATGTCCCTGAGTCTCATTATTTTGTCCCACCTCTGTATGGAATCATATAGTTCTTAGTTTTTTCTAATTTACTTATTTCACTCAGTATAATGTTATCAAGGTCCATCCAGGTTGTTTAAATGATCTGATGTCACCATTTCTTATGGCTGAGTAGTATTCCATAGTATATATGTACTACATCTTCTTTATCCAATTATCTATTGAAGGGCTTTTTGGTTGTTTCCAGGTCTTGGCCACTGAACAATGATGCAATGAATATGGGGTTGCATGTGTCTTTACATACCAGTGTTTTTGAGTTTTGGGGGTATATACCTAGTAGAGAAATTGCTGGGTCATATGGTATTTCTATGCTTAATTTTTTGAGGAACCACCATACTTTCTTCCATAATGGTTGTACTACTTTACATTCCCACCAATAGTGGATGAGGGTTCTTTTTTCTCCACAGCCTCTCAAACACTTATTATTACCTGTCTTATTGATAATAGCTCATCTAACAGATATGAGGTGGTATCTCATTGTAGTTTTGATTTGAATTTCTTTAATAGCTAATGAAGATGAGCATCTTTTCATATATCTGTTGGCCATTTGTATTTCTTCCTGGGAGAAGTGTCTGTTCATGTCCTCTTCCCATTTTTTTATTGGATTGTTTGTTTGTTTGTTTGTTGTTGAGTTTTATGAGTTCTTTGTATATTTTGGATATTAGGCCTTTATCTGTGCTGTTGTTTGAAAATATCTTCTATTTAGTTTGCTGTCTGTTTTGCTGTCAGTTTCTCTTGCTGTGCAAAAGCTTCTTAGTCTGATGTGGTTCCCCCATTTATTTACCTTTGCCTTCACTTCACTTGCCTTTGGGGTCAAATTCATAAAGTACTCTTTATAACCAAGGTCCATGAGTTTAGTACCTATGTTTTCTTCTATGTAATTTATTATTTCAGGTCTTATATTTAGGTCTTTGATCCATTTTGAATTAATTTTAGTATAAGGGGACAAACTGTAGTCGAGTTTCATTCTTTTTTATGTGGCTTTCCAGTTTTCCCAGCACCATTTGTTGAAGAGGCTTTCTTTTCTCCATTGTATGTTGTTGGCCCCTTTATAAAATATTATTTGACACTATATATGTGGTTTTTCTTCTTAATACATGAATATTTTGTGTTAAGAGTATAGGTTCTGCAGTCAAACTGCTTGGATACAAACCCCTGATCAGTCCCTTTCTACTTGTGTCATCCTGTACAAATGGATCTCGGTTGCCCTTAGAAAACAGAAATGATGAGAACACCTACCCTATAGAATTGTCACAACAATTGAGTTTGCATGAGTAATTTAAAAACTGCTCAAAATAGTGCCTGGCACATAATAAGAATTTGATACATTTTAGCTCTTATTTTTATTTTTCTTATTCTTCTCAACAGTCTTACTTGGTACATTCTAGGGTTCTCATTTTATGCATAAGAAGACTAGTATTTGGAGGACTCAAGGAGCATACCCAGTATCATAGAGCTACCATGGCACCATTGAAATCTGAATCATGATCAACCCACTCCAGCCTTAGGGCAACTCACCCCTTCCTATACTACTGCAGGTCCAGGGAAGTCATTACTGCCCTGTGAGTCAGGGGGACAGTAATAATGGTGCTAATACCAGATAGGAGCAACACTATCAGACCAAACAGCTATGTGGTTTTACTCCCTGGGAATAGGGAAGCATGACTAGAGTGATTTCTCAAATCACATAGACCTTTGAGTCAGGCCTGGGAATAAATGTGGCCTGAATATTTGCTTTATGAGAGCCCTCACATCGGCCCACCACTTCCTCTGCCACCAGAAACACGCTGTGTCTGTACGGTCCGGATTGGGTTGTACAACAACACCACTCGCACTTTATAAAAAGCCACAGGGCAGCCACAGGAAAGGGAATTGGAGCTTTTGCAATTGGTACCAATATAGCTTAATATTTAATAGTTTTATAAACATGGGCTGGCTAAATAATCTAGTAGGCACTCAACAAATACCTAGAAGCTCGCTTACATGATACAAAAGTCTTGAACTTGACTACTAGCCACATCATCACTTTTAAAAACCACCTCTGTCTCCTCCTACCCCACCATCCTCATCCCTACACATGACAAATAAAGCCATTAATCAAAAGGCTTAAGAAGGTGAAAGAAGTATTTTTATCTTAACAGGAAGTTTTAAGTTCTCCAAATCTTAAGATTCTGACATAGTAAGTTTCTTTTGTATTAAGAAATTGTTTTAAAGAACTTATACACCGCATACCCCATAGCAAGGAAATATACTAGGATACTACAGAAATAATTCTTGATGCCAGTAAAAGCAAAATTGAGTAAGCCACAGAAGAAAAAAACTGTAGAAGTTATTTATTGGCTTGATGAGGTGTTTTCTTTTAGATTATTTTTAAATCTTAATTTTTATGTCAGGTATGTTAAAGTTATAATTTTACTGTAATCTTTGATAATTTTTTATTTTTCAAAGGATTTCCTTAATCATGTAATTTTCTCATTTATGGCTATTTTGGTGGGACAAATTTAGCAATTTCTATTAGCTCGAATCTTCAAAAGGCTGTGGTTTGCGTAGTAGTAACTGAAAGCTAATTTAAGTCAATTCAAATTTAAAAAGTAATGTTAACCAAAAAAATTGCTTTCACTTTTCTAAAGTGAAAATAACTAGGTTTTCTGGTCAAGAGGGTGACATAGGTAAACATGATACTTAAATCCTCCCACAACCACATCAAAACTACAGTCAAGCCTGACCAGGCAGTGGTGCAGTGGATAGAGAATTGGACTGGGATGTGGAAGACCTAGGTTTCAGACCCCGAGGTCGCCAGCTTAAGTGCGGGCTCATCTGCTTGAGCAAAAGCTCAACAGCTTGGACCCAAGGTTGCTGGCTCAAGCAAGGGTTTACTCGGTCTGCTGAAGGCCCGCGGTCAAGGTACATATGAGAAAGCAATCAATGAACAACTGAGGTGTCTCAACGAAAAACTGATGATTGATGCTTCTCATCTCTTTCTGTTCCTCTCTGTCTGTCCCAATCTGTCCCTCTCTCTGACTCTCTATCTGTCCCTGTTAAAAACAAACAAACAGACAAAAAGCTACAGCCAAACTACAGAACCATTATTCAGAACCACCTGAAATTTAGCTGAACAGATAGATGTCCTAGAACGAAGGATATAAAAAAGCCACATCAAGACTAGTAGGAGGGCAGAGACCAGGACCGGGCTAGTCCCATACCCACACATGGTGGATAAAAATCAGGAGGAAAATCTTAGCAGCAGAGGTCCCTGCTGAGGATTGAGGGGTAACACAACACCAGGCCCCCAACCCAGGGTCCCAGCTCCAGGAGGAAAAGTCCCCACAACTTCTGGCTGTGAAACCAGTGGGAATTTAGGCTCAGTGAGACAGAGGGCCTCTGTAGCACCAGGCATTTCTGTTAAAGGGTTCGCTCGTGGACCTACTCAGACTTAATTATTCTGAGGTACAGCAATAGAGCCGGGCAGATGGAGAGAAACTGAATTATTTGGCATCAGAGTGAGGGCTTGAGGGCAGCTTTTTTCCAGAGAGAAGTGCTGCCAGAGGCCATTGTTCCTTTTCTGAGCCCTTCCCCACAGAGTTCGCAGGCAGGTGTCACATCTGAGACTACATACATCAGCCTGGCTCCAGCTGCTTAACCGACCTTGGTGATTCTCTAAGTCCCCACCGCACCAGACCTGTTGCCAGTGGCTGCCCTGTCTTGGCTCATGCTGCAGACTTTTCTAAAATCTCTCAAACAAGCAGCGTCTTGTCTCAGCGTGACACATCCCTCTTGTTAAGTGGCCCCAGGCCTGGCACTTATGACAGCCGGCTTTGGTTTGCAGTTTGGCCACTCCTGGGCACCTCCAAACCCAGTACACATTGCAGCCATCTGAAGACCTCTTTGTACCTCATGCCAATTGATCCCAGGTAGAAAACAGGTGGTGGATGACCTTGGCCAGTACAGCTGTTAGACAGCTTCAGGCCATGCTGGGTGGTTGGGAAGGTTATGTGACTGGACCCTACAGAACACCTACTATATAAGGCTATCTAATAAGTCTGGGTGACATAGCAACTCTACCTAATACATAGAAACAAACACAGGAAGGCTCCCACGACTAGCAGCTGAAGTTCAGAGGGACATCTCAGCTGCAGGGAGGTTTGCCCAGAGGTATGGGTCCTAAGCCCAAGGCCAGGTGCCCCACTCTAGAACACCAGTGCCTAGAAGAGATGACCACATAGCAGTTGACAATGAAAAGAGGTGAGGTTTTTGTCTGTGAGAAAGAGACAGGAGGGATGCAGGCATCCTCTTAAATAAGGTGACCAACTTTTTTACCATGAAAAGGAGGACAAAAATAAATTGAAGAAAACAATATCATAAATAAAAGAAACATTTTATTCATTGCAACAAGAATACACTATAATATGATAAATGCATAATAAAAACATTTGTAATATTTTATATTGTAATTATGCCTACATGCCTATTATTTTTTAATAATAATGGAAAAAGTACTCATTTAGTAAAACTAAATATCAAGCAAAACCACTAATTTGGAGTGATATTTGGGTGTATTTATCATTTTCTAATTAAAAATGTCAGTTTTGTGCAACTATTTAATCAAAATGCATTATTAATAGATATGATTTGAGGTTAGATTTCCACTTTAAAACTAAAATTTTGGGAAAATACTTGTAAATAAAATTATACATATTTGGAAATTATTAAATAAATAATAAATTAATAAAATGTAAATTGTGCTTACCTGTCTATGATTGAATATTCACTGAGAAAGAAATAATCATGAGTCTACAATGTTGTATGTGCCATGTTGTGTTTCAGTAAGAAGTACACAAAGCCATTTGCATGTTCGGTATATCACACGCTCTCTCAAGGTCTCCCATGCGGAGCGCATGTGTCTCATAATCGCGTCTCACTGCACTGTACTGATCCTTGATGAATTGTCATGTCAAATACAAATATGTCACATCACACACAATGGATCAACTCTGCATCAATCAAATACGGACATTTACAGATTAATCTTCTAATATCAAAAATGAGGACATGTAGGAGGACACTTTTTGAGGGAGGACAAAACTTACAAAAGGACTGTCCTCCCTAAAGGAGAATGATGGGTCACCTTATCTTAAAGGGCCAGTGCAGAAAATCTTGTTCACAGCCACCTACCCAGGGCTCCAGTGGAGGAAGAGCTGAGAGGACTAGAGTCAGGAAAAATGAGTGGGAGATTAGAGGACCCAGAGAGACAAACAGTGGGGAAACAGCCACCAAGACCAATCATTCTTTCTTGCAGTCATTATCTTTCTTGGGTGAAGTAAATGCAGCTGTGAGGCATCAGCCTGAGGGAAAGCAACTGCCCTACATTCATGAATTTTTCTTTCCCCACATTATGGAGATAGGACCCTTATGATGAGTATGTAACCTTGACCAGAAGGCAAAAGAAGCTGAAAAGACTCATGGGGTAAAAGTGACTCAGTTGTCTGGTATTGAGGCCAAAGCTATTCCCTCCACTTTCCTGAGAATATGACTGGTGTTTCTGCCTCATAGGAGGTTCAATAGAAACTATATGGACTGTGGGCAGACCAAATCTCTGGGTTTCAGAGGCCACACCCATGGACTCTTAATGGCCACATCCTACTGAGGTCTGTGAAAAAATTCAGAACAGACTGACTCCTGAGACCCTGGGGTGGGAGCCACACCCACCATCTTTCTTGATGCCTGATTAACCCCAGGCTCTAGACTCTACCAGAGGCTGAGCCCAACAAGCATCCAGTAGACAAAAGCAGAAGAAGCAAAGCTCAAGGAAGCTTGGGTCTTTTGCTGACTTGCCCCCCAGGCCTGAGGCTGGTAAAAGCCAGCTTAGGTGTGCACGTGGGCCCAGCAAAGGCAGCTACAATCTCTGGATCAGTTACAGCTCCAAAAAGGTTGCTGAGGGCCAGTCACAGGCAGTGTCCTGCACTGATCTACACCTAGTTTCCTCCTAAGAGACCCATAACCATCTAGTGGCCAGCTACAGAAAACAGCAGAGCAAGATCCAACTATTATTACTAGCAGCATTCCAAAGGGAAAACTCATCAGGCACAGAACCAAGCAGAGGCAAATCCCACTTTCTATGATCAGCACCTGCACAGCAGCTTACATGCATTGGATGAGTTAGAGACTCACAATCAGCCAGCCCAATACCTTGCCCCACTGGGCTACGTGTCAGAGTAAAGAATGAGAGCCTTAGAGGTCAAGCATTCAAAGTGTGATTTTCTTTGGGATTATTGTTGGGACTGGTCAAGGGATTTAGCCACCTCCTGGGAGAAAGGCCACAATCAGCCTCATTGGAAGACTCTCTCAATCTTTCTCACAGAGACCAGGGGCCCCTCTGCTGAAAGAACTTCTGCAGAGGAGACTATCTGCCCCACCCAACCTAAATCTGCTGCTCACCTTGCTGAGGAAAAATAAAATTGGAGTATCCAGCAGTGGCTGAGGGATGAGGCTCTGGAATAGCGGCCACTTTCCTCATATGGAACTCCTGAACAACAAACCCCCCTAAGTAGGGGATCCCACTAACGTTGTCCTCCTAATCTCAGTTGCCTTAACCCATCAAGCTTGCAACCTGTGGATGGGTTGGTGGATTGAGGCCAGTTTGAACCCACTCTATAGTCTTTTTATAGAAGACTCTGCAGGAAGGCCAGGCAGCTGCAAGAAGAGGTAGAACAGGTTAAAAATTGGAGGAAAATCTTAAGAAATGTGAGCCCTTTTACGGAATTGCTATCAACTCTAAGCAGGAAAATGTTGATCCCACACACACTTAGCCACAGAAAAGACAGAGACAAATAGCAAACAGTGTTAGCTCAAGACAGGTAGCCCACTGTGAGTTACAAACAATGTCTGACATCAACCTGTACCCAAACCCTGCCCAAGAAGACCCAGAACTAATAAAACCAGTAGTGGGTGGCAGAGTGCACCAATATTAGACTCAAGTAGCCACACAAGCAGCACATCCAAAGTAGGAGTCCAACAGGCACCAGACACTGCTGAGAATAACTATGCCCCAGAGGACATTGTACAGCATCTAATGCTCATGATCAAGACTGACCCTCAGATAGCCAGCCTGAAAGAATAACTCCACCCACAAAAGGGCCAACAGCATTCAAGACTAATATACAACAAGAAGAAAAATATAACCCTCAAAAAACATTCATAGAGTGAGGAGCTCAGGTGGCCTGGAGGTTATTACCACTCAGTGCACCTTTCTCATAAAGATGTCACAACAAATTTTGGAATCAGAGCAGAGCTACCCAATACACAGACATGATGGAAAGACAAAGAAATATGCCTCATATGAATCAACAAAAGAAATCCTCAGAAAATGAATTATTTTTATTTTTATTTTTATTTTTTTTATTTTATTCATTTTAGAGAGGAGATACAGAGTGAGAGAGAGAGAGAGAGAGAGAAAGAGAGAAAGGGGGAAGGAGCTGGAAGCATCAACTCCCATGTGCCTTGACCGAACCAGTGCAGGGTTTTGAACTGGTGACCTCAGTGTTCCCAGGTTGACGCTTTATCCACTGCGCCACCACAGGTCAGGCAGAAAATGAATTAAATAAAATGGAAACAACCAAACTACCAGACGCAGAGTTTAAAACAATGATTATAAAGATATTCAACAATCTTACTGTAAGAATGGATGATCTCAGTGAGAACTTAAACAAAGATAGAGTAAGCATTAAAAAGGACAGTGAAACCATAAAGAAGAACCAATCAGAAATGGTGATACAATATCTAAAATGAAGACTGAACTAGAAAGAATCAATAGCAGGTTGAATAAAGCAGGGGATCAAATCAGAGATTTAGAGGACAAGATAAACATAAGCACAGAAGCAAACCAGCAAAAAGAAAAGAAGCTCAAGAAGGCTGAGGAAACTCTAAGAGATTTCTGTGACAAGATGAAGCAAAATAACATCTGCATCACAGGGGTTTCTGAATGAGAAGAGAATGAACAAGGGATAGAAAACCTGTTTGAACACATCATAGCTGAAAACTTCTCTAAAATGATGAAGGAAAAAGTCACACAAGTTCAGGAAGCACAGAGAGTCCTATTAAAGATGAACTCAAGGAGGACTACATACTGAAACATCATAATTAATATGCCACAGATAAGAGACAAAGAAACAATACTAAAAGCAGCAAGGGAAAAGCAATTAATTATTTGCAAAACATCCTCCATACAGCTGATATCTGTCTTCTCAATAGAAACACTGCAGGCCAGAAAGGATTCACAAGAAATATTCAAATGATTCAAAACAAGAACTTAAAACCAAGACTACTCTATCCAGCAAAGCTATCATTCAAAATTAAAGGAGAAATAAAGAGCTTCCCAGACAAAAAAAAAAGCTTCAAGGAGTTCATTACCAACACACCAACCAATATAGCAAGAAATTTTAAAAGGCCTGCTATAAGAATAAAAAAAAATTAATCAAGAGAAATAGGATTATAGGTTTAAAGAATAAAATGGCAGTAAATAAGTACATATCAATAATAACCTTAAAAGTAAATGGATTAAATGCTCCAATAAAAGTCATAGGGTAGCTAAATTGAAAAGAAAACAAGAACCATGTATGTGCTGTCTACAAGAAACCTATCTCAGAACAAAAAATACACATAGACTGAAAATGAAGAGATATAAAAACAGTATCTCATGCAAATGGAAAGGAGAAAAAATCTGGAGTGGCAATACTTTTATCTGACAAAATAGTCTTTAAAACAAAGGTTATAATAAGAGACAAAGAAGTTCACTATGTAATGATAAAGCAAGCAACCCAACAAGAGAATATAGCCATTGTAAATATTTATGCACCCAATATAGGAGCACCCAAATATATAAAGCACATTTTGATGGACATAAAGGGAGAGATCAATAGCGATACAATAATAGTAAGGGATTTTAACTCCCCTCTGACATCAATAGATAAATCCCCCAGACAGAAAATGAACAAAGAAACAGTAGCCTTAAATGATACACTAGACTAGATGGATTTAATTGATATCTCTTCAGAACATTTTACTCGGAAGCAGCAGAATGTATATTCTTTTCCTGTGCATATGGTACTTCTTCTTAGACCACATGTTAGGACACAAAACAAGTCTCAATAAATTTATGAAGATTGAAATCAAATCAAGCATCTTCTTTAACCACAATGACATGAAACTAAAAATCAACTATAGCCTGATCTGTGGTGCTGCAGTAGATAAATTGTTGACATGGAATGCTGAGGTCACCAATTTGAAACCCTGGGCTTACCTGGTCAAGGCACATACAGGAAGCAACTACCATGAGTTGATACATCCTGGTTCTCCCCTCTCTTTCTCTCTCTTTCATTCTCTCTTAAAAATCAATAAATAAAAATCTAAAAAATATATAAGAAATAAAAAAAATAAACTTAAAAAATCCCTAAATAAATAAATAAATAAACTACAATAGAAAAACTGAAAAACACTTATATATTTGGAGGCTAAATAGCATGCTATCTAATAATGAATAGGTTAACCATAAGATCAAGAAATAAATTAAAAACTGTGCTTAAAACAAATGAAAAAGAACATATAACAAACAAAATCTATGGAATGCTGAGAGAGAAAGCAGTCCTAAGAGTAAAGTTCATAGCATTATAAGCATAGCTCAAGAAGCAAGAAAAATCTCAAATAGACAAACAAAAAATCCCAGAGGAAGTACAAAGAAGTAAATAATAAAGATCAGAATAAAAATAAATGACATAGAGGCTAAAAAAAATACAGAAGATCAATGAAACCAAGAACTGTTTCTTTGAAATGGTAAATAAGATGGAAGAGCCATTAACCAGCCTCATCAAGAAAAAAAGTGAGAGGACCCAAATAAATAAAATTAAAAATGAAATAGGAGAAGTAACAAAAATAATATTTACATCACAGAAATACAAAGGATTGTAAGAAAATCTGGGAGAAATGAATAAATTCCTAAAAACATACAATCTTCCAAAACTCAGTCTGGAAGAATTAGAAAACCTGAGCAAACTGACTACAACAAATTATTTTAAAACAGCTATCAAAAAACTTCCAGAAAATAAAATACTGGATTGGATTGCTTCACAAGCGAATTTTACCAAATACTCAAAGAAGAACTAAACTTATTCTCAAACTATTCCAAAAAGTTCAAGATAAGGGAAGACTTCCAAGCCATAAAGTCTCATCTAAAAAACTTCTAGACCTGCTAAATAAATTTGGTAAAGTGCCAGGATACAAAATTAATATTAAAAATCAGTGGCATTCTATAACTAATAATTAACTGTGAGAAAGAGAAATTAAGGAAACAATATGGGGCCTGTATTGTCCTAATTCCAAAACCAGGTAAAGACATGATAACAAAAGAAAACTATAAGCCCGGGCTGATTGGCTCAGTGGTAGAGCACCGGCCCGGCATGTGGAAGTTCCAGGTTCGATGCCCTGCCAGGGCACAGAGAAGAGGCACCCATCTGCTTCTCCATCCTTCCCCCCTCTCCTTTCTCTCTATCTCTTTCTCCCTTCCCCTCCCACAACACAGGCTCCATTGGAGCAAAGTTGGCCCAGGCACTGAGGATGGCTCCATGGCCTCTGCCTCAGGCCCTAGAATGGCTCCAGTTGCAACAGAGCAACACTCCAGATGGGCAGAGCATCACCCCCTAGTGTGCATGCCGGGTGGATTCCAGTCGGGTGCATGCTGGAGTCTGTCCATCTGCCTCCCTGCTTCTCACTTCAGAAAAATAAAAAAATTTAAGAAAAGAAGAAAAACTATACGTCAATATCCCTGATGAACACAGATGCTAAAATTCTCAACAAAATATTAGCCAACTGAATGCAGCAATACATTAAAAAGGTCATACTTTTATTAAAAAAAAAAAAAAGCCTGACCTGTGGTGGTGCAGTGGGTAAAGTGTCAACCTGGAATTCTGAAGTTGCTGGTTCAAAACCCTGGTATTGCCTGATCAAGTCACATGTAGGAGTTGATGCTTCCTTCTCTTCCCTCCTTCTCTCTCTCTCTCTATCTCCCTCTCTCTAAAAATGAATAAATAAAATCTAAAACAAAAGTTCTTTTTTTAAACAAAGATCATACACCATGATCAAGTGGAATTTATTCCAGGGAGTCAAGGCTGGTACAATATGCACAAATCAATAAATGTGACTTATCACATAAACAAAATGAAGGATAAAAATAACATGAATAATCATATCCAATAGATTCAGAAAAAGCATTTGATAAAATCTAGCACCCATTTATGAGCCAAACTCTCAGAAAAGTGAGAACAGAGAGAACATACCTCAACATAATAAAGGTCATATATGACAAACCTACAGCCAACATCATACTCAGTGGGCAAAAATGAAAAGCAATCCCCATAAGATCAGAAACAAGACAGGGGTATCCCCTTTCACCACTCTTTTCAATATAGTAATGAAAGTACTAGCCATAGCAATGAGACAAGAAGAAGAAATAAAAGGCATCCAAATTGAAAAGGACGAAGTAAAATGGTCATTATTTGCTGATGACATAATACTGTGCATAGAAAATCCTAAAGTCTCAGCTAAATAGCTACAAGACTTGACAAATAAATTTGGTAAAGTGCCAGGATACAAAATTAATATTTAAAAATTAGTGGCATTCTGTACACTAATAATTAACTGTGAGAAAGAGAAATTAAGGAAACAATCCCCTTTACTATTGCAACAAAAAATATAAAGTACCTAGGAGTAAATTTTACCAAGGAGGTAAGAGACTTGTACTTGGAAAATTATTAGACATTGTAAAAAGAAATCTAGGAAGACACAAACAAGAAATCTAGGAAGACAGGATATATGGAAGCATATACTGTGTTCATTGGTAAGAAGAATTTACATCATTAAAATGTCCACACTACCCAAAACAATCTACAGATTCAATGCAATCTCTATCAAAATACCAATGGTATACTTCACAGATCTAGAATAAATATTCCAACATTTTTATGAAACAAAAAATAACCCAAATAACCTCAGAAAACTTGAAAATAAATAATAAAGTGAGAGGCATCACATTTCCTGATATTAAGCTATACTATAAAGACTTTGTAATCCAAACAGCCTGATACTGGCATGAAAACAGGCATACAGATCAATAGAAGAGAAGTGAGAACCCAGAAATAAAACCAAGCCTTTACGATCAATTAATATTTGACAAAGAAAGCAAGAGTATACAATGGAGTAAGACTGTCTCTTTAATAAATGGTGTGTGTGTGTGTGGGGGGGAAATTGGACAGGTACATGCAAAAAAAAGAAACTAGACCACCAACGTAAACCATTCACAAAAATTAACTCAAAATGGATAAAGGACTTAAATGTAAGTCATGAAAGCATAAAAGTCTCAGAAGAAAATATCGGCAATAGACTTTACTGGGGAAAATTTTTTCTTTTTCATTTTATGTTGTATGAGGTTTTAGAACTTTTTCTATATATGGCTGCATCACTGATTATAAATCTGAAATCCATTTTTTGGTGCATGCTCCAGTTTTTATGCAATTTTAATTTCTATTTTTTACAGTTAATGGCATACATTGGTTTTAAAATGGAGTTAAAGGGCAACAACTCTTGCACTGAACATAACCACAAGGCAATTAATGTTTTACAAACATCACTTTGACATAATTGTAGTTGTTTTTAAATGCAAAAAAAATTATTTCCTGATAAAAACACCCTCTTACTTTGTTTTAAGATTGAATCATGGCTTCTTCGAGTAGGCATAAATGTAAGAATAGTCCTGACACCTTCTGGTATATATGTGGCTGTTACACACTTCAACGTCAAAGGTGCAATATTTTATTGTTTTTGACACGTGCATATATTGCCTATTTTCAAGGTCCCCTTGGCAATCAAGACAAGAATTGGGCTCCTCATATGTGTGTCATAATTGTGAGGAAATGCTTCATGACTGGACAAAAGAAAAATGTAAAGGAATGCCTTTTGGTATTCCCATGTTTTGGCATGAACCTAAGGATCACAGCAGTGACTGTTATTTCTGTCTGATCCATACAAAGGGCATCGGCAAGAAAAAACAGCACATGATCGCATATTCTAATATTCCTTCAGCAATATGACCCATCCCACACTCGGAGACACTCCCGGTTCCAGTTTTCAATAGTTTTATTTCTTCTAAGGACAAAGAAAGTGAACATGGTGATCAAGTGTATTTTCATAAGATGCATGAGGAAATGGTTGTAGAATCTGAAGGGTCTTCTTCTGATGCCAAGCAGTCATTAACCCCTCAGCAGTTTAGCCAACCCGAATTGAATGACTTAGTGAGAGATTTGGGTCTATCAAAGAAAGCAGCTGAGTTATTAGCCTCCAGGTTTCAAGAAAAGAATGTACTTCACTGGTCAGCTAAAGTATCCCATTTCAGGAAGTGTAACAGATTTTTGTGGACTTTTTTCCCAAAGACAAACACTTTGTTTACTGTCATAATATCAGTAGCCTTCTCAGCCAGCTAGGTGTTACCACTTACAGTCCAACACAATGGTGGCTATTTCTTGACAGCTCTAAACGGAGTCTGAAATGTGTTCTCCTACACAACGGTAATGTTTATGCAGTGGTTCCAACTGGTTATTCAACTCATTTGCGAAAGGATTATAATGACATAAAATTGTCCTTTACTATCTGAAGTATAAGAAGCATAACTGGATCATTTGTTTGGAACATAAAATGGTAATTTTCTGCTAGGACAACAGAGATGTTTTACAAAGTATCCTTGCTTTCTGTGTTTGTGGGACAGCTGAGCTTGGGAGAAACACTGGACACAGAAGGAGTGGCTGAAACGTGAAGCTCTGGAAGTAGGGATGCAAAATATTGTGAAAATACCTGTACTTAATTGAGACAGGATCATTTTTCCCCCACTTCACATCAAACTTGACTTAATGAAGCAGTTTGTCCAGGCTTTGAATAGAGAAAGTGAATGCTTTCAACATATTCTTTCTGCTTTTCCTGCCTTGTCTTTTGAGAAGATAAAAGCAGGTGTATACAATTGACCTCAAATTCAAACCCCCATATGTAACAAAGAATTTGCCAGGAAGATGAATAAGGAGGAGAAGGCAGCATGGCAGTCTTTTGTGGCAGTTACAAAGAACTTTCTGGGCAACAAAAATGCAGAAAACTATGAACTTCTGGTTCAAAGAATGCTGTTGGCTTTCCACAACATTGGATATAACATGAACATTAAGATTCACTTCCTGAACAGTCACCTTGATAAGATTCCCGAAAATCTTGGCACTCTTAGTGATGAGCAGACTACTGCTGGATCATCAAACAAGATTGTCCTCAACAAGTACACAAACACATGAAATACAAATGCAAATTTTTGCCTCAATAGAATTTAAATAAGTTTTGCACAAATTTTGATTAAAATGTGTTTTAATATGTTCTATTTCAAAATTGTAGACAAATTCTGATGCTGTTATATCTTTTAGTGTATTAGTGTATTTACTGCATTCTATACATTATTATATTTTCACAAAGATGATGCCCAAGAAGACATTCTACTTCATTATGTTAAACTAAATGTTGAAAATTGTACAATAAGATGAAAACCTAAAATATTGAATTATAAACTGTAGCTTACTGAGTAAAACTAATGTCAGATTTGAGATGATTAGCACATTCAAATTAGGTAAGAACAATTGTTTTTGTGGATGCAACAAAAATTTTGTTCCCCAATTCTGTCAGAGATCTTTTGCAGTAATATTTTTTGCTGATTTAGCTCCTAGGGCAAGTGAAATAAAGGACAAAATAAGCAAATGGGACCATGTCAAACTAAAAAGCTTTTGCACAGCAAAGGACACCATTAATGAAATAAAAAGACAACCTACTCTATGGGAGAACATATTCACTGATACATCTGATAAATGGTTAATAACCTAAATCTGTAAAGAACTTTTGAAACTCAGCACCAGGAAGACAAACACTCCAATTAAAAAATGAGCAAAAGACCTGAATAGACACTTTTCTTAAGAGGACACAGGGATGACCAACAGGCATAGGAAGAAATGCTCAATGTCACTAATTATTTTAAAAAATGCAAATTAAATAAACACAATAAACTGAAGGAACAAAATTAAAATAGAGTCAGAGTTACGGAGAATAGAATGGTTTTCACTAACAAATCAATAAACAAAAAGTGCTGGAGAAGGTGTGGAGAAAAGGGAACCCTCCTGCACTGCTAGTGGGAATGCAGACTGGTGCAGCCACTGTGGAAAAGAGTATGGCATTATTAAAAGTGGAACTGCCTTACAACCTATTTATCCCACTTCTAGGAATATATTTTAAGAATCCCAAAACACTAATTCAAAAGATAATATTCACCCCCATGTTCTTTGCACCATTGTTTACAATAGCCAAGATATGGAAACAACCCAAGTGTCTATCAGTGGATGAGCTGATAAAAAAAAAAAAAAAAAAAAAAGCATTGGTACATTGACACAATGCAATACTATGTGGACATAAAAAAGAAGAAAATCTTACCTTTTGTGACAGCATGGATGAACATGGAGATTATTATGCTAAGTGAAATAAACCAGGCTGAGAAAGATAAATACCATAAAATCTCACTTATATGTGGAATCTAATGAACACAATAAACTGAGGAACAAAAAAGAAACAGAGGCAGGGTCACAGGGAACAATGGACAGCTGTCAGAGGAAAGAGAAAAAAGTGGACTGGATGAAAGAATGGGAAGGGATTAGCCAAAAACATATATACATTGCACATATATACAGACAACAGGGTAGCAATGACCAGAGTGAAGGAAGGGTGTAGATGTGTGTGTGTGGGGGGGGGAGAAACTTGGTGTTAAAAGAGACTTTGCATAGGGCATGGGGGGCACTATGTGGTTTGTAGAGGGTGTTATATTGAGTAGAACACTTGAAACCATGTCAACACAATAAATTAAAATGAAAAATAAAGCATTCCCTCATCAGCAAAACAACACAGAATAAGTGCTGGCGAGGATGCAGAGAAAACGGAGCCCTTCTGCACTGCTGGTGGGAATGTAGACTGGTGCAGCCACTATGAAAAACAGTTTGGAGATTCCTCAAAAAATTAAAAGTCGAACTGCCTTTTGACCCGGCTATCCCACTTATAGAAATATACCCTAAGACCACCATAGCACTGTTCGAAAAGAAGAATGCGCCCCCATGATCGTGACAGCATTGTTCACAGTGGCGAAGATCTGGAAACAGCCCAAGTGTCCATCAGAAGACGAGTGGATTAAAAAGCTTTGGTACATATATACTATGGAATACTACTCAGCCATAAGAAATGATGACATCGGATCATTTACAACCAAAATGGATGGACCTTGATAACATTATACGAGTGAAATAAGTAAATCAGAAAAAAAAACTGAGAACAGCATGATTTCATACATAGGTGGGACATAAAAGTGAGACTATGAGACATGGACAAGACTGTGGTGGTTACGGGGTGGTGGGAGGGAGGGGAGGGTGGGAAAGGGAGAAGGGGAGTGGCACAGGGAAAACCAGACAGAAGGTGACAGAGGACAATTTGACTTTGGGTGATGGGTATGCAACACAATTGAATGATAAGATAATCTGGAGATGTTTTCATTGTACATATGTACCCTGATTTATTGGTGTCACCCCATTAAAGTTAATAAAAAAAATTAAAAATAAAGCAAAAAACCTATTAAGAAAAAATATAACTACATTTTCCCCCTGAGTTCTATACTTCTTGTTAATTATGAAAGTGACAACAAAACATGTTGATATAATAAATTTGGTTTTCAAAATAGGATTTTTCAAAAACTAGATCATAGTCCATTAAAAGGTCATACAAGTAAATTAGTAAGTCAAAAATAGCATTCTTTTCTGTAAAGAGAATAGATAGGATAAAAACAATCAGAATGTATTGCAGTTGGTAAGTATAGTGTTGCAAAATATTTCTTTCAATTATTTACATGGATATGTGTGTCTATTTATTGGTTTTAAATAAGTTGTAATGTGAAATGTATATTTTTCTGTGAATTAGTGTAAAAGTGTTCGAAAACCCCTAAAGAATATACTGAATTTAACATTATCTTCTTCCCTCTCTTTTATACCCTTTAAACCTATAGCTCAGGGGTCGGGAACCTTCTTGGCTGAGAGAGCCATGAATGCCACATATTTTAAAATGTAATTCCGTGAGAGCCATACAATATGTTTAACACTAAATACAAGTAAATATGTGCATTTTATGTAAGACCAACACTTTTAAAGTACAATAAGTCTCTGAATTCTTTTTAATAATGTTGTTATGCTGTTGCTAACCAATGATGAATAAAGTATTTCTTACCATTAATATGACTTCTGGTGCTGCATGGTTTTGCTGATGGCTTTGTAGTCTGGTTGATACGTGGTGAGGTTAAGCTTCATGCAGACGTGGAGACTTCCATCCGTTAAACGTGATCGTAGGTAGTCTTAACGTTCTTTAGATGTGAGAAAGACTGGTCACATGCATACGTAGAGCCAAACATTGTCAGTACAGCAATACTCACATGCTGCAGTGTGTGGTATGTGACGGGAAGTGTGTTTCAAGTTTTGACAATCAGCTGGTCTGCAGGTTGAAGTTTTTTCATTTTTCCCCACTTGTGTTTGTTCGCCAACTCTGCTTGCTGTCATGCAAGTCTTTCCAAATCTTCTTTCAGTGACTTGAACTTATTCACCCACATGTCTGAGGCCTTCAGGTCAGCAGCTTGTAGCTCACAATCTCTGATGGAGACACCGAGGATGAAACCCAAGTTGGTGCTATCCAATGCACACTCGTGTGGATGGGTGATGAACTTAAAAAGACAAGTGTGCTCATGAAATTCTCCAAAGCACGCTTTGAATGACTGCAGGAGATTAGATATGAAGCCCACTAGCTGCTGGAGATCAAGATGTTGAGCAGGGTCACTTGCTGTGCATGCATCTTTAAACTCCCCCAGTTTTTCAAAGTGTAGTAAATGACCTGTTTCAATGTCAGTGATGAAGAGTTCCAGCTTGTTTTCAAATGCAAACACTGCTTGTTGAAGGGATAAGACTGTATTTCCAACATCTTGCATTTTCACATTGAGCTGGTTCAAATATTCAGTCACGTCCACGAGATAGTAGAACTTCAGGAGCCACTCAGTGTTAGCTAACTCAGGATGTTCGGTGTTTTTCATTTCAAGAAAAGTCCGGATTTTGCTCAGACAAGTCGCGAAACGTCTGAGCACCTTCCCTCTTGACAACCAATGCACATTGTATGCAGAAGCAGACCAGGATAATTATTCCCAACTTCATTCAGCAGTTTTTTAAACTGGCAATCATTTAAAGCTCAGGCAACAATAAAGTTCACCACCCGAATGACCAGTGACATCACCTCACGAAGCTTCTTGCCACACATCTGAGCACAAAGTGCCACCTGATATAGGATGCAGTGAAAACTTAGGATGGGTCTCTTTTCATGTTCACAAAGAAGTGCTACGAATCCTCTGTTTTTTCCCACCATGCACAGAGCACCATCAGTACACACCGAAATAAGTTTATCCATCAGTAGATTTTTTTCTTTAGCGAACTCAGTGAAAAACTTGAATAAATCCTCCCCTCTTGTTATCTCTTTCACAGGCAAAACAGTAAGACTTTCCTCACATAGTGTGTCACCGACAGCATACCTTACAATCAGGCTGAACTGGGATAAATGGTTTACGTCTGTTGACTTATCCAAAGCGAGACAAAAGAATGGTGCTGCATTTATGTCCTTCACTTGCATTGCCTATATTTGATTTGCCATCATGATGGTACGATCGTAAACAGTTCTTACTGACAGAGGCATGTCTTTTATTCGTTTATCTTGTCTTTATCCGAAAAGTCATCAAAAAGTTCATTGGCAACATCAAGCATGAATGTTTTGGCATACTCCCCATCTGTGAATGGGTTTCTGTTTCTCACTATTGCTAAAGCACCAGCAAAGGTAGCTGAATTCCAGTCACCTTGTTGGGTCCAAACACAGAGTTCCTGCTGACTAACTTGCACTCTGCACAGTAGTTCTTGACATGCTTTCTTCCTGCTGTCCCCCGCTGGATATTCAATGCAAATGTAGTATGGCATATGTCGAAGTGCTGCTTTATATTTGACCATTTCATCGATGCAATTTTACCATTGCATATTAGGCACACTGCAGAACCTGCTCTCTTCACAAAGGCAAATTCCTCTGTTCATTCCTGCTGAAAAGTATGATACTCTTCATCTTCTGTTTTTTAGCCATCTTCTTCATCAAAAGGGCTTCTGCAATTAGCTAGCTGACTACTTGATTAAAAGGAGGGAAGTTTACTTCCTAACCTCACAACGCCCCGTGTACATTATGCATTAACCAATAAAAATTTGGTGGTGTCCCATAGGACAACTGTGATTAGTTCCAGCCACCTGCAACCATGAACATGAGCGGTAGGAAATAAATGGATTGTAATACATGAGAATGTTTTATATTTTTAATGTTATTATTTTTTTATTAATGATTTGTCTGTGAGCCAGATGCAGCCATTGAAAGAGCCACATCTGGCTTGTGAGCCATAGGTTCCCTACCCCTGCAATAGCTTAGTAAGGTCAACAAATATTACTTGAATGTCTATATGCAAACTGACATTTTTGCTTATGACCCAGTACTGCAAATAACTTAAGAAAGATTCATTCATGTTTGTCATCCACAGGGAATTTAACACGTATCAAAATGAAAAGGATATCTGCTTGACTAGATGGTGGTGCAGTGGATAGGGATTCAAACTGGGATGTGGAGGACCCATGTTTGAAACCCTGAGGTTGCCAGCTTGAGCGTGGGTTCATCTGGTTTGAGCAAGGCTCACCAGCTTGAGCCCAAGGTTGCTTGCTTGAGCAAGGGGCCACTCACTCTGCTATAACCCTCCCCCCCTCCATCAAGGCACATATGAGAAAGAAATCAATGAATAACTAAGGTGCTGCAACAAATGATTGATGCTTCTCATCTCTCTCCTTTCCTGTCTGTCTGTCCCTATCTGTCTCTCTCTCTGTCTCTATCACAAAGAAAAAAAATGAAAAAGGTATCCAAGTGAATTTCCAGTACACACACAAAAATAAATTAACTAAAAATGCCATTGTTTAAACATACTGGTTGTTATTTATAATAACTCTTTGGAAACTTGAAACTAAAAAGTACTTCCTTTGCCTTTTCTTTCCCTTTTCCATCCTGTGCACACACTGATAACTTATTACGAGACAAGGAGGATATAAGTTATAACAGAATTTTTATTCAAGAAAAAAATGTTTGTTTGAGAAGAAATGTCAAATAAAAATTACACAGATTCAATATTTTAAGCAGTGTATGCTTTCCTAAGCTTGACAATGTCTCTTTTGACATAATTTCCCAATTTATATAAATACTATGACCTTTTACAATTATTTACAAATTATTTTCAGTTTAATTCCATTTCAATTACATAGAATCACTACCATAAGCTTTTAAACTTTTTCCGTTAAGTCTGTAGCTTAGAGCAATACCTAAACTCACTGATTTCATAAGATTTTGCATTTGTAGGAAAAGACTTTGCTCAAAAAGAATAGCATGTAAGTCAAATAGTTAAAACTTTTAAATCAGTTTAATTTTGAAAATTTTGAATGATTTTAGGTGCCTTAAATACATTAGGAATATATCTAGCATAGAGTAAGCTCTCCATAAATGTTGATTAAATGGCATGTTTGAAGAATTAATGAATTAAATAATCAAGCAATAGAAATTAATATAGTTAAAACATAGTGAGCACTTGCTATGTGCCAGGAAGTGAGTTAAGTACTTTACTGTCGTTATCTCATATAATCCTCACAAAGGGGCCCATTACACAGATGAAATAACTTTCTCAAGCTCTCACAACTGGTATGTGGCGAATGGGATCTGGGATTTGAGAAGAGAAATAAACTTGAATACTGGTCTTACATACTAACAATCATAAGTGAAATCCCCAAGACCAAAACTCTTTGCCCACAGTTTTTGGAGTCTTTGAGAAATTGGATATATATTTGAGAGAGAAAGAGAGAAACTTGTATCTCATCCACAGGAACAATCTGTTCACAATACGGATGAAAGAAGAAGGAGTGTGTGCAACTGTGAGACTTGAGGGAGCCTCTCAAGCTAAGACATTGACCAACTCAAAGCAATTTCCTTCCCTCACGTTCACAGGGCCCTGACACTTCAGTATCCTGGATCTGTCAGTCTTGTTCCTCTTCTCTTGGAAACCAACAGATCCTTAGCCCTACCCAGGAAAGTGGAGCCAGACTGCTTTTTTTCAGCATAGTATGGGCTGCTGGTCCAGACACCTACTAGGCAGATTAATTCAAAACGTCACACACAACACAGTGAAGTTAGTGATGGTGAGCTAAGTCAACCAACCTAAGTTTCTCTTGGATTTGACCTGGAAAGAATGGAGAAGGGAAGAAAGTATGTGCAGAAAGGATGAGACAAATAAGAGCTAGAAGGCCCACAAGAGAGAGGAGGAAGTAGAGAACTGCAGAGTTTTCTGTTCCAACTCTAATTCATGCATGGTTATCCATATTTTATTTCAAAACACCTCTTTTTTTTCCTTAAGGAAATCACTAAGTTTCTCCTCCTAACTAATTTATTTAAATTCTCACTGGGGATATAAAACATAAATTATAATCGTAGACACTACTACATGAGCATCTATTAACAATGTCACACATTAACCACATCATCAGAACTTGTTAAAGGTTGAAGCCTGTTCTTTTTTCCACAGGTTTCCTGGTCTATTTAAAAATGTCAAGACACCTTTGGGCAAGTCATAGAAAAGTTAAAGCTTCCCACATACCTTTTCTTCCTCAGTGTTGTCCCTGGATCTTAGTGAACATTAAACCTTGTCTAGAGATAATACCAAAACTCAGGACTTGAGGATTCAAGTGAACCGAAAGCCAAATAATCCTTTTGTCTCTCACTCTCTTAGAACCTGGAATTATTTTAGGAAAGAGAGGGTAGAACCAAAACTGCAGGGAAGGGGACACAAGACAGATGTATAGGGCAAGTATGGCCCCGGGTCTGAGTGCAGGGGAGCCTCAGCAACAAGCAGCAGCTCAGCATACATGCCGGGAACCTGAAGGAAAGACAAACGTAGGAAGAAAGAAGGAATGCTTAATGAAAGGTGAGGGGAACAAGAAGAGTGCAAAATTAACTGGACTTCACATTTTTGCCTAGGATCCAGTTCTCATAACACAAATACACATTTTTGCTTTGGGTTTCAGCTCATGACACTAAATCTCACAGCTCATAACATCAACATCACATTTTAAAGTTTACAAAAGGTTGTCACATTATCATACTTAACTCCTACAACATCAGAGTGAAACAATATTGTTATTAACTCATTTTTGAAGAACACAGGGCCAAGCCAACTCTAAATCCAGAGGTCTTTTCCACTGTGTCACTCTGGACACAGGCAGATAAAACGCTTCCCTAGACACCATCACCTGGGCCTTCATCTCTCCATATAAAACCAAGAAAAAAAAACATAAAATTTTATTTTCTAGAATTTAGAACCTCAATTCAATTAAGATGGATATTTCAATGATAGTTACTTCATATCCATGACTTTTTAAATTTTATCCTTAAAACATTCCATCCCTTCTTGATGCCCAACTATATTTATCACTTTTTATTTTGACACAAAAATGAATATTTAATTTAGGCAGGCTGATTGAAAAGGGTAACGTATTATCTTGGTTGCTCTACTTAAAAAGAGATTCTTTAAGCTTTCTTGAGGTTAAAAATAGTTTGATTTTGCAGTGGAAGCTTGATATTACCCATCAAACACATACAGTGTATCAGAGGAGGCACTAGAATGGGACTCTCTCACTCTCTACTGTCTGCCATTTTCTTTTAAACTCCCTACTCTACCTCAGAAAGTTTTGATACAAAACAAATAATTTTATCTTGTGCTCATTTTTTGAATCTTTGTAAATGTATGCAATATTTATCATAAAGAATGAAAATTAGCATACATTTTTGAATTATAGACATCACATACTAATCCTCACAATATCCAGAAATTATTATCATCCCTTTGTATAAATGTTGATACTCAGAGTAACTTTCCCACAGTTTCATAGCTAGTTAGTGGCAAATCTGGGACCAGAACCCAGAAGAGTATGATTATTGTCTTTCCAATATTTCAAACGAATTTCTTTATCAGTAGGAAATCCAAATAGAATAACTTTTATAACAAACCAGAAACAAAACCATATTCACTCATTCATTCATTCATGCACACATTCAACAAATATTTTCTGAGCTTTTTCTATATGCTCTTTTCTAGGTACCTGAGAAATGCATTGAAAATATAGAATCTTATAAAATCCAGCTGGGGATCCAGATAATTATCAATGGTGTGTGTGTGTGTGTGTGTGTGTGTGTGTGTGTGTGTGCACTATGCTAGATAGTGATAATTACTAAGAAGATAATTAAGAATGGATATAAGAGGGACAAATTTTTATTCATGTGTACCAGAAGAATACAAGAGCGTTCATGACTATTTTTGTTTTATGGTTTTAATAGTAAAACCATTGCCCAACTCAAATGTACATTTTCATGAAAATGGATAATGTGTGGCATATGCACAGAACAGAATATGGTGTAATAGCAAAAATTAGTGATATATATTTATAACCTAATATATTAGTATTACAGAGTGAGGCAAAATTAGGTTTACATTTGTTCATAAGAAGAATAACACAATAATTAATAAATAATAATACAAGAATAAACTGTGTTTTGTGTACTCAGAACTGCAAATCTACTTTTGCCACACCATGTATACTTAATATATGATTATAATATTATAACATATATGTAATTTATACATTAGTATAATTATATATAAATATAACAAGTTATATAACTTACACAAATTATATGTGATTTATATATTAATATGTAAACTATATGTAATACATAATTTAATTTTATTGTAAGATAATAACTATATTAAAATTACAATTTTATTAATAAAAATAAAATAGTAAGTGGGGAAAATAGGAAGTCTGAAAAGATGCTTATAGTATGTCATTTTTATAAAACCAAAAATCAAAACTAAACAATATACTGTTCATACCTACATATGTGGTGAAACTATTCTTAAAAGTATCTTTTCCCACAAACTTAGCTGTTTTCCCATAAACCTTATGTTTTGTTTTTTTGCAAAGCAATACAATTATTTTAATTTGTAAAGAAAACACACACACATTGCAAGAAGGTGAGAGCAAGACTTGCTCTCAAAAGCTGATGTGTGACTTGTGTTCTGGATGGCAGTTATGACAAAACAAAAAAAGAATCTGGAAAGTTTTGCATAGAGTTTTAAAGATTCTTTCTTTCTCATAAAGAAGATTTAACTTGAATGTGTACTGAGAGCTGCAAGTCCAATGCCAGTTTCATAGATACTGATGTCTATGGCAACATCTTTCTCTTAGTTTTGTTCTTTTTTTCCATAAATATTGCATTATTATTACAGAGATCTTTGATCTATTTCCTGTCCTACAAGCCCAGGATACTTGAGAGTTAGTCCTAATATTAAATCTAGAACACATGGCTTAAATTAGAAGCTGTAGGAAGATTCATCCCAATATAAAGTCATTTGTAGGGAAAATATTCCAAGATACTCTATGTGTAAATTCCTAACAGATGCATTCCCAGTGAATCTGTTTTCTCTGTGAAACAGCAGGAAAATATATATTGCCAATAGAAATATTTTTATAACTTTATCTTTATTCACTTTGACAAATCTTAGAGAACAAGACTTTTAGAAAACCTTCAGCAAAAAACATTATTATATTATATATGCTAACAATTACTTTACAGTTTGATTTTGCACAAAGGAAGATAAAACCCAAACATTAGAGAGTTAGTGTTGATATTTTTGTAAAAAAGAAAAAGAAGAAAGAAAGAGAAAGAAATAAAGGAAGGAAGGAAGGAAGGAAGGGAGGGAGGGAGGGAGGGAGGGAGGGAGGGAGGAAGAAATGCCAAGCAATCATCTAATATTGCTCTAGGAAAAAACTTTTTCTGACCTGAGGGTTTAAAAAATATTTTTATTTATATCAAAGTACAAAGTAAGATCAATTTTGTGTCCTTTTCATTAAATAGCAGGAGGTGGTTTGTCTGCATTTTATTTGA
This sequence comes from Rhynchonycteris naso, assembly GCA_037038555.1. Classification (NCBI taxonomy): domain Eukaryota; kingdom Metazoa; phylum Chordata; class Mammalia; order Chiroptera; family Emballonuridae; genus Rhynchonycteris; species Rhynchonycteris naso. The sequence continues at coordinate 282,479,242 of CM072995.1, forward strand.
GAGATACTTGTCTTCTTGCTTTTGGCAACATGTAAAATTGTCTTGAAAAAGATAGCAATGCACAGGAAAGAGGATATCTTTTCATATTTGTATCATATGTTGGAATCCAGAATGAACTGCTGTTGAAAAAGGCCTCCAAATTTGATTTTGACACTTAAAAAGGCAATCTGCAGTGCCATAGCAGAATGGAGGAGTGGAAAGGCATTCTGCCCATTATTTAAACTCTAAATAGTTTACTTGGGTAATTCAAGGAGAAAACACTTCACTTACTTACTCCCTCTTCCATTCATCCAACAAATACTCCCTGGAACTTTCCAGGGCCAGGCATAGCCCTGCTCTCGGGAGGTTAGATTGTCCTCTTAGGACCCCTGCTCTTCCCAATCATAAGAAAAGCATGTTCTGTTCAAGGATGGAGAGAATGCAAGCAAGAAAGTCAGCCAAAATAATGATAATGATAACAATAACAACTTGGTAAGGGGCACTTGTGCTTTACATTAATCAAATTATTTTCATAATTACACTTTGTCAAAAGATTTGCCTGAAATCTTACTTCTTCTAAATCAGGAGCTTTCAAGGTCAATAAAGATGATTGGGAAATGATTGTACTATGTACAACCATTAGTGTAAACTGACGTTTTCAAGGATAGCCTCAGATTATTTTCTCATAAAGAGAATTCTTATTGTTGGAGCAGCTGCCTGCAGGGCAAGACTAGGGAAACTGAACAGAGCATCTAACTTGCTTTTCCTTTTGATAACACACATATACTGTAGGTAAGACTGCCATATAAAGTAAGATCAAGGAAGTCTTTGTAACATGTCTCTTTGATCACTAAACTTTATGATAGACTGGAGTTTATTTCTATTCAATTCAAAACTGCTCTTCCTTACTTCACTTCAAAGATAGAAAATGGAAAATCCTGTTTTGAACCCTTTCCTAGATAAGGAAACCAGAGAGTGACCTTTTTTTCTTTGAGGCTGTCTCTGATTGCTTAAACAAACAGACAAACAAACTGAATAGTGACTACTGATCCTGGAAGGGTCCCAATCATTGTTTTCCTATACCCAGATCACTAGAATGTGTTTTCTGCTTTCCCTGGCAGAAGAATAGAGATGAAAATTTTCTACGCTTTGAGTACCTCATTTAGAAAATGGGACTAATGCTGATTCCTATTGCATAATGCATGACTCTTCTGACATTATAAAAACTGACATATTAGAGAGAACTCTTAAGTGCTTAGAATGGTTGGCTAACATGAGACTTCCACCTTGCCAATAATTTTTCTTTCAAGGACATTTGATGTGTAATGGCTAAAACATATTAAACTCATACGACTATATTTTAAATGGTACTATCAATATTGGGTTTTCCAATTATGGCATTAGCACTAATAAAATAACACATGTAATCTTCACAAAGTGTTACACAGAGTGGGAGGAAAAAAGCATTTAGTTAACACATTTCTTATATTGCCATCACCAGTATATCTCTTGTGCACACCTATCCCAAAGTCAGATTTTGTTGTAAAGCATTGTTGATTCAGAATAAAAACAGGATGAGTTATTTGAATTTAAGCTGAGCAAATATTTATCTAAAAGAAAATTTATAAACCCTAATTGTTGATTCCTTTGTTTTAAATAATAATAGCAATAGCAACTAATACTTGGTAAGCAGAAAATGTCGAACTCACTTTTCATGCATGAGATCATTTAATCATCACAGCAGCCCTATGAGAAAAGTACTATAATTATTTTCATTTTACAAAATTTTACATATAAGGAAACTGAGGAGCATATAAAGTAATTTGTCTAAAGTTGTGCAGCTAATAAGTAATGGATTCAGGACTCAAACCCAGGCAGTCTACTTTTACTATGTGATAAAACAACACCCAGGAGAAAAAATGTGGTACTATTTTGACATATATTACAATTGAAAGAGGTGGACTATATCTAACAGTCCCTAGAAGTGGAGAAGAAACTATAGTATCTCTCAAATAACATTTCTTTTAAAAGATTTCATTTGATTAAATCATAAAATCATATCATCAATAATAAAACTAACCTTCCTATCTTCCAACTACTGGCAAGTAGATAATTTCCCCTGTATTTCAAAAGTTGGAATTAGAATATATAAGATTTTAAGAAATAATAATTTCATTTTAAGTTGGCAAATCATGTATTTCTTACTAGATCCATCATTCTCTCAACCTTCACTGCATCACCAAACAATGTTTCTTCATAGGAGAGACTCAAAATAGAGTTCCTGGACTAAACAGGTCTATGAAATGCTGGATTAAGCCAAGTCAGTGTTTCCTGCTGGATTGTGTCTTGGGGTGCTAACATGACCCACACATCTCGGAAGTGGGGAGATGGAAAGGAGCCATTACCGAGAACACTTTATTTATACGTGGCATGTCTGAAAAGATGAACTAAAGTTTTTCAACCCAAGTTTAAGAAACACTGATCTAATGAAAAATTATGGAAGAATAAGGTGGGTGAGGAGAAGGGCTGCAGGTGCCAAGTAAGGAAGCCTATCTGGCAGGTCAGTGAACTAGCTGCTTCACTGGCAATAAGTCCCCTTATAATACAAATAGTCCCAAACTTATAATGTATCAACTTAGACTTTTTCACCTTGTGATAATGCAAAAGCAATAAGCATTCCAAAAAAACTGTCCTTCAAATTTTGAATTTTCACCTGACCTATGGTGGCACAGTGGATAAAGCATCGACATGGAATGCTGAGGTTGCCGGTTCAAAACCCTGGGCTTGCCTGGTCAAGGCGCATATGGGAAGCAACCACGAGTTGATGTTTCCTGCTCCCCCCCACATACATTCTCTCTCCCTCTCTCTAAAATGAATAAAAAATATTTAAACAATTTTTGTACCCTCATTTTTTCCTGTTCTAGCAATATGCTGTAGGATACTCTCTCACAATGCTGGGCAGCAGAATGAGATGTGTTTGCTTACCAGCAGGGTAATGTAAGTGTTCTGGGCATATTTAATAGGCTATGCTATGTTATGCTGTTTGGCAGGTCAGGTATATTAAATGCATGTTTTGGACATAACATTTCCAACTTATGATGTGTTTATTTGAACTTAATCCTATTGTAAGTCAAGAAGCATCAATATAATATGATATAATATGATGTGAGGTGATATAATATAATATAATAAATATATTTTCATCACTTACAGCTCTACAGTAATCTGGGAGGTCAAGGAATCAGTATTTTGGCAGTTTACTCTCTAAGAGAGAAAGAGTGAGGCTTTTTGCCCTACCCGAGCATGATGATGGCTGGAGTCCACTAACTAACAGCCTGAGAGGCAGCAGGCTGGCACACCCCATACTGAAGGAGGCAAAGCAACCCCAGCAGAGGACTGCAGAGGCCTGGGCCACTGCCCAGGCAGGCTAACATGGCTTGCTCTTTTGGAGGATCCACGGGACCAACATTAGAGAAAGAGAGGAGGCCATGAAAGATACAAAATGGCCAATTCTGATGACTATGAGAGGTATCAACTGGAATGGAAAGGCCTCTATATATGAATATGTACACAATTCCCCTAAGATTTGCTGAACTAGTTGAAAGGAATTTTAGTGTAGCTGGAGTCTTTTCAATTGTTCAGGTGGAAGCCGAAACAGAAAAATACTAACAATGGCAGCTACCATTTATTAAGACCTTAACCAGGTGCTAGGCACCATATGTTAATGATTTTATATATTTAATCCTCAGACAACATTGTGCTGTAGATACTATTATTATTCTCATTTTGTAGTTAAAACCAAGGTACAGTTTACTTGTACAAGGTCTAAGAACCAGGAAGCCAGGAACAAACAGCAGTTAAAGTAAGTTTTAAAATGTAATGTAGCCTGGCCTCTGGTGGCTCAGTGGATTGATTGTTGACCTGGAGTGCTGAAGTTGCCAGTTCAAAACCCTGGGCTTGCCTAGTCAAGGCACATATGATAACCAATAAAAAACAACTAAAGTTAAGCAACTGTGAGTTGATACTTCTCGCTTCATCTACCCCTCCTCTCTCAATAAAATCTTTTTTAAAAATACAAAGTTGTTCCTGTAAGCCTTAGATCTCTTGCTTAAACCCCATCTGAAGTCAAACTTTTTATCCAGGCTCAAGGTCAAAGTAACCTAGTCTGCCCTATCTCGCTGTTCTGGATTTCATTTGCTGAGAAACAAACTACCCTCAAATTTAGGTTTAAAACAACCATTGAACTGTATGTCATGATGTCCTATGTCAGGATTTTGAGCAAGGCTCAGTTAAGTGGTTCTTCTGTTTCATGAGGCAGTTACTGGGGTATCGCAGTGGTATTCAGCTGGCAGCTAAACTGGTCTAAGGTGGATTCTCACTTGTCAGGCACCTTGGCCAGGACAACAGCTGGAAGGCTGGGCTCAGCTCAACCTCATCCTCTTCATGTGTTCTCAAGGTCTCCCCATACGAACTCTTCAGCATGTGGTCAGTCTCCTTCCCTGTCAGTCTGTTGCTACAGATACCAAGATAGACGCTCCAGTCTTCTTACAGCTTCGGCTCAGAACTGACACAGTGTCATTTCTGCCATGCTCCAGTGGTCAAACAGTCAGAAGCCAGCCCAGGATCAAAGGGAGGAAAAAGAGTCCCACAACTCCATGGCAGGCACCTCAAAAAATGGGTGAGCATCTGTGAGCCACACTCTCCAAACTCATCCTGTCCTACCCCCTCCTCATTCACAGTGCTCCAGCCACATGGGCTGTCTTTTAGTTCCTCAGCATTACTCCCTGTTCCGGAGTGTGTGTGTGTGTGTGTGTGTGTGTGTGTGTGTGTGTGTGTGTGTGTGTGTGTGTCAGGAGTTCTTGTAACATCCTGGCTCTTACTTGTCATTAACTTCTCATCTTAAATGTCACTTCTTCATGGAAACCTTGTACACACCATCTTGAGGAGGCCACTCCTGGTCACCCAATCTAGTTCCTTGATTTACTTTTATGACATTATTACCATCACTGTGAGATAATCTCTGTATTGGCTTGTTTTTCTACTTCTTCCAGTTAAAATGGAGTATCTTGTCTATCCTGTTGGCTCCTTCATTCTGAGCACTTAGAACCACGCCCGGCACAAAATAAGTCCTTAGTAAACATTTGTCAAGTGAAAATATGAAGTGCTGCATTGGGATTCAAAACTAGATCAGACTGACTTCAGAGCTAAAGCTGAACTGTCCTTGTAACTCTTGATATCCCAGGCAGGTATGGTCAGTCTGGGTGCTAAGGCAAAGATATTTCACAAAGAAGGCAGTTTGTGGACACAATTAAGAAGGGCTTCACCAGCAAGAAAGCTGCCGTCAGACCACAAACTACAGGAAAAATTCATAGAGAATACTTCATTCCAGCAAAGCCTAAGTATTTCCTTGTCTGACTTCATTTCAACCATTTTTTACTTTGACTCTTAATGGTGAAAGATCTCCAAGTTGCTATACTGCCACCAGGTAGGTCATTTGTGGCCCAGGTCTTGTTTCTAGCTAGGCCCCTCCAACCCAGCTTTGCCAGGGCATACCACCGAGATTCTGCCCTGTCCAGTCTGGAACTGGGCCACAGTCATATTTGTGCTGAGGCTTTAGGGAAACAGGGTTTATAAACACTTGTTTCCTCTGAGTCACTATACAGACTTGTCCCTTCAGTACAAACATTCCATTTGATTTTATAATGGGAAAAGAGAGGGTAAGAGCTAAGGCTAACTGGGATCAGGTTTGAAAGGAAAGGGGAAGTGAGAAAATTTAAATAGTTTTTTCTGTATTAGTGAGAATCACAAAGAAATCCTTATTTGGGTTTCAGAGGTATGCACAAAGTTTCATCTTTATTTATTTATTTGCCTTAGTAAAATAGAGTTCACAGAGTCATTTCTTCCCCTCAAGCTGCTATAAAAAATACTGGCAGTGTGGCAAAAATTTTACAAAAACATTTTAGGAACAATTAAAACACATATAACAGTTTGTTTAAGTTTATATTAAATGCCTTTACAAAGTAAAAAGAAATTTTGCTTCTAATTTCCAGACATTGTTGACTATATTAGCCTTTAAATAACCACTTATTAGCTTTTATCATCACTATAAGTTTTATATGAATCACACATTGCAGATCAAAAGAAGTATTTATTTTTGCCTTTTAAATACATCATTCAACCTCATAACTTAGTACCAGGCTTCTCATCTATAGAATTGGGCTTATAATAACAATACTTACAAATAACTCATAAAGTTATTATGAAACAGATATAATTGAGTCGTGGATAGAAAATATAATTCTTAATGCATTTATTAACCACTTAACTCTGTGTAAATTATAATAATTACATTCAGACATTTAAGGAACATTGGTTAGGTGCAGAGTTGAATGCCTGGCACTGGGACTATAAGATATACAAACCACAATCCCTAACCTCACCAGGATTACAAGTCAGTACAGAACAAGATGGGAGTCTGAGCCATGGGTTCTTCATCACTAATTTAGAGTGCTATATATGAAAATACTAAATTCTGTGCCTGAAATAGACCTCAAGTGCCATAAATAAATTTTATAACGTATTTTTCCAGTATCCTTCCCAGACTACTCCCCACAACCTCCAAATGCCAATTAGAATTTTGCTCACAGTTACAGTGTGTGAGTGGGGAGAGGTATGTTTCCCACACAGCCAACCAAAACTCATACAACAACTGGGTATCCTACAATTCAACTCAATTCTGACTTTATTTGTCTGAAGATCAAATCAATCCCACAGGTTAAGGGCTCAGTTCTATCAGACTGCTTACCAACACCCCCCCACACACACACACACACATACTCCTCCATTCAACTTCAGACATCAGTCACAGGTTCAAGTTGTCACCTGTGCTTCTGACTGGCCAACTATAGATGGGAGGTTCAACAACCTCTTTCTTAGGTTCAACTATTAATAATTTGCTAGAGCAACTCACAGGACTCAGAGAAACATTTTATTTACCAAATTATCAGTTTATTATAAATAATTTAACTCAAGAACAGCCAGATGGAAGAGATGCACAGGGCAAGGTAGGACTGAAGGAGTTCTGAGCTTCCATGTTGTCTCAGAGCACTGCTCTTGCTAAATCTCCTCATGTCCAGCAACATAAAAGCTCTCTGAATACCATACCTGTTGGGATTTTATGGAAGCTCAATTGATTGAATCACTGACCACTAGTGATTGATTCTATCTCCATCCTCTCCCACCTTTTCCCCTTCTGGGAAGAAGAGTGGGACTAAAAGTTCCAATCCTCTAACCACATGGTTGGTTTCCCTGGATACCAGCCTCCATCCTTAGGTTACTTGAGTGTTTTCCAAAAGTCACCTCGGAAACATAACAAAAGGCACCTTTTTCATTCTCATCACTTAGGAAGTTCCAATGGTTTTAGGAGCTCATTGCCAGAAATAGGAGGAAAACCAACTATGTATTTCTTTGAAATCATACTATCACGGTCAATTCATGTCTAGAGCTAAGGGTTTTTTCAGAAGGTTGCACTATAGCCACACAAAACTCTCCCACCCCACTACACACACACACACACACACACACACACACACACACACACACACACACCTGACTAGAAGTATCAAGCTTCTATCACCCACTTTGTTAGCTGGCTTAGTAATACACCCCTTCTTGACAGCCTTCCCTTTCCTCTTTTCCCTGCTGGTGTGTCATATATGGAATCACCTCCCAAATAAAATGTTTGCATGGAATCCTTGTATTCAGAACCACTTGAGAAAAAACACTGACACTAAGATAGTTTTATTTCTTACAAAGTTAGAGTTATAATGCCCAGATTAGCTAACTAGCTTTACACAAAGTAAAAACTGTTTCATCACCGTAGCTATCTTATTAATCTTGGTTATTGCTCTTATTTTATAAATATCTAAAATATGGTAAGAAAATTTATATTTATTACAGTTCTTTTATATATATTGTATCTTTATTTATAGATAACCCTAAGAGATAGAGAAAATTGAGACTGGAAGATCAGTAAGTAACATAACTGAACCTCAAACCAAAGTTTTTAACAACAATGTGCTTTTACAACTACTGCTAGACTATTGGGTGAGACAATATTTGCAACTAAGAGCGGACTTCTCAGCATTCCTGGAAAAAATGACTCTAAGAGTATGTCCTGTTAGGGTCAGGTATACCGTCTTTGTATACAAATGTGAAATTTTCAAGCTGTTCTTTTTATAATGAAAATTGGTCATCTCTTAACACCTCTACAAAGGACTGAAATGGTAGATTGTTCTGAGGAAAGATAGTAAATGAACACATAGTGTATCATAGTCTAATTTCTATTGTTCCATTACACTTTAGAAGGCTAGGGAGACCTAAAGTAGCCTGACAGACCAACCCTTAGAGCCTTAAGTCAGGAAACCCTGTGCAATTCCTGATTCCTCCAGCATTCTTCTGTCTCTACTAAGGAAAGCTTTCGTTTCCTCTCAAAGTAAGACTGGTAATATCAACCCTGAGCACCCAAATTTCTTTGTATGTGAAAATATTCATTCTTTACTCTCAGTACTACAGGCAGCTCTGTTGCTGTAATAATCTGTGCTGAGCTCGGCTGCGAGACATGAAAAGAACTCAGTCACACAGGTCAGTGAGAAAAATGGAAAATTGAAATTGGGACTCAGGCAACAGGTCTCTGAGCCTCAGAATTTGTTGTCTAAGTGCCAGCGTCCAAAATTCTGGGACGTTCTAGAACCAAACCGGTGGATAGACCCAGTAGCAGGAATTCCATGTAGAAGCACCATTACACTCAAGTGGGTAGAAAAAACACAGCTCTAATCTATATAAAATTCCACTCAGGAGCTGTGAGGTGAAGAACGGGGTCCAGCCTAGAAGAGGAGTCTGCTCGTGACCTCCACTGATCATCAAAACTATATTCAGCGTCAGGAGGAAAATGAACTGTGAAGCAGGAAACAAGAGCATCTACCTAATTTTTCTGATATGACCTGTGTAGGAAGCCTTCAGGGAAGACTATGGCTAGGTGGCAAGTGCTCAGAGCTCCCTCCAGGTATAACAGTCAAGGGATCAATGTAGCACATTTAAGACTGTCAAACTTGGTTGAGATGGGATATTGAAGAGGGGGTGAGAAACCTCCTTATATACTCTTTACCTTGTTCTAGGTTGTTTTAGGAACCTCTACAGAGATAAGTGATATGTTGATTAAAGTGAAAAAGAAAGGGGAAGGGCTTTTTGAGAACAAGAGGAACATATGCTGGGGTCCCTGCCTGCAAGGAGCTGGCAATCCTAGTAGGAAATCAAGTCATAAACCCATTAAAGAGTCAATAACAATACCAATAACAGTTATGAACAAGAACTTCATAACTGATGGACAAAATATAAAATCCAACAGCAGGTGATGGATTAAATAGTTTGGGCTGGTGTAACTGAAGGTGGCTTTGTCGAGAAAATGGCCCTTCTATTGGGCAGGATTGAAAGCAGTAGCTGCAAGGTGAATGATAGCTACACTAAAGAGCCTTATTTTCAAGCCTCACTAGCATAAAATCCTTTGGGAAAGTAATTGATTTGGCCTAAGAATATTTCCTAAAAATATAAAGAAGCACAGTTGCTCCCACCCACAGTTTTCTACAGATTTTGAAATAGGTACATATAGTATGCAGGGTATCATTTAATATTTACCCTGTCTTTCCACCATTTCCTCTCCTGCAATTTGGTGAAATGAAACGGGATGTAGATTCTGAAGCCTTCTAGACTTGGCCCCAGACTGCTATTCGGGGGTGTTTTGTTGATTAATCAGGAAAACTCTCAGAATGTACTCTGGAACAGCTCTATGAGGAGGGAAGTGGCAATAATGCTATTGCCCCCACCCCAGAGGACACTTAGCACTTGAAATTTGTCAACAGTGTTTCTCTGGGTTTCTGTGAGGACCCAAATTCCCTCTACCTGAGCTCTCCTTAGCTTTCTCATATGGACACATTTTCATTGCCATTGTCTAAGCCATCCCAGGACCTCAGAGCAGCATGGGGAAAGGAAACCCCAGGGAAAAGTACAAATGGCAGAGTTTCTGAAGTTGCAGAGATCAAAAATCAAATTTCTGCTTGGCTGAGTGTTGGCAAATTACACAAGTTCTCTGTAAAATAAGAAAAATATTTACATCTCAAGCTAGTTAGAAAAATTAATTGAGATGAATGTCAGGTAGGCATTATGGATCAGTTCTTATGTCCCAGACCTGGAATTAGATAATGATGATACCAAAAAAAATTCATTCAAAAAATATTTACTGAGCATCTATTATCATTAGCCTGATGAATAAAATGAAGCTCCAGTTTATGTTCTATTGGAGGATATAGGCAAAAACAAACAAATAAACAAAACACGTAACCCAATACATATATATAATGTGCTTATAGCCTGACTAACCAGTTTATAAAGAAAAATAGTGTGAGGTAACCTGAGGGGAGAACAGTGAAGACCTCTCTGAGGAGGTAACATTTAAGCAGAAGCTAGGATGAGGTAAAGGAGCAAGCCAAGTGGCTATCTGGTAGAAGAACATTTCAGCAGAGCAGGAAGAAGCTGTGAAGGCTTGTGGTGAGCATGCCTGACACATTCAAGGAAAAGCTGCCCTGTGGTGGAAGCAGAGGGAACAAAAGTGAGTATGGCAGGAAATGGGGTCAGAGAATTGGATAGGAGCCAGGTTGTTTTAGCTCTTGGAGCCATGGGAAAGAAGTTTACATATTGTTCTGAGTGTTATAGAACTCCACGAGAGAATTTTGACCAGAGAAGTGATTAGACATACATTTGTATTTTCAAAAGATCACTCTGCTGCATGTAGAAAAGATTGGATAAAGACAGATGAGAAACTGAGTGGAAAGAGTTAGAGCAGGTTAGGAAAGGAAATGGTGACTAGGTTTGGACTGTGGTTATAGTGGTGCTTAGATTTGAAATAGACTTTGAAGATAAAATTAATAGAAATTTCTCTTTTATTAAGATGACACTGGTTAATAAAATTATACGGGTTTTAGGTGCACGATTCCACATCACATCATCTGTACCCTGTATTGTGGGTTCACTACCCCAGGTCAAGTCTCTGTCCATCACCATTCATCCCCCATACCTTCCTCCCTGCCCTCCATTACCATCCCACAGTGATCACCACACTAGAATTTTCTGACTTGTTGCATGTGGGTGTGAGAGAAGTCAGAAAGGACTCCAAGTTTTTTGGTCTGCATGATTGGATGAACATTATTAGCTTAGATGAACATTAGCATCATTCACTGTGATTGGAAAAAAAATTTAAAGGAAAAGGAATTCAAAAGTTCAGTTTTGTGCAGGTTGGATTTAAGACGCCAAATAGAAATATCTAATAGGCACCTGGATAAATGAGCATGCAGTTCTGGGGAGGGCTTAGTGTTGGTGGTATAAATTGGGAATCAGCAGGATATGGATGGTATTTAAAACCATGACTTGAAGAGATCATCTAATAGCTAGTATAGATGGAGAAGAGAAGTGCAAAAATTAAGTCCTATGGAACTCCATTGTTTGGGGGAAGAAAAGAGAAATAAATCTCGCTCTCAAGGAATTCACCAGTATATAAAGCAACAAGCACCACACCTGGGACATATCAGGTAATTAACAAACATTGTTTTCCTTTCTCTACCCTTGATAGAGTTACTGGACTGTAAAGAGAAACAGGTGACCATGTGAATTAAAATGACAGCAACATCTATTTCTCACCAGGCATAACTGTGCTTTGGGAAAAGGAAACCTCTGTGCCCTGTTTAGAAATACATTCTTTGTCTTCTAGTGACGCTGAGCACCCCAATAATTGACAGCCATAGCAAGATTCTGCATGTGGTAATTTGCTACTCAGCAATAGATAACTAATATGCACAATCACATCAACCCAAATCTTGTTAAAGAATGGAAGGTGAGCCTGATAGGGCAGTGGCACAGTGGATAGGGCATCAGACTGGGATGCGGAGGACCCAGGCTCGAGACCCCAAGGCCACCAGCTTGAGCGTGGGCTCATCTGGTTTGAGCAAAGCTCACCAGCTTGGACCCAAGGTCGCTGGCTGGAGTAAGGGGTTACTCGGTCTGTTGAAGGCCCCCAGTCAAGGCACATGTGAGAAAGCAATCAATGAACAACTGAAGTGTTGCAACGAAAAACTGATGATTGATGCTTCTCATCTCTCTCCGTTCCTGTCTGTCTGTCCCTATCTATCCCTCTCTCTGATTCTCTCTCTGTCTCTGTAAAAAAAATTTATAAAAAGGAATGGAAGGTGAAAGTTTTCAACAGTGTTTGAATATATGGTGTAAAAGTGAAGTAGAAAGGAAAGAACACTGAACTGAAACAAAAGTAATTTGGATTCTGGTCCCAGCTTGGCCACGAGATAGTTATGTTGTAGGTTTAACTTCCCACTTTAGTCTCTACCCTCTTCATCTCTAAAGAAAACAATAGTCTCTGGGAAGTTTCTAGCTCTGATTTCTCAATCTCTGAAGGCTAATTTGACTACTGGGGTTAAGATGTTTCTAATCAGAACAGCATGTGCACACTTGAACAGTTTTTGCCTCTTAGACCTCATCAGTAAGTAATCCCTTGTCATGGGCCAACCAGTCTTAAAATCTATGAATGCATTGGCCAAAATTATCTCCTCCAATCAGTTTACAGATACTTAAAATTCCACAATTAGAAACTGATTCCTTGATGTGGTCTAATATTAAAATTTATATTCCAGCAAGATCTCTTGTATCAATTTCTTATTGCTACTGTAACAAATTACTACAAATTTAACAGCTTCACAAACACATAAGATTATTATAGCATAGTTCTAGAGGGTAGAAATCCCACTAAGTCTCATTGTGCTATAGTAAAGGTGTGGTTGAGCTGTGTTCCTTCCAGAGAACTTAGAGGAGAATCTTGTCTTTCATTGCTGCTAAAAGACCCCTGCACTCTTGGCTCCTGGCTCCACATCACACCAACTTCTGCTTTTGCTGTCACATCTTTTTCCCTGACTGTAACCCCACCTCCATTTTATATGAACCCTTGGATTACATTGGACCCACTCTGATAATCCAGGATAATCTCCTCATATCAAGATCCTTAACATCTCATCTGCAAAATCTGGTATGCATTATAAGATAACATACTCAGGTTTTCAGGATCAGGATGTGAACATCTTTGAGGGGGAGGGATATTATTCAGCCTATTTTATTTAAATTTTTACTTTGACATTATTTATCTGTCAGTCTAAATTAAGCAAGAACTTGAAATTAGTCAAAGGAAGCCTTTACAACACTGAAATATATTCATAAAGTTCATAAAATTTAATCATAAGAGAGCTCCTTCAGGCTTTCATGTAATCAAGTTAAATGAATAAAGATAAAGCATTCAATATATATAATATAACTAAATTCTCCAAGGAATATCAAGAAGTCTAAATATTAGTTCCTACTTTTTAAAAGACTTGCTACATAATAAGTATAAGACAAGTACATAAATAACTGAAATGCAAGGCAAAACATGGTCAAGCTGTCTCAACTACACAGCGTTTTGTAGGAAAAAAAACATAAAGACTACTTACTATCAAAGGAAGGTTTTAGGGAAAATGTCAGGGAAAGTGAATCTCAGGCATGTAATGAGGGCAGGTCATCATTTCTTCTAGAACAGCTAGCTCAGGATACCCTGCAGATAGTTGGAAATGAAATATGCATTTGGAGCTAAAAGGAGAAGCTGAGTGGATATATAAACAGAAAAGTTATTTCTACAGAGATAGTAATCAACATTTTAGAAGTAGGTAAAATTGTGAAAAGTAAAAAGATTTAAGAGGGAAACCAAAGAAAGAACTTCTAAAAGACAGTAAAATAGAGAGAAACAAGCAAAGAAAAAAAGGAATAGTCAGAGAAACAGGGAAATCAGCACAATAAATGTCATAAAAATTAAGGAGTTTCAAAAGAGAAAGTTGGCACTATGGACCTTTTTAAGTTGGTCATATAAATGCAGAATTAGAGGAGATGCTCACCATTATATAATATTTCCATCATTCAGAAGCAATAGGTGAAATAACTGCAAGAGTTCTGATCATAGTAAAATCATTAAATTATGACTTTTGACAATTTATTATCTTTGCTTTTAATATAATGCATTTAATTTTAAGTTTACATAATTTAATTTTTTAAGCATAGTCATGTTTAACAAGCTCAGATAATTCATAAAAATATAATGCTCCCAATTACAAGCCAGAATGAGCTTACTGCAGCACACCAATGATCTGGTTTAAAAGTTCACAAATTCATTCAATAATGCATTCATTCATTCATTCACATATAATTCAACCCTGCACTTTGCTAGGTCTTAAGCTTGGGAAAATAAATATAAATATGAGATCTTTATACTTAAGTTAATAGGGGAGACATACTTAAAAATGTTAGAAATAGTCTAATGAGTGCTGTAATAAAAGTATGTACAGGACCAAAAAGAGCACAGAAGAGAGAATAATCAGTCCTGTTACATTGGGTAAAAAAGCCATACTCTCTATCATAAATTCTAAAGACCTGTATGAGCTTATCCCTCTTATCTGAGCTCCTATAACACTTCCCTCTGCATTCTGCTGGTAGTAATGCATGCTGGTTAAGGGCATTGGCTATGCAGTCAGATGGACCTGTGTTCACATACAGGTCTGCTGCTTATCGGGATTCAGTTACTAAGTAATCTCCATCTGTGAAATGGGGCTAATGATGCCTACCTCACATGTCATGAAGATTCATGGAGATGATGTCTAAAAAACAGTTAACAACTATTTGATCCCTAGCTTGCCATGAATTAATTGTAGCCCATACTCTTATTTTATTGCTCCTCACTATGTTCAAATGAAAATGAAGTGCTTGTAACTTTCTGAGCACAACATGCCTCTCCAGTATCTGTGCCTTTACCTTGTGAATTCCTGCTAATGCTTCAAATTTAATGCAAACATCTGGCGTCCTCTGTCAAGGGTTAGTCATTCTCTCCTCTGCATTACCAGCACACCAAGCAAATACCTCATTGTAGCACTGATCACAGGATAACTCTGAACTGAGGACCCCTCAAGGATGAGGACCATGTGTTCTTTCTCTTGTTCTCCCCAATGCCTGACACAAAGTAGACACATGATAAATGTTCAATTAGTGAGGCTTTGAGTTTTTAAAATGTTCTTACCATTTGATCAGTAATTTTAATGTAAGGAGTTAATCAAGAAATAACCCTAATTAAAGAAAATATATAAGTATAAAAGGATTGTATTTTCAGTATTATTTAAAATATCACAAACCATAATAAAGAGAAGAACCTAAATGTCTAATAATAGAGACATGATTCACACTGAAATAATATTTGGATGTACTACTTGACGAGATAGTACAAAATGATTAAAGACAATGAGTATAAAAATATACAATGACAAAGGAACATGACAATGATGTAAATTTAAGTGAAAAAAATACAAAATTAAAAGTATTATCTAAATGACACATACATACACATAAGCACACATATGACACATGTACATAGAAAAAGGACTGAAAGAAAATGTGCCAAACTGCCAAACAGAGATTGGCTGAGAGTATAGGGGTTATAAGTGTCAATAGTTTATTTCCTTTTTGAAAAAATTTTTATTAATTTTAATTTATTGTTGTTAACATGGATTTAAGTGTCCCACTGAATATAACACCCTCCCCATCCTCCCCCATGTTCTTATTTACAGCCCCTTTGCCCTCCACCTCCTTCCCTCTAACTGCCTCCCCCTTTCCTCTGGGATTTGCCATCTTGTTATCTGTATCTCTGTGTTATGTATATATAATTTCACTAATCCCTTCACCTTCTCTGATCCCACCCCCTCATCTTTCTTCCTTCTGACTGCTGTCCCTCTGCTCCCTGTGACCCTGTCTCTACTCTGTTCCTCAGTTCACTTTGTTCATTAGATTCCACATATAAGTGAGATCATATGATATTTGTCTTTCTCTACCTGGTTTATTTCACTTAGCATAATAATCTACAGGTCCATTTATGCAGTCACAAAAGGTAAGATTTCCTTATTTTTCATGGCTGCATAGTATACAGTAGTTTATTTCCTTATGGGACCATTTCAAAATTCATCTTCTATATTTCTATAAATAATGTATTGCTTTTACACAGTTTTTAAATTATAATGTATTATCAATGTGGTTTCTTGAATTTTCCTGAGGAACATTCAGCAGCCTGGGGGCAAGATCAGAGAAGCCTGATAGTTGGACTTTCTCAGAAGTGAAGTGATTTAGGGATCCTAATGAAACTATCATAGGCTTAGCCCATAATGAAGTCTAATCTGGGTAGAGAAGTACTGTATATAAAAACCAGAACAGGGTCATAGTCTAAGAAAATATGGTCAGAGAGAAGAATTCCAAAGTCTTGTAACCTTAAAATAAAGTCATTCTGAAAGCCAAACTAAAAATAAACGGATAAGTTGTTTAGTATTATTTTTAACACTATTCTAATAGGCTAATTCATCTGGTTTCCCAGGCCATAGACAGTCTGAAGCAGTTAGTTTAAGGAGGAACAGTGAACCAAGTTGGATGGTCCAAACTGCTGAATACAGGTTCTCCAGCAATGAGAAATAAGAGCTGCCTCTAAAAGGTGGCAGCCACAGAGACCCAGAAAACATTGGGGACATTAGACGTGTAAATGATGTATACCCATGAATGGGCACAAAAGACATCATTGTGTGAAAGCACAAAGTGAATTTTACAGCAACTTTTAACCTGTAACAGTAATTCCTGGATCACAACATGAACCCAATATCTTTTTTTAAAATTGTCAAAGTGAATGAGAAAATGTATGTGAAAGCACTGTGTAGTGTGCAAAATTATACACAATTGATCAATGACAAAATTAGGGGATATTTTATCGCTTCATATTCAATTTTGAAATATCCCTTAAATTTTGTGAGCAATACATCATTTTAGTACCCTCAGCATATGAAGGTAGTGATAAACATAACGCATTTTTAAATGTTCCCATCCAAGTCAATTAACTTTTTTAATTGGCACTTAAAATACTTTATTTTCTAGTACTGCTGAATAAAAAAGACATTATTTTTCCACTAGGATGATGTCTCACAATTTAGAACAAATGAGTTATTCAGATGCTTTCCAGAGAAAAATATGAGAGAGAGAGAGAGAACACAATAGCTCAGGGCATCTAGGGGAGGGGATGCCACAGCTGTGAACAAAAGTAAGGGGCAAAATGTTATTTAAAATAAACTTTCCTTACTTCCCACTTTTGCTAAACATTGGCCAGTGACTGCCTACCAGGCTGCATGCAGAATTCCAGAAGGACAAGTTAATAAATAGTTAATGTGGGTTATTGTGCAAATTTGCACATGCCCACCCACACAAGCACTAAATAAAACTTTACCCAACTGAAATCAGGCAGCTAGCAAATAAAAATTAGTTCCCATTCTTTCCTCATTTACATGCCCTTACTGTGACTCTGGATTTGGGGAGCATTTTGGTTGTCAAGCAAGCAAACAGTTAATTTGAGCCCTTTTTCTTTTTTTCCAAGTTGGAACAATTCCTGAGAAAGGCAACTTCACTTGTTGTCTTTGAGGAGAAGCTACAGACAGTGGTGTGGTCAGATTTATGTTTGTAGAAAAAACAAGCCTACATTCCCTGAAAGTCTCAACTTTGACCAGCTCAAACTAGATTTTATTGCTG
Source organism: Rhynchonycteris naso (assembly GCA_037038555.1). Classification (NCBI taxonomy): domain Eukaryota; kingdom Metazoa; phylum Chordata; class Mammalia; order Chiroptera; family Emballonuridae; genus Rhynchonycteris; species Rhynchonycteris naso. The sequence continues at coordinate 282,496,957 of CM072995.1, forward strand.
TTTGATTTCCAGAGGGCCATGTGCCTGAGTGCCTAAGGGAATAGACAACGCTCAGAATGAATATTGAAATGTCGAGTCATTATTTGCTCTGGGGGTCTGCCAGAGTTGCCTGCTGCTTGGGTTTTAGGGATATCAAATAAAGGGTTCCCATTTTAAAGACCCAGAGTAAAAGGATTCTCCATAATTCTTTCCAGAAAGAACAAAATGAAGCCACTGCAAACAGTAATGAATTAAAGTAATGTATGTGATAAGAAGGAGTATTTTTTATTGTGACTAAAATGTTGCTGGTGGGGCCTAGAACCAATCATTCTAAGCAGATCCCTCACCTGCCCTGTGCAACACTTGTACGGTTATGAAAGTGGTAGAAAAGAAATGTCAAGGGTAGTTTTGAAAGGGAGCAGGGAGTACATTAGCAGGCCCACCAACAACCTTCAACCTTCTCTCTGAGTAGCTTGAGCAGAAGGGGATGGGGGAATCTGATTGTAGATGCATAAAGCACACACCTGCTTTAATGCTCACAGCATCTCAGCTGCCCCCCCCCCAACTGCTCCCCCTCCCGCCAATGCCTAATTTATCACAGAGGCACTACCAGGTCAGGAGAATGGGCGGAGGCTTCCACAGGCATTTCTGAAGGCTGGCAGTTCTGAAAGTCATCTGCTGACATGGGAAGTAATCTCATGGGTAGGTGGTGATTCTGCCTAGGGTAATGATGGAGAAAGTGAAGACCAATCATGATATTTGGGATTCCCTCACTCTATGATGATGAATGAAGAAGGGTAACTGTTGAAATCTGATTGCTTGGGAAGATACGTACAAAGAAAACAAATTTCCCCCTTGACCATGATGTGCTCACTATTCCAGGAAAAAGGCCTTTTGGGTCTCAAGCTCCAATTAGGAGTAAATGTCCTGTTTTACCTTCAGGAGGTAGCAGTTCACTTAATTACAAAAGTATACTACAAAACATGTTTTAACAATAGGGCTCCCTTACTAACCCTCCTGCCCTTGAAGATTAAATGAATAGGGGTATGGATGAAACCATATTAGAATGCTAGGTCAGCGTACAGTGTTCACTATGAAGAAAAAAAAATGGGACCCCTGATGTGAGTGAAAGCCAACTCTGGAGTTTCCTGTAACCATGGTAACCAAATCAGAAGCATATATTAATGATGAGCAAAAACAATTGGCAGTTTGCCTAGGCATCACTTAGAAGCATTAGCTTCCTAAGGTGAGTGCTGCAAAGAAAGAGTCTGCAGAATGATGGTTCTGGAACAGACACACAGTTCAGTGCCTCTCATTTGCTCTCCCTGAGAAAACCACTTCACTGGCTTGCAGCAGGGCTGGGGGGTTCATCAGGGGTCACAGCAATAGAGCATTATTTGAAAGCAGGGAACAGAGCCCATCCCTGGATTGATTTTTGGGATTCTGTACCTCTTTCTTACCAAGTGTATTCCAATTATAGATCTAGATTTCCCTAGTATTGTCTTTATGGTAATGCTGCTGCACAACTTCTATAAGATGTCGCAACTTCCACTATGAGTAACATCTGAGTAGGCTGAGAACCATCTAAGGACAAGGCATTGCCTTCACATGGAACATGTGGGGCTTCAGGAACCCTGCAATGGGAGTCTATAGATCCTCAATCAGATTAGGATCATCAGCAAGATGAGATGTGAACAGAACACAAACTTTAACTTCAGGAGACTTGAGCACAAGTGTAAATTCACTCACTTTTTGCATAAGTTTGAGCAACCTGTCTCAGGCTTCATCTCTCAAATGGGGATAATCAAGTTTTACTTTGATAACTTCTCAGGATTAAATGAGATATTGTATGGCCCATCAGAAATAATCCCTTTCCTCTATACCTTCATAGCCCATTTCATTTATGTCTGAGACACCAGACAGTCTGACTCATATTAATAGTTTTATATAAGTCTATCTCATTAACCTATGAGTTCTCTGAAGTCAGGAATAATACTATATTAATTTCTTTGCATCCCCAATCTTGAACTGAGTTCATAATTATGGATTAGCTCTGTATAATACAAATTTATGTAATTTGTATTATACAGAGCTCAATAAATATATATTTAATTGAATTAAATTCATTTAAGTTGAATTTAATTTACTGCCTTTTTAGCCCCTCAAAAAACCCTTCCTACTAAGAGCATCTGGATTGGGCAGTAGGCAATACTGAGCAGCATGGGCAAGGGGGATCTTGGGGTGGATTCTAACAAGAGTTTGGAGCAGGGCTGAAGCAGCAAACCGTAGCTTTGGAGAAGTTGTTTGTCATGATCTTCCGAACAGGCTCAGGGTCTAGAGTCAAACAAACCTTTGAACCATTTTTCTGATGCCACTACTGCTCTTCTTACTTAGCTGAGATGACCCTTTCAATAATTTCATTTTCCCTCATTAGTTTCTCTACTTCTAGATGCAGGATATTTTCTCTAAGAAAAACTGTATTCCATTGGATAAGAGGAGAAAGATAGCAAATAACTTTGGAGGTGATGAGTGAATTTGTATTTTCCTCTTAATACTTATTTTTACATTAAGAAATTTTAATGAAGACATCTGCCCTTTATCTTTCACAGGTAAATTAATGAGATAATATATTGGAAAGAGTATTTAGAAACTTTAAAGGATTATATCAATTAAGTTGTTGTCATAAGAATAAAAATGTAGTGAGGCTTCAGTTGCCTCTGTTCCATCACTTTTAACTTATGGAATGTGTAAACTTGGATCTAGGTTCTGGAGCCAGATCCTGTGTCCAGCAATCAGGAATGTCATAGCTGTGTCAGGCTGTTCTGTGGGGTTATTCTCCCATCCTCAAGATCTCTAGTCCATTGCCTGCCTCATGCCAATTATGCTGTCAAGCATAGGATGAAGCTAAACCAAGTTCTTCTGGGTGTTTCTGGAGGTTAGACATTTTTGACTTAGCAATTAGGTGGTACTTCCTAATTGTCTACAAGCATTGCTTTTATGGCCAGAATCATTCCAGGAAACACAGAGTACCTGACTGAAACTGTGTCCTGAAGTGTTTTCTTCTAGCAGAGCAGTTGCTGCTTTAGTAGTAGTTGGCATTTCAAATTTTGCAACACAAGACAAGAAATTCAGTCTTTCAAAAACAGGAATTATAAAAATAGTAAATACTAGCCCCAGTCAGTTGGCTTAGTGGATAGAGAGCATCAGCCCAGCATATAGGTGCCCCAAGTTTGATTCCCGGTCAGGACACATGAGAGAAGCAACCATCTGCTTCTCTTCTCCTCCCTCTGCCCCTCTCTCTCTTTCCCTCCCTCAGCCACTGGCTCAGTTGGTTTGAGTGGCTGCCTGGGTGCTGAGGATAGCTCAGTTGATTGGAACGCATCAGCCTCAGGTGCTAAAAATAGCTTGGTTGTTTTGAGCATCATCCCAAGATGGGAAGGGAGAGGTTGCCAGGTGGATCCAGGTTGGGGAACTTGTGGGAGACTGTCTCACTATCTCCCCTCCTCCCACTTAAAAAATAAAAATGAAAATAAATAAAAAACAAAATAGTAAATATTTCTATATTTCTTTCTGTGTGCCAAGCACCATTCTAAATCATACATATTTTGTCAATTCTTATTATTACCTTGCAAGTTATGTATTTTTATTTACCCTATTTGATGATGAGTCTGTGATGGGGCACAGAGGAATAAATGTCTGCCCAAGGTCATATAGCTATGCAGGAGTAGTGTCAGCATCTGAACCAGAAACTAAGGTTCCAGACTCTTAATTACTAGGCTATTCATAGAAAGAGGGAATAGAAAAGCAAAAAATACAAATTCCTAAATCTCAGTATAGCAATTAATTTCAACTATTTTCCTCTCATTAGAAATCTTTAGAAATGTAAAGTTTTGTCACCAAAATTTTTCCCCTGCCATTTTTCTCGTGATAATCAGCAATCGATTGGCCAAATGGAAAAAACCAATCTTTCTTTTCTCCCTTTCTCTTTCCTTCCTTTCAATATTTATTTACTAAAAACTAATATTTGCTAAGAATGGACCTCAGAGTGGAATATGAGCATAAATAAAGCCTGTAATCTATATGTTCACAACATATAGGGGCAACAGGCATATAAGTAGTAGGTTAAAATATTCGAGAATAAATATAGAGAAAATTGTTCTTTGTGAGAGTATTGAGGAAGAATAGTTAATTCTGCCTGGAGCTCAAGAAAGACAGACAGAGAAAGAGAGGAAACAAGGATTTGTGAAAAGTTCAAACATAGATATTGATTAACTTCTAATAACTGAAAGCTCTTTCGATTCAATTTTATATTTGATATTTCAATTCAATGTTTATACAGAATCTAATTTGAATCTAGCTTTATTTTGGGGGCCAAAAGAATGTGAAAGATAATAAATATGATGAGGTCCTACCTTAAGAAGTATACAATTTTACTGAGGGAAAAAATTATTCTCATAAAATAATTATAATTAGAAGTCAATTATAAAGTGTTAGATACATCATGTAGCAAAGAAATGCAATAGAAATAAGAGAGAAGAGCTCTAGATACACAGTTAGGTAGTCCCAAAGAATTTCATGGAGGTAGGACCTCACTAGATGTGTTTTGTGTGCTAGCCTTACTATGGCTCCATCTTCTTGACCCACTTTTATTTTCCCTTAGATGAAATTTCTCCTTTTAAAAATGTTGTTACCTTTATTTTTTATAAGCCAACTTGTCTTTTTTTTATAGGAAGATAAAAGGGGAAAGAAGGGAGGAAAGGACAGAGGGAGGAAGGGAAGGAAGGAAGAGTATCTGAATTAACCACTGAACTTTATTATGCTCTGAGCCATGCAGGGTAATAGCATATTACTATGTAAAAATTATAGTAGAGCAAAATGGGTGAGAACCTAAGCTTAAGAGCTAGACTTCAGAGGTTTAATCTTAGCTCTACCATTTACCAGTATATGACCTTGGACAAGTTTCTTGTGTCTTGGAAAGCCCTTAAAAGGAGAAGTTTGAAACAATTTTCTATATTGAGATTTTGAAACTTTTTGTGTATTTGCTTTCTTATGACATACTGAGGTCTTATATTCCTTGTGTATAAAATGGAAGTAATAGTGTTTTCTTCCATGGGCACATTGAGAAGTTTAAATGAGTTAATTGCTTAAAGTGCTTAGAGCAGCCTCTGCATATCATAGTTATCATCCATCAGTCATTCTACAGTTATTTCCTGAACACTCACTATATTCCAAGAACTGAGCTAAACTCTGGAAATATGTAAATAACCTAGTTATAATTCCTACATTCAAGGATTTCACAATGTAGTCGGAGAAACTCTAAACAATTTTAAGACAGCTTGGTATTTGTTAAATTAGCAACATGCGCAAGTTTATCGTCCTATTACACTTTTACTAGTGTAGCATAAAAAACCGCATTAACATTTTACTAGCCGTATCAAGGTACTGGCTAAAATTGAGCTTGTCATCAACTTAAAGTTCTGAATTTTGTCATATGAATTTGTGGTTATTCAAGTCTTCTTCCATAATATACAATAAATTTTTTATGGTTTTTTCTTCTGTATTACATCTTATGCACTTTAAATCTATCGTTCCAACTCGTTAGGATTACTTTTTTTTATTTATTGGTTTTTAGAGGGGGGGGAGAATGATGGGGGAGAGCAGAAAGCATCAACTCATAGCTGCTTCCTGTATATGCCTTGACCAGGCAAGCCCAGGATTTGGAACCGGTAAGCTCCGCGTTCCAGGTCAATGCTTTTTCCACTGCGCCACCACAGGTAGAGACAGATTTAACCGCAGTACATGGGCGCGCACCCTGGTCCCGCAAAACCCCAGCTTCAGACTTTTTTCTAACAACAAGGGGCCCAATATTTTCTCTCCCCCCTCACCCACCTCGGGACCTCAATCAACCTTAATGTGCCCCTGACCACAGATCAGGCTTGTTACAACGAATAAATCTAAATGTCATCCCCTGCCTAGCTTACCCTCTCAGGTTTGTGCCATCTGTAGACGTGATGTGCTTGCCTCCCACATCTTCACTACATTTACTGAAGAGGACAGAGTCACAGAAAGAACCCTATGAAACCATGAAAGACAACCCTTCATATTAGAACCTAGTTATTATTCACCCTTTTGATACACAGCCAACCATAAATTGTACCTTGCTGTGCTATCATCCAGTCTGTGTTTTCCAGTTTTGCTCCCCACAATATTGTACTAAGGTGCCATATTAGGCAATAAGAATTTATGGTGTTTTTATAAAATCAAGATATATTTATTCCCTATATATTACTTCCTGGTCTACTAATCCAATAACCCTATCAAAGGAAGAAAATAAATCCCTGTTTATGGTTCATTCCAACTTGACTATCACCACCTTCTTTTCTACTATTCAACTGCCTAATGATTTTTCTGCTTCTCCAACTCCCTATATCACCCCCTCATCAGGTCCTAAATTGTGAGTTCCTCCAGGTCAGGAACATATCACTTTTTGTCCTTAGTGCCTAGTATAATTCCTGACATATTAACAGATGATCAAAAAATAGTTGTCAAAGAAGTGAATGAAAACATCTGTCTTGTTTGGTTTTGGTTCAATTTTTATCCAGGATATTCTTTTTCTAACTTGAAATAACTTCTCTAGGCCAAGTATGTGATCACTCTTTGGAACTTATTAAGTTATGAGTTATTAATAATAATAACTTTAGGCATTAACTTAAGAATGATGGTGTAATGTTAGCAGAAAACAAAGAGAAAACACTAGATTTCAATCTCTGTTACTTGTGCCTTTTCAAGGAAATTATCTCTATGTTGAAAAAGATACTAAAATGCATGAAGGTAGAAATAGAGTGTAAGAACTCATCTGCCTGCTCTCAATGAGTTCAAGTTCCTCAATGGATCGAAACCAGGGAACTCAGAAATCTTGCAAGCAAAAATACTGTATTAATACCAGTGAACTCTAAGGAGAAGTAGAGAAGGGGTCTTAGAAGACATAATGCGTAAAGGTAAGCAGCATTCTGGTTTTCTAAACAGGGAAGAAAGTGGATTGGCATTTTATCTACTTTTAATTTATTCTATTTGTCCTTCTGTTTGGCTAACATGTTTAAATTCTATTACCATTCACTTTCTCCTTGGTACTATTTTTCACTCAAGACTGGCTAAAAGAGAAATGTATTTTCCCCTGTTCTCTCACTATTGCTGAGAACCAGAACACAAATTCTCTTGTTTTAAGACTTTGGGTATTATAACTACAAGGAACTATTCAAAAGATAAATCTGAGAAAGTTACCCAACTTTTTGAAAAAACTAATAGTTATATGATCCTTTATTGTTTTGATTTAATAAGCATGTTTTTGAACACCTAATACAGGCCAGTCACTGTGCAAAGTGCCTTCAGGGACAGCTGCATTTAAGTAAGATGCTTCTTATTTCATTAGGACCTACGATGTCCATAGGGAGACCAGAATCCTTGAGACATCCTCCCAAAGTCAGCTTATAAGTGTTGGGTTTTCTGAGGACCCCAAGCATGTGTGATTCTCATTGCAGAGGACCTCAGTACAGTAAGGGAATAGTCCCTGAGGTATTTCTTCAGCCCTATTTATCAACATATAGATGACCAAAATTTATACACCACTAACAACAATCATTTGTAGGCGACTTAATCTGGAATATAAAGCAAATATATAAAGTGAAAGAGTTAGAATCCAGTCCCCAAATCCAAATATAACAAAGTAATGTAGCCAGGTGTCAACAGGGCAAGGATAAAAATGGACAATTTTTTGGTTATTTGATTATGTCACCTTTGAATTGATTTTTCTGTTTGTTTATTTTTAGAAATAATTTATCACTTAAACAAAACAAGGGCTGAGGGAGAAAGAAGTAGAGAGTAATTGTTTAATGGGTGAATCTGTTTTGTAAGTTGAAAGGAGTTCTGGAGATGGATGGTTGTGATAGTTGCACAATGATATGAGTGCAGTTAACACACTTAAAAATGGTTATGTTATATGTCTTTTACTACAATAAAAAAATTGAAAGGTATGAAAACTATAACAAATGTTGAAGACAAGGCAAATATATAATTCTGAAATTTAATTTCCTTTGTATGAGAAGCTAAAATACTGGACCATCTATCAATACTAGTTACCTAGACCTCTGTTAACAAATGCATTTGATGGTGATTAATGCATTGTTCTCCTTTTTAGACTACTAACTACCCATATAAAAAGGGGAAATTTGGCCCTGGCAAGTGGTTCAATGGATAGAACATTTGCCTTGTGTATGGCCATCCCAGGTTCAATCCCTGGTCGAGGCACACAAGAGAAGTGACCATCTGTTTCTCCCCTCATCCTTCTGCCCCTTCTCTTCCTCTTCCCTTCCCGTAGCCAGTGGCTCGATTGGTTTGAGTGTGGACCTGTGTGCTGAGGACAGCTCCATTGTTCTGAGCACATCAGCCTCAGGTGCTAAAAATAGCTGATACTCGAGCATTGGCCATAAACAGGTTGCTGGGTGGATCCTGGTCTGGGCGCATGCAGGAGTCTGCCTCACTATCTTCCTTCCTCTCACCTAAAAAATAAATAAAAAGAAAAAGGGGGGGGGATTTAGCTTAGCAACCTTATGGGTTTCCTAAACTCTGTAAAACTGTAACACACTATGATTGACTCATAAAATGTAGCTACTAAAAACATAGGATTTGGAAAAGAAAAACTGGCTTACTTTCCAACAACCCAGACTCTTAACCCTTCCTAGATGAGTCACTTTGGGGGCAGTTATTTAAGATCTCTGAGCTTGATGAATTACAGGCATTAACATCTACTTCTTGGATTGCTATAAGGATCAACTGAGATAATGTCTATGAAGTGCCTAGCCCATAGTAAGCTCCATAAACAGTGTTGATTAATATTTTCAAATTGTTCTTGATATTCAGAAGTATTTTGTGCTCCTGCCAACACTTACTCTGGCTTAAAGATCTATATCCAGGAAGCTTTACTAACCCTGATACCTCCTATACCAATCCCTAGAGAACCCTGAGTACATTGAATTCTATAATTGCATTTTGATTACAAATATATCTATCTCTCACATTAGATGATAAACTCTTTGAAGGCAGGAACTGTCCTGTATTTTTATATTCCAGGCATTTCATAGTGCTTGTCACATAATCATAAAGAACAATGTGATATGACCACTAAAAGACAATATAATCTTCAGTGGCATTTATAGAAACAGTGTGTTTTCTGTCTTTAAACATTTTTACACACAACTCTGACCATTGGGAAGGCATCTTGCAGAACATTAGCAGAATGACTGGATTAGACCCATAGTTGCCTAGTGTGTGAGGGTGTGGAAGACAAGGTAGTGGATGAGTTTTCCAAAGATTCTTTAATGGGAAACTGTTCTGAGACTGTGCTATTATGTCCTTTTGTGTTAAATTTTCCTCTTTGAAAACTAAAAATAGACTATAATTGATGAATGTTTAGGGGTTGGAAATTGTTCAAATGTCCTTAATTGGCAAAATTTAAAAATTGGCAATTCTTTTCTATTCCCTACCTCCCAGCATTCCAAAAATCTTAAAAATTTACTGATCAATGAAACCCAAAACCCAGAAACTGATAAAATTTAAAGGTATTTCAACATTAGTATTCTGATTGTATGATACAAAAATTATGTTCCCTACATATAGCATCCAACCATACATATGGGCCCTTTATAGAAATATGAGAAATGACTCCTTCAACTCAGATCACCAGCTCCCAGTAATCTTATGTTAGGGTTTAGATATGATAAGATTTCAGGTCAGGGAGAGATTTTTGAAATCTCACTCATGACTTGAAATCCAAGCCCCCTTGTCACCAAGAGATTGCATTTCAGAAGGACAAACTAGGAATGGAAGTATATGGTCCTGATATAACAGGCATGTTATACCATAGATGCCACAGCTGACTAAAATAAGCCACACTATTAGATTAATTTTGTTTTCCAAAAATAAAAGTTTTTATTTTTCCAAAAACAAAACAAGTATTTTGTTTCTGAAAATAAGTCAGAACAACCAAAATTCAATCTGTCATTCCCTGGAAGAACTGCTGCCGAAAACAGACCAACTTCTTTCCCAAAAACATCATTAAGTAATCATGTGCTTTTTCAGTATTTTCTTTCCCATCACTCCTAACAAGCATGATATCATTATTTTAAAAAAATTAAAATTGCTCAATAACCAGACATTCCTCTTGTCTCCTTGTTAATTTAGAGATGTCAAAAGCCAATGTTCATGACATTTAAGTCTGCTACATGGGAAGTGATGGGCCACACACTGAAACTGCCTGATGTTAAATAATCATAAGTGGAAACTTCTGCCAAAAAAAAAAGTAAATAATAAATATATGGATAGGTGATACAAAGGGGATGAGGGGGTGGGATGTGGTTTAGAGAAAATTTGTGAAACTAGTGTTAAGCTTTTGAATGCTTCTAGTATTTTTAATAACCTGTATGACAAAGCTCTGACATTGTAGGATAAAAAGAGGGCACTTCCTCAGCAGTTGTTGTGCAGTCCTGCTTTCACAACACAATTACACAGTCCTTAACATAGGGAAAACTAGAAAGAATTCCAAGACTGTGTTTGCCTTCAAAACTAATTTATAACCTTTATCTTGACAAGAGTGGCCGAAGACAGTCCTAATACCAACAGGAGTTATTTAGCTACTGTCAGAAGACACAATGTCACACTAAGCCTGAAAACAATCTTATTTTATTTTGCTATTAAATACAACTTTGTACTCCCACTGGCATCTACTTCAAACCTTCTCTTCTCCCCTCAAATCTCTAATTCCTCCTCCTCCTCCCCACAGCTAAAGGTCTCATCTTATACTTACTAAAAAAACATAAGCTCAATTTTAAAAAATGACCACCTTATTTATCAAATGATCCTTCTGTCAACCTTCTTTTCTTTTCTACATAAATGTCTTTTTTTTTTCATAAATGTCTTTCTAATGGGTCGTTCTCACTGACAAACATGCCTTAAATTAATGTCTCTCATCTTCAAAAAGAAACAGAACTCGCTTGACTCCACAATTCTCCACCTACCAGTTTCTCAGAAAAACTTGAAAGAGTCACCTGTGCACCTATCTCTACTTACCTGCTCCTTCATTTCTCAACTTCCTCTAATTGTGCTGTTACTCCTACTACTCATTAGTGACCTAACCTTGCCACTACCCCAATTTTCCATCATCTTCTATGACTTCTCATCAGCATTTGATGTGGTTACTTGATTTCTCTTCCTGAGCTTCTTTCATAACACAACCACTTGATTTCCCTCCTACCCCATTTCTGCTTTGTAGGGTCCTCTTCTAGCAAATTTTAAATTGTGTAGATATATGGGGCTTGGTCCACTCTGTAATCTTCTCTAGGTCAGTGTTTTTTCAACCACTGGTTCATGGACTGGTACCAGTACAGAAAAGAATTAACTACCCTGATGTGGTATGAAAATTATAGACCCAGCAATCTTAGTCAAATTTGCTTATGCTCTGGGTGATTGCCACTTATCAACATGAATCATCAATGAAAATACTACTGAGGTTGTCTGAGCTATCTTTGTAACTTCTAGGTTCTGTAAGCAAACTTTTGCACCATGTAGAGCATTTAGAAATCATGTGAAATAGACAAAAAAACATTAGAACAAATTTATGTAGTATTCAATGGATCGTACATGTGAAGTTCAGAAATCAAGTACCAGCTTTTACCATGTAGCACTGTTATGCACAGTAAGGTAAAAATTTATTCATTGTGTGTTTTCATTTCCTGCTGGCTAGGTTATGCACAGTTCTTTCTTTTGTCATGCTTGTACAAATAGCATTTAGACAAAATTATGTTCAATGCATCATACATGTGGCATTCAGAAACCAAGCACCAGCTTGCATTGTAATGAACTGTCAGGCACAATATGATAAAACATTATCTGTTGTGTGTTTCCATTTCTGACCCCCACCATCTCTCGGTAGTACATTTTTTTCACACTTGTGCAAATAGTTGTGCATGTACTCACCTGTTCATAATGTGTCCATGTTGTTTGCAAATAAATTATTGTGTGTTTTAGTGTCAGTGTGCCATAAATTTTAAACCCTATAAGATGGAAAGAAAAAAACAACAAGGAATCAAAAATGGCAATAGAGTAGGCAGACAGACATTATACTTGCCTCTTTCCAGGACCAAACTGGAGTTATAACTAAATTTAAGAAGAATGATCCTGAAAAACCAACTCAGGACTAAATAAAGAGAAGTCTATAACCACGAATTCATAGAAGAAGCCACTCTGAGACTGGTAGGAAGGGTGGAGATGCCAAAAGGAGTGCCCTGCTCCCAGGAGCGAATGGCAGCTGAGGGTCGAGGGACAGTGGAAAGGTTTCCTTGAGAGGTGCTGGTCCTTGTGGTGCCCCAAGCCAGACACCACAGCCTAGAGCTCCAATGCCTAGAAGAGGTGCCCGCATAGCATTTGGCGGTGAAAAGAGACAAGGTGTCTGTCTGTGAGAAAGAGAGGAGATCTGAGAGATGAAGGCACCCTCTAAAAAAGCCAATGCATAAAATCTCCTTCACAGCCACTTACCTGGGCATTCGGAGGGCATAGAGTACTAGAGTCATATAAGGAAATTGTGAAATTGGTGGCCTGGAGAGAGACCCCTTCACTACAGTGAAGGACAGCCACTGGAACCCCTGTGCTGAATCATTCTCTATAACTGCAGTCACCGTCTTTCTTGGGTGAAGTAATCTCCTACATTTGATATCAGCCTGGGGAAAGCAACTGCCCCACTCTCGGGAGTCTCTCTTGCCCCACCCTGTGGAGACTGGGCACTGCTGAGTAGTAAGCAACCTTGGCTAGGAAGCAGAGAACTGAAAAGACTCAGGAGGTGACAGTGACTCAGTTATCTGGTATTGGGGCTGATACGTTTCCCCTCGCTTTCCTGAGAATATGACTGGTGCTTCCACCTCACAAGAGATTCAGTAGAAACTGTCTGGACTTGGGCCAGACCAAATATCTAGGTTTCAGAGGCCACACTAACTGAACATCCTATGGAGATCATTGAAAAAACTCAGGACAGACTGATATCTGGGCACTGGGGTGGGAACCACACCCAACACCTTTCCTGATGCCTAATTAGCTCCAAGCAACCAGGAGAGAGAGAGGCAGCAGGAGCTGGATCTCAGGAATCTATGGGTCTTTTGCTGAATTGCCCCCAGGCCTGGTGCAGTTAAAAGCCAACCTAGGTGTGCAGGTTGGTCCTTCCGCGTTCAACTGAACACAGCAGAGGCAGCCACAAACTCTGGATTGCTTATAGCTCAAAAAAGGTTGCTGAGAGCCAGTCACGGACCATGTCTAACACTGAAAGGCACCAGCATCCCTCCTAAGAGGCCTAGAACCAACACATTCAGTGGCCAGCTAAACACAACATAACAGTAAGACTCAGCAATCATCACTACAGCGTATTCAAAGGGAGACCTCAGCAGGGACCACACCCAGCTGATGCGAATTCTGCTTTCTGTGGTCAGAAACTGCATAGAAGCTTGCACTCACTGGATGAGGTAGAGCCTCACAGTCAGGCCATGCTAAGTCCCAAATATTCTGACCTGCTGGGTTAAGTTCTACAGGGGAAGGGAAAAAGGCTTCGAGTTCAGACATTCAAAGTGTGAGTTCCTTGCAACCTTTGTTAAGACTGGGTGAGAAGGAAGCTGGAGGAACGGTCACAATCAGCCCCAGTGGAAGACTCTCTCAATCTTCCTCTCTGAGATCAGGGGCTCCTCAGTTAAAAGAACTTCTGCAAATGGGACTGTCAGCCCCACCCAATCTGAACCTGCTGCTCACCTCGCTGGGGAGAAATAGAATTGAAATATCTAGCAGTGGCTGAGGAATTAGGCTATGGAGTAGGGGACACTTTCCCTGTACTAAGATCCAGACTAAGAGACCTTCCACTTAGGAGATCCCACTAATGTTCTCCTCCTGACCTCAATTTCCCTAACCTACCACGTTTGTGACCTGTGGAGGGTTTGGTGGGGTAAGGCTTGCCTGAGCCCACAGTACAGTCTTTCTTTCTATAGAAGACTCTTCAGGAAGACCATGCAGCTTCAAGGGGAGGTAAGGCAGCTGAAAAATGAAGGCAAATCTTTAGGAGCTTGTTCAATGTCACTAATTGTTAGAGAAATGCAAATTAAAAGCACAATGAGATACCATCTCACACCTGCCAGAATGGCTTTCATTAGCAAACCAACAAACAAGTAGTGCTGGCAAGGGTGTGGAGAAAAGGGAACCCACCTGCACTGATGGTGGAAGTGCAGATTCATGCAACCACTGTAGAAAACAGTATGGCGTTTCCTAAAAAAATAAAAATGGAATTGCCTTTTGACCCAGCTATTCCACTTTTAGAAATATACTTTAGGCCCTGGCCAGTTGAGTCAGTGGTTGCTCGTCAGCTCAGTGTGTGGATATCTCGTGTTCAATTCCCGGAAATATGCCCATCTGCTTCTCCACCCCTCCCCCTCTTATTTCTCTCTCTCTCTCTCTCTCTCTCTCTCTCTCTCTCCCTTCTGCAGCCATGGCTTAATTGGAGCGACTTGGCCCTAGGCACTGAGGATGGTTCCATGACCTCAGCCTCAAACGCTAAGAAGAGCTGGCTTGGTTGCTGAGCAACAGAGCATATCCCAGATGGGCAAAGCATCACCCCCCAGTGGACTTGCCAGGTGGATTCTGGTCAGGGTACAAGTGGAAGTCGGTCACTGCCTCCCCTCCTCTCACTGAATAAAAAAAAAAGGAAAGAAAGAAACCTATTTTAAGGATCCCAAAACACTAATTTTAAAGAAGATATGCACACACACACCCATATCCACCACAGCATTATTTACAATAGTCAAGATCTGAAACCAGCCCAAGTGTCCAACAGTGGATAAATGGATAAAAAAGCAGTAGTACATTTACATAATGGAATATTACATGGCTGTGCAAAAGAAGGAAATCTTAACTTTTGAGACAGCATAAATGGACCTGGAGAGCATTATGTAAGTAAAATAAGTCAATCAGAGCAAGAGAAGTACTGTATAATTTCACTCACGTGTGGAATCTAATGAACAAAATAAACTAACAAAATAGAAAAAGACTCATAGATAGAAAACAAATAGACATCTGTCAAAGGATAGTGGGTTGGAGGCTTGTTGAAACAGGAGAAGATATTAAGTAAAAAATAACGTTTAGATACAGTTAATAGTATGGTAATTACCTGAGGAAAGCGAGGGGGTAGAAGAGGGTATGGGGAGATAAATGGGGATGGAAGGAAACTTACTTGGCTGGTGAACACACAATACGATATGCAGATGATGTAAAATTTTACACCTGAAACCTATATAATTGTATTAATCAATGTCATTAACATAAATTCAGTAAAAAGAAATTTTAAAGAGTTTAAGCAAAAATTGATTTAAATCAGGCAGTATCCAAACTAACAAAGAGGAGCTGTAAGAAGTGTATAAAAGAAAAGAATTTTATAGGCAAAGGGAAACAGAGAAGGAACCTACACTAGGCAAAAAAATGTGCTGATTATTGCAAAGCTACTTTCTTTTAGGGCAGTGGTTCTTAACCTGGGTTCTATGAACCCTAAGGTTCGATGAGTCGGTCTCAGGGGTTCGGAGAAGCCTCTGCCGTGGAAGCCAGAATAAAGTAATACCGTAATTTGTTGTGAGTTCATGTACTTTGTTGGTTTTGTTCTTTGAGCAAAGTGATGTTCATGCACGGCTCATTTTGTGCACCAGTAATAAAAACATATACCTATGTCTTGAATTTGGAAAAAAAATCCTATTTTATTTATCACTAAAGAAGGGTTCGGTGAATGCGCATATGAAACTGGTGGGTTCGGCACCTCAAAAGAGGTTAAGAACCACTGCTTTAGGGGATGCCAGGGTTGTATCAGGCAGATTACCTAATTAATGCTAATTAGGTGATTCCTGATTGACTGATTTAAGATTCCATTCCTGAAAGTGGAAACTAACTAAGTCTCAGTTTGGTGAAGTGGGGCTCAGCACAAGTGACTCTAGTTGGGGCCTGTTGTCTTATTTTTATCGACTTAAACAAGACACAAGATATGTGTAAAACCTCAGCTAACAAAATACTTAAGTTTAGAACCCTCCAATTTCTCTACTTGTACTTCATTAGCATGTGGAAAGAGGGTTAATATTTGGTTAGCTCAATCCTGCTCTGGCTCTTTCAAGATAACATGAAAATGCAGTAACAGCTGTAATTTTATCTTGTCCCTTCTTAATATCTTCCTACAGAGCAACAATATGCCTATAGCAACACTGTGATAAATTGGACATACTTTCACTTGATGCTTTCTTTCTAGAAGGCATTATTTTATCACCTTGTCCTTAGATTTAATGTATATGGTGCCTAATGTTTTTTTTTCTTAACCAAAATACTTAAAAGATGTACTGAAGTTCTAATACAGCCATTCTATGTTCCTCGGAAAATGAATGTATATTTCTCTCCCTTCCCTACAACACATGATATACAAACAAGAAACTGATTGCCTGTCCTGATGGAGCTAGCCCATAAGCAATGCCACATACTTAAGCATATTTCTGCACAATTAATTTGCTAAAAACACTATAATACACTCATATATATTTTACTTCCTTCAATTCCTGGCTGATGACTAAAGCATTTCTATGAGTTAACATAAGCATTTTCTTTTCTCCTCTTCTTGCTCTTTTTTTTTTTTTGAGTCATATTGTCATTCAATAATTTAATATCAAAGGATTTTATCACTGCAACTATAGAGAGTGCCTTCAGGGCCTTAATGCTCAGCACACATGGAAAAGAAAAGTCTTCTCAAATTTAATTTACAGGGGAGTATATTCCTATCGTTTCACTCCTGTTTGCACACTCTCTGGTTTGCATGGCTTGGGGAAGATGAGTGGAAGCACCATTTTTCTCTCCTCTCAGAAACAGTCAGTGCCTGTCATATGGCTGAGAGAGTCAACAAAATCCAGAATTTACTTGAAGCTCCCACCCTAGAGCTAAGGTTCAAAGAAGTTCATATCTATATTAAACTGAAGATAATAAATAACACTTGTGTAGTTACATTATTCAACATGCTTCTACCTACATCTCATATACGCCAAGCCAACAAACCCTTGTTAAATGTTAAATATATCTGAACTGAAGTTCCAAGCAGTTAAGTAGTTTGCTCATGTTTACACAGTTGGGAAGTGGAGTCAGGAAACAAACAGATCTCTGACTCTAAATGGAGCTTCTCTGTTGTATGCTTTGTGCTAGTGGTTCTTAGAAGAAAAACACCAGCAGCAAATTTAAAAACTTAAGTATTTTTATTTTTTTAAGGATAAATTTCTGGCAGGTAATCAAGTTATCACATCAATATTGTACATGAAAATGCCAAGAATGTACAGTGACTGCAAAAAGTAATATACATATGCATGAGGGGATTAAAAATATTTTTATCAAAAAGCCACTTGCTCTTCCTCAGAAGACACTGCAGGTCTTTTTCTTGATTGATTTGGAATAAAACAGTTTTAGGATTTGTAATGCCGGTGGCTGAAGTCAGACAGGTTCACATTGGATTCAGGCAGATGGTAGAGGAACCGTGGAGCCAGAAAGCATTGGGCCATTCCCATTTACTGATTCTCCCAACAGCAGATGAGCAAAGAGGCAGGGGAAAACCTCTCCTCATGGCACCAGGTGAATAAAAAGCAAAGCAGCCCCTTGCAATGGCAGGCAAGTGATACATGCCCAAAGCAAAGCACCCATAGCCTCACATAGGTTATATACATGTGGCTCTACCACGTGTTCATGCACTAATCATGCAAAGTGCAAGCAAGCAGGTGTTTTCCCAACAGAATTCATACTTTAAATCAACTGTGAAATCTCCCTATATCATAAAATGGTTTTGTTAGCTCAACCTCAGCATGAAATAAATAGTTATTACAGGAGGAGCAACGAAAACTCAGTTTTGTCTTCTTGAGAGAAAAAATTGAATCAAGAGACAAAATGCAGCAAGTAAAGGGAGAATTTATTGGCTACGCAGAAAGAAAGTCAGAAAAAGGGGACCTTGGAGACAGGGTTAGACCGAGATGAGCTGCTGCTCTCCACTGTTCCTCTGGTTGCAAATCTCCTGGGGACCTTTAGAGCTTAGGAGAAAGAGCAGGACAAGGAAACTGGGCCTGGGGGGAAGAAGTGGAGGAGGGGGAGGGGTAAGGGAAAAGGATGCATACTCCAGGAAGGGAGAGAGCACTCTGGGACCTCTGTCATAAGGGATTTTAAGGATGGGGATTTTAGGGGAGGTCCCAGGGAAGGATCTGAATAGAATATTCATCAGCTTTCCAGATGTGTTCTTTTAAGGTCATGTTCTCCACTGATTGGTTGGTACTAATGCAGGGGGTCATAAGTCAATGCAGCTCATCCTGAGATCAGCCTTAGCTTTCCATTGCCTGGAGCTGAAACACAACTGAGACCTAGATGTTATCTCTAGTGGTTAATGCTTAAGCATTACTCTTTGGCTTTTTTGTTTGTTTCTCCTCTAAGGGGGTCTAAAACTACATGATCAGAGATAAGCCAGTGGAGGAAAGGTCAGAGGAGTGTCCAATTTTATCACTAACAACATGAAATAAAGGATTCTAAACCACACGGCTTGGCCTGTGGTGGCACAGTGGATAAAGTGTCGACCTGGAATACTGAGGTCTCCTGTTCGAAACCCTGGGTTTTTCCAGTCAAGGTACATACAACAACCAACCAATGAACAACTAAAGTGGAGCAACTATGACACTTCGTGCTCTACCACCCCCACTCCTCTCTCAGTAAAATAAAAATTTTAAAAAAATCTTTAAACCTTATGACCAGCTAAGGGAGGGAAGGTAACCCTGGGGATGAGGTCCTTGTTTTTCCAGTTTTGCCCATTGCTAGGCACCTGGGGCTTTTTGCCCTGGTGACCTTCTGTGCCTGGCCCATATAGTCTTTACTCTGCTCTTATCTGTCTAAATGCCTACCACAAAGTGAACAGATTCAAGGTTAATTGCTATTACATGTTCCTTACTTAGAAACAGACCTATTTGCAAAACTATAATCCTAGACCTGTTGCCTCTAAATCAGCTCATCAACATTTAACATTCACTATTCTAGGAAATCATATCAATTTTTTTTAAGATTTTTTTAAAATTGATTTCAGCAAGAGAGGAAGGAAAGACAGGAACATTGAGCTGTTCCTGTATGTGCCCTGACCAGGGATCAAACAAGCAACCTCTGCACTTCAGGATGATGCTCTAACTATCCAGGTTGGGGTCAGATTAATCTTAACATTAACCTAAATATGGTACAATTAGCAAAAAAAAAAAAAAATTAACAGTCTTAAACCAAATATAAATTACTTTTTAGCTCATTTGTGATTTGGGATTATCTACATTCTGGGTCCATTATTGGGTAATTTAAAATGTATACTTTTCTCAAAAATAACTTTTTAAAATGTTGTTTTTTAAAGTTCAGAGCATCTATGATTTTTCTTTTAAATCTATGATCTTTTTTTTTTTTTAGGTGAGAGGAGAGTAGACAGTAAGACAGACTCCTGCATGTGCCCCAACTGAGATCCACTCAATGACCACTGTCTGGGGCTGATACTTGAGTACCATGCTATTTTCAGTGACTGAGGCCAATATGCTCCAATGGAGTTATCCTCAGTGCCCAGGGCCACACTTGAACCAATTGAGCCACTAGCTGTGGGAGGGAAGAGGGAAAGAAGGTGGGAGGAGAAGCAGATGGTCTCTTCTTCTATGTGTCCTGACCAGGAATCAAACTTGAGACGTCAATACATCAGGCCAATGCTCCATCCACTGAGCAACCGATGAGAGCTGATTTTATGATTCTTAAGGGGCATATCATTCCTTCTAAGAAACTAAAGGCCTAATTCAAAGCATGGTGAGTGTCTTCACAAGGCCTATTATGTGGGTTCATCACACAGTAGGGTAAAATGAAAGCATAACTTATTAACTGCTATGTTGGTCTATTACACAAAAATAAAACCTCGTTCATTTATTTACTTACCCTTGAAACAATTTGTCTGTATTTTAAACTTCTGTTTTCACATAACCCATCTCAAAGCAGTTACTTCTCCAAAGTTTTCTATTTCCTAATTCACAAAGACAACCACTAGGCTATTCCTTCACAGAATCATAATGTAAAATATTTTCAGGTCTGGATAGCCTACAGTAATTGCAAACCATTTATTCTGAAGCTTAAAATAAATATATATGTTAAAAGGAAGAAAAGAAAAATAAAAGAAAGCAAAGGGCAATAAAGAAGTTATCTGAACAGGCTGAGAGAATTAGAAAATACAGCTTTTTAGATTGATTTTTTCCCTCTCAGGAAAGATTGTTTCCAGGCTAAGGTATTAAAAGAACAATAGTGTTAAGTTTTATTTAAGAATCTCATTTTTCTTCTCTTCTCCAATTTCTTTGGTTTCTGAAGCACATCTAGAACCGTAAGCTCTGTAACCACAAAGCTTAGTTCTGATCTTGAGTGACTGTATCCTCACAGATGAATGAGGTCAAGTTGGGAACTCCCTCATAGAGATCTGGCATAACTGGCATATTTCTTCACAATAGAAATTATTTCCTAAAAGAGCTCTTTAAGGATTTATGTACAGAGTGAGGAACACAAATATAGACTACAAAATGTTAATATGATCTGATATTAAAGAAAGAAACCCACAGTAATCAATTGTAGTCAATATTGATGCTATGCTTTAGAGATGAAATCAAAACAGCCCACTTTCCTATTCCCTTACTCTGATTTCTCAAAATTTTATTTTTTATCTTTAAATTGTCAATATTTAACAACAGTCATATGCTATCCTATTATCACATCCCATAATTACTCATAATTGGTTTTATATTTAAATTGATTTAATTCTTACCAACCAGTCTTTTTATTATAAATTCTATATTTTGATTCATCTCTTAACTGGTTAGATTTACTTGTTACAATATTCTTTCCATAATGTTTTGTTCCCCAACTGTATTATGTTTGAAATTATCTGCTTTCTGCTTTTATATTAGAATGCCATTTTGACTAAGTACAACTCTTGAGCCACTTGTACTCTATAAATTTTGTATATAGCAGTCTGTTTTATCTGGTTCTGCAGTAGTCTGAAGTGAGCCTCAACCCTTTTCTTTTGTAGGTAATTTGCTTTTTTAAAACACTATTTTGTTAGAGCAGTTTTAGATTTATAATAAAATTGAGAGAAAAGTACGAAGATATCCCTTGCCCCCACACATTCATACCTTCCCCCATTATCAACATCGTTTCCCCAAATGATACATATTTAACTAAGGATGAACCTACATTTACACATCATAATCACCCAAAATCCATAGTTTACTTAAGGGTTCACTCTTGGTATTATACAGACATATAATGATTTATGCCCATCTTTATTATATCATCTTTATAATATCAATACCCTAAAAATCCTTTGTGCTCTCCTTATTCTTTTCCTGTCCCTCTCAGCCTGGTAATTACAGACATTTTTATTAACTTCATAGTTTTATCTTTCATGAATGTCATGTAGTCGGAATCATATACTATGTAACCTTCTCAGATTGACTCCTTTCACTTAGGAATATATTATAAAGCCTCCTCCATATCCTTTCATGATAGTTCAATTCTTTTCAGTATTGAATAACAGTCCATTATCTGAATGTACCACAGTTCACATATACATTCACATACTAAAGGATGTGTTAGTTGCTTCCAAGTTTTGACAGTTATAAATATAAACCTTCTACAAATATTGGTATGCAGTTTTTTTTGTGGACATAAGTTTTCAACTCCTTTGGATAAATATTGAAAAGTACAGTTACTGGTAAGAATATGTTTAATTTTGTAAGAACCACCAAACTGTCTTCCAAAATGCACGCACCATTTTGCATTCCCAACATGAATGAAAGTCCCTGTTGCTCCACACCTTCACCAGCTTTTGGTGTTGTCATTGTTCTGGATTTTAGTCATTCTGAAATGTAGCAGTGGTATCTTGTTTTGATGTGCATTTTCCTGATGACATATAATGCGGAGCCTTTTTTCTATGCTTATTTGCCATCTGTATATGTTTGGTGAGGTGTCTATGATGATTCTTTGCCTATTTTTTAATCAGGTTATTTATCTTCTTATTGTCGAGATTTATGAGTTTTCTGTATATTTTGGATAATACTCCCAGTCAGTAACTTGTCTTCTAATTAATAAACTTATCTAGTTTATTAATTTTTTCATTGATCTTGCCTGTGGTGTTATATCTAAAAAGACATCAGCATACTCAAGGTCCTCTGGTTTTCTTTTTTATTATCTCCTAGGTGTTTTATAGTTCTGCATTAACATTTAGGTCTATGATCCATTTTTCAGTTAAATTTTGTAAAGAGTATAGGATATGTGTCTACAATCTTTTGTTTTGCACCAGGAGATTCAGTTGTTTCAGCACCACTTGTTAAAGAGACTATCTTTGTTCCATTGTATTGCCTTTTCTCCTTTGTCAAAGATCAGCTGACTATATTTACGGTGCTATATTTCTGAGTTCTCTATTCTGTTCCATTGATCTATTTCTCTTTTCTTTCATCAGTAACATACTGTCTTTTTATTTCAATTACAGGTGTCATTCAGTATTACATTATTTTCAGGTGCATAGCATAGTTGTTAGACATTTACATAACATACAAAGTGATCCCCCAGATAAATCTAGTACGCACCTAGCAGCAAACAATATTATTGACTATATTTCCTATGCTGTATTTTGTAGCTCCATGAGTATTTTGTAACAGCCAATTTGAACTTCTTAATCCCTTCATTATTTTCACCTAGCCCCTCAAACCATCTTCCATCTGGCAACCATCAATTCATTCTTTGTATCTATGAATGTATCTCTGTTCTGTTTGTTCGCTTATTTTTTTTTAGATTACACATATAAGTAAAATCATGCAGCATTTGTCTTTCCCTGTCCGACTTATTTTACTTAGCATAATACCTTTGAGGTCTATCCATGCTGTCATAAATGTTAAGATTTCATTTTGTATGGCCAAGTAATATTCCATTGTATACACGGGTGGACAAAATCAGGTTTACAATTTTTCATGTAAAAAAAGACATGCAGGTTATGATTATTTTAATAACTTTATTAACTCCAAAGAATGTCAAAATTGCACCATGTACTTAGGTTCAATCTCATACATACTGAAACTGCTGGCCTTCATTATTTACACATTCTTGTACTAAAGCATACTTTGGCACAGAGTTCTTTACTGTCATCAATTTCTTGATATGCTTCTCTCATGCAGTGGATCATATCATCCACAGTACATGGTTGTAAAGATACTTTATCTTTGACAACATTTTAAAAGAAGAAAGTCACTGGGGATGAGAGATCTGGTGATTGTGGTAACCATTCCACTGGCCCTCATCCATCCAACTGTAAACCTACTTTTGGCAATTACTGTGTATGTACCACATCTTCTTTAACCTTCTTTACCTTCTTTATCTATTGATGGACATTTAAAATGCTCCCACATCTTGGCTGTTATAAAAAACACTGCTATGAACATAGGGGTGCAAATATCCTTTCAAATTAGTGTTTTGATTTCTTCAAATACACACCCAAAAGCAGAATCACAGGGTCAGAAGGCGGTTCCATTTTTAATTTTTTAAGGAACCTCTATACTGTTTTCCATAGTGGTTGCACCCATCTTCATTCCCACCAACAGTGAACAGGGTTTTCTTTTCTCCATCCTTGCTGTAGATTTATTGATGACAACCATTCTAACAGGCATGAGGTGGTATCTCATTGTGGTTTTAATTTGCATTTCTCTGAGAATTACTAACATTATCATTATTTCATATGTCTATTGGCCATCTATATGCCCTCTTTAGAGAACTGCTGACTCAGGTCTTCTGTTCTTTTTTTTTTTTTTTTTTTTTATTGGATTGTTTTTATTTTATTTTTTTGATTGAGTTGCATGAGGTTTTAAAAATTTTGGATACTGCCTGACCAGGCAGTGGCACAGTGGATAGAGCATCAGACTGGGATGCTGAAGACCCAGGTTTGAAAACCCAAGCTCGCCAACTTGAGCACGGGCCCATCTGGCTTGAGCAAAAGCTTGCCAGCTTGGACCCAAGGTCGCTGGCTTCAGCAAGGAGTGGCTCGGTCTGCTGAAGACCTGTGGTCAAGGCACGTGTGAGAAAGCAATCAATGAACAACTATGGTGTCACAACAGCAACAAAAAACTAATAATTGATGTTTCTCATTTCTCTCTGTTCCTGTCTGTCTGTCCCTATCTATCCCTCTCTCTGACTCTCTCTCTGTCCTTGTTAAAAAAAAATAAAAATTAAAAATAATTTTGGATACTAACCCCTTATCAGATGTATCAGTGGCTAACATCTTCTTCCATTAGATAGATGGTGTTTTTATTTTATTGATGGTTTCCTTTGCTGTGCAAAAAACTTTTTACTTTGATGTAGTCCCATTTGTTTTTGTTTTTTTGTTTGTTTCCCTTGCCTAAGGAAGGAAGAAGAAAACACTACTAAGAGCAATGTCAGAGTTTACTACCTGTGTTATCGTCTAAGAGTTGAATGTTTTCTGACCTCACATATAAGTTTTTAATCCATTTCAGTGTATTTTATATGGTGTAAGAATATTTTCTAGTTTCACTTGTGCATAATATATCTGTCCAGTTTTCCCAATGCCATTTATTGAAGGGATTGTCTTTACCTCATTGTATATTCTTTTTTTGTCCTAGATTAATTGACCATAGGTGTGGGTTTTTCTCTGGGCTCTCTACTCTATTCCATTGATCTATTTGTTTTTATGCCAGTACCATGTTGTTTTAACTACTAAGGCCTTGTAGTATAGTTTGATATAAAGTAGTGTGATACTGCCAAATATGCTCTTCTTTCTCAAGATTGCTTTGACTATTTCAGGTCTTTTGCCCTTCCATATAAATTTTAAAATTATTTGTTAGAGTTCTGTGAAAAATGTCATTGTTATTTTGATAAGGATTGTGTTAAATCTATAGATAGCTTTGGGTAGTATGAACATTTGAATGCTGTTAATTCTTTCTATATATGAGCATAGTATGTGCTTCCATTTGTTTTTGTATCTTCTTCAAATTCTTTCCTCGATGTTTTGTACCTGTCTTTCTCTCTTTATGAGTATAGGTTTTTTACTTACTTGGTTAAATTTATTCCTCAATTTTTTTTATGAAATTGTAAATTGGATTATTTTCTTAATTTCTACTTCTGATAGTTTGTTATTGGTGGAATCATTAAGGTTCACTATATATATCATGTCATCAACAAATAATGACAATTTTACTTCTTCTCCAATTTGGATGTCTTTTATTTCTTTTTCTTGTCTGAATGCAGTAGCTAAAATTTTTAATACTACATTGAATAAAAGTGATGAAAGTGGACATCCTTGTCTTGTTTCTTTTAGCCTTTCATTGTTGAGTATAGTGTGAGGTGTAGGTTTTTCATATATTGCATTTGTTATGTTGAGTATGTTCCCTCTATTTCCACTTTGCTGAGAGTTTTTATGATAAATAAATGTTGGATTTTGTCAAGTGTTTTTTCTTCATCTACTGATATAATCATGTGGTTTTTATGCTTCATTTTGTTTAAATTGTGCATCACATTATTTGATCTGCAGATATTGCACCAACCTTGCATCCCAGGAATAAACCCAACTTGATCATGGTGTATAATCTATTTATTGTATTGCTGAATTCAGTTTGTTAATATTTTGTTTGAGGATTTTTGCAACTATGTTTATTGGGAATATTGGGCTCTGATTTTCTTTTTTTTAATTTTTTGAGAAAGACAGAGAGAGGGACAGATAGGGACACACAGACAGGAAAGGAGATGAGAAGAATCAACTCTTTGGTGCGGCACCTTACATGTTCACTGATTGCTTTCTCATATGTACCTTGACCAGAGGGCTATAGCAGGGCAAGTAACCCCTTGCTTAAGCCAGAGACTTAGGGTTCAAGCCAGTGACCTTGGACTTCAAGCCAGTGACCTTTGGACTCAAGCTAGTGACCATGAGGTCACATCTATGATCCCACACTCAAGCCAGCGACCCTGCACTCATGCTGGTGAGCCCATGCTCAAGCCGGCGACCTCAGGGTCTCAAACCTGGGTCTTCCATGTCCCAGTCTAATGCTCTATCCACTGTGCCACCATCTGGTTGAGCTGGCCTCTAATTTTCTTTTTTCTTTTGGAAATGCCTTTGTCTGGTTTTAGAATCAGGATAATGCTGGTCTCATAAAATAAGCTCAGGCGGCTTTTTTTCTCTTTATTTTTTGGAATATTTAAGAAAGATAGGTGTTAGTTCTTATGTGAATGTTTAATAAAATTCACCTGTGAAGAGATCTGGTCCAGAACATTTTCTTGTTGGGAAGTTTTTGATTACTGACTTGATTTCATTTGTAGTTAGCAGTCTATTCAGATTTTCTGTTTCTTCTTGAGTCAGTTGTGGAATATTGTATGTTTGTTTCTAGTACTGTAATTTATTTATTTCTTTGATATTGTCCAATTTGTTGGCATAAAATTCTCATCCTTTGTATTTCTGTGATGTTTTTTGTCACTTTTCTTTCATTTCTGATTTTTTTATTTGGATCCTCTATTGCTTTTTCTTGATGAGTCTGGTTAAAGGTTTATCAATTTTCTGTATCTTTTCAAAGAACCAGCTCCCCCCCCCACACACACACACACACAGGGACAGAGAGAGAGTCAGAGAGAGGTATAGATAGAGACAGACAGACAGGAACAGAGAGAGGTGAGAAGCATCAATCATTAGTTTTTTGTTGCCGTTGTGACACCATAGTTGTTCATTGATTGCTTTCTCACATGTGCCTTGACTGCGGGCCTTCAGCAGACCGAGCCACCCCTTGCTGGAGCCAGCGACCTTGGGTCCAAGCTGGCGAGCTTTTGCTCAAGCCAGATGGGCCCGTGCACAAGCTGGCAAGCTTGGGGTCTCGAACCTGGGTCTTCAGCATCCCAGTCCGACACTATCCACTGCGCAACCGCCTAGTCAGGCTCAAAGAACCAGCTTTTGGTTTTATTGATCTTTTGTATTTTTTAGTCTCTATTTAATTTATTTTCACTCTGATCTTTATTATTTCCCTCCTTCTCCTCACTTTGGGCTGTGCTTGATCTTTTTCTCATTCCTTTAAGTGTAAGTTTAGATTGTGTATTCAATATTTTTCTTATCTCTTGAAGTAGGCCTGTATGAAGTTCCCTTTTTAGCATTTACTTTTGCTGTGTTCCCTAGATTTTGAGTCATTCTGTTTTCATTTTCCCTTTTCTTAAGGTAACTTTTGATTTCTTCATTGATCTGATAAACCTATTCATTGTGGTGGCATGTTTTTTAGCCTCCATGTGTTTTGTGTTTTTCAGTTTTATTGTTGTTGTTGTAATTGATATCTAGTTTCCTATCATTTTTGTCAGTGAAGATCCTTGATATGATTTCAGTCTTGTTAAACTTATTGAGACTTGTGTTTGTGGCCTAACATACGGTCTATCCAGGGAAATGTTCCATGTGCTCTAGAAAAGAATGTATATTCTGCTGCTTTGGGGTGAAATGCTCTAAAAAATCAATTAAATCTACCTGGTCTAATGTATCACTTAAAGCCATTGTTTTTTTGTTGATTTTCTGTCTGAATGATCTATCCATTTATATCAATGAGGTATTAAAGTCCCCTAGAATTATGTATTACCATTGATTTCTCTTTATGTCCATACAATATTTGCTTTATGTGTTTAGGTGCTCCTGTGTTGGGTGTATAAATGTTTATAAGGGTTATATTCCCTTGCTGGATTGATCCCTTTATCATTATGAAATGTCCTTCTTTGTCTCTTGGTATATTCTTTGTTTTAAAGTATATTTTGTCTAATACAAGTATCGTTACCTCAGCCATTTTTATCATTTCCACTTTCATGAAATATTTTTTCCACTTCTTTACTTACCGTCTGTGTGTGTCTTTTGAACTGAAGTAGGTCTAAACAGCATATGTATGGATCTTGTTTTCTTATCCAGTAAGCCACACAATGTCTTTTTATTAGAGCATTTAATCCATTTACATTTAGTATTATTGATATGTAGTTAATGCCATTTTATTAATCATATTTATGTTCTTTTCTTTCCCATTCTTCTTAAAATGTCCTTTTTACAATTCTTCTCATACTGGTTTGGTAAACTCCTTTAACTTTTTTTTTTTTTTTTTTTTGCCAGGGAAGTTCAATTTCTCTTTTTCAATTCTAAAAGATAGCCTTTCAGGGTAGAATACTCTTGCTAATATTTACCATATATTATGATTTTCTATTTTCTACACTTAGTCTTTGTCTTTATTTTTGTTATCTACTCTTTTTATGCCTTTTGAGGTTTTGATCATTTATGTTTGTATTTTCTCTCTGTTCTTAGAAAATCACTTACACTCCATTTTTAATTATTTTTGAGGGGTTGCTCTAGAGTTTGCAATATACATTCACAACTAAAACAAGTCCACATTTATGCCATTTCACATGTAGCATTGAGTGCTTGTAATAAAGTAATCCGAATTCCTTCCTTTTGTCCATTGTATCAATGTTGTTATTCACTTCACTTATGTATAAGCATACATAAGTATACATAGGGGGTCCTCGGGTTACAACACAGTTCCATTCCTATGACAGTGACATAACCCGAATTTTTGTGTAAGTTGAAACACATCCTAGCATAAGTCAGTTACCTATCCTAAAACAGTTGCAAAATCATAATCAAGAACAGAAATACACAAACATGTCATGTTACTGCGTATTCTTCTTCCGCACATAACCAAACTAGTTCACCCACGTAGTCCATAAGTATGACGCTAATGGCATAAGCCAAAACACTCACATCTCAATGTTTTTAAGTTTTTTATGGGATGAGCATCATAAAGTTGAAACATCATATGTTGAGACTGTTGTAATCCAAGGACCCCCATATAACATATTCCTAAGATATATTACAAAAGAATACATAATCACATAATAAAATACATCATTGCTAATATTATTTTTAACAAACTGTTATCTGTTAAATCAATGAAGAATAAAAGCAAAAGTTTTTATTTCTTCTTCACTTATCTTTGATGCTTTTCCTTTTTAATGTGGTTCTGAGTTTCTAAAAAATATAATTTTTTCTTCTCTGCAAAAAAAATCTTTTAACATTTCTTTCAAGCAACTTCTACTGGCAACAAATTCTCTCAATTTTTGTTTGTGGAAATCTTTATTTCTCCTTCAAGTTTTGAAGGATAATTGTGCAAATTATAGAATTCTAGGTTGGTAATGTTTTTCTCTCAATAATTTAAATATTTCACTCCAATCTATTCTTGCTTGCATGGTTTTTGAGAAGTTGAATATAATTATCATTATTCCTCTTTAGAAAGGTATCCTCCAACTCAATTTTTTTCAGCAATTTTTCTTTCTCTTTCATTTTTTGTAATTTGAGAATTATATACTGAGCGTAGTATTTTGTTGTTTATTCTGTTTGGCGTTTCTTAAGTTGCCTGAATCTATTATTTGAGATTAATTTAAGAAATATCTCAGTCATTATTGTTCCAAATATTTCTTTGTTCTTTCTTTCTTCTCATTCTGGTATTCCCATTATGCTTATGTTGTCCTTTTATAGGTGTCCCACAACACTTGAATATACTATTCTGCTTTTTGCTTTTCAGTCTTTGTTCTCCCTTCTGGGTTTTTTTTTATTATTATTAATTTTAATGGGGTGACACCAATAAATCAGGGTACATATGTACAATGAAAACATCACCAGATTATCTTATCATTCAACTGTGTTGCATACCCGTCACCAAAAGTCAAATTGTACTCTGTCATGTTCTATCTGGTTTTCCCTGTGACCCTCCCCTACTCCCTATCCCAACCTCCCCTCCCTCCCTCCACCCCATTACCACCACTCTATTGTCCATGTCTCACAGTCTCACTTTTATGTTCCACCTATGTATGAAATCATGCTGTTCTCAGTTTTTCTTTTTTTCACGCCCTGGCCGGTTAACTCTGTGAAGAGTGTCGGACGTGCATCAAAGTTGCCGTTTCGATCCCCGGTCAGGGCACACAAAGGAACAGTTTATTGTTCCTCTTTCTCTCTCTCTCTTTCTATCTCTCTCACTCTTTCTCTGTTCCCCTTCCTCCTCTCTCTCACTGAAATGAATAAATCTGGTGTGTGAATGAATTAGCAGTAAACATAATTGTTATCAGATCCTCAGTTTTTCTTTTTTTCTGATTTACTTATTTCACTCCGTATAATGTTATCAAGGTCCATCCATTTTGTTGTAAATGATCCGATGTCATCATTTCTTATGGGTGAGTAGTATTTCATAGTATATATGTACCAAAGCTTTTTAATCCACTAGTCTTCTGACGGACACTTGGGTTGTTTCCAGATCTTCACTATTGTGAACAATGCTGCGAAAAACATGGGGGCGCATTTCTTCTTTCGAACGGTGCTATGGTGTTCTTAGGGTATATTCCTTTAAGTGGGATAGCAGGGTCAAAAGGCAGTTCGAGTTTTAATTTTTTGAGGAATCCCCAATATGTTTTCCACAGTGGCTGCACCAGTCTGCATTCCCACCAGCAGTGCAGAAGGGTTCCCTTTTCTCCACATCCTCGCCAGCACTTGTTCTGTGTTGTTTTGCTGATGAGTGCCACTCTGACTGGTGTGAGGTGATATCTCATTGTGGTTTTAATTTGCATTTCTCTAATGATTAGTGATGTTGAGCATTTTTTCATATGCCTATTGGCCATCTGTATGTTTTCTTTGAAGAAATTTCTATTCATTTCTTTTGTCCATTTTTGATTGGATTATTTGTCTTCCTGGTGTTGAGTTTTATAAGTTCTTTATAAATTTTAGTTATTAACCCCTTATCAGACGTGCTGTTGAATATGTACTCCCATTGTGTGCTTTGTATTTTTTTTTCTGTTCTTATTGTGTTTAGCTGTGCAAAAACTTTTTAGTTTGATATAGTCCCATTTGTTTATCTTGCCTTTTATTTCATTTGCCCCTGGAGATAAATCGGCAAATATATTGCTGCTACAGATGTCGGAGAGCTTGCTGCCTATGTTTTCTTCTAAGATGCTTATGGTTTCACGGCTTACGTTTAAGTCATTTATCCATTTTGAGTTTGTTTTTGTGAATGGTGTAAGTTGATGGTCTAGTTTCATTTTTTTGTAGGTAGATGTCCAATTTTCCCAACACCATTTGTTAAAGAGGCTGTCTTTACTCCATTGTATGTTCTTTCCTCCTTTGTCAAATATCAGTTGTCCATAAAGCTGCGGGTTTATTTCTGGGTTCTCTGTTTGGTTCCATTGATCAATGTGTCTGTTCTTATGCCAGTACCAAGCTGTCTTGAGTATAATGGCCTTGTAATAGACCTTGATATCCGGAAGAGTGATACCTCCTGCTTTTTTTTTTTCTTTTTAAGATTGCTGAGGCTATTCGTGTTCTTTTTTGGTTCCATATAAATTTTTGGAATACGTTTTCTATATCTTTGAAGTATGTCATTTGTATTTTAATTGGTATTGCATTGAATTTATAAATTGCTTTGGGTAGTATAGACATTTTAATGATGTTTATTTTTCCTAGCTATGAGCACGGTATATGCTTCCACTTGTTTGTATCTTCTTTGATTTCTTTTATCAATGTTTTATAATTTTCCGAGTACAAGTCCTTAACCTCCTTGGTTAAATTTACTCCTAGGTACTTTATTTTTTTGGCTGCAATAGTGAAGGGGATTGTTTCCTTCATTTCTTTTGCTGACAGTTCATTGTTGGTATATAGAAATGCCTCTGATTTCTGCGTATTAATTTTATATCCTGCCACCTTACTGAATTCATTTATAAGGTCCAGTAGTTTTTTGACTGAGATTTGAGGGTTTTCTATATGCAATATCATATCATCTGCAAATAATGACAGTTTTACTTCTTCTTTTCCAATTTAGATGCCTTTTATTTCTTCTTCTTGTCTGATTACTGTAGCTAGGACTTCCAGAACTATGTTGAATAAAAGTTATTAAAGGGGGCATCCCTGCCTGGTTCCTGATCTTAAGGGGATTGCTTTTAATTTTTGTCCTTTTAGTATGATGTTTGCTGTGGGTTTGTCGTAGATGGCCTTTATCATGTTAAGGAATGTTCCTGTATTTCCATTTTACTGAAAGTTTTGAGCATGAATGGGTGCTGGATTTTATCAAATGCCTTTTCTGCACCTATTGAAATTATCATGTGATTTTTGTCCTTCCTTTTGTTTATGTGATGAATCACATTGATTGATTTGCGAATATTGAACCAGCCTTGCCTCTCCAGAATAAATCCCACTTGATCATGGTGTATGATTTTTTTCATATATTGCTAGATCCGGTTGGCTAATATTTTGTTGAGAATTTTAGCATCTAAATTCATCAGGGATATAGGCCTATAATTTTCTTTCTTTGTGTTGTCTTTGCCCGGTTTTGGGATCAGAATTATGCTCGCCTCATAAAAGAAGTTTGGAAGTCTTCCTTCCTCTTGAATTTTTTGATATAACTTGAGGAGGATAGGAGTTAGTCCTTCTTTGAATTTTTCATAGAATTCACTTGTGAAGCCATGAGGCCCAGGACTTTTCTTTTTGGGGAGTTTTTTGATAACTGTTTCCATCTCATTTTTTGTAATTGGTCTGTTTAGGTGTTCTGATTCTTACAGATTAATTTTTGGAAGATTATATGATTCAAGAAATTTGTCCATTTCACCTAGATTGTCTAATTTGTTGGCATAGAGTTCTTCATAGTATTTTCTTACAATGCTTTGTATTTCTGTTGTGTCAGTTGTTATTTCTCCACTGTCCTTTCTAATTTTATTTGAGTCCTCTCTTTTTTTCTTGGTGAGTCTAGTTAAAGGTTCACCAATCTTGTTTACCTTTTCAAAGAACCAGCTCCTGGTTTGTTTGATCCTCTGTATTGTTTCCTTAGCCTCTATGTCATTTATTTCTGCTCTAATCTTTATTATTTCCTTCCTTTTACTTGTCCTGGGTTTTATTTGCTGTTGTTTTTTCTAGTTCTTTTAGATGCAGGGTCAGGTTGCTTATTTGAGCTTTTTCTAGCTTCTTATGATATGCCTGTAGTGCAATGAACTTCCCTCTCAGTACTGCTTTTGCTCTGTCCCATAAATTTTGAGTCGATGTATGCTCATTTTCATTTGTTTCTAGAAACTTTTTAATTTTGTTTTTGATCTCATTGTTAATCCATTCATTATTTAATAGTATGCTATTTAGTTTCCAAGTGTTTGAGTATTTTTCAGTTTTTCTTTTATGGTCAATTTCTAGTTTCATGGCATTGTGATCAGAGAAAATGCTTGATATGATTTCAATCTTCTTAAATTTATTGAGACCATTTTTGTGTCCTAACATGTGGTCTATCCTAGAAAACATACCATGAGCGCTTGAGAAGAATGTATATTTTACTGCTTTAAGGTGAAAAGTTCTGAAGATATCTATTAAATCAAGTTGATCTAGTGTATCCTTTAAGTCTGCTGTTTCTTTATTAATTTTCTTTCTTTAGGGTCTATCCATTGTTGTTATTGGGGTATTGAAATCCCCTACTATGATAGTATTGCTATTAATCTTGTCTTCTATATCCATCAAAGTCTGCTTTATGTATGTCGGGGCTCCTATATTTGGTGCGTAGATATTTATAATAGTTATATCTTCCTGTTGAATTGTTCCCTTTATCATTAGGTAGTGTCCTTCTTTATCCCTTACTACAGCCTTTGTTTTTAAAGTCCATTTTTTCAGATATAAGTACTGCTACCCCGGCTTTTTTTTCATTTCCATTTGCATGAAATATTTTTTTCCATCCTTTTACTCCCTTCTGGTTTTTGAATATCCTATTGATATATCCTTTAGCTTAGAGAATCTTTCCCTAGCTGTATCCAATTTACTAAGGTGTTATCAAAAATATTCTTCATTTTTGTTACAATTTTTTATCTCTAGCATTTATTTTATATCTATCCTTGGGATTTGCACCTCTCTGCTTACAGCACCCATTTGTTTTTTGCATGCTGTCTACCTTATCCATTAGAGCCCTTATCTATTAGAGCCCTTAGCATATTAATCATAGTTGTTTAAATTCCAATATTCTTGTCATGTTTGGATCTGATGCTTGCTTTGTCTTTGATTTGTGTCTTTTGCATTTTTTATGTCTTGTACCTTCTTCTTGATAGACAGACATTATATACCAGGTAAAAGAGACTGACTGCTAGAAGTAGGATAATAATGTGGTGGTGAGGTGTGTGTGTGTGTGTGTGTGTGTGTGTGTGTGTGTGTGTGTGTAATGAGGGAAGCATTTTATAGTCCTATAATTAGGTTTCAGTGTCTTAGTGACCTATGCCTTTGGCCTGTGAACTTCACAAGCGTTTCTTAGTTTTTTTTCTGCCCCCTTGGGTGATCCAGGTAGCTAAAGTATGCTGGAATTGGGTATTTCCTTTCAGCTTTGGTAACAACCCAGTAGATTTGGCTCTAGTTAACTATTTTCCTCTGAAGGCAGGCCTTGTTAAGAAAAATTGTGCTCTGATACATTTCAAAATGGCTCCTTCCTGCCACACCACCTTCTGAAAGCCTTAGGTTATGAGGTTATTTTTCCTCAATACTTAGTATGGAAACCTTGTCAATCTCCTCGAAATAAGTCTCACAATACTATGAGACCTCTCCCACATCTGGGTCTTCCTGGAGTTTTTAACTTTCAGAGTTGTCTGCAATCAACTTTCTGCATTTCATTAATTATAGTTCAGCTTTCCCTACCCTGGCGATGTTTCTTGTAGTGGCTTCTGCTGGTGAGTCTGTGCTTCAGCAAGCCATGACCCCCTGTATTCAACTGTCTGACTCTTCAATATTGGAGGCAGTGGTTTGCTCTGTGCCCTCCCATCTTCTATGGATCCAAAAAGAGTTAATTTTTCAGTCTGTTCAGCTTTTTACTTGTTAAGATTGAATGACAACTCCCAGACTCCTTATAAGTGGAACCCAAAACTCAAAAATATTCTTTTATCAATGAGTAAGTCTTTCTCCAGTCTTTCATTTATCATTACTGGGTACCTTCAACTTCTCAGAGAGGGCAATAGACACTGGCAATAGCAGTGACCAAAACAAACTCTTGCCTTCATAGAACTTGAGTTATAATGAAACCTTGAAGTTTAACATTTTAATAAAGATATGTCTTGGTCTTAAGTATTCTGCATTAAA
This sequence comes from Rhynchonycteris naso, assembly GCA_037038555.1. NCBI lineage: Eukaryota > Metazoa > Chordata > Mammalia > Chiroptera > Emballonuridae > Rhynchonycteris > Rhynchonycteris naso. The sequence continues at coordinate 282,532,238 of CM072995.1, forward strand.
TTTACCAAAACCGAGGACTCTTTTGATCTTCAAATAAAGTTTTTGCATCTAATTTATTTAATATTTTGTAATGACATCAGTTGGGCACAAATTTTTTTCTTTAGGCATGCACTATCCCTTTTCATTTCATCTGTCATCACCTCTTTGAGCTCTTTTCCATTGAATACTGATTCACATTAAATTCTAAAGAATGAAGCATTTATGAAAAATTATTTCTGTTTCTTTAGGTTATATTTTCCTATGGGTTGAACTCTTTTGCATGCAATGTATAATTTAATTGTGCTATAGCATTTATCCATAGTTGCCATGTCATTTTGTTTACCTTGCTTGTTCTCTACTGTCTCTTCTGGAATTTTATCTTTATACATGCTATGTATTCAGAGATTTTTTTAATTGAATTTATTAAGGTGACACTAGTTAATATAATTATACAAGCTTCAGGTGCCCAAATCTACAACACATCTCTACATCATATTGTGTGTTCACACCCCTCTTCTGATATTTTACTATATATATTCTAGCATTCTCTGCTTCTAATTGGGGTAGAGGGTGACACCAGTTAAGTGCTAGAAAATTTTCAAGACTTTGATCATTTCTTGAATTTGTAACTCTGGAATCCTCCTTTCCATAAAGAGAGAGACAGCTCCATTATTCATTTTTACTATCACCTGTTTCTCTGTAGCAGTAGTTCCTGTTAATCATTTATTAAGAAAAAAAAAGATATTTAAACCCATTTTCCTAGATTTAGTTTGATATTAGAGAGGATTATATTGGCCAATTCAGAAGTTTTTCTGTCGGAATCTTTACTACTCTCCAGAATCTTTTCTCACTCTCTCAGTAAAACCAAGGTTTGAAATATTTTGCTTAGATCAATGGTTTTTAACCTTTGATTGAGCTGTGGAGCTTAAAAAATCCTGAAATTCAGGTGACATCCTGGATCAATTAAATCAGAATCTTTGGAGAGTCCAAATATTTCTTTAAGCCCCCAAGATGCTGTCAAGCTCAAGAACTGCAAGCTTAGTTCATGCTCCTTTCCTTCTTTGGTGGCAGTAATTTTTTTAAAAGAAATTATTTTTTATCATTCTGTGATATGTTTTTGGAGAGAAATTCTGTAACAAAATTTTAATCTTCCATCTTCCTTATCACTTCTTAATAGGAAATTGAAAAGTCCTCAATAACTATTTGCTAACCCCTTAAGAATAATGTCTACATTTATATTACAGTCCTCTAAAATTCAGTTCTGCCTTTCGCTCATCAACACATACTTATATATTTATCACAGGAGGAAAAATTCTCTACTCCATCTGTGTTATAGAACAAGTCATATTTCAAATAAAAATAGGACAAGTGCAAGTGCAATAGTTATATTTAGTATTAGGAAAAACATAAATTCACTTATTCAAGAAATATTTGTGAGATCTAAAATCATGATTCTTCTTTTCAATGTCTCAAGTATATGTGCATGTGTAATGTCTGTGTCTTCACATGCACATGCACATGTATGTTGCGAAGGAAAAGAGATAAAATAGGACCTTGGGACCTTGGGAGCTGCCTATATTATACAAATGAGTAGGAAAAGAGGACCTAGTGAAGGTGACTTAGAGAACTCAGATAAATAGGAGAGCAAATTAAATGTAATACTCAGGAGGGTAAAAGGCATGTCTTAAATTATTCATTTTGAGGCCTGACCTGTGGTGGCGCAGTGGATAAAGCGTCGACCTGGGAACCCTGAGGTTGCCAGTTCAAAACCCTGCACTGGTCTGGTCAAGGCACATATGGGAGTTGATGCTTCCAGCTCCTCCCCCCTTTCTCTCTCTCTCTCTCTCTCTCTGTGTGTCTCTCTCTAAAATGAATAAAATAAAATAAAACTTAAAAAAAAATTATTCATTTTGAGTTATGGGGGTATATTCCCAGTAGAGGGATTGCTGGGTCATACGGTAGTTCTATTTTTAATTTTTTGAGGAACCACCATACTTTCTTCCATAATGGTTGTAATACTTTACATTCCCACCAACAGTGGATGAGGGTTCCTTTTTCTCCACAGCCTCTCCAACACTTGTTATTACCTGTCTTGTGGATAATAGCTAATCTAACAGGTGTGAGGTGGTATCTCATTGTAGTCAAAAACACTGGTACGTAAAGATACATGCAGCCCCATACTCATTGCAGCATTGTTTACAATGGCCAAGACATGGAAACAATCAAGAAGCCCCTCAATATATGATTGGATAAAGAAGATGTGGTACATATATACTATGGAATACTACTCAGCCATAAGAAATTATGACATCGGATCATTTACAACAACATGGATGGACCTTGATAACATTATACTGAGTGAAATAAGTAAATCAGAAGAAACTAAGAACTATATGATTCCATACATATAATGAGACTCTGGAACATGGACAAGAGTGTGCTGGTTAATGGGGGGGGAGGGGAAGGGAAAGAGTGGGGGAAGCTGGGCACAAAGAAAACCAGATAGAAGGTGACAGAAGACTATATGGTTTTGGGTGATGGGTATGCAACATAATCAAATGTCAAAATAACCTGGAGATGTTTTCTCTGAACCTATGTACCCTGATTGATCAATGTCATGCCATTAAAATTTTTTTAAAATTATTCATTTTGTACCTTCAGTAACTAAGATGGGGGCGAGCACTATTGGTTGTATAATTGATATATATTAGTGGAATGAATGAATGAATCAGAAGTACAGTGTCATAACTGCCAAAAGAAGAGTGGTAGTTCATACGCTACAGAAAGTCATCCTTGAATTGATTATAGAAGCTGTTGCATTTTATCATTGGAAAATAATGGAAGATAATTTATATTTGCAAGAAGAAAAAGCAATGAAGAAGTAGAAGTGGGAATATAGATTTTTTTTTCAACAAAAGCTAACAATGAAGAGAAAAAGAAAGTAGAGGACAGGAGTAATAACTCAAGAGGGAACCATGATGGAAGAAAGTTTTACTTTAAAACCGCAAGGACTAGAGTGCACTGTGTGCAAAGATTAAAAAATAAACCAATGAATAGGAAGTAATTAAATGAAAGAATGCCCTATTCTCCCATCTCTACTCTATCAAAATTCACTACATACCCAGCAATGTTCTTATGGAACTGTATTAACATGTTAACTATATACAGGCAGAAAGTAATAATAATAAATCAGTGATTGAGCTTAATTTGTGATTATGTTTTTAACTGAACAATTTACAAATGATTTAATATACACATTTTATACTATACAGTGTCACATTAGTTTGTTTCATTGGGCATGCAGCATTATTTTCATTTCATCTATTATCATATCTTTCATGGTATTTTCTACAGAACCCTTGACTATGAAACCCTTTTTTTTAAAGCATCTAAAGGGACTAGCATAGCATATAACATGTGTTGGAAAATATGCTTTAAAGTAAAACTTCTTTCAGAATATCTACATATAACTTCTTTCTTTTTTTCTATGACATAAGCAGTATTTTATAAAATAAAACATTTTTTCCTGATTACCAGTATAACTTTCTGTTATTTTCTATTAAAAATATTCAACAATTAATTTTCACTTATAATTTAAATAGGACTTAAGGGAAAGGATTTAAGTGTAATACTTTCAAGAATCAGAACTGAACTGAAACACTGATCCAAAACTTCTTAGCTGAGCAGTCTTTCACAAATTACTGAATCTACACCTGGACTGAGCTCCCTAACTCTTCCATATAAGCACTGATAATAATCAACTGTGCAGCATATATAGCAGTGAATTAAGAGTGTAATTGAAAGGACTAATTTCCACAAATCTTTGGACAGGATTGTAACATAAACATGTAGACAGAACTAAAAAAAAAGAAGTCAACTGAAATGACTAAAAAAAACAAAGACAAGAAAGAAACCCAAAGTGATTTGTTGGGAAGAGAAGTATCACAGATTATGCTTACCTTTGGGGAATGGTCAAGAGCACAAGACATGTGTTAGACAATAAATGAAAACACTGGGGAACAATTATTTTTTTCATTCCTGTTGCATGAGGTTTTAGAACTGTTTCTATATATCTCTACATTGCTGATAACAAATCTGAAATCTGTTTTTTGGTGCATGCTCTAGTATTTATATAATCTTAATTTCTTTTTGTTACAGTTCATGGCATGCATTGGTTTTCAAATTGGAGGTAAAGGGCAACAACTCTTGCATTGAACATAACCACAAGGCAATTAATGTTTTACAAATATCCCTTTACATAATTGTAGTTGTTTTAAAATGTAAAAAATTATCTGATAAAAACAGCCTCTTGTTTTGTTTTAAGATTGAATCATCGCTTCTTTGAGTAGGCATAAATGTAAGAATAGTCCTGACACCTTCTGTTCTATATGTGGCTGTTACACACTTCCAAGTCAAAGGCACAATATTTCATCATTTATGACACGTGCATATATTGCCTATTTTCAAGTTCTCCTTGGTGATCAAGACAAGAATTAGGTTCCTTATATTGTGTGTCATAATTGTGAGAAAATTTTTCATGAATGAACAAAAGGAAAATGCAAAGGAATGCCTTTTGGTATTCCCATGGTTTGGCGTGAACCTAAAGAACCACAGCAGTGACTGTTATTTCTGTCTGATCCATACAAAGAGCATCAGCAAGAAGAAATGGCACATGATAGCATATCCTAATATTCCTTCAGCAATATGACCTATCCCACACTCTGAGACACTCCGGTTCCAGTCTTCAATAGTTATATTTCTTCTAAGGACAAAGAAAGTGAACATGGTGATCAAGTGTATTTTGATAAGATGCATGAGGAAATGGTTGTAGAATCTGAAGCGTCTTCTTCTGATGCTAAGCAGTCATTAACCCCTCAGCAGTTTAGCCAACCCAAATTGCATGACTTAGTGAGAGATTTGGGCCTATCAAAGAAAGCAGGTGAGATATTAGCCTCCAGGTTTCAAGAAAAGAATGTACTTCAACGATCAGCTAAGGTATCCCATTTCAGGAAGTGTGAACAAATTTTTGTAGACTTTTTTTCTGAAGACAAAGACTTTGTTTACTGTCATGATATCAGTAGTCTTCTCAACCAGCTAGGTGTTACCACTTGCAGTCCAACACAATGGCAGCTATTTCTTGACAGCTCTAAACGGAGTCTGAAATGTGTTCTCCTACACAACGGTAATGTTTATGCAGCGGTTCCAATTCATTAATCAACTCATCTGCGAGAAGATTATAATGACATAAAAATTTTCCTTGACTTTCTAAAGTATAAGAAGCATAACTGAATCATTTGTGTGGATCTTAACATGGTACATTTCCTGCTAGGACAACAGAGAGGTTTCATAAAGTATTCTTGCTTTCTGTGTTTGTGGGACAGCCGAGCTCGGGAGAAACAATGGACACAGAAGGAGTGGCCGGAACGTGAAGCTCTGGAAGTAGGGATGCAAAATATTGTGAATGAACCCGTAGTTAATCGAGACAGGATCATTTCCCCCCACTTTACATCAAACTTGGCTTAATGAAGCATTTGTTCTGGCTTTTAATAGAGAAAGTGAATGCTTTCAACATATTCTTTCTGCTTTTCCTGCCTTGTCTTTTGAGAAGATAAAAGCAGGTGTACTTGATGGACCTCAAATTCAAACCCTCATACATGACGAAGAATTTGCCATTAAGTTGAATAAGGAGGAGAAAGTAGCATGGTAGTCTTTTGAGGCAGTTACAAAGAACTTCCTTGGCAACAAAAAGCAGAAAACTATGAACTCTTGGTTCAAAGGATGCTGTTGGCTTTTCACGACATTGGGTTTAACATGAGCATTAAGATTCACTTCCAGAACAGTCACTTTGATAACTTTCTTGAAAATCTTGGAGCTCTCAGTGATGAGCAGACTACTGCTGGATCATCAAACAAGATTTTCCTCAACAAGTAAACAAACACAAGAGCTACAAACACAAATTTTTGGCTGAATAAAATTTAAATAAGTTTTGCACAAATTTTATGATTAAAATAAGTGTTTTAATATGTTCTATTTCAAAATTGTAGACAAAATCTGATGCAATCATATCTTTTAGTATATTAGTGTATTTACTGCATTATATAAATTATTATATTTTCACAAAGATGATGCCCAAGAAGACATTCTACTTCATTATGTTAAACTAAATGTTGAAAATTTTACAATAAGATGAAAACTTAAAATCTTGAATTGCAAAAAAACCCCTGTATTTTACAGAGAAAAACTAATGTCAGACTTGAGATCAGCACACTTGAATTAGGTAAGAACAAGTGTTTTTGTGGATACAACAAAAATTTTATTCCCCAGTGCAATTAGTTAATGAATTTTGTCTGGCTCATAGAGCAACCTGACTTTGATGAAAAACAAACATTTCTTCTTTTTGCTATTTCCTTTTATTAAAACATTGGATGACATCAGAGTAATGGCAGCATAAGAGATACCCTTGATCTCTCCCCTTGAAATTTCAACAAATTGAACAGCTATAACTCAGCAAAGGAAACCCATCTGGACTCACATGCTTGCCTAAAAGATCCATGCATTCAATCAATCAAAGGTGGGAAGGCTAGAGACGAGGCAAGGGAGGTGAAAGATAAGAAGCATTCTTGGTGGGGCTCCAGAGAGGGAAGAAGTCTGGTCTGTCTGGGTTTCTATCTGCCAGGGCTCCACAGAAGGGAGAAACCCAAAGAGTCTGGGTCTTCTTCTTGGAGGAGTGGAGATATTAGGGGAGACACTGTTAAATCAAAGAAGTAGCTGAGTGCAGGGAAAGGGCATAAGATGAAACTCTTGGTCAGAGCCAGTGCCTCTGCAGTCTGCCAGCAGCCTGCACTTGTAACAGAGAAAGAAAAATAAGAAGTGCAGTGCCTCAACTTCCTAGATACTACCCTCACGGGTACAGAGAATAATGGTGGCATACCCCAGAACTAACTCTGCTGAACCACTGAAGGACTGGAGTATTCTCTGTCTGGCCCAAGTCTTTCAGGACACAGAAAAGAACACGTGGAGGTCCAAGATCATCATAGCTGGGAGGAAAAACAAAGAAGACTGTACACCTCTCATAGCCTACCCCACCTCCATCTCTACAGCTGCAGCCCTGCCCCATCATTGTGACTGCAGCATCACATGAGAAGTCAGTCAGGGAATTTTAGAGCTAAAACTTGTAATCCAGCTCTAACTGCTAGAAAGTAATTTTTAAAAACTTCTTGCAAGTACAATACCACTCTCAAATGCCATCTAGACAGAGAAAAGCTCCTTCTATTACCATAAATAACGAAGAAAGGGAGGCAGTTAAAGAAAAAAATGGAAAATCTCCAGAAAGCAATCTCAATCACATAGAAACTTTAAAGTTAAATGACAGAGAATTCAAAATTGAAGTTCTGAAAATACTCAAGCTGTGAGAAAACACTGATAAGCTATTTCATGTACTCAGAAAACAAATTAATGAACATTATAAGTACTTTACAAAAGAGATTAAAACATTAAAAATGAACCAAACAAAAATGAAGAACTCAATACATGAATTAAAAAATAGCTAGCAAGGTTAGCCCATGGAACAGGCCAGATAGAAGACAGAATCAGTGACATCAAAAACAGGCAACTAGAGATGATACAGAGGGGAAAAAGAGATAGACTCAAGAATTAAATAATAATAATAGTAGAGCTCTACTAGAAATATCTATCTCAATCAGAAAGAGCAATATAAGAATAATAGGTACATGAGAAGAAGAGATAAAGAAGGAAATGGAGAGCCTATTCAGACAAATAATTGAAAAATTCCCAGTCTATGGAAAGAGTTATACCCTCAAATGCAAGTAGCAAACAGAAAGCCTAGTTACCTCAACCCAAAGATGCCTTCTCCAAGTCACATCTAAATAAAACTGAAAACACCAATGACAAAGAAAGAATCATCAAGGCAGGTAGAGAAAAGAAGAATATAACACATACAGAAAGGCCCATCCGGTTATTATCAGACTTCTCATCAAGAACTCTACAAGCCAGAAGACAGTGGCCTCAAACATTCAGAGTACTAAAAGAGAACAATTACTAGTTAAGAATATTAGATCCATAAAAGTTATTTTTCAAATATCAACAGATTCCTCAAGGAAGGAAATGCTTCTTCTACCAGATACAAACAAAAAAAACACACAAAACTACAAGTAAAAGTTCCAAGATTACAATACAAACAAGGATAATCCGTGACAAAAAAACATAATAGGGGTGAGGATAAAGATCTGAAGTAGCAAAGGAGGATAAAGGCAGAAGTACTCATAAGACAAAGGACTCTTATATGTATGAAACTTTTTCCTCAATCATCTAATGATAAACAATGATTAAACTAAAATACATAGCTTGAAAAAAGAGGAAACAGAGAAAAGAAACATGGAATACCACCAAACAAAAACAACTGACAGAAACACAAAAGAATGAAAGGAAACACAGAGCTACCAGAAAACAACATAACGTGGCTATAGGAAATCCTCATGTGTCAACGATTATGCTAAATCTGAATGAACTGAACTACCCAATAAAGAGGTACAGAGTAGCAGATTGGATCAAAAAATAAAACCCAACCATATTCTGCTTTTAGGAGATACATCTAAGCTGCAAGGAAAAAGTAGACTCAAAGTGAAAGGTTGGAAAATCATTCTCCAAGCAAATATTACCCAAAGTTCAGCAGGTATAGCCATTCTTATATCTGACAATACTGATTTCAAGACAACAAAGGTAACAAGAGACAAAGATAAACATTTCATAATAAAAAAAGGAGACACTATATCAAGAACACATAACACTTCTTAATAAATATGCACCAAATCAGGGAGTTCCAAAGTATATGACATCTCCTAACAGAACTAAAAGTAGAAACAGGCAAAAACACAATCATTCTCGGAGATCTCAACACATCTTTGACAGCTTTAGGTAGATCGTCCAAACAGAAAATCAATAAAAAAAATATAGGCCTAAAACGACACTAGACAAAATGGACATAATTAACATATACAGAACCCTTCATCCCAGAACATCGGCTTATACATTCCTTTCAATGCACACAGAACATTCTCAAGGACAGACCATATTTTGTGCCACAAAACTAGCCTCAACAAATTTAAGAAGATTGGAATTATACCAAGCATATAAGTCTCCAAAATTAGGATTTAACTGGAAAATAAAAAGAATAATGATACCCTAAAAAAATGTAGAAATCAAACAATGTACCTCTAGAAAATGACTGGGTCAAAGAAGAAATAAAAGTAGAGATCAAAAGATATATACAGATAAACAAAAATGACAAGATGTCATAAAAACTTCTGGGATGTAGCAAAAGCAATAATAAGAAGGAAGTTCATATCATTTATTACCGGCCTATATCATAAAACAAGATAGATGCCAAGTAAACAACCTAACATTACACCTTAAAGAAATAGAAAAAAAAGAAAAAAGACAACCCAAAGTCAGCAGAATACTCTGATATTTCCTTTCAGCAGAAGAAAGGAAATAGTAAAAATTACAGCAGAACAAAATGAAATAGAAAACAAAACAAAAAGAACTATAAAAAGTTAATACAACAAAGAGCTGGTTCTTTGGAAAAGTCAATAAAATTGACAAACCTTTGCTAGACTCACTAAGGAAAAAAGAGAATGACTCATGTAAATAAAATCTGATATGAAAGAGGTGAAATTACCACAGACATCATAGATATATAAAGGATCATACTAGAATACTATGAAAGACTATATGATACAGAATTCAACAAGCTAGAAGAAATGGTTAAGTTCTTAAAATTATACAATCTTCCTAGACTGAGTCACAAAGTAAAATACCTGAATATACCTATAAGCAGGGTAGGAAAAGAACCAAATATCAAAAACCTCCCCAAGCCCTATCCATTTGGCTCAGTGGATAGAGCATGGCCCAGCATATGGACATTCTGGATTTGATTTCCAGTCAGGGCACACAGGAGAAGCAACCATCTGCTTCTCTCCCTCACCCTCTCCCTTTTCCCTTCTTCTTCCCCTCCCATAGCCAGTGGCTCGATTGGTTCAAGTATCAGCTCCAGGTGCTGAGAATGGCTTGGCTGGCTCAAGTGCATCAGCCTCAGGCACTAAGAATAGCTTTGTTGAGTCAAGCATTGACCCTAGATGGGGGTTGCCTGCTGGATCCCAATCGGAGTGCATGCAGGAGTCTATCTCACTATCTCCCCTCCTCTAATTTGGAAAGAAAAGAAAGGAAAAAAAACCTTCCCCCAAAATAAAAGTCCAGGACCAGATGGCTATACTAGCAAATTCTACCAAACATTCATAGAAGATGTGGCACCTATCCTTATCCCTCTCAAAGTCTTCCAGAAAACAGAAGAAGAAGCAATACTCCCTAACACATTTATAAGGCCACTGCTGGTAGAAATGTAATCTGGTACAGCTATTATGGAAGACATGTGCTGTTTCCTCAAAAAAAACTAAGAATATAGCTAACATATGACACAGCAATCCCTCTACTGGGTACCCCAAAAACTCAAAAACACTTATACATAAAGACACATGCACCCCCATGTTCCTTGCAGCACTATTCACAGTGGCCAAGACATGGAAGCAACCAAAGTGTCCTTCAACAGAGGATTGTATAAAGAAGAAGTGGTACATGCATACAGTGGAATACTACTTAGCCATAAGAAATGATATATTGGCGTTTATGACAACATGGATGGTCCTTGAGAACATTATGCTAAGTGAAATAAGCAAATCAGAAAAAGTTAAGAACTATATATGATTTCACTTACAGGTGGGATATAAAGCTGAGATTCATGGACATAGGCAAAAGTGAAGGGGTTACTAGAGGTAGGGAGGCTGGGGGGAAGGAAGTAAAGAGAGACAAATGTATATTGAATTTGGGTGATGGGCACACAGTGCAATCAACAGTTCAAATGCTATAGAGATGTTCACGTGAAACCCAGGTGTGTGTGTTTTTTTAATTTCTTTTTATTTATTCATTTTAGAGAGGAGACACAGAGAGAGAGAGAGAGAGAGAGAGAGAGAGAGAGAGAGAAAGGGGGGAGGAGCTGGAAGCATCAACTCCCATATGTGCCTTGACCAGACCAGTGCAGGGTTTTGAACTGGCGACCTCAGTGTTCCCAGGTCGACGCTTTATCCACTGCGCCACCACAGGTCAGGCTGAAACCCAGGTGTTTTTATGGACCAATGTCATCCCATTAAATTTGATTTCTAAAATATACATATAGTTGTTTAGTAAAATATATTTTTTAAATGATTACTCTAAGCCTCTGACCAGCAAGCAAATTGACCATGGACTAAGTGGAAGGGTATGGGGTCATACACAATTTACAGGAATGCAACACAATTTATGTTCTTCAGTCATAAGGAACAGAAAGAAGACAACACCATCAAGTGTAGTGGTAAAGAACATGGGTTTTGGTGTCCTGGATTTGGTTCTAGCTCTTGCTTTCAGTAGCAATAAGCTCTTCAACAAATAGCTTTATATCTTTGTATACCAGTCTCTTCGTTTGTCTAGTGGGCATAAATATACAAGACACTAGGGTTCTTTTGAAGATTACAACAGTAGTGTTTCATTACCAAACATATATCTCAACATCCCTCTCAATGTATGGTAGCTGATATCAATAATAATACTGTTGACATCATAAATATAGTATATGACCTTCATATTCAATCAGATCCTAGCTCCATCACTTATTAGTTGTACAACCTCGAATAGTTGCTTAATTTCTCTGAGCTTCATCTTTACATTTAAAATGAGTATAATACCTATCTCTCTGTGGAGAGTGGTTAAATGAGATAATGTATGTAAGGGCAAGCAAGCAACAGATGCCAGTTCCCCTTTGACCACTTTGCCTAAAGAATAATATCTAAAATTTTACCATGGAATCTAAGTTTCCTCATAGTCCCACTCCAGTTTTTTTCCAGTGTCAGTTTCAAACATCTTCACTCTATCTTCCTCCTTCCCATCCTAACTTTTCTCTCCCACCTCATTAGCTTCTACCTTTCGATCTGAGATTATGTTCTTTGAGGAAATAGCCCCTTTTGAGATTCTAACCTAGGGAAAAGAAAAGCCCACATCTGATCTTGATAACTAAGTAGTCAATAGCTCTCATATCAATGCTCATAGCCACTTCAGGGAGAGTTTGATCTCTTACAATATGATACATTTTTCAACTTGAAAAACTTTATTACTTTGTCTTTAAAACATTTGTGTTCCTGCACACACAACTGCATTTCTCTGACCTCCAATCTCTCTTGCCAGTTTTGCACTTCCATTACCTTGTTATTAGTTCCCAGTATTAGGGATGGCGGTTACAATGACAACCATAGGGTTGTCCTGAACATTAAATGTGATAACACAACTACAGCTCAGTTTTAACTGCTTGTTGCTTTGGAGAAATTGAGTCCAGCATTACCAATATTTTCAAGAGACTTTTCCAAGAAAGCTCAGATTTCTATGTGGGTTTCTTTGGATTAATTTTTAAGGTTTGTGGCTCTGTCCAGCTGGCTCAGTGGTAGATCATCAGCCCGGCATGTGGATGTCCCAGGTTCCATTCCCAGTCAAGGCACACAGGAAAAGTGACCACCTGTTTCTCCACTCCTCCCCCCTCTTTCTTGCTCTCTTTTCCTCTCCCACAGCCATGGCTCAATTGGTTCGAGTACACTGACCCCAGGCACTGAGGATGGCTCAGTGGATTCTTAGCCTCAGGTATGAAAAATAACTCGGTTATGAGCATGGCCCAGATAGGCAGAGCATCGGTCCCAGATGGGGGTTGTAGGGTGGATCCTAGTTTGGACACATGTGGGAATCTGTCTGTCTTCCCTCCTCTTACTTGGAAAAGGAGGGAAAAATTTAAGGTTTGCAACAAGTGTGAAAATCAAAAAGCACATGTTGAAAAATGCCTAAACACACTGTGTGGGCCATCAGTTTGCAACCTCTGCTATAGGATGTTTAGATAGCACTACCAATAATTCCTGTGTGCATTCTGAGTTTTACAAGGACTAGATACCTGTGGGTTTATCTTGACTGTACTCCTAGCACCTGGCACAGTGTCTGGCACATAGCAGGTGCACAATAAATACATCTTTAATGAATGACTTCCATGGACATTTTCTTTTATAGTTAAGTTTATCCATTATTCAATATTACTTTTGGAAAATATTTATAGGTTTCATCTCTTAAATTAGTTCCTATTAAAGATCTGCCCCAGCTACTAAATGTTGCTATACTTAGTACTTTGCTTTCCAGTTTGTTTCAAAATATTCAGGATTCATCCTGCTTGTGTCAGATATAATCACCACTCCTTCAACTGCCTTGTCGTCACTGTAGTTTTATGGCAACATCCGTTTATACAACATAACACTCAGTACAGAGAAAATAGTTTCACTGTCTAAGGAATAATAGGATTACTCCAGGTTTGTTTTATTCCCCATCACAGCACCTTCCTCAAATATTAGAGTATTGGAGATGGTTGTTTCTAATACTTGATTCATTCATTCAAAGATAAGTCACTGAAAAATAATCATTAAGAGCATACTTGTGTGCCTGGCAGAAAGAAGTGAAGACTAATAAAATAAAATCTTAATTTCAGGAAGCTTACAAAAGTAAAACCAGTAAGAGTATAGTATAATATGTACTATAAAGAAAAAGAAATATACACAGGAAAGGCAATATAGCCAAGAGTTTAAGGGCATTGGTTCTGGAACAGATTTCCCAAATTCCATACTTGGCTTCATGACTAACCGGTTGTTTGAGCAAGTTATTTAACATTTGGTTTGGTTTTCCTATCTGTAAAGTGGGGTGTAACGGAATATAACCTCATAGGATTAATATGAAGATTTAAGTGAATTAATGTGTAAAGTGTTTAGAAAAGTGTTAGTATAAAGTAAGCACTTAATAAATGTCATCCATTACTACAACTGAAGGTAACCTTAACCCTGTGTGTGTGGTTGGTGTGTGAAGGTAGGTAGGTAAAGAGAAATAGCTCAGAAAGATTTTCCTGAAGTAATTATTGATGTGATGTCTTAAAAATTTATTTCCTCAACAAATATGTACTGCATATTTATTTACTATATACCATGCATTAGATAATTAGTATAAAGTAATAGAGGTTGGCAAATATAGAAGGAAAATTTCCTAGACTATGGGAACAGTAAGTTCAAAGTCACAAAGATGTGAGAGGTCATGATAAGATCTTGCAAATGCAAATAGCTCAATGAGGCAAAATAGAGTAAGACTTGAAGAGGGGCAAGAAATGGTAAGAGAAAGAAGGGTGGTGAAGTTGTCAGATTGTAGGCAGCCTTGGATATCACACTATATGGCATTTGAAATTTGTTCCATAGACACAAGTTGCCAAAGGTTTTAAGCATGGAAGTGATGGGGTCAGTCAGGTGTGTTCTTGAAACATTACTGTGCTGATCATGTTAATCTGGCCAACTCAAATTTCTTTAGGAAGTGAGACCTCCTGCCAAACTCCTGATCAGAGAATGAGAATTGTTTTCTATACAAATCAAAACTAACAAAGTTTGAAATAAAAGCACTTACAAGTTAGGAAGTGAAAATGAATTTTCCACATATTCATTATAAATAATACTTTGGTTTGGAGCATGAAGTATTTATCTCAAACAGAAACCTTATAATACACGGGACTATCTGAATGAAATAACCAACTCCAGCTTGGGCTCTTGTATTGTTCCAGACACTGCTCTGGGTATTTGTAATACAACAGTAACAAAAATTTAAAAAAAACCATTCCTGCCTTCTGGAATACAGATAGGTCATAAACAATAATAAGTCAATTGCATGAAATATTAAAAGGACATATATATTATCAAAATAAAAAAAAATAGAGCAGAGTAAGAAAAATTGGGACTGTCCATTCATGATAGGAATCATAATAGAACGACTTCAACATGGAATGAAAGGAACTGCAAAACCCTTCCGCAGTATAAAATTCACAATAAACTCTATGGTGGGTGCAAATTCCTGTCACTGCACATAAGTCGAAGCAGCAAAAAGAGGTTTGCCCTGATAAACTATATATATATAAACAGCATGACTAGTTTAATTATATACAATATACATGCATGATTAATAAAGACTGTGTAAGTCTATTTTAAGCAATGTAATGTGAACAAGGCTTAAAATGGGCTGGGACATATCTGTCTATCAATTCCACAATAAACAATTCTGGGGTTTGTTGGTAGTGGTAGTGTGTGGATGTCTGTGTGTTTTGAACATCATCTAGTGCTTGGAATAAGCCTGCCAGAGCCCTATTCTTCTACAAACTGTCCTGATAACAGCCCAATCCGACAGAAACCTTGATCTTTTCTTTTTCTTACCATGAAAATAAACAAACCTCCTTCAACAACCTAGTATCATAGAGGAGCGTCCTTCACCACTCATCTGCCCTTTATGTAGGCCTGTCTCCAAGGGAAGAATGCCACCTACCGAATCATCCGCACCAGTCAGCCTAGTCCTGTAAAGTGCAGCAACATGCAACACGGTCGGCTCCAAATCCCCTCCCTCTTGATTATTCTTTTGCCTTAAAAAATTTTTTGCCACTATTTGAGCTAACAGGAAGTTATGCTCTCGGCGCAGATATCTGATAAACACTTCCACATATTGTAGCCTGCTCAATATAATAGCCAAGCCAAGATTTTAGTCCTCTGTCTGCCTTTTCTTCCAGTGCGTTTTCACGTTTGGAATGCCCCTCTTTCTGCTGCGCACAGACAACGGAAACTGCTGGTGGAAATTGTGCCCAGCGACTGCACAAGCCAAGGAGGGTGACCGGGCAGGCTAATGATCGGGATGGCACAGGAGGTCAGACGATGCTGTAGGCTTCCAAATGTGTTCAGCCGCGGCACCCTGCGACGTGCAACACCATCTCGAGGCCTCCAGGGTGGGGGTGGGGTGAGGGGGTGGGGGCCCCCTCTGCAAGTCCCTTGAAGTGAAGCAGGAATTCCTGCAACTCCTCGGTTCAGGCTGAAGTCGCCCGAGCTGCGCTGATCAGCGCGCTGCTGGGGCGCCATCCTTCGCGGGCTCAGCGCGGGGATGGGGTCGGTGCTAGTGAAGTGGGCGGCGGGAGAGGCGCGTGTCCGTGCACTAAAGGCCCCTGTTTGTGACACCAACCGGTGAGCTTCTTCGGGCTGACGGCGGACTCCGGAGGTCAGTCGGTGGCCTGTGCCCTAACATATATATAGGGGGACGCAGTGCCGCTGCGCCGCTGCAAGGCTGCGCCCCAGGCCTGGCAGCCGCGGCAAGTGCGGCGCTAGAGGAGGCGGCCGGGGGCGGGTCCCCGCGGGGCGCCCGCGCGGAAGGGCGGGCCGAGGCGGGGCGGACTGCAGGCGCGGGCGAGCGGCGCCCCTGCAGTCACCTCCAGCCCGCAGGGTCTAGCGCAGGCGGCGGTACATGGCCCCGACGGGAGGCGCCCGGAGCCTGGCTCCCTGCCTGAGTCCGGTGACCGCCCGGGCCCCGCGCGTCCTTGCCTCTCCGGCCGCGGTCCCGCGGCTATGACCGTGTGGCTTCCTCCTGGACTGGGATTTATTTGAAAGTCTTCTTCATGGAAGCGATGTCCCCCCAGCAGGAGACTCTAGGGAGGCAGCCGGGGCGCTCCTCCTCCCTGACAGGCATGTCTCGGATCGCGGGAGGCCCCGGCACCAAGAAGGTGAGGACGCCGAGCGGGGCCCGCTCCTGCCGCTGCTCGTGCCCCCCGCGCGGACCATCGGGGCGCGGGAGCCAGACGCCGCGGGGATTTAACACTCGAGGGTCGTGGCCCCGCAGCGTTCGTTCTAGAATGTTCCCGCCTTACTCGTCCTCAATCCTAGCCCCAACGGCACCGCAGTATTTCAAATCACCTGGTACCCTTCGCGTTAGAGTCGTAATCACTCTCGCAGCGGACCAGCAGCCTAGCGTCCTCTCTCATCTCTATCCGCCGCGGTACGGGACCAGGGCCCAGGATTGGGGTATCGCCTTTTCCCGGCCCCTCCCTCTCCTCGGCCCCAGGGCCTCCCCCGAGGACCCCGGGCGCTCACTGTCTCTTGACGGGGTCAGCTCCGAGGTCAAGAGGGCTGGCGGCGTCCGGCGGGGCGGGCTACCCGCGCTGAAGAAGGTAGGCGGCGGGGCGCGGCGCCGCAGGGCTCGCCCCTCACCCGGCCGCGGCGGCGAGGCAGCCCGCGGTATTTGGGTTGAGTGGGGAGGTTTAGAGAGGAGGGAGGGCGCTGGCGCCCAACGCGGCGCTCACGGAGACTCCGGGGTCTCCGAGGTAGTGGTCAGACTTCTAGGTAAGCTTAGCATGCCAACGTTCGACACTGCGGGGACGTGGGGGTTTGGTTTGGTTCAGTTCGGCTTAGAACCGGGCTGGGTGGGGCCGGTGGGCTGCGGTGGAGGGTCGAATGGGCCGAGGCCTGGGGCCTTCGCCCCGCGGTCCTCCCGTAACCCTCGGGATTTGGCATGGCTGGAGAGGGGTCTGGGTGTTGCTGGGGACGTGGGAGTGGCACGCGTGTTCCCTGTCAAAGCTGGGAGGAGGGATGCGGGCAACAACTTGTAGCGTTCCGTTAGGATAAACTCAGCCGTGCTGCGGGGCGCTGATTCTAATCCGGTCAGGTTTCTCTGGAACTGGTCCTTTTGCAAGTGCACGTGGGCCGCCAGCGGCCGGCCTCTGCTGTTCTCCGGGGGAATAGATTTGGGTGTTTCTAGGCATTGGGTGTTTCTGTTCTTGCTCCTCCCCTCCCCCCAAGACCTTCTGATATTTGGCCGCTTTTGCTCTTCCCCGGTGGTTCCCTTCCAGCTTCTCTGGAAACAAACTGGGTTAGTGGGATCATCTAACCTCTTTTTACGGAACTGCCTTAATACATTGCATTTATATAATTAGAGCCATGAAGGGTTGCACAGGCTTCCCTGATTGTATTATCTTACTGCCCTTCACAACTTCTTCCCACCAGCATCCTGGTTGACTAGAGGTCAAGTGAAGAATGGTGAGATCGGTGTACCGAGTATAGAAGTGTCTGTGAGCTCCCAAAGACCTTGGCCCTGTCGCAGAGCCATCTAGGAGTGAGCTTGATGAATTAACAGCTGTAGTGTAGGCTCAGCCTTTGATGTATTAGGCTGCGGTTTGACCTTGTCGGTTTTCCCCTTCAGAGATGCAGGGATTCTGTGTGTGTGTGTGTGTGTGTGTGATTAGCATTATATTTGTGAGGGTAAATGAATTAGCATAGGTATTAAAGCAATTTTTATCCTTGTAAACCAAAGGATTTGGGGGAAATCAAAGATTTATATTCCTGAACAGTTCTCTTCCTCTTTTACTAAAGGTAATTAGGCTTAAGCACATGGCAAAGAGAGAAAGCATTTGAGTGACTTGATCAATTATAAGCTAGTACTTGTCCAGTAAATGGAAGGTAGCTTTGCATATGAAGCCATTGTCCTTAAGATGATATTCATTATAAGCCATAATGGATTGTTACATTGCCAATCGAATCTTTCCCTTTTCGTTAAGGGAATGGATTCTGCCAGTCTGGTCTTTCTTTCTACAGCTTTTTACTCACTCTGGAGTATGGTTAAAGTCGGTGATAGCTAACCTATGACACGCGTGTCAGCACTGACATGTGTAGCCATTTTCGATGACACGCGGCCGCATGCAACCCATACCAGAGAAGTATGGGGTCGCATGCTGAGAAGGACATTTCATCCTCAGCTTTTGCAAGGCCAGGTGCAGTAGCTGAGGATAAAACATTTGCTGTAGTGTAGACACTCTGTGCGGGAGGTCTGTAGGCCAAACAACAGAACTCCAGCGCAGAGCGTCTAGTTCTGGAACTTCTGGTTAGGCCGTTTTTCTGGAAGTGACACACCACCCGAGTTATGCTCGGTTTTTTGGAGAATTTTGACACACCAAGCTCAAAAGATTGCCCATCACTGGTTAAGGTTGACAAACTGTTTCGTTTTGCTTTTAATATATTTTTCAGAAAAGTGCATTTCTTATTTTAAACATTAGTAGGCATATCTGTTTGATTTCAGACCTCCACATTAGCAATAGAAAGTAAAAATAAAACAGCTGCATTTCTAAATTAATTATTTAGAAAAGAGGTGGTGGGTCCCTGGTGTAGTTTGCTGACCCCTGTTCTAGAACATCACTGTTGTCTAGAACTTCCTGTGATGATGGAACTGCCTTTTATCTATAGTGTCCAATTCAATGGCCACTAGCTACATGTGCCTGCTGAACACTTGCAGTGTGGCTGGTGCAGCTGAGGAACTTAAAAGTTTTTAACAGTGTCACTGGGGTATAATATATTTTTAATAGATTCACTGAGGTATATTAAATTGTACATATTTAAAGCATGTAAATCAGTATGTTTTGACATAGGTGAATACACCTGTCACTATTACCACAGTCAAGGTAATGAACATATTTATCATCTCCCAAAAGTTTCCTCATGTTCCTTTATAATAGCTTTGTTCCCTTCACTTCCTAGGCAATTATAGACTAATTGGCATTCTCAATAATTTTATAATAATGGAATCGTTCTGTGTATTCTTTTTTGCATGGCTTCTTTAACTTAATATAATTACTTTGAGATTCATATCAGTAGTTAATTTTATTACTGATTAGTAATCCATCATATATTTATTCATATGATGTAGTAATCCACAGTTTGTTTATCCTTTCACCTATTAATTAATAGTTGGTTAGTTTCAGGTTTTGACTATACAAATAAAGCTTCTGTGAACATTTATGTACAGGGCTTTGTATGGACATAATGCTTTCATTGCTTTGGGGTAAATATTTAGGTGTTAAATGACTAGATAGTATTTTAGGTGTATGTTTAACTTAAGAAACTGTCAAATTATTTTCCAAAGTTGTTTTACATTCCCACCAGCAGTGTGTAAGTGCAGTTTCTCCATATCTTCATCAGCACTTATTATCTATTTTATTATAACCATCCTAGAGAGTATAAAGTAGTATCTCGTCGTTTTGATTTACATTTCCCCAATGACTGATGATGCTGAGCATTGTTGCACATGCTTACTTGCCATCCACATGTTATCTTTAGTGAAGTACATATTCAAATATTTTGCCCAATTTTAGTTGGGTTGGTAGTTTTTTTATTATTGGGTTTGAGAGTTATATATTCTGGATTTAAAGTCTTTTATCATACACAGTATGTGTTTTGCAAATGCTTTCTCCCATTCTGTGGCTTGTCATTTTATTTATTTTTTATTATTTACTTATTTATTTTTAGTGAGGGAGGAGAATAGACAGGGACAGAAAGACAGAAAAAGAGAGATGAGAAGCATCAATTCTTTGTTGTGGCACCTTAGTTGTTCGTTGATTGCTTTCTCATATGTGCCTTGACTAGAGGGCTCCAGCAGAGTGAGTGACCCCTTGCTCAAGCCAGCGATGTTGAACTCAAGCCAGCGACCTTTGGACCCAAGCCAGCAACCATGGGGTCATGTTCATGATCCCACACTCAAGCTGGTGACCCCTTTCTCAAGCTGGTGAGCCCACATTCACCAGTGTGACCTCAGGGTTTTGAATCTGGGTCCTCTGATTACCAGGCCGTTGCTCTATCCATTGTGCCACCATCTGGTCAGTTTATTTATTTTTTTAAGTGAGAGGAGGAAAGAAGGTGAGACAGACTTCCACGTATGCCCCAACTGGGAGCCACCCAGGATCCCCTGTCTGGGGCCAGTGCTTGAATCAACAAAACTATTTTTAGCATCTGAGACTGACAAGCTAGGACCACCTGAGCTATCCTCAGTGTCCAGGCTCGAACAATCAAGTCACTGGCTGTGGGAGGGGCCTATACTTTATCCTCTAAGCCAAAATAAGGTCAGGGCCTTATTTTATTTTCTTAACAGTATCTTTCAAAGAACAGAGTTCTTAATTTTTATGAAGTTTGATTGGTCATTTTTTTTAAATTTAATTTTACTTCATAATGATTTATTTGAATTTGAATTTAAATAGCCACAAGTGTCTAGTGGGTACTATTTTGGACAGCACAGGTCAAAAGATAAAACAATAATTTAAAAACTCATAAACAGTTATAACTGTTATCAAAGAAACAAGCATGACACCGATTTAAACAAACATGGGTATGAAGTTAGACCACTTTGGCATTAGGGTGTTCAGGCTTAACTCCTTTTAAGTGATGTTTACCTCCTTTATGGGTGACAAAAATATTTCTGGGACAGGGAGCAATTGTTCAAAGGTTCTAAGGTATGAAATAGCATTATATGTTTGAGGAGCTAAGAAGTCAGTCTCACCCTGGCCAGTTTGCTCAGCGGATAGAGTATCAGCCCTACGTGCCGATATCCCAAGTTCGATACCAGTCAGGGCACACATGAGAAGCGACCATCTGCTTCTCTTCCCCTCCCTCTCCTCCTTCTCTCTCTATTCCCTTTTCACAGCCAGTAGCTTGGTTGGTTCGAATGTCAGCCCTAGGCACTAAGGATGGCTTAGTTGGTCCCAGCATTGACCCCAGATGGAGGTTGGTGGGTGGATCCTGGTCAGGGCACATGCAGGAGTCTGTCTCTCTATCTCCCCCACCTCACTTAAAAAATAAAAAGTCAGTCTATTGTCTCTTTATTTCGCAGCTACATTTAACCTCAAGCAGAATTACCTAATTGGTTCCTCCACCTTTATTTACTAGTCAGATGATTTGAGTATTTCCAAAAATCAAAGATTTTTCATCACTGCGGCTCTTTAAAAAAAATACACAATAGATTTGTACTTTGATTTCTTAAAATGTGTCTCTAAAACATAATAACAACATATAGATAACTCAAGCTGTAGAAGTCTGGATAGTGTATCCTTGAGGATATTCACATTTAAACAGAATTTTTTTTGTGAAATGAAGTGGAAGCACATATTAGAATAATTTCAGTTAGAGATAATTTGTGTCATACTCAACTGCCTGACCCCCTTTTTTTATGTACTAATTGAAAACTTTTTAAATAAGATGGGTATTGGGTTAGGGAAGAAAGTCGAGCACAGAAAGTAAGTCAAAGCAAAGGATTTTAAAATATCTCCAACATTTTAAACTGTGGCAGCTGCTATTGTATACACTTCATTCTGTCTTTTTTGTCTACATTCTCTGGGTCCAAATCTGTTTATAACAACTTATTATAGAACACCCCTATCAGCTGACTTTGGCCATGTGTTTGTCTTGTGTTGGGGTTTGAATGAAACATCTTGGTGAGTAAGCTTTAGTTTTACTCCTTAATACTGAGAAAAACATTATGCCTATGGTTAAATAAGTATATTCCTGAGTCCTTTTCTGGTGTTGTTCATAAAGTGAATTACATAATTTCAAGCACATTAGATTGTTTTGGTGGACAGGAGTCTTTTATTTTTCTTTTTTGAGAGAGAAGAAGTAAGAGAGGGGAAGGAGAGAGATGAGAAGCACCAATTGTAGTTACTTCACTTTGCTTCACTTTAGTTGTTTATTGATTGCTTCTCATATGTGTATTGATAGGATCAAGGGGAGGAGATGTTGAGGCCAAGCCAGTGACCCCTTGCTCAAGTCAGTGAACATGGTATCATGTCTATGATCCTGCACTCAAGCTGGTGACCCCATGCTCAATCAGGGAGCCTGCACGCAAGATAGTGACCTTGGGTTTTGGAACCGAGGACTTTCTCTTTCTGGGTTGATGCTCTATCCACTGTGCCACCACCAGTCAGGTAGAGAGTAATCTTGAATTATCAAAAATAGATTGATCAGAAAAGACCTCTGTTATCACTGGTATGACCTCTGAACTTCTGACTATATTAAGTTTCTTTGTAAAATGGAGGTAATAATCTATACCCTGTATATCTTACAAGGTTGTTTTTTATAGGCCAAAAGAAGAAAGTGTATGAAAACACTTTTTTAAAAAGTGCAGAAACCATTAATATGTTATACTAGGTGAAAATGGGTATAGAGCAATAAAGAGTTTTATTTCTTTGAATTTAATATAAGAACATTTACATTCAAACAGGTGAATGCTATCTGTCCTTTACAGCTTAGGCTGCCGTAGCAAAATACCATAAATTGGGTGTCTTAAAACAACAGACATTTATTTCTCACTGTTCTGGAGGCTGTGAATTCCCATGATCTGGATGCCAGCTAATTTAATTTTTGGTGAGAACCTTCTTCTTGGCTTTGCAATTGATCACTTTGCTAGAGGAGAGGCAGAAAGAACAGGAGAGGTGATAAAGGGATAAAAGGAGGAGAAAGATGGAGATGGAGCTAGATACCCCTGGTTTCTTCTTATAAGGGCACCAGTCTCATCATTGGGGCACTACTTTCATGATGCCACCTAAACTTAATCACTTCCCAAAGATCCTTGCCTTCTAATACCATTATATTTGGAGTTAGAAAATGAATTACATTAATTTGGGAGAGAGAGACAAACATTTACTCCATGATACTATTCTTCAACACAGTCACCCTTGAAGATCATAAATATCAAGTATTAAAAGGTAGCAGCTTAAGCAAAAAGATAAGAATTTATTGTTTGTAATTTATGTAGCAAAGGAAGTTTTTAAAACCTCTTTAAGTGAATCCCTAACTATATGTAATACACATAAATTATATGAGGTAGGTATTATTAACTTACTCCTACAGAAGGAACTGAGCCAAGGATACATGCAGTAAACAGAGTTGTAGTTTGAACCTGGGTCTTTCAACTCTATTTTTTTTTCCAACCAGATTCTAGATATATATGTTATTTGTAACATAGGACATAATGAGAACATAGATTTGAGTTATATGTAACCAGCTGAGAAAAGTACATTTTTCTTCTGAGAAGTAATTTTATTCTTTGGGGAACAGAGTTTCCACCCTTTCCATCTACCATTGAGTGTAATGTTCACTGTTGCCAATACGTAAATGTATTCTTCAGGGTTCTCCAGAGAAACAGACCAATAGAAATCTTGTGATCTGCAATCTGCAGGCAGGCAGGAGACCCAGGAAAGCCAAAGGTGTAATTCACCACCATCTTTTCCTGAGGCCAAGAAAGGATGAAATGGGACATCCCAGCTCAACAGTGAGGGAAATGGGAGGAGTGGAAAATCCCTCCTTCCTCCACATTTTGTTATAGAAAAACCGTCAAGGGATTGAATGATGCCCACTTGCTTTGGGGAGGACAATCTACTAAGTTCAGTGATTCAAATACTAATCTCACTTGGAAGTACTCTTACAGACATACCAGGAAATAATGTTTAATCTGGGTACCTCATGATCGCTCAAGTTGACACATAAAATTAACCATCCGAGTATTGACTAATAGTGACAATGGCACAATCATTGGTCTAATTACTTCGGACATTTGTGATTTTTATGCCTTCGTATCTGTCATTTTCATATGTTTTATATGAAAGGCACTACTGTTTCCGGAGCTCTTCAGCCAGGCTTGACTTCCATGTTGCTATCTCAGTCTTGCTTTGTGTTGGGAAGCTTGGCATATTCTCCAGACTCATAAAACTATTTCAAAGTCATGTATGGGTGTACTGAATCCTATGCTTCAGTTGATTCTACTATAAAAAAATGATATGTGTGGGAAACTCAGTTGAAAATTTCTCCATTTAGTAAACATTTCATATCATGAATCTTTTCTATTTTTTTCTTTTTTCTTTTTTTTTAAGTGAGAGGAGGGAAGAAAGAGAGACAGACTCCTGCATGCACCCCTACTAGAATGCACCCAGCAACCCCCATCTGGGGCCCATGTTCAAATCAACCAGGCTATCCTCAGTGCCTGAGGCTGACACTCAGGCCAACTGAGCTATTCTCACTGCCCAGGGCTAATTCTTGAACCAGTTGAGCCACTGGCCACAAGAGAAGAGAGAAGGGGGAGAGGGAGAGAAGCAGATGGTCACTTTTATTGTGTACCCTGACCAAGGATCAAACCCAGAACATCCATACGCTGGGCTGATGCTCTGTCCACGGAGCCAACTGGCCAGGGCATATCATAAATCTTGAATACAGGAAAAAACTCCTACTTCCATAGTTATTTTTACTTAAAATGCAAATACAGTAGTGCATTTTAACATTGCAAAAGAAAAATTAATTTTTTGTGACTATAGTGTATTTTATAAAGTGAAAGTTAAAGATAGTCTTTTATTTTTACACATTTGTGAAAAAAGTATTAATTTTGAATATTGAGCATTCAAAATTAAAATAGAGAGTTGTAACTTATAGACTGAAAATTCACTAGTCATGAATACCTAAGTAGTGCAGTCATTGCTTTTGGTTGAAGTGAGGACTTTCATAAAGCAGTTTATCATTTCCTGGGATTTCCGCATTCTGCCAGATTATGATTTGGTGAAAGGTCTGCAGGACAAAAGGTGGAACATGTTTGCTAGACTGGGACAAGTAAGACAACTGATAATAGCTGCCAAAAATGAAACTCCATCTTCAGTAATTTAGTTATTCGAATTCTTTCACAGTTCTTATCCTGCCATCCAGGACTTAGTGACTTCTTTTCAAAGTAAAGACATATTGTGCCTTATAGGACCACATATAATTTAACAAAAATACGTGATTATAAAGCTTACCTTCCTACAAGGTATCAGTAACTGAAAATATACTAGATTTCAACTTAAAGTGCCACTAAAAATGTTATAGACTATATATAAACCTATATGTACATACAGTTGTATACACAGTGCTTTGAGGAAATATATATACATTTTATTGTGATCACCCTCATGTCTCCAGAGCATTTGGCAAAACTTCTGTTGTGGACTAAACATATTCCCTGCAAACTCAGATATTAAAGCTCTAAGCCCCAGTATGATAGTGTTTGCAGGGCATTTGGAGATAATTAGGTTAGATGGGGTCATGCGAACAGAATCCCCATGATGGTATTAGTGCCCTTATAAGAGACCAGAGCACACTCTCCACCATATGAGGAAGTAGCAAGAAGGCAGCTGTCTGCCAATCAGAAGAAGGGACCCTCATGTAGAACCCCATATGCGGGCACCTTGACCTTGAACTTCCCAGTCTCCAGAATTGTGAGAAATGCTTATAGTTTAAACTACCCAGTCTGTGTTATTTCTGTTATAGTAGCCTGAGCTGACTTACTCTGGCGGAAAGTTTGCTCTCCTGTTCTTTCTGTTGCCATCTCATGTATTCTAGATCACAGGGACTCTATCTGCACACAGATTCCAATGTGTGCAGAAAGCCTGCAAGGTGAATGGAATGCGCAGTTTGGTTATGGCAACTGCTGCAGTTTTTTTTTTTTATTTGGGGGGGTTGTTTTGTTTTGAAGAAACCTAGGATGAAGGTAATGTTCAGCTTTTCTTTACTTAGGGAAGACTTAGCCATAATGTGGGAGTCTAGAAAGGAAGCAGAGGCAACAGCCTTGTTTCAGCCACCAATAATGGGGCTTATAGGCAGCACAGCCCTGTTTATTTTATAACTTTGTTTCAGTCTGATTGTCATTATCTAGGACAATTTTAGATTAGAAACACCCAACTGAGAGCAGAAGTAGCCCAATCAGCATTGAATGTCAGTGCTGTATTGAGCAGCCTTGACCTAATTTTGACAGACAGCTGTCACATGGCACAACTGAAAGGTAAAACCTGTTTTTAGAATATCTGGTGTGTGGACTCTCAGAGTGGAATGTGCCCACGTCAGCTCATATTTCAAAGATCTGAAAAACCCACCTGCTCTGTGGCCTTTTGCTTTCCTTATTTACCTGGGTGCTAATTTATGCCTAGGAAAATGTCTGTATTTCCGCTTTTACCCCTACATTCAGCTTCAACAGTAGCCATTTCTAGGTTACATTCTATCTGAATCTGGATAAACAGGGGCCTGTTTTTTTATTTTCATTTGATACACTCTTTTCCATCACGGATATTGAACTTGATCACCATACTCCCACTGTGCATGAGGAAAGGGAGAGGTTGCTATAATGCTGTTTCCCAGCCATTATAGATGTATCTGATATGTTCAGCCCCTAAGACTTCAGGCAGGTAGATATGTGCTGGGGCATCCAGAGAGCCCTTTTGCTTATTACAGTGTGCTATAGATGTACACATAATACCACATTATATGGGCCATGAAGTGAAAAATGAAGAGACGCCCTACCCTGGAAGGGATTATGAGGGAGAGAGCATCCGTGATTGACCTTGCCCATTCCAGGGTGCTGCTGAGAGGGAATTATGACCAGGTGTTGAAACTGATGGCTTTGCTAAAGAAGAAAGTCCAGTCAATGTGAAGGCCTATAGTGATGCTCCAGAAGACTGTATTTGTTGAGTGAAGGCAGAGAAACTATAATATATAAGGGGAGTTCTACTATCTTCCTATTTATATACAGTCCTTATGTACTCTAAAGCATTATTCTTCTTTTAAAAAAATTATTGTGTTTACATAAATTCTAGTGTTGCCCCGATTGCATCCCCTGTCCCCCGTATTCCCCTCAACATATCCTTTGTCCCCCTCCCAACTGCTCCCTCCCCCCTTCCCTTCAGGTTTAATTCCGTTCCTCAGTTCACATTGTTCCTTGGATTCCTCAAATGAGTGAGGTCATATGATATTTTTCTTTCTCTGCCTGGCTTATTTCACTTAACATAATAGTTTCCAGGTCCATCCATGTTGTTGCAAAAGGTAATATTTCCTTCTTTTTCAAGGCCCCATAGTATTTCATTGTATATATGTACCACTGCTTTTTAATCCACTCGTCCACTGATGGACACTTGGGCTGTTTCCAGATCTTCGCTATTGTGAACAATGCTGCCATAAACATGGGGGATCATTTCTTTTTTTCAGTCGGTGATATGGTGTCCTTGGGATATATTCCTATAAGTGAGATGGCTGTGTCAAAGGGCAGCTCCATTTCTATTTTTTTTTTGTATGTTTTTTTCTTTTTATTTATTCATTTTAGAGAGGAGGCACAGAGTGACAGAGAGAGAGAGAGAGAGAGAGAGAGAGAGAGAGAAAGAAAGGGGGGAGGAGCTGGAAGCATCAACTCCCATATGTGCCTTGACCAGACCAATGCAGGGTTTTAAACTGGCGACCTCAGTGTTCCCAGGTCGATGCTTTATCCACTGCACCACCACAGGTCAGGCCATTTCTAATTTTTTGAGGAATCTCCATACTGTTTTCCACAGTGGCTGCACCAGTCTGCATTCCCACCAGCAGTGCAGGAGAGTTCCCTTTTCTCCACATCCTCACCAGCACCTATCATGTGTTGTTTTGTTAATGAGCACAGTTCTGACTGGTGTGAGATGATCTCATTGTGGTTTTTATTTTCATTTCTCTAATGATTAGTGATATTGAACATTTTTTTATCTGTCTATTGGCCATCTGTATGTCCTCTTTGGAGAAGTGTCTGTTCATTTCTTTTGCCCATTTTTTGATTGGATTGTTTGTCTTCCTGGTGTTGAGTTTTACAAGTGCTTTATAAATTTTGGTTATTAACCCTTTATCAGACGTATTTTCGAATAATGTTTTCCCATTGTGTGGTTTGTCTTTTTATTCTGTTCATATTGTCTTCTAAAGCATTATTCTATATATTAATTATACTACCATGGTGCTTTCCATGTCAGAGGACTTTCACATATATAATCTTAATTTGATTCCTTGTGGTAGTTTCAGTTGTTAGTTACTTTACAGAGAGGACTCTGAGAAGTTAAGTGGTAGAATCAGGGTCCAGAATATAGTTCTAATGCCTACTAGCCCTGTGCCCATTTTCAA
This sequence comes from Rhynchonycteris naso, assembly GCA_037038555.1. Taxonomy (NCBI): domain Eukaryota; kingdom Metazoa; phylum Chordata; class Mammalia; order Chiroptera; family Emballonuridae; genus Rhynchonycteris; species Rhynchonycteris naso. The sequence goes on from CM072995.1 coordinate 282,560,917, forward strand.
CATTACATTGATTCTCATGTTTATTGTTTTATTTCAAAGTGGTTATCTATAAAAAGAGGGAAGCTAACCAAAATTTTTTTTAAAAAAGTAAAAAATATTTCTTACCCTCAGAAAACTTTTATTTCTTTATCATAGTTTGTGTTGTGTTGACATTTGTTTTAATTAACTGTTCAAACTGATTCTGGACAGGATGATTATGAGTAAACAGAAGATCATACTGATCACAGACTAAACTGGCAGTAGTGAGAAGTTTCCACTCACCCATTTTTGGTGACCAAAATGTGTAGTCAAAATATTGATATGATAATAGGACCTTAGAAGCAAGGTGCATGGTTAAGAATAATTTTCTTGTTCCCTTGCAGAGCCAGTGTTTATGAGGTATGTCTCCACAAATAAACACTGCACACATGAAGGAAAGTCAAGAAATTGTATAGACTAGCAAGAGAAGGATTAATAGTCCAATTTGAATGAGCTAATTTGTAAATGTGATTAAATATTTTTTCTAGCTTTGAAACTTTAGAATATTTCAAAGCTTTCATTAAAGCCCTTATTTTAATGCTATGCTAATTTCAAATGTTTGAAAGTCACTTCAGCACATTTAACTTAAATTCAACTGAAAGTCTTCAATCTTTTTTTTTTCTATAGTTACCTGTTTACAACTGTATTCTCCTATCTTGGCACAGTATGTTGCCAACTTAAACTCTCAGATATAGTCAGTGATAATTCATTGACTTAATACACAGGCATTGAGGCTTTACTAGGTGGAAATACTGAGTAAGGCACTGGAAGAATGGGGAGGACTGGGGCAAACCATAGTAGGCAGGTAGGCATATTCCTCAGGTCTCTGAGGAATTCAGATGGGCAGACACTCAAACGATTTTAGTATAAAAACATGTTGGACAAAAAGCAAATAAATAAGTTGTATTCTTATGTATTATACTTCAGATGATTGTTATACAGATATAGAAAATTATAGTTTCTAGTTATGAATCAGTTTGAGGTTGTAGAACCCAGTGATTTAAGAGTTTGGTAGTTAGCATTTTTTAACAGCTTTATTGAGATATAACTCACATACCATACAGTTTATCCTTTTAAAATAATATTCCATTTTCTGTATATACCATATTTTATTTGTTCCTTCATTAATGGACATTGGATTGTCTCCACTTTTTGGCTATTATGAAAAATGCTGCTATGAACATTCATGTTTTTGTGTGGACATGTTTTCATTTCTCTTGTATGTACCTAAGAGGAATGAAAGGATCATATGGTAACTATCTTTAGCAATTTGTAAGAACTTCCAAACTGATCTAAAGGGCAACACCATTTTACAGTCCCCACCAGCAGGACAATTTACATTAGAAATATGATTGGAGGACATGGAGTCTAGTCACAGTTTATCCACATCATCAACAATTGCTATTTAGCTGTCCTTACTATTATAGTCATCCTGATGAGTATAAAGTGGTATTTCATGTTTTTGATTTGCATTACCCTGATGGCTAATGATGTTATACATCTTTTCATGTGCTTATTGGCTATTGGATATCTTCTTTGAACAACTATCTCTTCAGAGCCTTTGCCCATTTTAAAATTGGCTTGTCTTTATTGAATTGTAACAATTCTTTATATATTAGAGATTCAAATCCCTTATGATTAGCATACATTTTCTTTCATTTTGTGGGTTTTCTTTTTACTTGCTAATAGGGTCCTTTGAAGCACAGAAGTATTTTATGTTGACAATCATGTCTTATCTATGTTTTTTTTTACTTTTGTTGCTTGTGATTTTGGTGTCATATCTAAGAAACCATTGCCTAATCCAAGGTTAAAAATATTTTTCCCTATGTTTTCTTATAAAATTTTTATAGGTACTGCTCTTACCTTTTAGATGTTAAATCCATTTTGAATTAAGTTTTATATATGGTGTGAGATAGGAGTCTAGCTTCATTCTTTTTCATGTGGATATCCAGTTGCCATGGCACTATTTATTGGAAAGTAATTACATTTATCATCAGACAAATGTTTACCATGTAGCTCAAAATGGTAAACATCAAAACTACGTCAAAAGAGGTAGTTTGCAGGGTGCAAAAATTACTCTTACCATCCTTTTCCATAGCAAATGCTTATATTTCCTTAATAACAGCATTCCAGCAGAGCCCCAAGGTTCTGTGTGCATCTGAGGATAGTAGTGTAGATTTGAAGAATGAGTGAATTTTATAATTCACATAAAACCTTTACGTATTGGGTGTATAGTTTATGCCAGGCATTGTTCTACACTTTGGGAATAAAATGATAGGCCTGCTACAGACTAGACTTTCAGTAAATAATTGCTAAAGGATAGGAGATAATCTGGAAAGAAGATATAGCTGCTGCTTTCTAGAAAGGTGCAGAAAAATAAATAATATAATATGAAAAGCTGTAACTGAGGCATAATATGTAAAGTGAGGTAGGCATACAGTAAATTGAATATATGGTTAATTAAAAGTAAGTTGAAGTGGAAAAAGCACCGTGCAGGTTAGTTAGTAATATTACAAGAGTTTTGTGTTATTATTGAAATATAAAAAAACAATGAATTATAAACATTTGTTTCTCATCTTCAGTTATGACCTTTATTCATTTACTCTTTGGCAGAATAGGTGTTTTGCCTTCAGTACAGAGGAGACAGCTTAGAAAATCGAAGATCTAATAATTTTTCTCCAGTGTCCATGTTATACTTTCCTATCAAATGGCTGTTAGTAAAAACACAGCAGTTTTTATTTTTTATTTTTTTATTTTTTAAATTTTTTTTAAGGTTTTTTATTTTATTATTTTATTTATTTATTCATTTTAGAGAGGAGACACAGAGTGAGAGAGAGAGATAGAGAAAGAGAGAAAGAGGGGAGGAGCTGGAAGCATCAACTCCCATATGTGCCTTGTCCAGACCAGTGCAGGGTTTTGAACTGGCGACCTCAGTATTCCCAGGTCGACGCTTTATCCACTACACCACCACAGGTCAGGCAGTTTTTATTTTTTTAAGATTTTATGTATTGGTTTTAGAGAGAGGACAGAGAGAGAAGGAGGGTAGAAGGGTAAGCATCAACTCATCATAGTTGTTTCTCATATGTGCCTTGACTAGGCAAGCCCAGGGTTTTGAAGCAGAGACCTCAGCATAACCAGGTCAATACTTTATCCACTGCACCACCACAGGCCAGGCGAAAACATAGCAGTTTTTAAAATTTAGTTACTATTTATTTCCTTTTACAACTTTTCTGAAGCTCTTCCTCATCTTTACCATTTTGAGGGGAAGAATATATAAAGGCTATTTAGGTTTGTTTGTTTTTAGCTGAAATGAAACTCCTGTTTAGTTTTTTGGACTGTGTAAGACTAGGTAAATGGAATGCTATCATAAAATTGTCCCCAAAAGATTAGTGCAGTTGAATTTTTGCCTAATGTGTAGTTTATCAATTTAGAAAATAATATTACATTTTAAAAACTATTCAGTTTCAGCCCTGACCTGGTATCTCAGTTGGTTACAGCATTGCCCCTGTACGCTAAGGTTACAGGTTCGGTCCTCATTCAGAGTACATACAACAATTAGCCAACAAATGTATAAATAAGTGAAATAACAAGTTGATGCTTCTCTCTTTCTTTTTCTCTCCATCTCTCTAAAAAATATTGATAAATAAAAATTTTTTAAATAATAAAATAAAATATTTAGTTTTAGTATGTTATCCAATATTTATGAGATCATTTAGATATAAGCATCAAGAACTTGGACATTCTGAAACATCACTCTGTGGATTGTGATTTTTAAGCTAACAGAAGGAAACATACCCTGTTTTGAACCTACCTTCTGTTTCCTGTGAGGCAAAGAATCATAGTTTTCACTGTCACCGAGCAACTGTGGAAGATGTTGGTGCTAATGTGTCGGCTCACCCTGTTCTGGCAAGTTTGAACTGTTGTTCATTTGCAAAGGAATCGACAGCCTCATCTATTTCCATGCGTTGTATTTCACACAGTTGCTATAAACAAAAAGAAGAACCGAGTCTTTATTGGCTGAGAACAGATTCCTTCATAGGCGAATTTGTTCAAAAGTTAACATTGGCCCTTTTTTTTGTTATACTTTTGAACCAAAAAGAGAGAGAAAGAGAGAGAGAGAGAGAGATATCTGTGTATTTTGAGTGAATTAATACCTAAATCTATGTATATTAAGCCCTCATTATATTGGCAACTCTTAAGACTTATTACTTACAAGAAAATCAATCTTCTGAATGTTAAGTGTGTGATGAGGTAATGTGTATTTTCTTCCTAATCCCAGGTGACATTTAATATGAGAATATCAGGCATAGAAGTACCTGAGAAACTGTAGTTCTGATTATCTCATTTTCTAGATAAGGAAATAGAGATCTAGAGAAGTGACTGGATGGCCCTGAGTTGCATATCTCATTAGTAGAAGAGTAAGTCTCAGTACAAACAATAGGATCTCAGGTAAATATAATATTCTGCATGCAGTTTGATTGCATTCTCTTGAATATGAGTTCACTATATGAGGTACATACACTTTATTTGACTCTATACATCTGACAACTTTATAACTAAAAAAATACAGTTTAATTACAATATATACAAATGATCTATAATAGATCTCCTTGAAAAACTATTCTAAAAGCACATTTACAGCCTGACCTGTGGTGGCGCAGTGGATAAAGCGTCGACCTGGGAACACTGAGGTCGCCAGTTCAAAACCCTGCACTGGTTCGGTCAAGGCACATATGGGAGTTGATGCTTCCAGCTCCTCCCCCCTTTCTTTCTCTCTCTCTCTCTCTCACTCTGTGTCTCCTCTCTAAAATGAATAAAATAAAATTTAAAAAATTTAAAAAAAAAAAAAAAAGCACATTTACAGCCTGACCTGTGGTGGTGCAGTGGATAAAGCATTGACCTGGAACTCTGAGGTCGCTGGTTCAAAACCCCAGACTAACCTAGTCCAGACACACATGGGAGTTGATGCTTTCTGCTCCTCGCCCCTTCTTTCTCTCTCTCTTTCCCTCCCTCCATCTCTCTACCTCTCTAAAATGAATAAATTAAAAAAATAAAAGCACCTTTACAGAAGAAAATATGTTACCCTTCTTTGACTTTCCATTTTCATGTTTAACAGCCATCACTCCCAGAAAGATTTCCTTATATAAGAAGATTTCATACTTGGGTTCCATGAATCCCAAAGGAATCTGTATTATATGGGTTTCTAAACCCCCTGAAATTATGTACATAATTTAGTTCACAACTTTTATAAATTTCTCAAAGAACCACTACTCACGATCAACTGGATTCTCAGTCTACATTTAACAGGGGTTTTTTTTGCCTTTTCTTCCTTAGAAGATACCGCCTATTCTTCCTATTTTAACTCTGCATTAATTTTGAGATTATTAATATTTCCAGAGAAAGAATTTCAGATCAGTTTAACTTTTCTCACATGCTCTTTTTTCCTCCTCATTTTAAATCATTTTTATGGCTATCTTTTGAACCCTTTCCAAATCCTTTATAAACCTGAAAGCCAAGGTGTTCAGAATTAGAAATTATATATTAATTGAGATCTAGTTTAGGAGCTTAGATTTGCTGATAGTAAGTGGTTTCAGAGGGTTAGGGGCAGCAGAAGTAAGACTGCTGAGATAGGTCCAGGAATGGGGCCCCCATGCTAAGGTAGGCTGGGCAGACCCTCAGGGTCAAAAGACACAAGGTAAAGAAAGGGCCTACGTAAGGCTTAAAAGGATTGGGCATATTTCAAAGTTTATAGCACAGTGGTAAAGGAGTCAGAATAATGAGCCAGAAACAAGCCCAGACCTGAAGATGAAACAGAATCCTACAGAAAATCTGCATATGAACAAACTGCCCCTTTTTCTTAGTAAAAATTTATTCAATCTTCCAGCATTGAGACTCTTCATTTGGGGGGGGGGGGGTTGTCTTCCAGGTCTCCCTTCTCAGTAACCTTCACAGTCACATTAGCCTGCAGACTTTAAGATTCCCGAGGGTTATGTTTCCAAGAGGTGTGACTAATGGAAACAGAGGGACTAGGTTTACAAGCTGTAATAAGTCAAGTAGGTTATCAAAATCAATGGGGATAGGGAGGATTACAGACTGTTACAGGACTCTGATGAAATTATGGGTGGGCTTTCTCTCCAGAAGGAAGGCAACAAATACATTTTATACAAGTCATTTTATACTATTTAATCTTCCCTGAAACTGATTATTGGTTAATAACTCCTGGTTGAGAGATGAGAAGCATCAATTCTTCATTGCAACTCTTTAGTTGTTTATTGATTGCTTTTTTATATGTGCCCTGACTTGGGGGCTACAAAACAGAGCAAATGACCCCTTGCTCAAGCCAGCGACCTTGGGTTTTAAGTCAGCAACCTTTGGGCTCAAGCCAGCAACCATGGGTTCATGTCTATGATCCCACACTCAAGCCAGCAACCCTGTGCTCAAGCTGGTGAGCCCACGCTCAAGCCAGTAACCTAACCTGGGTCCTCCGTGTCCCAGTCTGACACTCTATTCACTGCACCACCACCTGGTCAGGTGGTAGTCTATACTTCTTATCTGTTTCCTGCCCTTTATTAATGTTTTATATAATTGTTTCAGTTGCTATCTGAGCTATGCTAAGGAGGTTAGGACATGCAGTTTGCACACGTGAGCCAAAAGATAAATGGGGGAAGTAGCAACACTAAGGTCATTGCACTGGTTATAGCAAGAATCTGGGAGAGATCCTTGGAAGGCTCGGTGAATCTGGGGATAGGAACTGTGTCAGAGAAGTCCAGCATTCCCTTCTCACTGAATGATTCTACCTCGGTTCCTATGTGAGAGTCTAGGTTTTATTTTAGCAACTGAGAAACAGTTCCTTTATGAATCATGTAATGCACTATGGATACTGAGCCGGTTAGTCTTACATGGTTCTATTTAAAGCAGCATCCAGTTCCTAAGCATGGCTGGCCTAGACCCTTGAGCAGTGGGTGAGACTGGCCAGGAAGGGTAAGAGGGTAGAACAGGAAGAATGGCTTTGGTAATAGAGCCTGAACTTCACTCATGGCTCTTTATGACTACTGTTAATTTTACTCATCTGTATTCACTGCCTGGCCCTCTGACTCTACCTAGAGGTATTAAATACATAAGAATGAATTTAGAGTAATTATATGGGTAATTCAAGGTAAATAAGACCTCACTTACCACAAATGTAAGATCTAATTTTGTATTTATATAATACCTAGAAAAGAAAAAAAAAATTTTTTAATTGCAGCAAAAAAAAGAAAATCCATTTGAACAAGGTATTTCCAAATCAGTGAATACTTAAATTTAAAGGTCTCTTAAAATTGGAAGAATCTAGTGTCTATCTTTTGCTTTAACTGGTTTTTCTCCCTTTACTTGATCTCCTCAAATCCTGTCTTTTCTTGAAGCCCAGTTTGTGGCCTACCCTGCCTATAAAGTACAACCTACTTCGTTGACATTTTGGAGTATAACTGAGATAATCCATCCAGTTCTGCCTTCAGCACAGAGCCTGGCACATAATATGCAACATTTCTGTTGGCTGAAAGGGATGATAATGGTTATGATAATCCTTTTTCCAAATACTGTGGTCAGCATTTAACCTCTTTAATTCTCAGAACATAAAAAACAATTTACTTTCTATACCACTTTTTGACACTTAGTATCCTAGTTTAGATGTTGCAATTTTATCTCTATAATGGGATTGCAAACTTCTTCATAGACAAAGATAGGCAATATAAAACTTGCTGAATTTGATTGAAAAGTGGCATTTACTTTCTTTATAAGCCATGTGATCTTCATTTTGATTCTTTTTTCGGCAACAGAAAACGAAAACACTAGCAGAAAGGAGGAGAAGTGCTCCATCTCTTATCCTGGACAAAGCCCTGCAAAAACGGCCAAGTACCAAGTAAGTGAAAAGCTTTGCAGTATATGTTTTGTATATGCTAAATTTTTTATATGTGGTGGGGTGTGTGTGTTTTGTATCAGCACCAGAATTCTCTGTTTAATAATAGAAAATATGACTTCTGCTCTGAGGTTATTTAATAAGACCTGTTCTTTTCATGAATCATAAAGCATTTTAGAGCTGGTATCTATGATCAGTTGTTTTAAAACAGATGCACAAGTGGCTCTCTCTTCACATAGTGCACAACAAGTACAAGTTCCACATACTGGTAAAATTGATTTATAAAAATAATTAGAACTGAAAATATGAAAATAAGTTTTTTTAACCACCATTCATACTGTTGATGCACAAATATTTGCCTATTTCTTTATCATAAGGTGATAAAGGTAGTATAAGGCAAATTTTTACCAATTTTATATATGAAGAAAGATTAGGATTATTAAAAAACAGAAGGTCTATTTCTTTTAGCCATTATTAGTTAAATTAATTAGTGAGTTTATTAGTGAAATTTGAAGTGGAAAAACAAGCTATCTATTGACATTGACATTTTACCTATTGAGGCTGAATAATATTTCAGTGGACATTTTGAGAAGATCTTTCATAATATATAGAAATAGAATGGATACTCAATTATTAACTTATTCACTAATTTTTAAATGGCATTATAACTCAGCAGTTTTATGTTCAGAGGAATCCTGTAACAATGTTCTCCTATTTCTGAATCCTTTTATGTAAAGAGAAGTCCTTATCACCTTTATTGAAAATGAGGGTATATTTCTATGCTAACTTAACAGAAAATCTATATGGAAGTGTTCTTTTGTTCAATTCCAACAATAATTATATAGCTAAATCCCAATTAGTGAAACTTTCAAAACACTTAAGTCATTCTGAGTACTCATCAAGTTCTCAGACACAGCAGCACCCTACCTGCCCCTAAACACACAAGCTTACTTTACTCATTGGGAGGATCAGAAAATGTAAATTACTTTTAATAGAAGCCTAATAAAATTTAATTAGGAAGATATTCATCTTTCAAATAAACAATGCAGTAATACATTTCAGTGCCGTATATAAATGACTTAAATTATTTGCATTAATGTATCTTTCCATTAGTGTTGACAAAAGAGAATGGTTATATCTTCACAGTTTAACCTTGACTTAGAGGAGGTAGAGAGAGGAGGCAGAATTATCAGTACAACTGTCTTTAATTCTACTGTATATATAAAAATACCTATTTTTACTTTTTTAAAAAGCAGAAACAGTTTAAGGAAAAATTTTCTATTGGAAACTTCTGGGATGGATGAGTGCTAGACTTTTCAGTTAAAAGTAACCTTTATGTCAGAGAAACTTTAGTCTGAGATCAGGGGCCAACAGTAGCACACCTACTTAATCCAGGGCAAGAATCTGTAACAATACAGTTATATGTACTGAAAGCTCATGTAGAGCAGTAGTTCTCAACGAAAAGGTATTAACCTCTAGAGGGCATTTTGAAATTTTGTGGAGCATTTGAGTTTGTCTCAGTGATTTAGTAGGCAGTGGCCAGAGGTGTGAGACATCACGTAATGCAGAGGGCATCCTACATGGCAAGAATATCCTAGGTATGGCATATTTACGAAGGAGAAAACTTCATATAATTATACACACCTATAACTTAACTCAATTTTATATTTAAATACTAAGTGTTTTATATACTTTTGTATAGTTTCAAAAAACACTAAAGTTTCCAGAAATGTAGTTACCTTGCATATCAAGAAATAATCGTACTTTACATAGTTTGGAACCATTTCAGAAAAATCACTTGTCTTTATTTTCCTGTGCTTATTGCATGGAATGGCCTCTTATTCTACTTCTCTTAAATGTAAATATATTATAAATAGATATAAGCACCTGACTACTTCCTTGTATTTTAATTTAGCATACCTGAGCATATACATATTGACACACATAATTTATTATGAATTCCTTTCATTTCATTTTTCTTTATATTACTATTCGGGTATTTTATTGATACTTTTGAAATTCTGTCAACTATTTGTAAATTTTGTTCCAGGATAGAAAAAGAGGAATTAAAGTAAATGTATATGCATAGACTTTTAAATAAAAGGGCACATCCTGTTTAATAGGGTTGAGAAGAACTGATATAGATGAAATTCTAGGTTACCTGGCTTACTGCGATTGTTGCATCAGAGAACCAGTGTGACAACATGTAGCCATCTCCTGCTCAGTCCTGTCTCCCCGTCACCTCTGCAATAATGAGTGCTTGTATTAGAGACAGTTTTCTAAATTCCTGCCTCAGAAATATGATGGGGTTTGTGTCAAATAACTACGGAGGATAAAAGCTGAAGGTGAAGTTGTACATGTTTAAATCTTCAAATGTTCAGTTTATTTCCTATGAGTTTCTCTGAGTCAGTAATATGAGTACATAGTGCTGGGGAACAGGGCTTTTATCTATCTTATAGAAATAATGCTTTTTTACTCTATGCAGTGTTGGGGGTTAATGTATACGCCCCATCCCCCAAAAAGCTATTGGGTGTAGTATGAATACAAAAGTAAAGTAATCCCAGGATTGGAAAGAACCTTAAAGGTCTTCTAGTTCAGTGACTTCCAAACCTAGGTCAGTATTCTGCAGTGGGACACAGGTATGTTTTTCAAAAACTCTTTATAATAAAATAATGCCTGTATATTCTTGGTGTTTGGTTATTATTTGTTGGATGAATTAGTGAACAAGCATGTGACTCCATTTCCAAACCAAAATAGGAATTTAATAAGTTAATATAGTAGTTTCTGACTTTTCCTGCTCTCCTAAAAGTTGTATAATACAGTGTCTAAGAACATGGATTCTAGAGTCAAATACATAAGAGGCTTTCATTTTTTATTGGTATTATTTGTGAAATTCTGGCTAGGGATAAAGGGAGATTCCTTTTAACAAAATAATACTGAGTTATTATTAGGAAGTTATTTCATGCAGAAAAATACCACAAGAACTGATATATGTGGTCTGGAAATACCACATATGTTGGCATTCTTGGGGTATTTCTTCATTGTTTACTTAAGGATAAATTCAAACTATCCCTCTAGAAATTCACTTGTTTTGATAGTTATTCAGCCCACCTTATAGAAGTTACACAAAAATGTACCCACTTTGATTAAATTAAATCTGTTAGCACTTTTAAGTCTGTATTCACCTATCAACATCCTTACCTCCAGACTAGTTTCTTGTGTCTGCTGTTTGCAAGGCCTTGTGCTAGTACTTTGAATGTATCACCTTTTAAATCTCTGCTCGCTGCTTTGGGAGGAGAAGAAGACAGAGCCAGAGGAGGGCTGAGATATGGCAGGCAGCACATGCTCGGGCTCTGGCTGCATCTGAATGCTGGTTCTTCACCCTGATTTTCTGTGGAGCCTCAGACAAATCTAGCAATCTCTTGAGTCTGTGCATTTATCTGTAAAATATTAATCCAATGCTTTGCATTATAGAATATGAAATGAGAAAAAAACTGAAAATGTTTAGAAAATTGATTTCATTATTAGTTGCCTCTCCTTCCCTTAGATATATTTCATTATCAAGCTTTAAACACTGACTCATCCAGCAAAGTCATTTGTTAATGAAAAGTACCTACTTTATCATCACAGCATTATACGACTAAAAGTGACACTGATCCTTTGTCATTCTATAGTGGAAACTGAGTCAAAGACTTGTCCTAAGTCACACAGTTAATTCAGCATTAGAGACGGAACTAGAAACCCAGGTCCTTGGTCTTGATGGAATATTCTTTGCATTACATAAGCAGTTGTATGATACCATGTCTGAGAACATGGATTCTAGAGCCACATTGCCAGGTTTGAATCTCAGTACTTCCCCTGACTAGCTGTGTGGTCGTGGGTTGGTTTTTAAACCAGAGACAATAATAGGTATGAATAACCCAGTAGATTAGTCCAGATTTTTACAGAGGATAAATCTATTTTTATCATTATTTGGGATTTGATTTTTTTTAACCTGCTTTCTTTAATGTATTTCTTAAAACCAGATAAGTTGAATTTCTTCTGTGTGAAGAAATTAAGCTTACCTCATGAGGTTGTAGGAAGACTAAACAGGTCTTTTACCTGTAAAGTAGTCTGTACCACATAATCTATGCTATATGTTTAAAGGCTGTTTATTATTATTACAGTTGTAGCAGTAGTAAACACAGAAGTAGAATTATATATTAATCTTGATAGAGAGGAGAGTCTTCCCATAGCAGATGAGAAATAAAAAACATGAACAATGCTGTCTGGAAGCCATCTAGATTCTAATATTAAATTTATTTTAATAAGACAATTATATTTCTAGGTCTGATCTGAAGCAAGATTAGTTCAGAGCATTTTGGATTTATTCTTGATAGACCCTGACAACTCTTGATGACTCCCTAGAAAGAAGTTCAAATTTTGTCTAGCGTGATTCTGGGAAATAAGGGCTCGAGACATGGTTTGCTCAGCTACTTAAGATGAAGAGGCTCTAAAAGATTCATATTTGCCAAAGCTATAAACCAAGATTAGACACACAGAATTTGTTGGTAAAGATGCTAAAGCTAAGGTGAGAAAGCCAAATCAAGGCATTGGAGAGCTAGGAAAGCAGCTGGTTGCTAACTGACTTCTACTTTCTTTTTGTCAGTTCTCTCCTGTTGTACATGACTGCGTGCACGTGCGCACACACCCACACCCATGTCAACATTGTCCTACTCAGAGTATCCCCATTCCTCACCATTCTCTTTCCTCTTTTCTCTGTCATGTTAGCATCATGATTTTAATAACAGTCTAAAGTAGATGATAGCTTACCATACTTCAGATGGAAGGAGAACATTTGAACTTCAGAGTAGTTTAGTGAGAATTGCAGTAAAATCTTTCATAACAGAATGAAAAAACACCTTTTCTTGGGATAGTTCAGTATGAACTTCCCAGATACAGTAATTGGAATGAACTGAATGACCTTCTGAAAGCCACTCGTATGCCAGGACACTAAATTAGTTATGGTAAGTTGATATAATTTGTACAAAAAGTCAATTTAAAAGAGAAGTTACTAGGCTTTCTTTTGTAATTCTGTAAACCTTCTGTGGCTAGATAAAGTTTCTCGATATAAGACTTTTAAATAAAAATTTGAATATAGAGTTTTAAAAATATATATTTAAGACCTTTTTATATTACAGTAAACTACAGTTGACTCTTGAACAATGTGGGTTTGAACTGTGTGGGTCAACTTATACCTGGATTTTCAATATATATATATACAGTTGGCCCTCTGTATCCCCAGGTTTTCTTATTGTGGATTCTACCGACCACGGGTCTGTAATTTCAGTGCTCAGTTGGAAATTTGCAGATGCAGATGGCCAACCACATGCATTGTTCTATCCTATTTTATATAAGGGACCTGAGCATCTGTGGATATTGGTATTTGTGGGGCCCTAGAACCAGTCCTCTTCAGATACTGAGGGACAATTGTAATTAAGTTTTAGAGAAGACAGAAGTTATAAATAAATTTTCAACTGCACTATTCTCGGCATTCCTAACCTCTGTGTTGTTCAGGGGTGATCTGTGTAATGACATGTTATTTTAGAAAATAAAAATCTGACCCAAATGCTATTCATTGGCTCCCTTGCTTACATGCCAGTTGACTACATAAGGCCTGTTCCTACAGTTTGGGACAATATGTTTTGAGGTTTTAATTGGTAAACCCATGGATGATTCAAGATATGTGATGAGAAGAACTCAAAGTAGAAATTTAATACATGAAGATTGCTAGTGAGAGCCCCTTCTTTCCTTGCAAGGAACATTTTCCAAAGTTGTAGAATTCTAATGTAAAGGAAGAGACAGCAATTGCTTTATAAAGTGGCAAATTTGGCAAGTTTTTACCAAAGTGGAATTCATTGCTTTAAGCAAAAGCCTTTCCAGGTCTACGTAACACTTTATCCTTTTCAGACTACTTTTCATATCTGTTAAAAATGATCAAATACATCTGTTCCTGGTATAGTATGCTGTTTTCTTACAGTATGATTCTGGGAGCAAATCACTGGACGATTATATTAAATCTCTCCACATTCTAATGGGCTTTGACGGAGCCAAATTAATTTATTTTTGCACTTGCAGGATAGTACATTCATTTAATTTCTTCATTCCATCTAAAGCGTAATTTGCTAATGGCAGCTATGATTCAATTTTATCTTTCATTTTGGCACCAGGAAAGCACTACCTCATTAGTGAATGTTTATTCACCCTTCCTCACCCCTTTCCACAGGGTTAGCACACTGTCCTAACTCCTTACTGTATCAGGCTAACTACTCCCTTCCCCAGTACAGCTAGCATTTCTCAGAGGAGTTTTTGAATTTCATGCTTGTCTTTCCTTCAGAACCCTGAAGAAAAGCACATAGGAAGGAAACAGGAGAATAATTGTTACTGTTACTAGGAAGCCTCATACTACTGTGACTAAGAAAAGTGCAGATTTGGAGCCATTCTCCATGGGTTTGAAGCTGGCCCAGCTCCGTACCAGGCATGATGGGAACTTTGGCAAATTCCTTAGTCTCTCCAGGCCTCACTTTTCACACCAGTAAAGTGTGGGATAAACTCATAGGGGATTAAAAGTTAATATTTTAATATTATATATATTAAATATATCTGATACATTGTATTACATATGATTTTTTATTAAATAAAATTACTCAAAATATATAAACCTTTATGCTACCTTGTCACATCTGTCTAATTTCTTCGTGTTCTAGGTTTAGGTCTTTTCAACTTTACTATCTGCTTTCTTGAGTGAAGGAACCATATTTTCTATTCAAATCCACATCTAGTGTTGGGTTATAGGATAGATATTCTGTAAATAGTACTAGCTAAGCTGAATGAGTGATTCCTTTCTCCCCCTAGCTAAGTAGCACATCTCTCAGTTGGAGTGAAAAGAGGGTAAGAGTTCACTGCTGCCTGAGAAAGTAATATGTGCAGTGTCGAAAAGCCACATAAAGAAGTGACATTTCTGGAGTGATGAGCTGTTTAGTGTGTATTGAGTTAATGCTCACATGTTCAATATGTCATGTTATTTTGCGTCAGTTGCCATTGGTTCTCTGATGCATAGCTCCTGGTGTAATGAGAATGTGCAGAGAATGGGTTCTAGTCTCTGCTCTACCACGATATGATCCTGGTAGAGTCAGCTAGCCTTTCTGCAAGTGGGGCACTCTGCTCCTCTGTCAGTGGTCAAGGAGAAGGGGAGAGTGTGGTTGACTAAACCTTTACATTCTTCTTCCACCAGCCCCCAACTCTACAACTTTGGGTTTCTTTATGCTAACGGTAATTCAGTCAAAATTGTATGAATAGTCATTGCAAACCCTTTTATTACAGCTCTGAAAACATCTTCAGAAGTATATCTGAAGATCAGGTATTTGCTTATGTGGAACTTTTGATCTGTTTACTGTCATAATGTCATTTTAATAGCCAACCTCCACAGTGAATCCCTCTTCCTGGTATTTCCCTCCTTTGTCTAATCCGTCCCTACATGGTATCAATTGATCTGTGTAGTCAACAGAACATGGCAGAAATGACGGTGTATCACTTCTGACATCAGGTCATAAAAGACTAAGCTCCTGTCTCACTTGCTCTCACACTCTCTCTGAGCACTTGCTCTGGGGGTATCCATGTTCTACACAGCCCTATAGAGAGGCCTACAGGGGAGGCACTGAAGCCTCCAACCAACAGCCACGTAAGTGAGCTTGGAAATGGATCTTCCAACCCCAGTCAAGTCTTCAGAGGTTGCAGCCCCAGCACGACTGAAACCTCCTAAGAGACCTGAGCCAGATCCACCAGTGAATCCACTCCCTTGTCCCTGCCCCTCTAGAACTTGATGAGATGCTATATGTTTGTTGTTTTAAGCTGCTATGTTTTGGGGTAATTTGTTATGCAGCAATAACCAATATAATCATCTTCAAGTTAGAATATTTCTTCCATGTACCTTTTATGTTTTCTTATAGCTAAAGGTAAAAAGATGGGCACAGATACTATTTCCATTTATAAATAAAAGTGCTCATTCCCTGTATCATGTTACTTGTTGGGAAAGAGGCCAGACAACATTCTTTCTTTCTAAGCAGCTTTGTTGAGATACGTTCATTCCATACAATTTACCTATTTAAAGTGTACAATTCAGTGGTTTTTAGTATATTCACAGAGTTGTGCAGCCATCACCACAATCTTAAAACATTTTCTTACCTCCTAAAAGAAACCCCTCAGCCATTTGTTGTATTCCTCATTCTCTTCCATGTCCCTTATTTCCAGCTCTACACAGCTACTGATCTCTTTTCTGTCTCTGTAGCTTTGCCTCTTCTGGACATTTTATATCAGTTCAGTCATGCACTGTGTGGCCTTTTGTGACTGACTTTCAGTCAGCATAGTGTTTTCAAGGTTCTTCCATGTTGTAGTTTATATCATTATTTCGTTATTTACTCTTAATTTTTGAGTGACCCATTATGTGGATAGATATATTCCACATTTTGTTTGTCCACTCATCAGTTGATGGACATTTGGCTTGTTTCCACCTTTTGGTCACTATGAATAATGCTTCAGTACAACTTTTTGTGTTGACATAATGTTCATTACTCTTGGATATACTTAGGAGTATGGTCATATGATAAATTTGCTTAGCTTTTTGAGGTACTACCAAACTATTTTCTGAAGCAGCTGCACCGTTTAACATTTCTGTCAGCAGTGTTGAGGGTTCTAATTTCTCCGCATCCTTAGCAGCCCTTGTTACTTCCTGTCTATTTTACTATAGCCATCTTACTGTAAAGATGGACAGTCCTTGGGCTTACCTCATTTGTTTCTCTTTTCTGAAGGATCACTGTTCTGTGCGCCTATTGTCCCATATCTAAAATAATTGTTTCATATTTTTTCTTTCTATTTTTTTAAGAGTGTATGTTATTCTTTCATAGTTGGGAACACAAATCTTTCTCTTAATGACTTTCTCTAGTGTTTTCTCTTTTTACTTCTTTTGGATTTCATATGTTCTTCTTTCTCTAACTTTTGAAAATGGAAACTCAGGCCTGACTGGTTGTGGCGCAGTGGACAGAGCATCAACCTGGGACACTGAAGTCCCAGTTCTAAGTTCCATGGTCGCCAGCTTGCGCATGGGCTCTTTGCATTGAGCACAGGCTCACCAGCTTGAGCACAGGGTTACCAGCCTGAGCTCAGGGTCACCGACTTGAGCGCTGGGTTACCGGCTTGAGTGTGGGGTCAGAGACATGATCCCATGGTTGCTGGCTTGAGCTCAAAGGTTTCTGGCTTGAAACCCAAGGGTTGCTGGCTTGAGCAAGCGGTCACTGGCTCGGCTGGAGCCCCCTGGTCAAGGTGCATATGAAAAAGCAATCAATGAAAAACTAAAGTTACTCAACTACAAGTTGATGCTTTTCATCTCATTCCCTCTCTCTCTCTCGCTCTCCCTCTGTATCCCTTTCTCTAAGAAAAAAAATGGAAACTCAGATTATAGATTTTAAACCTTTCATCTTTTTCTAAAATGAGATATTTTTTCTAAGCACTGACATAGCTTCATTCCACAAATTTGAATATATTGTGTTTTTATTCATATTTAGTTAAAAACATTTTCTAATTTTACTGAGATTTTCTCTTATGCCCATGGTTATTGTTTTTTGTGGTTTAATTTTCAAATATTTTGGGACTTTCCTGATATCTTTGTGTTATTGATTCCTATTTAATTCTATTGTAATTGGAAAACATGCTCTGTTGGACTTCTTCAAATTACTTACTAGGCATTTTATTAGTATTGCACTGAATGTATAGATCAGTTAGAGTAGAACTGATATCTTAACAATAGTGAGTCTTACAACATATGAACAACAAATATTTCTCTATTTATTTAGATCTTCTTTAATACCTGTTAGAAGTGTTTTATAGTTTTTAGTGTACTGGCATTATACATATTTTGTCATATTTCATATTTTCATGATACTGATCATTAGTATTTTTATGTAATTTTTCAAGTGTTTATTGCATGTATATAGAAATACAATTGGATTTTTACATTGTACATTGAATGTCCTGCAACCTTGATAAAGTCAAGTATTAACTTTAGTAGGTTTTTGGGTTAGTTCTGTAAACTTTCCATGTAGACCACCATGTCTGTGAGCAGGAACCATTTCACTTCTTTCCAATTTAAATGCCCTTTATTTCCTTTCCTTGCCTGATTACTCTGGCCAAACATGCAGTAAAATACTGAAGAGGAGTGGTGATAATGAACATCATTGTCTTATTCCTAATATTAGAAGGAAAGAAGAAATTCCCATTTATTTCTAGATTGCTGAATTTTTATCATGAATGATATTGAAGTTTATCAAGTGCTTTTTTACTATCTATTGAGATGATTTGGTTTTTAATTTGTTTATATGTGAATTATATTGATCTATAGTGGTCCCTCGTCTATTGTAGGGGTCAGGTTCCAGAACTCCCCACGATAGGCAAAAATCTCCAAAGTAGCAGCCTTACATTTATTTTATTATTTATTTATTTTTAAGACTTTATAAACCCTCCCTATACTCTTATAAACCTTTCCCACTGTTATTAACCTTTCCCACACTCTTATAAATACTTCCTATGCTCTTAAACACTTTCTATACTCTTAAACCTTTGTAATTTTAATAACATATAAAATTTTATATGGGTACTCTCCAGTGAATATACGGTAATATTTTTAATATGTTTTAATTAATATATTTATATTTTTTATATTGTTTTCAATTTTTAGGCTATAAAATGCTTATTTTAACACAAAAATAATTAAAATAACAAATATATAATACCTATATACCATAAAATCCCATGGTATAGCAAGAAATCCACAATACAAAATTAGATATATACAATTTAAAAATCTGTGATATATTGAGACCATGAAAAGTGAACCTCGATGCGGTGAGTGAGGGATAACTATATTTTAGAATGTTGAAGCCATTTTGCATTCTTGGCATAAACCCCTCTTGGGCATGATATAATATCCTTTTCACCTACTATTGAATTCAGTTTTTTAGATTTGGATTTCCTAAAGAGTATTTTCAGAGTTAATGTTCTTGAGGGATATTGGTTCATAGTTTTCTTTTCTTGCAATGTCTTCTGATTCTAGTGTCAGGGAATGCTAGAACTTTAATGAGTTGGCAGTTCTCTCCCCTTCAGTTTTCTGGAAGAATTTGTGTAAGATTCATATTCTTTCTTTTGTAAATGTTTGGTAGAATTCACCTGTGGCATTGTCCAGGCTGAGAATTTTGTTTTGCTTGTTTGTTTTCTGGGAAGACTTTACATGCATATTCCATTTCTTTAATAGGACTATTCAGGTTACTTATTTCTTTTGCATAAATTGTGGCAGATTGTATAACTCAAGGATTTTATTTTTCACATAAGTTGTCAAATATATAGCCATAAATTTCTTCACAGTATTTCTCTATTAGGATACTTGTCCTTAGAGATTCATTCCTGAGACTGTGTACTCCATCTTGTTTGGGAAATAAGGATAGAGCTACGGTTGACAGTCTTGGATAAAATTGGCTCTGTACCCACAGAATATAATGAAAATCATAAGAAAAAAGTCTGACTTACCAACACTCTTCCACCTATGCCTTGGGATGAATCATTTTTAGAAACTGATGGAAAAATAGTTTTTCCCTCCTTCCTTTCAGTTCTTGCCTTACCCTATTATTGTTTATTCACTTGTCTCTTATTCTCACAGTTCTCTATAAGTCAGTGACAATGGTCTCTTCTAACACACACCTCAGGTAAGTAGAAGGAGCACCACTCTGAAAACAAAAACTTCTGAGGGCGGTGGTCTTCAGAGTGTGGTCCTGAAACTAAAAGCACCAGCATCACCTGGAAATATGCTAGAAATATTGATTATAGAGCCCACCCCCATCGTGAAGCTAAAAATCTAGGACTAGGGCCCAGCTCTGTGTTTTAACAAATCCTATTTGTGATTCAGATACAGGCTAAAATTTGAGAACATCTGTTCTAGGATATTCACTAGGCTGTCTTATTCTCAGAAGTGATTAAGCCACAGATAGGTAGCGGTCAGATTCGGGTAATATATTCTGCTCACAAAAGTTAGGGGGTATTTTATCACTTCATTTTGAAATATTTTCTACTTTTTGTGAGCAGTATAGTGAATCCTTAGCAACACTAGGAGAGCAATTTCTAGACCTCTTCAGGATTATTAAAAGTCTGGAAAGAGCTACTATAGGCTCTAGTAGCCCAAACAAACAATAATCAACTTTTCTTGACTTCATTAGTGAGCTGAGTTTGCAAGACAACCAAGTGAACTAAATTCTAGAGTGATAAGCCCCTCTGAAAAGAGGTAGGACACATAAGTTATTTCACCTTTGAAGTGCATAGGATGAAGTTGTAACTGTCATCAAAATGAGCCTTGGATATTGTAGACCTGGGCCAAACTATGGTTCTTAGTTTAAAAAATGGAGTCATTGCTGAACAATATATTTATGTTTCATTATGTTTGCATTATGTGAACCCAGTTATAACTCTTCCGTGTAAAGAAGAATGGTTTTCAGCACATACTCTTGTTTTATCTTCTTTCCCTCCTACATAGACACAGTGAAAGAGATGAAATTAGTAGTTCTTCCTACTTGCCAAGTATAAATTGCTACTTGCTGTATCCTGTAGGAGGGACTGTCTCCTGAGATACTTTTAAATATGTATTCTATTTTTTTGTGCCAAGGAAGAGATAGGAACTGCAATATCTTAAGGAAGAAGTACATTATACTCAGGCTATGTGGAGGCAATTGATTCTCTAAAGCAAGTGGCCCCTCTAGATTTCTGAAGATGGTTAGAAAAGTCCCAAGGAACCCCTGCTGCAAAGGATGTGTGCTGCCTCTGCTGTGTGATGGAGAACCACTGTTGCCAGTAGTAACAGCCGTTGTATTGAGCACAGATCTGTTGCAGACATTCTTAGCTAGTACTGTTGGTAGATTATTTCACTGAATCCTCACAACAACCCTGAGAGGTAAGCATTAATACTTCATTTGACAGTCTGGTGGAATGCATTTTAAAGGGCTTAGCCTACTGTCCAAAGTCACACAGTTTTGAAGTAGCAGACCGGTTTTGAAATTCAGGTTTGTCTGACTCCAAAATTTATGCTCTTACTCCTCATCTCTTGGTACCTTTCCCCATACCTTCAGCTCTTAACACTTCTATGGTTTATTTACCTCTTTTTTCCTTGAATTTACTTACTCCATTTCTGCTTCTCCACTTAGAGAGCTACTTCAAGGATCAGTTCAATTTATACATTGGAACACCTTTCCTGCCCAGATTTTTCTGTTTTCTCCCTTCAAGCTCCCTTGACTCCTCATGCTAAATTCCCATCAGGAGTTTTCACTTCATTTCTCTCGCACCACACACTGTAACATAATCACTTCTTTAGGGGTATGTTCTCTCAATAGCCAACAACTACCTCAGAGCCAAATTTAGTTTCTTATTCTCTTTCCCCATAGCTCTAGTCTACATTTAGAATTCTATTCAATGATATTGTCAGACTCTTAAACATTTAGAACTGGAATTGACTGAATCAAAAAGACAAGGAAGAGGAAGAAAATGATTTAACATATCTTCAAGGACCAAGGGTTTAAAAAATATTAAATGGCTGCTGTTTTATTTAATAAATCTTCAAAAGACCAACATTCCCATTACAACAATGAGTAAAGGTGACATAATCTTCAAAATTATAACTTTCTTGACTTTGTTAGTGAACTGAATTTATAAGACAACCAAGTGAACTAAACCTTTGAGTAGTACGAACATTCATGTACGTCCTCGTGCCTCCTGACCATCCAGAGTACAATTGATTTATTTTAAAAATGTGTAAGGCAACATTTAAAAAAGTTAAATGTATGTTCTTCTTGTTTTCCTAAATTGCTTATCAAGCAAACATGATTTTAATTTAATAAAACTGTAACTGGAACTAAATTCATTTTTTTAAAACAATACTCCCAGGTGTCAGCAAGCATGAAAAAAACTCACTACTTGCCTGACCTGTGGTGGCCCAGTGGATCAAGTGTAAACCTGGAATGCTGAGGTCACTGGTTTAAAACCCTGGGCTTGCCCAGTCAAGGCACATATGGGAGTTGATGCTTACTGCTTCTTTCCCCCCTTTTCTCTCTCTCTCTCTTCCCTAAAATGAATAAATAAAAATAATTTAAAAATAAAAAAAAATTTTAAAACACAAAAAAACCCTCACTACTCAAAGGGTTAAATTCCAAATAGTGACAAGCCCCTCTGTAAAGAGGTAGGACACACAAATTTTTTCATCTTTGGAAGCGCATAGCATGAAGATGTAACCATCATCAAAATGGGTGAGAAGAAATCTACTAAAAGTTTAATGCATTTCTTAAAGGTCAAGTGTGGGCTAAAATATCAGTTTAAAGTGACCAGGAATGCCATTTTATTTTTTTTTCTGGGCCTTTGCCGGTTTTCTCACAAGACAGATTTGAGGTAAATCAGGAGATGGAAAATAGGCATGCAAAATGGTACTGGCGTGCAAAAACTGGTTTTCTCTGTGAGATAAGCTGGAAATGCTACCACCTTCTTCTGCAGACTTCCTCCATATTAAGCAAAAGGCTTAAGCCATCAAGGGAGGGATAGCAACCTCTCACCATCAAAGCCAAGGTGAAGTTCCCTTGCTTCCTGGGGAGGAATGGAAGCAAAGCTCATCAGCCCATGGGGAGAAACAGCTTTCTCAACTACAGGACTCAAGCAAATATTTCTGGTTTGGGATTATCTACCCATACAGGAAGGGCAGAAAAACCACTTCGTTCTAGGATTTTGCATCAATAAAAACAAGAAGTCTACTACCACTTAGGGAGAGGCCAGGAACTCTCTTCTGCCCAAATTCAAGGCAGAATTTGGCTGCCATGGGGTAGAGGAGGGACATTAATATAAGAAGACCCTGCCTCATGGGACACATACTCTGCACAAAGCTGAGACAGACCAGGAGGACTGAAAACCCTCTGCCTCCATGAAGATTCTAGTGCTAAATAAGCAATAAGAGTCTCCACCTGGGGCAAGAGCTGGTGGAAGATGCTCTTGCATCTTTCAGGGACACTGCTAAAAGCTAAAAGTAGTGCAGGAACAGTGAGGAAAACGCCAGTATTTCAGGCCTCACACTAAGCACTAGGCAACAGCAGTGCTTCATAAATTAATCTGAAGTTTGTACACTGAGGTTAAAGATAGTAAGCACAACTCAATGGCTGACTGAACTGACTCAACCTCTCATGTTGATGGTATAATAGAAGATAAATGCCCACTTTCATGATTAAATACTATTTACCTCAATCTCTCTTGTTCTTTTCTAACAATGTTCAGAAATCAATCAAAAATTTCACAACATATTAAAGAGCAAGAAAAAGCCCACCACTAAAAGATAAAACAGCCAACCAGATTGAGAAATGAACCAGATATTGGACATCTCAGACAGGGACATTAAAACAACTAAGAATAATATGTAAAGGATCTAGTGGAAAAATTAGAGCACATTCATGAACAGATGGGAAATTTTAGCAGAGATGGAAACTAAAAGAGTCAAATGGATATCTTAAAGATAAAAATGTGATATCAAAGGTGAGGAATTTTTTCAACAGATTTATTCTCAGACTTGACACAGCTGAAGAAAGAATCAGTAAACCTAAAGATGGATTAACAGAAATTTTCCAAATTGAAACACAAAGAAAAAAGATGTGAAGCATTCAGGAGCTGTAGAAGAATATCAAATATAATTAGGGCAGAAAAAATATTTGAGTATATAATAGCCAAGAGTTTTACAAAATGAATGGAGAAGCTCAGAAACTCTCAAACTGGATAAATAAAACCCAGATCCTCCTACATTGATATTAGAGGGAGAATATCCAGTCAGGGAAGAATGACTGGAACTCTCAGATCGGTATCTTGTCCCTTGACTTTCAGAAACCATTGAGGATCTCTTCCTAGTTATTACTGGTGTCACCCACTGGCAATTTAAGACCTTGACCTGAATGTAGATACCAGAGGAGTCTTCCCTTAGTGCCAGCATCACAGCCAGGGAAGACTAAATGGGATTACTTAAGCAAGACACAGGACTGCATTTCTCAATGTGTGTTCCGTATGAACTGGAAACATTACTACTGTCAGATGTTTAACTGGGGGGAAGAAAGATTCTTTGTCAGTTTTTACTGTACATATCACACAGTAAAAGCTCTGAAAAATAGGGAGGTAAAGAAACCCCTTCAGTCTTGAGTTTCCCTCATGTTCCTTTTTCTTGGTATCTTCACAGAACATAAACTGTAAAAGGGATAGGATTGTGTTTTTCTCATTCATCTTTTAGAACAGTGCCTAGAAATTACTAATTGATTCAACAAACATTTGTGACAACTTTCATGCAGTGTTCATTCTCGTGGTGGGATGTGGATAGCAAAACACAAACAAATGACAGTAAGTAGTACCAAGTAAGGAAAAATTAAATGAGGTGAGAGAGAGTGACTAGATAGGATAGCTGGGCGTCTATTTAACATCTCATGGAAGATAGAGAAATGCTGAGCTTTAAGGGAAATAAAGACAATGATATACCATTAGAAAATATCATTTATAAATTAGGGCTTGTTCTCTCCTTCCTTTATCCTAGCCATCTCAGTGCCACCCCCAAGGAGCTCCACTTTTTTATAAGGCACCAGATCAGAGAGTAAGAAGTTAGACTCGCTAACTCTCAACCACTTCAGTGATCTGCCTCTGCCAATGTCACTAACCCTTACATCTGACACCTTCAGAGAAGATCCATGACTGTAACTGGCTTTACAAGACCATAACAAGATAGACATTCATCATCATAATTAGTTCAGAAAATTATTATTTCCTGTGGCCAGGTACTGCTAGGAATACAGCAGTGAACAAGACACATTCTAAAGTCCTTGTCTTCTTGGAGGGCAAGGACCCTGATTTTGTTCTGCTAATATTTTGAACACATTAAGCTCTTGTGCTAGAAGAGAGGAAGGCTTGCCTGCCACCTCCTACCATCCCTCCTTTAGTTTTATTCTTTCCAAAGGCTATTTAGTTTTCTGGTTATAAAAAGGAGAACAGAGTCTAGGCAGCTCAGATGTAGTTAATTCAACTCAATTTTTGTGGAATACTAATATGCCCCGTCGATATCCAGAGATGAGGTCAGTGGAGAAGCTTTTTCTGAAAAATGGGAACAAAACTTCCATTGAAATTCAGTTGTAGCCTGCCTAAAGATTTGTTCTTAAATCTTCTTCAAACCCCTAGATTCAGAAACCTCTGGAATGTATTTCTAATATAATTTTATCTGGAATGATAAAATGGTAGAGTACTTTCTCACTAACCTCTCTTTTCAGCAACTTGTTCTTAATGGTCACAGAAAGCACAGTATAACCACACACTAAAAATTTTCACAGTCTGGAAATAAATTAGACCACATGTGTGCTTGCTCAGCTCCATCAACACAGATGCAAGGCGTGCTCTCTGCCTTGTTAAGGCAGTGATATAATTTAGCTATGTGAAAAATGGCTTCAAATGTGGTTCAGTTTTTGTTGAGCTGTCAATTTTTATTTTGTCTAGCTTTTAATATGTGGGTTTCACGCTTTAACGTGCACCAGCAGCTATTTATAATTATTCCATTCATTACTAACATTTTTTAAAACTTTGAATAAAATGGAAATTAAGACATTTGTTACTTAGCATTAATTTATGATCATTGTGATTGATCTCTTATAATTTGAACATGAGGGGGAAAATGTGAGAATGATGAAAGGATTTTAATGTGATGGTCCCCATGACTGGTATCCAGCTGTTGAGTGCTTTAATGTTTCTTGTTTTTCTTTAGTTCAGTGGGATTTCAGTTCCACAAACATTTGTTCAGTATTTTGTAAGGAGTGAAACTGAAAGGTTTGCTCTTCCATCAGGGGTTAAGAATTCCAAAACCACGCTGGGCATCTTCACAGTTGCTTTTATACCTGTGCATAGAACCAGAGCTTTGAGAGGGATAAATCTGATAATCAGCTTCGGCAAGAGAGATGGTTGGCTTAGGTTATTTTTAATAGCATTTACCTTTATCTCACTTTTTGAAATGGTTTGATCACTTGAAATGAAGCCCTGCCACTCATTTGGAACTAAATTGCATGAAGTCAAATGTTCGTCTCTCTGGAATTCTCTTCCCCTCCTCTTTTATTTGTATTTAGGAGCAATGATGGAAAAGAATTGTGGAGTGGTGTGGGTGGTAAGGTGGACTGCAGTCATGGAGCTAGCTAGGTGGAGAGCAGCAACAGCTGATGAAAGGGCTCTGCCTCCCCTCAGGGGAGTTAGTTACTTTCTTTATAACCTGTGCACCACGGGACCCATGGTGATTCACATCCATCAAAATGGGAAGGACCTCTCTCCCACTTCTACCCTACCCTGGCTGAAAAGTATTAGTACTAGCACAGATTCATAGCAAAGTAGCTTTGGGGTTTAGTTTTAGTTTCTGAATGATAATTTGAGTGATTTATTTACTTCACTTTTGTGGGTAGGGAAAAAACTAAGGACACTCTTGCTTGCTTCCTATTGATTCTGCAAATATTTGAGTCCTCTGTGCAAGGGATAGTTCTAGAAACAGGACCAGAAATAAGGCGTGGATCCCACCTTGCTACACAGTGTAAAGTGCTGACTAGGAGCTTGCCATCTGGGTGGGGAACTGTGACATACAGTTGAAAAATAAGTAGAGAACATAAATGATAATCTATATATAATTAAGTGCTGAGTAGCACATTTGTAGTACATTCAGTCAGCAAATAAGTATAACACTGAATTAGATACTGCTAATATACCAGGACATAGACATTTTTTTAAAAGGTTTCACAAAGTTTCTGTGTTTAGAAAGGGGGAAAACCAAGTAATATAGGTAAATTAAATATAAACTTCATAATTTTCTTGTTCTCTGTGTCTTTGTACCAAATACATTTTTTTCATTGTGACCTATCTCAACCAGAAAAATGTAAAAATAGACTAAGGTTATTTATTATGAGAGAAAACTAGATTAAAATGACTGCCAAAGCTATGGCTTCTTTTCCAAACTTGATTCCTAATCCAAAGCCGATGCTTTCTGCACCGGGAGACCATTGTTTCAGGCCTGACTTTGCAATAAGTGGTTTTGTGACTTTTAGCAAATCACCTTTGGTACTAAAGTTTCTCTCTTTTGTCCAAATCATAACTCTGAAAAACTGGGATAAAATGCTGACTCCTTTATGAAACGTTCTGGTCTCATCTTCCTTGCTCACTCTTCTTCCCACTTCATCACTTGGCTGTCTTCAAGGACACATTCTGACTCCGAAATTCCCTTCGTGTTTGGAGTTATACCTCTTTCCTGTGGTACTTACCACTTTTGTGTTTGTTTTGTTTCTTGTTTGGGTGACAGATGTTAAAGTTGTACAGGGTAAAAAGAAAAGTTATTTAAAATGCCAATCCTTTAAAAAGTTAATAAATAAAATAAAATATCTGTCCTTTTTAGTGCTATATTGTATTTCATTCATATATTCACACCAATGTTAACAGCCCTGAGTAAAAAGGATTAATATTGGAAAATAGACAATTTCTTATATCTAAGAAATTGTAGTAAATATAAAAATCATTTCTCTTTACTCTTTAGGAATGTTTAGCACATTTGTTGACAGTATATATTATACATATTCAATATAAAACTTTTATTTTTAGGCTTGGGTTTACTTTTGTTTGAAATTGGAAAGTATGTTAGATTTTAATGCTCTGACAGGTTAATTTGATTTCTCAGTGTAGGTTTGCATGAGACACTTGAGATATACTGTCAGCCTTATCTAAAACAAACTACATGGCCTTTTTAATATGTTTATGTTTTTATTCCATCTACAATAAGTGATTTTTAGTAGAGTAAAACAACCAGGTTATCTGAATCCAGGGGTACTTTTATCAAAAAAAAAAAAAGACAAGTGAGAGTAGTTTATTGCAAACTAGCAGCTGAGCTTTACTTATTTATTTATTTTTATTTATTCATTTTTTAGAGAGAGAGAGAAGGGGGAGGGGGGAGCAGGAAGCATCAACTCCCATATGTGCCTTCACCGTGCAAGCCCAGGGTTTCGAACTGGCGACCTCAGCATTCTAGGTCGACGTTTTATCCACTGTGCCACCGCAGATCAGGCCTGAGCTTTACTTATTAAAAAGTATAACATGTTATAATATAGGACTTATAAGCCTATTCCCTTTTCTGGAATCATAATTACCAGTGTCCCTAACAATTGCTAAAACATGTTGAAGGACTTAGTCATATATATGTATGGACTGAGTTTGGTAGACAAGAAAGTTGTTCAGTCTCAAAGGTTGAAACAAAAATTATCCCAGGCTTTTTGGTAGCTATTTAAGATTTTCATGTACAAGGTAGTTTTAAAACATCTTCTTTTCGAAAACTAAAGCAGACTGGCTGTCAAAGCAAGTGTTCTGAATCTTTCCTCTATAACATACTGATTCTTGATTTCGAAACCAATTTTATGAAAAGCTGCTTGTGTTTGATAAAAGTTGCTGCTGCTGAGCACAAGAAAGCATGCTTTGCATTCTCAGACAGAAGGTACTTTCTTAGCACTGTGGGGGACAGTTTCCTGGAGTATGTGAAAATATCTGCTGTAATTATGAGATAGCTTTTATGCTGTATTCAGTGGAGTTGTTTTATCTGTTAGAGTGAGAGAGTAGTGTTAGAGCTTGTAATAGCTGTACCAAATAATGGCCAAGGCCATCTTATTAGCATTCTTTTGGATTTAGAAACTTCTTCTGTGTATTCCCAATTCTATTTGACGTCTTTCTTAAATTTTTTTTTCAAAATTGAATATGGTTTTGGACAAGTTAAATGGTGACTGTGGAATTATCAGTTACCTAAAATTTAAAGTTAACCAAATTAGAATCATTTCTTCATAAATTTCCACCAGAGTTTTTCTTGATGGTGTCACTGGTGACTTCCATAATTCTAGGTCTAATGGTCAAATCATTCTGAACCATTCTACAGCTACGGACAGCCTAATCACTCCCTTATTCCCTGGGATGCTTGCCTCTGTTTACTACAACGAACTCCTTTTACTTTGCTAGTTTCTCCTTCTTTCCCAACTTCTAAATGTTGCCATGTCCCAGCGCTCAGTACTTAAACCTGTTTTCCATCTATACTAATTCACCCGATGACCTAATCTTTTTTATAGCTTTCAAATTTTTATTTTGATATCTGATAGGTAATTCAAACTTAATATGTCCAAAACCAAGTTCTTTATCCCCTCCCCTATCCCAGTTAGTCATTACCAAAAATCAATCATCAAATTCTATTAAGTTTTACATTTGAAATGTATCTAGTATACAACTATTTCTTACCACCTCCACCACTACCAAACCACCATTTTTTCTCTCCTAAGTTATGCCTTTTCCAGAAGCCTCTACTGGGCTTTCACTTAAGGAATTTTAGCCAACTCATTACTTTGATTTTCTTTTAAATTTTCTTTTAGCAAGTGTTTATTGTATGCTTCCTCTTTGCCGCCCTCTATGCTGTTTACCTAGTAGCTTTGTCACTACTCTACTCAAATCATCCCTTGTTCATATCTCATTCAGAATAAAAGGTGAAATTCTTTGCATTGCCTTGGCCACTTCATTGCTAACTATATTCCCAGGGCCTCAGTACACTATAGGCAATCATTACTATGTAAGTGACAGAGCAAATTGTTTATAAATATGGAATATATTTTGGGATTTAAAAAATAAAAGTTAAACTTCATCAAATAGTTTAGCCATCTCAATATAAAAAACAACACATTGAATTTAAAAATTCCTTTGATATTCAACTTTTTATTTAGCATTCACTAAAATATTCTCTTTTAGTTCCCAAAATGTGCTCAAAGTTTATTTCAAAATCTCTAGTGAGTTTTTTAAGAGACTTCTAGCAACTCATTGCTTTTATTTTTTTTTTAATATCTTGAATATTTATTATATGGTTCTTCCTTACTCTGCCATATGTATATATTATATAGGTATTTTGGTAAAATAGTAGTAGTTCAGGGTTCCTGTCAAAGCTAAGTCTTCTTGTTATGAATCAACTTGTTGAATCAACTCATTTATATCAACTTGTATATTGACATTTTGGCATTAGTAAACTGGGGGTAGTTGTAGATAATTTAAATCACTGTCTTAAGTATGCGGACTTTAACTTCTAATTCATAACCATAATATATTTCTCAATTTTTTTAATTAGATGTTATCAGATGATATGTTTTTAACTTTAGCAGATCCAGAAATTATACATAGAACTACTTTAATCAGGTATGACCCTTTTGTTTCCTTCAGTGTACGATTATATAATTATTACCTGAACCAAACAATTTAAATTACTTGAGTGCCCAGTCAACCTATTGGTAACTTGGTTCTTTGCTGAATGAATAAACAAAGTATTACCATGTCACACTGTAATTACCATGCCTATAAATTTCCTTGAGTAACATCAATATGTTTGGCAATCTTATTTGGTTCAAGAGGACTAAACCAATTTTGCTTAGTTAATAATTAAGTCCATATAGGCAACTAAATTGAACAGAAACAATGCTCATACGATTGTGTTCTCTCCTAAAATGTCTTGTCAAGTGATTTTTATTAAGTGAATTCCTAATAGATGTTGTTGAGCAACTTTTGTGTCAAGACTATTAAAAAGTTATGTAGTTTACTCCATCTGGAAATAACAGCTATGTGTACAGATCTTGCTCTTGTTAGTGTAACTATTTATTAGTGTCCTTCTCTATCTTTCACTCTCTCCTTCCATAACTCTATTCTGTCTTTGCTTATTTAATGTTTATGTTTCCCTTGTTCTTTAAATAGTAGCATCATTGCCTGACCTGTGGTGGTGCAGTGGATAAAGCGTCGACCTGGGAACACTGAGGTCGCCAGTTCAAAACCCTGCACTGGTCTGGTCAAGGCACATATGGGAGTTGATGCTTCCAGCTCCTCCCCCCTTTCTCTCTTTCTCTCTCTCTCTCTCTCTCTCTCTCTCTCTCACTCTGTGTCTTCTCTCTAAAATGAATAAAATAAAAATAAAGTAAATTAAATAGTAGCATCATTGATATAAGGTTATTATTCTCATTATATCACATATACTGCCTCTTTAAATCAGCATTTTGATGATAATTTAAAGGTTCTCTTTTATATATGTTTTGCTTACTGTATCAATCTATTCATTCATGTAACCCATAGTTCATATTGATCTTGTTATTAATATGATCACTAGGCTCTGTTCTATCAATATAATACCAAGTCAGAATTCAGACTGTATAATATGGCCTACATGATACATCATTTAATAATTGATATTAATTTAGAAGTGGAAACAATAGTACATATTGCATACAACCACATCATGTTGTATAATCTCTGTACAGAATTTTCTTTGGTGATTTGAATGTGATTTTATTTAGATGGTGACTATTGAAAAGTCACAAGTATTTCTTCATGTTTTATCTCATCAATAAGACAGATAATTGCTTTAGACCAGATTTTCTTGAAATGTGCTTTTAATGTTGAGATGTTTGAGATAGTCATGAATATTTAATGAACAAATTTTTATTGCTGAATAAGATAGAATTTTGATGCTGATTGTGGTTTTTTGTTTGTTTGGTTGGTTGGTTGGGTTTTTTTAGCTACATTTCAGTAGTCATCTTTTTTTCTAAATTACTTCGGGAACTAATTTATTCTCTAAGTCTCACTAGAGCTACCTTTATACAGGTAATATAATGTTCTAACCTGACATAATGAGGTTTCTAGCTTCCAGGTATTAGATTCAGTGAGCGCAATGGGGAGTGACTGCATAATGAAAATACTTGGGAATCAGATAGTTGTGATGGTTGCACAACACTGTGACTATGCTAAGTGTCACTGAATTATACATTTCATTTATTGATTTCAGAGAGAGAGGAAGGTGGAGAGAGAGAGACAGAAACATCTATCTGTTTCTGTGTGTGTCCTGACTGGGATTGAACCGGCAACCATCACATATCAGGATGATGCCCTAACCAGCCCTGCTATACATTTTAAACAACAGTGTGGAGATTGCAGGAAGGAAAGTTGGGCAGCAAATACTAGATGGTGATGGAGGGAGACATGACTTGGGATGAACACACAATGGAATGTACAGATAACATATTCTACAATTGTACACCTGAAATCAGTATAATTTTATTAACCGATGTCACATCAATGACTTCAATAAAAAATTTTAATTAAAAAAATTAAAATGATAAGTTTTATTTAATGTGTATTTTAACATAAGTTAAAAAGAAAACTCAAGCTAGTTTTTTTAAAAACGGAACCTTTTTAACCGGCACTGCCATCTTCTAGTAATTTGCCAACATGACTAACATAAGGGGAAAGAGGACAGATATTCGTTATATGTTCTTCTAGGCCTTTTAGAAAACATGGAGTTGTTCCTTTGGCCACATACATGCTAATCTACAAGAAAGGTGATATTGTAGACATGGGCACTGTTCAAAAAGGAATGCCCCACAATTGTTACCATGGCAAAATTGGAGGAGTCTACAGTGTCACCCAGCATGCAGTGGGCATTGTTGTGAACAAACAAGTTAAGGGCAAGATTCTTACCGAGACAATTAATGAACATATTGAGCATATTAAGCACTCTAAGAGCTGAGATAGCTTCCTAAAAGTATGAAGGAAAATGATGAGAGAAAGCAGGAAGCCAAAGAGAAAGGCGCCTGGGTTCAATTGAAGCGCCAACCCGCTCTGCCCAGAGACGCACTCTGTGAGAACCCACGGAAAGAAGCCTGAGCTGCTGGAACCCACTCCCTATCAATTCATGGCATGGTAGGTGTGAAAAAATGAAAGACCTCTGTACTTTTTTAAAAGTAATATTAGGGCAAGAATCACAAACTGAATGCTTTCAGGCTCATGAAAGTTGTAGTAAACAGTAAAGAAGTGATAGGAAAGAGTGTGTGGTGAGTTGGGCATTTGAAATCAAAACCTCTGTGTGAACCAAATAAAATATGACTGCGGGCTATAGTTTTCAACCTCTGCTACAAATTGAACCGAGCAACAGTGATGGCTGATGTCAAGTAGATAGTTGACAGTATAACTAAACTCAAGTTCCACAAGAGGAAATGAAACGTCTGTGTTAGTTAGCCAACACATATATGTAGGTACTCAGCAGGCATTTGTTGGATGAAAAATAAATAAATTTTAAAAGGCTGGGCAGTAAGTCTCTATTCTTTTCATAGTCAATTCTATCTTTTGTACATTTTATGTTTTTAGTATCTCCTAAACATGTTTTTTTTCTTCTATCCCTTCTCACTGCCATCTCAGTTCCATGACATTTCTTGCCTAAAATTACTGCAATAAATTCTTATAGGTCTTTCTTCCTCTAAGTTTGTCCTCCTCTGTTTTTTTCAATGTATTACAAAACATAGTGTCCTGCTTACAATCTCTTGGTGCTTTCAGATAAAACCTGAAGGTGATAGGAAAACTATGCTGCTGTTGCTGCTCTTCCCCAGACCCTTGTCACTGCAGCCTTTCTGAGCCTCCCACAGTCACTGAAGCAGACCATGCTTGTTTGGCGTGCTTGTTCTTTCTGCTTAGACCAGAGGTCCCCAAACTATGGCCCGCGAGCCAAATTGCAGCCACCTGAGGCCATTTATCCGGCCCTCACCGCACTTCCGGAAGGGGCACCTCTTTCATGCCCCTTCAGTGTCAGTGTATGGAGTACTGTATGTGGCGGCCCTCCAACGGTCTGAGGGACCGTTGTGTAAAAAGTGAACTGGCCCCCTGTGTAAAAAGTTTGGGGACCCCTGGCTTAGACTGTTCTCAGCCTTCATTGATCTGTCTATCCTTTAAGACTTTGGTTCCCTGGAGGAACTTTCCCATCCAATCCAGTCTCAGATAGGGCTCCTATTTTTGCTCCTCTCTGTGTCTGCAGTACCCTGCATTTCTTTTATCATACTTGTTTCACTGGTTCATCATTCTGTTTACCTGTCTGATTCCTGCATCACATTGCCAACTTCTTGAGGCTTAAGAACCACATCTGTCTCCAGTGCCTGCACATGGCAGACACCCAACAAAGGCAAGCCTATCACTGTTATAAATAATTAATTATATGGTGATCATATACTCAATATATGTTGGATGAGAATATTTAAGGGCTTCAAGGCAGAATATAAGTGCTAAATTAGCATATTAGTGATAGCAATCAAGAATTCAACTGAGAGAAAATTTTCATAGAAGAGGGTCCTATCTAGTACTTGTCATCATAACCACTAATTGATTACCACATGTAAACATAGACGTTTCCAATAAGAATTTTATTCTAAATTTTAGTTTATTTTTTGTCATTTGAGGTGAAGCAACACTACCTCTAAAACTATACTATACCTAGAAGTGGACTTGCTTTAAGAATGAGTCTTAGTAATGACCATTAAGATATTAACTGTGGCCGGGGTTTATGAGAACTGTTATCTAGCTTTAATAAAAAAAAATTATTAAGATGCTAAAACACTTTTTGCTTTTCAGAAATAGCTTCACAAAGCTTTTTGAAAATGGAATGTTAACACATAAGAAGCAGGCAGCAGATTAATTCTTAGACTCGGGTTGTATTTGTTAGATCATTTTAGAGCTCTGTTAATTATAACTTGTAAATCCTAATCAGGGATATTAAGAGGCTAAATAAAAGGTTACAGTCTTACCCTCCTTCCCATTTCCATACTCTAAGACACTAAAATAAACACATCTACTTTGCACTCAGAATAAAAATAAATACTTCAGAGTCACATAATTGAGAAATACATTTTAAAGTAGGAAACACTGATTATGATTGTAATTTTAAAAAGCACAAAGGTTATTTGTGTTTTTGTTTTCTTTTACAGAATTTTTTCTTTTAAATTATGTGACTGCTGAGATGTTTATTTTTACTCAAGTAAATTCTGTTGCCTGAATGTTGGGTTTTCTTAACCAATGCTTAGGTTGTAAAATCATGAGGCTTCTCTTGTCATAATTATATGTAGATCTTTAAAATATACATAGAAAAATATTTTAACTCATAGTTGATTCTCCACCACACTACCATCAAAATCTACATATTTAAAAGTATTATTTGAGGTAAAAAATGAGTTAGTATGTATGAAAATACTTTGGAACTGCTTTAAAATTTAAACAATTTTTAAAATAATCTAATTAACCTTTGATCTATACTAACCCCAAGCAAAAAGGAAATTTTTTTTTTAATTCACTAATTGCTTCAGCTTTGTCTTTATTTATAACCATTTAAATGTTTTGGAAGTATTGCATAAACTCTGGGTCAGCAAACTATATTTTGGGGCTGCCTGTTTTTGTAAAATAAAGTTTTACTGGATCACACCCACACCTATCACATAGGTATTATCAATGGCTCATTTTTTGTTACAACGGCAGTTGAAGTTCACAGCAGAGACCATATGACCTCCAAAGCTAAAATAGAGGGTAGGTTTATAGTTTTGAGTACACAAAGGACAGAGTTTATTCTTGTATTATTAGTTATTAATTATTTTATTATTTTCTATACAAAAAATATAAACCTCATTTTGCCCCAATCTGTATTTACTGTCAGACTCTCTGAGTAATAATTTGAGGATCCTTAGTTTTAACTATACTGCTAATGCTTTATCATTATAATAAAAAAGCAGTTATTTGTTGAATACTTAACATCAAAATGCAAAAGATGACACTTCCTTTATTCTGTCAGGTAATTAAGAAACTAAGACAATGTAAAATATGTTGGCCATTTCTTCATCTATTTGTTGTTTGCTAGCCTTGTTCTTACTCAGTATGCACAAGAAAGAGTGAAATTTCATTCTTATTTTCTATAAATTTGAGATCACTATATAATAAAAGATGCCATTATGCCTCTTCCTTCTCCCCCACCCCAAGAGATTTTGAAATAGAAAGGATTTTTCTCTGTGATGATGAATGTGGGCCTTTTCTCTGCTTAATTCTATTTTTATTTATTTATATTTAAAGTGAGAGGAGGGGAGATAGCAAGTCATGAGCCTCAATTGCGACCCACCCAGCAACCCCATCTGGGACCGATGCTCAAGTACAAAGCTATTTTTAGCACCTGAGGCTGAGGTGCTTGGACCAACCAAGCTATCCTCAGCATCCAGGGCCACACTTGAACCAACCGATCCCCTGCCTTTGGGAGAGAAAGAGGGAGAGAAGGGGTAAAGGAGGGGGAAGAAGCAGATGGTTACTTCTCCTGTGTGCCCTGACCAGGAATCGAACCCAGGACATCAATATGCCAGGCTGACACTCTATCCACTGAGCCACTGGCCAGGGCCAGTCTGCTTAATTCTAATTCATAATATCAAACATAGAAAATCCCTTCCCCTTTGTTTTAAAGGATTTTGATTGATTTACTTGCCTTGTTATTCATTTATACATCTCTTTAAATTATACATAATATGTATCTAACTAGTAATTAGTAAGGATAGTAGAATTAGAAGAGGTAGCTATAGCTCAAAAAAACACAGGGAATGATGGAACAGCTCTCAGAAGTTTACCTTGTCTGAAGCAGAAATATATACTACTTATACTTACTTTAATGCACAGTTGTAAAATTTAGAATATTAAAACCAGAATGGAGTTCTAAGTGGTTCTCAAACTTCAGTGTGTATTAGTATTGTCTAAATGGATTGTCATAATACAGAAGGCTGAGCCAGCCCTCCAGAGTTTCTGATTTAGTAAGTCTGAGGTGGACCTGAGAATTTGCATTTTTAAAAGGTTCCTAGTTAAGCCTGACCAGTCAGTGGCGCAGTGGATAGAGCGTCGGACTGGGATGCAGAGGACCCACATTCAAGACCCCGAGGTCGCCAGCTTGAGTGCGGGCCCATCTGGCTTGAGCAAAAGCTCACCAGCTTGGACCCAAGTTTGCTGGCTCAAGCAAGGGGTGGCTCAGTCTGCTGAAGGCCCACGGTCAGGACACATATGAGAAAGCAATCAATGAACAACTAAGGTATCGCAACAAAAAACTGATGATTGATGCTTCTTATCTCTCTCCGTTCATGTCTGTCTGTCCCTATCTGTCACTCTCTTTGACTCTCTCTCTGTCCCTGTAAAAAATAAATAAAAAGTTTCCAGTTAATTCTGATGTTGCCCGTAGGAGAGCACCTGTACTAGAGCAAGGCATGACTGATCATTCACACATGACCTCAGAGACTTATTGGGGTAGCAGATAGTCCTCAGCTTCTCAGTATACCCAGGGGAGATCAGACACAGTGACCCATTCCATTCAAACCCAAGAAACAGAGATAAGCCACATTCTCCATTTCTTGTGGCTGCCATGTGAACCAGATACTTGGAATGACAGGGCATAGCCTTTTACATCCTATACTTTGATGAAGACTGACAAGTTCTGTGATTCCAATTATATGAAATTCTAAATGAGGCAAAACTAATCTTCAGAGGGGGGAAAAATCAGAATAGTAGTTGTCTCGCCCTAAAAAATCAGATAGGGTAGAGGTTGGCTTTTGTAAGGAATCTGAGGGATTTAGGGGCTGACCAAGGATAAAGATATGACCATTGGGCAAGTTTCCATGAGAAAGGACATCCTTCACAGCATGAAACTATTTAGAGGTCTGTGGACAAAAGGCCACCATCTAGAAGGGGAGGAGGGCAAGGGAATTCCTGAGATGCTACAGATGGAAGGTGTGTCTTTAGATTACATGTCTACGTGAAGTTGCTCAGTAGCAAGGTCAGGAGTCTCTGGGTCAGAGAGCTCCAAAGGGTGGTAGTGACATGGGGTCTTACAACCACAAGGCTTTATCTTATCAACAGTTAGCAAATGCTAGGCATAGTTTTGTGGAATGTGCAAGGTAGACAAGTAATAAATGGCTAAAATTTGCTTGTGGGGGCTATTTTTAAAATAATTGGGTATATAAAAATTTGAGTTTGGTTTTAGCAGACTTTTTAGCTAAATGAGTCTCAATCTGCAGTGAAGAAATAACCCAGAGACACGTACATAGAGGCCATCTTCAACTAATTTATATAACAGCTGAAAAGGGAGAAGAGGAAGATTGTTTGGAATTGATGATATTGTTTTACATCTTGATAAGGGTTTAAATTACACAGGTGAATACATTTATCAAAACTCAGTGACTATACCCCTAAGATGTATGCATTTCATTGTGCAGACATTTTTTCCAAAGTTCCATGTGCATTTTATTTTATTTTTATCAAATTTATTGGAGTGATATTGGTTAATAAGATAATACAGGTTTTTAATAAATTCTAAATATTAAACTCTAGTTAATGGTATTCATGCTGAAGTATTTAAAGGGAAATGCACTACTGTATGCAGTCTATACTAAATGCCATAAATAAAATGGATTAATGAGTGCACAGGGCAGATAGTTAGATTAGGTATATTAAAGCAAGTGTAGTAAAGTTTTAATGGTAGAATGTTTACCTATGTTTATCATAAAATTGTCAGCTTTCCTTCAATGTACAAAAATATTTCAAAATGCAATGTTAAAGACTACTGTGTGGAGATAGACCAGTTAGGAAACAATGCCATTGCATTAAAAAATTATAGAATTTTGTATTTCTTGACCAACAGTAAGCTATAATTTTATAGACACTCAATCCTATCTATGATCATTTGACTAAGGATCTGTGGTGTTTGATCTGGTACAGGGAAAGTCCTTCTGCTAGTATGGACACATGTGCATTCCTGTCGTCATTTGCGTGCTCCAACAGGACTCTGCTAATTGATGGCCGAGCAGAACTGAAAAGAGGCCTGCAAAGGCAGGAGCGGCATCTTTTCCTGTTCAATGATCTCTTTGTTGTGGCCAAAACCAAGTAAGTACTCTCTGCACTCTCTCCCAGTTATGAAATTGCACTTCCACGGACAGAGATAACCTTTCTATTTAGTGCTCACTGTGAAACTGTCTGGTCTCTATTAGTTTTATGTTTGTTGTTTTGTTTTGCAAAAAATAATCTTTCAAATGTTTATTCATTCAACAAGGGTCCATTTAAGTCCCACTCTGTGCCACTCTTTG
Source organism: Rhynchonycteris naso (assembly GCA_037038555.1). Lineage (NCBI taxonomy): Eukaryota > Metazoa > Chordata > Mammalia > Chiroptera > Emballonuridae > Rhynchonycteris > Rhynchonycteris naso. The sequence goes on from CM072995.1 coordinate 282,599,938, forward strand.
CATAAACATAGGAGATACAATTAAGGATGTGATGGGTGTGGTCCCTGCTTTTTTTGTGCTTTCATTCTAATGGCTTTGGGGGCAGTATTTACAGATTGTAATTAGTGCTGTGAAAAAAATAGGGCGCTGGATGAAAAAAAAAAGGGAGGGATATAATTTAGGTAGGTGTACGGGGTTGGAGAAAATCATTGGAGGATGTAAAGCAACCAGCCACTTAGATATTAGGAGAGTGAGCGTTCAGGCAGAAGCTATACCAGATACAAAGGTGGTGGGGAAAGCCTGGCCCTTTGGAGGAGTTAAAAAAGGCCTATGTATGCCTGGAGCACAATGAGCAGGAGGAGAGTAGTATGAATTAAGTTTAGAGAAATAGAAAAAGATCAGGTTATCAAGACTTTTACAGGCTATATTAATTATCTATTGCCATGTGACAAATTGCCCCAAAATACGCAATACATAACTACAAACATCTCATATGGTTTCTCTGTGTTAGAAATCTGGGAGTGGTTTAGCTCTGGTTCTGGATCAGGGGCCCTTTGAGGTTGCAGTCAAGCTGTTGACCAGAGTTATAGTCATCTGAAAGTTCGACTGAAGCTAGAGTCCACTTCCCAACTCACTCATGTGAACACTGGCAGGCCTCAGTTCTTCACTGGCTATTGGCCTGAGGCTGCAGTTCCTTTACATGTGGCTTTTCCATAGCACTGCTAATATCATAGTATTACTTCCTTGGAGCAAAAGATTGAAGAGAGTGAGGATGAGAGTAAGCAAATGTAAGAACACCCAAAATAGAAGCTGCAGTCTTTTATAACCTAATTTTGGAAGTAGCATTCCATCATTTCTGACATATACTATTGGCCACACAGACCAACCTCGGTACAGTGTGGAAGGGAACTATTCACAGGTAGACTATTAGGAAACAGAATCTTTGAAGGCCATTTTGCAGGCAAGGTATGACAAAGACTATGATATGGAGTTTGAATTTTATTCTAAAGAGTTTTAGTTAGGGGAGTACCATAATGTGGTTCATTTTTCTAAAGTATTATTCTGGCTATGATAGCTAATGGGTGGATTAGAGAATAGGTTTGAGTGGAAGCAGAGAGACTGAACAGGAGGTTATTGTAGTAGTCCTGAGGAGATGTGATGAGGTCTTTATCTGGGGAATGGCAGGTCAATGAAGGATATATGTATATACTGTAGAAGTTACCAAAAGAATTCACTTTCCACTCAATGCTATATGCCAGTGCAGTTTATACCCAGCTTAGAACATGGTGCTTGCTACTTGTTCCACCCACTTTTCTCATTGTTTATGAAACATCATAAAAGAGAACAGTATTTTAACAAATCTTAATTCATCAAAGAGAGTTTTAGTCACTAGAGCAGGAGTCCCCAAACTTTTTACACAGGGGGCCAGTTCACTGTCCCTCAGACCATTGGAGGGCCGGACTATAAAAAAAACTATGAACAAATCCCTATGCACTCTGCGCATATCTTATTTTAAAGTAAAAGAACAAAACGGGAACAAATACAATATTTAAAATAAAGAACAAGTAAATTTACATCAACAAACTGACCAGTATTTCAATGAGAACTATGAGTGAGGGTGCATCCTGTGCTCCTCTCACTGACCACCAATGAAAGAGGTGCCCCTTCCGGAAGTGCGCCGGAGGCCTGATAAATGGCCTCGGGGGGCTGCATGCGGGGCCGTAGTTTGGGGACCCCTGCACTAGAAAATGGTAAACAGTTTTTTCTACTATCTACTGTCCCACACCTAAGTTATGCCATGTTATAAATAAGACATGGGCATGGCTAAATACTAATTTTGTAAAACACTTTTTAATCTTCCTTATATTAATAAAAGAACTCACATTTATTGGGATCTTATGTGTTAGGTATTTTTCTATAGACTTTAACTCTTCTAACTATTCTATCAGGCAAATACTATTTTTCTCATTTTATTTTATTTATTTTTGAGAGAGAGACAAAGAGAGGGACAGATAGGGACGGACACACAGGAAGGGAGAGAGATAAGCATCAATTCTTCATTGCAGCACCTTAGTTATTCATTGATTGCTTCTCTTATGTGCTTTGACCATGGGGCGACAGCAGAGTGAGTGACCTCTTGCTCAAGCCAGCGACCTTGGCTCAAACCAATGACATTGGGTCATGTCTATGATCCCATGCTTAAACCAGTGACTCCGCACTCAAGCTGGTGAGCCCACACTCAAACTGGCGACCTTGGTGTTTCGAACCTGTGTCCTCTGCATTCCAATCCTATGCTCTATCCACTGTGCCACCACCTGATCAGTCTATTTTTCTCATTTTACAGAAGAAATTGATATTCAAAGGTGTTAAGTGACTTTCTCAAGATCACAGAGTTAGTAATTAGTTGAGCCCACATTTAAACCTAGGTCTTCTTTCAAAATCCATGCTTTTACCAATATGTGCTCTGCTCTCTCTACTACCTCCTTTCTTATGGGTTTCATAGAAAATTCCTCAACATTTAGGTTTTTATTTATTTTTTTATCATTGTCAGCCTTTCTTTCTGTGATGAATAAAAGGACCTGACAAAATACAAGGAAAAAATGATATAGAATGATTAGTAAACTGTTTATATATATTTTTTTTAGGTAAGAGGCAAAGATAAAGATAAAAGTATTTTATAATACATTGGGTTTTCTTCCTTAAAAAAGTGTCCTTTTTTTTTATGGTAAGAACACTTAGCATACAGTTTTATTAACTAATAGGCACAATGTTGTACAGCAGATCTCTAGAATTGATTTATCTTGCATAACTGAAACTTAATGCTCATTAATTATAACTCCCCACTTTCCCCCTCCCCTCAATGCTTGGCAACCAACATTCCACTCTGATGCTATAAGTTTGACTCTTTTAGCTGCCTCATAAAAGTGAAATCATGCAGTATATGTCCTCCTGTGACTGGCTTATTTCACCTAACACAGTGTCCTCCACGTTCATTCATGTTGTCACATATTTCCAACTTCCTTCTTTTTAAGGCTGAATAATACTCCATTGTATGTATATACCAAATTTTCTTTATCCATTTATTCATCAATGGATACTTAGGCCATTTACATACCTTGTCTGTTGTAAATAGTGTTGCATTGAACATGACATGCTAATATATCTTCAAAATCCTTATTTCAGTTCAGTATAAATACCCTGAAGTGGGATTACTGGATCATGTGATTGTCCTACATGTATTTTGAATTTTTTGAGGACCCTCAGCCTCAATATTGTTTTCTATAGTAGCTGCACTATTTTGCATTCCATCCAACAGTGTACAAGGGTTTCAGTTTCTCCACAGCCTAACCAGCACATGTTGTCTTTTTGGATTTTTTGTTTGTTTGTTTGTTAGGGGATTTGTTGGGTTTTTTTTTTAATAATCATCATTTTAACAGGTATAAGGTGATATTTCAAGTCTTAACAAAATTAATAAGATTGAAATCTTACGAAGTATCTTTTCTGTCCACAGTGGTATGACACTAAAAATCTGAATGTGGTTTTGAATAGAAGTAATGCCTAGAAATGTAGTTTTGGAAGTGGAGATGATGTTATAGGGAATACAGAAAAATAAAAGTCTCTCCATCCAAGCCTTTGTACTAAGTCCATTTGAAACTCTATGCTATTGACAGAGGCTATTAATAGAGAAACAAGTAATTATGTTTTTAAAATGTAAATAAATTAGTTACTATCCCTTTACTTAAAATGTATGGGATGGGATTGACCATTAGTGGCACAGTGGATAAAGCATCACCCTGGGATGCTGAGGTTTCAGGTTTGAAATGCCGAAGTCATCTGCTTGAGCCCAGGCCATGCAGCTTGAGCACAGGCTCATCAGCTTCAGTTAGGGTCCCAGCTTGAGCATGGGATCCTCGGCATGATCCCATGGTCACTGGGTTGAGCCAAAAGGTCACTCACTGGATGCTCAAGGTCACTGGCTTGAACCCAAAGGCACTGACTTGAGCAAGGAGTCACTCAGCTGGAGCTCCCTGTTGAAAGCACATATGAGAAAGCAATCAGTGAACAACTAAAGTGCTGGAACTATGAGTTGATGCTTCTTATCTCTGTGTTCCTATTGGTCTCTCTCTCTCTGGCTAAAACAAAAAGTATGGGATGGGTTCTATATGCTAGATATTATAATAAGAGAATCAGAAAGATGTTATTTAATTTTCTTAACAAACCCTCCCAGACAGGAGTGGTTTTAGATATTGAACACTGAGACTCAGTGAGGTTTGTCCAAGGTCATGTACTAGAACAGTGATTTTCAACCTTTTCCTTTCATGGCACACATAAACTAAGTACCAAACTTTTGTGGAACACAAAAAAGTGTATTTTTTGCTGATTTGACTAAAAAAAAGTAAGTATAATTTTGATGCATTCACACCAGATGACTAATGTTGTACTGGCTATTGTGTCTTTTCTTTTTTCTTTTTTTTGTTTTTTGTGGGTTTTTTTGGACAATATAAGGGATTGGAAGTCAGCGCCCATGACTAAATAGTCAGGTATCGCCTGTTTTAAAAATTCTTGTGGCACACCAATTGAAAATTTTTGTACTAGGAAATGCCCAAGTTAGGGTTTGAATGTAGGCCTTACTTCCGGTGGCTGGTCCTCTCTGCTGTTCCACAGTGCACTTACCATGGCAGAACTTTTTGTTCAACCTAGAGGGACATAAGCAAGCAACAGAAACTTATAATAATCCATTTTCTGCACTTTGGGACCTTAAAAACTATTTACTTTAACATGTATTCAGTTCTTATGTAAAAGTATTTTTCTTTACCTTGTTTTTTCCTCAAGAATTAAGATAATATTTAAAATAGAAGTCTTGTTTTCTTACCTGAAGTCATTGTTCTGAATATTCTACCATCTAAGTAGTTTTAATTAAGTTATTTGTTTTGCTAAAAAACTTTGTGTGTGTGTGTGTGGCAGAGACAGAGATAGGGAGAGACAGGAAGGGAGAGTGATTAGAAACATCAGTTCTTCGTTTTGGCTCCTTAGTTGTTCATTGATTGATTTCTCATATGTGCCTTGACAGGGGGGCTACAGCAGAGTGTAAGAAAGCTAGCGACCTTGGGCTCTAGCTGGTGAGCCTTGCTCAAACCAGCTGAGCCTGCTCTCAAGCTAACGACCTTGGGGTCCTTTACTGGGGTCCTCCACATCTCAGTCCAACACTCTATCCACTGCACTGCCACCTGGTCAGGTGCTAAAAACCTTTTATATAAAGACAATTTCTTTCCCACTGGAAAATTGCTATGTTAGATATACTGGCAAAATCTATGCATGTCATAAGGTGTGTCATTTTTCCCCACATACTGCTTTGGAGATAACTCCTTGTCCACTTTTACATGTTTTTATGAGGTGACAAAATCTGTATCAGTGGACTTAATATGCTTATTTATGAGATTCAATTTATAAAATATTGTTTTAAGTACTTTGTACATTCATTTGGAGATATTAAAAAGTGTGAGTGAGTGATCTAAGTTAATTGGGGGGTTATGAACCCTAAGACAGGGAGAAGATGTAAGTACAAAGAGATGAAAGAGTAAGACTAAATATAGAAAAGCTGAAGGAAACTTTATGGAAATACACTTTCATTGAGGGCTTTTTTTACATATATATATTGTGTTTAAGAGCAAAAATACACTCAGGAATCAGCACTGCTCATATTCAGACCCTACTAGTTAAGCTGTTTGAATTTTGGCAATTGTTTTCATCTCTCCATTATTCCATTTCCTTATCTGTAAAATATTTGAGCATTAAACTAAATAATATATGTAAAGTGTTTATAATAATAACTGCCACATGATAAGCTTTCAATAAATATTGGCCATTAGAATGGAAGTCATTGTTTATACTTTTAGACATTTCTTTGTTTTTGTATCAGAAAATGGATAATTTTGGCAACTATTGATCTAGTAAAAGAATCTTTAGAATAACTGTTTTTTTTCAGATCAATAGATGAGGCAGTTCCCACATAGTATCTGAAGTATCTAATATAGAAAGAGACCTGCATTAGAAAGCAGAAAATGTGTGAAAACAGATAAGAAAACATGCCTTTCCTTTCTACAGGAAGTAGTTTCAGTATTTTATTACCTACATAGTTGGCATCAAGAAATAATATTTTATCTTCAGTTAAGTATTTAACTGTAAAGTCAAAAGATCCATAAGAATAGGATGAAAAATATTGGAATGAAACATGGAAGGAAGCCATTGTGCCACAGGCACTTTCCTATTGCACTTAAATTAAGCGTGCCCTACAGGAAGCATAAAGGAAGCTTTGAATCTAGATTAGCCTTCCTGTATAGTTCCTGCAAACTCATTTTTCGTTTTATAAATCCTACTGAAGAGTTTTCCTTTAAATATTTCATGAGGAGTTTTAGGAATACATCCATAAGAAGTATCTTTGATTTAATTTTAGTTTTTAGCATTTCCAAAAATAGTTCTGAGTGTAAGAAAGTTTCCCTGGGCATTCTCTTTACCCTTCCTAGTGCCTTCTAACTAAGTGTTAGGTCCATGATAAGCACTAAATATGTGAATTAGGTCAAGTGATATGATGGTATCGATGTCATGGTTCTAAGGGAGATTAGGTAGAAATTGTCGAAAAGTTATTTCATTGCTGACTTAAAGTAGATCACCTCTGGGTCCCCAAAGATAAATACTAATTATGTCAACTTTTCTTTTATTTATTTATTTATTTATTTATTTTAATTTTTATTTATTCATTTTAGAGAGGAGACACAGAGTGAGAGAGAGAAAGGGGGGAGGAGCTAGAAGCATCAACTCCCATATGTGCCTTGACCAGACCAGTGCAGGGTTTTGAACTGGCGACCTCAGTGTTCCCAGGTCGACGCTTTATCCACTGTGCCACCACAGGTCAGGCGTCAACTCTTCTTAAATACAATACTTCCTGGCCTCTTTTTAATTTTTATTTTTAGTTTAGTGTAGAGTCTGTTTTTTAGACTAGTTTTTCAATTTAAGCCAGAATATAAGGGTAAATGATATGAACAAAATTTTAAGAAAGGAAATCTAAAATAACCTCTGCTTCTAAAGACTAGAAAACCTTGTAACCACTTAGCTGTAAATGCATTGTGAATTCCTCTCATTTCAAGTTATATTTTTTTGGTATATCTATCTTTGATAAGGTGAAACTTTTATAAATATTTTAATAAATAATGTGTATTTTATTTTAACCTTTTGTTCAATTACTCAAACATTTTTAGAAGTAAGCAAATTATAAATAATAAATTATTTTTTATAACAGCACTAAATTTAAAATTAGGATTTTGATCCAAATGCAAAGCTTAACATATAGCTAAATAAAGTAGCCAGTTTATGGTTAAATGCATGCATGAGGACTAATACACCAAACATTTTAAAGGTCTTTTTGGACCATCGTAGCCTACCATGTTACATTTACAGTTTATGGTTAAATGCATGCATGAGGACTAATACACCAAACATTTTAAAGGTCTTTTTGGACCATCGTAACCTACCATGTTACATTTACAGTGGTAAGCACTGAAGATAAAAACAATGAATAAGACATTCTTTGGCTTAATTAGTTTAAACTGTTCTCTTATCACAAGTACTGAAATTCTCATAAAATTTAAGAAGCAAAATAATAAGTCCTGTCTGATTTTTATCTTTCTAGATATAACAACAACTTTAAGATAAAAAATAAAATTAAATTAAGTGACATGTGGACAGCAAACTGTGTGGATGAAGTAGGAGAAGGCAATACTGATCCCATGAAATCATTTGTCATAGGCTGGCCCACGGTGAACTTTGTGGCCACTTTCAGGTAAGACTGTAGCTTTTACAAGGGTTAGCTACTATTAAACACACTCAATTGTGTGTAATTTCTAGGATGGAGAGAAAAAAGGTTAATCAAACTTTGTTCTGATTTTTTTAAAGGAAAATACTTTATTTTGATTGAGTTTTTCCCAAGTCAATAACTCATGTTTAGACATACACCCAATAAAGACACTAGTGATGTTTAAAGAGGCTCTACTGAAACACCTCCATGACTATGGAAGAGGAATAAAGTTATCAGAGCTCTAGGACACCCTTCTCCTCTCCCACATTCCCTCTCCTAATGTTTAGGTATTGTTTTACATATTGTGCTTCCAAGTTGGTCTTTTCAAACCACTGAACTAGACCTTTACTGAAAGAAATTTTATGAAATAGTTCAATTACATTTGAATAACTGGTTCAAATTTTCTAACGAAATTATTTGTAACTATTGTAATAAAATTAACGTCATGATATAAATGGGCACCTGAATTGTACATCAGGTTCTGATTTGGCATCTATAGAGATGTGACAATCAAAAGCAAATTTATGATTCAAGAAGTTAAAGGTAGTTTTCTAAGATTACTTCCCGGCTAGGTTGGGGTTGTAGAATATGTGGATAGAACATTGTTGTGCTCATCTCCTCAGCATGCTACATTGGCACTTTTCAGTACAGGAAGTACATACCAAACATAGCTGTGATTTTGCTGCACAAGTCCAGTATTTTTTTCACACTTAAAGAGTTGGTATTCATCTTTTTGCATCTTCTCTCTCTACTATCACTAAACTCTCAGGCATCATCCTAAATCCAAATAACTAAAATTTTCCAAGCTACTAATCTAATAGATGAAAGGCATATCATTAAATTGTGTTATGCACTATTGGCCACCACAAGATCTTAAGAACTTATTTAGAAGAAACGTGTTTGTATCGTTTCCTGCATATTTCTTTTTACATGACAAATTTCTCTAGATAAATATTATTTTCAATGGCTTAATCTCCTTGGAGTTATAGGTGAAAGAAATTTAGAGTGAGGGGTGGGACTACATGACATATTTAATCAAGGAGTTTTAATGAAACTTCTTTTAAGGGGAAGAGGGTGCATGATGAGGTGGGTAGATGGTAGATGGTTGAGTCATGCTCTTGAAACCAATATGATTGTGTGAACCAGTTCATACTAATAAGTTCAATAAGATAATCTTTTAAAAAATAAGGGATAATGTAGAGACAAGTTTTACATACATTGCATTCCTCAAAAAGTAGACTACTTTCACCAAATGACTAAAGTTAACATCACTAGTAATGTCATGTGAGTGCCATGTACCCCTTGATAGAATGTAATGAAAAGAACAATTCACCTTTATGGTATTTCTCCCCAAAATACATAATCCCAGTTTAACCATGAGAAAAACATCAGACAAACCCAAACTGAGGGGTTAGTAGTACTCTTCAAAACTATCAAGGTAAAAAAAAAACAAAAAAAACCCTACACAGGAAAAGACAGAAACTGTCATAGATCAGACACTAAGGAGATATGACTAAATGCGATGTGGTATCTAGGATTAGATCCTAAAATAAAAAAGGGACATTAATGGAAAAATTGATGAAATTGTCTAGAGTTTAGTTTATAGTAATCCACCATTATTGGTTTTAGTTTGACAAATGTGTCATGATAATGTAACAGGATAAGATGAAAGGAAATGCATAAAGAAAACTGCTAAGCAGTAAAGTTAGAAACAAAGTACAAATATTTCATAAGTGTATTTTCTATAACAAGAAAATAACTAGGGTTTCTAACTTCTTCAAGTTTAGAAAAATGATTTTAAAAGCTAGTGAATAACAAGACCACACAGAAATAAATTTTAAACTGTTTTTAACTTTAAGAATTAAATGCAGCAGTGACTTCAGAAAAGGTATTAATATTAATTTAGTTGTAAATGAACCAATGATCCTCATTAGATTTTCATAATTAAGAATAAGTTATCTACCCACACATGAGAAGGGGTGAGTGGCTCCATCCCCAGGAGTGCAGAGTCAGGTGGAGCCCCTCCTCAGCCCTTCAGCCCTGCAGGTCCCCAGGGGGTCACCCTGCCTCCATCCCTGCTTCTCACCATCCCCCCTACCCCACCCCTTCCACCCCGCCCCATCATGTGCCTGGCAGTGGTGGCAGCAGCAGTGACTCAGTGACAGACTGCTGGGACTAAGGGGACATAAAAGTCCTCGGGGAGGCCCAGCGTGAACACCTCGACATGGCTTTCAGCCAGCAACTCAATACCAACATCAACCCCTTTATGCCTGATGTCCTGCCGCTGTGTTTGCACCATCCTTCCTGTGGGCCCACCAGCAGCTGCCACCCACCACTGACGCCTCAGCCTACAGTCACAGAACCACAGGGCAGTGGCAGGTAGGAGGCCCTATGGCACCTGTGAAAATGTCTCAAGGAGAGCAGTCATTGTGTGAAGGTTCAAATTCAAATTCAGCTGTTAACATGGGACTTGTTAGAAAGCCTCTTATAGAAAATGGAAAAACAGAAATGTCCCCAGAAGAATCATGGGAGCACAAAGAAGTAAATGGAGTGGAGCCAGGGGGTGGTCTCTGGGGGATGGAAGGTGCCAGGAAGAAAATTCCCCAGAAGTGATGGCAGAAGAAGAGAAAATACCAAAACCTAAATCTGTGGTTGTACCACCAGGTGTTCCTAAAAAGAACATGTAATTGTAGTATCCATTGGGCACGTAGATGCTGGCAAGTCAACTAGTGGAAGAAAAAGAATATATTTGACTGGGATGGCTGACAAAAGAACACTTGAAAAATATGAAAAACAAGCTAAAGGAAAAAATAAAAACAGATAAACTGAGTACTTGTCTTGGGACTTAGACACAAACCAGGAAGAACCAGACAAGGGTAAACAGTAGAAGTGCGTTGTGCCTATTTTGCAACAAAAGAAAAGCATTTCACAATTCTAGATGCCTGTAGCACAAGCGTATTTGTCCCAGATATGATTAGTGGTGCTTCTCTGGTAATCTCTGCAAGTAAAGGGCAGCTTGAGTCTGGATTTGAAAACAAGTGGACAGATAAGAGACCATGCAATGTTGTCAAAGACAGCAGGTGTGAAACACTTAATTGTGCTTATTAGTAAGCTGAATTGGAGCAATGAGAGGTATGAAGAATGAATTGGAGTAACAGTGAATTGGAGCAATGAGAGATATGAAGAATGTAAAGAGAAACTAGTGCATTTTTTTTTTTAATTGGCTTTGTTCCCATAAAGGACATTGACTTTATGCCCTGCTCAGGACTGATTGGAGCAAATCTTAAAGAGCAATTAGATTTCTGTCCTGAGTATATTGAATTTATACCATATCTGGAAAATTTGCCAGACTTCAATGAATCAGTTGTTGAACCAATCAGGCTGCCAATTGTGGATAGATAAAAGGATATGGGCACTCTGGTCCTGGGAAACCTGGAATCAGAATGTATTTGTAAACGCCAACAGCTTGTGATGATGTCAAACAAGCACAAAGTGGAAGCTCTTGGAATCCTTTCTGATGATGTAGAAACTGATTATGTAGTCCCAGGTGAAAACCTCAAAATCAGACTGAAAGGGCTTGAGGAAGAGGAAGTTCCTGCAGGATGTATACTTTGTGATCCTAATAATCTTTACCATTTGATGCGCAGATAGTGATTATAGAGCACAAAGCCATCATCTGCCCAGATTATAATGTAGTGCTGCATATTCATACCTATATTGAGGAAGTTAAAATAGCAGCCTTAATTTGCTTGGTAGACAAAAAGAAAAAGACACAGCCCTGTTTTGTGAAACAAGATGAAGTATGCATTGCTCACTTAAGGGCAGCGGAAGCATCTGCCTTGAGACCTTTAAATACTTCCCTCAGATGGGTCAGTTTACCTTAAGAGGTGAGGGTAAGGCCATTGCACTTGGAAAATTTCAGAAACTGGTTCCAGAGAAAGACTAAGCTTTTTCTTGATGATCCTGCACAATAATTTGAGGAAAATGGACTGCTAATGCCTGCTTCACACCACCTTCTGTTAACTTTCTGCCCATTAACAAACCTCTCTCCATATTTTGCAAAGACAAAATTCACAGCAAAAGTATGTTATGTCAGATTTCTCATATTAAGAGCTCTGCTATGCTGCTAATGAATTTTTCCAAGATTTATTTCTTTCCCTCTTCAACTAATTCCTTGGACAGATTTGGCAATAACTTTGTAAGTGATGTGACATAATTGCCTACAATCATGAAAATCTCCAGAAGTTTTTTAAGTTTTTATTTTCTCTTAGGCATACATAGTCCCTTTACCCCAGGCCGATCACTCTGAGTGTGCAAGTATATGTGCAGAAGATACTAAGACAACTACCATGCCCAGTAAATTTAATAAAAAATGTAAATAGTTTAACTAAATTAATTAATTAAATTAAGAACAAAGACAATACCATGTTAATAAAATATTTAATTTGGAACCCTTTTTGGTAGAATGTAAATAAGGTTTCTAGCTTCTAGTCAAGACGGTAGAGTAGGTAAACGCAGGACTCATATTCTTCCACAACCACATCAAAATTACAACTAAACTATAGAAAACCATCATTCAGAACTACCTGAAATCTAGCTGAATAGAAGTCTTATACCTAAAGATATAAAGAAGAAGCCGCATGGGGACTGTTAGGAAAGGCAGAGACAGGGAATACTTGTCCCACACCCACTTGTGCCCAGAAGAGTATCTCAGCTACAAAAGTCCCACCCTGAGGAGCAACGGATTCAGGTTCCACACCAGGCCCCCAAGTCCAGGGATCCCATGCCAGGAAGGGAAGTCTGCATAACTTCTGACTTAGAAAACCAGCAGAGATTGTGGCTACATGAGATAGAGGCTGCTGGAGTCCCAGGCATTCCATCATGCATGGACTTACCTGGACTCTCTTGATCTGAGCTCCAACACTGGGGCAGCTGCTTGAAAAGTGCCAGGAACATATGGGGAGGAACTGAATTGTCTGCCAGAAGAGCAAGGACTTGAGGGGCAACTTTCTTCATGACAGAATTGCTGGCAAAGGCCACTGTTCCTTTTCTGAGCCCTGCCCCCTATCCCCACAGAGCTGGCAGTCAGGTATCATATCTGAGTCTCCATCAACCTGGCTAACATTGTTCCCCTGCCATGGTGACTCCCTGAGATCTTGCCCCACTCAACTTTTGGGCTCACTAAAGCTGTTTCCAGTGGCTTTACCATACAAGAAACTGGTTTGGGGTCATGCTGCAGATTTTCTTAAAATCTGTCAAAGGTTCACGAACTTCAAACTAGCAGCATCTGGCCTCTGCATGCCATGTACATCTTGCTAAGTCACCCCAGACCCAACCTTGGTTTGCAGCCTGGCCTCTCCTGGTACCACCTAGCCCAGCACTAGCAGCAGCCATCTTCAGATCACTATGTAGCTCATGCCCGATGGCCTCCAGTAGGGCACATGCAGTAGCTGATCTTGGCTTGCACCACCAGACAAGTACACCGAGTGGAAAGCTCCAGACTACAGAAGAGCACCACCCAGCCACCTCCACAAGTGACATACTCAAGGGGTGGACACATTTGGAACCAGAGCTTTGCTGAAGTGAATCCTGTTTCTGGGGGTTGGCATCAGCACAGCAGATCCTCTTCTGTGGTCATGGCCAGTCCTCACAACCAATCAGCCTGATTGTAAATCCATCCCACTGATGTGCCAGTAGCTCACAGGCTCAACTATTGATAAAACAGAAGGGAGGGTGTACACAGAACACAGGGTGGGGGTGGGAGGTGTGCATACACCTAGAGCACCCAGATCAGGTGCCTAGGGAGGTTGTACCATGGGGTCCTACAAGATAACTACTACATAAGGACACTCTACCAAGTCTGGTAGACATAGGAGCTCTAATTCATAAAAATAAACACAGGAGGAGACAAAGAAACATGTTCCAAATAAAAGAACAAAACTCCAGAAAAAGAACTAAACAAAATGGAGACATGCAATCAATCAGATGCAGAGTTTACAACTCTAGTTATAAGGGTGCTCAATGAATTTAGGGGAAAAGTAAATGAATGTAGTGAGAACTTCAACAAAGATAAGAAAGAGGGAAATTGAGATAGAAAATGTAAAAATGAACCAGTCAGGAGTGAAAAATACAATACCTGAAATGAAGACTATATTGCAGGAAATCAAAAGTAAGAGTAGATGAAACAGAGGATCAAAATAATGATATGGCAGGTAAGGAAGAAGAAAACACCCAGTCAGAACAACAGAAAGAATCCAAAAAAATCCAAAAAAAAAAGAATTCAAAGAAAATGAGGATAGCTTAAGGAGCCTCTGAGTCAACTTCAAGCATATCAACATTCACATCATGGGTGTGTCAGAAGGAATAGAGAAAGAGAAGAGAACAAGGAATTGAAAACAAAGTTTCTCAACAGAAACTTTGCAGGTCAGAAGAGATTGGCATGAAATATTCAAAGTGATAAAAATCAAGGACCTACAACCAAAATTACTCTACCCAGCAAAGCTGTCATTTAGAATCAAAGGACATATGAAGAGATTCCCAGACAAGAAAAAGCCAAAGAAGTCCATCATCACTAGATCAGTATTACAAGAAATGTTAAAGGGTCAAGAAGAAGAAGGAAAAGGAAAGAGGAGGAGAAGGAAGAAAAAAGAAAGATCAACATCAAATAATAAAATGATAATAAATACATATCTATCAACAGTTACTTTAAATCCAAATGGGTTAAATGTTCTAATCAAAAGACTCTGGCCCTGGACGGTTTGCTTAGTATATAGAACATTGGCCTGGCATATGGACATCTTGGGTTCGAGTCCTGGTTAGGGTACACAGAAATGACCATCTGCTTCTCCCCTTTCTCTCTCTCTTTCCCTCCCACCGCCAGTGGCTCAGTTGGTTCTAGTGTTGGCCCTGAGTGCTGAGGATGGCTCAGTTGGTCTGAGAACATCTACCTCAGGTGATAAAAGTAGTTCGATTGATTCAAGCATCATCCCTAGACAGGGGTTGCTGGGCAGATACCAGTCTGGGCACAAGCAGGAGTCTGTCTCACTCTCTGCCCTCCACTCATTAAAAAAAAAAAAAAAGAAGAAGACATATGGTGGGTGAATGCATAACAAAACAAGACCCTTCTTATACACACTGTCTACCTACAAGACTCACTTCAGATTAAAACACACACACACACACATACTGAAAGTAATGGAGAAAACTATTTCATGAAAATGGAAACAAACAAAAAAAGCCAGCATAGCAGTACTTACACCAGACAAAATATATACCAAAACAAAGGCTAGCAAGATACAGAAAAGGACCGGCAATTCCACTTTGGGGTATTTATCCAAAGAAACCCAAAACACTAAATTGAAAAGACATATATCTATATGTTCATTGCAGCATTATTTACAGTAGCCAAGATACGGAAGCAACTTAAGTGTTCATCCATAGATGAAGAAGTGATGCATGTATCATAGAATGGAATGTGACTCAGCCATAAAAAAGGATGAAATCTTGACCTCTGAAACAACATGGATGAACCTAGAGAGTATTGTCTGAGTGAAATAAGCCAGACAGAGAGAGACAAATGCCATGATTTCACTTATATGGGAAAAACAAGCAGAACAGAAACAGACTCATAGATATAGAGAATATTTTGATAGCTTCCAGAAGGGAGGAGGGACTTAGGGGGATGAGTTAAAAAAAAAAGTGAAGGGATTAAGAAGTACAAATTGTTAGTTATAGAACAGTCATGGGGATGTAAAGTATAGCATAAGGAATATAGTCAATACTATTGTAATCACCTATGATGGTGTCAGGTGGGTGCTAGATATATTGGGGTGATCACTTCATAAGTTATATAAAAGTCTAATCACTGGTTTGTACACCTAAAACTAATATAATATTGTACATCAACTAAATGAAAAAGAAAAAAGATAAATAGAATAAGTTTTTAATGTACTAACTTACTAAATTACAGTTCTGCTATGTGAAGAAATAAATGTTTCTTAAGTTAACAAACTGGTTTCATGGCCATTGGTATGCCAAGTTTTTTTAAATTTCAAAATAGCATACTTTCTGTTTGTATGGCATTTACAGCAACAAAAACACTCTGAATTAGCCCAGTTTTGCAGATGTGGAAACTGAAGCCTAGAGATGTTAAGTGATTTGCCCTTCATCGTGTACTTCACGTATATCCTTGATATCAGGTGTTTGGATTCCAAATGAAGTACTCTTTCCCCTATAAGAGCATCACTTGTAAAAGAGTCATAACGTAAGGACATGGGTCTCTCTTGGATGCAAGAGATTTAAATAAAACTATACGTGACTCTCTAGTCTTTTCTTACAGGGAATTTTCCTTCAGGGTTCTCTAGAACACAGTTATGCCAAAGTTGCATTAGTGTACAGCTACTTTAATAACAGGTTGTTGAGATATTTCATTGACTTAAATATATTAGCATAAGTATTTTGTGTGATTTCATTATTGTCTCTCCCATTTTATTTGCAGTTCCACAGAACAGAAGGACAAATGGCTCTCTCTCCTTCAGAGGTATTCTTTCAGTATACATATGTTAATCTTTAACCTGTAGTTAAATGAATTAAATTCATATTTGCAGAGATGTACCCCAAACTACTCCCCTTCTCCTTAGTAGAAATTGTTTAGTTAGCCTGAAAATCATCTGTAGTTCAGACTGTACACTAGCTGCTATACACTATAAATAATGTCTTCTCATGTATTTCTTACTTTCTAGGAAGGAGAACATTGAGGTCTGGTTAGATTATTTTAGACAACAATTAGTCAGTAATGTTTTCCATCTCTTTTCCTGTTTCTGGTCTACCATTTGGAACTAATAGTTTCCTCAAAGCATGTATTAAGTTTTTATATATGGAAGGTTTTCTGCTGAGCACCTCAGAAAGCAATCATTATTCCTACTTTTGAAAATACAGACTAAAATGATCAATTTAGATTCATCTCTTATTCCCATAGTTCTTCCCTCCGCTTTCTCTTCCCAAGCAATGGGATAACTAAGATTTAACACTCCACTGGAGACCTAAATGAGAAGTGAAAGGCCGTTGCTTTGGTTTGGTCTAATAAAGTATTATATGTGCTCCTATAATAAGTAAGCTGCTGGACCTGTCCAGAAAAGGTAGGGGAGCTTTGAGGATAAAATATCACCCAGGTGTCCCTAAATCTGACTCTGCTTCTCAAGGCCCATTCTTGAAATGGATCTCCTGTTCCTTTTTGTGCCCATGCCTAATGTCCTGAGATTTTTTTCTATTCCAACCCATAATGTAATCTGACTTGGCTGAGTCTTTTCACCTGTCTTTTTAAAAGTAGCATTTAAGTATATTGAAAATTTGAGCAAATAGATTGATTTAAAAATAAGACTTTTAGCAAAATGCATCTGACTCAGTATTGTTTTGGGTTGTTGTTGCATTTGATTAGATACATCAATCTAGAGAAAGAGAAGGACTATCCGAAGAGCATTCCCCTCAAAATCTTCGCCAAGGACATTGGGAATTGTGCCTATGTAAGTGTTTCTAAGCCAGAAAATTAAATTCCAAGTCCCTGCATAAGGCAGACACCATGGATAATAAAAGAGACAGGCAGATAGACACAGTGTATATGTACTATGCAAGGTAGGCATTTAGAAATACCACTGTAGCAAAAACACATTTTCCTGGGTATGTAGATGTCTTTGTATATATGAAAAGTAACCCCTAGAGAAAATGAAGCAGGAGAAATTCATACTAACTACGGTATTTAACATTTACACATGGAAGGAATATTGCTTGTCAGATGTCTCTTTCTTCCCTCTGACATTAATGAATGTCTGGAGCCTTTCAAAAGCAACTGCACAAGCTTGTGCTAAAGCCATTTCCACAAGGAGATATTTCCTATTAGTATTAAGCAGTTTTTTTCCAACTTACCACTTCTTAAGTAGAGAGTGGTTTGGGGAAGTTCTTCATTCTTTCAGTTTTTATAAGGGCATTGAATACCTCAGGTTAAAAATGGATGAGCTGGGAAAGACGACATTTTTAAGAGTTTGGAATGTTTGGATGGATGTTTGTACCACAAAGTTTTTATCGAAGTGGTCAAATAAATATTAAGTCTACTTAATTCTAGTTATTACATGTAATTTGATAACTAAAATACAGCACAAGTGTCAAGACATTATCAATGATGAGCAAGAGAAACTTGTGAATATTTTTATTCTTACCATGACCACAGCAGCAGCTCTAGATCATAAAGAATAGTTTTCTGTGGGGAAAAGTATGTAATCTAAACAGTTGTGTTTGGGCCAAAAGCAAAAGCTATGCAAATATTCTGACATAAGTGCCAGATGTTACAGCTTGAGGGAAATACTCTGATTGTTACAGTACAAAGACTACAGAGCTCTCCTGTAGCAAAGTAGCAAAAAACAAAATAAAATAAAAAATCCACCACTCTTTCTGCTGGTTTTGTGGCAGTTGGTTACATTCAAGGTTTTCATGGAAAATCCCTTGAACTTTTCTTTAACACTTTCAATGTAGGGGAAGTGTGTGCTTGAGAAAGGACTGGTATTCCACTCTCATTTTGGAAGAGAAGACACGTGATGTGGTGAGGTGCTGCGGTTTTTATTACTAGTACCCTGGTTAAATCAACCATAATATGACACACTCTTTCCTTGCTGTCTGAAGCTTCTTCCTGGCAGGAGTCTCCTTTCAGAGAGCCCTGCTTCCAGAAAGAGTGATCCCCCAAATAGGAGTGCATTCATGGGAAATATTCTTTATCGTTGGCCTTTAGTTATATAACCTGTCAGTGAATTCTGCTAATATCAAAAAAGAAACCACATTTTCAGTTTTGTCTGTTTTGTTTACTAACCCCAGAGCACTATCAGATGAAATTCATTTTCTTTTATCTACCAGAGAGGCATGCTCAGAAAAATGCATATCCTGTAATAACTGTTTTGAACATACATGCTTAATATTCAGAAAAATCATCTTAGAAACCAGATACCTTGTGAGTGATTATTAGTATTACAGAATAGATTCCTCACTTCATGAGAGAGTTTATTTAAATTAAAACGAGAGACTTACAAACTTTTTTTTTAAAGAAGCAGAAGCCTTTCATGAAATTATATCTCAAGTTAAAACCCAGTATATAAAGCATCTTTGCCATGCTAGTGAAAGACAGACTCTGGGCTGGGTACTCTAGCCCTCCCTGTTGGGTTCTGAAACACTTTGGCATAATTCTTGGAGTTACAATTTGAAATCAGTAAACAAACAACATTAAGAGACAATTTGTCATGTCCAGTTGTTCATAAAGAAAGAAATACTATAATGGAGGAATATGGAGGAATAAGTAATGAGTTACACTGGGAAACAATTTTTTTTCCATTTTTTTGTTGCATGAGGTTTTAGAAATTTTTCTATATATTTATGCATCGCTGATTGCAAATCTGAAGTCTATTTTTGGGTGCATGCTCTAGTTTTTATGCAATTTTAATTTCTTTCTGTTACAGTTAATGTCATGCATTGGTTTTTAAATTAGAGTTAAAGGCAACGACTCTTGGATCGAACATAACCACAAGGCAATTAATATTTTACAAACATCACTTTTACACAATTGTAGTTGTTTTTAAATGTAAAAAATTATTATATGATAAAAATACACCCTCTTATTTTAAGATTGAATCATGGCTTCTTCAAGTAGGTGTAAATGTAAGAATAGTCCTGTCACCTTCTGTTATATATGTGGCTGTTACACACTTCAACATCAAAGGTACAATATTTCGTCATTTATGACACGTGCATATATTGCCTATTTTGAAGTTCCCCTTGGCAATCAAGATAAGAATTGAGCTCCTCATACAGTGTGTCATAATTGTGAGGAAATGCTTCGTGACTGGACAAAAGGAAAACGCAAAGGAATGCCTTTTGGTATTCCTATGGTTTGGCATGAACCTAAGGACCACAACAGTGACTTTTATTTCTGTCTGATCCATACAAAGGGCATCAGCAAGAAAAAACGGCCTATGATCGCATATTCTAATATTCCTTCAGCAATACGACCTATCCCACACTAGGAGACATTCCCGGTTCCAGTTTTCAATGGTTTTATTTCTTCTAAGGATGAAGAAAGTGAACATAGTGATCAAGTGTATTTTGATAAGATGCATGAGGAAATGGTTGTAGAATCTGAAGGGTCTTCTTCTGATACCAAGCAGTCATTAACCCCTCAGCAGTTTAGCCAACCCGAATTGAATGACTTAATAAGAGATTTGGGCCTATTAAAGAAAGCAGCTGAGTTATTAGCCTCCAGGCTTCAAGAAAAGAATGTACTTCACCAGTCAGCTAAAGTATCCCATTTCAGGAAGCGTGAACAAATTATTGTGGACTCTTTTTTCAAAGACACTTTGTTTACTGTCATGATATCAGTAGTCTTCTCAGCCAGCTAGGTGTAACCACTTACAGTCCAACAGAATGGCGGCTATTTCTGAACAGCTCTAAACAGAGTCTGAAATGTGTTCTCCTACACAATGGTAATGTTTATGCACATTTCCAACCGCTTATTCAACTCATCTGCGAGAAGATTATAATGACATAAAAGTTGTCCTCGACTTTCTGAAGTATGAGGAGCATAATTGGATCATTTATATGGATCTTAAAATGGTAAATTTCCTGCAAGGACAACAGAGAGGTTTCATGAAGTATCCTTGCTTTCTGTGTTTGTGGGACAGCCGAGCTCGGGAGAAACACTGGACACAGAAGGAGTGGCCAAAACATGAAGCTCTGGAAGTAGGGATGCAGAATATTTTGAATGCACCTATAGTTAATCGAGACAGGATCATTTTTGCCCCACTTCACATCAGACTTGGCTTAATGAAGCAGTTTGTTCAGGCTTTGAATAAAGAAAGTGAATGCTTTCAACATATTATTTCTGCTTTCCTGCCTTGTCTTTTGAGAAGATAAAAGCAGGTGTATTCAATGGACCTCAAATTTGAACCCTCATACATGACAAAGAATTTGCCAGGAAAATAAATAAGGAGGAGAAAGCAGCATGGCAGTCTTTTGTGGCAGTTACAAAGAACTTCCTTGGCAACAAAAAAGCAGAAAACTATGAACTTCTGGTTCAAAGGATGCTGTTGACTTTCTGCGACATTGGATGTAACATGAGTGTTAAGATTCACTTTCTGAACAGTCACCTTCATAACTTTCCCGAAAATCTTGAGCTTTTAGTGATGAGCAGACTACTGCTGGAACATGAAACAAGATTGTCCTCAACAAGTACACAAACGCAAGAGCTACAAACGCAAATTTTTGCCTGAATAGAATTTAAATGTTTTGTGCAAATTTTATGATTGTTTTAATATGTTCTGTTTCAAAATTGTAGACAAATTCTGATGCAATCATATCTTTTAGTTTATTAGTGTATTTACTGCATTATATAAATTATATTTTCACAAAGATGATGCCCAAGAAGACATTCTGCTTCATTATGTTAAACTAAATGTTGAAAATTTTACAATAAGATGAAAACCTAAAATCTTGAATTGCAAATAACCTGTAGCTTACAGAGAAAAACTAATGTCAGATTTGAGATCAGCACATTCGAATTAGGTAAGAAGAAGTGTTTTTGTGGATGTAACAAAAATTTTGTTCCCCAGTGTTATCAGTAGATTTCACTTAGCTTTTACTTTTATAACATTTTTGGTTTTATATCAATTTTGTTTTACTTATGCTACTTATTTGTGCCATTTAAGCCCTGTCAAGGACACAGCCTTAATTTCTGATTTATCTGATAATAAAAATATGTAAAATATATATGCATAGTAACTATTTCTTTTTTGATAGCATAGAATATTGTCTTAATGCCTTGGAATTCGATAAACACTATAGCTATCTCAAAATCTTGTTACTCCCTTTTGTTTGTTGCAAACTGTCTATTTTTAAGTAATAGTTCTCAATGTATTGTTAAGCACAGAGCTATTATAGATAACCCTATTCAGAGGCAGAGTTGGTAATAGAATTGAGCTTTCTAAAATTTTCAGTCCTTTTTGCTAGACTCATTGGTTTTAAAGCCTCTACAGATTTCAACAATGAAAGTGTCGGTACATGCCTGACCTGTGGTGGCATAGTGGATATAGTGTCAACCTGCAATGCTGAGGTTGCTTTTTTGATGCCTTGGGCTTGCCAGGTCAAGGCACATACTAGAAGCAACTACTACGAGTTGATGCTTCCCGCTACCCCCTCCACTTCTTCCCTCCCCCCCAGAAAAAAAAAGCTTAAAAAAAAAGAAAATGTCAGTACTCACAGTGCCTGACATAAAGAAAGTGCTCAATGAGTAGTTTTTAAATTTTGTTAAACTTTAAATGTTTTTAATAACCAGTTCTTATTTTGATTTTACTTAAACCGACTTTTCACCAGGGAAAGAAATAAAAAGCCCCACTATGAAAACAGTAATCAGGAAGAACTAAAACGTGTCCCAGCTCTCTCCCTCTGCTTATTCCATGTTTCATCGTGGAGATAAAATTGTGGAAATGAGGCAGGGGGACACCTCACTGGTTTCTTTCTGGTTGGGAGGGTGGTGCGTGTCCTTGCTCTGAAATACATTTACTCTCTTTCTTGCTTGCTTGCAGTCATAGATTTGTGAGTCACATATTATTTATTTTATTTTAAGAGAAATAGCTGTTCTATTACAAGTCGCAATAATAATGGAATGCAAGTAAATTATACTCAAGGGTTTGTTTCTCATTAAGTTGTATGCTTTACTCTTTCAGTACTTGAAATCAAGAATTTGCCTTTAGATAATTATTTGACAATAATTAGTTGTTCACCTATTCTAAAATTCTTTACTTATAGCTGTGTTTCTTTTTTTTCCTACAGTCTAAAACTATAACAATAATGAATTCAGATACAGCAAATGAAGTTATTAACATGTCTCTACCAATGCTAGGGATAACTGTAAGTTACTCTAGTAGATACTCTTAATTAACAAACTTTAATACTTTAGGTTCATGTAAATGTTATCGTTTCCATCATAAGATAGCTGATTACTAGAGATACAAAAGTCTTATTTTATTCCCAAAAATGTAGATAATGAGGACAGTAAAGCTTTACTATTAGCTTAAAATTGGGTGCTGTTCTTTTACTCCTATTTTAAAACCTGTGTAAACTGAAGAGTTTAAGATTAGACTCTCATTTTAGAGTGCTAATAAAATAACCTGTATGTTATTACATATGCTATATACATATACAGTTGGGGAGTTTTTTTGGTATAAGATCCTTAATAAGAAAATTTTAACCTCCTTTTTCTTTCCCACTTATCACTATTTGACTGTTCCGTCT
This sequence comes from Rhynchonycteris naso, assembly GCA_037038555.1. Classification (NCBI taxonomy): domain Eukaryota; kingdom Metazoa; phylum Chordata; class Mammalia; order Chiroptera; family Emballonuridae; genus Rhynchonycteris; species Rhynchonycteris naso. The sequence continues at coordinate 282,623,090 of CM072995.1, forward strand.
GCATATTCTCTCCTGGTTCTTCTCCCCTACCTAAGTATTCTTATCTTCCCAAGATTCAAATAGTCTTAGGATAGAGAATTCTGAAGGTTTGGTCTATAGTATCATTTTTACATTAAGAACACATAGCTAGAAACCAAATTTGCTGGCTGCAGGTTCAGAGGTAAATTAAAAAAGAAGCTCTGAATTAGATCTTGGATTTAAGGAGCTTTAGTGTGCACCACCAAATTTTTCCCTATTTTACTTTTAGCTTCTTTCTGTTTTATGGGGCAAAGATAAGTTTTTGAAATTTTATTAATGGAGATTGGAATATCTGAGGATGAGGCAGGGAAAAGATAATTGGGAGGTTCTCCTTGTCTCCTCCCTATCAGTATGTGAACACTAGACGATGGGCAGTTGTTTTAAAGGGAGTGACTTTCAGAAGAACAGAAACAAAAGGAAGCACTTGACCAACACCATTTCTTGAGTGAGATTCTCTGTCAAAACACAGTGTTACTACATATTAACCATATGTGTTCATGTATGTCATAGTCTTACTGTGTTTATATTTTCCTTTACACAATGCTCTAGTAAGCCTTTAAAAACTCAGGGCAACCAAAACTTAGAATAAGGAATCTGATTTCTTTAAATTTAATAATATACAGTGTGTCTGTAAAGTCATGGTGCACTTTTGACCGGTGACCAGTCAAAAGTGTACCATGACTTTATGGACACACTGTATTTAAGATGTAACTGAGTTTATATGCATTGAGTAAAGAAGGCACCTCTAAATTGATTTCTAAGCTTATAAATTGTGTCTTGAAATATTGGTTTTTAGGGGGAAAGAAGGGAGATTAATTAAGACATGAGTCATTTTCTTATTTATGCTTTTCCTTTGGATACAGTAATCCATCCTCTCAGACCAAAAATGGCTCTATTCCGTATAATAGCGTTTACTGTTCTATGACATTATTAGTGTTTTCAGAAAATAGCAAAAAAAAGAAAGAATTTATTAAATTGCTCTTTCTATTTGCAATAAAATGTCTTAAAAAGCAAGGAAGGAAATGACGAACAGACTGAGGAAGGGAAGGGAAAGGTATTCTTCACAGCCACTACCCTTATTATAAGGTCAGGTCCATGATTTGTACTCAGAAGATAAAGGCAAGGATATTAATATTGCCAGTCTGGCTGGCTTCATTTAAAACATTTTTGCTTTTTCCTCTCCTAGAGGATACAGCTAAGTTTGTGTAATTTAGTGTTATTTCTTTGAAGTAGAATTTTGAGTAGTGCTGGGTTAGAATTTTGCTAGTGAACAATTCCATTGTTTTCCATCACTAGGCCTCTCTCTAGAGAGAATTGTTGTCCTTTCTGTCCCCAGAACTGACCTTGCCCAAAATAAAGCTAGTATGGACTGTGCGAGCTACCTATGTCCCCAAAGCCTCTCGGTCACTCTTCTGCTCAAAAGCAGCTGAGCTAATAGACTGCCTTTGAGATTCTTAGTTTTTCATCACAAACACAAGTGTTTGAGTTCCTGGACAACAAGGCTGCCTTTGCAGGGACACATTGGAGATTAAGTCCCGTGTTCTCTGAGAAGTCTGGAGATATAGCAGAATTCAAGACTCTAAAGACGACATTAGTCTTTTAGAAAACCAGGAAGTTCTCTTCCCTTGTGATTGCTCATTCCATGGGCTACCTGTAATAGTGGGGACCTGATTCCATTGCAGTTCTTGGATTTGTAGCCATCACTTGGAGAAAAAGGCAGGATTCCTGAGGACTCTGCTGGGAATTAGAGAGAGAGAGGGGAAGGGTGGTAGGAATCAGCACTGACATCTTCAAAAACTATAACCACTGCCATGAATCTGAAAATATTTAAATATTGTTATATGTATATTGTTTTCTTTCTTCATTTTGAAAAACATAAAAAATTTCAAAATATGTGTCTTTATTCAGTTACCAACCATGAAAGAATTATTGTTAATTCTTTTATTTCCAAGGGCTCTGAGAAAGATTACCAGTTATGGGTCAATTCTGGCAAAGAAGAGGCACCATATCCACTTATTGGTAAGTTTCTGTAAAGATCTAAGAGAGGATTGATTGTATTGTAATTATAATGCTAAATGAGCATTGGTCATATGGTGCTAAGCTTGAACACTATTCACTACTAAATCTCATATAAAATTTATTCATTTAATATATATTCTGACCTGTGGTGGCACAGCAAATAAAGCGTCAACCTAGAATGCTGAAGTTGCTGGTTCAAATCCTGGGCTTGCCCAATCAAGGCACAGATGAGAAGAAACTACAAGTTAATGCTTCCCACACCTGCCCCACATTCTCTCTCTCTCTTCCCTCTCTCTCTCTAAAAAAAAAATTTTAGTAAATATGTATTTACCAAGCATTTTCTGTTTTTTCACTCAAGCAGTTAATAATATATATAGTTAGAAAGAGAACTGTAAATTTTCCTCTCTTCTTTTTAATTTTTATTTATTGATTTTTTTTTAAGTGAGACAAAAAGACAGGAAAAGAGAGAAATGAGAAGCATCAGCTCATAGTTGCATCACTTTAATTGTTCATCAATTGTTTTCTCACATGTGCCTTGACCGGGGACCTCCAGCCACGCCAGTGACCTTTGGGCTCAAGCCAGAGACTGTGGATTTATGTCTATGATCACACATTCAATCTGGTGACCCTACATTTAAGCAGATGAGCCCATGCTCAAGCCAGCGACCTTGGTATTTTAAACCTGGGTGCTCAGCATACCAGGTCAATGCTCTATCCATTGCATCACCACATGGTCAGGCTATTTGTTGACTAGAGAGAGAGAGGAAGTGGGGGAGAGAGAGAGAAATAATAATTTGTTCCACTTATTTCTGCATTCATTGGTTGATTCTTATGTGTGCCCCGACCAGAGATCAAACCCACAACCTTGGAGTATCAGGACAATACTCTACCAACTGACCTAACTGGCCAGGGCCTTTTCTCTCATTTTTAGACATTACAGAGGTTACTATCTTGCCAAACCTTTAAATTTTTCTCTACAAGAAAGTGATATGTATTGGTATTTCTTTTCTCCTATACTTTTATTTTTTATTCTCAGTTCTTGAATTTCCTGCTCCCTTTTCTATCTCTTAGGTTGCTGATATCATTGAAAGACCATCTAGAATCCAACCATTCCTTTTTATCTCACAGAATTTTACTAGATGTCATAAAGAAAATGAGATTAACCCATTTAGATTCCAAAGAATCTTCACTGATTTAACAAATAGCTAATACTTCCTTACATTGCTATTTCTCAAAGCCAAATTTTTCAGCATTTGTTTTGAGGAATTATTGGTAAATAGGTTCATCTCACCTTATTTAAATTATTTATCTAAAAAATATCTTCGATCAGTGAAAGTCATTCATTGTGGTCAACAAACTGAGCAATTCAAGAACAGTATCTGTAGCAAAAGTTGAGATAATTATAATCACAATGATGACATGACAGTGATGATTTCTATTGATTTTTAAATGCATATTACTTTCTGCCAGACATTTTTTAAAACATATCATTTGCATTATCTCATGTAATTCTTTCATTTACATCTGAGGTTCCTATTGTGTAATTCAGAATGTTTCAAGTGATCTGAATAATCTAAAACCAAACTTTTCTACTATTCTCAGACTTAAAGCCAGCCATCAGGCTCATAGCTGAGGACAAAGTTCTCACTGCATTTCCTGCTTCTTTCTTAATGTTTCCATTTTTTTTAAATCAGTGAGCAACAATTAAAGATGTGCTTAAAAATCAAATAGATACTTAAAATAAATTTTAATAAAATATATTAATTTAATTAAAACTATGTAGATGGTAACTTTTAGACTTAAAACAGCCTCAAGCTTTATCCCTCTCACTAAAAAAACATGAAACCTAGGGCGTGATTGTTATTTAACAACAGTTCTTCATTGTATATTTTAATGTGCCTTGCAAATTAGCTGCTTGCTATTTTGATAAACTGAGTTTGTTTTATTGGTGTCATAGTGGTCTCTCGGTTTTTTTGTTTGTTTTGTTTTTGATTTTGTTTTGGGGGGGTCTTAACCCCTGGGAGTATGTGATATTAATGGAACATTGAGATTGTATGTCCATAGTAGATAAAAAAGGAAAGGAAGAGTTTCTAAGTTATATATATTCAGTGATAAATCAGGAACAGAAGAGAACTTTACCCTCTGTAGTTAAAAAAATAATAATAAATCTACTTGAGGATAAAATTAAGAAAATGTAATTACTTAGAGTACGGAAGAGCAAAAATTTCTGTTTCAGTCAGCTGTCCAGGGTTTAGTTTTTCTGGTTTACAGATTCTTTTTTTGCATCTTGTTTCTGTTTCTAATACCCTGCAGTCTTCCTTCTGATTATTGCCTATGAACACCAATCCCAGAGGGCAGCAGTGGGGGAGGCATTGATCAAACCAGTCCTGATGGTCTTGAGTAATTCTGATCACATAACTAATAAAAAGTAATGGAAATACCTTTTTTAGACAGACATCTTGTGTTGAATAATAGTAATGATTGATGCTTGAAATACATAGTATTTTGTCCTTATTATTTAAGTAATACTAACCACTATGTTTACCTATAGGATCCTTATAATACTGTGAAATGGGTAAAACAAATATTTTAAGTCATGAATTTGAGCCTGAGAGAGGCCAAGGATTTGAAGATTCACAAATAGAGTTGATACCAACAGGAAAAGTGGAATACCTTTAAATATCCTTAGATGCAAACACAGGAAACATCAACATTGTGTAACTCACAAACCAATCTGTATATTCCAAATAAGATATTCTTTAAAGATTAGCTTTTTCCCGTCTACCCCACCCCCATAAAACAGTGGTCTCCAACTGCAAGAGTGAGCATGGTGATCATTCAGTCAACAAAAGGATACTTTATATCAAAAGTCCCAAGTCCCGGGAACAAACTGTACTACATTCCAGCATGAAGCGCACATGCTCACAGTACAGCCTGCAGTCTACATTTAGATCTTTCTTTGTGTAGGGCATGAATATCCCTATGGAATTAAAATGAGCCACCTTCGAGATACCGCACTCCTGACACAGGAATCAAAGGATTCCACCAGCCCTTCCAAACTCCAGGAGCCCTTCCTCATGGAACAGCTGCCCCGGGAGCTGCAGTGCCAGTTCACCCTGAAGCCCAGCCGCCGGGCTGCGGCCCAGCAGCTGAGTGGTGAGTTGCTTTTCTTTCTTCATAGAGTCTTTATTTTTTAGCAAAAGTTTTTATTCCTGAAAACAAAGTTTGTGCAAAAGCAAAGATCTAGACTTTCTGCCAGATGAGGTATTTCTTTTTCACTCGAATTTGCTAAGTGTTTTGAAAAGAAAGTTTTCAAAGATTGTTTCATATATCAGCAGTAGGTGTGACTCACTCACAGTGAGCAGTACAGTCTGTTCCTTCTTTCTTCACTATTGCTCTCCCCTTTCACCTTATGGACACTGCAGAGTCTGAGGCACCAGGCAGTGCTGCAGGTGCCTTAATGCCCTCTTTGAACTGTAATACATTGCAGTAGTTTATTTTAATGAATTTGACCAATAACATGAGTCAAGAATCATAAGAGCCACAACTAGAATAAAGACTTATCTTTCTATCTCCATTTCTGAAGGAGGCTTTCTCTAGTTAGCTTAAGGAAACTATCTCAGTTACCCATTTTTTTATTTAATTTAAGTGAGAGGAGGGGAGGCAGAGAGACAGACTCCCACATGTGCCCTGACCCACATCCACCCAGCAAGCCTCTTCTGGAGCTGATGCTGGGTGTTTGCAACTGAGCTATTTTTAGCACTTGAGGCAGAGGCTCTGCAGATCCATGCTCAGAGTCCAGGAGTCGGCACCCTCTGCTTGAGTAGATCAAGCCATGGCTGCAGGAGGGGAAGAGTGAGAGAGAAGGGGGAGGGGTGGAGAAGCAGATGGTCATTTCTCCTGTGTGCCCTGACTAGGAATTGAACCTGGGACATCCACACGCCGAGCTGATGCTCTACCACTGAGCCAACCAGCCTGGGCCATCAGTTATCCAAATTAATCATAGGTGAGCATAGTTATCCCCGGTCTGTTTTTTAAATTTCTTCCTCAGTGTAAGGAAAATTACTAAATATTGTGGAATTATACTGAAAACAGTAGCATTAGATCTCTCAGAAGGCCACACTTGAAACTTAGATCACTAGAACTCAGCCTAGGGGCAGCTGGTCCCTGGTGAAACAGTGTGAGGGTCAATTAAAAATCTGACTTTCAGAAGATCTTTGTTCCTTCAGACAGGTAGTACCCCCTTTTCTGTGTCTCTAGAACAGTTTTAACATCTCCAGTGTAACACATAAAAATTACCTTATGATGATTTGTTTATATCTGTCGTAAGACTGTGAGCTTGCTTAAGGCCTGGGAATGCATAGCAGAGCTTACTTAGTCCAGTATATAGAACAGAGAAGTTAAATGGAAGATTGAGTGGCCCAGTCACACCTGTTATGGGAAAACTTGAGTGGGACAGAATTCCGGGGCTGGAGGGGGATCCTTCTGGGAATGGTCTGAAGTCGCTCCACAGGTTCCAGCCTGAACTGAACTTCCCCTTCTGCACCCACTGCTGGCTCAACTTACATGTGTGCTTCAGACCCAGGGCTGATGGAACTGAATTTTTATGTAGATAGTAAAATATGGGATGCAAATTTTTCTTAACCTACAATATTTGCCTAATCATTCTAGTGTTATTTCATACAGATTTCTACTCTGGGGGGAAGTACTTTTAATTTGGAGTTATTTGTCTAGAATAGAATTTCTAAATAAGGTTTAGTTGTGATTATTATCCTTTAAGCATAAACTTTTAAGAATTGTAATTTCTGCCTGACCAGGCGGTGATGCAGTGGATAGAGCTTCGGACTGGAATGCGGGGGATACAGGTTCGAGACCTAGAGGTCGCCAGCTTGAGCGCAGGCTCATCTGGTTTGAGCAAGGCTCACCAGCGTGGACCCAAGGTCACTGGCTCGAGCAAGGGGTTGCTTGGTCTGCTGAAGGCCTGCGGTCAAGGCACATATGAGAAAGCAATCAATGAACAACTAAGGTGTTGCAACAAAAAACTGATAATTGATGCTTCTCTTCTCACTGCGTTCCTGTCTGTCCCTATCTATCCCTCTCACTGACTCTCTCTCTGTCTCTGTAAAAAACAAACAAACAAAAAAAAGAATTGCAATTTCTAATATTTAGTTCTATACTTTAAGCATGAATAAGCACTAGCTGAGTCTTGCCAGGATTGTTTAGGAAAGTTAGATTTACATGAATTTAGTTTGCTCTACATTTCTATCACCATTGTATTTTTAATAGCAATGACATGATTTTCGTCAGCACATGACATTTAGAAAGTAAGAGCTATACATTAAAAGCTCTTTAAAAAAAGAAAAAAAAAAACTCTTCAAGAAAGTAAACTATAATGAAATTATTTCCCTGTCAGTCCCAGAGGGAACTTTAGCTCCTAAATTGAATGTTGGGCATCACAAGAGGCATGGCTGCAGCTGAAACTATTTATAATACAGTCTAAGACTCAATTTCTACTTTAGCCTCTGTCTGTATTCATAGGATAGCTGGGTATATAACTACTTTATGGTAAAGCAGTCTTCCTACAAAGTACGTGAAAGCTAAAAAATCAAATAAATCCGATAGTTTTAGAAATAATGAAACCAGGCTAAATGTGAAGAAACAACTGAGTACAACTGCTCAACGTGCACAAACACATATGTAAAACAAACATTTTCACAAATGGACATACTGAGAGGTCCTCCTGGATTTAAGAATGGGTTTAGTTCCCTTTTCTGTTTTGTCAAAACAGTATAGGTGGGAAACAGGGCAGAAAGAAAGTGCTGTAGTTAAGCAGAGTCTCGTAGTTCTTCCTGTGTGCATACTTCCAAAGGCTGTGACTCCAGATGGAGAGTGGATGTGGGGAGATGGTCCTCTTCGATTGGTGTCTTAGCAGCTTTAATCAAGATCACTGTGAGCCACGCCCTGGGCGAAGTAGTACTTTTTATGCATTATCCTACTGAACCCCTCAGTAAGCCTTGAAGAGGCAGCTAACAGCATTCTCATTTTAAAGTTGAGTGAAGAGGTGAAGCATCTTACCCAATTAAGTCTCACAACCAGAAGTCTAAAACCTAAGGCCTTTAACAGCGGGAGTGAGCACACTGATGCTACAGTTATGTGTACTGGGGAAGCCTAAGGTAGATGATGGTCTGAAGGCCATTCTGTAAAATGTTACTGATTTGTAAAATGTTACTCTCACAACTTTGTTTATTTTAGTATTTGGTTTAATTTGATTATTCTGAGGAAATAAAGCATTTCTTTGAAATGAGCATTTGATAGTGCTGACCATGTTCTCCCTGGAGAACCCAACTCTTTCAGCACCCGATTGTCAGGGAGTGTTGGGTAGTTAAACATTAGCCCTGGCAATTTGGCTGGCTGTCAGTGCCAACACGGCCTTCCCCAGGGAGGTGCCATGCACCCTCACTGGGGAAGATGGAGTAAACCTTCTGTGGGTGCCACCGGAGGCTTCTGGCTTCTCACGTCTCAGTTCAGGTAGCCTTCACGACAAGCTGTTTGGAATCTGCCACATGCACGGGTGCTTCAGGGGTTAGCAGAGAGTTGGGCAGAATTTATACATGACGTTTGGGAACCCCACTAGTTTTTTCCTTCTAGAGTTTCCCCTCCTGACTTTCCAGCTGTTGTGGTCACCTCCTTCTCTAGTTCTCCGAGCCAGTGAGAATGCAGGTTTCTCTCCAAAGTTTAGTCACCCTGCCACCTTGGGCCCATCCTCAGGTAAAAGCTGTAACAATGGAGAGCTTCTGGGTGCCATGCCATTCTCTTTTTCCAAGTGTCAAACTTTCATCTCAAATATTTCCCTTCTTCTGGTGCTCTTTAGTGCCTTCAGGTAGGCTTCTTTATTTATTTATTTATTTTAACTGTGTGTAGGTATTGAGGCTATGGGACATGTTAAAATTAGAGACAGATGACATCACAAAATCATCATTCATGGTTGACCTCGTCTGCTTATTGTTTTTATATTGTCTTTTTATCTTTTTCCACCAAAATCTCTCAATTCAATTATTGTTTAAGAATGATTTATTGAGTGTTTACTCATTAAATGTGAGACACGATGATGGATGCTCTGTTGAGATCTTCTTCATTTGAAATCCAAATGAAATGCAAATACCTTGCGGGTCATGCGTCCATCCAATAGATGTGCTTTATTGTTCTTCTGCATGCCTTTGGTACTTTGTCCCTCCCTTATGGCATTTTATTTATTCATATACGTGCTGCTTCCCACCATCACCAGTCTTGTTCCCCATTAGATTATCAATTTCACCGTGGCAAGGGCAAGTCCCATTCATTTTCGCAACTATCCATGCTGCCTTAAGGCTTTTTTAAGTTGGAAACCAAAAGATCCATGAAAGACACTGCAGTTGGAAAGAAAGGGGCAAATGTAGGACACTAGCTTCCTATCTCAGTAGTAGTGTGGGACAGCACGTAATACCGCTTTCTTTGTTTCAAGAGAACCTCTTAATGATGACCACTCTTCTCTTCCTCCCCCTCTTCCTCTCCCCTCTTCCGCCTCCTTCTCCTCTTTACCCTCTTCCTCCTCATCCTCTTTATCCTTCTTCTCTTCTTCCTCCTCCCCATCCTCCTCCTATGCACCCTCCCCCTCCTTCTCCTCCTCACCATCCTCCCTCAGTCTCTTTTCCTCTTCTCCTCCTTCTATTCTTTACTGTTTAATTGTAGTCTAATTTAATCTTCAACTTTTTATGTGCCTAGTCTCATATTTAAAATGGGTCAATATACATATAGGTATAAAACACTTTTTGCTTTGTTACAGTACAATAAGTGACACTGTCTTTCACCTTTGAAAATTCAATGTCAAAACTTATGCAACAAACCAGTAATGTTCCAAAAGTGGATAGAAATTTAACCCAAAAATTTGATTCTTTCTTAATTTATAAAATATTACAATGAAATTTCATAGATTGAATAGTAAGAAAGGGCATCTGTAAGCACTTTTGCTCTTCGAGCCATAGTAATAAACATAATGTAAAATGGAAACTGTAGAAATAGAGTTGAATTAATTAGTTTTTCTACTTCACTTCTTCCTTAGATTCGGGTCAGAAGACATTTAAAAGGAGAAAATCGATCATAAATTGGGCCTTTTGGCGGGGTTCTAGCACTCACCTGGATAACTTGTCTATATCACCAACATCTCCTATGCCAGGACAGCTCTTTGGAGTGTCTCTGCCAAATATTTGTGAGAATGATAATCTGCCCAAACCCGTCTTGGTAAGTCTCATACTGACCTGTAACATCAATGGGAAAGGAGAGAGTTCTAGGAAGTAAATCTAATCCCCCAAATGAAAATATTATAGATACCATTGGCTTTAGCTAAGAATTAGTATTATTATTACTTCAAAGAATAAAAATCTGATTAAGCTATTAGAGACTCATAAATTAGACATAATAGGAAGAGGTCACTTATTCCACCCATCTCAGTAAATAGCCGTGTAAGCCTGTTCAAATAAATGAGAATTTGCTTGGTGGGCAGAGAAATCACATTATCCCCCACATTACTCTCACTTCCTTTCTTGAGTTCTACATCCGTCTGAAAGTCTCCTTTAATCACTTTAGCAGCAGAGACTACTCAATCTTCTGCTTTTTAAAAATCTTATATGTGTTTTATTTATAGTTTAAGTGTTTATGCATAAAAATACATCCTGTGGCATTTGGTTATCTTTCTTGTATAGAATGGGTCAGATGAAAACCACTGCATTGGTCTTATCTCCAATTGATATAGTAAATGATCATGGTTAAGCAATATTTATTGAGCATCCAGTATCCCCTAAGTCCCATACTAGATGTGTGGCATTTTATGGTATATTGTGCATCTGTAAGTGCCAGATACTAGCCTAGCCACTTCATGACTTTCCCTGCACAACAGAGTTAGGGGGTAGTTATCATAATTATCATTATTATCATCCCTGCTTTACAATTTTTTTAAAGCCTCGAGTTTACCCAAAATCACAGTAAATGTGCTATAACTAGGTTACAAATCTTGTGGGTTGCTTGTCTCTCTAACACCCATTCTTTCCATTCACTGCAAGCGAAGGACATGCAGCTTAAAAGAAATCACAATGAAATATTGACCAGAGTAGAATAGAATGAAGAAAGGTTCCTGGGAGATGTTTTTAGCCTGATTTTAAAAGAAGGCAGTACATACAGGAAGTAGAATGAAATATGAAGATGCATAAAAAGGAAGGCAAGGAAGTGGAAGATGAGTTTGACAATAAATTTCCATATTTAGGGAAAAGTTTTGTATTAGAGAATAAGGGGGAAAGCTCAGTGAGACAGAGGAGAGGCCAGTTAACGGAAATCTTGCAGCAGCAGTCAGAGAAATTTGATTTTAAAGTGACCATTGGTTCACTGAAACAAGACAATCTTATTAAAACAAGTGTTCAAAGTGGAATGTTTTTTTAGATGTTGAATTAAAAAAAAAATGACTTAGAGATGCCAAAAAATAAGTTGACTTTAAATCTTCTAGTATTCTATCCATCCCCAACCCTTCAGCACTTTCCCTAGTACGCCCTAGCCTGTGGCAGCCAAGACAATGCTTCAGTGTGTAAAGTGCTATTTTTTTCTTTGCTTCCCCATAGGATATGCTTGTTTTTCTTAATCAAAAAGGACCCTTCACAAAAGGCATCTTCAGACAGTCAGCCAATGTGAGATCTTGCAGAGAGCTGAAAGAGAAAATGAACTCTGGAGTTGAAGTACAGCTAGACTGTGAATCTATTTTTGTGATAGCATCTGTTCTAAAGGTAGGAAAACCTCTCTCCTCCTCTACCCCGTGGTGTAGCTCCAGAGAAAGACAACTGGTTCCTTTTGATAGGACGTTATTCCCATCTGCAAAGAACAATAATAGATTTAGAATCTAAAAAGTGTTTAAAAAGAACAAAATTTCGCAAAATCAAGGTTGCCCCTTAAAAGCCACCACCAGTGATATGACACATCTGACATCCTTTTTAAATTTTATCCCACACCACTCTCCTCACCTTCACTTCTGCTACATGCAAAAACATGTTAAGTTAAATTTAAAATAATCAAAACACTTACAGCACATCAACCAAAACAAACATACTGATTATGATGACTTCCTCACAATCTCACTACCTTCCTAACAAAGGCAAATTTCTGAAAAAGTTTACCATAACAAACAAACATTTGCCTAACAACTGAAACAAATAATTACTCTCTGATACCACTGAAAATGTCATTAGTACTTTTTAAAGTAAAAGTGGAATCGGAGTGACTGCAGTGTCTGGACCTTATCTTATAAAAACCCTTCCCACATTTGACATTCTTTATGGTTCTTACCCTCACCCCATGGTTACTTGAGTCACATCCGTAGTTGGGTTAGAGCTCTTCCAAAATGTTTTCCTCCCACATTCTTGAAAATGCTTCAGATGTTTGGAAAACATAGAGTCAAAACCAGCTTTTAGCAGAGCTTTTGACCCTAGAAATAGCTTCTGCAGACCTTCCGCATGCAGCTGAGGCTCCCCTCTCCCAGCAGGGTGGGAGTGTACCACGCCAGGGATAGAGACAAGGCCGCAGCCTGCATCCCAGGGTGTGGCGCATAAACACCAAATTCAGGAAAACATGGTGAGGAAGATTCCTGCTGAATGGTCAACTGCTTACAGAATCTTACTTCGTGACCTAATGCACAATCAGATGTTCCTTGGTAAATGGGCCATGTCTGCTCTTAACCCATACTCTAGGCTTGTGCAATAAAGTATTAGAAGAACTGGAGAGCTAGAGCTAGGGTTACCTAATCTGTTTTGCACAGGGTTTGTGATTACTCTTCATGCCGGCATACAAAGGGTGTGCTCAGACAGATATATGTCAAGGATAGATAGACACAATGTATTTTTCTTCTTTTTAATCGTATAATTAGGCTTTATCCCATCTCTTTTTTATTTTCCTTTTTTTTTTTTTTTTTACATGACAGAGAGAGAGTCAGAGAGAGGGTTAGATAGGGACAGACAGACAGAAACGGAGAGAGATGAGGAGCATCAATCATTAGTTTTTTTGTTGCCATTGCAACACCATAGTTGTTCATTGATTGCTTTTTCACATGTGCCTTGACCGCGGGCCTTCAGCAGACCGAGCCACCCCTTGCTGGAGCCAGCGACCTTGGGTCCAAGCTGGAGAGCTTTTGCTCAAGCCAGATGGGCCCACGCTCAAGCTGGCAACCTCGGGGTCTTGAACCTGGGTCTTTCGCATCCCATTTCGATGCTCTATCCATTGCGCGACCGCCTGGTCCGGCTCCCATCTCTTAATTTAAGAAATTAAAGCCTATGTTTTAGAAAATTTTCTTTACTATTCTTCATAGCATCACACTTCTTAAAATTTTGTGCTAAATTGTTGAGGCCATTACAAAAAATGTATAATTCCAGAAGAATTCAATTGTTTTTTAAATTTCAGAAATATTACTTATATAAAAATAAGCAAAAGGCAAAAACTGATCCAAATGATTGAAAATTCTGCTTAAACAGGTTATAAGAAGTTGAAGTTTTAACTGCATTTTACTCTCATTTCTTCCAAGTAGTTGCAGGAAAGTAGATACCTTTTGCCAACATTTTCTGAGCTTTTATTTCTTGTTTTTAAGACTATTTAGAAATGGTTTTTAATTTTTTAGTTTTTCTTTAATTTCTTAATTATGCTGGTTTTGCTTAAATATAAGCTCATATTTTTAAACTATAATTGAAATAAAATTGCTTGAGACACTGTAACTTTGATCCATAATACCTTTGGGGCAAAGTTCATTTTTAATCCTGAAAGAATCTCATCTGAAATGTACTTCTGCTGGTAATTCTGCTGGTGCCCTGGGCTCTGGGCTGGAGGGGAGGAGACTTTCCGTGCAGTGCTGGGAGCTGGCAACTGTAATTCAGAACCTGCCCTCAAATCCTTTCTCAGCTGTGATGGCGGTTGTATTTCGTAACATGTTATTCCAGCTGTGGAGAGTTCATTGCGATGTTATGACCTATTATCTTTCAAGTGTACATTTAAATTTTAATGGGTGTTTTTCTTCAAGACGGAGTATATTTTCCATTGAGATTTAAAAAGAGAGCTATTGTCATCGCCACACTTTGAAATAACAGATTTTGCCTCTTTTAAATCTGACTTTTAAAGTAGGTGCAGCAACTAAAATTAGTTTGGAATTATGAAAATTCAATACCAAAACGAGGTAACTTTTGTAAAGACAAATCTGAATCACAAGTATTCATGTCTCTTTCTACTAAAAGACGTAATAACAGAAAAGGCTATAATAAAACCGAGAAAGATATAATACAACAGGAAGAATCAGTCTTCTTCCTACTTGTTAACTATTATTTAAAAAGATTGTATTTTTATAGAGGACACAACTACAACGAGGTTTTTAAAATTATCTTAGAATCTGAATTATAGTTGTCCTTCTCTTGTCCCTCATTAATCTTTGTTTATATTGACATACAGCAACAGTCCAGTACTGACCACCATGTCTGGGCGGCTCCTGTGCTTGACAGTAAAGTATACAAGTAGAGTGTGAGGGTGGCCTCTTCCCTGGAGAAGCTCATAAGCTAGCGGGAAAGACACACATGTAATCAGCTAACTATAACAGTGAGGTATCACAGCTTTCATATTAGCAATATTAGCATGACATATAACTAAGAAGTGGTGCATTGCCTTTTGTAAAACACACTGGTAAGGTCGCTGATTTGGTTTTCCAGCAATGTTTAAATTGCTCAATTGCAGCTTTCTCCTATTTCCAGGTTCTAAGCAGGAACTTGCAAAATGATGGCCAGCCATGGGTACACTGCTTAGACATGAAATTAAGTTTTCTCTGCCTAAAGTTTACCAAGGTAGAGATCAAACTTTGCAAGTTACCTTGCTAATACCATGCCAAAAGCAACAGAAAGAGTTGGCTTAATACAGAAATGAACCTAGGACCAGAACCAAACTTGTTTGTTTTTTTTTTTTTATTTATTCAGTTTATTTTTAAGCTTTTTATAAACAAAGGTCAAACAACAAGCACCCTTGGCCATGTACCGCTTGTGCTATATATAGTCTGGTTTCAACACACTCAGCCCCACCAGTAGTTTCAGCAGAATAGGCTCTGGAAGGCCAGAAGGGAGAATGTGCTGGGGACGTGCTATTCAGTGTACATCGGGCATGGGGGGAGGGGTTGCCCCAGGCTCCCAGAGCCAAGCCATGGCCTGGAAAGCTTTCTCCCCCAAAAGAGTAAGAACCCTTCTATGGGACATACAGGGAGAAACTCTTTAAGTATTTCTAGATGGAATTGTTCACCAATACCACTGGAATATAAAGTTTGAAAATAACAGGGACATTCCACTGAGTAAATATGTATATATTGATTGGATAAAAGATTACATTATGAACCTTACAAATGTCTTGGTACATTCCTTTAAACTGGTGATTTGAGAGGGGAAAAGGGGATTTGAGATGATTTTCCAGGCTCTTTCACAGAGTACTAGTTTGCTAAAATGTACATAAACAGGTTGTCTTGTATTTTTCCCACTATAATCCAGACTCCAGCTATTTCTGTTTTTTGTTAGGAAAAAATCAAAGCATGTGGTTTATGTGTACACATTAATGGAGAGTTGGCACAGATCTGTGTATTAAAAAGAGGACTTAACTGAACTTTTCAACAAAATGTTTCAGAATTTCTCCAATACATATTTAGCACAAGGACAATGATGTAAAATATTTATTTTTTCCCTTTATGTAAGGATTTTCTACGAAATATTCCTGGAAGTATTTTTTCATCAGATCTCTATGATCATTGGGTCAGTGTAATGGATCAAGGAAATGATGAAGAGAAAATAAATACAATTCAAAGGTAATTATTCTAATTTGGTCATGTGTCAAAAATTTATGGAAACTTATATTTTCTAAGCTTGTCTATTAAAGTTATGATGACTATAAATGTTATATGCATGGGGACTAGTTTAAAAATAGATTTATGCTAGCTACTGTCAGTGTTGGGCAGATAAAATATATTATGCTCACTTTGTTAAAGATGGCGCTGCCCACATGGAAGCCCATCACCCAGGTGATATTATTTGCCCTTATGCTTGGGATGGGTGTGTGGGAAAGGCTGTAATGTAAGCAGGCTGGGTCGTTATGGCCTAGGGCTTGGTTTTGAGAGTGGGCTTTTCCCCACACCCTTAACTGATTGGATAGTGTAGGGTGGTGCACTCTTCTGAGGAATCCCATTGTGGCTCAGATGGGTGGCTTTGTATTGGAGACTTCCTTGTTTGTGTAATTGGATTGGAGGTTTTGATTCTACACTGTAAAGTGGGACAGACCAGTAGCTTGCTCGCTCTTGGTTCCTGAGGTATTAGAGAGGAGAGCAGATTAAGGCCATGTGGAGGCCAGGAGAAGCAGCCAAGATGGCAGAGTGCTGATGGAGAAGCCAGTTTGTGCAGAGTTTGTGCTGGAGAAGGAGATGGGGAACAGAGGTAAATAAGTCTGGTGAGCTAGAAACCTTTGATTCTAGGAAACTCGGATAAGTCAGTAGCTTTGTGAGCACTGAATGAGTGGGTTTTGGAGCCCAGTGTGTGTTTTTGCTTGCCTGCTGGGTGCAAGCTAGAATTAAAGCTGATGGCTCACCAGTTCTTGGCTCCGTTGTTACATTACCGACTGTCCGAATCCAATGCGAACCTACATGGGCCAGGCTGCTGTGATGGTGGCCGTGGCTACTGGCTTTACAGTTGGTGTTATTGTTTTCTCCTAATCTTATTCACATGGCATACTTGACCATTGTACACCTTCTGAGAGAAGCTGAAACCCATTAGACCAATTGCTAATACTATATTTCCAAACTACAATTGGTGATCTTAATTTTGGTATCTATTTAGCCGGACTATTTCTTATATCTCTCAGTGAGAACTAAATTCATAGAACATTTCCTTCCTCTAGGAGGGAGCACATAGATAAGGAAGAATTACAACTACGATGCAGTGTAATCAGTGCTGTAACAGAGATGTGTGGGGTAGGGTATTGTGGGGAACACTGCAGAGGCAGTTAGCTCCTAAAAAGTGTCAAGGAAAAAGAAAGTTGCAGTTTCAGTCTGATGACAAGGAATGCATTGTCCATACTCATGCAAAGGGAAGCTTCTGGCAGAACTAACTGACCACATCCCTCAATGTTTCCTGCATTATAATAGAGTAGAAAAGAAGTGTCCATTTAAAAAAAAAAATAAAACAATACTTATAGTTCCTAGAAAACCCAGAATCCTGATGTCATTTTTTTCATATGCTTATTTAGTGAGCTTTTTCTTGAGCAACTTTAAAATATAAATTATTATCTATATACTGCTATTTTTAATAGAATTTATTGGGTGACATTGGTTAATAAAATTATGCAGGTTTCAGGTGCACAGTTCTGCAACATACCATCTATATATTGCATTGTGTGCTCACCACCCCAAGTCAAGTCTCCTTCCATCACTATATATACACTGCTACTGATAGACATCTCTTATCAATAGAAGAAAGCAGTATAACTTTTGAAGACACCAGAAATCAAAACCTTGTAACAAAATACTATCTCTGTTTCATAATGGAAAACCATAATGGGTTTGATGGAATCTATTCAGAGATAGTGAAGATACGATTTTATACTGTGGCTTGTTGTCTAAAACTTTATATACTACTGTTAAAGTTTAATTTTTTAGAAAAAATAGGTAGTATGCTGAGTCTCTTACAAATATAAAATGAGCACATGTAAGAGATTTAACTTAAATCATTAATGACTGATGTTACACTCAGTTCAAAGGAGGTTTCAAACTACCACAACTTACCTAGTTGAATCAGAAATGCAGCAATGAAGAACAGACAGTCCTATTAAAAAGGAACCCAAGGAGGCCTACATCAAGACACATCATAATTAAAATGCCAAAGTTAAAAGACAAAGAAAGAATACAAAAAGCTGTAAGAGAAAAGCAGTTAATTATCTAAAGAGGAGCCTCCATAAGCATGATATCCAACTTCTCAACAGAAACACCTGAGGCCAGAAGGGCTTGGCAAGAAATATTCAAAGTGATTCAAAGCAAGAACCTACAACCAAGAATACTTTATCCAGCAAAGCTATTGTTTAAAATTGAAGGAGAAATAAAAAACTTCCCAGACAAAAGAAAGACTCCAGGAATTCATTACAACCAAACCAGTACTGAAAGAAATGATAAGAGGCCTGCTGTGAAAAAACAAAAAGAAAATAAAAGAAATTGAGAAAAAGAGGATTGTAGATTTAAATAATAAATGGCAGTAAACAAGTGCATATCAATAATAACCTTAAATGTAAATGGATTAAATGCTCCAATCAGAAGACATAGGGTAGCTGCATGGATAAGAAAACAGGACCCATACATACGCTGTCTACAAGAGACCTGCCTCAGAACAAATGATACACTAGACTGAAAGTGAAGGGATGGAAAAAAAGTATTTCCTGCAATGGAAATAAAAATAAGCTGGGATAGCAATACTTATATCTGACAAAATAGACTTTTAAAAAAAGGCTATAGTAAAAGATAAAGAAGGTCACTACATAGTGATAAAGGAAGCAATCCAACAGGAGGATATAACCATTGTAAATATTTATGCACCTAAATATACAAAGCAGATCTTGATGGACATAAAGTATGAGATCGACAGCAATATTATAATAGTATGGGATTTTAATACCTGACTAATATCAATGGATAAATCCTCTAGACAGAAAATTAACAAAGAAATAATTACCTTAAATGACACACTAGATCATCTGGGTTTAATAGATATCTTCAGAACCTTTCACCCCAAAGCAGCAGAATATACATTCTTTTCAAGTGCTCATGGTACATTCTCTGGGAGAGACCAAATGTTAGAACACAAAACAAGTCTCAATAAATTTAAGAAGATTGAAATCATATCAAGCATCTTCTCTGATCACAATGTCATGAAACTAGAAATTAACTACAATAGAAAAACTGAAAAACATTTAAACACTTGGAGGCTAAAAGGATGTTATTGAATAATGAATGGGTTAACAACTAGATCAAGGAAGAAATCAAAAATTTTCTTGAAACAAATGAAAATGAACATATAACAACTCAAAATTTATGAGACATAGCAAAAGCAGTCCTGAGAAGGAAGTTCATAGCATTACAGGCATACCTTAATAAGCTAGATAAGGTTCAAATAAGCAACTTAACCCTGTTTCAAAAAGAATTAGAAAAAAGAACAACAAATAAAGCCCAGAAGAAGTAGAAGAAATGAAATAATAAAGAACAGAGCAGAAATAAATGACATAAAGGCTAAAAAAACAATACAAAAGATCAATAAAACCAAGAGATGGTTCTTTGAAAAGGTAAACAAGACTGACAAACCTTTAACCAGGCTTATCAAGAAAAAAAGAGAGAGGACTCAAATAAATAAAATTAAAAATGAAAGTGGAGAAATAACAACGGACACAACAGAAATACAAAGCATTGTAAGAAAATACTATGAAGATCTATGTGCCAAAAAATTAATTGGACAACCTAGGTGAAATGGATAAATTCCTAGAAACATACAGTCTTCCAAAACTCAATCTGTAAAACTCAGAAAATGTAAACAGACCAATTACAACAAATTAAATTGAAACAGTTATCAAAAAGCTCCCAGGGAAAAAAGTCCTGGACCAGATGGCTTCACAGGCAAATTTTACCAAACAATTAAAGAAGAACTAACACCTATTCTTCTCAAGCTATTTCAAAATATTCAAGAGGAGGGAAGACTTTCAAGCTCCTTTTATGAAGCAAGCATTATCCTCATTCTAAAACCATGTAAAGACACCACAAAGAAAGAAAACTATAGGCCAATATCCCTGATGAATTTAGATGCTAAAATTCTCAACAAAATATTAGCAAAATGAATCCAGCAACACATTAAAATAATCATACATCATGATCAAGTGGGATTCAATCTGGGGAAACAAGGCTGGTACAACATTTATAAATCAATAAGTGTGATTCATCACATAAACAGAAGGAAGGATAAAAATCACATGATTATATCAATAGATGCAGAAAAAGCATTTGATAAAATCCAGCACCCAATAATGATCAAAACTCTCAGCAAAGTGGGAATACAGGGAACATACCTCAACATAATAAAGGCCACCTATGACAAAACCACAGCCAATATCATACTCAATGGGCAAATATTAAAAGCAATCCCCTTAAGATCAGGAACCAGGCAGGGGTGCCCCCTTTCACCACTCTTGTTCAACATAGTTCTGGAAGTCCTAGCCACAGCAATCAGACAAGAAGAAGAAATAAAAGGCATCCAAATTAGAAAAGAAGTAAAACTATCATTATTTGCTGATGACATGATACTCTACATAGAAAACCCTACAGTCTCAGTCAAAAAACTACTAGGCCTAATAAATGAATTTGGCAAAGTAACAGGGTATAAAATTTATATTCAGAAAGCAGTGGCATTTTTATACACCAATAATAATCTGAAAGAGAAATTAAGGAAACAATCCTCTTCACTATTGCATCAACATAAAAAAATAAAGTACCTAGGAATAAATTTAACCAAGGTGTTAAAAGACTTGTACTTGGAAAATTATAAAATACTGAAAAAAAAATCAAGGAAATTACAAAGAAGTGGAAGCATATACCATGTTCAGGGATAGGAAGAATAAACATCATTAAAATGTCTATATTACCCAAAGCAATCTGTAAATTCAATGCAGTTTCTATTAAAATACCAATGGCATACTTCAAAGATATAGAACAAACATTCTAAAAATTTATGTGGAACCAAAAATGAACACGAATAACCCCAGCAATCTTGAAAATGAAGAACAAAGTGGCTGGTATCACACTTTCTAATATCAAGTTATACCACAAGGCCATTGTACTCAAAACAGCTTGGTATTGGCATAAGAACAGGCATGCAGATCAATGAAAGAGAACATAGAACCCAGAAATAAATGCCTTTATAGTCAATTAATATTTGACAAAGGAGGTAAGAGCATATAGTGGAGTAAAGGCAGTCTCTTTAGTAAACAGTGTTGGGAAAATTGGACAGATACATGCAAAAAAATGAAAGTAGACCACCAACTTACACCATTCACAGAAATAAACTCAAAATGGATAAAAGACTTAAATGTAAGTCGCAAAACCATAAGCATCTTGAAAGAAAACATAGGCAGTAAACTCTTCGATATTTCTCATAGTAATAATTTTGCCAATTTATCTCCACGTGCAAGATAAAACAATAGAACATAAAACTAAAAACTTTTGTACACCAAAAGACACCATTAACAAAATAAAAAGACAACCCACACAATGGGAGAAATATTCGCCAATATGTCTGTTAAAGGGTTAATAACCAAAATTTTTAAAGAACTTCTAAAACTCAACATCAGGAAGTTAAGCAATCCAATTAAAAAATGGTCAAAAGACCTGAATAGACACTTCCCCAAAAAGGACAGACAGATGGCCAATAGGCATATGAAAAAATGTTTAACATCACTAATCATCAGAGAAATGCAAATTAAAAGCACAATGAGATACCTCCTAACACCAGTCAGAATGGCGCTCATTAACAAATCAACACAAAATAAGTTCTGGTGAGGCTGTGGAGAAAAGGGAACCATCCTGCACTGCTGGTGGGAATGCAGACTTGTGCAGCCACTGTGAAGAACAGTATGGCATTTCCTCAAAAAATTAAAAATGGAACTGCCTTTTGACCCAGTTATCCCACTATTAGGAATATATCCTAAGAATACCAAATCACTGATTCAAAAGAAGATATGCATTCCCATATTTATTGCAGCATTGTTTACAATAACCAAGATCTGGAGACAGCCCAAGTGTCCATCAGTGGATGAGTGGATAAAAAAACTGTGGTACATATATACACTGGAATACTACACAGTCATGAAAAAAAAATGAAATCTTACCTTTTGCAAGGGCATGAATAGACCTGGAGATTATTATGCTAAGTGAAGTAAGCCAGGTAGAGAAAGACAAATATCATATGATCTCACTTATATGGGGAATCTAATGAACAAAGTGAACTGAGGAATAGAGTAGAGGCAGAGGTGGTATCACAGGGAGCAGAGGGACAGCTGTCAGAGGGAAGGGGGATGAAGGGATGGGATCAAAGAAGGTGAGGGATTAGTGAAATTACATATATATAGCCTGACCTGTGGTAGCGCAGTGGATAAAGTGTTGACCTGGAATGCTGAGGTTGCCGGTTCAAAACCCTGGGCTTGCCCGGTCAAGGCACATATGGGAATTGAAACTTCCTGCTCCTCCCCCCTTCTCTCTCTCTCTCTCTCTCTCTCTCTCTTTCTCTCTTTCTCTCTCTCTCTCTCCCTTTCCTCTAAAATGAATAAATAAATAAAAATAATTTAAGAAAAAAAAAATTTTTTAAATATTACGTATATATAACACATAGATACAGAAGACAGGACAGCAAATCTCAGAGGGAAGGAGGAGAGGGAGTTAGGGGGAGGGGAAAAACGGGGTGTAAAGGGGGACATGGGTTAGGGGGAGAGGGTGTTATAATGAGTGGGACACTTGAATTTATATTAACACAATAAAGTAAAATTAATAAAAATTAAAAAAACACATATACATCTATAAAAAATAATGTGGAAATCAATTTACTTATAGATGCAAAACTGGCTTTCTCTACTGGGGCTTTGATGGGTACAAATAAGTCATTTGTCTCTTCACCAGACAGAATTTTCAATCCTAGGGACAAGTGTTAGGTACACTATTTGTTATCTACAACTTATAGAGTTGGTAAAGTTAGCTTATAGGCCTTAAGGCCTCCATAAATCAGATAATAGAAAAGTATGCTACTGTCTTATTTTCCATTGAACACACTCAGTAATCTTTTGCTCCATTTCAGTATCTTTCATCATTTGTCTCTACAGAACTACATTCATTGTAAATTCACTGTACTGAAGAAATGCCTCACTCTTGTTTTTTGCAACAGGATTCAAACTACCTAATTTTCTCCTCTTGGTTGCAGATTCTTATATTTTAAAAAAGCAACAACCATGAATATCAACATACAGAGGGTCCTCGGGTTACGACACAGTTCCATTCCTACGACAGTGACGTAACCCGAATTTTGGTGTAAGTCAAAACACACCCTAGCCTAAGTCACTTACCTATCCTAACAGTTGTAAAATCATAATCTAGAACATGAAATCACAACTAAACCACAGAAAAAGGACACAGCCATAAATATACTGTATTGTACACTGTACTGTGTATTCTTCCGCCCGGGCAATCAAACTAGTCCTACGTAGTCCATAGGACAACACTAACGGTGTAAACTGGAACAATCACATCTCAAATTTTTTAAATTTTTATGGGAGTGAACGTGTAAACTCGAAACATCATATATCAAGACTGTCATCAACCAAGGACCTCCTGTATATGTTTTCTAGACAATACTAAAAATCATTTTTAGTTAACGATAATTTTACAGTCTCTTGTCAATTACAAAATAAGAACAGTGGGAAATAGACTATGATAAGCTTGACTTATATGTGAAAGCAATACCAGTGATATGAGATTTGGGACAGACTGACTTTGGAAACTAGTGGCGCAGAACGTAGGTTCTCAGAATGAACCAGGTGATCTTAACAACTAAAGAGTGGTTTCCCCCCAAAAGACACAATTCTTGTGTTGCTATTGGATTAAAGGAGCACTTTAATGGTTGTTTCATCAGACAGTTTTTGGAGGGCTTGGTTGAGAATATTGTAGGATTTGCCTAAGTTAAAATACATTATACTAGTTTCAGGTAAATATTTCAGGTAGCATTTTTTATGAGCCTTTGTTCTGAATTCTTTTACATGTTCATTGTGTTGTGAAGACAGTATACAAAGTCACTCACTCCCCTGAGCTGCTTTTCTCTCCCTTTTTACCAGCAGTCCTCACTCTGCATGGTACTAACAGGAACTCTCGCGCGTCTGTGTTGAAATCTTGGTTCACGTGGGGAACCCATGGAAAGCGAGGGTTAACTATTTATACTAATTTTTTATGAAATGTCGTGCTTAAACGATGCATTGTTTTTTCTGTCTTTAGGCTGTTAGATCAGCTTCCGAGAGCCCATGTTGTTCTTCTAAGGTACCTTTTTGGGGTGTTACACAACATTGAGCAGCATTCCTCATCCAATCAGATGACTGCATTTAATTTAGCGGTGTGTATTGCTCCAAGCATTCTTTGGCCTCCTACTTCCTCCAGCCCAGAGCTAGAAAATGAATTTACAAAAAAGGTAATGAAGATTTTCATTTTTATGCCCTGGGGGACTGAGTTCCCAGTTGGAACCTAAATTTCAGAGTATTAATTCTAAAAGACACTTTCTTAAATAGTATAAATTTGATTTCATTAATTATTTTATGCTATTCTGATAGACTATAGAAAAGTGATCTCTTAAGCAGAAAAGTGCTAGCAGTTGGGTTACTTTCTTTTCCTTTTAAAGGGGCAAAAACTATGACTGCCTTAAACTATAGAGTGATAAGAAAGCAGTTGATATAATTTTAAAAAGAAACAAGGACTTTGAAGTTAAACCAAGGTTCAATTTTCAGCCCTACCACTTGCCAGATGTACGGTCTGGGGCAAAATTAGTTAAACACTGACCCAGGTTCTCATCTGAAAAATGAAGGTGGTAATAATACCTAACTCACACAGTGGTGACTTGAACTCACATTCCCGTAGTGTCTGCCATTTAATACAGGGTTTGGGGATATTAATTCCCTTTGCTCCCACTATTCTGGCTGCTCCTTTGCCTCAGCTATTGGGGCAGGGAAACTATGGAAAGATATCAGTACATTTCAGTAGAGGCACAAAGTTCCCAGTGAAGTCCTCCCTCTTCCCTAAGCAGCTCCAGTGAGGGAGCCTACGGGAAGGAAGTGCGGAGGCAGAGACCAGTCAGCAGCCTTTCTCCTTCACAGCAAACCCACGGAGGATGCCCTCTTCCCATGCTTATCACAACAACCTTTTGCATAAGAAATAGATTTCATAAGTCTATTTAATGAGGGGTAACAATAAAGTATATTTCTTCACCCCAAATACTCTTTAGAGAATACTTAAAAGTACCCTAATTTTAAAATCAAAGCCATAGGTATAAAATGTTAGCATTAGGCCAAGGCCACAATTATAACGTTACTCCACTTCTTAAAATTAATTCCTATTCCCAAATTACTCTTAACAGTATTGTAGTTTTCTTGAGGTAACTATTTTGAATACTTTTAGAACAGACATGAATTTTTCTCAGTATTCTTTTGCATTTTTATTGAAATCTGTCAGGAGTGATATATGAAATATGATTTGTAGATGTGCTATATGAAATTTAGCACTCACTTTTGTCCCTTTTTATACAGGTTACTCTGCTTATTCAATTTCTGATTGAAAGTTCCTGTAGAATATTTGGAAAAGAAATCACTTCCCTCTTTGGAGAGGTTTCAGTGAGATGTGATACTAGAGAGAATACCTCAGGTATTATGAATAATTGGATTGTTTTTTAATGAGTAGACAAATGTCTTTGAAGATGGTGGGACAGTGGTTGTCCTGAATCCCGCAACGGCTTAAGGGAAGGGAGCCACTGACCTGGGTGGGTATTTGGGTCTAGGGCTCCTTCATTAGGAGGCCTGCTAATAGTAACACTAATGGGGTTAGAAGTGTATAAGACAAGATCCCACATTCAAGAACTTGTTAGTAGCAGCATGATATGTTATGATGGTTTTAACCTTTTTATTTTAATAAAACTTTATAAGGAATGCTAATATGTATAGTAGGATGACTGTGATTCAAACTGGAATAGAACCTGACCAGGTGGTGGCATAGTGGATAGGGCATCAACCTGGGATGCTGAGGACCCAGGTTTGAAACCCCAAGGTTGCCAGCTTGAGCACGGGTTCACCGGCTTGAGTGTGGGATCATAGACATGACCCCATGGTTGCTGACTTGAGCCCAAGGTCGCTAGCTTAAACAAGGGGTCACTGGTGCCCAGTCAAGGCACATAGGAGAAAGTAATCAATGAACAACTAAAGTGCCACAGCTGCAAGTTGATGCTTCTCATCTCTTCTCCCTTCCTGTCTGTCTGGTGCTCTCCCTCTCTCTCTCTCTCTCTCTCTCTCTCTCTCTCTCTCTCTCTCTCTCTCTCACACACACACACACAGACACAAAGTGGAATTGAAAGTCCAGAGGCAGTAGAGGCAGACCTGGTATTTTTCTTTCCTTCCTATTAGTGGTCCCTGAGACACCTTAGAATTCTAGTGTGCTATGAAACAGTTTAAAAACAGTAGCCTCACCCTAGTGGGTTGACTCAGCAGTAGAGCATCGGCCCAGTGTGTCAAAGTTCCAGGTTCACATCCAGTCAGGGAAAAGCGACTATCTGCTTCTCCACCCCTCCCCCTTCTCTCTCTTTCTCTTTCTCCCCCTCCTTATCCCCCACCAAGCCATGGCTCAAATGGTTAGAGCAAAAGTTGGCCTCGGGCACTAAGGATGGCTCCATGGCTTCACCTCAGACACTAAAATACCTTGATTGCCAAGCAATGGAACAGCATCCCCAGATGGGCAGAGCAGCGCCCAGGTAGAAGGCTTGTGCCACATGGATCCTAGTGGAGGCATATCCGGGAGTCTATCTGTCTGCCTCCCACCTCTCACTTAATTAAAAAAAAAAAAAGCCTCATGATAGGTGTAGGACGATGCTTGACGACTTTCAGCCTTCCAGAATATGATTCCTGTATCACCAATTACGGCTATTTAATCTTTGTCCAATTATTCTATGCCACTGAACATCAATTCTGTATCTACAAAATATGGATAACTATGATGTCTAACTATTATGGTTGTTTCCCTGAGACGAGAGTTAATTATGCGTGCTCACCAACAATCCATATTAAAAGGCATTCTTTCCTGGCCTGTGGTTGCGCAGTGGATAAAGCGTCAACCTGGAATGCAGAGGTCACTGGCTTGAAACTCCAGGCTTGCCCGGTCAACGCACATACCAGAAGCAGTTCCTATGAGTTGATGTTTCCCACTCCTCCCACCCCCTTTCTTTCTCTCTCTCTCTCTCTCATATCAATAAATAAAATCTTTTTAAAAAGTTTTTTAAAGAAAGAAAATAGGTCACTAAAAAAAAAAAGACAAAGAAATAAACAGCAGTTTTATTCAGAACCTAGGTATACCTGGCATTGATTTCTTCATATTTTTTATTTTACCATTTGTTGATATTATCACATGCCTTCTTGCTTTGAGGAAATCTTACCTAAGTAGAGCACATTTCTTCAGGAATTAAGAGAAATCTAGTGTACTGAAACAATTATATTTTATATTTTGCACTAACAAATTAAGAAGATTATGAAAGGTCCTTCTTTTCTTGAGAGTAGAAATTTGAAAAATCTACATGAAAAGAGAATTAAACTTACCCCATAAGTGTTTTTTTAAGGCAGCATGTATTTGGAGTAACTAACAGTACTAATCATGGTTTTTTTTTTCACAGATATCTCTTGCTTACAAATGACTGACTCTTCCTATGACAGCTTGGAAAATGAGCTGAATGAGGATGTTGATGCTCCGTGTAGTGACCTGGTCAAGAACCGTGGTCAGGGGAGCAGAAGCATGGACTCTGTCCTGACCCTCAGTGACGATGACCTTGACCAGCCTGAGCTGGAAGGCCTTTTAACCCTGAGCGACTTTGACTTAGACTGTCCTAAACATGAAGACTTTTCTATGCAACAGCCTCTTGAATCCAAGCCAGTGGCTGTTACAGTACTGTACAGAGAGGCCACACTGGAGGACCAGACCGGGGCCCCACCCGGCACGACCACCCCCAGCAATCTGTCCATAGCTGCAGCAGATGCTCCAAAAAGCCCCAGGCGGCCCCGGCGCAGCTCAGAGCCCAGCATCAACAATCTGGATTCGAAGCTGTCCTCCCTCAGGCAGTTTTACCAGAAGAAGTTCCGGAAGTCCAGCTATGATGCAATCCTCTCACAAAAAGATGAGGCCCATCTGAAGCAAAACCAACCCCTGCAGGAAGAGGGAAAGACATATTTTAAACAGAATTTAGTTACAAGCACTGGTATCAAGAAAAATGCTACTAATAAAAATGCTAAGAAAAGCTTGTTTGATCACGAAGACAATCATGTGAAGCTCTTCCCTACATCTAAGCCAGTGGCCATTTCTGTAGCATCTTGTAGTCACAGGGCCTCACATGTTCACCCCAGGAACCAGCCCTTTGATGCAGGGACGTCCAGACACGCCCCATCACACACAGCAGATCCCCTCAAGACTTTAAGGAGGCACCGGTGCTGCTCAGAGCCCAACACGGATGACCACCCCTGCAAACTGAGCTACCTCAAGGGGATTTTTTCAAAGAAACAGAATAAAAGCAGCTGTGAAGCCAGTCACTTGCGTGGAGAGGAGGATTATCTCAAGCAGCACAAGTCTTTACAAATGGAGGGGCAGAAGCTCATTAATCAGAGTCTGGTCATGGGCATCGAGGTGGGCAGGGGTAGTGCCACAAACCTAAACACTGAGAAGTTTTTACCCTCGACATTAAGTATCTGCCCAAGAACTAGCTATTCTAGCTTGTCCTCCCCGGGCACTTCCCCATCTGGCTCATCAGTAAGCTCCCAAGACAGTGCTTTTTCTCAGATATCAGAACATTCCGTGTTTACACCCACTGAAACTTCCTCTCCGATAGATTGCACTTTCCAGACTGAGAGAAAGCAGGAGGAACTTCCTTCCAACTTTTGCAGTTCCAGTCTCATGTCTGGCATGCCTGGTACCTCCTCTGGGCAGGCCAGCTGCCGCTTGCCTTACACAAAAGGAGACCCTATAGAGCGGCATTCACAAATGCATTCTGTAACTCTGCACCCCAGCACATGGTTGAGAAATGGTATGGCCAGTTTGAAAAACTGGTCCCTCAAAAACAAAGCAAGGGTGTCCAGATTAGAAGAAAAGAAAATATCTTCTCTACAAAGACTCACTGAGCCACCTCCCCGTGCTTCTGGCATTCCAGAAGCCAACTTACTGCAAGAAAAACAGAAAGACATGCCCCTAAGGGCAACGGCAGCACTTGGAGTTACACAGAGTGCCCAGCAGTATAGCTCTTATCCCAGGCAATTCTCAGAAAAACACAGTAGCTCTCCATTCAGCCTAGTGGAGGACAGATTCGAGCTTTGTATGAAGTCCTACAAGGAAAGAGAAAACAGTAGGCAGCGCTCTTCTGGTACTCTGCCTCGTGCGAGGTCCTCTCCCAGCTCTTTGATTGTGGATGATGTGTCCAGCCTTGATTTAGGGCCTGCTGGGGACAAACATTCAACCAAAGACACTTTACCAAAATAAGAACCTGATGTCTGTAAAACTAGGCTAATAATGGCATCAACACAATAATTATTATGACCCCTTTGTATAAAATACCTAGGATGGGTAGCATAAAGATGATCATTGCTAATACTTAGAACAACAAAAATAGTTCTCTGTATTGAGACCATTTGGGACAAAGTTTAGACTAAAAAATTCATCATGTGTTTGGGAGGCTTTTCCCAATAGAAGCATGGAATTAGTCCTGTCATGCAATTTTAGAGATCTTAGCAGAGCGTTAGAGAAAGCTTCTATGGAGAAAACATGCATTATATAAGATGAGTTTCCTGAGAAGGCCGGGGTATCATGAGTGAAGAATGAGGACTGTGGCAAGAGGGCAAGGTTGCAGAGACCGTCCGTAGTCCCTGGAATGTTTTTAATAAATAGGCAAGAAAAATGCCACTAATCACAGTATTGGGAAGAAAAGCATGCCAGGTAATGAAGGAGATTTTTTGAGATGTTTGCCTGAATCCAGACCCGTGGCCATTTCTCTGTTTCTCATCGTCACATGCCCTAACAGGTCCCTGCAGAAGACAGCCCACTGATGTAGCTAGACTGCAAAAACTAGAGTGGTTCAAGAACTATGGGTGTCACGACAACGGTTTTGCATTGTTGTGTTATTTGATTTGTTTTTCTTTTTTTTTAATATTATTATTTTTATTAAGTGAAAAGTGAGGAGGCTGAGAGACAAACTCCCGCATGCGCCCTGACCAGGATTTGCCCGCAAGCCCCCTTGCTCTGCCCATCTAGGGCCAGCATAACTTTAAGGCAAAAAAGAGGAGAAATGTCCATGGATATAAAATAATCCAATGGGGATTACACTATCTATAAACCATAAATCACTTGGGACAAAAATATGTAAAAATTTCTTGAGCTAAGGAAATCCAAAGCCAGTGACTGAGAACAAGGTCTGACAACCATTTGGGTGGGTATTCTATTCTGCAACTCTTCATAACCTGGCAACCTCTAAATCACTCTCCCCACTGCCAAATGATAATCAAGAGAAAGAATGATTTCTCAGTAATGTTTTCTGGCTGACTACCCTAAGAGGCAGGGCTGTAGAAAAACATTTCAGCAAAGAGGAGCCAGGCTTTGATCACATGTTGGCAATAGCATTCCTGTCATAAAGGACTGTTGTTGCAGTCTTCCCCCACACTCAGATACAAATGCTTTCACGTCACCTTCTAGCAGGAAAGGTTGCTGAGAACGATCCCAGCACAGGTATATTCAGAAAGGAGAGTGAGATGAGCAACCATTTCTTTCTCTCTCTTCCAGCTCTGTGTTCTGAAGCCTTTGCAGAGCAATGCATCACTGATAGAAAAACAAATGAGTCCCTGGCCAGTGGGCAGTAGAGCATTGGCCTGGGTTTGATTTCCAGTCAGGGCATACAGGAGAACCGACCATCTGCTTCTCCACCTCTCCCTCTTCTGTCTCTTTCTCTCTTTCTTCTCCTCCTGCAGCCATGGCTTGAATGGTTTGAGCAAGTTGGCCCAGGGCACTGACGATGGATTCATGGCCTCACCTCAGGTGCTAAAATTGTTCAATTAACGAGCAGTGGAGCAACAGCCCCAGATGAGCAGAGCATCACCCCATAGGGGGCTTGCCGGGTGGATCCCACTCAGCACATGCGGTAATCTATCTCTTTGCCTCCCTGCTTCTCATTTAAGAAAATTAAAAATGAAAATAAAGTTATACTGGTACATCTCCTGTATATTATCTCCATTGATTGTTATGCTTTGCCAGCCAGTATGAAGTGAGTCAGTAAAGAATGTGCGTCTTCCTGTATTTAAACTTGTTACTTACAAGAAGTTGCTTAGAACTCATTGGGTCTCTTGAGTCTCCCATTAGATGGACCTTTTTCCCACAAACTAGCTTATTTGAATTATTTTTCTGAGCCACCAGGAAATTTTCATGCCACATGTTCTTTTCCTGTTGTCCTAAATGTACATATTTCAGTAATAAGGGAAAAAAGTTTTCTGTCAGATACAAGAAATCCTTTCAGTATTAGCTATCAGAGCTACCTACCTCTAGAGTACATAACCCTGTTTGCCCTAAGCGTTATAATTAGCTTTTTAGAGTTCTGGGTCCAAAGAACTCCTTCATGACACTGGCCATCTCGGTCACAGATGTGAAGTAGATTTCACCTGGTACCCAACCACTCCTATATTTAGACTCCTAAGTGTCAGTATGCATTTTTTGTGGAATATAAAGGCAACAGGGATCTCTCTTACCTTAGGGCAAGACTACTGTCAGAACCACAGGATGTGAATGAAGCTCTTCTGGCTTGGAGCGTCTTTCTGGGAGAAATTTCTTAACAAAATAATAGTTTGAGCCTTTTTTTAATATATTGATAAATAGAAAATCACTCACCCAATTTGAAGGATACAATAAAATAGAAAATGAGGTTCTTAAAATAACCATTCCTTCTCTGTGTGTTCCTTTAGATTCTCCTATTATACTTAATGTGAATAGTTTGTTAATATTGCTGTAAAGTATTGTATGATTTGAAGAACATGTCATTTTATTACACTCTGTTAATCTATAATATATTAGACTGATGCTTTATCTAAAATGCTTTGAGTTTGTATAATATATCTTGACAAATTTTACTATCATGTTATGTAATAAATGTGTATTTTTGTACTTGCAGAAACTGCTGCTAACTTTTAAAGTTGTTTGGTCTTCAAGGCACTGATAATGGATATGTATGAAATCCATGCTGTCTGTTAAATAAAATACCACTCACCAGAGTTAACAATTTCACCAGAGCAATATTGCCTTTGTAGAATTGTTTTAGTTAATAAGCCCAATTTCTGCTTAATATTGGAAATTTCATTAAATGTAATTAATGTAGAAATGGAACTTCATACAAGGTTTTAGTCATAGGCCACAGTCAGTCTTTCTAGAAAGAAAAAGAACTGTTTTTTTTTTATATTTTTCTAATCTTACCATTTACCAAACAAGTTATGCTTTAGACACAGTCTTCATTTTTCTAGGCGTTATGTTTTTATTTTACTCCTAGAATGAGATATAGTCCAGATTCTCATATCAAAAGAAACATCAACTCAGTTTAATTGATTGCATGAGATTTTCTTATCTGAATTTCAACCATACTGACCAAACTGACCCAGTTAACCCGAGACACATACCCAGTCATCAGTACTGTTCAGGTCATTTAAACATTAAATATTACTGGTTTCTCATGACTGCTACATCTGTACTTCTCAGTATTCATTGAGGTTCATTATGTGCAAGTTTAACCATTGATAAAAAAGAGCCAATCTACTAAAAACATTTGATTCAAGAAATTATCTCACACTGTGGATTTTTTTACTTTTTATGGCATGACATTGAATTAAAAAGATCTAATGTTTCCTGAAACCAATGGCATATTTTGTTGAAAAGATACTCTAAGAATATTATGTATATTTAGCCAAATTATGGTAGTGTTTAACTCATTCTACGTAGTCATATTTTAATGATGAGAGAAAGTCTTTGCACTCTGCTTATTTCAACATACACACACAAAAATAACTGAATTATAAAAGTTGAAGAAAATGTTAACTTCCATGTGTGCTTCAGGCCCAGGGCTGATGGAACTGAATTTTTATGTAGATGGTAAAATATGGGATGCAAATTTTTCTTAACCTACAATGTTTGCCTAATCATTCTATTCTGGTTATGAGGGTATCGTTTAAGCTAAGTTTTCTGCTGAGAGAAAGGATACTACTGAGTTCTGTGTGCTATCTAACCTAAGTATGAGTCCTCCTCTGTTTCTGAGCCACCTGTGACTATAAACCCTTCATTTGTATTGTTTTGTTTTTTAAACACATTGACCTTGAGTTTCAGTTCTGCATAGTGTCAAATGTGTAGCACAATTTGCAGAACGCTCTGGGGTATTGTTTGGAAGTTTGTTTTAAAATCCCAAAGAAAAGATACACAGAGGATGGTATTAGATGTATATTGTTATTCTGTTTGTACACTGTGTTCTCATTGTTCAGTGCCAGAGTACACATACTATTTTTAAATAGTTCAAAGTGTTTTTCTAACCTAATTTGTCATAGCAAAGGTAATACATTTTCTGGAGTTTGATTTTATGTGGCAATAGATGGTGCAGACTTAGGAAACTTGAAGGTTTAAATGCTAATTGTTTTTATCTAGTTTTTACTTTACATTACAGTAACTTGGAATTAAATTTAGAGCATCTCCTTGCAGCCTCTTGATTTACTATGATATTGAATAAATTGGCTAAAAACCTGTATTTGTGAGATAGCTCATTACTTGAGCAAGTAAAATGGATGCTATAAAGAAATACCGCTTTTCTGACAGGTCACAGGAGCTGTGATTGTTACTGCCTAAAATTCAGGAAGAAAGGGAACATTTTATATCTTTGCCCAAGAATGGGATGACTGAGAGAGAATCATCAAAATATATGAACACTGAGAAACTTACTGCTTGAAGGCAGAGCAAGTGAATAAAGGGGGTCAAAAGCCAAAGACGAGCTAATTCAAGCAAGAAACAATCACAGGGAGGTCAAAGAAATTTGAAAGAAGGATAGAGCCTGAACAGGCAGTGGCGCAGTGGATAGAGCATCGGACTGGGATGCGGAGGACCCAGGTTCAAGACCCCGAGCTCGCCAGCTTGAGCGCGGGCCCATCTGGCTTGAGCACAAAGCTCATCAGCGTGGACCCAAGGTCACTGCCTCAGGAAAGGGGTTACTTGGTCTGCTGAAGGCCCGCAGTCAAGGCACATATGAGAAAGCAATCAATGAACAACTAAGGTGTCGCAACAAAAAACTGATAGATGTTTCTCATCTCTTTCCATTCCTGGCCGTCTGTTTCTATCTATCCCTCTCTCTGACTCTCACTCTGTCCCTGTACAAAAAAAAAAAAAAAAAGAAGAAGGATAGAACATGGCTGGGAGGAGTCAGAGGTGTTACAAATTGTATAAATACTATTCCTGCAGTTTAATTTTTATTGCCACGTACTGTTCTAGACCGACCCTAGGGATACAAGGTGAAAAAGGGTAGTTTCTGTCTTCAGAGGCCTTTAAACAACTAAGGAAAAAAAATTGAGTTGTGTAGAAGAAAGGAACATTAATATTTATCGGGTACTTATGTTGTCTGCATGCATTGGAGATGAGTGCATATATTTTTTTTTATTTAATTATCATAATAGCCCTACATAGTGGATACATTTATCTAGAACCTCATTCTGACCCCAGGCTTTTTTCCACCCTTGTACCTTGAAATATGGATTATACTTTCTGCATAATAAACTAGATACAATTTATATATGGGAAGTCAATCCAAACTTTCCAAATTAGATTGTCTTGGCTGGATATCTCCAGTTTAAACAAAAAAATCATTTAGTATCAAATATAATTCAAAAAGCTATAGTAAATGTAAAAATAATTGGACTGAAAATTTGGTCCAGACAAAATGGTATAGACTTGTGTCTCCCTACTCCTCCCTACTAAGTATAACCATATGATTAAGAAAAATAAGTCCTCAAAATAATGCAAAGGTAACCAGTGGAGAACCCTAAAAGCTAGTAAGAGTAAATTGGTCCAGAACTCTAGACTGGAGAAATAACCCAGTAGCAAAGTATCTTACATTCCCTCAACAGTAGAAGGTAGTTAGACCTGACCTTTCCCAGTCTAGCAACAGAAGGCAGCCCAAATGTGCTCATTCCTTCCCCTTATAAATTGAAGTTTCTTTGGGTAAGCCAGGCACCACCTGCAAGAGAGATAAATGAATGCCCACTAACATTAAGTGGCCAGGGGCACAATTAGCCTTTCTGCCTAAACCTGAGCCCCCCCCCCCCCCCACTGGGAGGTAGTGGCCAAGCAACAACAGATAGAACTTAGCCACAACAAGCAGCTCAGCCTGGAAAGCATATTTGCTCTAAACTGACCCCTCTCCCACCCAAACACTGGGATGCACAGATAGCATAGGAAGGATTCTACCACAAAAAAAGCACCCAGCCCAGGGAGTCTCAAGCCATGGAACAAGGGGGTTTCTCTAGTGGAGAATAGATCAAAATTACAACACAAAACCTTTGAAAAAGTGTCTTTGGCACTACAACCCCCAAATATAGTTCAGGACCTGTGTTGTGTGCTAAAGCAAAACAAGGGTCACTGCCCACTAAAATAAAGGATTTAAAGAGGACCCAGAGTCTCCTAACATAATAGACAAAATGTCTACATTAAAATTGAAAATCACCTGTCATACCAAGAACCAAGAAAATCACTGGAAAAGACAACTGACACTGTTGTGTGGCTTCAGTAGTAGAGTGGAGATGACAGAAGATAGAACCAGTAAACTTGAGGATAAATAGAATTTACACTGAACACAGAACACAGACTGAAAAAAAATGAACAGAACCTCGGGGACTTTTGTACAATAACAAAAGTTCCAATTTCATATTATCAGAGTTCTAGGAAGAAAGTCCTAAGGCTAAAACAGTATTTAGAGAAATGATGGCTGAAAACTTCCCAAATTTCATTAAAGATCTAAAGGTACATATTCAAGAAATCAGGTGAAACTACAATTACATAAATGCAAAGAATGACACAACATAATTAAATGTTTGGAAACTAGAAACAGAAATGTTGAAAGCACACAGAAATTACCCTTTGCCAATAAGTAAATTAATTTAATAAGATTTATCATCTGAAACCATAGGGACCAGAAGATGGTAGCACACTTAGCAAATGCTAAGAGAACTATCAACCCAGAATCTTATCTTATTATAGTGAAACTATAATAAGTTTCACTAGAGAAATGAAGGGAAAAATAAGGACATATTTAGATGAAGAAAAATTTTTAAGAATTTATCACTAACAGATATACTTTTGAAGACTTTGTAAAGAAATATCTTTAAACAGAAAGTAAATGCTAAAAGAAGAAATCTGGAGCATCAGGAAGAAAGAAAGGACAGCAAAGTAGACAAAGTATATAATAAGAGACCATATTCTCATGAGATTTATATCATATATGATGCTTATAAAAAATTTACAACACTATTTGATACTCAAAAAATTTATATTTTAAAGTGTCCTAAATGAAAATTAGATTTTTTGTAGTTTACTTGAAGTGATACCAGTAGAATGCTATATGCTATGTATATATATTCTAATACTCAGAGCAGCTACATACACTATATATTTAGACAGTATATCTCTTCAAAACACCATAAGTAAATTAAGATGGAATCCTTAAAAATGTTTAACTTACTGGAAGGCAAAATGAAAGAGGATTAAAAACAAAAGAAAACAAAAAATAAAATGTCATAGTTTAGCTTTAACATATCAAGAATTACTCTCAAGCCTGACTAGGCAGTGGTGTAGTGGATAGAGCATCGGACTGGGATGTGGAGGACCCAGGTTTGAAACCCCGAGTCGGCAGCTTGAGAGCCGACTGACCAGCTACAGTGTGGGGTCGCTGGCTTGAGTGTGGGATCATATACAGAACCTCATGGTCACTAGCTTGAGCCCAAAGATTGCTGGCTTAAAGCCCAGGGTCACTGGCTTGAGCACAAGGTCTCTGGCTTGAGCAAGGGGTCACTTGCTCTGCCCAGTCAAGGCACATATGAGAGAGCAATAATGAACAACTAAGAAGTCACAACGAAGAATTGATGCTTTTCATCTCTCTCCCTTTCTATATGTCTGACCCTATTGTCCCTCTCTCTGTCTCCGTCAAAAAAGAAAGGAATTACCCTCAATATAAATGATATATACACACCAATCAAAAAACAAAGATTGCCTGACCAGGCGGTGGCGCAGTAGATAAAGCGTCGGACTGGGATGCGGGAGACCCAGGTTCAAGACCCTGAGGTAGCCAGCTTGAGCGCGGGCCCATCTGGCTTGAGCAAAAGCTCGCCAGTTTGGACCCAAGGTCGCTGGCTCCAGCAAGGGTTTGCTCGGTCTGCTGAAGGCCCGTGGTCAAGGCACATGTGAGAAAGCAACCAATGAACAACTAAGGTGTTGCAACAGCAACGAAAAAATTAATAATTGATGCTTCTCACCTCTCTCCATTCCTGTCTGTCCCTATCTATACCTCTCTCTTACTCTCTCTCTGTCCCTGTAAAAAAAAAAAAAAACGAAGATTGACAGAGTGAATTAAGAAAAAGAGCCTGACCAGGCAGTGGCGCAGTGAATAGAGCATAGGACTGGGATGTGGAGGACTCAGGTTCTAGACCCCGAGGTTGCCAGCTTGAGTACAGGCTCATCTGGTTTGAGCAAAGCTCTCGAGCAAGGAGTTACTCAATCTGCTGAAGGCCAATGGTCAAGGCACATATGAGAAAGCAATCAATGAACAACTAATGTGTCCCAATGAAAAACGAATGATTGATGCTTCTCATCTCTCTGTTCCTGTCTGTCCCTATCTAACTTCAATGACATAGATACATTAATAATAAAGGGATGGAAAAAATACACTGTGAAAATATTAAACAAAAAAATAAAGGAGTGGCCATAAAATCGAATAAGGTGAACTTCAAAGCAAAGAAAATTACCAGAGACAGAAAGGGACATTGTATAATAACAAAAGTTTCAGTCCACCAATAAGAAACTCTAAATGTGTATACACAAACAACAAGTCTTCAAAATATGTTAAGTAAAAAATGACATAACTGAAAGGAGAAATAAGTAAAATCATAATTACAGTTGAATACTTTAGCACTCCTTTCTCACGAATTGATAGAACTAGAAAAAAGAAGCAATAAGATAGAACTTATCAATTTCATGAACCAAAAAAATAGAGTTAATAGTTAATAGTATTTATGGAAAATTCCATCCAATGATAGAAAAATATATATTTTCTTTAATTACCCATGGAGTAATACCCATGGAGTTATACTATATCTTGGGCTATAAAATAAACACTAACATTTTTTAAAAAATGAAATCATACAGAATGTTTCCTGACCACAGTGCAATCTAACTAAAAATCGATAACAGAAAAATCTTCAAGCCCTTGAAAACCAAAACATACACTTTTAAATAATACATTGATCAAAGAGGAAGCTTCAAAGGAAATATTTTAAATCATAGAACAAAATGAAAATACAGTATATCAAAATATTTGGAATACTGCTAAAGCAAATTTGAGAGGAAAAATGTATAACACTAAATGCTTCCATTTTAAAGATCTCAAATCAGTACACTAACTTTCTACCCCAACAAACTCTAAAGAGAAGAAGAAACTACATCTAAAGCAAGCAGAAGAAAGAAGAAGACTAGCGCAGAAGTCTACAGGGTGATAAGCAGGTTTACAGTTATAAGTCCATGAAATAGTTCACTCCTATATTATTTTCCATACAAACAACTATAACCTACTTTTGCCCCACACTATATAAACTTGAACATAGAAAAACAATAGAGAAAACTCAATAAAACTTTATTTAAAAAATCCGTGAAACTAATAAACCTTTATCAAGATTAATGGGGAAAAAAAAACAAATCAGCAATAGAAAAGAATATCTTATAAATCCTGCAGCCATTAAAAGGATAATAAAGGTCAAAATGGCAGAGTACATAAAAGCAGTACTCAAATCCTCCCACAACCACATTAACATTATAACTAAACTACAAAAAAAAAAAAAATCACTCAGAACCACCTGAAATCTAGTTGAATGAAAGTCATACAACTAGGGATTTAAAGAAAAAGCCACATGGAGACTGGTAAGAGGAGCAGAGAGACAGAACAGGATGGTCCCAACCCCACTAGGGGCAGTTAAAAATTAGGAGGTGTATCTCAGCTACAGAGGTCTTCCCTGAGGAGTGAGAGATTCCAACACCACTCCAGGCTCCACAGCCCAGTGTTCCAGTGCCAGGAAGAGAGGTCCCCATAATTTCAGGCTGTGATAATCAACAGAGATTGTGACTGAGTGAGATAGAGGATTGCTAAAGTCCTAGGTGTTCTTCTTAGAGGGCCCTCAAAGGGACTTACTTGAACTCACTCACTTTGAGTTCTACAAGCTTGAAAGGCACTAAGATCATACAAAGAAGAACTGAGTTCTCTGGCATCAGCAACAAGACTAGAGGGGCAGTTTGTCCCAGACAGAAGTGATGACGGA
Source organism: Rhynchonycteris naso (assembly GCA_037038555.1). Classification (NCBI taxonomy): domain Eukaryota; kingdom Metazoa; phylum Chordata; class Mammalia; order Chiroptera; family Emballonuridae; genus Rhynchonycteris; species Rhynchonycteris naso. The sequence goes on from CM072995.1 coordinate 282,662,621, forward strand.
GCCCATTGTTCCTTTGCTGAAACCTCCCTTAACAAAACCAGCAGGCAGGTGCCATATCTGAGTCTCCATTAGCCTGGTTAACAGCATTTTTACCCCTCCCTGCTGATTCCCTGAGACCCTGCCTCATCCAAATAGTAGGACTACCTAGGTCATTTACTGTGGCTTTTCCATACAAATGGTCTGCCTTGACTTAAAGTTTGGTCTCTCCTAAAATCACTCAAAGAGGTAGCTAACTTCAGCTTGCCTTATACAGTTTGTAAAGTGAACCCAGACACTAGTGGCAGAAAGAGTCATTTCACAGCTTGGCCTCTCCTCATTACCTCCAAGCCCAACACAAGTAGCAGCCGTCTGCAGATCACTCTGTAGCTCATGCTGGATGGCCCCAGACAGAACACAGGCAGTGACTGAAGTTGGCCTGCACCTCCCAAAAGGCCCTAAAGATAGTGCACTTGTTGGACAGCTTCAGATCATGCCAGTGTACTACCTAACAACCTCCAAGAGGGACACACCCATGAGGCAGACTCAGTGAGTACCAAGAGCCCTGATGAAGCAAGTCCTGCTCTGTGGGGTCAACCCCTGCACAGCTGACCCTCAGCTATAGTTGCAGTTAATCCATGCAGCTGATTAAACGAGGGGTCAAAACCTCTAATTGTTGTGCCCACAGCAACCAAGACTCAATTACAACAGGAAGGTGCACCCAGTCCATACAAGAGGTACAGCTGGAGCTTGGGTAACCAGACAGGCTATGCCACTGAGCCCTACAGGACACCTATTATATAAAGCCACTCTACGAACAGTGGGAGACATAGCTGTTCTACCTAATACATAGAAACAGACAGTGAAAATGAGGAGACAAAGAAATATGTTTCAAATAAATAAAAACAAAATTCCAGATAAAAAACAAAACAAAATGGAGATAAGCAATCTACCAGATGCAGAGTTCACAGTATTGGTTGTAAGGATGCTCAATGAAATTAGGGGAAAAACAGATAAACTTAGTGAGAACTTCAACACAGAGACAGGAAACATAAAAGTGGAGATAAAAAACATAATAAAGAACCAGTCATAAATGAAGACTACAATAACTGAAATAAAGAATACATTATAGAGAGTCAACAATAGAGTAGATGAAACAGAGGATCAAATCAACGATTTGGAAAAGAAAGAAAAATATCCAAACGGAACAGTAAAAAGTAAAAAAATAAATAAATTAATTAAGAATATAGAGCCTCAGGGTCAACTATAAGCATACCAACATTAACATCATGGGATTGTCAAGAGAAGAGAGAGAGCAAGATATTAAACACCTATTCAGAAAAATAATAATGGAAACTTCCATAACCTGATGAAGAAAATAAAACTACAAGTTTGGGAAACACAGAGAATCCCAAGCAAAATGAACTGAAAGAGGACCACACCAAGACAAGCCACAATGTAAATGCCAAACATTCAAGACTAACAGAGAATCTTAAAATCAGCAAGAGAAAAGCAATTAGTCAACTGCGAGTGATCTACCATAAGACTATCATCTGATTTCTCAACAGAAACTTTGCAGACCAGAAGGAATTGGCATGAAATATTCAAAGTGATGAAAAGCACAAACTTACAACCAAGATTACTTGACCCAACAAAGCTACTATTTAGAATCAAAGGACATACAAACAGCATTACAGACAAGAAAAAACTAAATGGGTTCGTCAACACCAAATTAGTATTACATGAAATGTTAAAGGGTGTTCTTAAGAAGAAGAAGGGAAAAATAAATAAATATGAATAACAAAATGGAAATAAATACATATCTGTCAACAATTATCTTAACTGCAAATGGTTAAATGCTCCAATCAAAAGACATATGGTGGCTGAATGGATAACAAAACAAGACCTCTACATATGCTGTCTACAAGAGACTCACTTCAGACCACAGACTGAAAGTAAAAAAATGAAAAAAATTTTTTTATGGAAACAGAAACAAAATTAAAAAGCTGGGGTAGCAATACTTCTACAATAGTTTTATACCAAACATTATGACAAAAGACAAAGAAGGACCAGCAATTCCACTTTTTTAGTATTTACCTGAAGGACTAAATTAAAAGGCCATATACATACATATGTTTATTGCCCCATTGTTTACAACAGCTAAGATATGGAAGCAATCTGTGTCCATCAGTACATGAATGAATAAAGAAGAAATGGTACATATACATATAATACAATGGATTATAACTCAGCCATAAAAAAGAATGAAATCTTGCTATCTGCAACAATGTGAATGAACCTAGAGGGTATTGTCTAAATGAAATAAGTCAGACAGAGAAAGAGGAATGCCATATGATTTCACTTATATGTGAATCTAAAAAACAAAATAAATTAGCAAGCAGAACAAAAAGAAACTCATAAATACAGAAAACATTTTGACTTTTGCCAGATGAGAGAAGAATTGGGGGGATAAATAGAAGGATGAAGGGATTGAGAAGTACAAATTGGTAGTTACGGAATAGTCAGGGGTATAAAAAATACAACATAGGGAACATAGTCAATAATATTGCAATAACTATTTAAGGGGGTGATCACTTAGTTATATCACTGGTATATCACTTAGTTAATCACTGGTTTGTACACCTGAATCTAATGTAGTTAAAAAATAAAAAAAATTATTTTAAAAAATAAAAGAAATAAAAAAAGAAGATAATAAGAGAATAGAAATAATTTTACATTCATAATTTGAAAACTGAAAAAAGATGAAACAATTTTCAAAACCTACTAATTACTAAACCTCAGCCAAGATTAAATAGATAGTCAGAACAGTCCTGTCATCATTAACAAATTGAATTCACAATTTAAAATCTCCTGAAGAATAATGTCTAAGCCTAAATGGTTTCACTGGAGAATTCTAACAAACATTTAAAGAAACATTAACATAATTTTAAACATTCTTTCATAAAATAGAAAAGATAGAAACACTTCCAACTCATTTTATGAGGACAATATTACTCTTATAAGTAAAGCAAACAAAGATGAACAAAAACAGAAAAGTACAGAACAATGCCTCTCATCAACTTAGCTGCCAAAATTCTCAAAAAAACATAAAAAGGTAGCACACAGAATCCAACAATGCCAGCGATGTATAAAAATAATTATACATTATGACCAAGTGGAATTATTTTCCAGGTATGCAAGTAGGTTCAACATTTTCAGATGACATGATTGCTTACATGTAAATCCAAAGAGTCTACAAAAAAAATATCTCCAAGAACTAAATACTTAACAGGGTTACATGATACAAGACCCACACATGGAAACCGTTTGTACTTGTATATGCTATAAACTTGCAAAAGATAAAATTAAAAACAATACCATTTATAATAACTTCAAAGAAAATTAAATGCTTATATACCTAACAATATATATATATAGCATATGTATTCTGAAAATTGCAAAATATTGATAAACTTTTGATGAAAGAAATCAAATAAGTTCTAAATAAATGTAGATATACAATTGTTGGGCAAATGAGTTTGAAAAATCTGTATTTTTTTAGTTTGCTCACTTTTATTGTTAGAAAATGGCTCTGGGAAGCACCAGGTATATGTCTGTGAAATTGCAAATTATCTTCCTGCTTGGGAAGGGCCATTGTCTTGCTAATGTTTGCTGAAGGAGAGGTTTTTGCACCAGAAAGTTTTGAAAAAGAGAGAAGAAGGAGAAGAAGGGGAGAAGCCACGTTTTGCAGGGAGAGCAGAGGGAATGCAGAGTGCTGAAGAGGAAGCCAGTTTGTGTAGAGAGGAGAAGGTGTGCAGATGGGGAACCAAAGGTGAGGGGCTTTTGAGAGCTCCACTGAGACTGGTGAGGCCTTTGATTCTAGGAGGAACTGGAGAAGATTCTCCTGGTTGTGGAACCAGAGGGAAATATTTTCCTGTGTGTTGCTTGTCAGCCGGTACGAGACTTTAAAAAAGGAATAACCCACCATTTTATGGCTCCACTGTCTCTTTACTGTCTGTCCGAATCTAATGTGAATCTTCATCTGCATGGCCGTGATGGCTGTGACTACTAGCCTGTAAAGCCAGTAGCCGAGGCCACTATCACAGCAGCCCGACTTACGCAGGTTCACATTAGATTCGAACAGATCGTAATGAAACACCGGAGCCAAAAACTGGTGAGCCATCAGCTTTAGTTCTAGCTTGCACCCGGCGGGCAAGCAAAAACACACACTGGGCTCCAAAACCCACACATTCAGTGCTCACAAAGCTACTGACTTATCCGAGTTTCCTAGAATCAAAGGTTTCTAGCTCACCAGACTTATTCACCTCTGTTTCCCATCTCCTCCTGCACAAACTCTTAACAAACTGGCTTCTTCCTCAGCACTCTGCCATCTTGCCTACTTCTCCTCCACATGGCCTTAATCTGCTCTCCTCTCTTCTACCTCAGGAACCAAGCACCAAGAGAGAGAGATCAAGCTACTGCTCTCTCCCATTTTATACCATAGAATCAAAACCTTTAATCCAATTATACAAACAAGGAAGCCTCTGTATAATGGGATTCCTCAGGAGAGTGCACCACCCTACATTATCCAATCAGTCAAGGGTGTGGGGAAAAGCTTACTCTTAAACTAAGCCTTAGGCTATAACGACCGGCCTGCCCACAGCCTGTTCCAGAGCACACATTAATATCAACGAACTTCCATGTGGGTAGCGCCATCTTTAACAAAGTGAGCATAATATATTTTATCTGCCCAACATAGCCCTACAGCAGTGTTCCTTGATTGGAAGACTCAACATAGTAAAGATGCCAAATTTTCCCAAATTGCTATGTAGGTTTAATTCAATTCCAACCAAAATCTCAGAAAGGATTTTTGTAGCCACAGACAAGCTTCTTCTAAAAACATATGGAAAGTAGAGACCATATAAAAATTCAAACAATCTTGTTAAAGAAGAATGAAGTGGGAAGAATAACTCTACCCAGTATTAAAACTTACTATATAATTATACCAATCAAGACAGTGTGGTATTGGTGGAGAGGAAGACAAAAAGATTAATGGAACAGAACAGAAAACCCAGAAATAGAACCAAACAAATATGATCAACTGATTCTTTACAAAGGTGCAAATGGAATTCAATGGAAGGGCAGCTTTTTCTACAAACAGAGCTGGAGCATCTAGATATCCAAAGGCAAAAATAGAACCTCAACCTAAACCTCATACCTTATATAAAATGAATTCAAAATAAACCATAGATTTAAATATAAATACTAAACTACAGGGTTAAATGGTAAAATATAAATTTTAAACTATAAAATCTTTAGGAAAAGAGTCGATGAAGATCTTTTAGATCTAGGGCTAGGCATAAAGTTCTTAGATTTGACACTAAAAGCATGCTTTTTAAAAGGAAAAATGTAATAAATTGGACCTAATCAGAATTAAAATTATTTCTCTGTGATAGAATATGTGATAAGAATGGTAAGGTACAGACTGGGAGAAAATATTTGCAAGCCACACAGCCACATATTTGACAAAGGACTAGTTTATCTATCTATCTATCTATCTATCTATCTATCTATCTATCTATCTATCTATCATCTATCTATCTATCATCTATCTGTGTCAATAGTAAAAAAAAATAAATTTTTATCATCTGGTCTGGCATGTAAGGTACGTGGAAGTTATTACTGTCATCCTTACATCAAGAAAAAAGCTGAAGAAATAAAATACACACAGATCCATCAAAGAATGACAGTCAGAGAAAACTGTCAGCCCAAACATTACAGCGACAGACGGGTAGGTACAGAGAATCACAGTTTACCAGAGCAAAAGCCAGAAGCAGAGACCTCTGCTGGAACCAGTCCTGGAGAAAAAAACTGTAATTGATAGATGGCTGGAGATTCACTGTGGACAAGTTTGAGAGTTAAAAGTTCCAATGGGCCACTGTTTCAGGGGCCACCACAGTTTTGTGAGTTTTACCTCCAGAAGCCCAATGAAGTTCTCACAGTGAAGATCAAAGAAAGAGCTGCTATTTTCCCAGCAAAGAAAGGAGAGCAGTAGCATTTTAAAAATATGCCCAGAGCATTCTCTTTTTAAGAGGCCTGCCCTCAACGAAAACTATTTTACCGGAGCCTAACCAACATGCGAAACTCCAGCCCACTTCTTGTTACACCTGAGAAAGAAGGGAAAAAAAGAGAAAAACTTAGCTCTTGGAAACACTTTTCATTTGTTTGTTTCTCAAAATGCTGGGAGTCAGGAGCATAAAAAAACACTCCCTTAATATCCTTGTTTGTAAAATGAAGGTCACTGTTTTACTTAAAAGACAGGAAACAACTACAAATTCATTTTAAAAATGCGTATTGAAATGCGCCAGGCACTGGCCCCGGCTGGTTATAACAGTGAACAAGCAGTCACCAGGAAAACCTTCCTGCCCTCGCGCTGGTTCCATTATAGTGGAGATGGCAGGCCATAAATAAGACAGATATTTGGCGTACAGATAGACCTCATTTTATTGCATTTCACAATTGTTGTAATTTACAAATTGAAAGAAAGATACTCCACTGGTGAAAAGATCCCTACTTGCTTTGTTGCAATGGCCTGGAACTGAACTGTAATGTCTCCAAGGAATGCTTGTATTGGATGATGGTAAATGCAAAGAAGAAAAATAAAGCAGGAAAGGAAAATGGAAGTGGCAGTGTTGTAAAGTAATCCTGCGAGTTCCACAGAGACACCAAGGTAGGTTATAGAAGAAATTTTAGAAGGAGCTTTATTATTAAGCCAGCGACATGCATGGGGCATAATCCCAAATCATGCAGTCCAGGCTATAGTTCTGAGGCTGCTTTTATAGACATAATCACATACTGGTTGGGGTGAAAAGAAATGGAAGCATGGTACAAAAGTCATTTACTAACAAACTTATTGAGTTTTTACTGTCTTGTTACATTTACCTATAGGATCTATCAAAAGGAAAAAGTATTCCTACACACTCAGACCATAAGATAACACAGTAGTGATGAATATTTTACATACCTGGCAAAGACATTTCTAAACCTTCTAAGATTTATAACCTATGCCTGTCATCACAATAGTGGAAAATGTTTAGTGTAGGATAAGGAGAGAAGCTAAATGAAGTGACTTTTGCTAAGAATGGGGGTTAGCTTATTAGAAAGTCTAAAGCTAGGCCCCGTTTGCTTAGTTTATAAGTTTTGCACATACAAAGAAATTCAAAATGATGATTATTAGAAAGCATATAAAAATGTTACAGAGTACAGATTTTCATGCAAGGAAGGGGCGGGGGGGGGGGGGAGCTCGTGATCCCTTTGTCTAGAGGTATAAGTCATTCTTATGACTTCCAGAATGGGAGGAAGAGTCAGGATTAGTGTAGAAATTTTATTAAGGTACATAAACATTGTTTCCTAAAGACTTTTAAGAAAAGAGAAGAGGAAAGGGTTTTCAGATAGGATCTATCTTCTTTGTTCTGTCAAGCAAGTGGTGTCAGTCCTTCCAGAGAACTATAGGAACTAGTTAACTATGACTAGCTTACTTTTACCCCTGTAAGCTCTTTTTTTTGTTTTTTTCTTCCTCAGAAAGGAGGGTAAGGGGCCCTGACTTTTCCTTTTAAAATACTAATTTAAAATTTTTTTTCAATTCCTTGGCACCTTATCACAGCAGGAGCAGAAAGGTAGGGGTACATTTTTAAATCAAGTGTCCAGGGAAGTCTCTCTGAGAAGGCACATTTGAGTAAAGAGTTGAAGAAGTGAGATGAGGCCCTGGCCAGGTATCTCAGTGGGTTAGAGCATTGTCCCAGTACAACAAGGTTGCAGGTTCAATCTCCAGACAGGGCACATACAAAATCAATCAATGAAGGCATAAATAAGTGGAATAGTAAATTGATATTTCTCTTTCTCTCTCTAAAATCATTTTTTTTTTTAAGTGAGGGGAGACAGGCAGTGAGCTCAAAGGACATGTAGGGCAAGAGTATTCCTGACAATCTGATGAATGGGAAAACTTGTTGAAAAGTTTAAAACATTTTTATGTGTATGTGGGTTAGGGAGAATTAATTTTGTGTCTTAGATAATTTGGGATTTTTTTTCCCTTCTGCTGTGCCTAGGTTTTGTCAAAAGATTAGTAATGTTATCTAGAATCAGAGCCATTGATGTAACCAAAGAAATCAATAAGCCAACATCAATGACCCTCAGAGAGGCCACATCTGGGACAGGTTCCACAGTTAGGAAGGGGCAGGGTATTTCCCAGCTCTGTCTCCACGGGCCACATTCACCCTGGCATTTGACTACCTGAGAAACTGGTCCCTCAAGGCTCACCTACAACCCACAACTGGGTTAAGCCAAGTCAAGGTTGTGACCCAGACACTAGCTTCCCTAAAACATTTTTCAAATGCCCAACACTCTCTTTGCTGAGGATCTGTTTCTGCTCAGCTCTGGTTTCTAGTCCCCTTAGTTATAAGCACAGGGCTGTATTCCTTCATCTTACTTTCCTCTGCAATGCTTTCCACTCAGGGTCACCCACTGATGCCATTCACATGCTCAGAGCTATAGCAGTGGACACGGTAACACATGGTTCTTTAAGAGTGGGGTAGGCAACAACAGTTCCCAGCATTCTCAGTTGGGTCAGTGATGTTTGACTAGGTCTGGGTCTAAGTTCTCTTATGTGTATAGCTCTACCTTCCCTCCACAAAGTGTCAAATACAGGCTACAGCTGCTCACAATGCCGGAGTAGCTTGTTTCAGTCAAAATAGCTCTTGGTGCCATGTGGCACCAATGTAAACAACTGGGTGGTTAGGTGTCATGTAGACAAAACAACTGTTTGAAGGACTGGGTTTTCACTTTCCACCCAGTTCAAGTTGGCATGAATCTAGGGTGGTGCTGCCAAGTCTGAGGCAGGTTGGGGCCCTGCACACACTAATGCTTGTGGTGCTGGCAGCAGCCCACCTTCCCACTGTCCTTCAGTCTGAGGTGCTTGGATTGGGGGGCTGGGCAACAGAAAGGACCTAAATTTGAACTAGGATGAGGGCTAAATGTGTCAGGTCTCTAACCTGAAAAAGTCTCAGATGTTTTCCAAGTTCACCCTTTTGTCCAGATTGGGATTTGCTGGAACTTGATGTTCACTCCAGCCTGTGCCTTTGTGTGACTGACCAGGCTACAACAAAGGCTTTCTTGGAATCTGAGGTTAAGAAAGATGAAGGGCCAATGCCGCCTGTCTGTCTGCAATGGGCATATTGCATAATAATAGCTCTCTCTGATCTTTCTTTTGCATGTTCTTGGTTTCTCCCCATCTTCCTTTCAGCTTTGTAATGTGACACCCAGCTGCTGGTTTCTTATCTTACTGCCTCCCCCCACCTCCCAACCCTCCTCTCTCAGATCCACACAGAGAATAGCGACCACTCCCGCTTTGAAACCTTAAGGATCATGTTATTTGTCTTAACACCCTCTATTTGCTGGACTCATTGTATAATAATGGTACAGCCAAACAAGGACCATCAACCGGCCCCTCACCCTTCTGCCTTCATCCTGCCTTCATTTCTTCACTCTCCCGATTAGAAGGCGTCTTCCTCAGCTATTCACCATGGCCTTACAGGACCTGGAGGCCCCATCTTAGATTGTGACAGGACCTAGATATGAATATTTGGTCTGGAGTTTTTTGGCTCTTCCATAAACTCAGGAGATATGAAAAATGAGACTGTTGACTTTCTTAGACAGTTTTTATACTTTGTAAGCTTTTTCTGGAGGAGGAGAACAAAGAGCCCTGTTCTGAGCATGGCAGAGAACACATTTTCCATCTGTGGGGAAGCTTCAGGCATTACTACAGGCTGGTGGGCCCCCCAGGTTTAGCCAGTGGGTGACTGCATGATGAACTATGGCATGTGTGGCCCACTTTGACATTCCTGGCAAAAGAGCCTAAAGCTACAGCTCAGAAGAAGCAAAATGAGATTGTTTCAAAATATCTCAAACCTCCCAAGTATCCTGGTTCCTTTACTCCTCCCAAGGATGACCATGCTTTGAAGCAAGGGGGTAAATGAATGGTACATAACTCTTCTCAAAAACATTGACTGCAATGAGCAGGAACTCCCTGTCAGGAGTCCCCAACTGCTGAGGCCTCTCAGGGGTAGAAATGGATAAACCCACATAATTTTCAACATTTAAAAAAGCCAATTATAAAACCACTAAGACTAATGGTAATATCAGCACCACTCTTTACTTTTAATAATAAGTCATGAATTTAGTATGTTAACTTGTGGAAAAATAAGGGCTATCTCCTGAGAAAATAAACTGTTTACAATTGTATAAGTGTGGGTTTGGGAGGTTACTATTTTTTTAATCATATGAGATATGCAGGGGGGAAATAATGAAAGAAGCCATTAGCGATAAAAAGACAAGACACTTTTACAGCTTAGTCAGGGGATTTGTTCTGTGGAAATTCCCATCTCAGATTCTCATGGAGCCCTCCTGCACAGAACTCACCACCCCATGCACAGTCCCATGGGACTAATACACCACAGGGACTTCTCCTGCAAATGCAAGCAAGTGATGAATTAGATTCAAATTTTGCAATTTTTTCTTTCTGCCTGTTCCCCTTAAAAAGATGCTCTTGAGCAGCAAGGTGTTCGGAAGTGAAGGGAGTTGGAGGGATAAGATAACACAAGCAGTATAATGAACTTCTATCAGACTGATGATAATAGTGGTAGTCATCGATATAACACCCATAATCACTTGTTTTGTTTTTAATTTTTTTATTGATTTTTAGAGATAGAGGAAAGAGAGAGAGATAAACATCTATTTGTTCAACTTATTTATGTATTCATTATTTATGCTATTTATGGGCCCTGACCAGAGATAGACTCCACAACCTTGGCATGCTGGGATGATTCTCTAACCAATTGACCTACTCAGGGCCCTCATTATCAGTTGTTGAGTACCTTATGGCTTTCAGAGTTTATTCATATACTATTATTCAAAACTCTTTATGATGTCATGAGCAAGCATATTTACTCCCATTTTGCAGATGAATAAACTGGTTCCTCAATTAGTAAATGGCTGAGCCAAGGCTTGACTCTAAATCTCTTGATTATGCCTCAATAACCTTGTGCCTCTTCAAAGCACTATGTGGCAGAGTTGCACACTTAAAGGGTGGAAGTTCTTCTGCTTCTTCCCTACTACCAATTATCTCAGATTCTTTTGGTCTTTAGGCCAATATCTCATGGCTAAAAACAACCACTCAGATGAAAATTAAACCATCCCATGCTAACAATAAAAGAAAAAAATTGATGTCATCATAATTAAACATTTCTCCTCCTCAAAACACACTTTTAAAAAAATGAATAGATACACATCAAAATTACAACTAAACTACATCCATTATTCAGAGCCACTTAAAATCTGATAAAATAGATTTTAAAACAAAGGCTATAATAAGAGACAAAGAAAGACTCTGCATAATGATAAAGGAAGCAACCCAACAAAAGGAAATAACCCTTGTATAAACATTTATGCACCCAACATAAGAGCACCTAAATATATAAAGAAAATCTTGGTGGGCATTAAGGAAGGGATCAAGAGCAATACAGTCATAGTAGGGAATTTTAATAACTAGTTGAAAACAATATATAGATGTTATGGACAGAAAATCAACAAGGAAATGGTGGCCTTAGATGACACTCTAGATCAGATGGATTTAATAGATATCTTAAGAGTATTTCACCCCAAAACAGCAGAATATACATTCTTTTCAAGTGTATACAGAAGATTTTCTAGGGTATACCAAATGTTAGGACACCAAAAAAGTCTCAATAAATTGAAGAAAATTAAAATTATACCCAGGGTCTTTTCTAACCATAATGGTATGAAAGTAGAAATCAATCACAACAAAACTGAAAAATACACAAAGACATAAAGGCTAAGCAACATATTACTAGACAATAAATTGGTTAACAGTGAGATCAAGGAAAAATTCAAGAGATAACTTGAAAGAAAAGAAAAGGAGAACACCATAACCCCAAAACTATAGAACACAGTGAAAGCAGTCCTAAGAGGGAAATTCATGCCTTAAGAAATAAGAAAAATCTCAAATAAACAATCTAACTTTATTGAAAATGGGAAACAAAATGTTCTTCCTCATTTATTCTTTCATCCATTCAATAAATATTAATTGAGTCCTACTATGTGTCAAGCACTATTGTATGTGCCAAGGATATAGAATGAATAACAGACAACTCCTTGTCTGCATGGAGTTTATGTCTTACCAAGGAAAGGCAGCCAAAAGGCAAATAGGTATTATAGTGTGTCATTTGGTGACTGTACAGGGAATAGGGTTGCTCTGGCTCTTTATCGCTCTCTTCATGCACTCAAACAGGCCCTCTTCTCTTGCTTTCAACTGCAAAGGCCTCCTACATCATTGAGAAAATTGTGACCTCAGCCTCCTCCCCTGCACATTCTAACCTCCATCATCTCTCCCAATTCTTATCCAGTTACTTGCTGATTTTTCCCTCAAGACTGACCTTTTCCTTTTTATGCTCTCTCTCCACCTCAGGGGCCTTTTCCCAACAGTTCCACCAGCCCATATTCTCCTCACCTTTTCCCTCCTCATTCATTAGCTTGTACTCAACTCACAAACTTTTTTTATTTCTCAGAGTCCTAAAACAACATTCTGTGGCTACCCCCAAGAAGGCAAGTAGATGTTAGTCAAGAGTTACTTTGGATCACTTGATAGCAACTTCCTGAGCACAGTGGCAAGGGGGAGTTCTCAGAATCATGTGGGAACTCACAGAAAAGAAATAGCTAATGAGTTATTATGTGTACCCACAGTCGCAGACAGCACCACGAGTTGTGGGGCTCTTGGTGAGTACCTGTGGATTCTATCCCACTTTGACTCTCTCTCTCTCTCTTTCTCAGTCTTTGTTGTCAGACTTCTTAAAAGCTCACACTATATTCCTTGCCTCCATTGCTTTATCTCTCTTTTATAACCTCGCCTGCCCCATCAGCTCCTGTCTGCTAGCCTGCTCCTGCAAAGATCACACAGTGATCACCTAATAGCTAGCACAATAGCTTTCTCCTTTATTGTGTTCACTGTCTTGGTTGGTGTTTCCTAAGGTTATGTCTTCAGTCCTCTGCTCAACTTGCTGTCATTTCTTGGACAATGTCACTTTATCCCATAGATGCAAATATAACTTTTACTCTGATAGCTTCCCATTTAGCCTTCTGCCCAGTTGCCAAATATTAGAAATGAAGATATGGGTATTATTATAAAAGAATGATACAATTGAGTATCTTGATTGTGAGGGTGATTACACAAGGTTACACATCTGATAAAATTGCATAGAGCTACACACACACACTCACACAGATTGGTGCATATAAACTGATGAAATCTGAATAAACTCTAGGGATTGTACCAATGTCAAGTTGTTGGTTTTGTTGTTGGAGTATAGATAAATATCTTGTACAATCATAGTTTTATTGAGGAAAGCTGGGGAAAAGGTATGTGAGACTTCCCTGTACCTTTTCTTGCATCCTGCTGGGAATCTATAATATCCCCAAAAACACTTGTTCTTACCTAATTCAAGGGTGCTGATCTCAAATCTGACATTAGTATTTCTCTGTAAGCTACAGTTTTTCTGCAATTCAAGATTTTAGGTTTTCATCTTATTGTAAAATTTTCAACATTTAGTTTAACATAATGAAGTAGAATATCTTCTTGGGCATCATCTTTGTGAAAATAGAGTAATTTATATAATGCAGTAAATACACTAATACACTAAAAGCTATGATTGCATCAAAACTTGTCTACAATTTTGAAAGATAACATATTAAAACACTTATTTTAATTATTAAATTTGTACCAAAATTATTTAAATTCTATTCAGGCAAAAATTGGTGTTTGTAGCTTTTGCATTTGTATACTTGTTGAGGACAATCTTGTTTGATGTTCCAGCAGTGGTCTGCTCATCACTAACATCTCCAAGATTTTTGGGAAACTTATAAAGGTGATTGTTCAGGAAGTGAATCTTAACATTCATGTTACATCCAATGTTGTGGAAAGCTAACAGCCTCCTTTGAACCAGAAGTTCATAGTTTTCTGCTTTTTTGTTGCCAAGGAAGTTCTTTGTAACTACCAGAAAAGACTGCCTTGATGCTTTCTCCTCTTTATTCATCTTCCTGGCAAATTCTTTGTTACGTTTGAGGGTTCAAATTTGAGGTCCATTAAATATACCTCCTTTATCTTTTCAAAAGACAAGGCAGGAAAAGCAGATAAAATATGTTGAAAGCATTCACTTTCTCTATTCAAAGCCTGAACAAACTGCTTCATTAAGCCAAACTAGATGTGAAGTGGGAGAAAAATGATCCTGTCTCAATTAACTACAGGTTCATTCACAATATTTTGCATCCCTACTTCCAGAGCTTCACGTTTTGGCCACTCCTTCTGTGTCCAGTGTTCCTCCCAAGCTCAGCTGTCCAACAAACACAGAAAGCAAGGATACTTCGTGAAACCTCTCTGTTGTCCTTGTAGAAAATTTACCATTTTAAGATCTGCACAAATGATCCAGTTATGCTCCTTATACTTCAGAAAGTCGAGGATACTTTTTATGGCATTATAATCTCCTCGCAGATGAGTTGAATAACCAATTGGCACAACTGCATAAACATTACCGTTGTGTAGGAGAACACATTTCAGACTCCGTTTAGAGCTGTCTAGAATAGCTGCCATTTTGTTGGACTGTAAGTGGTAACACCTAGCTGGCTGAGAAGACTAAGGATATCATGACAGTAAACAAAGTGTTTTTCTTCAAAATAAAGGTCCACAAAAATTTGTTCATGCTTCCTGAAATGGGATACTTTAGCTGACTGGTGAAGTACATTCTTTTCTTGAAGCCTGGAGGCTAAGAACTCAGCTGCTTTCTTTAATAGGCTCAAATCTCTTACTAAGTCATTCAATTGAGGTTGGCTGAACTACTGAGGGGTTAATGACTGCTTGACATCAAAAGCAGACCCTTCAGATTCTACAACCATTTCCTCATGCATCTTATCAAAATACACTTGATCACCATATTCCCTTTCTTCGTCCTTAGAAGAAATAAAACCATTGAAAACTGGAACTGGGAGTGTCTCAGAGTGTGGGAGAGGCTGTATTGCTGAAGGAATATTAAGAAATGCGGTCATATGCTGTTTTTTCTTGCTGATGCCCTTTGTATGGGTCAGACAGTAATAACAGTCACTGCTGTGGTCCTTAGGTTCACACCAAACCATGGGGATACCAAAATGCATTTCTTTGCATTTTCCTTTTGTCCAGTCACAAAGCATTTCCTCACAATTATGACACACTATATGAGGAGCCTTATTCTTGTCTTGATCGCTAAGGCAAACTTGAAAATAGGCAATATATGCATGTGTCACAAATGATGAAATATTGCACCTTTGACATTGAAGTATATGTAACAGCCACATATATAACAGAAGGTGTCAGGACTATTCTTACATTTACACCTACTCAAAGAAGCCATGATTCAATCTTAAAACAAAATAAGAGGGTGTTTTTATCAGATAATATTTTTTTACATTTAAAAACAACTATGATTATGTAAAAGTGATGTTTGTAAACCATTAATTGCCTTGTGGTTATGTTCAATCCAAGAGTCGTTACCCTTTAACTCCAATTTAAAAATCAGTACATGCCATTAACTATAACAAAAAGAAATTAAAACTGCATAAAAACTAGAGCATTCACCAAAAAATAGATTTTATATTTGGAATCAGCAATGCAGATATATATATAGAAAATGTTCTAAAACCTCATGCAACAGAAAATGGAAAAAAAAAACACCTTGTTTCCCAGTGTAATTATTTCAAAATTAAAACTTAAAAACTAAATATATAAATAATTATTTAAAAATAGTGAATAAAAAACATACAACAGATAAAACTTCAATGGCTCCTCATTTTTACAGAAGAAAATATTAACTCCTTTGTTTAATATCCAAAGTCCTTAACAATGAGTTGCAGATACCATAACCATTCATTACATAACCAATGGGTACTGGGAACCTATGATGGGCTGAAACACTGTAAATAGAGGGGAAGAAATAAATAAAGCCTCTTCCCTCAGAGACTTATCATCTTTGGGGGAAACACTTAAGTAGGTAAGCAATTCCAATGAAGTGGGCCAAGTGCCACAAGTGGGAAGTACAGAGGCAGTCTAACCACTCTCCTCTTCATCCCTTTTCACTTGTGCTAGCTCCTCTGACCAAAATACTTTTCCCTGCACTAACAGACTCTCCCTGTCACACCTTCCAAGAAATCTATCCATTCATTCATTCAATAAACATTTTACTGAGTGCCAACTCTGTGCCAGACCTTGTCCTAGTCATTGGAGTTGCGCTGTGGAACATACAGAAAATAAAACTGGAGTTGGGAGGGGAAAAGACAGTTTGCTGGAGAATAAAGCATAGTTTTCAAGGTAGTAAGAGTTACCTTGACCAACCTTTGTTCTTCTCCATCTGAAACAATGGGTTATCTCTGAATCCCCTCATGCTGTCATTTCAGGGTTTTCATCGGTATAAGACTTTATAATGGCATCACAGTTTATGTGTTCCCTGAAGACACAGGTCAGTGAGGAGTAATTCCAGAGAAGCATTGACTACTACTGTATTACATTCCATTGGTTTCCAGACCAAAACCTGAATATATTTGAAGAGAGTTCATAAAGATGTAACCTAAAAAGTGTAAACCTGGGAACTAGGAAGGCCACAGGGGCAAGACAGGGATGTGGGAGCAAGCCAGTTCAGTCCTAGACTGGGGATTTGTTTTTCCACTTGCATTTTCTTCCAAGAGTGCAAATGTGTTTTCTTCTCTTTATCTCCCTTTGCCATGCTTCTCAGCTCATTCCACTGGGTTGGGTTACCCGCTGGGCTGGGTTGTTTTTCTCTGAATGCTTCCAGCTGTTTCACTCCTTGCCTTCTGCTTATGTGTACTTTCTCAGTCATGGGGTTCTTTCCACCCATGATGCTATTCCCAGCACCAGTTGTGAATACAACTCTGATTTAGCTTCTTCCTCCCTGCCCCCTGCCACCTACCATTTTCTGATATTGCCCATTTCTATGTATATTTCACGAGCCTGAGAAAGAGGAAAGGAACTAGAATTCAATATTTATTTAGCACTTATTACTGTGCAAAACAATTTACATATATAATATTATTCAATCCTCATGGCAGGTCTGTAAAATTGGTATGACTTTTGTTCCCACTAACTAGATGAGGAAACCGATGTTCAGGGAATTTTACAACTCACCTGTGGTTCTAAAGCTCAAAGCCAGGATTTCACCCAGGTCAGTGTGACCCTAAAGGTCATTTGCAGCACCAAGTTCTTTAATAAATGCAATAGTTTTTTCTTTTCTTAAACTCATATGAATGGTTTTATATTAAAAGCATTCTTTTACAGCTTGCTTTTTTCCCATGCATTATATTAATATATGTGAGATTTATCTATGTCGAAAAATGGCATATACTTATTTTAATAACAATATTTCACTTTATGGACAGTCTACACTGATATGTGTTTAAGTCATTCCCATTGTTTAGTTATTATAATATGTAGTACTTAACTCTATTGGATGTGAGACTAGTTGAAAGGTATAGGTGGTGTCTCTCTATTTGAATTGCTTACAATATATTCCCAAAGTAGTGGTTTCAGTTTATACTCCCACAATCATCCTGTATTCCCACCATAATTGACATTTATCAAATTCCCAAGCAAATATGTCAAAATCTAAATGGCAGTTATATGAATGTTATGTTATATTTTATACATTTGAAATATTCTATAATTAAAATTAAATTGTTATTATGATTGCCTATTTTTGTTAGTGACTTGTATAAAGACTTAGAATTCCTACTAATGTATCTGCACATGTCACTGAGCTATCATCTAAAAGACTTTAATGTTTCTCAATACCTACGCTATGTCCCGAACTATGCATGCTTACAGAAACTAAAAAGGATTTTCAAGTACAAAGACTAAGGTGTCAAGTGCAAAAACAAAGATGATGACCCTGGCCAATTGGCTCAGCAGTAGAGCATTGGCCAGCATGTGGAAGTCCTGGATTCGATTCCCAGTCAAGGCACACAGGAGAAGCGACCATCTGCTTCTCCGCCTCTCCTCCTTTCCTCTCTCTCCTCCTTTTCCTCCCACTGCCATAGCTCAAATGATTTGAACAATTTTTTCCCAGGTGCTAACTCCATTGCCTTCACTCTTCCTGAAATGGCTTGGTTGCTAAGCAATGGAGCAATGGCCCCAGATGGGCAGAGCATCACCATGTAGGGAGCTTACTAGGTGGATCCCAGTTGAGGAGCATGCGGAAGTTTGTCTCTCTGCCTCCCTGCCTCCCAGCCTCTCACTTAATTTAAAAAAAAAAAAAAAAAAACTAAGATGGCAATGGGGCATCATGTACCAAAAGGACCATATGCAGAAGGGCCGAGTGTAACAGAAGAATGATTTTGATTGCCCAAAAGAATTTAATAATACCATATCGCAGGCTATATAAATACAGAAGGATCCTTTCCACTTGGGGAGAAGGTACCTTTAGAGAATGAGCCCATCCTTCTCCATTCCTTGATCAAAGAATAAAGTTTCTGCAGTGCTTGACCAAATTCAGTCTTGTTCAATTGGTGTGAGCAGCACTGGGCAAAAAGGCCTTGGTTTGGGTCCCTAACCAAAAAGGGTCAGTAATGATAACCCAAACTTAGATGAGTGAGATGTGTGAATGCAAATGTCATATTGAGATATATAAAATATATATTATATCTGGTCTTCTACCCTGTCCTTGGTGTGGGAGACAGGCTATAAACTGACAAAGTCCCTATAGCCTAGGGTTTAGTTTAAGACTAAGATCTCCCCCACACCCTTGACTGTTGCATGGTGGGAGGGGGTGCACTTGTATGAGGATTCCCGTTTATGCCTCAGGTTTGTGACTTTGTATTAGAGACTTTCTTATTTGCATATGGTTCTGCACTATATAATAAAGCAGACCAGGGTTTTGCTTTTGCTCTTGCAAGCTAAAGGCATTGCAGAGACCTCCCGATCCCATCCTTTTTCTCTCTCTCTGAGTTTATTTCTTCATTCTGTACCGTTCTCACTCAGGACCTGGACAATTATGAGTGGCACTGGTTCACAGCATCTTGGCACAGATCTCCTACATCCCTAAGTGATGAGACTAATAAACGTGTCTTTTGTTAAGTTAATAAGATGACTGTTGGACTGCACTCAAGGATGGGGCTGGTTGCCTGGAGAACCAACCATGTGATCAGAGGTTCAGGACTTTCAGTCCTACCTCCAGACCTCTGGGAAGAGAAGAGGAGCTGAAGGTTAAATCAGTTGTTAATGGCCAATGATTTAATCAACCATGCCTATGTAATGAGGCTTCCAGAAAAACTCAAAAAGACAAGGTTCAGAGAACTTCTGGTTGGTGAACACATAGAGGTGTTGGAGAGAGTGTGGAAGCTGCACCCTTTCCCCATGTCTTAACCTATGCATCTCTCCCATATGGCTTTTCCTGAGTTATGTCTTTTTTATTTTAAAAAAATGGTAATCTAGTAACTAAAATGCTTTTCAGAGTTCTATGATATGCTTTAACAAATTACAGTGTGTCCGTAAAGTCATTGTGCGCTTTTGACCAGTCACAGGAAAGAAACAAAAGATGATAGAAATGTGAAATCTGCACCAAATAAAAGGAAAAACCCTCCCAGTTTCTGTAGGATGATGTGGCAGCATGTGCGCATGTGCAGATGATGACGTAACACCATGTATACAGCGGAGCAGCCCACGGCCATGCCAGTCGAGATGTGGACAGTACAGAGGAAAGTTCAGTGTGTTCTGTGGCTCGCTAAATTCGAATCTGTGACCAAAGTGCAACATGAATATTGGCACATTTATAACAAAGCGCCACCGCAAAGGAATAACATTTCTTGGTGGGATAAGCAGTTGAAGGAAACTGGCAATTTGGTGGAGAAATCCCATTCTGGTAGGTTATCAGTCAGTGACAAGTCTGTAGAGACTACACAAGAT
Organism: Rhynchonycteris naso; assembly: GCA_037038555.1. Lineage (NCBI taxonomy): Eukaryota > Metazoa > Chordata > Mammalia > Chiroptera > Emballonuridae > Rhynchonycteris > Rhynchonycteris naso. The sequence goes on from CM072995.1 coordinate 282,682,659, forward strand.
AGCTACCTAAGGAGCCCTAAAAAATCTGTGTGTGCATGTGCTCGACAGTTACACCTAAGCAAGACTACAAGTTCATAAGGTGTTAAAGAAACATCTCTGTTTTACAGGGTACAAATTGTGGCTGTTGCAAGCTATCAAACCGGTGGATAGACCCACATGATGCGCATTTGCTATAGATATGCTTCATGAGATCGACAATGATACAAGATTTTTGCAGAAGATTGTGTTTAGCGATGAGGCGACCTTCCATATCTGTGTACGTGTTCATCACCATAATGTCCAAATATGGGCTGCTGAACATCCTCATGCCTACGTTGAGTACGAATGTAATACCCCTAAAGTGAACGCATGGTGTGGCCTGATACATGATAAGGTAATAGTCCCATTTTTTTTTCGCAGAGTAGTCTGTGACGGCAAACAACTATCTTGACATGTTGGAGTCGTATGCAGTGACACAATTTCCAGAAGGTGTCATCTTTCAACAGCTCAACGCTCCTCCACACTACGCCACCTTGTTCGTGAGTTTCTGGATAGAACATTCCCCCAGTGGTGGATAGGCAGGGGTTCTGTCAAGCCATGGCCACCATGATCCTTGAATCTGACGCCCTTAGACTTGTACTTTTGGGGTTATGTGAAGCAACATGTGTACATTGAACGTATCAATGACATTAATCACTTAAAACAGAGAATCACAGATGTAATTCACTCTGTTACACCAGACGTCCTTACCTGTGTGTGGCAAGAACTTCACTATCGTTTGGATGTGTGTAGGGCAACAAATGGAGCCCGCATTGAACTGCACTGAATAGGTATGAAACTGGGAGAGTTTTCCTTTTATTTGGTGCAGATTTCACATTTCTATCATCTTTTGTTGCTTTCCTGTCATCTGTCAAAAGTGCACCATGACTTTACGGACACACTGTATTTGAATCTCTGGGAGCTATGGAAACCTTTGTTTTATAGCCAATCAGAAACACAGGTTAAAACCTGGATTCTCAACTGGTATCTAAAGTGAGATTAGGTTGGGGGGCCAATCTTGTATGACTGAGCCTTTAACCTGTGGGTTCATTTGTTATCTCTGAGTAGATAGTACCAGAATTGAACTGAATTCTTAGACATCAGCAGGGAGGCTGAAAATTGCTTGTTGGTGTGGGGAAACCACACATGTGTGCACACACACAAATTTGAAATTTGGGTCCCAGAACACCATATTAAGTCAGACATCCAGATTAAAAATAACCTCAACATAAATCAACCAAAGTCAGTCTTGTTCAATTGGTGTAAACAGTACTGGGCAAAAGGGCCTTTGTTTGGGTCCTACCCAAAAGGGTCAGTAACAATAACCCAAACTTAAGTGAGTGAGATACGTGAGTGCCATTGTGATACTGTGATATATAACAAATATATTATATCTGGTCTTCTACTCTGTTCTTGGCACAGATCTCCTAAAACCTTAAGTATTGAGAATAATAAAGGTTAAAAATAAAAGATCACCTTCACAAGCACAGTATGCTGTGAGAGATCTTAGCAACAGCTTCAGTGTAAAGTAAGTGGAGGAGTGGGCTAAGGATGAGTTTGGATGAGCAGAATCTCAATGTGAGCCATCAGTAGGATAGCTATTCATAATACAGAGGGCAATGATATCTGTACCAGCCAGAGTTCTTTGGTTGCAAACAACAGAAACTGATTTTGGCTAGCTTATGCAAAAAACAAATTTACTGAAAAATCATCTCTGCTCAGAAACTTGGCAGGAAGCCTAGATAGCCAGGTTCAGAAATGGGCAAAAACTTGGAGGACAGAGGAAGCAGGAACCACAGAAGAGATCTGATAACAGGGAACATCAGGGTCGGAACCCCTCTGTAAACAGAAGCCCAGGTCCAGGACAAGAGAAACATTATTTCTAGCAGGATCTGAGTAGACCAGGCCAGACCTAAGCTAAAGTTCTCAGTTCCCACCTTGCTTTTTAAAGAAACACAACCGTTCAAAAATTTGACATAGTCAGAAGAGGCACCTCCAGGAAACATGGCTTTTACAGTCTGAAAACCATTGCTAAGGGCACACAATAGACTAGACCTGCCTCTTGTTACCCTACAGCAGGGGTGCTCAATACGTCGATCGCGATCTACTGGTCGATCACGAAGGAAGTGTGGGTAGATTGCATGACATTAAAAAGACATTTGTCTTTTGATTGGCATACAGGGTAGCCAATCTGACTTCTGAACTTTTGACACCCTATGCATGCGCATTAAACCACGCTAACTTGTTCAGTTACATTGCTGCTTAGTTAGCCTTCAATTTATTTAAACTAAATACAACAAAAGGTATAAAAATGAGTGCCGTAGCTGGTCCGAGTAAGAAGCCTAAAACCTACCACTTTCATACAGAATGGGAGGGGATTTTTTCCACTATGTCATATTCTAAGTGCGTTTGCCTCATCTGTCTGTGTGCCATTGCTATTCCAAAGAAGGGAAATGTGGAGCGGCTTTTTCGGACTGCTCATAAAAACTATGACATTGACTTTCCTCTGAAAAGAGAGCTGAGAAGGAGAAAGGTGAAAGAAGAATACACTATATTAAATAGTAATAATATTAACTTAAATAATGCTAATATAGAAGAAATAAATTTATGTTTTGCATTTTTATTGTAGGTAGATCATTTTGACTTGGTCGTCTTATAAGTAGCTCACAAGCTGAAAAAGTGTGGGCACCCCTGCCGTACAGAATAGAATTAGGGACAATAAATAAGTACTGTAGAAATTTCAAGGAGACAAGAGTTGAAACCAATATGACCAGAGACTTTTTAATAAATAGATCAATCCAACAATGGATTTAACAGACTTCGATGGTGGTGAGTTTGCTGACCACAGCAGTTTGTTCAAGGAAAGATCCCTCTGATAAAATATAAGGGAGGGGGTCCCTGAATTAATAGGAAATAGATTATAGTGTCAGTCAACCCGCTTTGAAATTACCCTATTTAAGTCACTTATTTGAGTTATATGTATCTAAAACTAAACTTATACAATCATAAGTTTTCATCACAAGTGATTAAAATATTCTTGAAAATCCCAGCGACAGCACCGTGTTGGAAACCGCATCACTCAGTAAATCCAGTTGAGCCATTGTATCCTCCATGATTACAACAGACCTGCTTCTTTAGTGGAGTATAAAATGGGTCTTCTCCTCACCCATAAGATGGGTCATGTTAAAAAAAAAAAAAAGCCTTTCAACACAAAATGACAAAATTATCCCTATCTGTAATGCTCATAAAAACTAAGACTAACTGGCCCTGGCCAAGTAGCTCAGTTGCTTATAGTATTGTAGCAATCAGTACACAAGGTTGCTGTTTTGATCCCTGGTCATGGCACATGCAAGAATCAACCAAAAAATGCATAAATAAATAAATAAATGTAACAACCAATTGATATTTCTCTCTCTTTCTCTCTCTCTCTCTCTTCCTCTGTCTAAAAGTAATATTTTTTTTAAAAAAACTAAGACCAACTGAATAAATGTCACATTCTAATTTCCTATCTATACCACTAGGTCTATAACCACTAAATGTATTGGCAGCTAGAATGGCCCAGGTCATTTAAGAGTGTGTGTGTGTGTGTGTGTGTGTGTGTGTGTGTGTACATGCACATGATGGCATCTGTAAAGCCAGTAGCCATGGCCACCATCACAGCCACCTGCTCAGTGCAGGTTCACATTAGATTTGAACAGATGGTAATTAAACAATGGAGCCAAGAACTGGTGGGCCATTAGCTTTAATCCTAGCTTGCACCCTTTGGGCAAGAAATATACACAGTGGGAAAACACTTCCCTTTCCATTCAGGGCTCCCAAAGCCACTGATTTATCCGAGTTTCCTAGAATCAAAGATTTCTAGTTCACCAGACTTATTCACCTCTGTTCCCTATCTCCTTCTCTCTGCACAAACTGGCTTCTCCTTCAGCACTCTGCCATTTTGGCTGCTTCTCCTCTCTTCCATGTGGCCCTTTTCTGCTCTCTCTCTAATGCTAATCTCAGGAACCAAGAGAGAGCAAGCTCCTGGTCTGCCCCACTTTATAGTATAGAAATCAAAACCTTTAACCCAATATACAAACAAGGAAGAGTCTGATACAAAGTCACTTATCTGAGGCATAATGGGATTCCTCATGAGAGTGCACCACCCCATATCAAAAAGGGTGGGAAAGGCTTAGTCTTAAAACTAAGCCTTAGGTTATTAGGATCCTGCCTGCTTACAGCCTGCCCCCCCACACACACACCCACACATTAATATAATCACGCCCATCCCAAGCAAGAAGGGCAACTAATATTATCACTTGGGTGATGGGCTTTCACGTGGGCAGCGCTATCTTTAACAAGGTGAGAATAACATATTTTATCTGCCCAACAGCATCTTTTTCTCTTTCTCTTTCATCTAGCAAATTGTTGAATTTCCACATATTAGATATGTGTTTAATGAAATTTCATTGTTTTGAGGGATAATTTATTCACTAAATCAATGAGTTGTTTTGTTGTTGGTTTTTTTGTTTGTTTGTTAGTGTTTTAGAAATTAAATTTTTCTAAGCTGTGTTGATACAGTGGATAAAGCATTGACCTGAAATACTGAAGTCACTGGTTCAAAAACCCTGGGCTTTCTTGGTCAAGGCACATGCTAGAAGCAACTGCTACAAATTGATGTGTCCTGCTCCTCCTCCCCCTTTCTCTCTCTCTCCTCTCTCTAAAATCAATAAATAAAATCTTAAAAAAATTTAATGGGGTGACATTGGTCAATAAAAATACATAGATCCCAGATAAACATCTCTATAGCACTTGAAATGTTGATTGTATTGTGTGCTCACCCAAATCAAATTCTTTTCCATCACAGTATATTTGCCCTTCTTTACTCACCTCTCTCTAGTAGCAACTACACTTTTGTTCATGTCCATGAGTCTCAATGAGTTATCTTTTAAATCACCAAACAAAGGGATATTCAAAGATGGTCCAACTGCCACCTTCCAGGAAAATTTGGACTACAACTTAATTTAAGAATAATCATCCTGGAATGATGTCAGAGAAATGGCACTGTGAGGAGTGCTCCCGATACCTCTCCCTGAAATTTCAACAAATTCAACAACTAGAGACAGAAAAACAATCTCAGGAGCATCTGAAATACACATACATTAAACAAAGGTATGATTGGGTGAAAAAGTGGCTGAATATATAATTCACTCTAAAGGAAATAAGATGGAGAACGGAGTATTCTGCTTTTCTTGCTGAACTGAGCAAGGGCTGCTTTCACTTGGAACTGAGAGAAAGCGAGGGATGGGTGAGTGTGAAAAGCTGTGCTTTGAACGGATCTGGAGGAGGGACTTGTTGGCTTTTAAGGCCTCTTGCTCTTTAAGCAGTGACTGGGGCATCTTACTGCCAGCCAATACAGGTTATAAAGTGCAAAAAGCCTGGGAAGAGTAAACCTGTGGAGCGCTGAGGCATACTAGATATGCCCGGAGGCTCATAGAAAAACACCTGAAAAGCAATCGGCTCCCAGCCCTGCCTGATTATGCTGGCGGCTCTGGCTGGCAAAGCCTTACCCAGAACCCTGTGCTGAATGGGGATAGAAGGGGGTATTTGGCAGCTCTTAGAGCCTCTTGCTCTCCAGGCAGTGGCTGGGGCAACCTCACAGCTGGGTCCCAAACTGCTGGTTCAGGAAGGAGAGATTTGGGGAGAGGCTCCAGGAAAATGTACTCTCCCATTGTCGGAGCCAGCAAATGCTAACAAGCCCCACCTACCAACTGGACTGAGACCTAGTTTATGTCATCACCATAGCAACACAACAGAAAATCTCTGCCTAAGAGTGCCACAGGGGCAGAACCTGGAGTACAGTGCCACCAGCCAAAAAGAGAGAGAAGAAAGAAAAAGGAAGAAGATAACTTCTCAAAACCAGGAAAAATCCACAGTCTTTATAACTTTTTCCATTTTATTTCTTGTATTTTTTATCTTTTTTTTTTCCTTCCACCTTGGTCATTTTATCCTCTTTCTATTTTATTCCTTTCTTTTTATTTTGAACATTATTACCCATGGGTGTTACATTTTTTATTCTTTTTTTTAAGTGTTACATTCCAAAAAACTTAACTCATTTTTCTCTCTCTCTCTTTTTGTTTCTTCTTTTCTCTTTCACTTTTTCTATCATTTGAATCTCACCAACCAACAAATATTTTATTCTGGATTCAAATTTTTTCTTTGTGGCACTTTATGTGCTTTTTACTTTGCTTTTTATCTCTTTAGCATTTCTCCCAACTCCAGCTCTCCATTCTATAGTTTTTGTGCCACCTAATACAATAAAATTTTTATTTTTCACTGTATTTTTTCTTTTTTCTCTTTTTCTTTATTTTTCTTTTCTCTTAAACTATTTCTCTCATTTGACCATCATTTACAAACAAATTATTTTATTCATGATCCAAATGTTTTCCCTGTGGCATTTTGTGGGTTCTTGCCTCGTTTTTTGCCTTTTTTGTCACTCCCCCCCAACCCAGGCCCTCTATACCACATACTTTTGTTCCACTTACCAAAATAGAATTTTGAGTTTTTCACTGCATTTTCTCAAAAAAAATTTTTTATCAACTCTTATTAGTGTTATTAACAATACCACTCTCAAATGACATTAAATTTTAAAAAATCAAATATCATGCATACAAAAGACAGTGATGTAGCTCAGATAGATGAGAAAAAATCTATAGAAAAAAAAATTCAATAGCTTAGAAAACTTGGGGTTCAATGAAAGAATTTAAAATTGAAGTCCTAAAAATACTCAGGGATATACAAAAAAAACACAGAAAGGCAATTTAGGGAGCTCAAAAAACAATTCAATGAACAGAAAGAATACTTCACCAAGAAAATTGAAACTATAAAAATGAATCAAACAGAGATGAAAAACTCAATTCATGAACTGAAAAATAAGGTAACAAGCTTAGCCAATAGAACAGACCAGATCAAGGAGAGAATTAGTGACATAGAAGACAGGCAACTAGAGGTACTACAGAGAGAAGAGGAAAGAGACTCACAAATTTAAAAAAATGAGATAGCCCTATAGGAATTGTCTGACTCCATCAGAAAGAGCAACATAAGAATAATGGGTATATCAGAAGGAGAAGAGAGAGAAAATGGAATGGAGAACATATTCAAACAAATAATAGACGAGAACTTCCCAAGCCTGTGGAAAGAACTAAAGCCTCAAATTCAAAAAGCAAATAGAATAACGAGTTATCTTTACCCTAACAAACCTACTCCAAGGCACATTATAATGAAATTGGCACAAACCAACTACAGGTATTGATCGACTTACAAGCTATAAAACTTATGACCATTTGACTTTACGACCACAATCACTAGCCACGACTGCTTTGTGTCTGGAGCAGTTTTTGTATGCATCTGTATTTTGTAATTTTGTATGTTTGGCAAATATTAAACCAGTTGTACTGGTAATGCAGTGTTTTACTTAAACCTGACAAATGTAAAAATAAGAAACAAAATGTGTAGAGATGATACAAATGGCATAAAATGAACAAAGAAAATTATGATATATAACAATAATGAAAGAAAATTATGATAAAATATGACTTAAAGATTTTTATAACATCATTTCACAGTACTGATCATATAGCCTACGCAACTTACTACCAAATCCCGTTATGACCAGTCTGTTGGAACCAATTGTGGTTGTTAGTCGAGCAATAGCTGTACAAAGAAAAAATTCTCAAGGCAGCCAGATAAAAGAATACAACATATAAAGGAAGGCCCATTGTTATCAACAGATTTCTCCGCAGAAACTCTACAAGCTAGAAGAAAGTGGACCCCAATATTTAAAGTTCTGAAAGAGAGGAACTTCCAGGCAAGAATACTATATGCATCAAAGCTATCCTTCAAATACAAAGGAGAAATACAAACATTCATAGATATAGAAAAAATGAGGAAATTTATCACCAGAAAACCCCCACTTCAGGAAATACTAAAGGGGGTTTCCAACCAGATACAAAGAACAAAACAAAACAGAACACAAGTAAAAGCTCCATCAAGATCACAATAAAAACAAAATCAATCTGTGACAAAGAAAGAAAAACGAGGAGAGGACAAAGATTAACAGTAGAAAAGAAGGATGGAATGCAGAAGCACTCATTAGATAATGTACTACAATAAACATGATATGTATGCTTTCTATTACTTAATGGTAACCACCCCTGAAAAAACCCACAGAAGTACATGGCTTGGGAAAAAAAAGTAACAGAGAAAAGAAGTATGGATTACAACCAAACAAAAACAAATGACAGAAAAATAAAAGAGAAGAACCAAATAAGATACAAAACTATCAAAAAGCAATATATAAAATGGCAATAGGAAACCCTCAAATGTCAATAATTACACTAACTGTAAATGGACTGAACTCACCAATAAAATGACTCAGATTAGCAGAATGGATTAAAAAAGAAAATCCAACTGTATGCTTCCTATAAGAAACACATTTAGCCCGACCAGGTGGTGGCACAGTGGATAGAGCATTGGACTGGGATATGGAAGACCTGGGTTCGAGGCCCTGAGCTCTCCAGCTTGAACGTGGGGCCCATCTGGCTTGAGCAAAAGCTTGCCAGCTTGGACCCAGGGTTGCTTGCTCCAGCAGGAGGTGGCTCGGTCTGCTGAAGGCCCACAGTCAAGGCACGTGTGAGAAAGCAATCAATGAACAACTATGGTGTCCCAACAACAACGAAAAACTAATAATTGATGCTTCTCATCTCTCTGTTCCTATCTGTCTGTCCCTAACTATCCCTCTCTCTGACTCTCTCTCTCTGTTCCAGTAAAAAAATAAATAAATAATTCTTTAAAAAAAATAAAAAATAAAAAAAGAGCCTGACCAGGCGGTGGTGCAGTGGATAGAGCTTTGGACTGGGATGCGGAAGACCCAGGTTCGAGGCCCCCAGCTCGCCAGCTTGAGCGTGGGCCCATCTGGCTTGAGCAAAAAGCTCACCAGCTTGGACCCAAGGTCGCTGGTTCCAGCAAGGGGTTGCTCGGTCTGCTGAAGGCTCGTGGTCAAGGCACGTGTGAGAAAGCAATCAATGAACAACTAAGGTGTTGCAACAGCAATGAAAAACTAATGATTGATGCTTCTCACCTCTCTCCGTTCCTGTCTGTCTGTTCCTATCTATCCCTCTCTCTGACTCTCTCTCTGTCTCTGAAAAAAAAATAAAATAAAATAAAAAATTAAAAAATAATTAAATAAAAAAGAAACACATCTAAGCTACAGGGATAAAAACAAATTTAAAGTGAAAGGTTGGAAAACAATACTCCAAACAAATAACATCCAAAAAAAAGCAGGTGTAGCAATACTCATATCTAACAATGCTGACCACAAGATAGCAAAGGTAATCAGAGACAAAAACAGTCATTTCATAATGATAAAGGGGACATTGAATCAAGAAGACATAACACTTATTAATATATATGCACCAAACTAAGGAGCACCAAAATATATAAGACAGCTACTGACTGACCTAAAAACAAAAACTGACAAAAATACAATCATACTTGGAGACCTCAATACACCACTGACGCTCTAGATGGTTTATCCAAACAGAAAATCAATAAAGAAATACTGGTCGTAAATGCAACACTAGAACAATTGGATATGATAAACATCTACAGGACATTTCATCCCAAAGTGCCAGAGTATACATTTTTCTCTAGTGTACATAAAACATTCTCAAGAATTGACCATATGTTGGGTCACAAAAATAACATCAACAAATTCAGAAAGGTTGAAATTATACCAAGTATATTTTCTGTTCATAAAGCCTTGAAACTAGAATTCAACTGCAAAAAGGAGGTAAACAAACACACAAAAATGTGGAAACTAAACAACATACTTTTTAAAAATGAGTGGGTCAGAGAAGAAATAAGCGCAGAAATCAAAAAATACATACAGACAAATGAAAATAACAATACAACATATCAGAATCTCTGGGATGCAGCAAAAGCAGTAATAAGAGGGAAGTTCATATCAGTACAGGCCCAAATGAACAAACAAGAGAGAGCCCAAGTAAACCACTTAATTTCACATCTTAAGGAACTAGAAAAAGAACAAAGCAACCCAAAAACAGCAGAAGAAAGGAAATAAAAATCAGAGCAGAAATAAATGAAACAGAGAAAAGAAAACCTATAGAAAAAATTAATAAAACAAGGAGCTGGTTCTTTGAAAAGATCAACAAAATTGACAAACCCTTGGCAAGACTCACCAAGGAAAAAAGAGAAAGGACTCATGTAAAAAAAAATCCAAAATGAAAGAGGAGAAATCACCACAGATATCATAGATATACAAATAATTACTGTAGAATACTATGAAAAACTATATGCCACCAAATTTAACAATACAAAAGAAATAGATAAATTCCTAGAACAACACAATCTTCCCAGACTGAGTCATGAAGAAGCAGAAAGCCTAGACAGACCCATAAGCAGGGAAGAAATTGAAACAACTATTAAAAACCTCCCCCAAAATAAAAGTCCAGGACCAGACAGCTATACTAGTGAATTCTGTTAAACATTCAAAGAGCCTGACCTGTGGTAGCGCAGTGGATAAAGCGTCGACCTGGGAACACTGAGGTCGCCAGTTCAAAACCCTGCACTGGTCTGGTCAAGGCACATATGGGAGTTGATGCTTCCAGCTCCTCCCCCCTTTCTCTCTTTCTCTCTCTCTCTCTCTCTCTCTCTCTCTGTCTCCTCTCTAAAATGAATAAAATTAAATTAAATTAAATAAACATTCAAAGAAGATTTGGTTCATATTCTACTCAAAGTCTTCCAAAAAATTGAAGAAGAAGCAATAATGCCAAACACATTTTATGAGGCCAACATAACCCTCATACCTAAACCTGGCAAGGATAACACAATAAAGAAAACTACAGGTCAATATCACTAATGAATACAGATACTAAAATATGAAACAAAATACGAACAAATGGAATACAACACATTAAAAAAATAATTCATCATGATCAAGTGGGATTCATCCCAGAATGGTTCAACATATGTAAAATGGTGAATGTAATACACCATATCAACAAAACAAAGAACAAAAACCCTATGATCTTATCAATAGATGCAGAAAAGACATTTGATAAAATACAACATCATTTTATATTTAAAACACTTAACAAAACGGGTATATAAGGAAAATATCTCAACATAATAAAGGCCATCTATGATAAACCATCAGCTAACATCATAAAAAAAAATGGCATAAAACTGAGAACTTTTCTCCTAAAATCAGGAACAATACAAGATTGTCCACTCTCTCCATTCTTATTCAACAAAGTGCTGAAAGTTCTAGCCAGAGCAATCAGACAAGAAAAACAAATAAAAGGCATTCATATTGGGAAAGAAGTAAAGGTTTCACTTTTTGCAGATGATATGATCCTGTACATCGAAAACCCCAAAGATTCCACAAAAGGACTACTAGAAACAATAAACCAATACAGTAAGATCACAGGATACAAAATTAATATACGAAAGTCCATTGCCTTTCTATATGCCAACAATGAAACATCAGAATACGAGCTCAAAAAACAATCCCCTTTATGGTTGCAACAAAAATAAAATAAAATACCTAGGAATAAACATAAAGAATATAAAGAACCTATATAATGAAAACTACAAAGTATTGTTAAGGGAAATCAAAAAAGATATAATGAAATAGAAAAATATTCCTTGTTCTGGGATAGAAAGAATAAATATAGTCAAAATGACTATATTACCCAAAGCAATATACAAATTTAATGCAATTCCCATCAAAATTACAATGTCATTTTTTAAAGAAATGGAACAAAAAAACCATCAGGTTTACATGGAACTAAATAAAACCCAAATAGCCAGAACAATCCTAAGGAAAAAGAACAAAGCTGGGGGCATTACAATACCGGACTTCAAATTATATTACAGAGTCACGATAATCAAAACAGCATGATACTGGCAGAAAAATAGACACTCAGACCAACGGAACACAATAGAAAGGCCAGAAATAAAAACATATGTATATGGTCAAATAATTTTTGGTAAAAAGGCCAACAACACACAATGGAGAAAAGAAAGCCTCTTCAACAAATGGTGCTGGGAAAACTGAAAAGTCACAAGCAAAAGAATGAAACTCGACTACAGTTTGTCCCCTTGTACTAAAATTAATTCAAAATGGATCAAAGACCTACATATAAGACCTGAAACAATAAATTAACATAGAAGAAAACATAGGTACTAAACTCATAGACCTTGGTTACAAAGAGCACTTTATGAATTTGACTTCAAAGGCAAGGGAAGTGAAGGCAAAGATAAACGAATGGGACTACATCAGACTAAGAAGCTTTTGCACAGCAAGAGAAACTGACAACAAAACAGACAACCAACTAAATGGGAGATGATATTTTCACACAATAGCACAGATAAGGGCCTAATATCCAAAATATACAAAGAACTCATAAAACTCAACAACAAACAAGCCAATAAAAAATGGGAAGAGGACATAAACAGACACTTCTCCCAGGAAGAAATACAAATGGTCAACAAATATATCAAAAGATGCCCATCTTCATTAGCTATTAGAGCAATGCAAATCAAAACTAAAATGAGATACCACCTCACACCTGTTAGATTAGCTATTATCAACAAGACAGGTAATAACAAGTGTTGGAGAGGCAGTGGAGAAAAAGGAACCCTCATCCACTGTTGATGGGAATGTAAAGTAGTACAACCATTATGGAAGAAAGTATGGTGGTTCCTCAAAAAATTAAAAATAGAACTACCATATGACCCAGCAATCCCTCTACTGGGAATATACCCCCATAACTCAAAAACACTGGTATGTAAAGATACATGCAGCCCCATGTTCATTGCAACATTGTTCACAGTGGCCAAGACATGGAAACAACCAAAAATCCCTTCAATAGATGACTGGATAAAGAAGATGTACATATATACTATGGAATACTACTCAGCCATAAGAAATGATGACATCAGATCATTTAGAACATGGGTGGACCTTGATAACATTATATTGAGTGAAATAAGTAAATCTAAAACTAAGAACTATATGATTCCATACATAGGTGGGACAAAATAATGAGACTCAGGGACATGGACAAGAGTGTGGTGGTTACCAGGGGTGGGAAGGGGTAGGGAGGAGGTTCGGGGGAGAGGAAGGGCACAAAGAAAACCAGATAGAAGGTGACAGAAGACTATATAACTTTGGGTAATGGGTATGCAACATAATCAAATGTCAAAATAACCTGGAGATGTTTTCTCTGAACCTATGTACCCTGATTGATTAATGTCACCCCATTAAAATTTTTTAAAAAAAGAAGCATCATTCTGAAAAACCAACTTTGGAATAAATGAAGAGGAGTCTATAACCAAGGATCACAGAAGAAGCCACACCAAGACTGGTAGAAAGGGCAGAGTGGTAGAAAGAGCTGCCCTGCTCCCAGAAGCAAGGGGCAGCTGAGGGTCTGAAGGGACTCTCACTGTGGGGAGGCTCGCCCTAAGAGGTGTGGGTCCTAAGCCCCAGGCCCGAAGCCCCAGCCTAGAGCCCTAGAGCTCAGAAGAGGTGCCCAGACAGCATTTGGCGGTGAAAAGAGCTGGGTTTCTGTCTGTAACAAAGAGACCTCTCAGAGGGAGATGCAGGCTCTGTCTTAAAGGGCCCACACAGAAAATCTCTTTCAGAGCCACTTACCCAGGGGAGAGCTGAAAGGACTGGAATTGCGGGAGGAGAGTGTAAAGTTAGAGGCCCAGGGAGAGACACTGTGGGGAAGGGCCACTGGAACCCCTGTGCTGAGTCATTCTCCAGTACTGCAGACAACATCGTTCTTGGGTGGAGCATTCCTTCTGAGTGGCACCAGCCTGGAGAGAAGCTGCCCTCAAAAGTACTTCTTGCTCCAGTTATGGTGACTGGGTCATGCTGAAAAGCCAGAAGGCAGGGGCACATCAGAGACTCAGTTTCTGATGTTGAGGCTGGAATTCCCCTCCACCCCCATGCTCCAGAGTCTAAGACTGATAATCCCAACTCATGGGAGACTCCATAGAAACTGTCTGGAGACAGAGAGCAGACAGTCCACATATCTGGGTCTCAGAGGCCACACCCACTAAACTCCTGGGGCAATACCCTACAGAGAGTCTGTGGAAAAAGTCTGGACAGACTGACACCTGGGGCTGGGGGACAGAGCCACACCCACTACTCTTCCTAATCTCTGAGTTTTTTTCAGAGGCCAAACCCGACAAGCAGCCAGCAAGCAGACAGAGGCTGCAGGAGGCGGGACCCTGCAAACCTTCCCCAAGGACCAGTGTGGGTAAAATCCAGCCTAGTTGTGCAGCATGGTATTCCCATGTGTACCTGAGCCCAGAAGAGGCAGCCACAAACTCTGAATTTCTTCTAGCTCCAAGAAGGTTGCGGAGGGCCAGTCATGGGCAGTGTCTCCCACTGGTCTGCACCGGGTTCTTTCCAGAGAGGACCAGGGCTGGCACATCCAGTTGCTAGCTACAGAGAGCATTGGATCAGGATATAAACCCTTGCTAGAGTGGTATCCAAAGGAAGGGCTCCTCACACCTGGCCTAGATGAAGCGAGTTCTGCTCTCTTTGATCAGCACCAGCACAGAGGCTCATGTGCATTGGATAGGGTGGAGCTTCACAGTCAGCCGGCCCAGGTGCTGGATATTCTGCCCTGCTAGGCTAGATTCCACTGTGGGAAGGGAGAGAGGCTTGGAGCATGGACATTTAAAGTGTGGGTTCCTGTGAACCTCATGCTGGACATTTAAAGTGTGGGTTCCTGTGAACCTCATGCTGTGAACCTCATGGAAAGGCAAGGCTGGTTCAATATTCGCAAATCAATCGCAAATTAAGGAGCTTAGCCACTTTCTTCAGGGGCACAGTCAGCCCCAGAAAAGGATTCGCTCAGTCTTCCTCTCTGATACCAGGGTCTCACCAACTGTAAGACCTTCTGCAGAGGGGACTGTCAGCCCACTTTGACCTGAACTTGATTATCACCTTGTTGGGGAGAAAAAAATTGAATATCCAACAGTGGCTGAAGGATTAGGTTCTGGAGTAGAGGCCACATTTCCCATACTGAGTTACTGACCAAGAGACCCCTAAAATAGGGGGTCCCATTAACGTTGAATACCCAACCTCAGCTGCCCTAACCCCCTAATTGGCAGACTGTGGCTCGCAAGCCACATGAGGCTCTTTGGCCACTTAAGCATGGCTCTTCCACAAAATACCATGTGTGGGCACTACCTCAATAAGAAATGTACCTACCTATATAGTTTAAGTTTAAAAAATTTGGCTCTCAAAAGAAATTTCAATTGTTGTACTGTTGATATTTGGCTCTGTTGACTAATGAGTTTGCCAACCACTGCACTAACCCAACAAGCTTGCAACCTAAAGAGGGGTTGGTTGGGTGAGGTCAGTCTGGGCCCACAATACAATCTTTCTACAGAAGACTCTGTGGGAAGACTAGGCAGCTACAAGAGGAGGTGGAGCAGCTGAAAAGTGAAGACAAATCTTATGGAGCTTGGGCTTTTATGGAGCTGCTGTCATCTCTAAGCAGGAGGAAGCTGATTCTTATACACAAGTTGGCCCTTCTCAAACTACCCAGGCACAGAAAATAAAGACATAAACAGCAAAAAGAGCAGTAGATGCAGACAAGTAGCCCACAGTGGGTTACAAACAACAGCTGACACCAACCCAAGAAGATCTAGAACCAACTCAACTGGTAGTGAGTAGAAGACAGCAACAACCCTAGACTCAGCTAGCTACAAAAACAGCATGCCAAAAGGAGAAATCTAGCAAGCACCAGATTCTGTGGAGAAAAAATAAGCCCAACAAGACAAATAATGCAGAGTGTGTAATACACACAATCAAGGTTGACCATTAAAGTTAGCCAGCCCAAAGGAATAACCATACCCACAAAAGGTCCAACAGTATTCAATACTCACAAACAAGAAGGAAAATAGTACCCTCAAGAAGCATACCCAGAACAAGAAAAACAGGTGGCCTGGAGGTACCACTGGCTCATTTTTCTCATAAAGAAACTACAAAACTTCAAAGTCAGACAGCACTACCTAATACACAGACAAAATGGGCAGACAGAGAAATGTGACCCAAATGAATCAACAAGAGAAATCCTTAGAAAAAGAACTAAATGAAATGTAAATAACCAAACTACCAGATGCAGAGTTTAAAATAATGATACTTAGGATACTCAAGGATCTTAGAGCAACAATGGATGGTCATAATGAACACCTAAATAAAGAGATAACAAGCATCAAAAAGGACATTGAAATCATAATAAAGAACCAGTCAGAAATGATAAGTACAATATCACAAATGAAGGCAGCACTAGAAGAAATTAACAACAGGCTGGA
Organism: Rhynchonycteris naso; assembly: GCA_037038555.1. NCBI lineage: Eukaryota > Metazoa > Chordata > Mammalia > Chiroptera > Emballonuridae > Rhynchonycteris > Rhynchonycteris naso. The sequence continues at coordinate 282,699,078 of CM072995.1, forward strand.
TGAAGCAGAGGATTGAATCAGTGTTTTAGAAGACAAGATAGACATAAGCACAAACGTAGAGCAGCAAAATAAAAAGAGGCTCAAAAAGCCTGAGAAAACTCTAAGAGACCTCTGTAACAACATGAAGAGAAACAACATCAGCATCATAGGGGTTCCTGAAATAAAAGAGAATGAATAAGACATAGAGAACATGTTTGAAAACATCATAGCTGAAAATTTCCCTAACTTGACGAAGTAAAAAGTCACACAAGTTCAAAAATCACAGAGTCCCATTAAAGAGGAACCCAAGGAGGCCCATACCAAAACACATCATAATTAAAATGCCAAAGTTAAGAGACAAAAAAAGAATACTAAAAGCTGCAAGAGAAAAGCAATTAATTACCTACAGAGGAGCTTCCATAAACATGATATCCAGCTTCTCAACAAAAACACTTGAGGCCATATATCCCTGATGAATTTAGACGCTAAAATTCTCAACAAAATATTAGCCACCGGATCCAGCAATATATGAAAAAAATCATACACCATGATCAAGTGGGATTTATTCTGGAGAGGCAAGGCTGGTTCAATATTTGCAAATCAATCAATGTGATTCATCACATAAACAAAAGGAAGGACAAAAATCACATGATAGTTTCAATAGATGCAGAAAAGGCATTTGATAAAATCCAGCACCCATTCATGCTCAAAACTCTCAGTAAAGTGGGAATACAGGGATCATTCCTTAACATGATAAAGGCCATCTACGATAAACCGACAGCAAACATCATACTAAATGGACAAAGATTAAAAGCAATACCCTTAAGATCAGGAACCAGGCAGGGATGCCCCCTTTCACCACTCTTATTCAACATAGTTCTGGAAGTCCTAGCTACAGCAATCAGACAAGAAGAAGAAATAAAAGGCATCCAAATTGGAAAAGAAGAAGTAAAACTGTCACTATTTGCAGATGATATGATATTGTATATTGAAAACCCTAAAGTCTCAGTCAAAAAACTACTGGACCTTATAAATGAATTCAGCAAGGTGGCAGGATATAAAATTAATACTCAGAAATCAGAGGCATTTCTATATACCAACAATGAACTGTCAGCAAAAGAAATGAAGGAAACAATCCCCTTCACTATTGCAGCCAAAAAAATAAAGTACCTAGGAGTAAATTTAACCAAGGAGGTTAAGGACTTGTACTCGGAAAATTATAGAACATTGATAGAAGAAATCAAGGAAGATACAAACAAGTGGAAGCATATACCGTGCTCATGGCTAGGAAGAATAAACATCATTAAAATGTCTATATTACCCAAAGCAATTTATAAATTCAATGCAATACCAATTAAAATACCAATGACATACTTCAAAGATATAGAACACATATTCCAAAAATTTATATGGAACCAAAAAAGAACACGAATAGCCTCAGCAATCTTAAAAAGAAAAAATAAAGCAGGAGGTATCACTCTTCCTGATATCAAGGTTTACTATAAGGCCATTATACTGAAGACAGCCTGGTACTGGCATAAGAACAGGCACATAGATCAATGGAACAGAACAGAGGACCCAGAAATAAACCCACAGCTTTATGGACAACCGATATTTGACAAAGGGGGAAGAACATACAATGGAGTAAAGACAGCCTCTTTAACAAATGGTGTTGGAAAAATTGGACATCTACCTGCAAAAAAATGAATCTAGACCATCAACTTACACCATTCACAAAAACAAACTCAAAATGGATAAAAGACTTAAATGTAAGCCGTGAAACCATAAGCATCTTAGAAGAAAACATAGGCAGCAAGCTCTCCGACATCAGTAGCAGCAGTATATTTGCCGATATATCTCCACGGGCAAATGAAATAAAAGGCAAGATAAACAAATGGGACTATATCAAACTAAAAAGGTTTTGCACAGCTAAAGACAATAGGAACAGAATAAAAAGACAAACCACACAATGGGAGAACATATTCGACAGCACATCTGATAAGGGGTTAATAACTAAAATTTATAAAGAACTTATAAAACTCAACAACAGGAAGACAAACAACCCAATCAAAAAATGGGAAAAAGAAATGAATAGAAAGTTCTCCAAAGAGGACATACAGATAGATGGCCAATAGGCATATGAAAAAATGCTCAACATCACTAATCATTAGAGAAATGCAAATTAAAACCACAATGAGATATCACCTCACACCAGTCAGAATGGCACTCATCAGCAAAACAACACAGAATAAGTGCTGGAGAGGATGTGGAGAAAAGGCAACCCTTCTGCACTGCTGGTGGGAATGCAGACTGGTGCAGCCACTGTGGAAAACAGTTTGGAGATTCCTCAGAAAATTAAAAATCAAACTGCCTTTTGACCCAGCTATCCCACTTATAGGAATATACCCTAAGAACACCATAGCACTGTTCAAAAAGAAGAAATGCGCCCCCATGTTCGTGGCAGCATTGTTCACAATAGCGAAGATCTGGAACCAGCCCAAGTGTCCGTCAGAAGACAAGTGGATTAAAAAGCTTTGGTACATATATACTATGGAATACTACTCAGCCATAAGAAACGATGACATCGGATCATTTATAACAAAATGGATGTACCTTGATAACATTATACGGAGTGAAATAAGTAAATCAAAAAAAAAAGAAAAACTGAGAACAGCATGATTACATACATAGGTGGGACATAAAAGTGAGAGTATGAGACATGGACAAGAGTGTGGTGGTTACGGGTGGGGGGAGGGAGGGAAGGGGGGATAGGGAGAAGGGTAGGGACATAGGGAAAACCAGATAGAAGGTGACAGAGGACAATTTGACTTTTGGTGATGAGTATGCAACACAATTGAATGATAAGATAACCTGGAGATATTTTCATTGTACATATGTACCCTGATTTATTGGTGTCACCCCATTAGAATTAATAATAAAAAAATATATTAAAAAAAACAAAACAAAAACAAAAACAAAAAAAACAACAACAACAACAACAAAAAACACTTGAGGCCAGAAGGGACTGGCAAAAAATATTCAAAGTAATGCAAAACAAAAACCTACAACCAAGACTAATTTTATCCAGGAAGGCTATCTTAAAAATTGAAGGAGAAATAAAAAGCTTCCAGGACAAAAAAAAGAAAAAGACTGAAGGAATTCATTAAAAGTAAACCAGTACTGCCTGACCTGTGGTGGCGCAGTGGATAAAGTGATGAGCTGGGAACACTGAGGTCGCCAGTTCAAAACCCTGCACTGGTCTGGTCAGGGCACATGTGGGAGTTGATGCTTCCAGCTCCTCCCCCCTTTCTCTCTCTCTCTCTCTCTCACTCTGTGTATCCTCTCTAAAATGAATAAAATAAAAAGAAATTAAAAAAAAAAAAAAAAAAGTAAACCAGTACTGCAAGAAATGTTAAAGTGCCTGCTATAAAAAGAACAAAGAAAAAAGGAAAAAAAAAGATATCAAGAAAAAGAGAAATGTAGATTTAAAGAATAAATTGGCAACAAATAAGTACATGTCAAAAATAACCTTCAATATTAATGGATTAAATGCTCCAATCAAAAGACATAGGGTAGCTGCATGGATAAGAAAACAGGATCCATACATATGTTATCTACAAGAGACCCACCTCAGAACAAAATATACACAAGGACTGAAAGTGAAGGGGTGGAAAATGTATTTCACGCAAATGAAAATTAAAAAAAGCTGGGGTGGTAATACTTACATCTGACAAAATAGACTTTAAAACAAAGGGTATAGTAAAAGTTAAAGAAGGTCACTACATAATGATAAAGGGAGCAATCCAACAGGAGGATATAACCATTGTAAATATTTATGTGCCTAATATAGGAGCACCTAAATATATAAAGCAGATTTTGATGGACATAAAGGGCAAGATCAAGAGCAATTGTAGGAGTTTTTCTTTAATTTTTTTTTTTTTACAGGACAGAGTCAGAGAGAGGGATAGATAGGGACAGACAGACAGGAACAGAGAGAGATGAGAAGCATCAATCATCAGTTTTTTGTTGCAATACCTTAGTTGTTCATTGATTGCTTTCTCATATGTGCCTTGACCACGGGCCTTCAGCAGACCGAGTAACCCCTTGCTTGATCCAGCGACTTTGGGTACAAGCTGGTGAGCTTTTTTTTTTTTTTTGATCAAGCCAGATGAGCCCGCACTCAAGCTGGCGACCTCAGGGTCTCAAACCTGGGTCCTCAGCATCCCAGTTTGATGCTCTATCTACTATGCCACCTCCTGGTCCGGCAATAGTAGGGGATTTTAATGCTCCACTAACATCAATGGATAGATTCTCCAGAAATAAAATTAACAAAAAAATAGCGGTCTTAAATGACACACTAGATCAACTGGATTTAATTGATACCTTCAGAACCTTTCACCCCAAAGCAGCAGAATATACATTTTATCTAGTGTTCATGGTACATTCTCTAGGTTAGACCACATGCTAGGACACAAATGGGGTCTCAACAAATTTAAGAAGATTGAAATCATATCAAGCATTTTCTCTGACCACAATGGCATGAAACTAGAAATCAACTACAATAGAAAAACTGAAAAACATTCAAACACTTGTAGGCTAAATAGCATGTTTTTAAATAATGAATGGGTTAACAATGAGATCAAGGATAAAATAAAAAAATTTCTTGAAACAAATGATAATGAACATACAACAACTCAAAATCTATGGAACACAGCAAAAGTAGTCCTGAAAGGGACTTTCATAGCATTACAGGCATACCTAAAGAAGCAAAAAAAAAGAAGTTCAAATTAACAACTTATCACTGCATCTAAAAGAACTAAAAAAAGAACAACAAATAAAGCCCAGAGAAAGTAGAAGGAAGGAAATAATAATGATCAGTAAGGAAATAAATGACATAGAGGCTAAAAAAAAAAAAAAATACAGGAGATCAATGAAACCAAGAGCTGGTTCTTTGAAAAGGTAAACAAGATTGACAAACCTTTAATCAAATGCATCAAGAAAAAAAGAGAGAGGACTCAAATAAGTAATATTAGAAATAAAAATGGAGAAGTAAAACTGAACACCAACGAAATACAAAGGATTGAAAGTAAATACTATGAAGATATGTATGACAAAAAATTGGACAACCTAGGTGAAATGGATAAATATCTAGAAACATATACCCTTCCAAAACTCAATCTGAAAAATTCAGAAAATGTAAACAGACCAATTATAACAAATGAAATTGAAACAGTTATCAAAAAACTCCCAGCAAACAAAAGTTCTGGACCAGATGGTTTCACAGGTGAATTTTACCAAATATTCAAAGAACTAACACCTATCCTTCTCAAGGGAGGACTTCCAAGTTTCTTTTCTGAGGCAAGAATAATCCTCATTCCAAAACAAGGTAAAGACACTACAAAGAAAGAAAACTATAGGCCAATATCCCTCATGAACTTAGGTGCTAAAATTTTCAACAAAATATTAGCCAACCGGATCCAGCAATACATGAAAAATAATCATGCATCATGATCAAGTGGGATTTATTCTGGGAGGCAAGGCTGGCACAATATTCACAAAACAATAAATGTGATTCATCACACAAACAAAAGGAAGAATAATAATCACATGGTTATATCAATAAATTCAGAAAAAGCATTTGATAAAATCCAGCACCCATTTATGATCAAAACTCTAAGCAAAGCGAGAATACAGGGAACATACCTCAACATAATAAAGGCCACCTATGACAAAACCACAGCCAACATTATACTCAATGGGCAAAGATTAAAAGATTAAAAGCAATCTCCCTAAGATCAGGAACTAGGCAGGGGTGCCCCCTTTCACCACTCTTATTCAACATAATTCTGGAAGTCCTAGCCACAGCAATCAGACAAGAAGAAGAAATAAAAGGTATCCAAACTGGAAAAGAAGTATAACTATTATTATTTGCTGATGACATGATTCTGTACATAGAAAACCCTACAGTCTCAGTCAAAAAACTACTAGATTTGGCAAAGTGGCAGGGTATAAAATTAATATTCAGAAATCAGTGTGATTTTTATACACCAAAAATAAACTGTCTGAAAGAGAAATTAAGGAAACAATACTCTTTACTATTGGAACCAAAAAAATGAAGTACCTAGAAGTAAATTTAACCAAGGAGGTAAAAGATTTGTACTCAGAAAGTTATAAAACATTTATAAAAGAAATCAAGGAAGATACAAACAAGTGGAAGCATATATTGTGTTCATGGATAGAAAGAATAAACATCATTAAAATTTATCTATCTTATCCAAAGCAATGTATAAATTCCATTTAATTCCTATTAAGATATCAATGGAATACTTCAAAGATATAGAACAAATATTCCAAAAATTTATATGGAACCAAAAAAGAACATGAATAGCCTCAGCAATCCTGAACATGAAGAATAAAGTGGGAGGTATCATACTTCCTGATATCAAGTTATACTACAAGGCCATTGTACTCAAAACAGCCTGGTACTGGCATAAGAACAGGCATACAGATCAATGGAACAGAACAGAGAACCCAGAAATAAACCCATGCCTTTATGGTCAACTGATATTTGACAAAGGAGGAAAGAACATACAATGGAGTAAAGACAGTCTCTTTAATAAATGGTGTTGATAGGTACATGGAAAAAAATGAAAGTAGACCACCAACTTACACCATTCACAAAAATAAACTCAAAATGGATAAAAGACTTAAATGTAAGTCATAAAACCATAAACATCTTGGAAGAAAACGTAGGCAATAAACTCTCCAATATCTCTCAGCAATATTTTTGCCAATTTATCTCCATGTGCAAGTGAAATAAAGGACAAGATAAAAAATGGGACTACATCAAACAAAAAACTTATGTACACCAAAAGACACCATTAACAAAACAAAAAGACAACCTAACCTACACAATGAGAGAACATATTAGCTAATACATCTGATAAGGGGTTAATAACCAAAAATTTTAAAGACCTAAAACTCTACACCAGGAGGGTAAACAATCCAATTAAAAAGCAGGCAAAGGAACTGAATAAACACTTCTCCAAAGAGGACATACAGATGACCAATAGTCATATGAAAGAATGTTCAATTTCAGTAATCATCAGAGAAATGCAAATTAAAACCACAATGAGATATCACCTCACAATGGCTCTCATTAGCAAAACAACACATAATAAGTGCTGGTGAGGCTGTGAAGAAAAGGGAACCCTCCTGCACTGCTGGTGGGAATGCAGACTTGTGCAGTCACTGTGGAGAACAGTGTGGAGTTTCCTCAAAAAATTAAAAGTGGTATTGCCTGCCTTTTCACCCAGTTATCACACTTACAGGAATATATCCTAAGAATACCAATTCACTGATTTAAATGAAGATATGCACCCCTATGTTTATTGCAGCATTGTTGACAATAGCCAAGATCTAGAAACAGCCCAAGTGTTCATCAGTGGACAAGTGGATTAAATAGCTGTGGTACATATACACAATGGAATACTACACAGCCATGAAAAAGAGGAAATCTTACCTTTTGCTTTGGTACAGATGGACCTAGAGATTATTATGCTAAGTGAAATAAGTCAGGCAGAGAAAAACAAATATCATATAATCTCACATATATGTGGAATCTAATGAACAAAGTGAACAGAGGAACGGAATAGAGGCAGAGGTGAGGTCACAGGGACCAGAGGGACAGCAGTCAGAGGGAAGGGGGATGAGGGGATGGGATCAGAGAAGGTGAAGGTATTAGTGAAATTACGTATACATAACACAGAGATACAGATAAAAGGACAGCAAATCCTAGTGGGAAGGGAGGGAGGGGGACAAAGGGGATATATAAAGGGACATGGGGTTGGGGGTGTTATATTCAGTGGGATACTTGAATCCATGTAAACACAATAAATTAAAATTAATAAAAAAAATCACCAGACAAACGTTTTCTTAATATCTGTTTTTCATAGGTACTCTGTAGGTATATTTTTTAAGGTGGCATCACCAAGTGTTTGACTCCTAAAACTGGGCTGGGGCTTTGCAGCTCAGACCCTGGCCAGAATGCTGAGCTAGAAGGGGCCGTATCTATCTTTCAGGAAAGTAATCTGAAAGGTGAGTATGACCACAACACAAAAGAGCACCATGAAAAGCAATTCCCATCATCAGATCTAATGGGTACATTTCAAGCCTTGCTAAGGACATGAAATGAGGGGAGCTGAGAATCCCAAAAATAGACCATGGAAGGGCCTTACTGTGGGATGAGGTAACAGGAGGGCCAAGCACCACACAATGGTCTCAAGGCTGGATATTCCCGAGCGCTGGTGGCAAAGGCTTTGGATCAAAGTCATGCCAAGCACTGCTCTCTGAATTAACTTAACCTATAATAACAAAGAAAATAGTGATGAAAACTGCATTTTTGTAAGTGAGATGAAAAAGGACAAGAAAGCGTAGGATTTCACTCATAGTGGGATAGAAAACAAAAGCAGCAAATGGACAAACAAAGCAAAACAACTCACAGACACAGACAACAGAAGGGTGGTTACCAGAGGGCAAAGGGTGGGGGAGGATCAAGAGGTTAAAGGGGGTCAAGAGCAAGGAGACTAGATTCTGGGTGATGAGCGACCGAGTGTACAGATGTTATATTATAAAATTGTACACCTGAAACTTATGTTCTTAACCCATGTCACCCCAATAAAAAAACTTTATTTTCCTAAGAGGCCATTATGTGCCAAGCAATAAGTTAGGTGCTTTTCAAACATCACTTTATTCCTTAGGACAGAACTGGAACCTAATTTCCAGGTTAGAAAACAAGGCCAAGGCAAAAGACAGCACTTTATAAGGCTTGACTTTGTCCCGTCACCTGGCCAAGCTGAATACCAGTGGGGAGAGAAATCCGCTCTCCTACCAGCCAGAGGCACTGCACTGCAGGACAGAGGGTATGCATGTGTAATCCTACCCCAGGGGAGCAAAGACTAGGAACCATTACTGCAATCTAACACATTTCTCATCAAAAACAAAAACAGTATTATCCAGCTTAACATCCCCATTGAAGAAACCCTACTTTAACATGAGGGGCTACCTAATACTAAGGTCATATTTAAGGAATTAGCACAGCTAAAAATAAAGATGATGAGTTTTCACTCAGTTCCCTGAGAGGGCCCGATGCTAGTTTATATATAACTGGCATCTAATTCGTTTCATCAGTTTTGTTAAGGAAAGTCAGTGTTGGTGCTCTCCCTCCCGGCAGCACACCCGTGCCTCTCCTTCCCCTCCCCCCAGGCATGTTACCTTTGCCCTTCTCTCTCCTAAACTCCACAGACCTTTCTGCTTCTGTGACTTGTTTCCTGAGCTTGTGCAGCCCAGCCTGCTCACTTCCACTACCTCTGTAACTTTCTAAATAAACTTTCTCTAAATCAATCAATCAGTGTCAATTACTCCACAGAGAAAAAAAATATTGCAAGAAGTAAAGCCTGAATACATCACTTCCAGAAGGGGCACCTCTTTCATTGGTGGTCAGTGAGAGGAGCACAGAATGCATCCGCACCCATAGTTCCCATTGAAATACTGGTCAGTTTGTTGATTTAAATTTACTTGTTCTTTATTTAAATATTGTGTTTGTTCCCATTTTGTTTTTTGTTTTTTTTTTTACTTTAAAATAAGATATGTGCAGTGTGCATAGGGATTTGTTCATAGTTTTTTTTTTATAGTCCAGCCCTCCAACGGTCAGAGGGACAGTGAACTGACCCCCTGTGTAAAATGTTTGGGAATCCCTGCCCTAAGGGGACCTAACCCCCTCCATTGGCCAACATTATCTTATCTAGCTTTTATGTTTTATGCATGGATTTTTAAACCCCACACCTCCACCTGCCACCCAAGTCAAACTATACGTATTCTGAGGGAGATGAACATATCTCCTACCTCTGTCTGTCTAGCACTTACCTCAATTCATGATAACGAGAAGATGGAACGTTATCTTATGGAATGCATCATAAGTGAAAATCATGGGCTTCTATATACTTAGGGAACTTTCTTTAGCCTCTTTGAGTACTATCACAAAATACATACAGTACTCAAGGTCACCATTTGCAAAGAGCAACCACTGTTAATGAAAATGTCCCAGTGCCACCGCAATATCTACTTATTGAGTGCTTACTAACAACATTATATAACAGCTAATCATTATAGAGTGCTGACTACTGATCTAAGTACTTTAGATCTAATAACTTGATCACCAATAATAAGAGCTAGCAGTAAGTCCAAGGATTATCCACATTTTACAAATGAGAAAACTTAACACTGAGCAAAGTTGAATACCAAGTTCAAAGTCATACATGAATAAGAGTCAGAACTGGAGTTCCGGTCTCAGTCCAACTCTAAGCCATGAGCTTAACCTCCGAGCTCTGGGATAACTTTAGGTGCAACAATTCATGTGAGTCCTTCTGACCTTGTGGAAAGTTATTAAAGAGGTTTTTTAGTGGATGCCTTCAGAGCACTGTGACCACACACAGTCCCTCTCTCTGCTCACATGAACTGCTGAAGTCCAACCCAGAAATTCAAGCTGACAATGGTTCATAGGGTCATTTCCTGAACAGTTAATGACTTGTCGCTCCTGCTTCACTCCCAAAGCCACAATAGAAAGAGCATCTGACTGGAAAGTCAAGTCTTGGGTTCATGACATCCATTCAGTATTTTTTTGTGACTTTTCTCAAGTCATTTCACTTCTGTGAGTTTCATCTTCCTCATATGCAAGTCATTTCACTTCTGTGAGTTTCAGTCTCCTCATATGCAAATGGAAATAGTACCATCAGCCACGTATACTTCACAGGGCTGTGGTGAGAATCAAATGAATGACCAAGAGTAGACCTCACTTTACAAGGAAGCCACTGAAACAGACTTGTAAAGTGATGGGGGCTCTGCTTGATTTTGATGAAGCTATTGGCAGCTTTTCTGCATTAAGTCCCCTCGGAAAACATGACCTAATTGGATGATTCAAATGGACTTTACAAACGCATTACAGATCACAATTAGGAAATACCAAGTGATGTCTTAGAGTTCACCCAGCCCCTAAGGTTATTCTCAAAGCTGGTGAGTAAACCATGGTTATATCACCTTGGGCTCCTGGCCACCTGGCTATGATGCTAGAAACACTTCAGGCTTGCTCTGTTTCAACTCGGTTTGACCACAATCATATTAAATATTAAATCATCCATGGTACTGGCATAGAAAAACACTATGTCAGGCATTAGCTATTCTGCCTTTTGTTACTATCCATAATAATTGCCTAACCACTTAGAAAACTTAAAACTTTGAGCCCAAGGTTTAAAAAATATTATATCTATCCTAAAGGAACTTTGACCTAATTTCACTGAAAATAAAAACCCAGCCCCCAGATACTAACACTGTGCTTCTTCATGCTCTCAGCAAGCTAAAGAAATAGGGGCCTTCTGCTCAGAGGGAGGTGGCTGCTCTTCAGTACTTAACTGTCCCATTTATCACAACTATAATTCTAGGCCCTGTCTCCTCCGAACCCTCAATCTCTCCTCTCTTACAGCTGATAGCACTGCCTCTATGTCACCCAGAACTGTGCTTTTCAAACTGTGGGTCATTCCCTTAACCTAGAAATCCACTCAGCCTGAGCAGTAAAGGCACAAACTGACATCATGACTTCTTTGGCATGCACACAGAAGCACACAGCATCACCAATGCAGTAATCCTGCCAAAAAGTCTCACCAGGATTGGATCACGAGGAAGCAATCAGATAAATTTAGAACACGGAACATTCTAAGAGACAACTGGCTTGGACTCTGCAAAAGTGTCAATGTCAAAATAAAGGAGAGCCTGACCAGGTGGTGGCGCAGTGGATAGAGCGTCGGACTGGGATGCGGAAGACCCAGGTTCGAGACCCCGAGCTCGCCAGCTTGAGCGTGGGCCCATCTGGCTTGAGCAAAAGCTCGTCAGCTTGGACCCAAGGTCGCTGGCTCCAGCAAGGGGTTGCTCGGTCTGCTGAAGGCCCGCAGTCAAGGCACATGTGAGAAAGCAATCAATGAACAACTAAGGTGTTGCGATGGCAACGAAAAACTAATGATTGATGCTTCTCACCTCTCTCCGTTCCTGTCTGTCTGTCCCTATCTATCCCTCTCTCTGACTCTCTCTCTCTGTCTCTGAAAAAAATAAAATAAAATAAAATAAAGGAGAGAGAGATGGGAGACTATTTTAGATTAAAGGAGATAAAGACTCATAACTAATGCAATGTGTGAATGAATCATGATTGGATTCTGCCTCTCCAAAAATAGCTCTTAAAATGATGGAGGAAAATTGTAAAAGTTTTAATATAAACTGCATATCACATGGCAATATTGGATGAAGGTTAGTTTTCCTGAGTGGCATAATGGTAATGGAGTTATGTTGAAGAATGTCTTTACTCTTAAGAGACTCATTTGGGAGCAAAGAGATAGAGTGTTCGCGCTTTCAAAAATGCATACGGTCTCGGTCGCCAAAATGGCGCTCAGCCCAGCAAAGCAGCATCTCAGACATGTTGGAAAGATGTTTTAATCTTTAAGATAATGAGAATAGAGGCCTGAGAGAGATGTTCTGAACAAGTTCAAGATTTTACCAAGTGTTGCAAGGAGTCTGGAATCCTTATGGTAGTAAAACCCTGGAAAGAAAATTCTGCATTAAAAGAATGTCTAGTTGCTTATTTTAATGATCCTGCCTTTTATGAAAAATGCAAAATGGAATGAATACCTGAAGGAATGGGAAGAATTTGGAGAAACTGGAATTTCTACCAAGAAAAAGCTACAGAAACTCCCAAAAAGCATGTAGGCAAATATTCAAATGATACTCTGTAAGTCTACTCATGGAAATCAAAATTACCTAAAATAATGGATTCAAGCAAGTGTGTTTGTTTTACAATAAATTATGGAAATATTAATTTTATCTGAAATAAATATTTTTAATTTAAAAAATGCATACAGTCAATCCTCATTATTCACAGATGCCATATTTGGAAGCTTGCCTACTTGTTAAATTTGTAACCCCAAAATCAATACTTCTAGTGTTTCAATGGTCACTTACAGACAGGTCCAGGGTGATGAAAATTTGAGTCACTCAATATGCACATTTCCAGCTGAGATCAAACAAGGCAACACTCTGCTTTCGTATCTCACTTGTTTTATACTATAAACAAGTGTCCTTTTCACAATCTGTTTAATGCCATGTTTTTCACATTTCTGTGCTTTTGTTGAAGATTTTGCTGTTTAAAAAGGCTCACACATAGTGTTGAAGGGCTTTCTAGTGTTCCTAATAACAAGATTCTGTGATGTGCATCATGGAGAAAATCCACGTGTTAGATAAGTTTTGTTCAGTCATGAGTTATAGTGCTGCTAGCTATGGGTTCAATGTTAATGAATCAACAACATATATTAAATACAAAGCCTTTAAAAAGAAGCACATGGCCCCTGGCTGGTTTGCTCAGTGGTAGAGCATCAGCCTGGTGTGTTGTGTGGATGTCCCGGGTTTGATTCCTGGTCAGGGCACACAGGAGAAGTGCCCATTTGCTTCTCCACCTCTCACCCTTTCACTTCTCTCTCTCTCTCTCTCTCTCTCTCTCTCTCTCTCTTCCTGCAGCCATGGCTCGATTGGAGCAAGTTGGCTTCGGGTGCTAAGGATGGCTCCATGACCTATGCCTCAGTAGCTAAGAAGAGCTTGGTAGCTGAGCAACTAAGCAATGCCAATGGGCAGAGCATCGCCCCCTAGTGGACTTGCCAGGTGGATCCCAGTTGGGGTGCATGTGGGAATCTGTCTCTGCCTCTCTTCCTCTCACTGAATAAAAAAATAAAAAGAAAAAATAAAAAGAAATACACATAAAACAAGGTTAATGAAAATATGACCACAGGCTCCAGAAACCTAACCCTGTACTTATCTAGAGGACAATGGCTCAATATTTATTAACTCGGTGTTTGATATAATTTTATATTCTATAACAACTACTGTGAATAATAAAAATCAACTGTGTGTACACATTTATACACATATATACATATGTATATATGTGTGTTATTTACAACAGACATTGCAGAGATGTGGCAAAATGTTAACTGGATGAAGACTATATGGATGTTCATTGTTCTAGTCCTTTATACTGTGAATTTAACTTTTTCAAAACAAAATGTTGGAAGAAAAAACATACACTCCCACAAACTGTGGCTTGTGACCCATTAATAGTCATAAAACTACTATAGTACAACCAGCATTTTTCTAGCAAAGAAGAATGGAATGAAGTAGAATAGAGCAGAATAGAAAATATCAGTGTCTTGCATTCTTGTTTTGCAAAATTTGTTTCCAGATAGGGTGTGGATATATGTTTGCTAGGTTATAAAATAAAATGTTTTTCTTATTATGAGTTAAGGTTCAAAAAACTTTGCAAGTCATGGGTCTGTAAGATCAAAGCATCCTCCTGACAACCCTTCTCTACTTCCCTTTTTATTCAGTGTTTCTGTGCCAGGATCCAGCCGTGTCTCCAGTGGGAGTCCTTCACTTTCCCAGGCTAGCCCACCACAGGCTATGGCTCCTTCCTCTCTGCTTTCACTTCATCCATTCTCCTCGGCTTCTCCATCTCTCTATCCCTTCCCATATGTTCCTTCCAAGCATTCGGGAATCACACTGTAGTCTATGCAATACAAACCCTTTGGCTGATATTTTTGCTCTAACACCCAGTGAAGGTATGACTAGTTTATCACCAAGCCCTTGAACTTGTCTCTGATCAGTGCACCATGGAAACAGGGGAGTCTATGAGAGCACACAGAAACACTTGGAGGGAGTGAAAGGAGGAGCGAAGGCTTCCATGATGAGGTGCTCCCTTTGAGATTACAAGTTTCTCCATTTTATTTATTTATTTATTTATTTTAACAGGGACAGGGAGAGAGTCAGAGAGAGAAATAGATAGAGACAGACAGACAGGAATGGAGAGAGGTGAGAAGCATCAATCATTAGTATTTCGTTGCCGTTGTGACACTGTAGTTGTTCATTGGTTGCTTTCTCACACGTGCCTTGACCGCGGGCCTTCAGTGGACCAAGCAACCCCTTGCTGGAGCCAGTGACCTTGGGTCCAAGCTGGCGAGCTTTTGCTCAGGCCAGATGGACCCGCGCTCAAGCTGGCGAGCTCCGGGTTTCGAACTTAGGTCTTCTGCATCCCAGTCCGATGCTCTATCCACTGCGCCACCACCTGGTCAGGTACAAGTTTCTTTTACTAAGTTTCTAGCAGAGTTCTGTATAGGAAACAGACATATTTTGTCATGTTTGAGAGAATAGACAGAAGTCAGCATAACGAAATTATAAGGAAAAGAGCATCTGAGGTGGCAGGACCAGCTAGAGCAAAGGCATAATGGAAAGAAGTAGCAGCAAGAAGTGAATTTGGAAGACTAGATAATCCAAGAATCAGAGCTGTGAGTGGGATGCCCTTTCTGATGTCAGAGAGCAACCCAAAAGAATAGTGTGGCTTCTTTATTGTCATGGAAACCAGGGAGAGTAAGCTAGAAATCACAGGCAGAGTCATCACTCTTGCACCAAAACAGGTGTTCATAGGTCTGAGGAAATGGAAGATGCTAATTAGGAAAATAGTTTCTGTCTCCTTTTGGCTTAAGCTGGTACTAGCCAGCTTCCTTATAAAGTGTCTATTCTTGAGCCTGACCAGATGGTGGCGCAGTGGATAGAGCATCGGACTGGGATGTGGAGGACCCAGGTTCGAGAACCCGAGGTCACCAGCGTAAGCGCAGGCTCATCTGTTTTGAGCAAAGCTCACCAGCTTGGACCCAAGGTCGCTGGCTTGAGCAAGAGGTTACTCAGTCTGCTGTAGCCCCACGGTCAAGGCACACATGAGAAAGCAATCAATGAACAACTAAGGTGTTGCAATGAAAAATTAATGATTGCTGATTCTCATCTCTCTTGAATCAGCTTGAAGAAGGGTAGGGAAGAACCTGGGCTGGGCCTTTAGAATGATCTGATTCCTCTTGTGCTATCTCTTCATATAAATGGATTTCACTATTCTAGGAGTGACTGGAACAAGCTACTCCTAAGATACACCAGTCTTGCCCAGGTGGAAGTTTGTTCCATATCCCCCACACAGCCTTATTTACATGGATTTTATTTGCATGGCTAAGTATCCTTACAAGATTCCTCTCTTATCCAGCACAGTAATTTATTTTACAACTAAACTAGGAAAACTCAGCATTTGGCTACTCCCAGGCAAGGAAGAAACAAATGAGACCCTCTAAACTGCAGTTCCCTGTAGGGAGCAAATATTTAGAATATGTGGATTAAAAATAGATATTAGTGATTTGCTTGAGTAAATTCTGAAAACTCTAGTGTGCGGTGCACGAGAAACCAATATATTATAGCTCAGGCAGGGTTCTCTGGCCTCTCAATGAGAGCCCTCATTTATTTGATATTCATTTTTAGAAAACCTGCTGTAATTCTGGGCACCCCACTAAACACTGCTCTTGCCACCTCCCTTGGAGGAAGTATCTGTCCCCCCTGCGGGTTCTCTTCCAGTCCCATTTGTCACTGACTGCTTAGCATTTATAATTCCTCTTAGTCGACATCTCAAACTGGTATCCTATGAGGCAGACTGAACAACTACATTTAGCCCGCACAATATCGACCAGCATAGCTAACTGGTTGTAGTTATTTTTAAATTTTGAATTATCTATTGCATCTAAAAGTTAGGAGAACCTGCCACATTCTGGTTATCTATTGTTATATAACAAATCACCCAAACTCTGTGGCATAAAACACAACTGTTAGCATAGGTAGCTAGATATTAATAAAAGAAAGGGAGCAAAGGTAATTAGATATTAAGCCTCATTCACTAGGAAGCCACAGCATTCATTGGTTCCCTAGTGGACCCCTGAATCCTCCACCCTTGGGACGTAACTCTCAAAGAGGGCAGGAAGGATCTTTACTGGTCATTAGCCAGGATTACCAAGGAGGAGGGATAAAACAGCAGGGGAAATTCCTCTGCTGAGGTATGCACAGTGGAAACCAAGATAGTGCAGTGGGAGGTAAGCACATGCAAAGTAGAAACCAGGTGGTGCAACAGAACTTTGGGACACATGCAATAGGAGCCAAGATGATACAGGGAGAGGTCCTTCTATTTGAGGCATGTGCAGTAGAAGCCAAGATGGTGACCATAAAAGGGAGGTGTCTAGCCTGGGGAAAAGATCATATTGCTTAGAAGGAGGACCCAGCACAAGCCTGGAAGGATTGGGAAAAAGATTGCTCAGTGTAAAAGCCCAAGATAAAATAAGCATAGCTTAAGAAAGACCTCTCGCTTGGTAACAAATAGTCATTGCATGTGTTCTTTCTCCATAACAGCCATGTGAACACCAGCTCAAGTACAAGTCTGGGTATGTCAATGTAGCACTGAGCGCAGTCAGGAACAGAGACTAAGCTAGCAGGCAAGGACAGAGACTGAGCAGGACTAAGCTTTGGCATGAACTTAACTGAATTATACCTTGCCAATGCTGAACCAATCGCACAGGATTTCTGGAGCCCGGCTCTTCTTCTTGGCTTAATGAAGACCAGGTTGGACTTTTTTCACATCAGGATAGAGCTGAACCACCTGGGGACAGTCATTTGTGTTTGCTCCAGCTTCAATAAACCTTACCACTGCACTTCATCCTTCCAACAGGTCCATAAAATGTTTTTCTTGTGATTCCATAAAAGAAACCCATTTTCACTGGCAATACAACCATTTTTCATGCTTCTTTAGGTCAAGAATTTGGACAAATCACAGTTTTTTGGGGTCCATGGTCCCTGCTTCCTGAACTTTGAGGTCTCAGCAGGGAAGACTCAAATGGCTAGGTGACATGAAGAGCTTGGGGCACTGCCCAGGGTAATTCTATCATTTGCATTCCAAGGATTAGTCTAGATGAGACACAATTTATTTAAAAGGTACATATTAAAAGATAATATTTATTGAAGAAAAGATCCAAAGTTTCACATCTTAAATCTTGAAGGGGCATGCCTGACCTGTGGTGGTGCAGTGGATAAAGTGTCAACCTGGGAACACTGAGGTCGCCAGTTAAAAACCCTGCACTGGTCCGGTCAAGACACATATGGGAGTTGATGCTTCCAGCTCCTCCCCCTTTTCTCTCTTTCTCTCTCTCTTTCTGTGTCTCCTCTCTAAAATGAATAAAATAAAAATAAAATAAATTTTAAATCTTGAAGGGGCACAATGATAGCAACCATAGTGAATCCAAGATGGTGACTGTTCAGCAGATAAAATATAATATGCTCACTTTGTTAAAGATGGTGCTGCCCACATGGAAGTTCGTTGATATTAACGTGTGTTCTGGAACAGGCTGTGGGCAGGCCGGGTCATTATAGCCCAAGGCTCAGTTTAAGAGTAAGCTCTTCCCACACCCTTGACTGATTGGATGATGTAGGGTGGTGCACTCTCCTGAGGAATCCCATTATGCCTCAGATGGGTGACTTTGTATCAGAGACTTCCTTGTTTGTAAATTGGATTAAGGGTTTGTTTTTTCACAATATAAAGTGGGACGGACCAGTAGCTTGATCTCTCTCTCTTGGTTCCTGAGTTCCTGAGGTTAGTATTAGAGAGCAGAGCAGATTAAGGCCATGTAGAGGAGCAGCAGCCGAGATGGCAGAGTGCTGAGGAAGAAGCCAGTTTGTTAAGAATTTGTACAGGAGGAGATGGGAAACAGAGATGAATAAGTCTGGTGAGCTAGAAACCTTTGATTCTAGGAAACTCAGATAAGTCAGTAGCTTTGTGAGCACTGAATGTGTGGGTTTTGGAGCCCAGTGTGTGTTTTTGCTTGCTTGCCGGTGCAAGCTAGAATTAAAGCTGATGGCTCACCAGTTCTTGGATCCAGTGTTTCATTGCCATCTGTCCGAATACAATGCGAACCTGCATGGGTCAGGCGGCTGTGATCCTGACCTCGGCCACAGGCTTTACATTTGGCATAGTCTGTGGCAGGATTCGATACAGATCGGCATGGAGCCACCACCACCTTTGAGTGGTGGAGTAGAGGACTGGTTGCTGTTTTGGTTTCCCATAGCTGTTTTTTGGGGGACTGTAGGATGGCTGACTTTTACAGCCATGCGTGAGGAAAACGAGAGCTCTATGGAAGAAGCTGCCCAGGACCTGCAAACTGAGCAGTGGAAGGAGCTGAAGGAAATGTGGGAGGAAGAGATGCTGACCCTGGAGCTGGAGGAGGAGCCCAACCAGGTTTGCGAGATTCACCTGGAAATGGAACAGACGGGCCGGAGCTGAGGCCAGGACCAGAGATGAGGCAGGGGCTGTAAGGCCCATAGAGCAGAAGGCAGTGGTGGCCCGGGACTCAAGCCCAGCAGCAGGAGCTGATGTTTTCATTTCCTCTTTGGAGGATGAGGAGAATTGGGCTGGAGTTGCAACCTGCAGTCTCCAGAAGGTGAGAGCCCAGCAGCGAGGAGTAGCTACGCTGCTGGTAGGTCTGCAATTTTGGGATATAGGGGTGGATGCCATCATGCTCCCCAGAGTAGAGATGGAAATGCTGACTGCCATCGCCATGTGCTTTTTCTTGGGACAGTGTGAGAACTGCAATGATGGCAGGAATGAAGGGGGAGGCTAAAGCCCCATGTGTGTGGACTGATTTCCTGGACTATGACCGGATGGGCACAAGCTCCCTTGTTGAATGGACTTACGGATTTTGGACAATGCGAAATACCCTGATGGGGGTGGGGGTGGCTTTGCTGGAGGCCCTCCTGCCCTGGGAAGCTTTTCCCATGGCTAGAGAAAAGGCTGAGGACATTTTGCGCTTTTGGCAAAGTGCTCAGAGACTGGTGAAATGTGTGTACCTTTGTAATTGTTCAAACTGTATGATTTGTGCTATTGCTGTAATTTGTGTAATGTACTCATTTCCTTGTACAGGGATACCGGTGGTGTAAATTGTGGGTAGTAAAGTGAGCATAGGGGTGGATTCTTGGGCAGATAAAATATAATTTGCTCACTTTGTTAAAGATGGTGCTGCCCACATGGAAGTTCGTTGATATTAATGTGTGTTCTGGAACAGACTGTGGGCAGGCCGGGTCATTATAGCCTAAGGCTCAGTTTAAGAGTAAGCTCTTCCCCACACCCTTGACTGATTGGATGATGTAGGGTGGTGCACTCTCCTGAGGAATCCCATTATGCCTCAGATGGGTGACTTTGTATCAGAGACTTCCTTGTTTGTAAATTGGATTAAGGGTTTGTTTTTTCACAATATAAAGTGGGACGGACCAGTAGCTTGATCTCTCTCTCTCTCTTAGTTCCTGGGTTCCTGAGATTAGTATTAGAGAGGAGAGCAGAGGAAGGCCATGTGAAGGCCAGGAGAAGCAGCTGAGATAGCAGAGTGCTGAGGAAGAAGCCAGTTTGTGCAGAGTTTGTGCAGGAGGAGATGGGAAACAGAGGTGAATAAGTCTGGTGAGCTGGAAAGCTTTGATCCTAGGAATCTCGGATAAGTCAGTAGCTTTGTGAGCACTGAATGTGTTAGTTTTGGAGCCCAGTGTGTGTTTTTGCTTGCCCACCGGGTGCAAGCTAGAATTAAAGCTGATGGCTCACCAGTTCTTGGCTCCAGTGTTTCATTACCGACTGTTCGAATCTAATGCGAACCTGCGTGGGTCAGGCTGCTGTGATGGTGGCCTTGACTATTGGCTTTACCGTGACAAAGTAGGCTGACATTCCACTTGCTTCCTCCCAGGACCAAACTAGAGTTATAACTAAATTTAAGAACAATCATCCTGAAAAACCAACTCAAGACTAAATTAAGAGAAGTCTTATATTGCCTGACAAGGTGGTGGCGCAGTGGATAGAGCGTCGGACTGGGATGCGGAAGACCCTGGTTCGAGACTCCGAGCTTACCAGCTTGAGCGTGGGCCCATCTGGCTTGAGCAAAACCTCGTCAGCTTGGACCCAAGGTCGCCGGCTCCAGCAAGGGGTTGCTCGGTCTGCTGAAGGTCCGCGGTCAAGGCACATGTGAGAAAGCAATCAATGAACAACTAAGGTGTTGTGACGGCAACGAAATAAAACTAATGATTGATGCTTCTCACCTGTCTTTGTTCCTGTCTGTCTGTCCCTATCTATCCCTCTCTCTGACTCTCTCTCTGTCCCTATAAGAAAAAAAAAAAAAAAAGAAGTCTTATAACCAGGAACTGATAGAAGAAACCACATCAAGGTTAGTAGGAAGGGCAGAGATGCAAAAAGAGCTAAAATGACGACAAAAAAATAAATGCACTTCAATAATAATCTTAAATGTAAATGGATTACATGTTAACACAATGAATTAAAATTTAAAAAATAAAAAAGCTTAAATGTAAATGGATTAAATACTCTAATGAAAAGACAGAAGGTAGCTGAATGGATAAGAAAAGATGACTGATGCATATGTTGTTTAAAAGAAACCCATCTCAGCACAAAAGACACACACAGGCTGAAAGTGAAGAAATGGAAAAAATATTCCATGCAAATGAAAATAAAGAAAAGCTGTGGTAGCAATAATTATATCTCACAAAATTGTCTAATTGTCTTTAAAACAAAGGCCATAGTAAGAAACAAAGAAGGTCACTAGATGATGATAAAAAGAGCAATCCAACAAGAGAATATAAATATTGAAAATATTTATGCACTCAATATAAGAGCACCTAAATATATAAAGAAGATTTTGATGGATATATAGGGAGAGATCAATAGCAGCAAAGCCAAAAGTAGGGTATTTTAACACTCCATTGACATCAATGGATAGATACTTCAGTCAGAAATTCAACAAAGAAACAGTGGCCTTAAAAATTACACACTAGATAAATTGGATTTAATTGATATCTTCAGAACATTTCACCCCAAAGCAGCAGAATATATATATTTTTCAAGTATACATAGTAGTTTTTAGACTAGACCACAATTTGGACACAAAACAAGTCTCAATAAATTTAAGAAGGTTGAAATCCTATTGTATGACCAGTGGCCAAGGCCAACATCTCAGCCATCTGGCCAATGCAGGTTCCCATTAGATTCGGACAGTCGGTAATGAAACACCGGAGCCAAGACTGGTGAGCCATCAGCCTTAATTCTAGCTTGCACCCGGCGGGCAAGCAAAACCACACACTGGGCTCCAAAACCCATTCACTCAGTGCTCACAAAACTCCTGACTTATCCGAGTTTCCTAGAATCAAAGGTTTCTAGCTCACCAGACTTATTCACCTCTGTTTCCCATCTCCTTCTCTCTGCACAAACTGGCTTCTTCCTCAGCACTCCACCATCTTGGCTGCTTCTCCTCTCTTCCACGTGGCCTTAATCTGCTCTCCTCTCTAATACTAACCTCAGGAATCCAGAGAGAGAAATCCAAACCCTTAATCCAATCTACAAACAAGAAAGTCTCTGATACAAAGTCACCAATCTGAGGCATAATGGGATTCCTCAGGAGAGCGCACCACCCCACATCATCCAATCAGTCAAGGGTGTGGGGAAAAGCTTACTCTTAAAACTAAGCCTTAGGCTATAACAACCTGGCCTGCTTACAGCCTGTCCCCAAACCCATCCCAAGCATAAGGGCAAATAATATCACCTGGGTGATGGGCTTCCATGTGGGCAGTGCCATCTTTAACAAAGTGAGCATAATCTGCCCACACCTATCAAGCATCTTTTCTGACCACAATGACATGAAACTAGAAATCAACTATAATAGAAAAACTGAAAGAAACAAAACAAGTATTAAACACTAGAAGGCTAAATAGCATGTTATAAATAATAAATGAGTTAATAATGAGACTAAGGAGGAAAACAAAATTTTCTGCAAACAAATGAAAATGAACATTAAACAACCCAAACTATATGGGACACAATGAAAGCAGTCCTGAGAGGGGAGTTCATAGCATTACAGGCATATCTCAAGACGCAGGAAAAATCTTAAATAAACAATCTAACCCTACACCTTAAAAGAACTAGAAAAAAACAACAAACATAGTCCAGAGGAAGTAGAAAAAATAATAAAGAGCAGAGCAGAAATAAATGGCATAGAGACTAAAAAAAAAAAAAAAAAAGACAACACTAAAGATCAATCCAAAAGTATTTTTTGTATTGGTTCTTTGAAAAGGTAAACAAAATTGACAAACTTTTAACCAGACTCATCAAGAAAGAAAGTGACAGAACCAAAATAAATAAAATTAGAAATGAAAGAAGAGAAGTAACAGTTGATATCACAGGTAAATAAAGTATTGTAAGAATATACTATAGAGAACAATATGCCAGTCCTGGCTGGTTGGTTCAGTGGTAGAGCGTCAGCCAAGCATGTGGATGTTCTGGTTCAATTTCCAGTCAGGGCACACAGTAAACATGTGCTACTCCAACCCTCCCTCTTCTCCTTCTCTCTTCTTCTTCTGTAGCTGTGGCTGACTTGGCTTAAGCAAGTTGGCCTCAGGCACTGAGAATGGCTTCATGACCTCTGCTTCACGTGCTTAAAAATGGCTCCAGTTGCAATGGAACAATGGCCCCAGATGGGAAGAGCATTGCCCCCTGGTGGACTTTCCAGGTGGACCTGGAATCTGTCTCTCTACTTCCCCTTCTCTCACTAGATAGATACATAGATAGATGGTTGATAGATGATACATAGATAGATAAGATAGATGATAAATAGATAGATGATAGATAGATAGATAAGATAGATAAGATAGATGATAGAGATAGATAGATAGATAAGATAGATAAGATAGATGATAGATAGATAGATAGATAGATAGATAGATGATAGATGATAGATAGATAGATAGATAGATAGATAGATAGATAGATAGATAGATAAAAACAGAAGAACTATATGCCAAAAAATTGGACAACATGAATAAACTCCTAGAAACATACAATCTTTCAAAATTGAATCTGGATGAATCAGAAAACTTAAACAGATTGATTACAACAAATGAAATGCAAACAGTAATAAAAAACTTCCAGCAAACAAAAGTCCTGGACTGAATGTCTTCATGAGTGAATGTTACCTAACATTCAAGGAAGAACTAAAGCCTATCCTTCTCAAACTATTCCAAAAATTCAAGAGGAGGAAGGACTTCTAAGCTCAGTTTACAAGGAATGCATTATCCTAATTCCAAACCAGGCAAAGACACTACAAAGAAAGAAAACTATAAGCCAATATCTCTGATGAACATAGATGCTAAAATTCTTAACAAAATATAGCAAACCAGATACAACAATACATTTTTAAAAAAGATCATATACCATGATCTAGTGAGATTTATTCTGGGGAGAAATGGCTGACACAATATTTACAAATCAATAAATGTAATTCATTGCATAAACAAAATGAAAATAAAAACCACACAATCATATCAATAGACACAAAAAAGCATTTAATAAAACCTAGCACCTATTAATGATAAAAACTCTCAGCAAGGTGAGAATAGAGGGACCATACCTCAACATAATAAAGTCCATCTATGACAAACCTACAGCCAACACTGAGGAAGATAAAAACAAGTGCAAGCATATATTGTGTTCATAGATAGGGAGAATTAACATCATTAAAATGTCCATACTACCCAAAGCAATTTACAGATTCAATGCAATTTGTATTAAAATACCAAAGACATACATCACAGATCTAGAACAAATATTCCAAAATTTTATATAGAACCAAATAAACCCAAATAGCCTCAGCAATCTTGAAAATGAAAAACAACATGGGAGGTATCACACTTCCTAATATTAAGCTTTACTACAGGCCATTATAATCAAAACAGCCTGGTATTGGCATAAGAAAAGGCATGCAGATCAATGGAACAGAACAGAGAACCCAGAAATAAACCCACACTTTTATGATCAATTAGTATTTGATAAAGGAGGCAAGAGTACACAATGCAGTTAGTCTCTTTAATAAATGGTGTTGGGAAAATTGGACAGGTATATGCAAAGAAATGAAACTAGGCCACCAACTTATAACATTCAAAAAAATAAACTCAAAATGAATAATAGACCTAAATATAAGTTGCAAAAGCATAAAAATCCTAGAAGAAAACATAAGCAGTAGACTCTCTGACATCTCTCGAAGCAATTATTTTGCCAATATATCTCCTCAGACAAGTGAAATAAAGGACAAAATAAACATATGGACTATATCAAACTATAAAACTTTTTCACAATGGAAAGACACTATTAACAAAATAAAAAGACAGCCCACCCTATGGGAGAACATATTTGCTGATATAGCTGATAAGGAGTTAATAACCAAAATTTATAAATAATATATAAAACTCAACACCAGGCCTGACCAAGCGGTGGCGCAGTGGATAAAGCGTCGGACTGGGATGCGGAAGACCCAGGTTCGAGACCCTGAGCTCACCAGCTTGAGCGCGGACCCATCTGGTTTGAGCAAAAAGCTCGTCAGCTTGGACCCAAGGTCGCTGGCTCCAGCAAGGGGTTGCTTGGTCTGCTGAAGGCCCGCAGTCAAAGCACATGTGAGAAAGCAATCAATGAACAACTAAGGTGTTGCGACGGCAACAAAAAACTAATGATTGATGCTTCTCACCTCTCTTCGTTTCTGTCTGTCTGTCCCTATCTATCCTTCTCTCAGACTCTCTCTCTGTCCCTGTAAAAAATAAAAAAATCAATTTAAAAAAATCAACACCAGAAAGGTAAACAATCCAATTAAAAACCAGGCAAAGGATCTGAATAGACACTTTTTCAAAGAGGACACACAGGTGGCCAATAGGCATAAGAAAAAGTGCTCAACATCAGTGGTCATCAGAGAAATGCGATTTAAAACCACGATGAGTTATCACCTCACACCTGCCAGAATGGCTTTCATTAACAAATCAACAAAGAAGTACTGCAGAGGGTGTGGAGAAAAGGGAACTGTATGGCCAGTGGCCACTGCTGTCGTGGTCATGAAGGTTCACATAGGATTTGGGCAGACAGTAAAGAAACAGTAGAGCCAAAAAATAGTGGGCCATTCCTTTATTAAAATCTCACACCAGCAATGAGCAAACAGGCAGGGAAAATACTTCCCTTTCCTTCAGGGCTCCCAAAGCCCCAATGCATGTATACTCTGGTTCCACAACCTGGAGGATCTTCTTCAGTTCCTCCTGGAATCAAAGGCCCCAAATAACCTCAGTGGAGCTCCCAAAGCCCCTCAGCTCCAGTTCTACCTCTGCACTCCTTCTCTGTCCCTGCTAACATGGCTTCTCTCTCCTTCTCCTTCTGCTCTCCCTGCAAAAAACGGGCTGGGCCCACAAAGACCCCTTCCTCCTCCAGCAAATATTAGTAAAACAATGGCCCCTCCCAAGCAGGCATGCAATCCACAATATGCAATCAACTGCCCTGCTCTGAGGGCAAGCACATATGTGGCTGCCCAGCGCTATTTTTTAACAATAAAAGTGAGTAAACCCAAAAAATACAAATTTTACAAACTCATTTGCCCAACAGGAACCCTCTTGCACTGCTGGTGGGAATGCAGACTCATGCAACTACTTTGGAAAACAATATGGAGTTTCCTCAAAAATGGAACTGCCTTATGACCCAGCTATCCCACTTCTAGAATACATCCTAAGAATCTCAAAACACTAATTCAAAAGAAGATATGCACCCCCATGTTCATTGCAGTGTTGTTTACAATAGCCAAAATCTGGAAACAGCCCAAGTGTCCATCAGTGGGTGCATGGATAACGAAACAATGGTACATTTACACAATGGAACACTACACAGCCATGAAAAAGAAGAAAATTTTACCTTTTGCAACAGTATAGATGGACCTGGTGCTTATTATGCTAAGTGAAATAAGCAGGCAGAGAAAGACAAATACCATATGATCTCATTTATTTGTAGAATCTAATGAACAAAGTGAAATGAGGAATGGAATAGAGGCAGAGGCAGGGTCACAGGAAACAGAAGGACAGCTGTCATAGGGAAGGGGGAAGAGGGGATTGGATGAAAGAAGGTGAAAGGATTAGCAAAAAACATTGTTCATAACTTCTATATACAGACAACACGATAGCAAAGGGAAGGAGAGGTAGAGGTCAGGGTAGGGAGCACAGAGGGAGAAATGGGGGTGGAAAGAGACTTTGCATGGGGCATGGGGGACACAACTGGTGTGTAGATTGTGTTATATTAAATGGGACACTTGAAACCATGTCAATACCATAAATTTAAAAATAAAAATTTTTTTCAAAAAAACAATGATGGCAACCATAGATGCTTATAAATGATTCTATTCACCATCCTCTTCAAAAAGGGGCTGTGGTGAAAGCCCATCTTTTCAGGGCCTTCATAGTAGCACAGTCTGAGGTCTACTTGAGAAATGGCCCCATATTGATGCTAAACTCCTTGGCCCATACATATGAAAAGTAAAACTTTCTGACATTCTAAAGGTATTTCACATGTCTTCTGGGCCTGGTTCCCCTGCTCACTTCCTCCTGGTCACTAATTATATTTTATGCAAATGTACTGGCCTTATGTGACAGATGTTAATAACTATTGCAAAAGAGCAGAAAGTAATACCGGTGATTGCTCAAAATTGTTATTCTCGTCCTCAAGAATTAGGCCCCACGCTGTCTATTTCATCAATGCATGTTGCTTTAATAAATATTTCACATTCCTCTTTTAATAGATCATAATTTTGCAAGGTTGTTATTATACTTCACATTTCGTTCAATGATACGTAGGAATCATAAATTTGGAGTTGGATAATTATCAGTGGACTCACAGACTTTTATTGACTTAAATGCAAAATGCTTTTCATACTTTAAGTAAGCCAAAATGGCTCTCATAACACAATACCAGATGAAGCAAATCCCTCCTAAATTTTATGCTTCCTCTTGATGTTAAATGTGTTTTCCTAAACAAAGTTGTCAGTGCTATTGAAAATGATTAAGAGTCTCAGAAATGCAGGAACCACAGAATTCCACTTGTGCATGCCCTGTCACGAAGAAACACAGGCTAGCTCTCCCTCTCCCTTGAAGAAAAGGAGGAGGGGACCACTCTCACACAGGCTTTTTGATGTGAGATGCATCTGGGTTCAAATCCCTGCTGGGAATCTTTGGGAAAGCCTGGGTCTTAGTTCTCACGACAATAAAACAAGAATAATGATGCCTAGATCTCACAAGCAAGCCTATTGATAGAATTGACTGTCATTTGGACATCCCATATGGTTTAGTAGTTTATTGCTCAAGCTGTGAAGTCAGAAAGACCTAGATTCAAGTACTGACACTAGGACTCACTAGCTAGGTGAGCTTGGGCAAGTTGTATAAGCTCTCAGCCTGAACTTCTTCATCTCTAAAATGGGACTACTAATAGTGCTTACTTCACATGGTTGTTGCAGGAATGTATGTGTGTCTGTGTGTGTGTGTGTACACACATACGTGTATTATTAATACATATATATGTATACACTTACAGGCATATCCTTTCTTAATAGTTATATCTGTCAAACATTTCCCAACTACTAGATCCTAATTACACTTTCTTAACATCACCACGAGGTTGTTATTATTAGTCTTACGTTACAGTTGAAGGCACCAAAGTTCAGAGAAGTGAAGTGATTTCCAAAGTCACACAGTTGGTAGATAACTGAGGCAGAACTTGAAGTCAGGCCTGGGTGTCCCCAAGACTGGATTTTTAACACCCACAAACTCTCAGATCCATGAATGAAGATGAAGTCATGCTGAAAACCACGGGCTGCTGCTGGAAACTTTCTGTTTCCATAGAATTTGGTCATTGTCATGATTCCTGGGAGCTTCCTGCAGCCAGGAAGGGAATAGTCAGAGGACAGGTGAATAAAGATCCCACCAAGTTTGGGAGCAGAGAATATTATGGTATGGGTGAGATGACAGGCAGAGGGTTAGGGATCAGGATCTGGGAGTGCTGACCAGAGCTCTGAGAGTGAGGTCAGGAGGAGTGAAGGCCAAGGCCAAACACAGGCATGATGGGGCCTTAAAAGACGAGAGTCCAGAGGCCCGTGATAATATGTGACCAGCTGAGTCACCAAAATAACCCAGGGATCTTCAGTGCTTGGCATGGTGGTATCTCTTCTCCCTTCATTAGCTGGCCAACAGGATCTTATAAATATATAGTAGTTGATAGGAGGAAGTCAAGTCATCAGAAGTAACTTGCAAGGTTTTGTTAATATGGAATGTCATGCCAATAACTGTACTAAGCATATTTTATAAGTATTTTTTAAACCAAGTGACAGCTCTATGGGTAGGCATCAAGGTCCCAAACTTGTCTTCAAGGAAAGAGACATATAGAAGTTAAGAAACTTGTTAATATGTAACAGAGGCAACCCACCTTCTTTCCCTATACCACACAGTATAGACAGGATGTTTCATTGACATATCTGAGCATAGTATTAAGCACTCTGTTAGTTGTTGACACATTATCAGTCTGTGTTACATTTCTCATTGGTAAAAGGTTTGCGCTAGCATTAGGAAAAAATGATCCTAGTTTTAGTCTTCCCCCTTCTTTTCTTTCTTTCTTTCTTTTTATTTTTTTGTTTTTTGTTTGTTTTATTTTTCTTAAGTGAGAAGCAGGGAGGCAGAGATAGACTCCCGCATGTGCCCTGACTGGATCCACCCAGCAAGGCCACTATGGAGAGATACTTTGCCTATCTGGGGCCTTTGCTCCGTTGCTCAGCAATGCAGCTCTTCTTAGCGTCTGAGGCAGAGGCGTTGGAGCCATCCCCATTGCCCAGGCCAACTTTGCTCCAATGGACCCTTGGCAACAGGAGGGGAAGAGAGAGACAGAGAGAAAGAAGAGGAGGAAGGGTGGGGAAGCAGATGGGTACTTCTCTTGTGTGCCCTGGCTGGGAATTGAACCCAGGACTTCCACACACCAGGCCAACACTCTACCACTAAGCAAACTGGCCAGGGCCTCTTCTTTTCTTTATAGCACTCTCTCCTCTGCCTTTCTGTGCAGGTCTGCCCAGTATTCGCTGCTACCTGCCTGCACAGCCAAAGTGCTGTGCTTCCTCTCCTGTTCAAATGCTGGCTCCAGTGGGCCAGCCTCTGTCAGGCTGCTTGGTTGATAGATTGGCCTTTTTGCTGGAGTTGTACCAAGAATTTCTCTATCCCTCTTTGCCAGAATGCATGTTTCCAATTATGTGAAATGCTTCGAGAGAAGTTAACTTCTTTCTGAATTGGTTAAATAAAAATGTGGTGTTTGGGAAGGCCCCACTTGCTGCATGAGCAATTCTCAGAAGAGGGAGGAAAGGGCCTCCCAGCCAAAACACCCACTGATGCCCCTCGAGGCCAGCAGTGGCATCGCATACTTCAGGTTTCTTTTTTTATGCCCATTTTTCTCCCATTTTCAAGGCAGGGGTATCTGATGTGGAGATATGGGCCTCTGTGGTCATAGTGTCTGGAGTTCAGAAGAAGGGTCCAGGCCAAGTGGAATTCCATGTGTTGGCCTCTGGATTTCAGAATTCTAACCTGATCTCTTCACCCACTGCTAATTGCTCTCAGCCCACAATCCCAATCTGCCCTAGTCAGGAACGGTTTGGAGATTCATGTACACAATACGGTCTTTAATGTCTAGAAATCATACTCGTGCATAAGTCCCCTTGTCCTACCACCTGCCCCATGCCAGCTATTTGCTGTCTAACAGGAGAAAGCACGTATTAAACTCTTCCCAGTGGTGAGATTTTATGCAACCACAGCAAATCTGGAGTGAGAGAGTTGTGGATTTTTTATGATGGTGGTGTTTGAGGGGAACCTTCTAACACTATACATTACACAATCTGAAGCAGAGACAAAATAATGTGCAAAGCTCAGGAGACTAGAAAGAAATTAAAATATTTGGGAACTGCAAATAGATATCTGTGGGGAAATAGAACATGCAAGGTCTTATCAATCAGGTGACAGTTTAGGGAAGAGAAGAACTTGAACTTTACAAAGATTGTTCTACCTGCACGATCAGGACATGATTGGAGGAGAGGGGGGCAATCGTTGAAACTAGGAGACCAGGTAGGAAGAACCCATTTGTTAGTTCAGGCAAGAGATGATGATGGCCTGGCCTATGGTGCTAACTGTGGGAACAAACCCAAAGGAGAAAGTTGAGAGCTTTCCAGGAAACGGAAACTAGTATTTGAGTAGGAAGATTCCTAATACTCTAGGATATCACTATCGCCTGTGACCTCCACTTCCCCTTACCTGCCAAGATAGGACCTCCAAGACTAAGAACTAGGTTGCCCTGTGGCTCTAAACCATGGTCATATGAGTGACTAGTCCTTCTCACAGTACAAGCTCACATCTGTGGGACATCTCACTTCACTACCCTGAATGCAAAAGTGTTCTATAGTCAAATAAGCTTGGAAAACACTGGATTAAACAAAACTACACACTTTATCTCTTCGTACTTATGTACAATGACTCTCCAAGAGTATAGTAATGTGACTTTGAAACCAGTTTGGAAAGTAACATTCCCTGTGCTGTTGGGAGCTCTGAACAGATTTGTCTTCAGGTAGAGAGAGAAGATAATTATCACTTTACAGAGAAGAGCAGGGTGAAAAACCCAGAAAGTAATGGGAAGAAACTAAGCCATAATGGTCATTGCTATCCACATTCCGCCAAACTGTTAGGGGCTGGTCTCTATAGTACTTGTTTTAGTTTTGATTATGGCTCTGGGGTTTGTAGTCAAATCCAGATAGATAGTAGATGACTTTATCCAAATACATCAGGGAAAACCATTTTTATCACTCACTTTTCTCTCTGAGAGCAAAGTAAATTGATGTCTCTAACATGAAATTACCCAGTACATGTTATAATCACATGCTTTTGCATCTCAGTGCAACTCACGGTCAAAATTTTGGACTCTAAGGAGTGCAAAGCAGTGATTTGTCACCTGGCTGCACAGTACAATCAAATAGAAAAACTTTAAAAACATAGTCAACCTGAGTTCCACTCCAAGTCAACTCAGTCAGAAATCTAGTATGTGAGGCTTCGGGACCAATAGTTTTCAACAAGCTCCTCTAATGATTCTAATGTGTGGCCACACTTAAACACTGCTCTTTCTGTTGCTCTTGTTTTCTCTCTCTCTCTCCTCCCACTCCTGGCCAGAAATCCAACTTTATAACTACTTAAAACTATTTTTCTCCTCCCAGGATCTCGCACAGCACGTGGTACACAGTGGTGCTCACCAAGCTGATTTGAGTGGAAGGTGTTTCTCAAGGAGACCGTTGCTCCTGATATCTCTGCTTTAGTCTAACAGAACACACTTCTACTGACAGTTTGAGACCCTGGGCTGAGGAAGGGCATGATTCTTCCTCTTGGGGCTTTGAACATTTGAGTATCACTGTGGATAAGTTTTTTCATGGTATTGATCATTGACTACATGTACCTTAAGATTCAAGCTGACACTCAACAAACAAATTTTTCTGGGATTTTGTGACAAAAAAAGAAAACCCAAAATACAAAAAGAAACCTCCTGTCTGGGCAGCTAAAGTCAGTGAAGACACTGGCTTATAAAAACATCAGAGACAGCCTGACCAGGCGGTGGCGCAGTGGATAGAGCATCGGATTGGGATGCAGAAGACCCAGATTCGAGACCCCGAGCTCTCCAGCTTGAGCGCGGGCCCATCTGACTTGAGCAAGAGCTCGCTAGCTTGGACCCAAGGTTGCTGGCTCCAGCAAGGGGTGGCTCGGTAGGCTGAAGGCCCGCGGTCAAGGCACATGTGTGAAAGCAATCAATGAACAACTAAGGTGTCGCAACGGCAATGAAAATGAATGATTGATGCTTCTCACCTCTCTCCGTTCCTGTCTGTCTATCCCTATCTATCCCTCTCTCTGTCCCTGTTAAAATAAAAAACACCAGAGACAAAAATATCAAAAGATGGTAGCACAGCCTCAGTATGTAACATGCACTTTCCATTATTTTTAAAGAAATGATCATCTCAAAAGATAATGTGAGAAAGTGTTTTTATAATCTTTGGGATAAAATTAAAACTGGAGGACAAATAAAAAAACAACTGGAGGACAAATATTGGTTTGCAAGATAGATTTTAGTCATTCAAAAACACTCACTAGTCATAATTCATGGGGCAGGGCAGATGTAGAACACAGTTGAGAAGGAACTCATCTCTGTGTAAGTTTTTATGCTTCTCGATTTGTGAACCATACGCCTATCTCATTTATTCAAAAATTTAATTTAAAAATAGAATTTAATCACCAATAATTCTATATCATATGAAAAGGGGCATTATAGGATTAATGAACTGATTTATTTGATTTGTTAGTATTTATTTTGCTTTTCAAGTTTTAAAGTAATTAGAGACTAATTTTTTCCATATTACTGAGTGAGTTACAAATCACAAAATTTATGCCTTTGTTCTTTTGAACTAAGTAGGTTGTTATTTTTTAAGCCCCATTTTTTACCCTGGGGCTCTTTGCTGGCTTCCCAGAACACTAAATGCAGGACTCCAGGAGGCCTGATGCCCAAGAGATGGGCCAGGGTGCCAAGTAATGAGCCAGGAAAAATAGGAAAGAATTCAAAGTCAGATAGAAGAAACTTAGGGTGGGCAAAGAAACATAACAGACTGGAAAATGATCAGGCTGGGCATTTTCCTGACCAAACTCACTTGCCTATATAGTGGATCTGGCCAAGTGCGGAGAACAATCTTCAAGAAAATCAGAAGAGTCCACGGAAGTGAAGAACGATTGCCTGAAGGTAGCAATCATGAGCAGAATACGAACCAGTCTCTCACAGACAAGTGTAATTGAGGCCTCCATTCATGGTTCATCTCTTACCAGCTTCCTGAAATGTTGTATATCAGCATCTGGGAATTAAGCCTCCCCTTCAGAATGAATGGCAGAGAAGAGGCATGACTACGGACTGATCTTGAACCACACCTTGTGTGGCTGGTATCAAGGCCCTTTTAGAGGCAGCAGGAGGGGCAGAGAAGCTGAAGAAAGCTGTAGGTAAGGCATATCCAAGTCAAGACCTGTGTGAAAGATGGGCTCTGGCTGTGGCTTCCAGGGACCATCCTAGACACAGAACATTTGACTGGAGTAGGGTCATGGCCATGAGGAGAGGAGACCAAGGTCACCTCCTTTGTGCTTCACTGAGAAGCTATAAACACATCTGGAGTGGTGAGAACATAACTTGGAGACATGGAATCTCAACGCATTTATGCCAAAGGTTAAAATTTTTAAAATTCAGTTCTTCAAAAATTTTCCAAAAACTCATACCACTATTTGACAAGCTCCCAGCATGACAGTATCTGCAGTAGTGCCTAACTCTGTGTGCCACATAATAACGTGTACCCTCAGGAGGCAGACTCGTGTGAAAAATCAGATCTCAGAGATGACCTCGAGCAGTAAGATATAAATAACTCCCACATCATTACCATTTCAATAACGGAAGAGGAAGCATAAATGGGGTAAAGCACAATGATAGGCAGAGAAGCGGTGGCTTTCAGTCAATCTCCGTGGGCCTTCCTTCCATCTTGAGGGTCCATAGAGTTGGCTCTGTGGCTGCTGCCCTTCAGCACAGATCAGAGTAACTAAGAGAGCAAGCTCTGCCTAGATCCAAATTCTAGTTCTTCTACGTACCAACCTGTGATCGTGTCAGTCAGAGTTCAATGGTCACCAGTGACAGACACAAATTCTGACTAACTTTCGCCCAAAGAAAATTTATTAGATGAGTTTTGGGTCATGGCTAAGGAACCAGGACAGCCCTGACATTTATGCCAGTTTGTCCAGAGCTGCTGCTGGAGAATGCACTCCCACAAATCCCCAAATATATTTACCTTAGTGATACTGAATTAACTACTTACATTATCTTAGCCTCAGTTACTCATCTGTAAAATGGGAATATCACTGGTATTTACCACAAGAGGTTGTTCAGAGAAATCAATAAAATAAGGAAGGGCAGATGCTTAGGCCTGTGTCTGGCCCACAGTTAGTGTTCAAAACATCTTAGCCATCATTGTTAGTACCTCCCATTCTTGGTTGGCCCAAGCCTTTGTTCAGAGGTACCCCTTGTCTGGGGCTCTGCAGGCTCCAGAAGAGCTGTGTCTCTGCAGAGCAACCTGGATTATTCTGACCACGGATGGCACATGAACAGGATCTATAGCCACCACATCCAGCAGGTTACTTCTCAGCAGGGACCCCTACTCTCAGGAAGCCACATTCACCACCCCTGCCCTTTCCCTCAGGATACCCCAAAAGGAACCTCACACATTTCTAGAATACCTTTTGGTTTTGGAAAAAACATTTCATTCCAAAAATTATGTTTCACCTGCATACTATTGTATACTAACAATTGTCAGCAGGAATCAAAAACACAATTCACATGTGTCACCCACAATCTATTTCTTCATGCAAATGAGATTGTCATTCACCCCCAGCCTCATCCCTGCCCACCACCTGTGACTCCTGACTCTGTGAAGAGTGAGAAAATCTTTTAGCTGTTTCTCAGGTGACATCTCTTAACTCCATAATTCAGTTATCAGCTTGGAAATCATACATCCAAAGAATACACGTTTACTTATGCTCTGCTACCAACACACACACATACATGTGCATGTGCATATGTACACACACAGTGCCAGCTTACTCCCAGGACTTCATCATCAAACCGTGGCCTTCTGTCTCACAGAAGTATGACCCTCAGAAAGCACCAGTCTTCAGTGAGTTTGTCAGCTTGCTTATCAAGTTTTCACCACTCCTGCCTGCTTCCTCTCTAAATCTCAAGCAGTAAATTCCACTGTCTTGAAGATTTTTCTACTTCTTTGCATAAAAGGAGACCTCCTCATCTCCTCTGGAGGCATGCACACATACACACGCGCACACACACGCGCACGCACACACACACACACGCACACACACGCACACACACACACACATACACAATGTGTGGCACTCAGGACCCCCTCACTCACTCCTTCGTGAAACATGCAGTGCCACAGCACTTGTTTTTGGAGTACTGACATACGTAATTTATCTAAACAGTTTGTAGATTGAATGAGGGCTCAAGCAGCTGTTTGTTCAGTAAAAAGAGCTTGTTAGAATTTTGGCCATGGCAAGAAAGAGCGTTCTGCATTTTCAAGCTTTCCATA
Organism: Rhynchonycteris naso; assembly: GCA_037038555.1. Taxonomy (NCBI): domain Eukaryota; kingdom Metazoa; phylum Chordata; class Mammalia; order Chiroptera; family Emballonuridae; genus Rhynchonycteris; species Rhynchonycteris naso. The sequence continues at coordinate 282,735,122 of CM072995.1, forward strand.
GAAGCAAACACACTCTACCAAAATTTGTTCCTGTGCTCCATGCTTTCTCTCTTCCAGTCCACTCTCCCATTTTGCAATGAAAGCGAGTCAGCTACACTGCAAATCCAATATTGTCAACCTTTCAACTCTTTCCCACACACCTATTTCCAACAGCTTACCCCCTTCCTCAGCCACCACTTCCCACTTTATCCCAGAGTCAAGTTCCACTACCCCGTCACAAGTTACAAAGGCCAATGTTATCTGGCTCCGGCTCACCTCCCAACCTTCTCACCTCCATTTCTTCCGGCAGTGCCCAGCCAAGCCCTTTCTGTTCAGGACTGCTCCCCAGTTCCTGAAGCCTGGGTTCCAGTCCTTCCTATGTATTTACCCCAATTAAAACATAACTTGCCTGACCAGGCGGTGGCACAGTGGATAGAGCATTGGACTGGGATGCGGAAGACCCAGGTTCGAGACCCCGAGGTTGCCAGCTTGAGCGCGGGCCCATCTGGCTTGAGCAAAAGCTCACCAGCTTGGACACAAGGTCGCTGGATCCAGTAAGGGGTTGCTCAGTCTGCTGAAGGCCCGTGGTCAAGGCACATGTGAGAAACCAATCAATGAACAACTATGGTGTCGCAATGGCAACGAAAAACTGATGATTAATGCTTCTCATCTCTCTCCGTTCCTGTCTGTCTGTCCCTCTCTCTAACTCTCTATCTCTGTCCCTATAAAAAAAACAAAAACAAAAACATAAGTTGAAGACAGGGTCTATATCCTTCTTAGCTGTCCCTACAGCTGTTAATTCAGTGCTGATCCAACAAGCTCTCCGTGATTATAGATTGAATGAATGTGTGTGAATGAGTTAAAAGGCTAAGGAGGGGCCTCACTGGTAATTGAAAGATGTCTTGCTTAACAAAAGGACTGGAGGAATAGTGAGGCAAGCTCATGTGGGAATTAATTACCTATTTATAGGATATAGACATTATGGGAGAGGAAGCCAGTAGTGAGTGAAATGAATTAGTTATAAGGAGGAAATAATGCAAATTGGAGTAAATTCAATCAAATAATTTATTCATTTAGCAAGCATTTACGAGAGCATCTGAGATGTGCCTAGCACCATACTAGGTCCCAAGAATAAATGAAAATAAGAAACAGCCCTTGACCTTGAGGAACTCAGAGTTTAGTTGGAAGAGACAGATGTTTGCAAAAATAAATAATGACAATAAAAATAAATAACACTAATTACAATAACAACTACCTCTGTTGAACATCCCTGACATTCCACATCCTGTCCTAGGCATTTTAAAGACATTTGGTCTTATTTTCATCATTCCAGCACATTGCTGAACTGGGTGGTTGGGGAAAGGGGAAAGGGCCTTCAAGTGGGGGCTGCAGCGAGAGCCAAGCCTGGGCGCCAGGCCGCCCACTGCCTCTCAGCTTCAGCTGCACCCCGTGGGCAGCCCCATGTCAGCCAGTGTGGCCTTCCTACAGCTAAACCTGAGGCCTGAGCCAATCAATCTTGCAGCCCAGGCAGTTGCACTGGGGCTTCCAAGAAGCCTGTAATCAATCTGGCTGGAAAAAGAACTTATTTTTACACCTCTTCACGTCAGTCCCGGTAGACCAGGCTTGAGCACAAAGTGAGAAAATATGAATTGATCACAGCTGTGAAACCATGGTAATTAGTGTGAAGTACTGAAACTCTCATTTCTGTGGCTGGAACCCCTGGGTTCCTGACCATAAATGATTAATAACACAAATAGCTATGACCTAGCCTTCCACCTTAGTGGCCAGGCCTCACAGGCGGCCCCTGCTTACCTCCTGCCCAGTGACCGGTCACCTTAAGTCCTACAATGGGGCTCTGGAGTCATTAAGAAGAGGGGTTCTGCTAAAACCTGCTGCAGCCACAACCAGTGGCCAAATGATTGTCAATGTGTTAAGAAGGGACAGCATCTTAGGTCTCACAGCATGGTCCCTGAGACCATAAACTTGAAGCCAAGTAAGTAAACTGGGTTGAAATCCCAGCACCCACTTGCTAACTGTGTAACTTGGGGGAAGTAACTAATCTCTCTGAGCCTGTTTCTTCATCTATGAAATGAAAATAATACCATAGAACAGTGTTTCCCAAACTCTCTGAAGTAAATAACCAATTTTTTTTTCAAACTTAGACTGATACTTTTGTGAAATACAATTGTGATAAGCAGTTAGACAGACTTGAGCAGAGCGAGGATCGATGGGCCAGGCACAGAGTTCACCAGGGCGAAAAGCCCCAGGTGCCTAGCAATGTGCAAAACTGGGAAAACAAGGACCCTGTCCCCAAGATGAACTTTCTTCCCCTAAATTATTTCCAGTCACGTCGGTTGGATTCTCCCCCTCACTTTCGCCCACCCAATCCCCCTCGGCATGTAGCTAGTTATGCGGGATAAACCCCTTTAGAGGGGGAACGAACAAGGGGGCCGGAGAATAACCCTTAAGGATTAAACCTCTAGGATAATAAGGTTCTGACCTGCATCAAATATATCTAGGTCTCAGTTGTGTTTTAGCTCCAGACCCAGAAAACCAGCAAAACCAGACAAGAGATGCCATGGCTGCCTCAGGACCAGCTACATTGACTAATGACCCCTTGCCCTGGCACTGACCAGTCAGTGGAGACCACGTCACTGAAAGAACACACCTGGAAAGTTATTGAATATTTTATTGAGATTCTTTCCTGGGACCTCCTCTAACATTCTCCACCCTTGAAAGCCCTAAGGAAGAGGAACCCAATATACTCTCCCTCCCTGGACACCCCTGCCTTTCTCTTCCCCCTCGCCACATCCTCCCCCACCCCCAGACACATTTTTCTTTCTCTTTCTCCTAAACTGCAAGGACCCTGCTTTTGCTTCTGTGACTTGTTTCCTGAGCGCATTTCTTCTACAGCTCACCTCTACCTCTGTGGCTTTTTAAATAAACTTTCTGATAGTTTGAGTCTTGGCTCTAAAATCTTTCCTAGCCAAAATTCAAGTACTGAGGTTGCTGAACCAAGGTCCAGTTTGACTTCACGGGTCTAACGCCTGGTACCGTTTTTGTGCCATTGCCAACACAATGAAAATAAAATGTTTGAACAATGATCTCATGCTTAGAAGTTGCAGCAATGTTAAATGGCTATAAAAATGTTAAAGTACTTATTGTCGATTTCTATACTTATTGTCATGGACCATTAAAAAACAGATCATGGGTTGGCACTAACCCACAGATCACACTCTGAGAAGCACAGTGTCTGGCACAGAGTAAGGGTGAGCAAGTGTTAGCTGCTGTGATTATGAGTCCCCTGTACACGCAAGACGCAGGCCCACCATCACACATACAGTGTTAGTCAACTCTAGAGAAACCTCTGGATTTTCTCAAGTTTCATCAGGCAAATGCACTGAGAGGAGAGAACATTCTTCCAAGAAACATTCTTATTTATTTATTTACCCTTCACTTGGAGGGTTCTGACTAAAACTAATTATTTAAATGTATTGGCGTTTCTGTTTAGAATTAAGTTCTACATTTTTAGTGGTCAGCTTAAGAGACTGGTTTTTTTCCCCTAAGTTCCCCTGCATAACAAAGGTGATTCAGCTATGGGGAGTTGCTAGGGACCTATTATGTTGGCCTGATTCTCTCCTGGTGATTAAACTCCCTGAATGTTACAGAAATGAGCCAAAGACAGCTACTTTGTATGGGCCCCTGGGTTGTTTACTTCTTCGCAAAGGGCTGGGAGCTGTTAGCAAGAAAAAACCTAATGACAGCAAACTCAAATGTTTACACATCCATTTGTCTTAAACTTAGGGCAATTCAGCAGATCTTGAGCCATTTAAGGCCCCCATGCTTTACAAATGCTGTGAATCTACTAGCCATGGATCCCATGGAGATAAAGGGTTCCCACCACTGACTTTCCAGGTTCTCTGACCCAGAGACACCTCACCTTACTGAGTGACATCACCTACACAGGTAAACCCCCTCTCTGCCTCCCTCTTCCTGGGATTCCCTTGGCCTCCTCCCCTTCTGCGTGACTCCTGAATGGTCTCATGCTATGAGTGAGTTTCCCCATGCAAACCTGATAAAGCAGCACCCAAATAAAGCTTGTGCATGCTGGTGCTACTTTATGTTTATATCTTTGTCCTTGATCAACCCCCATCTTCCTGGAATCTGCCTCACTGAGAGGGCTGTCAAGTATTCTGTGCTTTGAATTTCAGCACCCAGTGCCCAAGACAGTGACATTTAAAGCTGCCCTGCCCAAAGCTGTGATGAGAAAAAATCTGTTGGTTGAATCTTCCTATTGCACAAGGCTAGAACTTGAAATCAGCAGATCTGCCTCTGTCCTCACTCTGTCTTACTGCCTGGGTCACCACAGGTGAGCTCTGTGCCCTCCCTTTGTGAGCTTCAGTTTGGGAGAAAGAAGGGATATAACATCTACCTCATTGATTGTCATGAAAATTAAGTGAATTAATGTATGTGATGTGCATAACACAGTGCCAGGTCAATAGTAAAGACTCAATAAATGGTCACCACCATTATTATTATAATTGTAATTTCTAACTTCTGTAGGGAGCACCTCAACCTGCAGACCTAGCCCTTTAGCCTGCCTCCATCTCTAATACATTTCCTCGTTATTTTCATTCATTCTTACAACAAACAGCTGTGCTCTATGCTAGGGACATAAATATAAATCTGACTGGTATTTTCCCAGGCCAATGAAAAGCTCAGAGTCTAGTCAAGGAGACAGAGATCAGAAAACTATGGCAATGGGGTCTGATTAGTATGGCAAGAGAGGAAGCACAGAACACATCACCCAGAGAGAAGAGTGAGAGCCACCCTGCGAGGGAGGGGAATGAGCAGGGGGGAGGGGTAGAGTTGGACCATTTCTGGCCCACCAACCACTTCAAGCAGAACCACAAAGATGGGAAGAGATGGTAATTCGACCACCTGAGCCATGGCCTAGGGGCTTGGGACAAGAGGGAACCAGTTCGGTTGAGGGAGGCAGGGCATGACAAGCATTGCAGGTCTTTTCCAGAAGATTCCACTTCATTGCACAGGTGACAGAGAGCCACTGATGGATTTTAGGAAGGGACAAACTAGAGGGTTTTGTGTCAGTTATGCTGCCAACATCCCTGATACTTGTCTCATAGATGCTCCTGTATTTGATTGATACCTATGATTGTCTTGCTAAAAGAAAAACAGGTTTAGGTCAGCTTTGGTAACTCCCTTGCCAACCATTTCTTTGGGCTTTAATAAAGCAGAGAAGCAGAGCGGTAGAGGGAGTCAGCACAGAGCAAGGCTTAAAAGGTCGTGCTTCAGAGTCAGTCTTCTTATCCACTAAATATCTGTTAACCTGCACTCACAAAATGCTAGATCTTTTCTTTTAAATATATTACTGCATGGGATTTATAAATTGAGATAATCCCTTATTTATCAAAATGAACATTATGATATATTATAATCTCAATAAAAAGTTTAGATATACCTTAAATAAAGTAATTTATGCAGTATCTGACATATAGTAAGTGCTCATTTAATGTTAATTATATCTTATGTATAAATAAATACACATTATTACTAATAAACTAATTCAGCAAAGTTGCAGATAAAAAAGTCCACACACAAAAGTCATTTGCATTACTAGTAATGAACAATGTGTAATACATTAAGAAAAAAATTCCATTTACAACAGCATTAAAAGAAGAAAATACCTAGTAATTAACTTAACCAAAGAGATAAAAAACCTGAACACTGAAAGCTACAAAATCTTGCTGAAAGAAATTAAAGGAGATATAAACTTATGATAAGACATCCATGTTCATGGATTGGAAGACTTAATATTGTTAAGAGTCGACACTCGGCCCTGGCCAGTTGGCTCAGCTGTAGAGCATCAGCCCAGCATGTGGATGTCCCAAGTTTAATTCCCAGTCAGTGCACACAGGAAAAGTGACCATCTACTTCTCCATTCCTCCCTCTCTCCTTTTTCTCCATCTCTCTTTTTTCCTCCCACAGCCATGGCTCAGTTGTAGCAAGTGGGCCCAGACACAGAGGATGGCTTCATGGCCTCATCTCAGGTGTTAAAATAGCTCAGTTGCCCAGCAACAGAGCAACGACCCCAGAGTGTTGCCTTACTGGAGGCTTGCCAGGTGAATCGAGGTGCATGCAGGAGTCTGTCTCTCTGCCTCACCGCTTCTCACTTAAGAAAAAATTTTAAAAAACAAAATTAAGTGTCAACACTATTTAAAGTGACCTACAATTCAATGTAGTCTAAAAAGCTTTTTTTTCTGAAATAAAAAGCTGCATCCTAAAACTCACATGGAGACTAAAAGAAACCTGAAGAGTCAAAATAATCTTGAAAAAGAAGAACAAATTTGAAAGACCCACTTCTTAGATTCAAATTTTACTGTAAAGCTGCAGTAATCAAAACAGTATGGCACTGGCATAAATATAGACATATAAACAATGAAGTAGAATTGAGAATCCAAAACTAAACCTTCACATGTAAATGATTTGTGTGTGTGTGTATGACAGAGACTGAGAGAGACAAAGAGAGGGACAGATAGGGACAGACAGACAGGAAGGGAGAGAGAGATGAGAAGCATCAACTTTTTGTTGTGGCACCTTAGTTATTCATTGATTGCTTCTCTTATGTGCCTTCACCAGGGGAACTACAGCAGACTGAGTGACACCTTGCTCAAGCCAGCAACCTTGGGCTCAAGCTGGTGAGCCTTGCTCAAACCAGATGAGCCCACACTCAAGCTGGTGACCTTGGGGTTTCAAACCTGGGTCTTCCATGTCCCAGCCCGAAGCTCTATTCACTGCATCATTGCCTGGTCAGGCCACACGTAAATGATATTTTAACAGTAGCCTCAAGATTATTAAGTGAAGAAAAGACAGTTTTTTCAACAAATGGTACTAAAATATTGGATATCCACTTGCAAAAGAATAATGTTGACACCATATACAAAAATTAATTCAAAATAGATCAAATACCTACAAGTAAGAGCTAAAATTAGGAAACTCCCCCAAGAAAATACAGAGAAAAATCTTTATGACATTGGATTTGGCAATGGTTTCTTGAATATGACATCAAAGGCACAGGCAATAAAAGAAAAAATACACAAATTGGACTTCATCAAAATTAAAAAACTTTTATGTATCAAGGGCTACCATCAAAAGGACAAAAAGGCAACCCACAGAATGTGAGAAAATGTTTATAAATTGAATATTTGATAAGAGATTAATATCCAGAACATCTAAAAATCTCCTACAATTTGCATGGTAAACATTTTTTTCCATTCTTTACTTTGAGCCCTGACCAGAGAGCTCAGTCAGTTGGACCGTCATCTCAATACACCAAGGTTGTAGGTTGACTCCCTGGTCAGGGCACATACAAGAATCAACCAATGAATGCCTAAATAAGTGGAACATTAAAGTGACTTCTCTCTCACCTGACCAGGTGGTGGCACAGTGGATAGAGCGTCGGACTGGGATGCAGAAGACCCAGGTTCGAGACCCCGAGCTCGCCAGCTTGAGCGTGGACCCATCTGGCTTGAGCAAAAAGCTTGCCAGCTTGGACCCAAGGTCACTGGCTCCAGCAAGGGGTGGCTCAGTCTGCTGAAGGCCCGTGGTCAAGGCACATGTGAGAGAGCAATCAATGAACAACTATGGTGTTGCAATGGCAACAAAAAACTAATGATTGATGCTTCTCATCTCTCTCCATTCCTGTCTGTCTGGCCCTATCTATCCCTCTCTCTCTGTGTCCCTGTGGAAAAAAAAAAACTTAAAAAAAAGTGACTTCTCTCTTTCTCTTTCTCTCTCTCTCTCTCTCCCTCTTCCTTCCCCCCGCCCCATTCCCTTCCTTCATCTCTCTCTAGAATCAATACACAAACTTTTAAAAAAAATAGCATAAATACAAAATCCAATGATTGGTGTTCTTTTACAACGAGAAGAGGACACACGCAGAATCACAGAGAGAAGAAAGCCATGTGAAGAGACTGGATTGATGTAGCTACAAGCCAACGAATACTAAGAATTGCTAGCAACCATCAGAACCTAGGAGAGAGGCATAGAACAGGTTCTTTCTCATAATCCCCAAAAGGAGCCAGTGCTGCCCAGCACTTTGATTTTGTACTTCTGGCAACCTGAATTATAGGAAAATAGATTTCTATTCTTTTAAGCTACATAATTTGTGATAACCTATTATTCTAGTGCTAGGAAACTAATACATTTGTTGTAATTATTGACATAGTTGAGTGTGTATCTACCATCTTGCTTTTTGATTCTGTATGTCCCGTTTATTCATTATCCCTCTTGCTTCTTTTCCTGTCTTTTTAAATTTTTAGTTAGTATAGTCTTTTTTAGCTTTCCACTAAGTAAAGCCAATAGCCATGGCCACCATCACAGCCACCTGACCCATGCAGGTTCGCATTTGATTCGAACAGTCGGTAATGAAACAACGGAGCCAAAAACTGGTGAGCCATCAGCTTTAATTCGAGCTTGCACCCGGCGGGCAAGCAAAAACACACACTGGGCTCCAAAACCCACACATTCAGTGCTCACAAAGCTACTGACTTATCCGAGTTTCCTAGAATCAAAGGTTTCTAGCTCACCAGACTTATTTACTCTGTTCTCCATCTCCTCCAGCACAAACTCTTAACAAACTGGCTTCTCCCTCAGCATTCTGCCATCTTGACTGCTTCTCCTGGCCTCCATGTGGCCTTAATCTGCTCTCCTCTCTTCTACCTCAGGAACCAAGCAAGAACTAGCTAGTGGTCTGCCCAGTTTATAGCATAGATTAAAAACCTTTAATCCATTTATACAAACAAGAAAGTCTCTGATACAAAGCCACTCATCTGAGACACAATGGGATTCATCATGAGAGTTCACCACCCTAAATCATCCAATCAGTCAAGGGTGTGGAGAAGAGCTTACTCTTAAAACTAAGCCTTAGGCTATAAAGACCCGGCCTGCCCACAGCCTGTTCCAGAACACACATTAATATCAACGAACTTTCATGTGGGCAGCGCCATCTTTTACAAAGTGAGCATAATATATTTTATCTGCCCAACACACTATATTTCCTCTGTTGTTTTATTTATCAATATTTCTTTGTTATAAATTGCAATGTTTATTTTTTATTAAATTTATTGGGGTGACACTGGTTAATAAGGTTATGTAAGTTTCAAGTGTACTTTTCTGTGATACATGATCTGCATGCAGTATGGTTTCTTAACTTATTACAGTCTGCCCAGAATTAATATTATATCATTTTATATACAACTGAATTGTACAACAATATTATTTCAGGAACTCCCCTCTTCGCTTTTGTACAACTAGTTTTGTGCAGTATCCTCTTTCCCAAGCTCCCTATTTTCTCTCCCCATTCTCTTTTTTCTTTCTTCCCAGTGCCAGATGATCTAAGGCAGGGGTAGTCAACCTTTTTATACCTACCGCGTACTTTTATGTCTCTGTTAGTAGTAAAATTTTCTAACCGCCCACTGGTTCCACAGTAATGGTGTTGGTCAAATAAGTTTGTGAATATGATATATATGTTTGTTCGCTTATAGTTTGTATTGGATGTGGGGGAACAGGCTGTAAGCAGGCCCGGTCGTTATAGCCCAAGGCTTAGTTTTAAGACTAAGCCTTTCCCACCCTTTTTGATGTAGGGTGGTATACTCTCATGAGGAATCCCATTATGCCTCAGATGAATGACTTTGTATCAGAGACTTTCTTGTTTGTAGATTGGATTAAGGTTTTGGATTTTCTACACTATAAAGTGGGGCAGACTGGGAGCTTGTGCTCTCGGTTCCTGCTATCACCATTGCAGGGGCCTCCCTGATCCCTTGCCCTCCATGGGAAAAGCTGGTTTTCTGCTTTTCCCTTGTCTTCTCTTGTGGCTTACCTGTCTTGGTGAGACACCAATAAAAAGAATGGCCTACCATCCTCTGACTCCGCCATTTCTTCACCATCTGCCCAAATCCAATGGGAACCTGCATGTGAATGGCCACAATGGTGGCTCCTGGCCTTACAAACAGTGATTTATAAAGTAGGGAAGTAACTTTACTTTATAAAATTTTTAAAGCAGAGTTACAGCAAGTTAAAGCATATAATAATAATTACTTACCAAGTACTTTATGTCGGATTTTCGCTAAGTTTGGCAGAATAAGTCTTTATAAAACAACTTACTGTAGTTCAATCTTTTTATTTATACTTTGGTTGCTCCGCTACCACTCACCATGAAAGCTGGAATGCCCGCTAGTGGGCAGTAGGGACCAGGTTGACTACCACTGATCTAAGGTAATGTTTTAGTCCCATCTTACAGACTTGAGTACATCTGTTAATGTTGGATGCTTCCGTGAAATAACTGAGAATTTACTTAAGAGTTAATCTACTTAGAGAAAAGAATGAGCTCATGGCAGCATCACCAGAATTCAGACTGATAGCACTGGGAAGGACTGAACGAAACAATCAAGCCAGAAGCACAAGGATCAGAAAAGAATGTTAAGAGTAGACTAGTGAGGGGCGTGTGCTGTGAGCAGGGCTGGGGCCCGGGTAGGCCTGGTGTCACAGGGCTTTGTGGACCTTCCTCATAAGAAGCTGAGATTTTTTTTCCACTAGAGATTTTAAACCCACTAATGGAACTTAAGAGACACAACATGATTACTGTTTTAAAAGATCATGCAAAAAGTCTGGCTTGTAGGAGAGTAAACATGGAAGCAGGTCAGCTAAGAGGCTGCTGCTCTTATCCAAGAAGAGCTGATGGAAAGATTGATTTCTCTGAACTTCCCTGGAGCGCCTGTTTTAAAACTCCATCTCTTTGAATCAGTGCTTGTACTTAATCAGGGAGCAGTCTCAGGCCAAGAGATGAAAGAGGAAGTGGCCTGCGTGCACCACAGCTTTAGAGCCAGCTGTCAGCTGTAATAAATTGCATTTACCTGAAGAGCCAAGGGGAAGTGACTGGATGGAAGCAGAGATTAGCTACTTAGAGAGGCTTATTCCCTCCTCCCTGTGACCCTTGCAGGTGACTTGGGCATGTTTAAAGTGGATGAGAGTAAATATTATGGTCTCTATTCGTTGCCTTGGCAATAGCTCCTAGGAGCTCTTCTAAAGTTGAGTAAGTCCTCTTCCAAGTTAGAAAAGCAATCCTTAAAGTGTTTGGCTAAAATGCAAACTGTTACCAAGGCACAGGGAAAGCTTTAGCGTCTATTTGAAAGGGGGAAAAAAACACTTAGCATTTGTGAAGATTTGCTGACTTTTTTTTTCTTTTTTTTTTTAGAGTGGGAGAGAGAAATATTCATCTGAAACCCATCCATGCATTTACTGATTGAATCTTGTAGGGTTAGGGTTAGGGTTAGGGTTAGGGTTAGGGTTCAACCCCGCACTCTTGGTGCATCAGGGCCAGGCTCCAACCAACTGAGTACCTGGCCAGGGCTCGCCGCTTACTTTGTTGAATGTCAAACAGGTAGTCCCAGGCATTTCCCTTTCAGGAACTCTTTTCAAGAGCCCCTCTCACAGGTAGAAGCTAAGGGGCTGAGTAAAGTGAGGAGTGAATGAAGCAGTCTGCCCACCCTAAAGATTAGGGGAAGTAGTAATCTGACAGAAATTGTCCTGTCATTCACAATCCTGCCTATTCCCACAGTCTGTCAATCAACCTACCTGATCTGTCAGCCTGGACCTACCCACTGTGTTTCAAAGCAGGAAGCCATGGGCAGGATGCTTTATACCTAAAAAAGGGAGGGACAGAGCTAGTGCCTTGTTGCTTGTAGACTTAGGATGTACTAAAACGGACCAAGTATAAACATCGGGAACCTACTACTATGCAACAGTTATTGTAGAATGTGCTAAGATCAAAGGGTTAAAGAACTATGTCTGCCCTCATGGGGCTTACATTCCAGTGTAGAAACTATAAAGAAACAGTTGCCCAGAATAAATGAACTTGCATCGGCTGCTATTGTCTACACCACTCCTGCCTGCAGGTGGAGCCACCATGTCAGGCTCTTCTCTGACTCCTTTGGAGCAGGAAACAGGGGAGGGCAGTTAAACCTGATCCTCATGACCAAACACTGATGGATCCTTGACTTGAGTAAACTGCCCCAAACCAGAAAGCTCCTGCCCACCAGATTTTCAGCCTGTCTTCACTGTGTCTCCCTCCTGGATGTAATCTCCATAGTGCCAATATTAGGCCAGCTTCCTTCCCAGGTTTCCAAGCCCTTTGACCCACTTTGTTGCCATGGGAGGTGGAATTTCCCACCTCCATCCATCAAAGCAGTTTCTCCATGGCTGCGATGAAGTTCAGGCCCCAATATGCCTCCTGCTTGAGCTTACATTAAAGCAGTTCTGGCTCTTGAATACGGTTTATCTATACTAGACCATCTACAACTTCTTCTCCCTATCCCCTTGGTTGTCAAAAAATATATATTAAGTTAGATAGGATTTTCTCTCTCAATATTTTCTCTGAATGCAGTTTGCATCTAACCATCATCTCCGAGGCAGTGGACCTCAAATCCGGCTAGATATTAGAATCACCTGAAAAATATATAAATACTGGCTCTTACCTTCCCTCAAACTTGTTATTTCAGAATCAGCATTCTTTTAAAGCTCCCTAGAAATATAATGTGCATCAGGTTTGAGAACCACTTCCCACCGAGACCGTGTCACAGAAGAGATGAGGTGAAGGCTGGCAGGACACTAGGCCAGGGACAATTCCTATATTATAAAGGTGGAAAGGACAGTCAGTGGTTCAAAAATCAGCAGCAAAATCGACCAAACCCAGATTTCCCCAACAGGAAACTTCCATAGCTTTCCTCCGCTGCTTTCATTTTGGTAAAAAGTTTTGTAGAAATCAAAGTCTGTGGAATCATAAAATTCTATCGGTGGCTGTACGAGCAGGAAATAGAGCTGGGCCCATGTTCTCATGGGCCAGGAAGCATCGGAAGGTGAAGGCAAATGGTAGCAGGGAGGAGAAAAAGGAGAGCTCCCCACCCCTCCTTGTGTTTCCCGAGCTCTGCCATCCTGGTTTTACCGAGCTGCACAGTGATTTTACCTCAGATCTGGACTTTAGAGATGATCTGACCTCTGTGTCATATAACTCAGTCATTCTCAAAGCTGGCTGCACCTAAAAGAATGTAAATGACTGGAAAAGAGGAGGTATAATCTCCAATTTTTACCACAGACCAAATGAAACAAAAACTCTAGAGAGAAGCGCAAGCAACTATGCTTTTAAAAAGTGCCCCAGGTGCCTGACCAGGTGGTGGCGCAGTGGATGGAGCATCGGACTGGGATGCAGAAGACCCAGGTTCGAGACCCCAAGCTCGCCAGCTTGAGGGCGGGCCCATATGGCTTGAGCAAAAAGCTTGCCAGCTTGGACCCAAGGTCGCTGGCTCCAGCAAGGGGTTGCTAGGTCTGCTGAAGGCCCGTGGTCAAGGCACATGTGAGAAAGCAATCAATGAACAACTATGGTGTCACAACGGCAACGAAAAACTAATAACTGATGCTTCTCACCTCTCTCCGTTCCTGTCTGTCTATCCCTATCTATCCCTCTCTCTGACTCTCTCTCTATCCCTGTAAAAAATAAAAAAGAAATTTAAAAAAGTGCCCCAGGTGATATTACTGTGAGAACCCTTCTAGTCCAACCCTCTCATTGAGTGAGAAAACCACAGCCCATTGAATTAGACAATAAAAGGCATTAGACCAGTTATATGGGTCATTTTGGAAGAATCAAATCAGATCCTCCTGAGACACTACATACCAAAATGGATTTCAGAAACTTAAATGTAAAAAAGGTTAATCGTTAACAAAGAAATATAGGAAAAAAATAAATGTAAATATTTAGCTGTTAAAAATTATTAAGGAATGCTAAACCACTTCAGTTAGAAAAAAATGTGAATTCAAGCAACACTAAAATGTCCTTTTCCATGTAATATATAAATAAAAATTTTCAAAGATGAATATTGAACAGTAGGGAACAAACATAGGTACTGTATTTCTCCTCTTTTGTGAATTCATATTGTCAGTTCATGTCTTCTTATACATTGCTAGGGGAATATTCACTATTAAACTTTTTTGAGAAGCAATTTAAAAATAGCTATCAAAAACTTGGAAAATATTCTAGCAAGAGAATGTTCCATTTGTCAGGGTTCAAGAAATTACATTATATGAGCCAAGAAATTGGCTCATATAATTATGAAAACTGGCAAGTCTAAAACCTACAGGGTGGATTGGCAGGCTGAAGACCCAGAGAAGAGCCAACATTGTTGTTCAAGTTCAAAAGTCATCCATCAGTCTGAAAACCCAGCAAGAGCCTGGAGTTGCAGTTCAAGTCCAAAATCATCTGCTGCAGAATTTCCTCTTGATTGGGGGAAGTCAGTCTTATTTTTTTCTATTCAGGCTTTCAACTGACTGATGTAGCCCACCACATTATGAAGGGCAATCTGCTTTAGTCTAATCCACCAATTTAAACATAAATCTCATACAAAGACACCCTCACAGAAACATCCAGAATAATGTTTAACTGAATATTTGGGCACTATAGTCCAGCCAAATTGGGCATAAAATTAATCATCACAAATGCATTTAGAATTAAGCCAACTAGCATTTAAATCACAATATTGCTACTTAATAGCTGTGTGATTTTCTGAGCCTTTCTTTATTTATCAAATACAAATAACAACACAAATCTTGCACGATTATAAGAATTAAATTATATAATAAATATAGAGTATCTGGCACATAGTAATAGTGCTAATTAAGTGATAGCCATTTTTAACATTTTCACTCATAGAGTCCTCTTTTGATATTCTAATCTAAGGAAATAAACTGACATATAAAATGGTGTTTATTGTTATACTATTCATAATACTTAAAGTCAGAAAATAACAAATGTTCAAGAGCCGAATGGCTAAAGAAACTATAGTAAGAGAACATTAAACAACCAATAAAACTCATAACCGCAAAATATTCTCATCACTATAGAAAAATACTCATGTTCTATAAATAAAAGCAGGAAACAAAAATTGTGTACATTGGATATGTTCAACTATGAGCTTGATAACTACCAAGCTCTCCAAATGACAGTGAAATATTATGTAAATAGAATACTCCAAAATATTCTCTTAATATTTTTTTTTCTGTATTTTCCAAGTCAACAATGAGTTTTCATGTTTTAGTAATTAGACAAAATTAAAATAATTTTGTTTGAAAACATGCAGCTTCAGATTGCCCTTGGTGATGACCTCTGGCATGGTGGCAGAGTAGTGACTAGGAATACCCTCTCCCTGTGCTGGACATCCTCGCTGCCATGCCAGGCTGGCTGCCAGCGTTCTTTGGATAGTTTACAACCACTGCCCCATTGAAATGCTCCAAATATTTTTTTCATCTGTTAGTTCCTTCACAAAGTGAGGCCATATTTTCTACCGTGCAGCCTACATAATGGTAGCTTTATTTTCTTGATTTCTTGAGCAAAGAGCATTAGGGCTATCTCAGGTTTCCTCATCTAGGAGGTGCAGTCAGCAGATAGAAGTTAGATATACAGAGTTCCTAACAGAACACGTGTCCACATGGCCCATGTGCTCCATCCACAGTACTGAGGGTCTAACTAAGACTAAGAGAGACATCCAGCTAAAATTACCAAGCTCTCCGATGACAAACAGTTGACTGACCAGGGACCCAGGATCCAAAAACTGAGAAAACTCCTTACATTGCCTCATCTCATGAGCTGTGTGTGATTAGAAAAACAAATTACTCAACCCAGAAATCACAGAGCAAGAGAAGGTCAGGGGAAAAGAGAAGAGGAAGATTGTCTTCTCCGTACGACTAAATAAGTGTAACTAAAGGATAAATGAGGAAGAAGTTTTTGCCAGTGTGACAAAAGTCAACTTTCTATTTTAGATGGAAGATCAGGAAATGGTTTGTGCATCTTATGAATAATTTAATCATGGTCTCTGGAATTATCACCATGAATGAGCAATACCTTTGCCATAGGCACAGGTCTCAAGCTGTTTGAGTAGCCAGCATGGCATAGCTGGTCCTCCACTTTAAGGGTCCACATACGATGGCACCAGAGTGATTTTCAGCATGCCCACCTGGGGGTGGGGAATGGCAGTGAATGCTTCTGTTCTGGCTCCAGGTACAACAGGTAAACTAACATTTCCTTGGCATTTCCCATCTTTGGGAAGTGTCTTCTTCAACTTTCTTTTGTATATATTTTTTATTACTTATTGACTTTTTTAGAGATGGAATGAGAAACACACAATTTCTTGTTTCACTTATTTATGCATTCATTGATTGATTCTTTTTTTTTTTTTAAGTGAGAAGAGGGGAGATAGTAAGACAGATTCCCACATGCACCCTAGTCGGGATCCACCTGGTAACTCCTGTCTGGGGCCAATGCTTGAATCAACTGAGCTATCCTCAGCGCCTAAGGCTGAGGCACTTGGACCAACTGAGCTATCCTCAGTGCCCAGTGCTGATGCTCAAACCAATCAAGCCCCTGGCTGTGTGAGGGGAAGAGAGAGAGAAGGTGGAGAAGGAGGGGTAGAGAAGCAGATGGTCGCTTCTTTAGTGTGCCCTGACTGGAATAGAAGCCAAGACATCCATATGCCAAGCCAATGCTCTATCCACTGAGCAAACCGGCCAGAGCAATGATTGAGTCTCATATGTGTCCTGACCGGGGATCAAACCCACAACCTTGGCATATCAGGACAATACTCTAACCAACTAAGTTACCCAAACAGGGCTCCTTTTCAACTTTCTTTTTTTATCCTCTTTTCCCTCCCTTTCTAACATATTTCCTCAACTGGGTATACTGTGCTGTTTCCTGCTAAGGGCTGGCTAGAAAAGAAATTAACTAATAAAAGTATATAGTACATCCAACACCCCCTGAAGAAATATTCACTAGTAACTAAATGATTCTTTTTAAACATTTCTTTTCCATTATAAAAGATGACACTGAACATTTCTGTATAATCCCTTTCATTCTTAACTCTGCATAATTTTCACTTGGACATTTTTTTTTTTTTTTACAGGGACAAAAAGAGAGCCAGAGAGAGGGACAGATAGGGACAGACAGACAGGAATGGAGAGAGGTGAGAAGCATCAATCATTAGTTTTTTGTTGCCATCGCAACACCTTAGTTGTTCATTGATTGCCTTCTTACATGTGCCTCGACCGCGGGCCTTCAGCAGACCAAGCCACTCCCTGCTGCAGCCAGAGACATTGGGTCCAAGCTGACAAGCTTTTTGCTCAAGCCAGATGGACCCGCGCTCAAGCTGGAGAGCTCGGGGTCTCGAACCTGGGTCTTCCGCATCCCAGTTCGACGCTCCATCCACTGTGCCACTGCCTGATCAGGCTCACTTGGACATTTTTTTAAATTTACTGATGTCATGGTTTCAAGTGTCCCACTCAATGTAACACTGTCTACCCACCACATTGTGTCCCCCATGCCCCATGCAACATCTCTTTTCAACACTGTTTCACCCCTTTTGGCCCTCCAGCTCCACACCCATTTGTCCACATGCACCCCAAACTTGATCCACCCAGCAAGCCCACTAGGGGACAATGCTCTGCCCATCTGCAGCATTACTCCATTGCTCAGCAGCTGAGCTCTTCTTAGCGCCTGAGGCGGAGGCCATGGAGTCATTCTCAGCACCTGGGACCAACTTGTTGGAATCGAGCCATGACTGCAGGAAGGAAAGAGAGAGAGAGATTTGAGAGGGGAAAGGATGGAGAAGCAGATGGTCGCTTCTGCTGTGTGCCAAGACCAGGAATTGAACCTGAGACATCCACACACTGGGCCAACACTCTACCACTGAGCCAATCGGCCAGGGCCCCCTCACCTTCTTTGATCCAGTCACCTCTTCCCCTTCCCTCTGACAGCTGTCCATCTGTTCCCTGTGACCCTGCCTCTGTTTCTGTTTTGTTCCTCAGTTTTTGTGTTCATTAGATTCCACATATAAGTGAGACCATATGGTATATGTATTTCTCTGCCTGGCTTATTTTGCTTAGCATAATAAACTCCAGGTCAATCTATGCTGTTGCAAAAGGTAAGATTCCCTCTTTTTCATGGATGTATAGTATTCCATTGTATAAATGTACCACAGCTTTTTTATTCACTTGTCTATTGACCGACACTTGAGGTGTTTCCAGATCTTGGCTATTGTGAACAATGCTGCAATGAACATCAGAGTACATATCTTCTTTTGAATATTGCTGAGATGACTGTATGAGTGATTATAAAGCCTGATTTATTTTTATTTAAGAAGCATGTCCCCCAAATTATTATAGACCCATAGGAAAGGTCAATTTTTAATATTCTTATAATACTGTATTCCAGCAAGAGGACAAACCATAATTTACTTAACTCCTCCTCTGTTGTCATACACTAGTCTCTCTTTATCCATGCTTTTAATTATCAACAGTCAACCATGGTCTAAAAAATATTAAATGGAAAATTCCAGAAATAAACAATCCTTAAGTTTTAAATTGAGCGCCATTCTGAGCAGCATAATGAAGTCTCGCAAGTACTGCTCCTTCCCACCTAGGACATAAATCATACCTTTTTCTGTGTCTTCACGTTATAGATGCTCTCCACCCATAAGTCACATCATAGCCATCTTGGTTGTCACATGGACTGTTATGGTATTGCAGTGCTTGTGTTCAAGATTTCACTTAATAATGACTGCAAAGTGCAAGGGTAGTGATGCTGGTGATTTGGATATAAGCCTGACCAGGCAGTGGCGCAGTGGATAGAGCGTCAGACTGGGATGCGGAAGACCCAGGTTTGAGACCCCAAGGTCGCCAGCTTGAGCGCAGGCCCATCTGGCTTGAGCAAAAGCTCGTCAGCTTGGACCCAAGGTCGCTGGCTCCAACGAGGGGTTGCTCGGTCTGCTGAAGGCCCGCGGTCAAGGCACATGTGAGAAAGCAATCAACGAACAACTATGGTGTTGCGACGGCAACGAAAAACTAATGATTGATGCTTCTGACCTCTCTCCGCTCCTGACTGTCTGTTCCTATCTATCCCTCTATCTGACTCTCTCTCTGTCCCTGTAAAAATAAAAAAAAAAAGAAAGAAAACTCATAAGACGCTGTCTTTAAGTAAAAAAGGTAAGTACACTACAACATTTTAAGAAAGACTACATTCACATAACTTTTATTATAAGGTTATATAATAATTGTCTATATATGTTAGTTATTGTTGTTAATTTCTTAATGGTGCTTAATTTATAATTTAAACTTTTTCATAGTTATGTAATAGGAAAAAAAAACAGTATATATGGGGTCAGTACTATCTGAAGTTTCAGGCATCAATTGGGGGCCTTGGAATATATCCAAAGTGGAACAACTGCAATGCCTCTTAAAAAAGAAATTGTCTGGACTTAGAAAAAAATTGAAGTCCTAGAAGTAATAACCACTAACGTGTGAATACTGACTACATGCCAAAGATTATTCTAAGTATTCTGTATTTATTACCTCATTTGTTCCTAGCAGCAAATCTCCTAAGAAGTGTGTGCACTATTGATTTCACTACCATTTTGTAGGTAAGGAAATTTGGTTATAGAGATAGTAACTTGCTAAAGCTTCTGGTTAGAGAGTGGGAGAGAAGAGCTTGTGAATCCATGCCCTTTGGCTCCAGAACAGGGGATCTAAACCACCACAAGATGGATGGGAAGGTCAAGGACTGACATCTGAACTAGAGTCACAGTTCAGAGTTCAGAGATGAGGGCAGAACTGCTCAGCATAGAAGAAATTTGTTGTTGAAGCAAGAGAAGGTGGGTGAGGAGAAAAAATGGAGAACAGTCAAGGAATGATGTGGGAAAGGCCAAGAGAATTTTCCCATGGTGGGAAACCTAAAATACAACTTTGGAGAGCAGGAATGTCTGCAATGAATGGATTTTGTTGTTGTTAACTACAACCATTTTCCTCAAGCCACTTAATTTCTGTTATGTTTATTTTATTGGTTTTAGAGAGAGAGGAAGGGAGAGAGAAACAGGAACATTGATTCGTTCCTATATGTGCCCCGACTGGGGATCTAACTAGCAACCTCTGCACTTCGGAACGATGCTCTAACCACACCATGTTATTTGGCCAGGGCTTACAATAAATGGATTTTTAACAGCAGCTTTATTGAGGTATAATTAACAAACTGTACATAGTTAAATTACAGTATTTGATAAATTGAAACCATCATCACAATCAAGATAGTCAACAACTCCATCACCCCAATGTGTGTTCATGAACTTGAAATTCCCCATCCCCCTGCCCACCCTGGCAACCACTAATCTTTCTGTCACTATAGGTTAGTTTACATTTTCTAAAATTTCATATAAATGAAGTTATACAGTATGTACCCTTTTTCTGTCTGATGTCTTTCACTCAGTATAATTATTTTAAGACTCATTTGTATTTTAGTGTGTATCAATGGTTTATTCTTTCTCATTTCTAAGAAGCATTCCATTGTATCGATGTATCAAAGTTTGTTTATTCACTCACCTGTTGATGGGCATTTGGGTTGCTTCCAGTTTGAGGCTATTACAAATAAAACTGCTCAGAACAGTCTGTTTGTCTTTGTATGGGGGGGGGAAATGCTTTCATTCCACTAGGAGTAGAATTGCTGGGTCATATTTCAGTTTAATGTTTAACTTTTTAAGAAATTATTTTTCAAAATGTTTGTAACAGAAATGTATGACATTTCCCATTCCTCCACATCCTTGCTAACACTTGTATCATCGGTCTTCTTAATTTTTAACATCCTAAAGATGTGTCATAGTATTTCATTGTGATTTTAATAGGCATTTCTCTAATAACAAATTATGCTGGCATTTTTTCATGCACTATTTACCATGCACTTCTCTTCCTTCATAAACTGTTCATTAAAATATTTTTTACTGCGTTGCTTTATAGAGTTTTGAGGGGTTTTTTTATATTTGGATATAAGTCTTTTATCAATAGGTCATTTGCAACTATCTTCTTCCAGTCTGTGGCTTTTCATTCCATTAACAGTGTCTTTTGAGGCAGAATTTTTAATTTTGATGAAGTTTAATTTATCTTTTTTTTTTCATCTATTATTGGCCATGCTTTTGGTGTCACAGCTGAAAAAATCTTTGCCTAACTCAAGGTCACAAAGATATTATCCTATATTTTCTTCTAGAATTTTTATACTTCTAGGTTTTACATTTAGATTTCTAATTCATTTGCAGTTCGTATCTGCACATGAATCAAGTGTGGATCACAGATCATATTTTTGCATACAGATAACAAGCATTTCAGCACCACTTGTTGAAAAACTATTTTCTTCCATTGAATTACCTTGTACTTTTGTCACAATCCATTGACCATATATATGTGAACTCTCTATTCTGTTTCATTGATTCAAAAACTATCTTTATTGGATGATGGGCACACAACATACTCAAGAGTTCAAATGTGATAAGAAATGTTTACCTGAAATCTATGTATTCTTATTGATCAATGTCACCCCATTAATTTAGTTTTCTAAATAAAAGTTTAAAACAAGAATGTATTGAGCCTGACCAGGCAGTGGCACAGTGGATAGAGCATTAGACTACGATGTGGAAGACCCCGAGGTCGCCAGCTTGAGTGCAGGCTCTTCTGGATTTTTGTTTTGTTTTGTTTTGTTTACAGGGACAGAGAGTCAGAGAGAGGGATAGATAGGGACAGACAGACAGGAACAGAGAGAGGTGAGAAGCATCAATCATTAGTTTTTCGTTGCCGTCGCGACACCATAGTTTTCATTGACTGCTTTCTCACATGTGCCTTGACCGCGGGCCGTCAGCAGACCGATCAACCCCTTGCTGGAGCCAGCGACCTTGGGTTCAAGCTGGCAAGCTTTTGCCCAAGCCAGATGGGCCCACACTCAAGCTGGCAAGCTCGGGGTCTCTAACCTGGGTCTTCTGCATCCCAGTCAGACACTCTATCGACTGCGCCACTGCCTGGTCAGGCTCATCTGGTTTTAACAAAGCTCACCAGCTTGGACGCAAGGTTGCTGGCTTGAGCAAGAGGTTACTCAGTCTGCTGAAGGCCCACGGTCAAGGCACATATAAGAAAGCAATCAATCAACAACTAAGGTGTCGCAACAAAAAACTGATGATAGATGCTTCTCATCTCTCTCCGTTCCTATCTGTCCCTATCTGTTCCTCTCTCTTACTCTCTCTTGTCTCTGAAAAATAAAAAAAAAAGAATGAAGAATGTCTTGAGTACTGTGGATTTATAATTCATCTTCAACTAAGGTGCTGTAAGTTTCAAACTTTGTTCTTGTTCTTCAAATTGCTTTGATTAGTCTAAGTCCTTTGCATTTCCACATGCATATTAGAATAACCTTGTTTTCTAGTGGGAAAAGGCCTCCTGAAAATTTGATTGGCAGTGTGTTGAACACACAAATCAGTTTAGGAAAAATGAGCATTTAAATAATATTGAATCTTCCAATCCATAAAATTGGCATATATATTTTGACACAAAATGGATTTTTGAAATCTTATTTGGTATGTACTGATTTCAGTACCCAGCTCTTCATTAAAATCATAAAGTTATGAATATATGCTTATAAATATTTTTGTGGTGTGTGTGTGTCTGTGTGTGTGTGTGTGTATGTGTGTGTGTGTGTGTGTGTTTGGAAAATGTTGAATGGTTCATGCTTTGATCAATATGATAAGGGCCAAAGCACCATGTGCAGAGCTGAAAGCATAGAGCCAGGGAAGTACCCCTAAAAAGTGGTAGAAATCTGACATTGGACTTCCATAGGGAGTGAAATTGATGTTATCATGTTATGTTAATATATTATCAAAAGGTACACCTAAATCGCAGGGCCAAAAGTTCTTCTGGTGACATCTAGGTCACAGACTGAAAACCTCTTCCAGGAGAAAGGGACCTCCATCGCTTTGCCATCTCGGATTGGGCTCCTTACGTCCAGAGAATTATATCTGTTCGCCTCTATTCCACATGATGGGCCTTCATGAAAATGAGAAATAAGCCTTTTTGTATTAAGTCACTGACGTTTAAGGTTTTGTCTGTTAGAGAAATACTGTTTTGTTTTGTTTCGACAGTAGGACTTCTTGGACTCTTTGCTATGTAAATATACAATGAAATCTCTAAGGGGAAAATATCTTATGCAGCATTTTACTAGGATATTTGAAAGCCCCTTTTCCATGGCACACATTTTGGAAAGCCTAAGCTAAATCTCTTGAAGGGTATAAGGCCAGTGGCCAAGGCCACCATCACAGCCGCCTGGCCAGTGCAGGTTCACATTAGATTCGGACAGTCGGTAATGAAACAACGGAGCCAAGAACTAGTGAGCCATCAGCTTTAATTCTAGCTTGTACCTGGCGGGCAAGCAAAAACACACACTGGGCTCCAAAACCCACTCTTTCAGTGCTCACAAAGCTACTGACTTATCCAAGTTTCCTAGAATCAAAGGTTTCTAGCTCACCAGTCTTATTTACCTCTGTTTCCCATCACCTTCTCCAGCACAAACTCTGCTCAAACTCACCTCTCCCCTAGCACTTCACCATCTTGGCTGCTTCTCCTGGCCTCCCCCATGTGGTCTTACTCGGCTCTCCTCTCTAATGCTAACCTTGGGAAACGAGAGAGAGCAAGCTCCCAGTCTGCCCCACTTTATAGAGTAGAAATCCAAACTTTTAATCCAATCTACAAACAAGAAAGTCTCTGATACAAAACCACTTATCTGAGGCATAATGGGATTCCTCATGAGAGTGCACCACTCAACATCATCCAGTCAGTCAAGGATGTGGGGAAAAGCTTACTCTTAAAACTAAGTCTTAGGCCATACCAACCCGGCCTGCCCACAACCTGTCCTCCACACAAAATAATATAATTATGCCCATCCCAAGCATAAAGGCAACTAATATCCTCTGGGCAATGGGCTTTCACATGGGCAGCGCCATCTTTAACAAAGTGAGCATAATATATTTTATCTGCCCAACAAAGGGTAACTGAATAATTCTGACCCAGTTGGTCAGTATTAGCAGCCCATGATAGAAGAGGTAAATACTAGTCCCCGAAACCATCAGCTAGTTCCATAACTACTCATCCCTTTACAATACATACTAAGCCAGAGGTCCCCAAACTACGGCCCGCGAGCCAATTTGCGGCCACCTGAAGCCATTTATCCAGTCCCCGCCACACTTCTGGAAGGGGCACCTCTTTCATTGGTGGTCAGTGTATGGAGTACTGTATGTGGCAGCCCTCCAACAGTCTGAGGGACAGTGAACTGGCCCCATGTGTAAAAAGTTTGGGGATCCCTGCCTAAGCCTATACATGGTCTGCTTCCAACTTCTGAGGAACCCCACAAAGAAGTGGTAGATGCCAACATAAACCAAGCAACCTGCATCCCTGGGCAGGAAGAGTCAGAAATTAAGGAGTTCAAGTCAAATACACTGATGTGTCAGAAAAAAATCCCAAGGAAATCTCAGCAAGCGTCTATCATCTGGTCATCCATCATTTGACTTAGATTGAAATAGCAAAAGCAAGCGAGCTATACCAGAATTTTAAATAGTTCACCTAGTTTTAATCCAAGCTGAAATTATGAATCACAAACACCCTAAGGAACACATTCTGAAAATTATGGACATATAAATTAATATGAAGAACAGGAGAAATAATGAAAACGCAGTAGCCCTGGAAAAATCACAACATATCGCAGTGCAGCCTGGGAAGTAGGTAGACTGGAGCTGGAGGAAAAAACTGAGCAACAAGTCACAGTGCTCTCTGTGACTTTCCGAGGCCTGCCTCACACAAAGGCCCTTGTGAGAAAAGCAGCCTCTGGAGACTGATTGCACAGCTATAGTCTCACATTATACGGCAGCAGACCTACCAACACAGGTCACAGCTAAAATGGACCAGGGATTAAGCTAAACCCAAAGGGGCCATCTACAGGTTGGACACAGAGAAGAGGCGAGGTTGGGAAAGTTTACTCTACTTTGCTTTTCCACCTTTCAGATGGGAAATTCTATCTTCCTATGGAAATGCCTCTGATTTATGTGAAGTTACAAGTTTATAAGAATATAAGTATAAATGAAGACAGATTTGCCTAATTATTCTATTCCAGTCTATTTATCTTCAAAGTCTAAAAGTTCTCAATCACATTGTTGGGCAGATAAGATATATTATGCTTACTTTGTTAAAGATGGCACTGCCCATGTAGAGGCCCGCTGCCCAGGTGATGATATTAGTTGCCCTTCCTGCTTGGGATGGGCATAATTATATTATTGGGTGTGGGGGACAGGCTGTAGCAGGCAGGGTCATTATAGCCGAAGGCTTAGTTTTAAGAGTAAGCTTTTCCCCACATCCTTGACTGATTGAATGATGTAGGGTGGTTATAAAGCCAGTAGCCAGGGCCACTATCGCAGCAGCCTGACCCATGCAGGTTCTCATTAGATTCGAACAGTCGGTAATGAAACAACGGAGCCAAGAACTGGTGAGCCATCAGCTTTAATTCTAGCTTGCACCCGGAGGGCAAGCAAAAACACACACTGGGCTCCAAAACCCACACATTCAGTACTCACAAAGCTACTGACTTACCCGAGTTTCCTAGAATCAAAGATTTCTAGCTCACCAGACTTATTCACCTCTGTTCCCCATCTCCTCCTGCACAAACTCTGCACAAACTCTCTTCTCTCTCAGCACTCTACCATCTTGACTGCTTCTCCTGGCCTCCATGTGGCCTTACTCTGCTCTACTCTCTGATATTTCAGGAACCAAGAGCGCAAGCTCCCGGCCTGCCCTACTTTATACTGTAGAAATCCAAACCCTTATTCTAATCTACAAACAGGAAAGTCTCTGGTACAAAGTCACCCATATGAGGCATAATGGGATTCCTCAGGAGAGTGCACCACCCTACATCATCCAATCAGTCAAGGGTGTGGAGAAGAGCTTACTCTTAAAACTAAGCCTTAGGCTATAACGACCCGGCCTGCCCACAGTCTGTCCCAGAACACACATTAATATCAACAAACTTCCATGTGGGCAGCGGCATCTTTAACAAAGTGAGCATATTATATTTTATCGGCCGAACAGTGGTGCACTCTCATGAGGAATCCCATTATGCCTCAGATAAGTGGCTTTGTATCAGAGACTTTCTTATTTGTAGATTGGCTTAAAGGTTTGGATTTCTACACTATAATGTGGGGCAGACTGGGAGCTTGCTCTCTCTCGGTTCCTGAGGTTAGCATTAGAGAGGAGAGCAGAGTAAGGCCACATGGAGGAGGCCAGGAGAAGCAGCTAAGATGGTGGAGTGCTGAGGAAGAAGCCAGTTTGTGCAGAGTTTATGCAGAGAGAAGGAGATGGGGAAGAGGTAAATAAGGCTGGTGAGCTAGAAGCCTTTGATTCTAGGAAACTCGGATAAGTCAGTAGCTTTGAGAGCACTGAATGAGTGGGTTTTGGGGCCCAGTGTGTGTTTTTACTTGCCTGCCAGGTGCAAGCTAGGATGAAAGCTAATGGCCCACCAGTTCTTGACTCCGTTGTTTCATTACCAACTGTCCGAATCTAATGCGAACCTGCATGAGCCAGGCGGCTGTGATGGTGGCAATGGCTACTGACTTTACACATATCTATTTATTTCTTCTTAATTATGTGAATGGATATAGCCAAATGTCTTAATATAGTTGAGAAAAAGTCTCCTGGTATAATACCAAATCAGGATCAGCAATGCTTTCGGCCATTAAGTGCTGTTAGCTAAAATGGAGAGCCACAAGGGCCCCCTTTTAGTGTTACGCAGGTTTTTTCCGAAGTAGCAGAGAAACTGTTTTAGAACAAAGTTTGTTCCCCCGGCACTAGCAGAGCCAAACACCAAACACATAGAACTGCAGTGGAGAAATATTGCTGTTCTATTATGGATTACACCACCCAGGAGAACAGGAAGCTAATGCTCAAAAGCCCAAACTCCCCAACGGCTAGTAGGTTA
Source organism: Rhynchonycteris naso (assembly GCA_037038555.1). NCBI lineage: Eukaryota > Metazoa > Chordata > Mammalia > Chiroptera > Emballonuridae > Rhynchonycteris > Rhynchonycteris naso. The sequence goes on from CM072995.1 coordinate 282,762,027, forward strand.
CAGACTATATAGGGCAAAATCACAAGACACCATTGTCAGACACTGTTGTTTGTGGTCTTCCTGGGAGCTGATCAGTGGAATGTGAGCTAAGGGTGACTAATCATTTCTTCATGTCCCGAGGACAGCCCTGAGGTGTTTTCAGTGTGCCTCTGTCCTGTCTCATGAGAAAGTAGCCAAGGGGGTCATTCTACCTTAGGGCTCAGAAACTGAAACTTTACTTAGGTCAAGTTGTTATCTTTAGCCTGCCAGAGGTCTGAACCTTGTGACCATTAGTCAGGTCCAGGCTACTGTCTTCTGCTGCCTCAGGGGTGCTGATTATGGGAGAAAGGCTAGGTCTCTGAGAGGGAGAGGGATAACAGACCGAGAGAGAAAGAGAGAGGAAATTTCAAGAGCTAGGATTTAAAACTAAATTAATCAGTCATAAAGGCACTTGTTTTAAAAACTGAGCTCACAGACAACATTGAGAAAACTGTAATAGAGGTAATGGGAGCAGCCTTGCTGTAAACACCTACCTATATTAATGATGTCTCTTTTTTATTGAATTTATTGTGGAGACATTGGTATTAATGACATCTTATAACAGAGATTTCAGTAACTCATCTAAATAAGAACTTTATCACCTACTTGTTTAATGTGCTTGGTGTAAAGCCAGTAGTCACGGCCACCATCACGACAGCCTGACCCGTGAAGGTTCGCATTACATTCAGACAGTCGGTAATGAAACAATGGAGCCAAGAACTGGTGAGCCATCAGCTTTAATTCTAGCTTGCACCCAGTGGGCAAGCAAAAACACACTGGGCTCCAAACCCCACTCATTCAGTGCTCACAAAGCTACTGACTTATCCGAGTTTCCTAGAATCAAAAGGTTTCTAGCTCACTGTTGGGCAGATAAAATATAATATGCTCACTTTGTTAAAGATGGCGCTGCCCACATGGAAGCCCGTCACCCAGGTGATATTATTTGCCCTTATGCTTGGGATGGGTGTGGGGGAAAGGCTGTAATGTAAGCAGGCTAGGTTGTTATAGCCTAAGGCTTGGTTTTAAGAGTAAGCTTTTCCCCACACCCTTGACTGATTGGATGATGTAGGGTGGTGCACTCTCCTGAGGAATCCCATTATACAGAGACTTCCTTGTTTGTATAATTGGATTAAAGGTTTTGATTCTACAGTATAAAGTGGGAGAGTCCAGTAGCTTGATCTCTCTCTCTTGGTTCCTGAGGTATTAGAGAGGAGAGAAGATTAAGGCCACGTGGAGAAGAGAAGCAGCCAAGATGGCAGAGTGCTGATGAAGAAGCCAGTTTGTTAAGAGTTTGTGCTGGAGGAAATGAGGAACAAAGGTGAATAAGTCTGATGAGCTAGAAACCTTTGATTCTAGGAAACTCGGATAAGTCAATAGCTTTGTGAGCACTGAATGTGTGGGTTTTGGAGCCCACTGTGTGTTTTTGCTTGCCCGCTGGGTGCAAGCTAGAATTAAAGCTGATGGCTCACCAGTTCTTGGCTCCATTGTTTCATTACCGACTGTTCGAATCTAATGCGAACCTGCATTGGCCAGGCAGCTGTGATCCTGAACCTGGCTACTGGCTTTACATTTGGCGTAGTCTGTGGCAGGATTCGATATAGATCGGCATGGAGCCACCACCACCTTTGAGTGGTGGAGTAGAGGAGTGGTTGCTGTTTTGGTTTCCCATAGCTATTTTTTTGGGGACTGTAAGCTGGCTGATGTTTACAGCCATATGTGAGGAAACTGAGAACTCTATGGAAGAAGCTTCCCAGGACCTGCAAACCGAGCAGCGGAAGGAGCTGGAGGAAACAGAGAAAGAGATGCCGAACCTGGAGCTGGAGGAAATGTGGGAGGAACAGATGCTAACCCTGGAGTTGAAGGAAGCGCTGGAGGAGGAGGCTGACCAGGTTTGCGAGATTCACCTGGAAATGGAGCAGACGCTGGAGAAGGAATCACAGGTTCGTGAGCTGGAGATTGCCCTGGATGTTGTGGAGAGCCAGCAGCCGCATGAGGCCGGGCCTGAGGCCGGGGCCGGAGCTGAGGCCAGGACCGGGGCTGAGGCCGGGGTTGGAGCTGCAAGGCCTGCTGAGCAGAAGGAAGTGGTAGCCCGGGGCTCAAGCCCAGCAGCAGGAGCTGGTGTTTTCTGTTCCTCTTTGGAGGATGAGAAAAATTGGTTTGGAGTTGAAATCCTCCAGAAGGTGAGATCCCAGCAGCAAGGAGTAGCTACGATCCTGGTAGGTCTGCAATTTGGGGATATAGGGGTGGATGCCATCATGCTCCCCAGAGCAGAGATGAAAATGCTGACTGCCATTGCCACATGCTTCCTTTTAGGACAGTGTGAAACCAGCCATGATGGCAGAAATGAGGGGGAAGGCTAACACCCCATGTGCATGGACTGATTTCCTGGACTATGACTGGATGGGCACAGGCTCCTTTGTTGAATGGACTTATGGATTTTGGACAATGTGAAATACCCTGATGGGGGTGGAGAGGGCTTTACTGGAGGCCTTCCTACCCCGGGAAGCTTTTCCCATGGCTAGAAAGAAGGCTAAGGACATTTTGCGCTTTTGGCAAAGTGCTCAGAGACTGGTGAAATGTGTGTACCTTTGTAATTGTTGAAACTGTATGATTTGTGCTACTGCTGTAATTAGTGTAATGTTCTTAATTTCCTTGTACGGGGATGCCGGTGGTGTAAATTGTGGGTAGTAAAGTGAGCATAGGGGTGGATTGTTGGGCAGATAAAATATAATATGCTCACTTTGTTAAAGATGGCGCTGCCCACATGGAAGCCCATCACCCAGGTGATATTATTTGCCCTTATGCTTGGGATGGGTATGGGGGAAAGGCTGTAATGTAAGGAGGCCAGGTTGTTATGACCTAAGGCTTGGCTTTAAGAGTAAGCTTTTCCCCACACCCTTGACTGATTGGATGATGTAAGGTGGTGCACTCTCCTGAGGAATCCCATTATACAGAGACTTCCTTGTTTGTATAATTGGATTAAAGGTTTTGATTCTACAGTATAAAGTGGGAGAGACCAGTAGCTTGATCTCTCTCTTGGTTCCTGAGGTATTAGAGAGGAGAGAAGATTAAGGCCACGTGGAAGAGAGAAGCAGCCAAGATGGCAGAGTGCTGATGAAGAAGCCAGTTTGTTAAGAGTTTGTGCTGGAGGAGATGGGGAACAGAGGCGAATAAGTCTGGTAAGCTAGAAAACTTTGATTCTAGGAAACTCGGATAAGTCAGTAGCTTTGTGAGCACTGAATGTGTGGGTTTTGGAGCCCAGTGTGTGTTTTTGCTTGCCCGCTGGGTACAAGCTAGAATTAAAGCTGATGGCTCACCAGTTCTTGGCTCCATTGTTTCATTACCGACTGTTCGAATCTAATGCGAACCTGCATTGGCCAGGCGGCTGTGATCCTGAACCTGGCTACTGGCTTTACACTCACCAGACTTATTCACCTCTGTTTCCCATCTCCTTCTCCAGCACAAACTCTGCTCAAACTGGTTTCTCCCTCAGCACTCTGCCATCTTAGCCTCTTCTCTTCTCCTCCACGTGGCCTTAATCTGCTCTCCTCTCTAATACTTCAGGAACCAAGGAAGTCTCCAATACAAAGCGACCCATCGGAGGCACAATGGGATTCCTCAGGAGAGTGCACCACCCTACATCATCCAATCATTCAAGGGTGTGGAGAAGAGCTTACTCCCAAAACTAAGCCTTGGGCTATAACAACCCGGCCTGCCCATAGCCTTTCCCAGAACACACATTAATTTCACCTGGGTGACGGCTTCCATGTGGGCAGTGCCATCTTTAACAAAGTGAGCATACTATATTTTATCTGCCCAACACTTGGAAATGCAGACACAGAGGTGTCGAAATGTAGGCACACAGCCAGAGGTGGATTAAGGTCAGTTGAGACTGAGACCCCAGGTGCAGAAGAAAATATTGGGCCCCTTAAAAAGAGAGAGAGAGACAGGGAAAAGAAAAATACATGTTAACCATATTTTTCAATAAATAAAAATATTATGTACTATTAATGTTAAAATTGCACATATGAAACCAAACTTGGTGTCATTAGAAAAAGTGTAAAGTTGGGGTTTTGTGGGGCCCTTCAGAAGTCGGGGCCCGGGGCACACCTGGTCCTCCTGCCCTTACATCCGCCTCTGCACACAGCCCTTATGTAGTGCCCAGATAAGCAGACTTTTCTTCCAGAGACATACTTGTTTCCCATTTATGCCAAGGGCTGACATCAAAACTTTTCTGCAACAAAGAGAAAGCAGTATACTTGCCTGTTCGCCACTGACCTTCTTCAGCTCATTATCGAAGAGAAAAGTGAAGCCCTTTCTCAATGGGAAGATCAGAGGTGGTTTGTAGGGAATCACCCATCTAACGTTGAACCCTCTATAACTTGGATTGGGGAATTTTAGTTAAAAGCCCTGAGTTAATACCTCTTGGATGCAAACACCAAGAAGCTGTGTGAGTGAGTGACCTATGTGCAGACACAAAGGAATGCATATGAAGGGGCTTTAGAAAATTAGCCTAGAGGTTCTAGCTTGTCTCTTCCTTTGTGCTTGTTAATTAGCAAAAGAAAAAAATAATGTACTGACCCAAATTAACCCTTTCTCCATGTCAACTAAATGGCCATTAGTATTCTTCTCCCTTATCACCTGGCCTTTTTCCCTTGTATTCTTGTTATTTCTGTTCTGCTTTTGATAATAAAAGCTAAGGGAGAAGGAAATTCAGGAGGTCTTCTTTGCCTCCCTTGACAAGCCTCCCCCTCTTCCTCTTCACATCAGTTTGTGTCTTGAGTAGGTTTTTTTTCCATGTGACACTGGTAGTTCCCAGTGGGTTAGAGATCTACAGTGGTTTTTTCTGATACAATGGTTACATAATACTACCTGCCTTAGAAATGGTATTACAATAGGAATATTGGCAGCATCACCAAAAATAAGTAGATAAATACAACTCTCTGGCTCAAAGCAAACCTTAGAATTGCCTTATAGCAATCACAAAGATACATGGGGAGCTTCCATCAGGCTTAGAATCTTGTTGAAGAAGAACTGATGCTACTCTACAGAGAGAATTAGAAAGTTGCAGCTTGATTATATTTCCTTTTATACAAGGATTGCTATTTGTTTCAGAGCAGGGGTGAATCAGTCTATTTGGAGCTAATTGTTGCTATGAGAAAAAAAGAAGAAAATAGCACATTAGTCTAAGAATGGCAAAGACATCCATGTCTAAGAAAAGGAACTGTTGTAAGGTACCAAAAAGCTGCAAATTAACATTGATATTCTAGGAAGAAAAGGTCAGGCTTTCTTGTCCTTTCCTTGGAAAATGGAGGAAAAGGAATGTAGAAGTCTCCTGACTTAACAAGGACAACTAGGGTCATTTGGTCTTAAGTTCTCTGAAAGAATTAAGGTTAACTGAGAAACTTCTTCCCTTTCAATGGGAGGCAGAATTTACATACCACCTTGCATTGATTGTAGTTTCTCCCTTTCCTAGAATCTTGAGAGTAAAATACCTCTAGGCTAGAGAGGGAAGAGGAACCCTGAAAGATTTATAAATATCTTTGATTATGTTACCTTGAGAGTCTTAATGTTTCTGTGTATCCCCTAGATAAATGTTATAATCTTGTTAGTGATTGTGCCATAATGTCATGCTCTCCCCTGCCTGCATTTGATCAAGGGTATATAAGAAGTCCCTGAACTATTTTTGGGACTGCACGATTTGGCCTGATGCCCCGTGTCAGCCATATGCGGCCAGCATATTAATAAATCTTCTCCTTTAATAAAACTCTTCAAAGTTCATCTGGACTGGGTGCCTCTACGTGAACTCGATGAAATGAGGTACAGTGCCTTTCAGAATTTGGGGTGCAGTACTTTAAAACATTTGGGGGCTTGTCCAGGATCCAGTGTTTTGTGTCACTGGGTAGAGACTCCCAATGAGCGGCCTGACCCCGCTGGAATCTTGAGGAGAAGCACGCACCACCTGAGACGTTTATAGGGCTCCCCATTTTCCTGTGGGTTTGGACAGTTCTCCGGTAGACGCCTCTTGGTTCCTAAATTCGACAATTTGGACAATTCAGCAGAGAAATCAAAGAGGTAGGTAAAGCAACGCTTTTTGCTTTACTAAATTTTCTGGCTTTCCTTTGAACTCTTGCTTTTGCTTCTGTTTCAAACTAGAAGTAGGTAGAGTGGATTTGGGGGCTTTGCTGATTTGTAACTCTGGAGATCTGGAACTCCAATGGAGTAGGTAGGGCCTTCGAAACTGCTTTGCTGTTTGTAACTAGTCTATAGTTTTGCTTTTGATTTCCTGTTTAGGATTGGTACTGGTCTGGGACTAGGTGTAGGTAAAGTAGACTTGTGACTTACTACTTTGTAACTCCAGTGGGTAGGTAAGGCAGATCTCCTGTTTTGCTGATTTGAAACACTGGTAGCTTGTAGGGAAGGTCAATCTAGATGTATGGCCAATCTAGATTTGTGGTTTTACTAATTTGTAACCCTGGTCTGTATGTAAAGTAAATCTTTTGTTTTGCTGATTTGGAACTCTGGCATCCTGTAGGTAAAGAAAAGCCTTTGCTTTACTAATTTGAAACTCCAGAGTGTGTAAGTGAAACAGAATTTCGGCTTTACTGATTTGAAACTCTGGCATAGGAAGAACCAACTGCTTTGCTGTTTGAAACTAGTCTCCACGTTTGGTGGTATTCTCGGGAAGAAACCTGAGTAAGAACTGAGTTGATACTGAGCTGATCAGTCCTGTCTCAGAACTTTCAGGGACACTGTAAAGCCAGTAGCCAAGGCCACCATCACAGCAGCCTGGCTCATGCAGGTTTGCATTTATTCACACAGTCGGTAATGAAACAATGAAGCCAAGAACTGGTGAGCCATCAGCTTTAATTCTAGCTTGCACCCAGCCGGCAAGCAAAAACACACACTGGGCTCCAAAACCCACACATTCAGTGCTCACAAAGCTACTGACTTATCCGAGTTTCCTAGCATCAAAGCTTTCCAGCTCACCAGACTTATTCACCTCTGTTTCCCATCTCCTCCTGCACAAACTCTTCCTCAGCACTCTGCCATCTTGGTTGCTTCCTCTCCTCCATGTGGCCTTACTCTGCTCTCCTCTCTAATACTAACCTCAGGAACCCAGGAACCGAGAGAGAGATCAAGCTATTGGTCTCTCCCACTTTATACTGTAGAATCAAAACCTTAATCCTATTATACAAACAAGGAAGTCTCTGTATAATGGGATTCCTCAGGAGAGTGCACCACCCTACATCATCCAATCAGTCAAGGGTGTGGAGAAGAGCTTACTCTTAAAACTAAGCCTTAGGCTATAACAACCCGGCCTGCTTACATTACAGCTTTTCTCCCTCACCCATCCCAAGCATAAGGGCAAATAAAATCACCTGGGTGACAGGCTTCCATGTGGGCAGCGCCATCTTTAACAAAGTGAGGATATTATATTTTATCTGCCCAACACTTACAAATCTATCTTTATCATGCTCTTTATTTAAAAAATTTTTTGAACTCTAATGTACTGAATTATCCAGCAGGGAAGAGACTCTGGAATCCTAAAGGAGACACCAAAAAACCTGTTTTTCTTTATTTGATCCAGCTAATAACGATGCTTTTGTCTGTTTCCAAAAGTTATATAAACAGAAAAGGACCTTCAAGCCCCTCAGTGAGATCTTCTGAGCATGACTTTTAAGGTCTATAATGACCAAGAAAGGATAGTAACAGAAAAGGCAAATAGAGCCCAAAAGAGATCAGGAAAATACCAGCTTTTGGCATATGCACTTAAAGGCTCCAGCACCCAAAAGGGTCTTCGTAGGATACCATCAGGGCCCTGCTTCAAGAGTGGAAAGAAAGGTTATTGAGCTAAAGCCTGTCAGGCTTCTTGGTCCCATGGGGGCCAAGAATGTGCCTTTGCTGTGGAAAAAGGGACACGAGAAGGTAAGCTGCCCCATGCTCCACGGAGGGAGGGTTTAGTCTCTTTTAGCCCTTTCCATCTACCTGTGACCTGACCTTGCCCAACCTGCTGGGACCTGCCACTGAAGAATTAAGGCTGGTCCCATCTCAAAACACTTTTTATGAGCCTAAGGTATTTCTTCCAAGTAGCAGGTAAAACTAACCTTATTTCTTGTAAACATGAGGGCCATTTACTATGCCTTGCCTAAATATTTGAATTTTATTTATTCCTTGAAGATCTCTACTGTGGGTAATAACAATCTGATTTTTGTTGCTTTATTTAATGTATAGTGTCTCCTTTATTACTCTCGTCTCAATGCCCCATGCCTACTGTAGGCTGGGAACTGTTCCTTATTCCAGCTAGAAACATTAATCATTAGGACATTGACTCCAGCAGCAAAGTATAGAAACGTGACCACAGTTCCAGTGCCTCATGGACTTTTCCTGAATATATGTGACTCCTGCTCTTTGGAACAGTTCTCAGACTAAAACTTACAGAATTTACAAGTTACTCTGCAAATTGTTCAAAAGACTATTGTAAAGCCAGTAGCCGAGGTCAGGATCACAGCCGCCTGACCCATGCAGGTTCGCATATGATTCGAACAGTCAGTAATAAAACAATGGAGCCAAAAACTGGTGAGCCATCAGCTTTAATTCTAGCTTGCACCCGGCGGGCAAGCAAAAACACACACTGTGCTCCAAAACCCACACATTCAGTGCTCACAAAGCTACTGACTTATCCGAGTTTCCTAGAATCAAAGGTTTCTAGCTCACCAGACTTATTCACCTCTGTTCCCCATCTCCTCCTGCACAAACTTTTAACAAACTGGTTTCTCCCTCAGGACTCTGCCATCTTGACTGCTTCTCCCGGCCTTCATGTGGCCTTAATCTGCTCTCCTCTCTTCTACCTCAGGAACCAAGCGAGAGAGAGCTAGCTACTGGTCTGCCCACTTTATACTGTAGAATCAAAACTTTTAATCCAATTATACAAACAAGAAGGTCTCTGATACAAAGCCACTCATCTGAGGCACAATGGGATTCATCATGAGAATGTACCACCCTACATCATCCAATCAGTCAAGGGTGTGGAGAAGAGCTTACTCTTAAAACTAAGCCTTAGGCTATAATGACCCGGCCTGCCGACAGCTTGTCCCAGAACACACATTAATATCAACGAACTTCCATGTGGGCAGCGCCATCTTTAACAAAGTGAGCATAATATATTTTATCTGCCCAACAACTATCCAAGAGACACTCTCAGCATTACCAGAAGACCAAGCACATCACCCAAGGACTGACTCCCACATGGACAAGTCCATACACCGTGATCCTAACCACTCCCACTGCTGCTAAGGTAGAAAGATGGCGTGCCCTACTCTAACCACAAACCGGAAGCTGGTTGATTTACGTACAGCGAATGTATGAAGAAACTCACTAAGGATTTTTTTTAATCAGTGTTGGGCAAATAAAATATATTATGCTCACTTTGTTAAAGATAGCGCTGCCCACATGGAAGTTTGTTGATATTAATGTGTGTTCTGGAACAGGCTGTGGGCAGGCTGGGTCTTTATAGCCTAAGGCTTAGTTTAAGAGTAAGCTCTTCCCCACACCCTTGACTGATTGGATAATGTAGGGTGGTGCACTCTCCTGAGGAATCCCATTATACAGAGACTTCCTTGTTTGTATAATTGGATTAAAGGTTTTGAGTCTATGCTATAAAGTGGGAGAGACCAGTAGCTTGATCCCTTTCTCTCGGTTCCTGAGGTTAGTATTAGAGAGTAGAGCAGAGTAAGGCCACATGGAGGCCAGGAGAAGCAGTCAAGATGGCAGAGTGCTGAGGGAGAAGCCAGTTTGTTAAGAGTTTGTGCTGGAGGAGATGGGAAACAGTGGTGAATAAGTCTGGTGAGCTAGAAACATTTGATTCTAGGAAACTCAGATAAGTCAGTAGCTTTGTGAGCACTGAATGTATGCGTTTTGGAGCACAGTGTGTGTTTTAGCTTGCCCACCGGGTCCAAGCTCGAATTAAAGCTGATGGCTCACCAGTTTTTGGCTCCTGTGTTTCATTACCGACTGTTCGAATCTAATGCGAACCTGCATTGGCCAGGCGGCTGTGATGGCGGCCTTGACTACTGGCTTTACATTTGGCGTAGTCTGTGGCAGGATTTGATACATGTTGGGCAGATGAAATATATTATGCTCACTTTGTTAAACATGGATCTGCCCACATGGAAGTTTGTTGATATTAATGTGTGTTCTGGAACAGGCTGTGGGCAGGCTGGGTCGTTATGGCCTAAGGCTTAGTTTAAGAGTAAGCTCTTCCCCACACCCTTGACTGATTGGATGATGTAGGGTGGTGCACTCTCCTGTGGAATCTCATTATTCAGAGACTTTCTTGTATGTATAATTGGATTAAGGTTTGGATTTCTACAGTATAAGGTGGGGCAGGCTGGGAGCATGCTCTCTCTTGGTTCCTGAAGTGTCATACAGGAGAGCAGATTAAGGCCACATGGAGACCAGAAGAAGCAGCCAAGATGGTAGAGTGCTGAGAGAGAAGCGAGTTTGTGCAGGAGGAGATGGGGAACAGAGGTGAATAAGTCTGGTGAGCTACAAACCTTTGATTCTAGGAAACTCGGATAAGTCAGTAGCTTTTTGAGCACTGAATGTGTGGGTTTTGGAGCCCAGAGTGTGTTTTTGCTTGCCCGCCGGGTGCAAGCTAGAATTAAAGCTGATGGCTCACCAGTTGGTGGCTCCTGTGTTTTATTACCGACTGTTCGAATCAAATGCGAACCTGCATGGGTCAGGTGGCTGTGATCCTGACCCCTACTACTGGCTTTACAGTGGTACACTCATGAGGAATCCCACTATGCCTCAGATGAGTGACTTTGTATCAGAGACTTTCTTGTTTGTAGATGGATTAAGGGTTTGGATTTCTACAGTATAAAGTGGGGTAGGCCGGGAGCTTGCTCTCTCTTGGTTCCTGATGTATTAGAGAGGAGAGCCGAGTAAGGCCACATGGAGGCCAGGAGAAACAGCCAAGATGGTGGAGAGCTGAGGAAGAAGCCAGTTTGTGCAGAATTTGTGTAGAGAGAAGGAGATGGGAAACAGAGGTGAATAAGTCTGGTGAGCTAGAAAGCTTTGATGCTAGGAAACTCGGATACGTCAGTAGCTTTATGTAAGGCCAGGAGCCGCCATCGTGGCCATTCACATGCAGGTTCCCATTGGATTCGGGCTGACGGTGAAGAAATGGCAGAGTCGGAGAATGGTAGGCCATTCTGTTTATTGGTGTCTCACCAATACAGGCAAGCCACAAGAGAAGACAAGGGAGAAGCAGAAAACCAGCTTTTCCCATAGAGGTCAAGGGATCAGGGAGGCCCCTGCAATGGCAATAGCAGGAACCGAGAGAGCTCAAGCTACTGGTCTCTCCCATTTTATAGCATAGATAATCCAAACCTTTAATCCAATTATACAAACAAGGAAATCTCTGTATAATGGGATTCCTCAGAAGAGTGCACCACCCTACATTATCCAATCAGTCAAGGGTGTGGGGAAAAGCTTACTCTTAAAGCCAAGCCTTAGGTCATAACAACCTGGCCTGCTTACCTTACAGCCTTTCCCCCACACCCATCCCAAGAACAAGGGCAAATAATATCACCTGGGTGATGGGCTTCCATGTGGGCAGCGCCATCTTTAACAAAGTGAGCATATTATATTTTATCTGCCCAACACTTTATGAGCACTAAATAAGTGGGTTTTGGAGCCCAGTGTGTGTTTTTGCTTGCCCGCTGGGTGCAAGCTAGAATTAAAGCTGATGGCTCACCAGTTCTTGACTTCGTTGTTTCATTACCGTCTGTTCGAATCTGATGTGAACTTGCACAGGTCAGGTGGCTGTGATTATAACCTCGACTACTGGCTTTACATTGACTAAAAGTAAATTGTTGTAAAGGCCAATTAGTTTTTTTAAGTTGCAAAAAGTTTGTGCAGTTTTTGGGAAATTAATCAGTAACAGTTGTTTCTTTAGTGAACTGTATTGCTATTAATGCTGTCTGTTAAATATCTGTTACATGTTATAAGTTAATATCTGTAAAGCCAGTAGTCGAGGCCACTATCACAGCAGCCTGACCCATGCAGGTTCGCATTAGATTCGAACAGTCGGTAATGAAACACAGGAGCCAAAAACTGGTGAGCCATCAGCTTTAATTCTAGCTTGCACCCAGCGGGCAAGCAAAATCACACACTGGGCTCCAAAACCCACACATTCAGTGCTCACAAAGCTTCTGACTTATCCGAGTTTCCTAAAATCAAAGGTTTCTAGCTCACCAGACTTATTCACCTCTGTTTCCCATCTCCTCCTGCACAAATTCTGCTCAAACTGCCTTCTTCCTCAGCACTCTGCCATCTTGGCTGCTTCTCCTCTCCACGTGGCCCTTATCTGCTCTCCTCTCTAATACTAACCTCAGGAACTCAGGAACCAAGAGAGAGAGATCAAGTTACTGGTCTCTCCCACTTTATACCGTAGAATCAAAACCTTTAATCCAATTATACAAACAAGGAAGTCTCTGTATAATGGGATTCCTCAGGAGAGTGCACCACCCTACATCATCCAATCAGTCAAGGGTGTGGGGAAGAGCTTACTCTTAAACTAAGCCTTAGGCTATAACGACCCAGCCTGCTAACATTACAGACTTTCCCCCACACCCATCCCAAGCATAAGGGCAAATAGTATCACCTGGGTGAAGGACTTCCATGTGGGCAGCGCCATCTTTAACAAAGTGAGCATAATATATTTTATCTTCTGAACAATATCCTTACACAATAGCCTCATGCTTTTCAGTAAGTTAAGTCAAAGATTTGACTTAGGACATAAAGCCAGAGAGGAATGTTGTAAGGTACCAAAACTCTGCAAATTAACATTGATATTCTAGGAAGAAAAGGTCAAGCTTTCCTGTTCTTTTCTTGAAAAATGTAGGAAAAGGAATGTAGAAGTCTCCTGACTTAACAAGGACAACTAGGGTCATTTGATCTTAAGTTCTCTGAAAGGTTTAAGGTTAACTGAGAAACTTCTTCCCTTTTAATAGGAGGCAGAATTTACATATTACCTTGCATTGATTGTAGTTCCTCTCTTTCCTGGATCTTGAGAGTAAAATACCTCTAGGCTAGTGAGGGAAGATGAACCCTGAAAGATTTGTAAACATCTTTGATTGTGTTACCTTGAAAGTCTTAATGTTTTTGTGTATCCCCTAAACAAATGTTGCCGGCATATACCATGATGTCATGCTCTCCCCCACCGGTGTGTAATCAAGGGTATATAAGCAGCCCCTGAACTATTTTTGGGACTGCACAATTTGGGTTGATGCCCCATGTCAGCCATATGCGGCCGGCATATTAATAAATCTCCTCCTTTAATAAAATTCTTCAAAATACATCTGGACTGGGTGTCTCTAAGCAAACTTGATGAAATGAGGTACAGTGCCTTTCAGAATCTGGGCTACAGTACTTTATAACAGAACAATAAATACTCAAGACAGTTTCATGCTTACCAGAGGGCTCAGGGATTTTAGAATTCTTTCAGATTTGGGATGTGAAGGAACTTTTCACAAGTGAGCCAAAATGACAGCTTGATGTGATAGATCAGGTGACAACTTATTCAAAATTGTTTTTGTTTGTTTGTTTGTTTCAGTTTTTTTTTCAGTCTGTCTCTGTGGCAGCTTAAAAACCCATTGTGACTTAAAGTACGCTGACTGACCTTTTTACAATGAAAAAGAGGACAAAAATAAATTGAAGAAAACAATATCATAAATAAAAGAAACATTTTATTCATTGCAATAAGAATACACTATGATATGATAAATGCATTGTAAAGCCAGTAGTCAGGGCCACCATCACAGCCGCCTGGCCCATGCAGGTTCCCATTAGATTCGGACAGTCGGTAATGAAATACAGGAGCCAAAAACTGGTGAGCCATCAGCTTTAATTCGAGCTTGGACCCAGCAGGCAAGCAAAAACACACACTGGGCTCCAAAACCCACACATTCAGTGCTCACAAAGCTACTGACTTATCCGAGTTTCCTAGCATCAAAGGTTTCTAGCTCACCAGACTAATTCACCTCTGTTCCCCATCTCCTCCAGCACAAACTCTTAACAAACTGGCTTCTCCCTCAGCACTCCGCCATCTTGGCTGCTTCTCCTGGCCTTCATGTGGCCTTAATCTGCTCTCCTCTCTTCTAATACTAACCTCAGGAACTCAGGAACCAAGAGAGAGAGATCAAGCTACTGGTCTCTCCCACTTTATAGCATAGACTCAAAACCTTTAATCCAATTATACAAACAAGGAAGTCTCTGTATAATGGGATTCCTCAGGAGAGTGCACCACCCTACTTTATCCAATTAGTCAAGGGTGTAGGTGTAAAGCCAGTAGTTGAGGCCACCATCACAGCAGCCTGTCCCGTGCAGGTTCGCATTGGATTCGGACAAATGGCAATGAAACACCGGAGCCAACAACTGGTGAGCCATCAGCTTTAATTCTAGCTTGCACCCGGCGGGCAAGCAAAAACACACACTGGGCTCCAAAACCCACACATTCAGTGCTCACAAAGCTACTGACTTATCCGAGTTTCCTAGCATCAAAGCTTTCTAGCTCACCAGACTTATTCACCTCAGTTTCCCATCTCCTCCAGCACAAACTCTTCCTCAGCACTCTACCATCTTGGCTGCTTCCTCTCCTCCATGTGGCTTACTCTGCTCTCCTCTCTAATACTAATCTCAGGAAGTCTGGAACAAAGAGAGAGATCAAGCTACTGGTCTCTCCCACTTTATACCATAGAATCAAAACCTTTAATCTAATTATACAAACAAGGAAGTCTCTGTATAATGGGATTCCTCAGGAGAGTGCACCACCCTACATCATCCAATCAGTCAAGGGTGTGGGGAAGAGCTTACTCTTAAACTAAGCCTTAGGCTATAACGACCCGGCCTGCCCACAGCCTGTTCCAGAACACACATTAATATCAACGAACTTCCATGTGGGCAGCGCCATCTTTAACAAAGTGAGCATAATATATTTTATCTGCCCAACAATCCACCCTTATGCTCACTTTACTACACACAATCTATACCACTGGCATTCCTGTACAAGGAAATTAGGCACATTACACAAATTACAACATGACAAATCATACAATTTCAAAAATTACAAAGGTACACACATTTCACCAGTCTCTAAGCACTTTGCCAAATGTGCAAAATGTCCTTGGCCTTCTCTCTTGCCGTTTGAAAGGCTTCCTGGGGCAGGGGAGTGCCTCCATCAAAGCCACCCCCAACCCCCATCAAGGTATTTCACATTGTCCAAAATTCATAAGTCCATTCAACAAAAGAGCCAGTGCTCACTCGGGTCATAGTCCAGGAAATCAGTCCATACACATGGGGTGTTAGCCTCCCCCCTCATCTCTGCCATCCTGGCAGCTCGTACACTGTCCCAAAAAGGAGCACGTGGCCATGGCAGTCAGAATTTCCATCTCTGCTCTGGAGAGCATGATGGCAGCCACCCCTATGTCCCAAAATCGTAGACCTACCGGCAGCGTAGCTACTTCTTGCTGCTGGGCTCTCACCTTCTGGAGACTGCGGATCACAATTCCAAACCGATTCTCCTCATCCTCCAAAGAGGAACTGAAAACATTAGTTCCTGCTGCTGGGCTTGAGTACCAGGCTGCCATCGCCTTCTGCTCAGCAGGTCTTGCAGCTCCGGCCCCGGCCTCAGGCCCGGTCTCATGGCACTGGTGGCTCTTCACAACATCCAGAGCAATTTCCAACTTACAAACCTGTGATTCCTTCTCCAGCATCTGCTCCATTTCCAGGCGAATCTCACGAACCTGGTCAGCCTCCTCCGGTGCTTCCTCCAACTCCAGGGTCGGCATCTCTTTCTCCCACATTTCCTCCAGCTCCTTCCACTGCTCGGTTTGCAGGTCCTGGGAAGCCTCTTTCATAGAGCTCTCAGTTTCCTCACACATGGCTGTAAAAGTCAGCCAGCCAACAGTCCCCCAAAAAACAGCTATGGGAAACCAAAACAGCAACCAGTCCTCTACTCCACCACTCAAAGGTGGTGGTGGCTCCATGCCGATCTGTATCGAATCCTGCCAGAGACTACGCCAAATGTAAGGCCAGTAGTCACGGCCACAATCACAGCCGCCTGGCCCATGCAGGTTCGCATTAGATTCGAACAGTCGGTAATGAAACTCAGGACCCACGAACTGGTAAGCCATCAGCTTTTATTCTAGCTTGTACCCAGCAGGCAAGCAAAAACACACACTGGGCTCCAAAACCCACACATTCAGTGCTCACAAAGCTACTGAGATATCTGAGTTTCCTAGCATCAAAGCTTTCCAGCTCACCAGACTTATTCACCTCTGTTTCCCATTTCCTCCTGCACAAACTCTTCCTCAGCACTCTGCCATCCTGGCTGCTTCCTCTCCTCCATGTAGCTTACTCTGCTCTCCTCTCTAATACTAATCTCAGGAAGTCCGGAACAAAGAGAGAGATCAAGCTACTGGTCTCTCCCACTTTATACCATAGAATCAAAACCTTTAATCTAATTATACAAACAAGGAAGTCTCTGTATAATGGGATTCCTCAGGAGAGTGCACCACCCTACATCATCCAATCAGTCAAGGGTGTGGGGAAGAGCTTACTCTTAAACTAAGCCTTAGGCTATAACGACCCAGCCTGCCCACAGCCTGTTTCAGAACACACATTAATATCAACGAACTTCCATGTGGACAGCGCCATCTTTAACAAAGTGAGCATAATATATTTTATCTGCCCAACAGTAAGGAAGAGCTTACTCTTAAACTAAGCCTTAGGCTATAACGACCCAACCTGCCCACAGCCTGTTCCAGAACACATATTAATATCAATGAACTTCCATGTGGGCAGCGCCATCTTTAACAAAGTGAGCATAATATATTTTATCTGCCCAACATGCATAATAAAAACATTTTTAATATTTTATATTGTAATTATGCTTACATGCCTATTAATTTTTTATAATAATTGTAAGAAAAAATTAATTAAGATAATATTATCTAAATAAGTACTTTTCATTGAATGAATATTTTTTGTCAATGTATCATCTTGTAACAATATATTGGAAATACCTGAACAAGAAATATCTTTCATATTGAATTTTACAGCAAGTGCTGCAGCTGGAGTATCAATATTCAGTCTCAATTTCTCACTTGTCAAAAATTATTAACTATTGAAAATACTCTTTCAACTGCTGCATTAATTCCAGGCCAGCACAATGTAAATTGAACAAGAATAAATAAATTTTTACATAGAGTATGTTATTTTTGAAATGGCTGAATATTCCCACTGCTGGGCAGATAAAATATATTATGCTCACTTTGTTAAAGATGGTGCTGCCCACATGGAAGTTCGTTGATATTAATGTGTGTTCTGGAACAGGCTGTGGGCAGGCCGGGTCATAGCCTAAGGCTTAGTTTAAGAGTAAGCTCTTCCCCACACCCTTGACTGATTGGATGATGTAGGGTGGTGCACTCTCCTGAGGAATCCCATTATACAGAGACTTCCTTGTTTGTATAATTGAATTAAAGGTTTTGAGTCTATGCTATAAAGTGGGATAGACCAGTAGCTTGATCTTTCTCACTTGCTTCCTGAGGTAGAAGAGAGGAGAGCAGATTAAGGTCACATGGAGGCCAGGAGAAGCGGTCAAGATGGCAGAATGCTGAGGAAGAAACCAGTTTGTTAAGAGTTTGTGCTGGAGGAGATGGGGAACAGAGGTGAATAAGTCTGGTGAGCTACAAATCTTTGATGCTAGGAAACTCGGATAAGTCAGTAGCTTTGTGAGCACTGAATGTGTGGGTTTTGGAGCCCAATGTGTGTTTTTGCTTGCCCACCGGGTGCAAGCTAGAATTAAAGCTGATGGCTCACCAGTTCTTGGCTTCATTGTTTCATTACCGACTGTTTGAATCTAATGCGAACCTGCATTGGCCAGGCAGCTGTGATAGTGGCCGGGACTACTGGCTTTACACCCACCCATCTTTTATCAATTTCAATGTGTTCATTTTCCCATTAATTTTTCAGAATTTAAATATACATTCAGTCTTCTAATTTCTTCAGAGACAATTGTCATCTATTTTGATGTCTGGCATTTCTTTAGATAAAAACTCAAGACAAGATTCAATTTCTGTCCAACATGCTTGCAATGAAGTAAAAAACACCATTGAAAATTGTTATTTCCCGTGATGTTTGTTTCAGACCATTCTTCGGTATATTGAAAACATGTCTGGTAAAAATTCTGTACTTCTTTGATAAACTTTTCTGTTATGCCCAGATTTGATTCCTCTAAGTCTGACAATTTTCTTTTTGTAATTAAAGGAAGAAATCTTTCTTCAAAACAAGATTTATATTGAAGGATAAAGTCATTCAAAATAAGACTAACTTCCATAGCTAAAATGTGTTCACCTTCAATCTTTTGAACCGTTTTGTGAAAAATAGGTGCTTGATTATGTACAAAATACATTAATAGATCAGATATTTTATTATTGAAAATGATTCCAGGATTTTAGAACATTTGTCTAAACAAAAAATATGAACGAAAAGGCTCAAATAATTGTATAACACACTCTATAGCAGGTGTAAAAGCAAGCCATCTAACTTTTGAACATCCTAAAAGTTTTTTGTATTCAACTTTTGCTTCTTCACAAAATTGTTTTAAAGTAGCAATAAGAATGGTAAAAAAATTAAAATGCAAATAAATTGTAGTTATTAATACTTCTACATCAATTGGCATGGCACATGACACTGTGTTGATTGCATTTGACAAAATATGTGCATTACAACCTGTTCCTAGTATTTCCTTGTGGAGTAACTCTTGTAATTGTACATACACATTATTCACCCCTTTGTGTCATTGCCCACAAAAATTTGTATATTTATTATCAGTGGTTAGTGCAACAACTTTGGATTTCAAATTGTTTTCATTTATTACTCTGTATAGATGTTTTGACAAAACTTCAGAAGTTTTGCCCTCTATGGAGTCTAAATTTAAAATTTTATTTAAATGCCATTGGTAACATTAAAATATCTTACTATTATTGGATACAATTTAATTTTGTTATGATTTGATGCATCAGATAAAATTGTTACAAATGCTGCAGTTTCAAAGTCCTCTGTAAGTATTTTGTCACAATAATTTTTAATAATTGATTTCAAAATAGCCTCTCATTTTTTCCTGGCACATGAAAATTTTGCATTGTGAAACTTTTTCAATAACTTAGTTGTACAATCCATTCTACAAAAACTTTGTGAATTATGGTATGAAATGCAAATGTTCTCTCCATTACAACCAACTGTTTTTCATCTTCAGAATATTTTAAAGTTTTAAAAAAACTTGTTACTTTACAACTGGACGCTGATGCATCTAATGATTGCTTATGTGTGTTGATGGTCAAGTGTTTCATTATTGCTGTTCTGCCCCCAACTGCAATATAAAATTCTCCACTGCAAATATTTCAGAAAACAATGGCATTTTTCTTTGATATGAGGAATGGAAATTCCTTTATCAATTTAACATTGAAATGGCATTATTTTTTATTTTTTCATTCCTTAAATTAAATTTAAAATTAAAAATAAAATATAGAGCCACACAAATGATGCAAACACATTAGGAACTGAAAACATTACATCATGGTAGGCAAATTTTCCAGAAGCTAAATTAACAAAACTAAATATCAAACAAAACCACTAATTTTTAGTGATATTTGGGTGTATTTATCATTTTCTAATTTAAAAATGTCTGTTTTATGCAAGTAATTAATCAAAATGTGTTATTAATAGATATGGTTTGAGGTTAGATTTCCACTTTAAAACTTGAATTCGGGAAAATACTTGTAAATAAAATTATACGTATTTGGAAATTATTAAATAGATAATGAATTAATAAAACGTGAATTGTGCTTACCTGTCTATGATTGAATATTCACTGAGGAAGAAAATATTGTGAGTATACAATGTCATACGTGCCGTGTTGTGTTTCAGTAAGAAGTACACAAAGCTATTTGCACACACGGCATATCATGCGCTCTCTCAAGGTCTCCCATGCGGAGCACATGCATCTCATAATCGTGTCTCGCCGCACTGTACTGATCCTTAACGAATTGTCATGTCAAATACAAACACGTCACATCACACGCAATGGATTGACTCTGCATCAATTGAATATGAGCATTTATAGATGAGTCTTCCAATATCAAAAAGGAGGATATGTAGGGGGACACTTTTTAAGGAAGGACAGAACTTACAAAAGAAGAAATGTCTCCCTAAAGGAGGATGATTGGTCACCTTACTTAAAGGGAACGAGTTCTAACAGACATCTCTGGCCTCAGATCCATCCCCAAAAGAGCTTTCTGGTTTCTTCTAAGCGCCTGTAGCAATGCAGTGTGTGGACAGAGTTTTAATTCTGGGGGCAAGTTTCTACAGGAGACTCTGGCTTGGCTCTAGCCTGGAACTGTCACCGCAGGCATTCTTATCCAGTTTACCTGTACAAGGCCAAGGCAAAGAATAATAATTTTTTTCCAGTTCCATTCCCGGTCTGGCGACAGCCTTCTCAGTTGGCAAGCAGGGTACTTAGCCTTGTTCTCTTTCAAACTCCAGTGTTGCCTGCAGCCTGAAGGGTATTGCTCATCAGTGGGCTGAAAAGGATGCTTCCAAAGTTGAAAGGCAAGAATGGCAACAACAGGCAATGTGTTGAACTGTGTTTCCTGTCCTGAACCCAGATTGTTGACTTAGATTAGAATAAATTCAGATCTGGTGAAGCCACCAAAGTGCTTTAAAATATATTGACAGGTGAAGTGAAATTCTCCGAGGCTTGCTTTAAGATAACCCAGTGGGTGGGTGGGAGGTCAGGGGTTTGGATTGTGGGGGTGTTATAGATAAAACAGTGATCACTAGGAGTTGATACTTGTTGAAATTGGGTGATGGGTATATGAGGGTAAGCTTCTAATAGAATGGGTGTGTGGCTCATACAAGTTAATGGAAGTAAAGTCCTCAGCATTTTCCCAACTTTATACTTAAAGCTCAGAGAAGTAACTTGCATAAGGTCATAATTTTAGGAAGCCATAGAGATAGGTCTCTACACTAAACCTTATTCCAAAGCCAGTGCTCTTGGCCACTCCCCTATTCAATGGACACTGTACCCAATGCCTAGCATGCACTAACTACAACTGATCCCAAAGCACCACCCACTGTTTCAAGTACTTAGTGTGAAACCATATTTAATTATTACAACCACCTTGCGATGAAGGACTATTAGTATAGACATTTCATAAATGAGGAGATGGAAGGCATAGAATATTTGAGCATTCTGGCCAAAGAGAAGGTCAAGATGGTAGAACCAGGCACGGGGCCCTGGCACACTGGCTCTGGAACCCACTCTCCTTCCCACGATGCCATGCACACATCAGTGCTGGGTTCGGCTGTGTGCAGAGTCCTATGGGGAGGGCGGAGAATGGAGATGGCCCTCGTGCCTCCACAGCTGTCTTTGGGAACTACCAACGAGAATGAAGTTGTTTAGAAACAATCAGCGCTTATTTCCTTCTCAATACTTTTCTCACCCCCGACACCACGGCAGCTTTCCCAGCATTCTCCTCCCCGTGTCTCCCTTTTCTTTACCCTCTTCCAGCATCCACAGTTCTCCCCCATGTGGCTCCTCTGTTACTTTCAAAACTGACACTGACTGAGGTGCTAGAGGTTGCAGAGAGGAAGGACGCAGCTCTCGAGGAGTTCAGTCTAGGGTTTGCAGACAGTGGTTAATCAAGTCATAGAGCACCTATGTTGTGCCAGGTCCTGCTGCAGGACTTTGGCATGGAGCATATGCAAATGTAAAACATGCAAGTTCCCTTGCATTCAAGTTGAGGAATATGAGGTAGAAGTGAAGTAAAGCAACCAGGAACAGTAATAAATTTGGATAGGTGCTTTGTTAGTTAGAAGCAAGAGCATGGTCCTCCACAAACACAGGAAAGCAATACCTGAATTAAATGCTATAGGCAGAAAGCCTGGTGAGGAGGGTATACAGATGCAGGGTCATGTGCAGAGCCACACACAAAGGCCTGGGGTCTGCAACGGAGTAGTATGAATGGGTGTCAGGTCTGAGCCAAAAGTGTGAGCAAGAAAAGGTGGAGTTAGAAAGAGTTAAAAGGTCACAGGAAGCCTTGTCTGCAACTCTAAGGTTCCTGGACCCTACTCTGTTGGTTTGTGTGTTTGCTAAACTTGTCTAATAAGAATCACCCAGGGTGCTTATTAAAAGCTGATTTCGGCCTGACCTGTGGTGGCGCAGTGGATAAAGCGTCGACCTGGGAACACTGAGGTCGCCAGTTCAAAACCCTGCACTGGTTCGGTCAAGGCACATATGGGAGTTGATGCTTCCAGCTCCTTCCCCCTTTCTTTCTCTCTCTCTCTCTCTCTCACTCTGTGTCTCCTCTCTAAAATGAATAAAATTAAAATAAAATAAATTAAAAGTTGATTTCCAAGTTTATATATACCAGGCCTGCTGAGTCAGTCTACAGGGGTGAGGCTTTGAATGACTTGTTTTAACAATTTGTCAGGTGGTTGTTATATGATCAGCCAGGTTTGGAAAGAGCCTGGAGATGATGCCGGGCTATGGGAATTAATTCCAGGCCAATTCTTATTGGAACATGAGTATCCTATCCCTCCCCTTGCAGAACTGAGTCCTTGACCCTTCACAAAGTGTCTGAATAGTCATAGGGGTTGGTATGCTGGTGCAACCTTTAGACTTTTGTACTCATGAACAAATAAGATGGTGTGTGACTTTTACCACCAGAGGCATCACTGCAAATTGGTGTATTTCCACAGGCAGAGATCAAACAGCAGACACAAAAGAAATGCAATGCATTCTGCTTCTCCTTCTCACTGTTCTTACCCCTTTTTTATTAGGTAATGAGAGCTTGCGTTTGCAACGTGCACTGGGTAGGTACAGATGGACTGAACACTGCAGTGATAGAAAAGGTGGAGGGAAGAGAGAGGCAGAATCCTGGGAGAGGGCTTAGGGTGGTAAATAGAAATTTTTGTAGGTTAGGTAGTGTGGCTATTTGGCGAACTGTGGTAGAACACACTTTGATGAAGACACATATCTCTTCCTTCTAGCACTTTCAGGCCAACTCTTCAGAGAGGAATTTCAGCGCTAGCTCAGAGAGGGATTTGACAACACAGATTCTATACATGCTTCATATAAGTGGGCGAGGGATTAGATTTCATAATACCAATTTAGTGTCGCTAAAGCTTCCCATGTTAAAAAAAAAATGCTCTCAATGTTCATTATCTCAGCTTCAAAGTGCTCAGAAAGGATTAGTGAGAAATTCTATTGTAATTCATGGCTGACACAAAGGAAAAGGTGGGGGAGGAGAAAGGAAAGAAAGAGAGAGACAATGCCAAAAAAATGAAAACTCATTTTAGCTCTTTTATTAAAGCCAGATGTATTTTAGGCTCTGTTTCTAGGCAACTGCATAATGGTAATATTCATGAATCCTTTTTTTAAAGACCCACAACTGTCAGAGTTAGTAAAGGTCAGAAGGTAATTATAAAGTAATAAAGATGATCGACGAGAGGCAGCATCACTCCAGCATTGATGGGGAAGCAGTGACATTTTGTCTTTTGCATTCATTTTCAGAAACTCTAAGATCGTCCTTGGGGCGCTTAGCCATGGTCCTTTGGCAAGACCACTGACACAGACTTGGTCATGGCATTGGCGTTTAATTTGAGGCTTCTCATCACACCTCTCAAATCACTGGTAGGAAATTGACAATGCTCCCCCAGAGCACATAACACTCTGCTGTGTGCAGGGGCCAAGACCAAGGTCTCTAGGACAGTGTAGAGTAAGGTGACCAGATTTTAAAATTTTTAAAGTGGGACACCATTGACCTGGGGGAGGGGGTTCTTGATTAAAAATTTGGTCTATATGGAGCAAGAAAAAATTTCATAGAATACAAAAATAGTATTGTAATATATATTTTTAAATTTCAACATAAGTACAATTTATAAATATAATACATTAAAATTATGTACAGTATTATTTTATTCTTTGGCATATTTCTCATTTGAGTGAATTTTTTTTAGTAGATTGCTGTCGTTGTTTAAAAGGTCATGAAATTTTTCACAAGAATTTGTTAAATTATATTTCACACATAAAATGGCTTTTAAAGTCTCAACACTTAATTGTGATTTTTCTGATGTCTACACTTTATTTACCGTAGGAAAAACGCATTCAGTTGCAGCATTAGTTCCTAGTAAAGACAGCATGTATTCCACAATTTTTAGTGCATTATTGTATGGAACATGGTTTATTTCAAAATGATGAAATATTTCTAACCATTTGTTCTCTATTGTGATTTTTGCTGATGCTCAAGATTTAACCTTTTCCTTATCAGTATATTCGTTTAATTATGATACCTCATTAAAAAGATCATTTTCAGAAATATTACTATATGGGAAATTTTGAGTGAGTCAGAGGGATCAGGTTACACGGTCCCGAAACCAATGCCGGAGCTGCACGAGCGGGCGGGAGCAGGCAGGGCAGTGCCGCTGGGGTGCTCACACACGAGCAGTCACGCACACTCCCCGCCTGGACTCCTCCTTGCAGCGGCTGCGCTCCCTGGAGACCAAGCGGCTTGCGCCTTGCGGAGCCCTGTGGAGCCTGGAGCCGCAGGCCACCTGAAGTTCTTTGTTTTGGGGCTCCGCACGAGGCAGCCAGCTCTTGCACCAGTGTGGACACTTCCAGGTCAAGGTGGGGTCTCCCCACCGAAAACCGTATAGTCTCTTCCTGTTCTGCCATTCCCTAGCTTTTCGTGCATTCTTTCCAAAAATCAGGACTTTTTTAAAATGCCGCGGGTCGCAGGACAAATTGTTAAAAATCAGGATTGTCCCGCCAAAAGCGGGACGTCTGGTCACCTTAATGTAGAGCCAATATAGAACTTTTAACTGGAAATTCCCTTACAGAGCAGTCCAACAGGTTCAATGTATGCATAAGAAAACTGAACCAGAGGTAGCAGAGGGCAAAGAAGAGAGACAGAAACCCAAACCTATGAAGTGCATGCACCTGCCTAGTTTAGGCTCTCTGAAGGCGGAGGTATTCTATCTGGTGTTGACTTCGTTATTGTGTGACCCTGTGACAAAGAAAATTAACATTAAGTTCTTCAAGCATTTTTCTCTGCCCTTTTAACCATTTGATTTTTACAATAATTATGTAGGGTTTACAGGTGTCATGCCTATTTTACAGAGGAAGAAGCCAGGCCTATAGAGTTTGTCTGCCTGGCTCCCCCACTTACCGTATATTTGACCCTGGAGAGGATCGTGTAGTCCTCATCTGCAAAATGGTAACATGGCACATCTTGTAGGGTACTTTACAAGATGAAATGAGGTTGTTTATATGAATCTCTCACACAGAAAGCTATGCATATGATAAGTCAGAGCATCACAGAGCTTTTCTCAAAACCTTCAAGAAGCTTTTATCCCACAAGAGTCAAGCCGAGGCCTTCCTTGCTGTGGCCTACAGGATCTGCACCTCTGGAAATTCCTTCCCCACCCATTGACTTTTCTGACCCCCTCCTAGACCCCCGTCCCCAGCCTGCTCCCTTGGCCCTGTCTTCCCTGAAGTGCTCGCCACCGCAGAGACCACCGTGTTGAAGATCGCAGCTCTGCACTCTTCCCGCCGCCACCACTGCCCTCCGCTCTGCTGCAGTGCTCTCCAGAGCACACGTCACCACTTCACATGCCCTATACGCCCATGTATTCCCATTGCCCTCACAGGAGAGCGGGCTGTAAGGACAGGGGTCTCCTTGTTCTGTTTAGTCCTTGCTGAACCCCGCCCAGCACCTAGTTGATATTCAATAAATGAATAAATAGGTATTATCTTCCATCTTCCCTTGCTTCCTCTTCCATAGTCGCACATATCATATCAGAAGTCTCTGCCCTTACAAAACAAAACAAATGAACAAAATACAAGAAAACAAAAACTTAGCTATAACTATGAAACATAATTAAAGGGCTCTAAGACAAAAAAAAAAAAGAAAAGAAAAGAAAAGAAAAAAGCCCAAACCAGGGACAAATAATTACTGGGGCCCCTTTGTCCATACTATAACTCTTTCCTGAGTTTGGGATATTTAGGACTCTATACAGTTTTGTTTTGGTTTTTTTTTTAGTGTTTACATGGCCTGTCCCCTTAGCATGAAATACCTATTCCCTGCTTTCCAACATTTCAGTACAAGCATCTATTGACTTATTAGTGTGTGCCAGGCACCATGCTCTGGCCAGTGTGACACACAGGATGTGCTTACAACTTAGTGGCAGAGACAATCACTAATAGCCAGTCTCCATACACACTACTATGGTAAATGCTAAGGTGAAACTATATCTTGCGGGGCCTAGAAAGGGGACATTAGCAGCACCTGGGAGTTCAGAGAAGACTTCCCAGGGCATCAAGAGTTAGCCAAGCCCAGAAGGAGCAAGAGGGTGCTCCAAGGACCAGTCTACGCAAAAGCAGTTACGAAACCGCCCAATGTATGCTGGGAACTTGCAGGCGTTCTGTGTTACTAGAACATCACTTATAAGGCTCAGAGTCCCTGACACTATATGAAATAGATTGGACTTGGGGAATGTGAAATGATCTACTTTGTTTCTTTTGTTTGTTTTATATAAGAAAACCTTACCATTTTTTTATTTTTTTACAGGGACAGTGAGAGTCAGACAGAGGGATAGATAGGGACAGACAGAGAGGAACGGAGAGAGGTGAGAAGCATCAATCATTAGTTTCTCATTGCCATTGCGACACCATAGTTGTTCATTGATTGCTTTCTCACATGTGCCTTGACCGTGGGCCTTCAGCAGACTGAGCAACCCCTTGCTGGAGCCAGCGACCTTGGGTTCACGCTGGCGAGCTTTTGCTCAAGCCAGATGGGCCCGCGCTCAAGCTGGCAAGCTTGAGGTCTCGAACCTGGGTCTTCCACATCCCAATTCGACGCTCTATCCACTGCGCCACCGCCTGGTCAGGCTGTTTTTAAAATGACCACGCTAATGGAGGATATTTTTAATCCAGGCTTGCTAAAGGTTTTCTTAAGTCCATTAAAGCAAGACTTTATGAAATCACGGTTGATACACCTAGTCCATTTTACATGGTGACCAGAGAGAATACAGACCTGTCAGATATTCGTGTGGCCTAGAGGCCACCTTAGAATCAGGCAGATAGCCTAGACGGGCCCTGTTATCTACTCCAATCCATGGTCACCCTGTATCTGGCCAATCTCTTAAGACCAGAGAATCCCTTAGTGGGTAAATCAATTTTGAAGTTCCTTATAAATCAAATTCACTAAAAGAGACTCAGGTTGACATTTCAGAGATTTCTGAGCATAATGAAAGTCCTAACAATTAGGATTTGACTGGCCCACTTCTCAGGGATTCACTGGACCAGGTGGCAGCCCACTATATCTGCCCTTGGCTGTTTTATTCACCCAACATATTAACAACAAACTAAACAAACTTAAAACCCTTGAAAACATGTAACAATCATATTTCACAGAAAAATTTGGTGTTTAACTTCTCTTGAAAAATAGGTATCTCAAAATACTGACCTGCCTTCATTTTGGGCAACTGGCTGGCATAACATGTTGGCAGACACCACCCCTCTGTGCTCCTCTTCCTCCCAGATGGGGCATGCTCTCATCTGCTAGTCCCACCATGGGAGCTCCCAGGTGACTCCTGAGTCTTCAGAGACTGACCCCAAACATCCTGAATGTCTCCTCCTCATGATAGCCCCTCATCTCCAGTGTGGGTTTATCAATTGACCAAATTGAAAAATTCAGTCCTAATAACTCCTACCAATAAGTTCTCTACTGCTAATTGCTTGGTGCTAGTATTTGATTGGAGAGGGAAGATTCCTTGGAAAAGGGAGACGTAATAGGCATTACACTAAACAAAGGGGAGGAGAGTGACAAGGGTGAGATCAGGTGAAGAGTGAGGTAGGTGGACCACCTAGACGATCAAATCAGAGGGCTTGAAGGAGCAGGGTCAATACAAAAAGGAAAGACACACAATTTGACTTTTGGTGATGGGTATGCAACACAATTGAATGATAAGATAACCTGGAGATGTTTTCATTGTACACATGTACCCTGATTTATTGGTGTCACCCCATTAGAATTAATAATAATAAAATATATATATATATATATATATATATATATATATATATATATATATATATATATATATATATATATATATATAAAAGGAAAGACACAAGAGCATCAGCCCGGTGTGTGGAAGTCCCAGGTTCAATTCCCAGCCAGGGCACACAGGAGAAGCGCCCATCTACTTCTCCACCCTTCCCCCCTCCTTTCTCTCTGTCTCTCTCTTCCCCTCCTGCAGCCAAGGCTCCATTGGAGCAAAGTTGGCCCGGGTGCTGAGGATGGCTCCATGGCCTCCACCTCAGGTGCTAGAATGGCTCTGATTGCAGCATAGCATCCCCCCTAGTGGGCATGCCAGGTGGATCCCAGTTGGGCGCAAGTGAAATCTGTCTATCTGCCTTCCCCGCCCGGCCGCCCCCCCCCCCCTTCTTACTTTGGAAAAATACAAAAAAGAAAAAAGGAAAGACACGAAAGGGGATTAGTGGGGCAGAGGAAGAGCTAGAATAGAATTATCTTGGTAGGACTTATGAGTGCTAAGGGATAAGGAGGGATTCTCTTCTTTTCAAATCTCACAGATATTTAAAAGAAAAATACTAATAACCATGCACTTCTAAGTGTTGCTACTAATTAGAACTTAATGTGCTTGGGAGTTCTCAATGAGGTGTTAAGTACGAAGTATTTTAACTTGGGCAGGGATGAGTTTTTCCAGTTCAAAATTAATGCCCCTAAAAAAACAGTAAGACTAATAGAATGTTTCACCCAGATGGTTTGGCTCTTTGATATCTACAAACATTTTGAAAACACTTAAAATATTTTCAACTTCTCTGTGCAGTTGCATTAGGTGATGACTGTTGTTGGCTTACTTATTTCCTGTTTAGTTCTTCCTTTGCTCTCTCTCCAAATAACTTTTGGTTTGGAAGGCTGTAGTCAGTCCATAAAACTAGACTTATGGCATAAAAAAAGTTGTGTAATAATGGAGACATAAGTGCCAGTCGGTGGTTTTATAACCTAATGCCCTGTGGTTTTTTGTTTTGTTTTTTGTTTTTTTGTTTTACAGGGACAGAGAGAGAGTCAGAGAGAGGGATAGATAGGGACAGAAAGACAGGAACAGAGAGAGGTGAGAAGCATCAATCATTAGTTTTTCGTTGCCGTTGCAACACCTTAATTGTTCATTGATTGCTTTCTCACATGTGCCTTGACTGCGGGCCTTCAGCAGTCTGAGCAACCCCTTGCTGGAGCCAGTGACCTTGGGTCCAAGCTGGCGAGCTTTTTGCTCAAGCCAGATGGGCCCACGCTCAAGTTGGTGAGCTTGGGGTCTCAAACCTAGGTCTTCCGCATCCCAGTCTAACGCTCTATCCACTGCGCCACCGCCTGGTCAGGCCCTAATGCACTGTGATAAGTTCTGTTATCCTGCCCCTTGGCTTGAGTTCTGAGCTTGATGATGGATATTCACAGGTGTGCATGCACATTAACTATATCAGATGAGTCTCTGACCCCCAAAGGATGGGATTTCACTAGGGCTATGAAAGATTTCCAAGACTGCACACTTACTGCACAAAGGCAACTAGGAGGTTGGCTGAGAACGGGTGCAACAGTAAAATGAACATTTTAATCTGTGGTGGAGAAAGAAAAAAACCAGGAAAGTCAGCTTTCTGGAGCCATTCTCTTTTTTGTCCTCTACAATAAAAGAAGATGTAATCACTTGGCAGTGCACCCTAGGACTCACAAGTAGAAAAAAGCTGGTGGAGGTGGGTGGGTGTCAGGCCAAAGTATGTCTACTCCACCGCAGCATGCATGAACACTTTCAGTTTCGTAAATTCTGACCGCGTTCTTAAAAGAAGTAATCATTTGGTCTTCCTGAAAAGTTCAACTGCCTGGCAAACATAATACAACTTTTTTAAAAACTTGAAAGTTTGTCTTCTTGTCATCCTGATAAGAGTTATAACCCAAGACTTAACCTTAGAAGCTGTTGTTGGTATATAACCTTTCTGCTTTTGTTTGGTTTAGCAGACTCATTTAACATAATTACACTTATTTAAATAATCCAAAACTCTAACCTGAGATTTTCTGCTACTTTACCTCCAAAAGCTTTCAGGGCACAGTGGGCAAAGTAAGGAGGTCTTTTTATAGGAGCTTCACTTAACAAATTCAACCAATATTGATTAACCATCTGTTAAGTGCCAGATAATCCTCTAGGCATTTGGGATACAATGAATAAGACATTGAACTTCTTAAAAAATGGCACAGGAGCTGTCAATTCAAACCTGACCTTAGGTAGACCATATCACTGGAAATCACTGTATACATGAGATCTTCCTGCCAATCTCACTTGGTCATACAGCGCACAGCTCAAAACCGGACAGCCAGAGCACGCACCACCCCATAACACATTACATGGAACCCTTCTGGAATTCTTAAAACTTTCTCCGAAGTGTTTTAGCTTCTACTTCAAGAATGGTTTATCTGTCATGCGAGATTTATCCAATGATTATACTTTTAAAAACTTAGATTGGGTTGTCAAGAAATATGTAAAACATTTTTTTGAGCTTGATCTAAAAATAGAAACTCTTGTGTATGCCTCAATATAGTGGGTGGGGAGTAAGCCGATCATTGGTAATTATCCCTTTCAAAGCAGGTCTCTATACAGCAATTCGTTCAGGAGGAATTGTGCAATTTAAAAGAACTGATGTTGCTTTAGAAAGTCAGCTATTTATATTTCCATTTCAGCAATGGGTACTTGACTGTTTGTTTCACTGGAAGTAGCACCCCTTGCTTTCCTTTCAATTGAAAGGCCATGACTTACTTCCAGCCCACATACACAGCTGTATTCTGATATTAGCTTCCTTTTGTAGTTATTATAACCTAGAGAATTTTAATTAATAACTACTCCTTGAGGATGTGATATACCTAGTTATCAATGGAATAGTCCCCTAATATAAAAGATGGTAACAAAGCACTTCCATTTTTAGTGCATTCATCAGATGGGTGGTTCGACTTAAAATTAATCCCTTTATACATTTGCTTTTCAAAATAACTCTTCCAAATGTAAAAGTTAAGAAATCAAGTCTCGGTTTGCTATTCACATGTCAAGAAGCAACAATATACAGTAACATAGTGCTCCACAGTTAATGAAAGTGTTTACATACATCATCTTTTAATGTAAATAATTACAAGTTTTTTTCCAATGGATATTTCTTTATGGGTGACAGTATTCTGGCTGAGATGTGGGTCTAATCACCTACACTTAACAGATAAGTAACCCGAGGCTGAGCAGGACTGATACCACAAGCTGGATATAAACGAGGACGCATAGCCAGGCTTCAACTGGTCACTTATGTAAGTTTCCATAAATTCTAAAGGAGCCTCATACAAACTATAGCGATAACGTGTTAAAATTTAATTGTTAACAAGGAGATGAGCAAAAAGACAAAGTTGATTCAAAGAAGAATTTGAGAATGTGATACAGTGGGAAAAAAAGAATGCTATATAGTAGGACTACGAATACACACAAACCTGGAGAATGCCCTGCAAGGCAAGAAAACTGGAACTTTGGAGTTGCCTTCTCTACCAAACAGAAGTGCTTTTGCAATCTCCTCTAAGCTATTTAACATTTAACTTTAGAGGAACTGGGTCCTACTCAATGTTAAGCACTAAGTAGGGGTCACCAAACTTTTCCTGTGTATGGACAAATAGCAAATATAGGGTGTGGCAAAAGTAGGTTTACAGTTGTGAGTACAAACAACACAGTTTATTCTATCATTTATTGAATTTTTTTCCAGATTAACTGTACGCCTTCTTTTGCTTCTGCCCCGCTCTGTATTTCGGGTGTTGTAGGGCTTTTGGTATGTCATGACTCAACTCTGCTGTTGTAGCATGAAAGCAGCCGCAGGCAGTAAGTAATGAACATAGTTGTGTTCCCACACAACTTTATTTACATAAAACAGGTGGCAGGCTCCATTTGCACCACAGTACAGAAGTTGCCAACAACCCAGACCTAGAATAGCAGAGGCCCAGTTGCATAATCCTCTAAGTACAACTTTGAAGAGAATTGCAACAATCGTTTTTGCTTTATTTCCAAGTTTAGATCATTTTTTAAACAGTACCCAGGACTTCAAACAATAAATCCCATGCTTCTCTCCTCCCCATTCTCATAAGAGAGCTGGCTTTGCTATCCCTCTGAGGCTCATTCAGTCTTTGGACTTCAGTTAAAAAACAAAATAAAACTCTATTAAATAGAGAACATTAAAACAAAACTAAGAACCATCTCAATATTCCTGCCTTTGGCTTGTTGGCTTGGAAAAATATTGTGTGAACTCCCTACCTCGTTTTCACTGCCTTGAGGAATCATCAGGACCTATAGGAAGCCCTGTGCTGAGGAGCAATTGCAGAGGGCTTTCAGAAATAATTGTCAGATATTGCCAAGATGAAGAAGCACCCATCTGGAGGGGTGGTCATGACAGTGTCCCATGATTCAAGGGGAGGGAGTCCATGCACCAGCCATAGGACCTCGGCATTCAGATTTCAAGAATCAACAACCTACAGAAGGACCTGCGTTCAACCCATTCAAAAGCTGTTTCATCCAAGATACGTATGTTAAATTATGACTGGTTGAACAGTCATTTTTTTTTATATATATATTTTATTATTATTAATTCTAATGGGGTGACACCAATAAATCAGGGTACATATGTACAATGAAAACATCTCCAGGTTATCTTATCATTCAATTGTGTTGCATACCCATCACCAAAAGTCAAATTGTCCTCTGTCACCTTCAATCTGGTTTTCCCTGCGTCCCTCCCCTCCTCCCTATCCCACTCTTCCCTCCCTCCCCCCATCCCATAACCCCCACTCTCTTGTCCATGTCTCATACCCTCACTTTCATGTCCCACCTATGTATGTAATCGTGCTGTTCTCAGTTTTTCTTTTTTTCTGATTTACTTATTTCACTCCATATAATGTTATCAAGGTACATCCATTTTGTTATAAATGATCCGATGTCATCGTTTCTTATGGCTGAGTAGTATTCCTTAGTATATATGTACCATAGCTTTTTAATCCACTCGTCTTCTGACGGACATTTGGGCTGGTTCCAGATCTTCGCTATTGTGAACAATGCTGCCACGAACATAGGGGCGCATTTCTTCTTTTCGAACAGTGCTATGGTGTTCTTAGGGTATATTCCTAAAAGTGGGATAGCTGGGTCAAAAGGCAGTTCGATTTTTAATTTTCTGAGGAATCTCCAAACTGTTTTCCACAGTGGCTGCACCAGTCTGCATTCCCACCAGCAGTGCAGGAGGGTTCACTTTTCTCCACATCCTCGCCAGCACTTATTCTGTGTTGTTTTGCTGATGAGTGCCATTCTGACTGGTGTGAGGTGATATCTCATTGTGGTTTTAATTTGCATTTCTCTAATGATTAGTGATGTTGAGCATTTTTCATATGCCTATTGGCCATCTGTATGTCCTCTTTGGAGAAATTTCTATTCATTTCTTTTGCCCATTTTTTGATTGGGTTGTTTGTCTTCCTGGTGTTGAGTTTTATAAGTTCTTTATAAATTTTAGTTATTAACCCCTTATCAGATGTGCTGTCGAATATGTTCTCCCATTGTGTGGTTTGTCTTTTTATTCTGTTCCTATTGTCTTTAGCTGTGCAAAAACTTTTTAGTTTGATATAGTCCCATTTGTTTATCTTGCCTTTTATTTCAGTTGCCCATGGAGATAAATCGGCAAATATACTGCTGCTACAGATGTCGGAGAGCCTGCTGCCTATGTTTTCTTCTAAGATGCTTATGGTTTCACGGCTTACATTTAAGTCTTTTATCCATTTTGAGTTTGTTTTTGTGAATGGTGTAAGTTGATGGTCTAGTTTCATTTTTTTGCAGGTAGATGTCCAATTTTCCCAACACCATTTGTTAAAGAGGCTGTCTTTACTCCATTGTATGTTCTTTCCTCCTTTGTCAAATATCAGTTGTCCATAAAGCTGTGGGTTTATTTCTGGGTTCTCTGTTCTGTTCCATTGATCTATGTGCCTGTTCTTATGCCAGTACCAGGCTGTCTTGAGTATAATGGCCTTGTAGTAAACCTTGATATCAGGAAGAGTGATACCTCCTGCTTTATTTTTTCTTTTTAAGATTGCTGAGGCTATTCGTGTTCTTTTATGGTTCCATATAAATTTTTGGAATATGTGTTCTATATCTTTGAAGTATGTCATTGGTATTTTAATTGGTATTGCATTGAATTTATAAATTGCTTTGGGTAATATAGACATTTTAATGATGTTTATTCTTCCTAGCCATGAGCACGGTATGTGCTTCCACTTGTTTGTATCTTCCTTGATTTCTTTTATCAATGTTCTATAATTTTCCGAGTACAAGTCCTTAACCTCCTTGGTTAAATTTACTCCTAGGTACTTTATTTTTTTGGCTGCAATAGTGAAGGGGATTGTTTCCTTAATTTCTTTTGCTGATATTTCATTGTTGGTGTATAGAAATGCCTCTGATTTCTGAGTATTAATTTTATATCCTGCCACCTTGCTGAAATCATTTATAAGGTCCAGTAGTTTTTTGACTGAGACTTTAGGGTTTTCAATATACGATATCATATCATCTGCAAATAATGACAGTTTTACTTCTTCTTTTCCAATTTGGATGCCTTTTATTTCTTCTTCTTGTCTGATTGCAATAGCTAGGACTTCCAGAACTATGTTGAATAAGAGTGGTGAAAGTGGGCAACCCTGCCTGGTTCCTGATCTTAAGGGGATTGCTTTTAATCTTTGTCCATTTAGTATGATGTTTGCTGTCGGTTTATTGTAGATGGCCTTTATCATGTTAAGGAATGATCCCTGTATTCCCACTTTACTGAGAGTTTTGAGCATGAATGGGTGCTGGATTTTATCAAATGCCTTTTCTGCATCTATTGAAATTATCATGTGATTTTTGTCCTTCCTTTTGTTTATGTGATGAATCACATTGATTGATTTGCGAATATTGAACCAGCCTTGCCTCTCCAGAATAAATCCCACTTGATCGTGGTGTATGATTTTTTTCATATATTGCTGGATCCGGTTGGCTAATATTTTGTTGAGAATTTTAGCATCTAAATTCATCAGGGATATAGGCCTATAATTTTCTTTCTTTGTGTTGTCTTTGCCCGGTTTTGGGATCAGAATTATGCTTGCCTCATAAAAGAAGTTTGGAAGTCTTCCTTCCTCTTGAATTTTTTGAAATAGCTTGAGGAGAATAGGAGTTAGTTCTTCTTTGAATTTTTGATAGAATTCACTTGTGAAGCCATCAGGCCCAGGACTTTTCTTTTTTGGGAGTTTTTTGATAACTGTTTCGATCTCATTTGCTGTAATTGGTCTGTTTAGGTGTTCTGATTCTTCCAGATTGATTTTTGGAAGGTTATATGATTCAAGAAATTTGTCCATTTCACCAAGATTGTCTAATTTTTTGGCATATAGTTCTTCATAGTATTTTCTTACAATGCTTTGTATTTCTGTTGTGTCAGTTGTTATTTCTCCACTGTCCTTTCTAATTTTATTTATTTGAGTCCTCTCTCTTTTTTTCTTGGTGAGTCTAGTTAAAGGTTCATCAATCTTGTTTACCTTTTCAAAGAACCAGCTTCTGGTTTCATTGATCCTCTGTATTGTTTCCTTAGCCTCTATGTCATTTATTTCTGCTCTGACCTTTATTATTTCCTTCCTTCTACTTGTCTTGGGTTTTATTTGTTGTTGTTTTTCTAGTTCTTTTAGATGCAGGGTCAGGTTGCTTATTTGAGCTTTTTCTAGCTTCTTATGATATGCCTGTAGTGCAATAAACTTCCCTCTCAGAACTGCTTTTGCTGTGTCCCATAAATTTTGAGTTGATGTATGCTCATTATCATTTGTTTCTAGAAACTTTTTTATTTCTTCTTTGATCTCATTGTTAATCCATTCATTATTTAATAACATGCTATTTAGTTTCCAAGTGTTTGAGTATTTTTCATTTTTTCTTTTGTGGTTAATTTCTAGTTTCATGGCGTTGTGATCAGAGAAAATGCTTGATATGATTTCAATCTTCTTAAATTTATTGAGACGATTTTTGTGTCCTAACATGTGGTCTATCCTAGAAAACGTACCATGAGCACTTGAGAAGAATGTATATTCTACTGCTTTAGGGTGAAAAGTTCTGAAGATATCTATTAAATCAAGTTGATCTAGTGTATCCTTTAAGTCTGCTGTTTCTTTATTAATTTTCTTTCTTGAGGATCTATCCAGTGTTGTTAGAGGGGTATTGAAATCCCCTACTATGATAGTATTGCTGTTAATCTCGCCCTTTATATCCATCAAAGTCTGCTTTATGTATGTCGGGGCTCCTATATTTGGTGCATAGATATTTACAATAGTTATATCTTCCTGTTGAATTGTTCCCTTTATCATTATGTAGTGTCCTCCTTTATCTCTTACTACAGCCTTTGTTTTAAAGTCCATTTTGTCTGATATAAGTATTGCTACCCCTGCTTTTTTTTCATTTGCATTTGCATGAAATATTTTTTTCCATCCTTTTATCTTCAGTCTATGAGCATCTTTTGTTTTAAGGTGTGTCTCTTGTAGACAGCATATGTATGGGTCCTATTTCTTTATCCATGCAGCTACCCTATGTCTTTTGATTGGATCATTTAATCCATTTACATTTAAGGTTATTATTGATATGTAGTTGTTTATTGCCATTTTATTCTTTAAAGCTGTATTCTTCTTTTGCTCTATTCATTCCTCCCTTTAAACTGTTCACAAGAGGCCCCTTAGTATCTCTTGCAGAATTGGTTTGGTTTTTATGAATTCCTTCAGGCTTTCTTTTTCTGGGAAAAAGCTCTTTATTTCTCCTTCAATTTTAAATGTTAGCCTTGCTGGATAAAGTAGTCTTGGTTGTAGGTTCTTGTTCTGCATTACTTTGATTATTTCTTGCCATTCCCTTCTGGCCTCAAGTCTTTCTGTTGAGAAGTCCGATGTCATCCTAATGGGGGCTCCTTTGTAGGTGATAGTCTTTTTTTCTCTAGCAGCTTTTAAAATTTTTTCTTTATCCATTAGCTTTGGTATTTTAACTATGATGTGTCTTGGTGTAGATTTTTTTGGGTTTCTCCTTAATGGAGTTCTGTGTGCTTCTTGAATGTGTGGAGTGTTTCCCAGCCTTAATTTAGGAAAGTTTTCTGCTATGATTTGATTGAACAAAGTTTCCATTTCCTGTCCTCTCTCCTCTTCTTCAGGCACCCCTATATGCGAATGTTGTTTCTCTTCATGTTGTCACAAAACTCCCTTAGAGTTTCCTCACATTTTTTAAGTCTCTTTTCCTTTTTCTTCTCTGCTTCTGTGCCTTTGTTTATTGTGTCCTCTAACTCGCTTATTCGATCCTCAGCGTCATCCATCCTGCTTTTAATTCCTTCCATTGTGGTCTTCAGTTCTGATACTGTATTTGTCATTTCTGTCTGATTCTTTTTTATTATTTCAATTTCATTTTTTATACTTGTTATCTCTTTATTTAGGTGTTCATAATGACTATCCATTGTTGCTCTAATTTCTTTGAACATCCTAACTACCATTGTTCTAAATTCTGCTTCTGGTAATTTGGTTATATCTGGTTCATTCAGGTCCTTCTCTGGGGATTTTTCTTGATTCATTTGGTTTGCATTCCTCTGCCTGCCCATTTTTTCTGTGTATAAGAAAGTTGTGGCCACTGGAGTCCAGTAGGTGTTGCCTTTGTGTTCTCTAGGTGTGGTCTATCTGCAGGCCCTCCACCCCCTCTGCCGGTGCCTAGGGTGGTTGGGTATGAGCGTTGCCAGCGCCGGCCCACTGTGGCTTTTGCTATGATTTCTGCCTCTCCTCCGTGGGAGGGGCTGTGACTGAAGCCACAAGATTAGCACCAAGGGTAGAGGCGAGCACCTTTCCTCAGCTGCGGACCCAGCCTATTTCCGGACTTCCGCCCAGAACCAGCAGTCGGAGCCTGCTCGCTACAGTTCCGCGGGTTAGGCGGGGCTTTTGACGTGCTCTCAGCTGTAAGCTTTTGCCCGTCCGGAACTTTAGCCCCGCCCTCGAGGCCAGGGCCCTTCTGCGCAGGGTCGGAAACCAAGGTTTATTGGGGCGGGCGTGTTTGCTGGCTTCCACTTAGCTGCGTACTTCCGCTCGTCCCGGCCTCTACCCCGCCCCCGCATTCGGAGCCCGCTCATGCACGTATGAATGCTATCCGGGGTTTCTCCGGCCAGATGGGAATAGTAGCGTGGGCTCAGCTGCGAGCCTCCACTTGTCTCGGGGTCCACCCCGTTCCCGCGCTCGGAGCCCGCTAGCGCACGTATACTGGCCAACCGGGGTTTCTCCGGCCCGGGGTGGGGTGGGGGACTGGTAGCGTCAGCTCAGCCACGAGCCCCTGCCCGTCCCTGGTCCTAGCCCGGTCCCCGCGGTCAGGGTCGGCTTGCGCAGGGCCTGCCCGTTCCTGGCCTCCCGCTTTGTCCCCGTAAATGGGATTAAAGGTGGGCCCGCAGCTTCCGGACCGCTTTCGCGGTCCCCTCTGACCCTCTGGGCTAGACCGATCTCCCACCGGCTTGGCCTCTGCCCACGCCGACAGAACCGCCTTTCAGCGTCCTGCCGCCCCAAAACCTTAAGCAGCCCTCAGCAGAGTAGGAAGGGACCTAATACTCCACACTGTAGGTCTGGGAGCTCCCTCACTTGTTTCACAGCTCAATACTGTCCAAACGCCTCTTCTAGGCTCTGGGACTGCAGGCTGGGGCTTGGTTCCTGGGACCCAGGTCCCTCCCTCTCCGCCAAACTCTCCTCCCGCCACACGGGTCTCTCCAGGCTGCCGTTTGCTCCGGGGAGCTGGGCAGCCCTCTTCGCGTTTTCGCTATTCCTACCAGTCTCAATGTGGCTTCTTCTGTGTTCCTTGGTTGAAGAGTCCACTTAGTTTTGTTCAAAGTTGGTTTATTCAGGTGATGGTTCTTAAAATTGAGTTGTAATCCACTTTGGTTCTGGGAGTTGGAAGTTGGTACGTCCGCCTACTCCGTCGCCATCTTGCTCCCCCTGAACAGTCATTTTTAATAAAGTGGAAATTACCTGATCTCTCAAGAAAACATTCCTGTGAAGGAATGTATCCTGACTACTGTCAAGCTGGGGTTAGGATGCAGGATCAGTATGTAGTCCTATACTGAGCTCATGCAGTCTCACCCACAACAGGCGACTGACGCAGAGTAAAATGCAAGAAACATATTTCTTATGCTTCTAGGTTTTGATTAATTCACATATACGGAGGTCCTCGGGTTATGACAGTCTCAACACACGAAGTTTCAAGTTTACGATGCTCACTCGCATAAAAACTTTTAAAAATTGAGACGTTTTGGCTAAACACCGTTAGCACCGTATTTACAGACTATGTGGGCAAACTAGCTTGGTTGCATGCAGTAGAATGCACAGTATTCTTTTTCTGTGGCTTAGTTGCATTATGTCCTAGATTAAGATTTGACAACTGTATTAGGATAGTGACTTAGGCTAGGGTGTGTTTCGACTTACACCATAATTCGGGTTACGTCACTGTCGTAGGACCAGAACTGTGCTGTAACCCTGTATACTGTATACCTATTGTGGGCTAAATACTATGATAGACTGCTGTTACAAAGTTGTAACACAACCAAGTCATCACTCTTAAATAGCTTCACCTACCAGGGAGAAAATGTAGTGCCAATTGTGCTTTATGGGATCTTATATAACACGTGGCGAATGCTACAACAGCTGTCTAAGGCAGAGTACTGGCACAGACAGGGGAGTGATGATGACGAGTGAGGCTGATCAGGCTGAATGCTAATGGTTTCAGAAATGAGTAGTAGAAAAAGGGGACCAGAAAGGCACAATGACTTTGTTCCATTTTATTAACACCATTATCAAATCAAATCTAAAAATTAAATGACAAATAATAAATCCAGATAATAAGATAAACAAATGGAAATCAGAGAGAGAAATACTGATTTGATGATTTATTGCTAAGTTTTTACAGAAATACTGTCTCACACTGTAACGGTCTCTACTGTCAACATCTCTCCTAAATTGCTTCTGGTGGGTTTAGATTATCTTTTAATTCCATTGCTGTTCTGTTATAGCCATGTTTATTTGTCTGCTAGTGATCACGCTCTCCTCCTTCCAGTTGGTTTTCTAATTTTTCAGTTTCTAGAAACTTAAAACCAGAAAAAAATCTTGATGAAAGTAACTTGGTATCATGTAATGTGTTGACACACTCAAGGAATCT
Source organism: Rhynchonycteris naso (assembly GCA_037038555.1). NCBI lineage: Eukaryota > Metazoa > Chordata > Mammalia > Chiroptera > Emballonuridae > Rhynchonycteris > Rhynchonycteris naso. Next base: position 282,802,455 of record CM072995.1, read on the forward strand.
TTTTATTGTTTAACCAAGATCTTATTCTATTTTTAAGTATTTCTCTAATGGGAAAGTTTATACATGATGTTTGAATGTCTCTGAATGGTTTACACTTAGAATAAGGGTCCACATATTTTAAATGTACCTATAACACATTATTTCTATGTTTATAGAGTAATAAGTTATTCTATAGGAAAGCCATTAAATTCTGATCTAAAATGTGGTTTTACATCATACTCTGATTTCTATTCAGATTAAATATTTCACCTTTTACAAAATGTGGCTTACCACAATATTTCAGGTAGTTTAAGGGAAGGAAAAGTAATTAGAAGAGTTGTTTAAAAAAAAGGAAGAAAAAAAAACATGGAAAAACATATAATGGATCTAAGTTTCCCTTAGAAAACAATCTTTCAAATGAAATGTAATAGTTCTAATAAATGCTAATGACCATTACAGAAACCACATAAACTACTTACAAAGAAATTAGGCAAACTGTCCTTTAAGACAAAAATTAGATATTTTCACAATGTAAGTTGAGCAAAGGTTTTGGAAATTCTTAGTATGGTTAAGTTAAAAAACTAATTCAGCAGTTCTGAATCTCATGTAATTACAGGTTGGTTTTATCTGTGAAAACCACATACAATACTAAGTATTAACACACAGCCAATAATTTATAGAGAATTATATAAAAGGAAAATGCCTTTCTTGATGGCAAAATGATAGAGAAATGTAAACTAAAATTACACAGCACTGAAAGAGAGCCCACTACCTTGCTTGGTGGCACAGTGGAAAGAGCATCATCCCAGAGCACCTAGATCTGGAGGTCACCAGTTTAAGCCTGGTCAGGACCTTTATGTGAAACAATCAATGAATGCACAACTAAGTGGAACGAGTTAATGCTTCACTCTTTCCCTTCCCCCCACCCTTCTTCTCTCTCAAATCAATGAAGAAAAAAAAGAGAGAGAGCCCACTATTAATCCTTCTGATTTAAATCAGATGTTAAAATCATTGGGAGTTATAGGATAAAACGAATAAACCATTATAATAAGGACACAAGAATCTTTTAAAACAGTAAAATCTAGCCCTTCTTAAAAAGTTAGAACACTCTTAAAGGCCAATTTTTAAGCCAATAATATGTTAACCTGAATATAATGGTTACTGTGGTGGTTTTAAAGCATGTATGCAAATTCTTTCTTTGACAGACCTCTCTTCATATTATGGGCCAGGATTAGTCCCTCACTTCTAATAAAGACAAGTGATACTGCGTAACTTCCACGACGAGGTCATTAAAAGGATATAGCTTCTGGCTGGCATGCAAGCTTCGTCATGGTGCTGGCTCTCAGAACCCAGGCAGTGAGGAAGCCAGGCCACACAGAGGCCACATGTGGGTGCTCCAGCAATAGCCTATGCTAGACACCCTGCTGACACCAGCATCAACTTGTCTGCCAGTCACATGGGGCTCCAGACATTGCGGAGCAGTGATGAACCATCGCTGCTCTGCATTCTGTGAATTCCTGACCCACAGAAACTGAGACAATAAATGATTATTGTTGTTTCAAGCCACTAAGTTGGAGGTAATTTGTTTTTCAGCAATAACTAAGTTCCCTGAATGCACACGTCATTAAACATGGAAGAATTTTTTTTCAAACTGAAAAAAGTTATAGAAACCAATATAGGACATACCCTCCATATAGTAAGTCTATGGATTTTATTTAAGTAATATAATTAGTTTATTATGATAAATTTTTCTAATTTGAAATCTGAGAAAATTACAATCTAAATTTCAGAGTGCTTAGGCTGAATGTCATCATTAATGTTCTGGAGAATTTAGATAATCCACGGAGGAATACACAGAGAATACTGAAGCTAATTAAGAGAACAAATTATTTTAAAGTACAGGGCTCTCCACACTGATGACACTATAGAAACAAAATGTCAAATGAACACTAGAAGCTCTAAATTTTTTCCAATCACTTTTTACATATTAATTACTTTCTTTTTAGTTATATATATATATATATATATATATATATATATATATATATTATTAATTTTAATGGGGTGACACCAATAAATCGGGGTACATATGTACAATGAAAACATCTCCAGGTTATCTTATCATTCAATTGTGTTGCATACCCATCACCCAAAGTCAAATTGTCCTCTGTCACCTTCTATCTGGTTTTCCCTGTGTCCCTCCCCTCCTCCCTATCCTACCCTCCCCTCCCTCCCCCCACCCCATAACCACCACTCTCTTGTCCATGTCTCATAGTCTCACTTTTATGTCCCACCTATGTATGAAATCATGCTGTTCTCAGATTTTTTTTTCATATTACTTACTTTTAAAGTATTCTATTTGGCAAATTAGTCAACTTAGTTCAAGCAGATTATTTGCACATACATATATTTTATCTTTTCCAAACAAAAGAGGAGCTCCCTGAGGTCATTCTTATCTTGTTTAGCTCTGTACTCCCCAGCCGATAAAACACAGTGTTGTAAGTCAATACTATACTAAACATGTACTTGTGCCAATGATCAAACTGCACAGATGTACCTGAAGCTAACTCAAGATTCTTATTATTCACTTTTTTCTCTTATTTGCTCTGCCCTTCCCCATGAGGAGTCCAGGCTAGCTGATGTTTTATTATGCCTCCCCGAGCATTCAGCATACCCCCTTATTCTCATTTACCAGTTTACTCAGAGGAAAGATCAAGACACAATGTTTGCTGTGCATAACTGGTCACCTGTGGTGATCAACCATCCCTGCTCAACTCCAGGACTCTGCACGCTGCTGAGCTGGCAGCACACCACGTGGCTCTGTCCCTGGGGAAGGGGACTACGCTGCAGCCTGGCTATGCATGTGGAAGCCCGCTCGTTTACTTCAACAACCCAGGGCAGAGAAAACCTAATCATAAGATTTCTATTCCATTATAGGCAAAGATTTATAGATCAGTGTTATTTTTTAAATATTACAAAGACAGGCCCTGGCTGGTTGGCTCAGCGGTAGAGCATCAGCCTGGTGTGTGGATGTCCTAGGTTTGATTCCCAGTCAGGGCACACAGGAGAAGTGCCCATCTGCTTCTCCACCCCACCCCCCCTCGTTTCTCTCTCTCTCTTCTCCTCCTCTCCTGCAGTCATGGCTCAATTGGAGTAAGCTGGCCTGGGTGCTGAAGATGGTTCCATGGCCTCTGCCTCAGGCACTAAAAGTGGCTCCAGTTGCAATGGAGCAAGGGCCTAGCTGGGCAGAGCATTCCCCCTAGTGGGCATGCCGGGTGGATCCCAGTCTGGGCACATTCGGGAGTCTGTCTCTGCCTCCCCTCCTCACACTAAATAAAAATATAAATATATTACAAAGACAAAACAACTCTGTTTAGGATAGAAAAGAATAAAGACACCTAACTTTTTGTTTATTCCTTCAGTTTAATAAGAACTGAGATCAAACTTCTTTGACAGTATTATATTGCCTGTGCTCTCACACTTACACTTTTTACTGAAACCAAATTTTGAAATATTTATTTATAAGTTTACAACTTCTTTGAAATTAATCAGTTTATGAAGCAACAGTTTTTTTCCGTACACATTTATACTTAATTACTTTTATAAATAAGATGGGGATAATCTCCAGTTTCAACCTGAACATCTAATATGCAGATTCTAGTACAGATTTGCTAATTCACTATATGGCCCTAGACGAGTCATTTCAGATCTCTGCCTTCACTCACATCTAACCGGGATAATAATAGCTTTAAACTTCCTTTACAGGCAAATAGGCACAGAATTTATGTAAAAACATTTTGCTAAAGTTGCTGAACATAAGGTACAACATGTAACAATTTATTATACCGTTTCCTAATATTCGATTGCTTTTTATAATTTAACCAAAATAATGATTGCATACTTTAAAACTACAAAATTCAGTAGTTATACAAGGTGAGTTAAAGTAGTAAAGCTGGTCATAACAGTAAACCCATTCATCTGTGCTCTCCTTTAATTACATTAAGAAATAATAATTATAAAAATAGGTAAATGTTTGTGAAAATATTCCTATTTATTCCATCTTAGGAGTTCTTGCCCACATCGATGGACTGTCTGGCATCAGCCATGGCATCAGGCACCTGAACAGTCATTTTGTCCATAGATTTTGTCAAACATACTTGGCAGCCCAACCGGGACCTGTATAAAAAAGGGGAAATTATGGTTTAGTATGAAGTATTCATAAAACAGTGCAGTTCTATAGGACCTTTTCTTAGTCAAAGCAGTTAAGAATTTATTTACCTTTCATATTTCTATTAAGTTGAAAAAGATACATTCAGTTCTCAACTAGAGGGTAACAAAACGTGAACAGGAAAAACAAAACGCCAAGTGGGCCAAAGCTTCATTTTAGTCTTGAGAGCAGTGGTTCTTAACCTGGGTCCTATCGAACCCTAGGGGTTCGATGAGTTGGTCTCAGGGGTTCGGAGAAGCCTCTGCCGCAGAGGCCAGAATAAAGTAATACTGTAATTTGTTGTGAGTTCATGCACTTTGTTGGTTTTGTTCTTTGAGCAAGGTGATGTTCATGCACGGCTCATTTTGTGCACCAGTAAAAAAACATATACCTATGTCTTGAATTTGGAAAAAAAATCATATTTTATTTATCACTAAAGAAGGGTTCGGTGAATGCGCATATGAAACTGGTGGGTTCGGTACCTCAAAAAAGGTTAAGAACCACTGCCTTAGTGTCTATCACCTACCAATTGTTTCACCAGAACTACTGCTTTCTGGTGAAAGGACAGACAAGCAAGGGATAATCAGAAGGCGTAACAGTGGAGAAGAGAACTGAGGTCTTAGCAACGCCAAGAAAATGATTAAACAATTCCCAGATAATTAAAACCATATAGAATATAAAAGAAAGCTATATTTTTTAGTCTTTAAAGCAAAGAATTTGGAATAAACACAGATATGTTATCAATTATCAGATACATATTTTCCCATTTTTAACATCTTTGAAATCAAAATAAATCTTAAAATCAATGCATCTTCCAGTCCCTGCTACACTGTGAGGTGGCAGTCGTATCAGAGCTGCAAACTTGGTTACAAAGTTCATATAGGTGTCTCTTCAAATGAGTTATGAGAAGTGTATTACTACTACATGTATTAAATTTAATTACCAAAGTAAGTGCAAAAAGATTACAAAAGATAAAATTAAGAATACAGAAACACAGCAGTGTAATTTGATATTTATAAACATATAAATTTGATATTTATAAAGCAAATTATTGTCATTGGAAGAATATAATTCTATTTTCCTTTTCTTCAGCATTATTAGCAATTTTATTTATATTTTCCTTTTTAACAGTAATGTACAAATCTGTCTAGGCAATTTGAAATAGCTCTTTTACCATGCACAAAATAGGTTAAATGATAACTTTGTGCCATATATATACAGTATATATTTTTAGAGAGAGAGAAAAAGACAAGGAGGGAGGGAGAAAGGGAGGAGAGAGATGAGAAGCATCAACTATAGTTGTATCACTTTAGTTGTTCACTGATTGTTTCTCATTCATGCCTTGACACGGGACGGGGCAGCTCAAGCTGAGTCAGGAAACCCTTGCTCAAACCAGTGACCTTGGGTTCAAGCCAGCGATCTTGGGATCATGTTGATGATCCCGAGCTCAGGCCAGGGACCCCACATTCAAGCTCATGAGCCTGTGTTCAAGCCAGTGACCTCGGGGTTTCAAACAGAGGACCTCAGCGTCCCGAGTCAATGCTCTATCCACTGAGCTACCACTGGTCAGGCAAGTGCCATATTTTTAAGAGAAGTCTTTTCTTTCTTTCTTGGTGACACATTAAAGAAGTGCTAGTCTTACAATCAGATTGTCTTTGATATGATGGAATGTGATATGCAGGTCTTAATTTCATTTATCAAGCATTCACTGAGCACTTAGAGGCACAGTACTAAATGTCAGTGGGGGTACAAAGAACAGCAACTCACTTCAATCCTTTGCACATCTCTTACATGCTGGGCGCCAAGGATGCAATGAGGAAGTGGCAGCGGGTTCGAGCCCAGCAGCCCAGTGGTGCAGAATCCAGCCTAAACACAGTGCATACCTTCCTAATGCTCCTCCCCAAACACTAGTTTCAGGATCTCATCCTAAAGATGGACAATAAATGGGTCTCTCGCTAGACTGTTGCTAATATCAATATTAAGGAGTGAACTTACAATCAAATAGAAAAGATGAGACACATTTACAGGTAATTAAGATATGAGCTTATGACAAATTCCACAGGGAGTGAAAGCCAAAAGGTCCGAGGAGAAAGCACTTCTGTCCAGGGGGAATAGTGTTTAAATGGGCTGTGAAGGATGGGTAGGACTTAACATTTAATAAAAGATAAAGGAGAATGGCATTTGAGGCAAAGGGAATAGCATTCAAGGTACATTTCAGGCAATATGGGTTTTTAGCTAGGCTGCTACACAGGACAGACAAGGACAGGTGATGGGCTAGAAAGATGGCCAGGCCACAGAGAGCTTTGAACATGAATGAGGGAGTTCAGGTTTTAATTGGTGAACAATGAGGAACTGCTTGGAAATTTTTGAGTAAGGGAGTCAGTACAACTATGGGAAATACTGAATGCTAACAGAAAAAGAAATCCCCTTCTACCAATAGTTCCTATTTGTTGAATGAGAAACAGCCTTGACAACACTCCAGTATGCAGTAAGCTCAGTCTGCACAAGAGAAAATGAGGCAAACCCATTCAGACCAATTCATTAGCACTGTGGTAGGCCCGAGAGACATTTGGCTATTCTACGTGTTCATATAAAGATAATAGGACAATGCTAATCTTGAAGGAACTTTTAATTTAGTAAGAGAAATAGAGATGGACACTTGTGCAAACCTTGAAGATACTTCCTCAGTCACCCTTGTCATATATACCTGACACTGGAAATATACTGAGTATTGTGTGTACTTTACTTCTAGGGTTAAAGAAGCAGTTTATAAAAGGAAAAAATCAAGGGCTTTGGGGCCCAAATTAACTGACTCAAATCAGGATCATCATTCTGCAGTTGTGCTGCCTTGAGCAAATTTCTGAGAACTAAACCTTGTTTTCAACCTACAAAATGGTGATAATACTGCCTAACTCTGATGGCTAGAAACAATCTTGAAGTGCCTGCACAGCACAGTATAGTATCTGACACTTAATTTGAGAAGATTTAGTCATAATGCTAACAACTACTATTTAATGAATGTTTTCCCCACCAGATACTGTGCTAAGCACTTCGCACAACAACCCAATGAAGTAGCTGCTATTCTCATCTTACAAATACAGAAACTGAGACCTCTGTTGTAGATTATCCCTAGAAAGTAGTGGCAGCAAGCACTGACAATCACCAAATACAGATTCATAGATAATTCCTGAATCTCTCTTTCTACCGACAATTAACTCTTTGAGTAGTGCAAACATTCATCCTCGTGCCTCCTGACCATCCAGAGTACGATCGTACATGTATGTCTTTAAACCTTGAGCTGGAGCAGTTTGTGAAAGAGAGGAAATCACCCAGAGGAGGCCGACCATCATCAGTAAGAGACAGCCTTCATCTTTCAGGGCATCACTTCCCAAAGCCGGTCCCTGCAACAGCCTCAAAGAATAAGCCAAAACGAAAATGCTTCGTATGTCAGCATACTACAAGAAGGGAGCATAAACGGAGGGACACAAGGGTGATGTGCATTGAATATAACAAACCACTTTGCCTGCATCCATGGTTTGAGGAATACCACAGTTTGAAAGCTTTTTAACGTTAAGGAATAAATAAAAATACCTATTATATTGGTTTAGCAGTGGATCATCAGCCTGGCGTGTGGAAGTCCTGGGTTTGGTTCCTGGCCAGAGCATCTGCTTCTCCACCCTTCCCCTTCTCCTTTCTCTCTGTCTCTCTCTTCCCCTCGCACAGCCAAGGCTCCATTGGAGCAAAGTTGGCCTGGGAGCTGAGGATGGTTCCATGGCCTCCACCTCAGTTGCTAGAATGGCTCCGGTTGCAACGGAGCAATGCCCCAAATGGGCAGAGCATCACCCCCGGTGGACTTGACAGGTGGATTCCAGTCAGGCGCATGTGGGAGTCTGTCTCTCTGCCTCCCCACTTCTCACTTCAGAAAAATACAAAAAACAAAAGCAAAAAAATAACAAAAAGAAACCCTTTAAATTGTCCTAAGAATATTATCATATGTGAGTACATATTTGAGATTCTGCTAATAACAATACTTTATTTACAGATGGGAGGTATGTAAGAATTGGATGAGATAACAAAAATTTTTATTTTAAAAATGCGTAAGGCAACATTAAAAAAAAGCAAATGTATGTTCTTGTTTACATAAATTGATTATCAAACAAACATAATTTTAAGTTAATAAAACTGGAACTGGAACTAATTTCCTTTTTTGAAAAAAGAATCACTCCCTAGAGTCAGCGAGCATGAAAAATACTTACTACTCAAAGGGTTAACTCCACCAACGGTTGGAGATGTCCTATTGTGAATGCCATGAAAGCTACTCCTTACTCTTCCTTATTTTGTTCTAACACTTCTGAATTTTATTATCAAAGTTCTTGGTTAGTTCACATTTACATTAGGTCTTTGTGTCTTTTTACATATGTGTATCTCTTCCTAACTGTAGCTCTCCTCTAATTTTTCTTTTTCTTTCTACTTAGCATATTATCTGTTCCACGCCTCTACACATTTTATCTAAATAAAAAGGCAAGCAGTCAGCCATGATTACTTCCTCTCATTAGGAGATAAACAATTTTTAGAACCAAATACAGTCTCAGTGTATTCTGTGTATTAACTATCCTTTATGAAAAGGTGTTGATAGAGATGGTAGCACCCAAAGACAAGAGGGAAGACAGGCAGACACCAGCCATACCCTGCTTTGCTTGGGAGCCTAAGAAGATGCTATTTTCCCAGTTTCTTTACCCAGGGTATCAGTCTCACTGCCACCAAGAGGGAAATGAACTACAAAAGGAGTTAAATTATTCTTCACCTCTAAATAAATACCAATGACTTAAACATTATTGTGAGATAAGAAAGCTTATGTTTTTAAATAAGTTTATTGAGGGTTTAAAAAAATGTAGTTACATAATACACATGAAATAAAGCTATTATTATTGCTATTATTTTTAATTTTTAAAACCTTATTTTTCATTAGTCACCAAATTAAACACCAATGCCAAACTTGCATAAGCCCTCTTTATCTTGTCCCTCAAAACAGTAAATCAACTAGCTACTTTCCCTAATTACAACAAAAAATTAAATAATTTTTAAGAGTAAGGCATCACTTGATATCACTCATTTAGATCTTACTACTTTTAAGAGTGATTCTAACAAACAAGTGCTGACAAGGGTGAGGAGAAAAGGGGACCCTTCTACACTGCAGGTGGAAATGCAGACTCATGCAGCCACTGTGGAAAACAATATGGTGTTTCCTCAAAAAGTTAAAAAAGGAACTGCCTTATGACCCAGTTATCCCATTTCTAGGAAAATACCCTAGAATTCTCAAAAGAAGAAATGCACCCCCATGTTCACTGCAGCATTGTTCACAATAGCCAAGATCTGGAAACAGACCAAGAGTTCATCAGTGGATGAATGGATAAAAAAGTGGTGGTACATTTACACAACGGAATACTATACAGCTATATAAAAAAATATCTTACCTTTTGCAACAGTATAGGTGGGCCTGGAGGTTATTATGCTAAGTGAAATAAGCCAAGCAGAAAAAGACATATCATATGATCTCACTTATATGTGGAATCTAGTGAACACAATAAACTGAGAAACAAAATTGAAACAAAGGCAGAGTCACAGGGAACAGACAGCTGTCAGAGGGAAGGAGGAAGATGGAACTGGATTATAAAAGATGAAGGGATTAGCCAAAAACATATGCACATAACACATACATACAGACAACAGGTAGCAATAGCCAGAGGGAACAGGGGCAGAGACAGCAAGAGAGGGGATCAAGGGGAGATAAATGGGGGTAGAAAGAGACTCTGCACAGGGCATTGCAGGGGTATGATGTGGTGTATAGAGGGAGTTATACTGAGCGGGACACTTGAAACCATGTCAACACAGTAAACTAAAAATAAAAATTAAAGATTAAATTAAATAAGATCTTTTTTAAAAAGAGTAATTCTATTAATAATAAGAATAACCTCATATAGTTTAATGTACACATAGAAATAGTACTATTCGTTTTGATATAATTACTATTATATATTAAGTTTCTTTAAAATTCTGATTTCTCAAGTAGGTAAAACTTTTCATTACAATTTAATTCAATTATCAAACCTGTCCTTCAATATCATAAAAAACATTAAATTTAATTCCAACTCATTACATTGTGATAAATATTAATTCCTAGAATAAATAAAGATTTACTTTTTTACTTTTGTAAAAAGGAAAGTTTTATAAGGGCTAAACAGTAGAATAGCAAAAATAAAGAAAAATGTCACATATTTTACATTCAAAGTTTGTAACTGTTAGCTATTTATGCAGAAAGAACACTATTACAAACACATAGATCTTGTCTTAGATAGGCATGAATTAAGAAAACCTTTATCTTCCTAGACTATTTAGAACAATTGAAATGGTGCTAGAATCTTACCTATCTGTTAGCCCGTAAGCCAGATCAAGCATGTCGTTCTCCTCATCAGTGATTGCTTCTAATTTCTCATATATGTGCTTTTCAAAGATAAGGTGACAGGTAGAGCAAGCCAAGGTTCCCTCACATGCACCTACAAAAGCAACAGACACTGAAATTGAACATACTCCACTATACACAATTCAAACTTGGTTTGAATTAAAGTTAATTATTTCTAAATTTTAGAATCAGCATTAGCATACACAAATAAGACTTTATTGCTGAATAATAATGAGAATTAGGGGCAACCCCTCCCAACCCTATACACTCACAATTTGAAATCACTTTTACATATTATTTCAAAAAGGTTCTAGAAAGTTCAATATAATTTATGAAGCCTCATGGTATATAAGTGGAATAAGAAAACAACCAAATCTACATTAAAAGTTACATATTTTTCCTACTCTGTCTTTCGTTGTAATGAGAACAAAATCAAATAGGTTCACTTTAAGAGTCACTTTGGTTTTAAATAATGAGATATTTCTCCTGTCCCATCTTTAAGCTATTAATTTAACAGTTATTTACTGAGTGCCTATTATATGCCAGGTACTGTGAAAAAGGGAAATGAAAAGTCTAATTCAACCAAATTATGACTGAATCTGCTCTGCATATTCTTTGCCTAGGATTAGCAGCCTTTGCTTAAAAACCTGAGAAAGAAACCCAGCGCAGGCCAGGTAGTTCAGTTGGTTAGAGCATTGGCCCAATACACCTAGGTTGCAGATTCTAGTCAGAGCACATACAAGAACCAAACAATGAATGCGTAAATAAAGTGGAACACATTGATGTCTCTCTCTCTCTCTCTATTTCCCTTCCTCTCTAATATCAATAAAAAACAAACAGAAAAATCCACACCTGCATAAGCCAATTTTGCATTTGGCTTCTGCTGAGCTCAAGTCTGTAATTCTAACTTCCATCTACTAGTCCAGTACTATCCCATAGAATCATATCCTTCTCCCCCCGCCCCCTGCAGCTTTATTGAGATATAATTCAAAAATAAAATTGTAAGATATTTAAAATGCACATTGTGATAATTTAATATACATATACATTGTAGAAGCATTCCTCTCATAGCTAGGTTGGTCTGAGCGTCAGCCTCAGGCACTAGAAATAGCTCGACTGATTTGAGCATCAGCCTAAAGCAGGTTGTTGGGTGGATCCTAGTTGGGGTGCATGTGGGAGTCTATCTCTCCTTCTCTCACTTAAAAAAATAAAATTAAAATAAAAGCATTCCTCTCATCTAGTTAACACATCCATTATATACAGTGTGTCCGTAAAGTCATGGTGCACTTTTGACCGGTTGACTGGTCAAAAGTGCACCATGACTTTACGGACACACTGTATATATAAAAAATAAAATTTTGGTGAGAACATTTTTAAGTTCTATTCTCTAAGCAAATGTCTGTTATACAACAGTGTTATCAACAATTGTCACCATGTTATAGTTTAGATTCTCAGACCTTATTCATCTTATAGCTACAAATCCTTATATCAAACTGTTTTCCCCACCTCTAGCCTCTGACAACCACTTTTCTACTCTTTGTTTCTATGAAAACTTGACTATTCAGTGAATCCTTCTTTTAAACAATAGCTCTTCATGTATGTGAGATTGTACTTCTCTAGGCTGAGCATACCCAAATCTTTCAAATTTTTCTTATATAACAGTTCTAAATCCCTTCCCTCAGTCTGGTTGGGCTCTTCTTAAACTACAGCAGCTAACAGGGTCTGACAAAACAGAATTGTGTTCTGGTTAAATTCTACTTAAAATAGTTCTGGTTTGTTTGTTTTTATACTAATTTTTAAAAACTAATACTCAAACTATTACTCAAGATTACATTAGTTTATCAATTACTTCAGTTTATCAATTCTCTTTTGGTCAATAAACAATACAAAATATTTAAGAACTACTGTCAAAAACTAGTAACCTTGGCCCAGATGTGCAGAGCATTGCCCCCTAGTGGGCATGCTGGGTGGATCCTGGTCGGGTGCATGAGGGAGTATGTTTCGGCCTCCCCGCTTCTCACTTCAGAAATATAAAAAAAAATAAATAAAAAACCCAAAAAACTAGTAAATTTGAGAGTAATAGTGGCATGAGACATCCTTCATCTCTCCCCTTGAAATTTCAACAAATTAAACAGCCACAATGCAGGGAAGGAACCCCAGATGGGCTCAGGCCTGCCTAAAAAGATCACACAACTGAGGGGAATGGACTAAAGGTGGGAAGTGGGGATGAGGGGAGAAGGGCAAAAGATAAGACCCACTCGCAGTTGGCTGGGCTCCTGAGAGGAGAGAAACCTGAACTGGCTGAGTTTTCATCACCCACAGCTCTAGCGAGGGAAGAAACCCAGAGTGACTGAGTCTTCAGCTGCAGGGGAAGGGAGGGGAACAGAGAGGTTGCGAAGCAGTCAGACAGATACTGGAGATAAGGGACAGGCGGAGCAAGGGGTCACTGCCCATGTTCCCACGGTCTGCTGGCAGCCCACACTGGGAACGGAGACAGATATAAACTGAGTGTAGCACCTGGAGCTCCAAGATCTGGCCTCCCTCACCTCATGGGGAACGGAGAGTGGCAGAGACAGACCTCACAGCTAGTTCTACAGGGCCACTCTTTCCCCTGAAGAATGGAGGTGCTGTGTCTGGTCCCCTGATCTGTTGAGAAAATTTAATTCAAAGAAGTAACAGGATTAAGTGGAGAGAGATCATACAGTCAAGTACAGGAGTCAGGAGCATGGGCTCTGAAGCCAGACTCCCTGGTTTCAATCCCAGCTCCATTTTGACCAACAGCATCAACTTGGGCCCCTTAACTTTCCATGACCCAGTTTCCTCAGAAGTTATTGCTGCATCAATATCACATGGTAGTGGTGAGAATTACATAGCAGTGTGTACTTACATATGTACTTGCAACCCATGACTGCTAGATAGTAAGCACTATACAAGTGTTGGTAATTACAGTATTATTATTTGAAAGTTTAAGAAATCTGAGAGTCATTCAACTTCCTTTTTTATAAACATAAGAATTAAATCCAAGAAGTTAAATAAATACACTAAGGTCATACTACTACTGTAGTTGTAGATGAGTCATGACTTCAGTTGAGTCTCCTAATGCTGAAGACAACTAGTTCCTTCCACTCAATAACAAAACACAGTCCACAAAACACAGTCCAGGGCAGGATGAAGTGGTGGAGGGGAGGGCGGGAAAGGCAGTACACCAAGCACGGAGAGTCTCCCATGCTTTCCTAAGGAACTTGAACTTGTTCTATAAGCCCATTTTTCCCCACCTTGTTTCCTGACACACTGGGTGGGTAACACATGCTCAGTTAACCGTCTTTCATGGTGAGTTACCACAGAGACGACACTGGCCTGGGGGTTATGAACACCTGTCACTCCTCTCCCAGATCCCACCCCTGGAGAAACTGGGGTTCTGAATCTCTGCAATAGGTTTCAGAAAGCTGTTCAAGGATTCTGAGCAGGAAAGTGACATGGCAACTTTATTTTAAATAGATCTCACTAGTGGCTGTGTGTCAAGGATGAATTTAAGATGAAAGAGAAACAAAAGCCATGAGATCTCACAGAGGGAAGGAAATATTAGAAGCAAAGAGAGCCACGGCAATACCTCCTCCTAGAAAGCCAATCAAAATAATAATGTCCCAAACAGTACAGAGAGAACCAGAAAAGCACGTCAGAAAAGCCTAGGGAAGAAGAGTGTGTACAATACGGTCTCAATCATCCCGGAATGGAAAGCAAATTTCTTTTGCCCATAAATCCTTCCAGAAAAATTTAGGACATTCCTTTTTGTACCACCTGGTCAGCTGAAATGGAGTTACTATATATCCAGCTCTTCCTACACTTTAAACTCACTCCTCCCTAAGAAACTTCAATTTTTCTTTCTCTTAAAGGTTTTATTTTCATTCTCAAATATAATTTTTATTGCCCTCTCACAAACCTTGCCAATTGTTTCCATATCTTGCTTAAGTTGCCCAGCTCAGAGCTGGAGAGTAGTCTAATAAGAATTTGACGAATGTTGAGTGTATAAGATTAACTGTTGGGTTCCTGCATGCATCCTAAATTCCCATTATACATTCTAGTTCCATGTTTATTCTTTAAATAAATGCATCACCTTTTAGTCCCTTTCAAACTTTTTCCACCACATGTTGTGACCAGGTATGTTTTTCTTATTCTTCATAGTAGAAAGAAACTCAAATATAAAAGAAACTTTTAAGACTCAGATGGAAATCAACTCAGCCTGTCTAAGATGACTAACACTGAATAAGAGAAACATACAGTCATACTGTGGTACAAGTATTACCATAGAATAAAGTCTGTAGAAAAGATTTACAAGACCTCATGGCACTTATGAGAAGAAATAGACAAGTCTACAAAATAAGCCAGTCAGGGCAGTTTTTTAAAGTTTTTTTTTTTCTTCAAGATTTAACCTATATGGTCTATTAAAAAAATAAGAATTTTAGGGAACAGTGAATAAAGTATTTGGGAAAAAGCTTTAAGAAAGAAATCTAAATGAGAACAAGAGACTATTTCAGGAAAAATGTTATTTTTTCTGTTCTTTATTCATTTCATAAATAAATTTTTTTCATTATGACTATATCCTTCAATTTATAAATTTCCTGTGGTTTTGTAATTAAAGGTGTCCCCAAAACACCTAGCTCTTGTCTTTTTAATACATGGTTCTATAAATGTTAACACATGTGTAAGTTAGTGTTCGCTCCACCACAATTGGGAACAATTCACCACCCCTCAAAATCCCTTGGGCTACTTCTCTGGAGTCACACCCTGGCCCACCCGACCCCTTGCAACCATCTATCTGTTCTCCATCCCAGAGTCTTTTCCAGAGTGTCATATAAATACACTCACACATTATGTAACCTTTTGAGCCTGGCTTCTAAAAATCAGCATAATGCTTTTGAGATTCATCCAAGTTGTCCCATGTAACCACAATGCAATCCTTTTTACTGCTGAGTATTCTGCTATGTGGGTATATCACAACTGCTTCTAGTAGGTATACACAGTGGTATCATGCTGTGGTTTTCATTTGCATTTCTCTGAAAATTGACAGGGTTGTAAGATCCTTTTTTTATTTTGGCTTTCCATCATTTTCCTCCAAAACCATTTGGGAGAATGGCATCATCTTTCATCTCTTGTATTGCTAGGAGAAAGCTCTAGATGGCGTAGAGTTGAGCATACATACAAGTCTAGGTTCAGCTGCCGTTGGTTATCATTTTTACATCCTTATTTGTCATCCTCACATTCTCTTTTGTGAACTTTTACTCATTTTCATGCCTTTTTATTCATTTTTTAAACTATATTGTACTTTTTTTAAATTTATGTATTGATTTGAGAGAGAGGAAGGGAGGGAGAAAGAGAGAGGCATCAATTTGCTGTCCCACTTATTTATGCATTCATTAGTTGATTCTTGATGGTGACCTGACCAGAGAATGAATCCACAACCTTGGCCTATCGAGACAATGCTCTATAATCAACTGAGCTACCTGGCCAGAGCCTCACAGGTTATTTCTGTTGAGTTTTACAAGTTCCTTACATATTAGGGATAAAAGTCCTTTACCAGAAATGTGATTTACAAGTATTTTCTCACACTCTATAACTTATATTTTCATTCCCTTCACAATGTCACTGGCAGAGCAAAAGCTCTTGGTTTTAAATTATTTTCTTTTATAAATTGTATTTTTAGCATCATTTCATAATTCTCTGCCTATCTCCAGGTCCCAAAAATTTTCTCCTAAACTTTCTTTTAAAAGTTTCAGTTTTAACTTTTACATTTAGATCTACGTCATTTTTGAGTGAAGTTTTGTATAAGGTATAAAGTTTAGTTCAATATTCTTTCTTTTTTCTCTGTGTAGATGTCCAGTTCTTATAACACTATCCTCTGTTGAAAAAGTATCCTTTCTTCATTAATTGCCGTTGTACCCTGGCCACAGCCCAGAAGTGGAAGCAATCCAAACATCCACCAGGTGATGAAAGAGTAAACAAAATGTGACATATCTATAAAATGGAATATTAATATTTGGCCATTAAAAGGAATAAAGTACTGACACATGCTTCAACGCAGACGAACCTTAAAAATATTTACTTAATTTAAAAAGCCAGTTACAAAAGACCATATATATGATTTCATTTATATGTAGATTCAGAATAGGCAAATTTGTAGGTATAAAAAGTAAGCAAGTAGTTGTTTATGGGTAGGAAAATGGGGGAAGGTTGAGGAGTAATAGTTAAAGGGTACAGGATTTTCACTTAGAATGATGAAAATGTTTTAAAATTAATTGTGGTAAGGGAATGATGGCAGCAAAATGGCCAAAAAAGGTGTCTCCCAATGTCACCATTCATCAGAGAAATGCCAACTAAAACCACTATGAAATATCACTTCACACCCATCAGAGTGGCTAGCATGAATAAATCAACAAACATTAGTGAGGATGTGGAGAAAAGGGATTAGTGCGAAAGCAGTATAGAGTTACTCATAAAATTAAAAACAGAACTGCCTTGGACCCAGTGATTCCACTTCTGGGGATTTATCCAAAGAAAACCAAAACACTAATTCAAAAGAATATATGCATACCTATGTTCATTGCAGCATTATTTACAATAGCCAAGATCTGGAAGCAGCTATAGTGCCCATCAGTAGATGAGTAAATAAAAAAGCTGTGGTACATTTACATGATGGAATACCACTCAGCCAAAAAAAGGGAAGAAAAGCTTACCATTCGCAACAGCATGGAAGGACCTGGACAGCATTATGCTAAGTGAAATAAGCCAGCTGGAGAAAGACAAGTACCATATGATTTCACCTATATGTGGGATCTAATGAACAAAATACAATAACAACAACAAAAAAATAGAAACAGACTCATAGAGAACAGACTGACAGCTGTCAGAGGGGTGGGGGTTGAAGGCTGGGTTAAAATGTGAAGGGCTTCGGCTAAGGAAAATAACTTATAGACAGAAAACAGTGTGGGCACCGCAGGAGGAAAAAGGAGTCAGGGGTGGAGGAGGAGAGAGGGGGATAGATGATGATGGAGGGAAACTTGACTTGGGGTGGTGAACCACAATGAAACATACAGACAATGTATTGTAGAATTGTGCAGTTGAAACCTGTAGAGTTTTATTAACCAATGTCACCAATAAATTCAATAAACAATGTAATAAATAAAAAGTATTTTAAATAAAATTCATTGTGGTGAGGGAGTAACAACAGCAAAATGGCAAAAAAAGGTTTCCTTCAAACATATTCTTCTCAACAGTCTGCATTTACCCACACACAAAAGTGTCTTGTGGGAGCTCTCGGGTTCAAGTAGGAGACTAAAACTCCAGTGTTGTCCGAGAATGAGGAGAGCCATTCTGAGAGCTGCTTCAATAGATTCAATCAGAAGATTTATTCACAGAGACTGATTTATCTCTTGCCTCATCCAGAGTAGTGAGTTGTGAGCTGAATGACAGTGGAGGGGGTGGGCAGTGAGAGTGGCTGGAAGATTAGCAGCCAGGGCTCAAAATGTATCAAAGGGAAGTGGATCTTACTACGTCACAGACACTATTGGGAGGCCTACTCATCAGTGCTAGGAACACCCTCACCCACATATCTACACAGCTGGCCCATGGCACCCACAGCATTCCGTACATTTACCCACCTAACCCCTAGAGCCAACAGTGAGCTTAGGCAAACAGCTACTGAGCACGCACAGAAAGCCAGTGCAGACTTGCAGGACTGGGAATGACTGCCTTTGGGCTCCCACCAGACTGCCCCAGGTGTCCTGAATTTTTTCTCAGACCTTAGGGGGTATAGCCTCTAGGAGTCAGGTAGGTGGGGCCCTGAAACCCAGAGATTGGTCTGCAAACAGCCAGGACAGTCTACTGAATCTCCTGAGAGGGAAGCACCAGTCATATTCTCAGGAATGTGGGGGGGAATAGCTCTAGCCAGACAATTGAGCCACTGTCACCTACTGAGGCTGTTCAGCCATCTGGTCCCTGGCCACAGCTGCTTACTTCTCAGTAGGTCCTAATCTCTGTAAGGTGGGGCAATAGAGATTCCTGAGTGTGGGTTGGTCTAAAAATTTTGTTACCATATATAACATTATTTCCACAGGAAAACAAATTCCAAGTGCCAGGTAGCTGACCTGAAAATAGACTTGAAGAATAAAACCTATTCATTAAATAGTGAATGTCTATTGTTTTTATTCTTCTCACATACACAGGAAACAACTCTACAAAAGAAGCCAATGGGAGGCAATACATAAAAGGAAAAAGAATATAAAACTAACAACTGCTACAGAGCCTTCAGTCTAGAACTGATAGCTGATCAGAATATGAGTACGGACATATAATGACACATGGAGAGATGAGGACCAAAAGTGCAAAAGTTTGTGATTACATACAGCCCCAGGGCAATATTGGTGGCTGTCAGCTTTTAGTGTCTTTGTATGTGGCTGGCTATAAGAGAAAATTAATGGTGAAATATGTATGTGTGTGTCTATATGGAGGTACATAGGTGCATATATATACAGGTACACACACACATATATATGTAAACATAAAGTGATCACATTTTATGAGGGATGCGTTCTGAAAGATTTTTTTTTTAAATATTTATTTTATTTTATTCATTTTTTTATAGAGTGAGAGAGAGAGAGAGAGAAAGAGAGAAAGGGGGGAGGAGCTGGAAGCATCAACTCCCATATGTGCCTTGACCAGACCAGTGCAGGGTTTTGAACTGGCGACCTCAGTGTTCCCAGGTCAATGCTTTATCCACTGTGCCACCACAGGTCAGGCTCATTCTGAAAGATTTTGAAAATTGTTTGAAACTCAAATTTGAGTTACCATATTTTTCGCTCCGTAAGACACACCTGACCATAAGACACACCTGACCATAAGACACACCTAGGGTTTTAAGGAGGAAAATGAGAAAAAAAATATTCTGAATCAAATGGTGTGTTAAAATATTTAATAAAATACCATATATTTAGCTCCATAAGATGCACGGGCACTTCCCCCTCCACTTTTGGGCGGGGGGGGGGGGGGACATGTGTCTTATGGAGTAAAAAATACGGTATTTTCTCAATGAAACAAAATGTAAAGTAGGAAAATTAGTTCTTATAATTCATATATCTACAATCCTCATATCACATATTTCTTTGAAAATATACTTAGATAGAACAAACATTTGAAGTAAAACGTTTTACATTACTACATATACCCTTCAAATTATTTTATTTTAGTGAGAGAGATACACAAAGAGATACAGACAGGAGAGACAAGAAGGGAAAGAGATGAGAAGCATCAACTCGTAGTTGCATCACTTTAGTTGTTCATTGTTTCTCATATCTGCCTTGCCCGGGGGACTCAAGCTGAGCCAGTGACCCCTTGCTCAAGCCAGCAACCTTTGGGCTCAAGTGAGTGACCATGGGATCATGTTGATGATCCCACGCTCAAGTTGGCAAGCCTGTGCTCAAGCCAGCGACCCTGGGGTTTCGAACCTGGGACCTCAGCATCCCAGGTTGAGGCCCTATCCACTGTGCCACCACTAGTCAGGCTACCTTTCATACTACTATTAAAAATACTACATGCCTCAGCACAGATGATAATCTGACTTAAGGACACATTACAGCCACAGTGATAATAGCCCCTAGTGCCCTCATTTTACCCATCATCCTTGCTTGGTTATACAACAATTTTCATGAATTTACAGGTATGTATGCTTTAGTTCTGCTTTTATTTTGTCAGGACTTTGGCTAACAATTCAGAGTTCTTTCTCCTACATTAACAATATGTACTGTGACAAGTTTTTGGCTTTCCTTATAGCATTTTGTCACTTTTTTTTTTGCGAGGGGTGGGTACAGACAGGCTGGAAGGGAGAGAGATGAGAAGATTTAATTTTTCATTGCAGCTCCTTAGTTCTTCATTGATTGCTTTCTCACATATGCCATGACAGGGGATAGAGCTACAGCAGAGCAAGTGACCCCTTGCTCAAGCCAGCGACCCAGCGACCTTGGTTTCAAGCCAGCGACCTTGGGCTTCAAGCCAGTGATCTTTGGGTTCAAGCCAGCAACCATGGGGTCTTGTCTATGATCCCGTGCTGAAGCCAGTGACCTCGCATTCAAGCTGGTGAGCTCACACTCAAGCCAGATGAACCTGCACTCAAGCTGGTAAGCTCACACTCAAGCCAGATGAGCCCGCACTCAAGCTGGCAACCTCGGGGTCTCGAACCTAAGTCCTCAGCATCCCAGTCAGACGTTCTATCCACTGCATCACTGCCTTGTCAGGCACATCTAACATCTAACTTCTAACTTCATTTTAGATGTATTTTTCAGCATTCGCATTTAATGAATGTTTGGCTAAAACTGTTATCATATTTAAAAATAATAAGTTATAATCACAGTTTCAAATATTAGCACTAGAGTCAACAAAATTACACAGGCATTGAGATGTCTGTGAACAGCTCAGTTCCTATGGTACAAAGAGCTGCAGGTATCTGTTTACTAACTAAAGCGTTACCACTTCAGCTGCAGTAACAAGTGTAAAAGTTACACTTCACACCCCTGCCAACTTGAAATTATGAGTTTTTCACAAAAGTTTTGGGTTTTCACAGTAGTTTGGGACTTCACTAGAATAAGAACCTTTTTTATTATTAATCTGCACAATTTCAAATTCATATAATTTAAAAATTACATTGTGAATAAGTAAGGCATGACTACTGGCTAATTTCAAAGTAGATAATGAATATAACTTTTCAAATGAATTTTAAAAAAGACTACTGTTACTAAGCTTCTGCACAAATGCTCAGAAATTCCTGCTATTCAATTAATTCCCAGAAAAACTTAGATATCTGAACACTATTGCTCCTTTTCTTTCATGTAATTTGAGTGTTTGTCAACAGGAAGACTGTTTCATATGTGTGTGTACCTAAACATGCTTTCACATGATCTTATAATCAGTATTTTTCAACCTCCGGTCTGCAAACCAGTCTACCAGAAACTTCATGCAGGTCTGCAAAAGAATTAAGCACCCTGACGTTGTACAATTATACACCCCACGATCTCAGTCAAATTCGCTGATGCTCAGGTTGATTTCTGCCTTGGCAGTCCCCAAAATAATTCTCCTATTTTCACCAGTCCCCAGTGTAAAAAGGTTGAAAACAACTGTTCTATTAAGATCATTTTGGCCCTGGACAGATAACTCAGTTGGTTAGAGCATCATCCCTGATACACAAGGTTGCAAGTTCAATCCCCGGTCAGGGTATATATAGGAACAGATCAATGTTTCTCTTTTTCCCTTCCTCTCTCTCTAAAATCAATCAACAGATTTTTAAAAAATCATTTTGTAGATCTAGAAGGACGCTGACAAAACAGATGGACAACTCCCACATTTAACTCCTCTCCCCAAAAAACATCCATTGGATAGCTGTATGAGAGTATCGTATATTAAAAACGCCAAACTACATATAAATATAAAATCTAATTTTATAAAATAAACTTTAATGTAGCATACCCAGAAATACATTACACCAATAGGGAATCAATAAATATGATAGGAACATAGATTTATATAAACATTATTAGACTTTCTCAATTTGAATAATTTCTCTCAAAACAGCCATATGACATTTACAGGTAACATAGGAGAAAAAAATGAAGTCAGATAATAAACTAGGTAAATTGGATGAGAAAGGTGTAACTGCCCCCTAGTGACAGATGTTATAATGCACTCACTCTGAAAACATCAGAAAAGTTGGAAATAAGAATGCTTATAAATTTGTGTTGCTTCCAAAACATACAGTTGTTCATTTGTACTCATTTATTCATTCATCACTTCATATAGAATAAGGGATAAAACAGGATGATTTTATCCTTCACTGCAGTCTCTTGGGAGAAAGATGCACAAGTAAACAAATATGTAATTTATAGATCGTGATAAATGCTGCAAAAGAAATAAACAGGCTGCTGTAATGGAGACTAATGGATTCAGGCTAGTAAGAGAAACCCTAGAGGGGACTGGGTGGCTGGGCAAAGCCTCACTAAGGAAGTACAATGAACTCAGATTAGACAGATACAGAATTTTAAGGATGGGGAAGGAAGGAAGACTCCCAGACAGAGAAAATTGTAAAGTGTATAGAAAGGCTCAAAGGTAAAAATTCTGGGAGATTTCAGCTCTTGAGAAAATGGCAGCATGGCCAAAACTGAGAAAAAGAATGAGTAGAAATGGGGTGGGGTTCTGCCCAGACAATGCAGAATCCTAGTAACAAACTATAGAAATGATCCCTGAAAGTATAGTCTTAATGCAGAATCCTTACGTGAGTTTTATCCTAAGTGAAATAGGAAGCTATTCATGGTTTTTAATCAGGGGACATGTCCAATGTGTAGCATGACAAATTACCCCAACTGCTGGGTTCAAGAGCAGATGCAGCCCAGCACAGTTCCAGGTATACAAGTTACTGGCCAGCCCAGTAGCGACTGCAGGATGGAGAGAATAGTACACACTTTGAGTAAGAGACATATTTTGGAGGCACAACTGGCAGGAGCTAATAATGAACTGGGGTAGGGGGTGGGGAAGAAAGAAAAATAAAAGACAATCTCCAGTTTCAGGCTTCAACAGCTGAGTGATGCTCATTACTGAGAGAAAAAATTTGAGGAAGGACAGGTTTCGGCGGGGGGGCATTCAAAAGCTGCTTAAATATGCTGACTTTAAAAACCTGTGCAATTTCCAAGAAGAGTTATAAAGGAGGAAGTTAGATCTGTAGCTCAGGGTTTAGAGGGGAGGTCTGAGCTAATAATGTAAATTTAACAATTCAAAGGTCCTCCTGTATTTGACTTTAGGAATTAATGATATACTGCCCCCATGTTGTTATAATAACCTCTTTATAAAGATAACATTTCAGACTTCTCCATCTTTTTTTATCTTTATTCTAGAATGTGACTTAGGCTTAACTCTTATCTTCTGTGAACCTAGTTTAGAGTATCTCAAGTTTATATTTACACGCCAAAATTCTGGACACATTAAGCTCCTTGATCTTTAAAGCCTCTCTGCTAAGTCTCCATAAGTGAACTCAGAATTCTTATCAGACTCCTAGAGGCTGTGCTGGCATTAAATTTTCTATATTTTTGGTGCACTAGGGGAAAAGAAAATTCTTTTGGTGGTTATGTCTATGTGATAAGATTATAGGATGTCTTTTTAACTGTATTTTTAAAATTTGTTATAATGACCAGTGAACCTGTATTAATAACCATGTTAATAATAATAGCTAATGTTTATTTTAAGCACTTGCTTTTAAAGCTACTGTAGTTCTGAGGAGGCCAGTTTTTTAAGGTTTTTGGAACTGGTGGGGGTGGCAGGGGAGAAGGGGGAGAATGAGAGTAGGCCCAGCAAAATGTCACAAACCCCACTGTGCTTGCATGAAAGGCACTGTGCTAAGCACTTTATTTCTAATATCCCATTTAATCTGTAACAACCCATAAGGTTACAACGATTATAACCCTATGTTACAGAAGAGGAAACTGAGGCATAAAGGCATTAAAGTGCCTTGCGGGTCTCATGGCTGTTAAGTGATAATGCTGGTTTATGACCATAATCTATCACGGACAGTGAACCTGTATTAAAATACAACTATGAAATTAATAATAGTTAATTTTTATTTTAGCATTGTCTTTTTAAAATTTTTTTATTATATATTTGAGAAAGAAACTGAGTTCCCTACTTAAATTGGTGCATTTTATGGTACAATCATTTAATAAATGATGCTTCATAAAGATGATGTTGGGCAGATAAAATATATTATGCTCACTTTGTGAAAGATGGCGCTGCCCACATGGAAGTTCGTTGATATTAATGTGTGTTCTGGAACAGGCTGTGGGCAGGCCGGGTCATTATAGCCTAAGGCTTAGTTTTAAGGGTAAGCTCTTCTCCACACCCTTGACTGATTGGATGATGTAGGGTGGTGCACTCTCCTGAGGAATCCCATTATACAGAGACTTCCTTGTTTGTATAATTGGATTAAAGGTTTTGATTCTATGGTATAAAGTGGGAGAGACCAGTAGCTTGATCTCTCTCTCTTGGTTCTTGAGTTCCTGAGGTTAGTATTAGAAGAGAGGAGAGCAGATTAAGGCCACATGGAGGCCAGGAGAAGCAGTCAAGATGGCAGAATGCTGAGGGAGAAGCCAGTTTGTTAAGAGTTTATGCTGGAGGAGATGGGGAACAGAAGTGAATAAGTCTGGTGAGCTAGAAACCTTTGATTCTAGGAAACTCGGATAAGTTAGTAGCTCTGTGAGCACTGAATGTGTGGGTTTTGGAGCCCAGTGTGTGTTTTTGCTTGCCCGTCGGGTGCAAGCTAGAATTAAAGCTGATGGCTCACCAGTTTTTGGCTCCGTTGTTTCATTACCGACTGTTCGAATCAAATGCGAACCTGCACGGATCAGGCTGCTGTGATGGTGGCCCTGACTACTGGCTTTACAGATGACTTTAAAAATAATTTTAAAAATTTAATTAATAAGATGGAGCTATTTTAATTTGCTGTAAAAGTTCTAGACAATTCATACAGTGAAATGGGCAAGACTTGAAGAAAAAAATCAGTAAATAAACTGAGTGCCAACTCTGGGCAAAATATACTCTGTGAAGTGTCCTAAGTAAGTCTTCCAACAGCTCACAATCTAAAAGGTGAAAGGAGCATACTCCCTAAAAAGGAAACCGTGATGAGCACTAACACAGAGAGGTATATTCCACATATAATGGAAAAATGGAAAAAAGAGTCAATAGTCTTGATATAGAAATGGAATTTAAAAGTTCAATGTGAACAGAAGTCTAGTCAGATAGGCTGCTTGGACCTTAATCCAAACCAATTGCTCACAAACTTAATAATATTCATCAAAATCATATGGAGGGCTAGTTAAAAACACACATTGCTGAGCCCCACCCCAGACTTTCTGATTCAGATCTGGAGTGGGGCCCAAGAATCTGCACTTCCCAAGTGACACTGATGCTAATAGTCAAGGGAACCCTCTTTAAGAAGCATCACTCTGGACAGAATACTTGAGCAAAACTGACAAGTGCTACATACAGTGTATCCCCGAGCTTTATAATATGTCATGTCTGGGACACAGGCTTTCTGTCAGTGGTTAAGTACAGTCAGAAGTCTAGAAGTAAAAACTTTCTCAGTAAAACACTTTCTTCTCTAAAAAGAGGCAGATAAATTACCCTTCCTAGGAAGGTGAGCTAACATTTAAGACTAAATTAAAACTATTTACCCCTCACAATAAGACATCTATTTTCTCTAACCTGTTATCATTTTCCTGGCTTTATATAACACAGGTAAACATTAAGGCAATGAGGTAACAGTAGATTTTAGGACAAAATTTAATTAAATGTACAAAGAATAGAAATACAGTATTACTTTCATTTTTAAAAATGAGACTATAATACTAATACATCCTGAATTTTAATCTTTTACTCAGTATACTACAGGTTAAAATTCTTCAAACTCCCCCCCGCCAAAAAAAATCTTAAAGTTGAAACCTATTCAATAGTTTCACATATACATTTTAAGGAATCTTCCATACTCACCAAAACCATCAATATCTAGATTATTTTCAATCACAACATCTAGCAGAGAGTCACCAACTTTTCCTTTAGTTGTTAATGTTTCACCGTCACGGTTTAAAAAGTGGACTGTTATTTTATCTTCTGAGCTGGAAAAGAAAGCAATCCTTTATTATTTTCAGTAATTTCAAAAGAGACTTTAGAATAATTATCTTAAGGTCAAACAGTGATAGCAGTGGGTGTGGGTGTGTGTTTGTGTGTGTGTACACATACAAGCAAATAAGTTCTTTTATAGTATTTTTTTCTTTCCAAGTTCATTTGGGAAGAAGACACCACAAATCAAAGACATGTTTATCTGCCAACCTACGAGAAGAGCCCTACCACCTTGAAGGAAATGGTAACTACACCACTACCGAGGCCATGCATCACCCTATGTATCATGTGCCTCCCTTGTGGTCATGATCATGGGTCACAGTCATATGAAAACATTTTGCAACCATATTACTCATGAGAGTCTATTTTGCCCTCACACAGCTCTCTGAAAGACAGTGTCTCTATGAATGTGTCCCTAAAAGACCAGATCATGGCTGTAGTGACCATCAGAAAAACAAATCATCCTGCCATCAATAAGGCAATTGTGCATATATCTGATAGGTACAGTTGCTTACCAGCAGTCATTTGACAATTTTCTGAGTATTTGAACATATTATTTGGGTCCACATGATGTATTTTAAAAAAATCAATGGGGCTAGGAAATATTATTTGTTTGCTTGTTTGAATCTATGGGAAGATAAATATAGTACCTCATGTATTTTATTATAAGATATTATATAACCTACCAGGTAGCTAACTTAAATTTCTTGTCTTTCTCGCAAACATTACAAAAAAAATTGGGAAAAGAAATTATATAAGCAATCAGTCCTTATCCTCCACCACTGGTCATTTTAATTTTTACCTCACAACTGAAATATTAAAAATATATACTCAGCTTAAAATAATTAGTTGTAATTTTCACTACTACCAGCAGATGGTAACGGTCCTAGAATTAAATAATTTCAGAGCTATAAATAAAAATACTTGCAAACTATCAAATTCAATCATCTCATTTCACAAACAAGGCAACTGAAGCCCCTATCAGATAATGGCCTCTCTAATATTTCAACACTGAAAAAATGTAATTCCATTAATTAGAATGTATCAAAAGATATATGTAAGAGAAAGTCCTTCAAAATGATCTGTGAGTTTCAACTTTTTTTTCACAGAAAAAAAAATGCTTTAAAAACAAGTATTCTAAACATCACTGATGATTTTCCAGGAAGAATGGCTGAGAATGAAGATACTCTGGAGGCAGGAAGAATACTTTATAAGTTATTAAAACTGCACAAACTAAGCAAGGATATAGGAAACACTGGCTTAAGAGATATTCAGGAGGTGACCATCAATATAAGATGGATTGAGAGAGAAGGAAGAAATAATGTTGAAGATTCCAATTAAGAAAATTAGGGGGTACAATTTAAGGTGGAGCTAAGGGAGGAGGAGCTTTGAAGAAGATAAAAATGAGTTTGAGTTTAGACCTGTTTAATTTAATAATAGATAAAAAGAAAAAGATGGGAATGTATAGAAGTCAGATGGAAATACAGATCTGAGCCCAGAAGAGTGGTCTAGAGATTCGACATCAACAAATATCTGGTAAAAGTAGAAAAGAAAGAATTCCATCATTTGTACTCCCTACGGAAAGCCAGAGGTTTTAGGCTTGCTACTCTTCTGCAGTGCTCTATCTAGAGCAGGGGTCCCCAAACTACAGCCCACAGGCCACATGCGGCCCCCTGAGGCCATTTATTCAACCCCCCCACCCCCACCCCCGCACTTCCAGAAGGGGCACCTCTTTCATTGGTGGTCAGTGAGAGGAGCACAGGATGCATCCGCACCCATAGTTCCCATTGAAATACTGGTCAGTTTGTTGATTTAAATTTACTTGTTCTTTATTTTAAATATTGTATTTGTTCCCATTTTGTTTTTTTACTTTAAAATAAGATATGTGCAGTGTGCATAGGGATTTGTTCATAGTTTTTTTTATAGTCCGGCCCTCCAACGGTCTGAGGGACAGTGAACTGGCCCCGTGTAAAAAGTTTGGGGACCCCTGATATAGAGCTAAGTTACAGCAAAGGAATCCAAGTGAGTGCCCTTTGACATCAGACTCCTCCATCAAAATGGGTTAACAATGTATGCAAAATATACTGCTCACAAAAATCAGGGGATATTTCAAAATAAATATGAAGCCATAAATATCCCCTAGTTTTTGTGAATAGTATACATAATACAGAGTACAGCTCAATAAACACTGATTTACTCTGTATTTAAAGCTTCAGGCCTTTTGTGGCTAAGAAGCCTGAAATGCTGCTATGTATGTATGAGAGGTGCACAACCCCAGAAAATACACTGCAGAGTGAGAATACTAACAGATTTACCAAAGGACAGGAGAGAAAGCAGAATGAGAGAGGAAAATTCTGCTGTTGAAAAATATGGAATGTAAGAAGGGATTAGCCAAATTATATATGCATAGCGCATGGATACAGACAACAGGGTAGCAATTCCCAGACGGAAAGGGGGAATGAGGGTGGGAGAAGAGGGGCAAAGGGGGTGAAATAGGAATGGAGGGAGACTTTGCATAGGGCATGAGGGGCAGATGCAGGGTGTAAGGGGTGTTATTCTTAGTGAGACACCCGCAACCATGTCAATACAATAAATTAAAATAAAAATTCAAAAATATATAGACTGTAAGAATCAGATGTAGATTCGAGCTCTGGTTCTGACATAAACTCATTAGATGACCACAGGAAGCCACTTATGAATTGAACAGTGATTTCTTCAAGCTGCTTGAGAGAATTCAAGAAGAGAAGTTTGTGGAAACTCGTTTGTTTTCCTTTAAGCATTCTACACATACTTTACCCAAGTAACTATCCATTCACTGTTAACAACTGGTGTTGGTGGATTTTGTAGATTTCTCCCCCATTCTAAAAACCAGCAAAAAGCTGTTAGCTGTTTTCAAGAAGGAAAAGATTTCATGCACTGGGAAATAATTATGATCTTTCCAAATCTTCTATCATCAATTAATCAGTGAACACCACAAACTACGTTCCTCACTTGTAAGATGACCAATCATCCTCCTTTAGTCCTTCTTTTGTAAGTTCCATCCTCCCTCGAAAAGTGTCCTCCTACATGTCCTCCTTTTTGATATTGGAAGACTAATCTGTAAATGTCCATATTCGATCGATGAAGTCGATCCATTGTGTGTGATGTGATGTATTTGTATCTAAATGAGTACTTTTTTCTCACAATTATTATTAAAAATTAATAGGCATATAAGCATAATTACAATATAAAATATTACAAATGTTTTTATTATGTATTTATCATATTATAGTGTATTACTGTTGCAATGAATAAAATGTTTCTTTTATTGTTTTATTCAATTTACTTTTGTCCTCCTTTTCATTGTAAAATAGTTTTTCACCTTTTCACTTGTTATCCTTTACTCACTGCTATTTACTTTGCTCAACCACAGCAGACATTTTAACAAAGCGGCCAGGGTTTACCGTGGTGAATGAAATTCAGGGAGGGGAGTTACAATTGCTGGTGCCCACCCCTTCACCATATTAAGTAGCCTGGGTTAGATGATCCAAGAAAAGGGCCCCCATCTAGGGCTCCCCTACATCCACAGCCACCTTAGCTCTTCCAAATGACCGCAGGGACTAAAGAATTACCAACTGCTAGGGAGCTCAAAAAGCAAACAAAACCTACATGAGGTTTCATCCTAATTTTGCCTGTCACTTAATATGGACTTTCTTATTCCCATTTAACTACATCACAGGATTTTCTTAAGAGTCAAGTTCAATAATATGTGGAAATCTCTTTGCAAGTTAAATCACTACAAAATATAAAATATTGTCTGTCAGGGTATTTTGGAGTTAAAGGATGTTTTTTGACTCTTAATTACTGATAGCTTATCTAAATGTTAAAAACTTTAAAGTCAGAACTACAGCTGCTAGAATGCTCTGTCCAATTGACCTTTGTATGCTTTATACCTACAATGTCCAATACAGTAGGTATTAGCTACTGAGTACTTAAAAGTTCAACTGGGAATCTAATTCATTATTTCAATTTAACTTAGTTATTTCAATGAGGTTAGTGGTGAGCATACTGGGTACAGCACAAACCTCATACAAAACTAGTAGTAACTCCAAAGTCTGTGATAGGAAGCATGAGGCCATCAATAGAAACTGTGCCAATGAGGGTAAAAGCAGTATTAAAAGGGGAAAAAAACAAATGTGCTTCCGTAGGGCAACTTCACAATATCCAAATTCAAACAATAAGTTTGGGAGAGATAATTCGCATTTACAAAAGCATTTATGTTCCTTCAAATACTAGTTACACAAGTATGTTCAATATAGGTCCCAATTTACACACAGTTTAAAAAAAAACTTTTTTAAAGCATCTCTTGGCCTGACCTGTGGTGGCGCAGTGGATAAAGCGTCGACCTGGGAACACTGAGGTCGCCAGTTCAAAACCCTGCACTGGTCTGGTCAAGGCACATATGGGAGTTGATGCTTCCAGCTCCTCCCCCCTTTCTCTCTTTCTCTCTCTCTCTCACTCTGTGTCTCCTCTCTAAAATGAATAAAATAAAAATAAAATAAATTTAAAGCATCTCTTGTTGAAAATAAGGCATCTATTTGGAAAGAGGTCAAAAGCATGAAGTGTAGGGGTTTAGGGACAAATAAATCCAGCTTGCCTTCTCCATTATTCCCCTCACAGTTAATTAAACCAATTCATTCAGCACCCACTATACAAGATTAAGTGGAAAAGGTAAGTCCTACACCCTATTCTCAGGTGCCTCTTTAAGAAAAAACTTTTCTAGTTTTTCCCTCTCTCCAGTTCTAGCTTCCTACTACATGTCAGGAGGCGGTCAGTGGATTGTTCTGCATTATACAGAGCTCCACCATGTTCCTATACTCTGAAATGATGAGTACATTTTATCTCTATTATACCTAGGAACACTGTGTCTTTGAAAAAACAAATACACCCAAGAATATAAAACTTCAACATATTAGAGGGAAGTTTTTTCACATCTCTTAACATTTAATACAAAACAACACGGTAGGCCCAAGAAGCTGCTGCTGCTAACAGACATCTAGTGAGCCCCCGTACTTGCCAGGCACAAGACTACCTGTACAGTGTGTCCGTAAAGTCATGGTGCACTTTTGACTGGTCAAAAGTGCACCATGACTTTACGGACACACTATATTACCTGTACTCTTTGGTTTATTCTTCAAATATCCTGAGACCTGTACTAGTGCTGTCTTCCAATTACAAATGGGAAAACTGAGGTTCATAAAGATTGAGGAAGTTGGACAAGTTAGAAGGTCAGTGCCCAAGCTTATTTTAAAACCCTGTCTTGCCATTCCAATGCAGGAGCTTTGAACTCTGGATCAACCAGAAGAGAGAACACAGGGAAGCATAGGGGACAGAGTGGGTGTACGCTAAAAGGACATTCCCTGACAAAGAACTGGAGACAGAATGCCCTAACATTGTAGGAGAAAGGCCCGGTATAATAACTTCTGGCCGGGATCTCAAAGTGGTACATCTCATGAAGGTCACCGCAGGTTCCCACAGGGACAACTAGTGGCAGCAAAGCGCCCCCGACTTTTCCAGAGAGCACAAGATGCCCTCGGAAAGGGATATCGGGGATCCCAGGTTCCCCTTTCTCTCCAGGCGTTGACGGTTCGTACAGCTTTTAAGGGGCGACATCAGGGAGACAATATCACCCAGCGACAAAACCCGGTTGCCAGGAGGGCCCCGGAGGAGGAGCAAGAGGCGGACAGTTCCGGGCGTGTTCCCGACACGAAGCGTCCGAGAAGTGGCAGCGGAGGCGGCAATCAGGCCCGGGGATCGGGTCCGCCCCGGGTGAAGGGTCCTACCTACTGCCGCGCCTCACCTGCTCCGCGTGGGGGCCGACACGCTCAGCTTCCGCGTCGCCGCCAGACCGCCGCGCAGGTCCGGCTCGGCGCTCCCGCCGGGCCCCTGCCTTCCTGGGAGGCTGCCGGCTCCCGCGCGAGCTCCGGCGTGGAGCAGCCACCGCCGGGCCGCGCCGCCCAGGGCCGCGGAGGAGGCGTGCAGAAGCCGGGCGCCCCCCGTGGCGGCCATAGCGGCGGCGAGAGGTTCCCCAAGTGCAGGCCGGCGGACAGTGGCGCCGGCGCCTGAGGCCCTGGGCGGCGGCGAGGGTCCCAGCTGCAAGGTGCGAGAAGAACTTACTCCGGCCGCGCGCCTTCCGGGTGCCCTATAAATCCTAGCGCCTGGGCGCAGCTCCTCCCCGTCCGCTCCCGCGCCTCCGGGACGGGGCTTTGGGGGCGGGGCGAAGCGCTGCGTGTTTTTTTATTTTTTTTAACCTACTGACCAGGTTTTGTCTTACCCTTGCTGCCTTGTTAAGCGTCTAGAGTTGCCACGCAAAAACAATGTATTTTAAAGATATCTGAAGAGCCGACGGATATAGTAACCCCCTTTCTTCGGTTCTCACTTCCCTTTTTCTCGACCCTATTTAAAAAAAAAAAGAGTGGTAGAGTTTTGTCATCTCGGATATCAAAAATAGGGTTAAAGGGAATTCTGTACATTGTCAATTAAGATCACAAGGAAACTTCAGAAATTTCATAATGTAAATGGAAGTGGTACCCAGTGAATAACTGACTATAAAGTTATAAATTATCACAATAATTAATAAATTTGGTGATACTGGATAAGGCAGATAATAATCCTATCCCTAAATAGCAAATAAATGCTTCTTGAGTACTTGGAAATCCGTGACAGTTAAAAAAGAAAAATAAAAGCTTTGATGAATTGAGGTATTTTTAAAAAGACTTTTACAAAAACCAGAAAGATAAATTTTAAAATACACTTTATCATGGTTAATATGTTGTGGTGGAAAGAACATGGCTTTGAGGTAAAAAATCAGCAATGTCCAAATCCAAGGTCTACCACTTTTGAGCTCTGACCTTAGATAAATTACTCTCTTAGAGGATCAGAGTTTCCATAACACTTGCACGGATAAGATGTTCCATCCTTCAGGGTCGTGCTGAGGGTTAGACAAACTAACATGCACAACGCACAGCCGGCCTAGTGCGTCACAAACGATTGATAACTTCCTGGACCTTCCTCCCTACGCCTGGTCTTAAGGCTACTAAAGGCCAAAATCAAGTGGA
This sequence comes from Rhynchonycteris naso, assembly GCA_037038555.1. Classification (NCBI taxonomy): domain Eukaryota; kingdom Metazoa; phylum Chordata; class Mammalia; order Chiroptera; family Emballonuridae; genus Rhynchonycteris; species Rhynchonycteris naso. Next base: position 282,835,897 of record CM072995.1, read on the forward strand.
TAATGCCAATACGTTAAGCACAAGAAAAGATATTTTATAGAATATTCAGAACAAGAGAATATAGACCTGAGTGAAGTCTCTCCAGACAATGCATAGTGGACATTGTACTTAATGGAAGACGGACAGCAGTCGTTTGGCTCCTAAATGGCTCCAATTTGACTATAAAGGGAATTCAAGTTGTAAAGGACACAAACCCCAACAAGTAATACAAAAGAGGCCAAAAGTACCATTCATTTTTAAAAATTTTTTTTAAACATTTTTATTTATTCATTTTAGAGAGGAGAGAGAGAGAGAAAGGGGGGAGGAGCAGTAAGCATCAACTCCCATATGTGCCTTGACCAGACCAGTGCAGGGTTTTGAACCGGCAACCTCAGCATTCCAGGTCGACGCTTTATCCACTGCGCCACCACAGATCAGGCACCATTCATTTTTTTATAGGATTAAATCTTCAAAATCAGATGAATTAATTGTAGGAAGTATAGAATACTGGGGGTGGGGGAATGCAGTTGTTCCCTCTCCTTTCAGACCTCCTATCCAGCCCCAGTTGGGTTATGACACTTACAGCTTTCTGCTTTGTAGAGCGGCTGTTTTGCAGTTCATCTTAGTAGCCACCACACTGCCAGGTACAGGGCAAGGGTATTTGTGAATAAATTAATGTTGTCATGTAACTAACACTACTGATCATCGGAATTCATTAAACATGTGCATGAAAATTAAAGATGGAAAAAGGGTTCTCCAGATGTTCAAAGGCAGGTAATGATTGATTCTAAAGCAGTGGTTCTTAACCTTTTTTGAGGTACTGAACCCACCAGTTTCATATGCGCATTCACCGAACCCTTCTTCAGCGATAAATAAAATATGATTATTTTTCCAAATTCAAGACATAGGTATATGTTTTTTTTTTACTGGTGCACAAAGTGAACCATGCATGAACATCACCTTGTTCAAAGAACAAAACCAACAAAGTGCATGAACTCACAACAAATTACAGTATTACTTTATTCTGGCCTCCGCGGCAGAGGCTTCTCCGAACCCCTGAGACCGACTCATCAAACCCCTAGGGTTCGATAGAACCCAGGTTAAGAACCACTGTTCTAAAGATTATAGACATCAATACTCATGAAGCAGTATACCAGAAGAGATTTATAAATGAATGGTTTTATGAACACAGATTTTTTAAAAAGCAATATGGAATTACTGAGAACAAGCTTTTGCTTATATATTTCTTTTTTATGAACTCCCGCCCAGCCATCTTTCACTGCTGTCAAAATCCATCCATATTTTGAAACTCATCTTAAATTCTATCTTTCCCATGTTGTGCCAATTGATCCCAACGGATCATCCTTTTCTCTGCTGAATGCCTAAGACCTTTGTTCATTCTTGTAAAACTTATATTATTTGTTGTTTCAAATAGGATAATACCCATGAAGGTGTTTTGTAAACTGTAAAGTGTCATAAGAATTCAGATTCAATGTTTATTAAGCAGTTACTCTGAGCTCTGCAATGTTCATGGAGCACCTTCTCTGTGCTCCATCACATGTGCTTTGTGTAGCTTCTCTAAACTAAAGCTCCCAAGATTAGGAAAGCTATTTTATTCATCTTCATATTCCTAGCACCCGGCATAGTGCTTGTCACAAAGCAGTTCTTTAATAATACCTTTGTTAAGAAATATCTTAGAAAATTTCACAATTTTTATCTCATTTCAGCACAGCAATTCAGTAAAATACATATGCCTATAAGCAATAAATGGCTTTACTCAATAAATATTTGACATCAGCAGCATGTAAAATCACTATGCTAGTGCTGGAGACAGCAGTGAACAAAACAATCCCTGACCTCTTATTTTTAGTTGAGGAAACTGAGGTGCACAGTAGTTGTGACTTTCTTAGAATCATACTGCTAGTAAGTTGCATTCAAATCTGAAATTTAAATCTAGGTATTCCTGGTCCCTTATCTAAGACATAAGCACAAAAAATGATCATTTTATTTTATTTACTATACAGACAACCCCCAATTTACAATGGATGTGCTTCCATTTGTGTGTGTGTGTGTGTGTGTGTGTGTGTGTGTGAGAGAGAGAGAGAGAGAGAGAGAGAGAGACAGAGAGAGACAGAGACAGAGACCAGAGAGACACAGAAAGTGAGAGAGATGAGAAGCATCGAATCTTAGTTGTGGCACTTTAGTTGTTTATTGATTACTTCTCATATGTGTCTTGACTAGGGGACTCCAGCCCAGCCAGTGACCCCTTGCTCAAACAGCAAGCAACCTTGGGTTCAAGCCAGTTACCTTTTAGGTTCAAGTCAGCGCCCATGGGGTCATGTCTATGATCCCACGTTCAAGCCATCCACCCTGCACACTCAAGCTGGTGAGCCCATGCTTAAGCTGGCTTTGGGCCTGGGTCCTTAGCATCCCAGGTGATGCTCTATCCACTGCACCACCACCTGGTCAGGTTCTACTTCCAATTTTTCATTTAAGATGGTGGAAAAGTGATATGCATTCAATAGAAACTGACCTCTGAGATCGACTCATCGAACCCCTAGGGTTCGATAGAACCCAGATTAAGAACCACTGCTCTAAGCAATATGTTTGTCTGTGTCCAGAATTTGAAATGCAATATTTTCTTTATGGTTCAGCTTAAATATTTTCAAATTTTTATTCTGTTTATATTTTTATGGTGAGCCATTTGGAAGTGTGTTTTAATTAAGGTTTCAAGATGTTTTTCAGCATATATTTTGCCTATTGTGGGTACCAGGTCAAAAAACCTATGCTCTCATGAAATTTTGTACTAACAAAAAAATAAATATAATAGCTAACATTTATTGAGCACCTACTCTGCGCCACACACTGTTTCTGGTGCTTTCCATTCTTTTAATTAATCTTTACAAAAACCTTATGAGGTAGCTAGCTGTATCATTACCATTTTACTGATAAATAAACTGGGGCACTGTTTATATTTATATAAAATGAGGTTTTGGGTGTTATCAAAAGAAATTATCTTAGATGGCCGTAAGTATAGTTTTTATAACATACAAACACGATGGGTACACTATGTATATTATACAGTATATATTTTATATTACATTTTACTAACAAATGGATTTATTCACTTTTTGAATAAGAGGAAAAATAAATAGAGTCTACTACACATTTCCATTTCTTTGAATCTGAAAAAAACGCTGCTGCCAGTGTGTGTATGTGCGTGTGCATTTAATTGATTCAATAGCAAAATCAATTTCCCCCGTTCTCATCGTTTTTGTACCATTTTTACTCTATGATTCTGTTCAAGACATTAGACATGTATTATTTTGCCTTTGGAGTTTATTAATATGTAGTTATTAATTTTGAGTTATTAATATGCAGACCAGACCAGAGCTTAATAATAAAGAAGATCTCATTAACACCACTGTGGGACAGCTCAAGGTTGGTCTGCAGGAATGCAGCATTTGGTTTCCAGATTAAAATTGAATAACCAGAGAGCAATTGCCAAGTTTCCTTGAATTTAGTTTATAAAGCTTTGAATTAAAAAAATGTAAATATCTCTGTTTTGTTTCAGTGTTAATTGTTATTTACAAAAGTTTCTGAATATTAGTCCAATACAAAGCTTCAGACGTAAGGTCTGCTTTGAAAAATCCATTTTTATCAAAGCTTACCTTAAATTTTGACTAACATTTCAACTTCCCAATTCTTTTTTAAAAATCCATCTTCATGCAAATTAAAATCACTCTGCATACATTTTCCTACTAGATTATTTTAAAATCCAATTTTTGATAACTCGATATTGATGAAACTATGGGGAAAAAGCACTGAAATAGTACTTGGTGGTTTGTAAAATGGTCCAATTTCTATGGAGGACAATATGATAATATTTATAAAAATTACAAATTTATTTACTTTTAAATCCAGGAATCTCACTTGTGGAAATTTGTCTTATTGATACAGCTATGTATGATACAAAATGATGTGTGTACAGTGTTATTTGCAACATTGTCTGTTATAGCAAAATATTAGAAATGTCTTTCAAGTGTCCTTCATCAGAAGGTTAGTTAAATAAACTATGGTACAGTAAGTAGTTCCCCTTTATCTGGGAGATTTGCTTTCTGCAATTTTAGTAACCTGTGGTCAAATGAGGTCCAAACATGTTAAATGGAAAATTCCAGAAATAAACAATTCATAAGTTTTAAATTGCACTGTCTGAGCATGATGAAATCTCACTTCTTCCCATTCCCTCCCTTTAGGGGCAAAAATTGTTTCTTTCACCTGACTAGTGGTAGAATACAGTGGATTGAGTGTAGCCCGGGACATGAGGGCCTGGGTTAGAAACCCCAAGGTCGTCAGCTAGCTATATTACCAGTTTGTCAACTTGAATGCAGGATCATCAACATGATCCCAAGGTTGCTGGCTTAAGCCCAAAGGTCACTAGCTTGCGCAAGGGGTCACTGGCTTGGCTGGAGCATCCCCCGCCCCCCACCCTGTCTAGGCACATATGAAAAGCAATCAATAAACCACTAAAGTCAAGCAACTACAAGTTGATGCTTCTCATCTCTCTCCTCCCCCTACTCTCTCCCAGTCTCTCTCTCTCTCTCCATCTAAAAAAAAAGAATTATTCTGTCCTGCATATCCATGCTGTACAGGGTCCCCTACCATCAGTAGTGGACATTTATCAGATCAATTGTCATGTTGTTGCAGTGCTTGTTTTCAGGTAACCCTTATTTTGCTTAATAATGGCCCCAAAGTGCAAAAGTGGTGATGCTGACAATTCAGATATGCCAGAGATAAGTCAGAAAGTGCTTCCTTTAAGTGACAAGGTATGTGTATATAGGAAAAAATATATTATGTAAGGAATCACCCATCTAACCTTGAACCCTTTATGACTTGGATTGGGGAACTTTAGTTAAAAGCCCTGAGTGAATACTTCTTGAATGCAAATACCAAGAAGCTGTGTGAGTGAGTGACCTTCGTGCAGACACGAAGGAATTCATGGAAACGGGCTTTAGAAAATTAGCCTAGATGTTCTAGATTGCCTATTCCTTTGTGCTTGTTAATTAGCAAAGGAAAGAGAATGTACTGAACCAAATTAACCCTTTCTCCATGTCAGCAAAATGGCCATTAGTCATTCTTTCCCCTTGTCACCTGACCTACTTCCCTTGTAATCCTGTTACCTCTGTTCTGCTTCTGATCAATAAAAGCTAAGGGAGAAGAAAATTCAGGGGTCTTCTTTGCCTCCCTTGGCAAGCCTCCCACTCTTCATCTTGACATCAGTTTGTGTCTTGAATAGGATTTTTTCTTTCTGATACTGGTAGTTCCCAGCGGGCTAGAGGACTACAGTAGTATTTATAGCATTTGGTACTATCCATGGTTTCACGCATCCACTGGGGGTCTTAGAACATATCCTCCACAGATAAGGGGGGACTGCTGTACTACCACACAACTGAATAATATGCAGCTGAATAAGAAAGAAATAAAAGGAAGCTCCTTGTGTCCTGGCACAAGGTAATCTTCAAGATACATTGGTAGGTGAAAAAGGCAAAATGGGTACCAGAGAAATTAATGTATCACTTTTTGTGTAAGAAAGGGGAGAAGATAAGACTTTATATTTATTTTGCTTGAACTTGTATAGATAAACACTGGAAAGATAAATAACAAATAAATAAATGAGAAAATAAAGAAATAGTGAAAGTATGGGGAATAGGGAACATGGGAAAGGCAGGAAGCAAAACTCAGTGAATGACTTGTGGTAGTATTTTTACTTTTGTACAACGTGAAATGTGCTACCTATTCAAAACAAAATAAAATAAGCAAAACTTTCAAAAGAAAAAGATTCCTCTTTCTATTGTTCACAGATTTTTCAAAGCATGTTATACTTTTTTATAATCTTATATATGAACTCAAGGCATTTAGCAGGAGGGAGCAAGGGTAAAAAATGCAACAGTATCCTATAGGAGAAAACTTAGGGCCAGCATGTGAGAGAAAGTTAGATCCAGAAGGTCATAAAAGGACAAAATAGCATAATTTTCTAGCTAGAATGATTTAAGAAAACTGAGACCCAAATGTTATGAGACTTATCACAGTCCCTGGACACACAGAAATAAAGACTAGAATTCCAAGACCACTGATTAGTAATCTTCATATTTTTTATTTTTATATCTTGGTGCCCTCTATTGATTAATGAAATGATACCCCTCTAATAAGGTAAAAATAAGATATGTAATGTGCTTTAAGCAATTTCAATACATTAACTACTTTGATTATCTAATTATATTATCATGATAAGGTAGGTTGTATAATAGGTTCCAGAGTTAGACTTTGAATCCCTGCCTCATCACTTGCTGTGTGATCCTGAACAAATTACTTAACTTTTCAAGCCTCAGTTTCCTCATCTATAGATTGGAAATATGCCCTGGCTAGATAGCTCAGTTGGTTAGAGCATCATCTCAAAGCCCAGAGGTTGCCTGTTTGATCCCCCCTCAGGGCACACACAGAAACAGCTCAATGTTCTCTCTCTCTTTCTCTTTTTCCCTACCTCTCTCGCTAAAATCAATAAATAAAAATTAAAAAAAAAGAAAGATTGGGAATATAACAGTACTCATCTCAAAGGGCTGAAGTAAAGAGATCCTGCTCATTAAGGACTTAGCTTATCACCCAATATATGCTCCCCAAATGTTTTTGTTACTGCTTTTATTTTTTTTGTTTGTTTGTGGGTTTTTTTGGTTACTGCTTTGATTTTACACAGATAAAAACTGAAGTTCAGGAAAAATGGTTTGCAAAGGCACATACTTACAAGTAAGTAGTAAATCAAAAATTTAATCGAGGTTTTCTCACTTTAAAATTTCATACTCTTTCTATTCCTATGGAATTCATAGATACGACGCACATGGTTTTCCTCTACCTCACTATAATAGTTTTTCTACTTGATCTTGCAACTCAGTCAATATAAATCCTTTTACAAAAAAGAATTAATGATAGCCCGACATATGTGAATGGGAGAAAAGGAAAAATACTTTATATTCAATCAGATTTTATTTCTTTGTTATTATAGGATCTAAAGGATTCTAAATAAATATTAATTATTTTGTGTGCTAACACAACATTCCTTGAAATTTAATTGGTGGTTAGAAAGGTTTTCCTCACATAAAAAAACAAATTTCACCCAGATAAGATTAAATACATATAATAAATTTTATAATGATATAAAATTATTTATGTATAAATGAAATAATTATATTTTTACATTATGTATATTTATTATATATCATTTATATAGAATCCCAAAACACTAACTGACAAGCATATATGTGCCCCTATTTCACTGCAGCATTATTTATAATAGCCAGAGAAAGACAAGTACCGTATGACCTCATTTATATGTGTTATCTAATGAACAAAATAAACTGATGAACAAAATAGAAACAGGGGCATGGACACATGGGACAGACTGACAGCTATGTGTGGGAGTGGGGGGGGGTGAAGGGAGGGAAGGTGAAAGAATTAGCCAAAAAACACGTATACATAACACATAGACACAGACAACAGTGTGGTGAGAGCCAGAAGGAAAGGAGGTAGGGGCTAGGTGGAGGAGGGCAAAGGGGGATAAAATGGGAATGGAAAGAGACTTTGCCTGAGGCAGAGGGTGCATGATGTGAGGTGCAAACGGTGTTTTATTGAGTGGTACACTTGAAACATGTATTTGCAAACCAGTGTCATCCTAATAAATTCAATTAAATTTTTTTTTTGAATTTTATTTTTTATTTATTTATTTTTTAGAGAGGAGACACAGAGTGAGAGAGAGAGAGAGAGAAAGAGAGAAAGGGGGGAGGAGCTGGAAGTTCAACTCCCATATGTGCCTTGACCAGACCAGTGCAGGGTTTTGAACTGGCGACCTCAGTGTTCCCAGGTTGACACTTTATCTACTGCGCCACCACAGGTCAGGCCCAATAAATTCAATTAACAAAAAATAAGTTATTAAACTGTTTTCAAGTTTAAAAATATTAAATATATAATAAATGTTATAATTATATAAAATTATTCATATATAAATGATATACACTGTATATATTACATTTTTATTGTATATTATTTTTAAATAATATACAATTTATAAATTATACATTGTATGTAATAATTACATAAATAATATACAAAAATAGTATATAATATATTATTTCTATATTAGTATATATTTATATATTTGTATAATTATAATATACAACGTATACTTTATATTTACATGTTTACAATTCATCTTAAAATCATTGTGCAGCAATTCAATAAAATGTCTCTGAATTATATTAATGTAAAAAAAATGTAATGGAGGTGTTGTCATTTTAATTAAACTATGTTTAATAGCTTTTCCTTCGGGACTTTGCAAAACCTCCTTGGGAAACCCACTGGAAAGCATTCTCGGGCTTGGCCTCTAGTGTGGACTGTATGGCCCAGACATTAAAAATTAACCAGTGTACTGTCTGTGTGTAAATAGCCTGGTCATCAGGCCATTTTCAGGCTATAGTCACATCCACTGCAACTTTGCATAGAAACTTAGCATGTGGTTTGGAAGTACGATCTGTGAAACAACTGTGGTGATCCAATGTATACCTGTGTACATAGATTTGTTAACTGAAATGTACTTTAAGCAAAGATAAATCTGTAAATTAACTGATTTATAAGTTAAAAGTTTTTTATATTTTTAGATATAATTGGCATTATATGACTTTCAAGTGTATAACATAATGATTCTACATTTGTATATAGTGTGAAATGATCACAATAACTAGTTAATAGCTATCACTGCACATAGTCAGAAAAATTTTTATAGCCTGTGTATATACTCATTTATACATAGGTATATATATATTTATATTTTTATATAATTATAAACAACTGTAATATCCCATCAACAGGTAAATAGATAAAATTATGTATGCCTGTACAATAGAATCCAAGTCAGGAACTTTTAAAAGGAATAATCTGCTGATAGACACAACAAGGATGAATCTCAAGAGAAAAGAAGCAGACACAAGAGATTGCTTATTGTGTGATTCCATGATGTTAAGTCTAGAATTGGCAAAAATCAATAGCGATAGAAATCTAATCAGTGGTTGTCTGGGGTTGGGGATGAAGGAACGCTGGCAGTAAGAAATGTGAGGGAACTTTCTGGGGTAATGGAACTATTCTAGGTATTGATTGCAGTGTTGTTCCTAAGAAATGAGGACTTATTAGACCTTTATTATCATAAAATGTGTCCTAACGTTTGAATTTTTGCAGTTTGAACTCTGAGGCTGCTTACAGAGCACAATTCTGCTCCTTGGACTTGATAACTGACTACAGAACAAATAGTCTTTCTGTGCTGTTTGATTTCTGTTGATTAGTAACCCAAAAGCTTTTGTTCTACACTCCTGAATAGTAACTGGGACATTGACAAATGCTTAATTATATGTTACCCATTGTTCTCCTGTTGCAGCCACTTGCTCCCTACTGAGACAGCCAACACTTGAATTTTCCAAATGTCCCCACCAATCAGAAATGAATGATGTAAGTTTGCGGTCTCATTTCCCCTTGCAATCCATCTTTTTAATTAGTTCTTTGCACTTTTTCTATTAAAAACCTTGCTTTATCTCCTCACTTTGGAACATGTCTTCAGTTAGTATCAAGGGCTACATCCCTGATTGGCAAATCATATATAAATAAAACTTAATTTCTTTTAAAATTTTTGTTAACAGGTATATACATTTTATAGAAGAGTGCACTTAAAATGTGAACATTTTATTATATATAAATTATGTCTCCATGAAGTTGATTTAAAAATATATCCCCCTTGAATTACAACATAGAGAATACAGTCAATAATACTGTAACAGCTATGTATGATGTCAGATGGGCACTAGCCTTATTGGGGTGATCATTTCATGGTTATATGAATGCCTAATCATTCTGTTCCACACCTGAAACTAACATATTATATGTCAACTGCAACTGAAAAAAAATTCTTTAAATTTTCTTTTCCATTCATTTGAGAGAGAGAGAGAGGGAGAAGGACGAGGGGAAGAGAGAGAAACTCATTGTTCCACTTAGTTGTTCTATTTAGTTGTGCATTCATTGGTTGCTTTTCCTATGTGCCCTGACCAGCATGCAACCTGCAACTTTGGTGCACTGGGAGGACATTCTATCCACTGAGGCATTCAGCCAGGGCCAAAAAAAAATATTTTTTTAGTGATCTGCAGACATCTCAAAATAAAACAGAACAAGACTTTTCTTTGATAGATAGGATAAGGAGAAGGCTAGCGGAGATAAACAGAATCTAGAGTAGCTAGACAAGCAGGTGTATGGCCAGTGAGATCTAACAGGAAGGTGCCCATTAAATAAGAGAAGTGGGACACCCTTCACATTTTTTTCTGTGTTTCTTTGGGTTTGAAAGCATTCAGAGTTCAAGAGCCTATAGGCAAGAGAGAAGCCTCATTATAAAGTTGTGCTAATAAGCATTTTGTTCCTATTCATTGGTGTTTATGAAGCAAAGAATGAGAATTTGGAGGGTCTTTGCCTGACCTTTTTGTAGACAAACAAGAGGAGCATCCATGAGTCCCATTATCTAAGTCAAACACAGAAGAGGGGGAGGTTCTTCACAGTAAGCCATTTTCCAGAATGCAAAAGACTAGGAGGATTGCTTCACCTTCATCATGGTGACAGAGCTCAGGTAAAATTCACTATCAGCTGGGACCATTTAAGGAACACACTGCAATATATTCATTGAATTAAGTACCACTTCTGTCATATATCACAAATATAATTCACCTGATCTGAAATCTATCTGTTGAGCATATAAAATATATTATGCTCACTTTGTTAAAGATGGCACTGCCCACGTGCAAGTTTTAACAGTAAGCTTTTCCCCACACCTTTGACTGATTGGATGATGTAGGGTGGTACACTCTCATGAGGAATCCCATTATGCCTCAGATAAGTGACTTTGTATCAGAGACTTCCTTGTTTGTATAATTGGATTAAAGGTTTTGATTCTACACTATAAAGTGGGGCGGGCCGGGAGCTTGCTCTCTCGGTTCCTGAGGTTAGCATTAGAGAGGAGAGAAGATTAAGGCCACATGGAGGAGAGGAGAAGCCGCCAAGATGGCGGAGTCCTGAGAGAGAAGCCAAGAAGCCAATTTGAGCAGAGTTTGTGCTAGAGAAGGAGATGGGGAACAGAAGTGAATAAGTCTGGTGAGCTAGAAACCTTTGATTCTAGGAAACTCAGATAAGTCAGTAGCTTTGTGAGCACTGAATGAGTGGGTTTTGGAGCCCAGTGTGTGTTTTTGCTTGCCCGCTGGGTGCAAGCTAGAATTAAAGCGGATGGCTCACCAGTTCTTGGCTCCGTTGCTTCATTACCAACTGTCCGAATCAAATGCGAACCTGCACTGGCCAGGCAGCTCTGATGGTGGCCACTACTATTGGCTTTACACTATCATGTCTCTGTAATCTAATATCAAAGGATTTTTGTTCCTGCAAATTTGTTTTTCCAGGAAGTCTGAAGTTTAACGTCATTTTATCAAGATTCAAAATGAATGCTGTGCAGTACCAAGAGGTTATTGCTATCTCATTAAAAGAAATGCTAGCCTCCACCCCCCAAAACACCCCGACAAAACAAACTATTGTGATTCTATTAATTTAATAGTTTAGGGAGAGTTAATGCTTTATAATTAGCCTTTGTATCTAGGGATTTGATTTGTCTTTATTCTGTACAGGTTTGGTTGTTTCTTATGACAGTGAGCCTGCATTTCAAAACTGATTTTCCAACTATCTACTTATTATCGCCACTTGAAAGTCTACTAGGCCTCTCAAATTAACATATGTTATACGGAAGTAGGAAGTACTGATTTCTGAATCATACCCCATGAAATACTTTCTTTCCCCAAGGTCTTCTCTGTGTCAACTAATGGCACCTCTACCCTCTGGTTTTCTCAGGCTAAAATTCTTGCCGTCATCCTTGCCATCATCTTTACCTCTCATCTCACATCCAGTCAATTTATCAGCAAATACTACCAGTTCTATCCCTAGCTTATATTAACATTAGACTATTACTTACCCTCCATCCATTACTACCCTGGTAGCCTGCCACCATTATTTCTTGCTTGGATTACTGCGGTAGCCCCCTAATGTATTGTGGGGCCCAGGCCAGGTCACCCCAAGGTAACCCACAATGGTATAATGATTATTTTGAATACAAATCCCCTGAGAAGCAGCAGGAGAGGGAGGAGTTCTCTGATTTTTCTCTGTCTCTCTGAATTCAGAAGATAACTCTCCTGTGAAAGGTGCCCTCCTGTTCCTAAAGGACTGAGAAACAATCTAATCACAAGAGTTATAAAATCCAGAGTGGAAATGTCCTATATAAACAAACCTTGTAACTCTTTTACTAGTTTGCTTGGTAAACTAAAACCAGTTTAGATTCCTTTCTAATGAGAACTGACTTCTTTGTCCTGTCAATTTCTTGCAAATTTATTGCTTTTTTGTCTAAAAAGTTTTAAAAGGTGCCTGATTTGATCATTTCTTTGAGCCTCATTTTATGTTCTGAGCATCACATTTTGATTCTCCTTTGTGCATGTATTAAAATTATTTTCCTTACTGTGAATCCAGCCTTCTGTCAATTTTATTATTTTATTATTAGTTCAGCCATAAGAACTAAAGGGGGAGGAGTGGTGGTAATTCTCCCCTTCCCAAGTTTCTCTGCTTCTGCATTTGCTCTCCTTATACTTTCTTCTAAAAACAGGTTTTAAACATATAATTTTATTTATATGTGGAACCTAATAAACAAACAAAATAGAAACAGACTCATAGAAGCAGACTCATACATACGGAGAACAGAATGACTATCAGAGAGGGTGAGAGCTGGGGAGCTGGGTGAAAAAAGTGAAGGGATTAAGGAAAGAAAAATACTTAGCCACAGACAACAGTGTGTTGATTACAGGAGGGAAAGGGGGTGGGGAGGTGGAAGAGGTAGAGGGGGATAGATGATGATAAAGGGAGTCTTGACTTGAGGTGGTGAATACAATGCAATATACAGATAATATATTATAGAACTGTGCACCTGAAACCTGTATGATTTTATTAAACAATGTCACTCCAATAATTTCAATTAAAATATAAAAATAAATTAATTGATAAATGTAAATAAAATAATTCATAAAAATTTAAGTAAGATCATGTCATTTCTCCGCTCAGTACTCAAATGGCTTCCCATTTTCATTCAGTGCAGAGGTAAAATCCCCATACGATCTCTGCCTCTGCGTCTCTGATCTTCTTACCTCTCACCTATTCCTTTCCACCCATATTGACCTTCTACCTCAGGGCCTTCTCATTTGCTGTAGCTTTTGCCTAAAATGTTTGTTAACCTAAAAATAAAAAGCCAAGTGAGAAGCAACAAGCATTTATTTGAACCCAAAAGAATAGCTATTCAGGAAGCACTGATTCAGGTAGAAACCCAACCAGTGTTCTGATTAGAAAACAAAGGCAAAGGGTGTTTATGAGAAAGGGAAGGAAACAATTATATCAATATAAGGAAGGCATCTGTTGGCATAGATGCGCTAACATAATGATGCTAATTCTAAACAATGGTTTTAATTTTCAGTTTTGTACTCATCAGTCCTTTAGTCGTAATATCTGCTGTCTTGTGATCCTTACAAACAGTTATTAGAGACACAATCTTAGTTTAGGCCCAGTCCAAAGGCTGTTTTTCCTATTTAACATGCCAAATATTTGAGTCTTAACACAGTAAGGTAGTTTCTCTAGGACGGCAGCTTCAACTCCATTTTTAAAATGGCTCTCTTTACATTAGTTTTTTACTGGCTTTTCTCCCAGATAACCACACATGCCTCACTACCTTACTTTCTTTAGATGTCTTTTCAAATGTCACTGGTTTAGTGAGGACTTTGCAAATCATAAAATAATGAATGCCTACCCCTCACTCCTTGGCTCCTTTTCCTTGCTTTACTGTTCTCTACAGCACTTACTGACATCTTACATTATTTTATATTTACTTATTATCTGTCTTTGTATCCATCCTTCCCTTCCTCCTAGCATTTACAGCTCTTCGGGAGAATAGTAACTTTAATATACTTCCAATAAGGGTATATTACAGACTTTAATTAATTAGGTGTGTGTGTGTGTGTGTGTGTGTGTGTGTGTGTGTGTGTGTGTGTGTGTGACAGAGACAGACAGACACAGAAAGGGACAGACAGACGGGAAGGGAGAGAGATGAGAAGCATTAATTCTTCATTGCGGCATCTTAGTTGTTCATTGACTGCTTTCTCATATGTACTCTGACATGGGGTTTGGGGGGATGACAGCAGCACTAGTGACCCCTTGTTCAAACCAGCGATCTTGGGCTCAAGCCAGCAACCATGGGGTCATGTTTATGATCCCATGCTCAAGCCAGCCACCCCGTGCTCAAGCTGGTGAACCCCCACTCAAGTCAGATGAGCCCACGCTCAAACCAGTAACTTTGGGGTTTTGAAACTGGGTTCTCCACATCCTAGTCCAATGCTTTATCCACTGTGCCACTGCCTGGTCAGGCCAGACTTTAAATAACTCAATGTTTTGTCCATAGTAAGCATTAATAAATATTAGCTGAAAGAACTAATAAACTGAAGATTCTCATTCCTGGACTTGAACATAGAAGTAAAGTGAAAAAGCCAGCAATGCAATGCTAAATGTTGGAAATATGTAGATAACCAGGGGGGCCGGATTTCTTCGAGATAAGAAAGCAAAAGGACTGGAAAGCTACGTAAACAATTTGTTCACTTGGAACCTAAGACTCAGGTCAGCCCCTGTGATTCTAACAGAGGTAACCATTACCAGTAGAAGGTCTTTCAGAAAGGCAACTTTTGCATATTAAAAACAGTTATTGAGGCTCAGTGAAAATGAATGGAAGGTTAAATCTCCCACAAGCCATCACTAGCCAAAGTAATTAATTATAACAAAGGGGCACCAGAACTTCCCTTCAAGAAAAGAATGTGTCCACACTTGAATCCATGTTAACACAATAAAATAAAATTAATAAAAAAGAAAAGCCTGATCTGTGGTTGTGCAGTGGATAAAGCATCGGCCTGGAATGCTGAGGTCGCCAGTTCGAAACCCTGGGCTTGCCTGGTCAGGGCACATATGAGAATTGATGCTTCCTGCTCCTCCCCCTTTTCTCTCTCTCTCTCTCTCTCTCTCTCTCTCTCTGTCTCTCTCTCTCTCTCTCTGTCTCTCATTCTCTCTCCTCTATAAAGGAATAAATAAAAAATTTTTTCAAAAAAGAAAAGAATGTGTCCAGGAGGTATGATAAAAAAATAACCATTTAAATCCTTGTGTCTAATAATAAAGCTTGACACGTCAAAATTAAGTATAATATTAAGGGAAGATGCATTAGATTTCCACTAAATTTGGAGATCTCAAAATAATGGAATAATTGAGGCAGCATTGGCCATTTTCAACCAATAGGTGGAGCCAAAGTAGAAAGGAAACATTTTTGGCAGATTCAACTGAGACTCCACTGTGCATTCTATGCTGGAGCAGTTCATCAGGCATCCAGCTAGCGCTGGACATTTTATTTATTTATTTTGTTTTTTTAGATTTCAAGTATAAGTAAAATCATATGGTACTTGTCTTTCTTTGTCTGACTTATTTCATAACATAATATCCTCTAGGTCCATCTATGTTGTTGCAAATGGTGAGATTTCAATCTTGTTTATTTTATTGTATATATATATATATATATACCACATCTTCTTTATATAATTGTCTATTGATGGGTACTTGGGTTGCTTCTATATCTTGGCTATTGTAAATAGTGCTGCAATGAACATAGGGTTACATAAACTTTTTCAAAATTTCTTTGGATAAATACCAAGGTCCTAGAAGTGGAATCTCTGGGTCATAAGGCAGTTAGTTCCATTTGTAATTTTTTGAAATAACTTCATACTATAAGGTATGGCCATAAAGGAGTCATGGGGGATCAAAACTGATCAGAAAGAATATTAATTTGAGGCTTCCTTGAGGCAAAAGTAGGGGAGGAATTATATCGGGAATGGTTGGCGCAAGTTGCTTGCACCTGGTTAGTCTTGTCCATCAGTCTGGCAGACGTTCTCTCGGGGTTCCTTTGTGCCCATGGGGATGAAAGTTTCCTTTCAGCCTGAGGTTAGAACTTACAGAAACTATTGTGATTCGTGTCTACTAAATTAATTTTACAACTTGACTGAAACTGGGCTAGACTATTGTGATTTTGTTAGGGTCAATTATTTTTGTTACCTTAACTGAAACTGGCAGCTGCTGGGAACAACTTTTAGCTTAGGCTTAACTCACATTGTTTTCTACAGTAGCTACACCAATTGCAATCCCACCAACAGTGCACGAAGGTTCTCTTTTCTCCACATCCATGCCAACACTTGTTGGTTGATTTATTGATGATACCCATTATGACAGGTGTGAGATGGTATCTCACTGAGGTTTTATTTTGCATTTCTTTAATGATTAGTGACCTTGATCATATTTTTATTTGGCTGTTGCCCATCTCTATGTCCTCTTTAGAGAAATGTCCATTCAGGTCCTCTGTCCATCTTTTAATTGGATTCTTTTGATCTTAGGTTGTGTGAGTTGACTAATCATTATATTAAAATTAGTCTTAAGTCTATAAGGTCTTTTTATTATTATTATTATTTACTAGAAAGTCACAGAGGTAGAAGTGAGCCATAGGAAAATTGAGCAAGTTGGGCTGAATAGAATCAAGAAACAAGTTACAAAGGTAAAAGAAGGGCTCTTTGAGCTTAGGGAAAAGAAAGGCAGAGAGAATGCACCTCTGGGAAGGAGAGGGTTAAAGGTGTAGGCCTACTCCAGAGAAAGCTTGCACCCTGGAGAAAGAAGTTGGTGGGGAAAGGCACAGGCATGCTCAAGAGAGAGAAATAGTCTGACCAGGCGGTGGCACAGTGGATAGAGAGTCAGACACCAGCTTGAGCCCAAGGTTCCTGGTTCAAGCAAGGGGTCACTAGGTCTGCTGTAGCCTCCCGATCAAGGCACATATGAGAAAGCAATCAATGAAAAACTAAGGTGCCATAACAAAGAATTGATGCTTCTCATCTCTCTCCCTTCCTGTCTATCTGTACCTATCTGTCCCTCTCTCTGACTCTGTCTCTGTCACACAAAAAAAGAGAGAGAAATAGCATGCCTAAATCTGTGGTTTTATAGTGGATATGTGTATTAGAGGCAGAGAAAGATTAAAAAAAGGATAAAAAGAAGGCTAAGTAGTTCAGTGGTTAGAGCGTTGTCCTGAAACACCAAAGTTTCAGGTTCAATCCCCAGTCAGGGCACATACAAGAAACAACCAAGAAATGCAAAACTAAGTGGAACAAGAAATTGATGTCTGTCTCTCTCTTTTATTGCCCTTCCTCTCTTTTTCCCTAAAATCAATAAAAAACAATTTTATAAAAAGAAGGCTGACAAAAAAGGCTACTAATTCCCCAGATACCTGTAACTGATTAAAAATCAGATATATAAATTTCTGTAAAATTTGATCATTGTGACACTAATAAAACTGATTGAACTTTACGGTGGATTAAAGTTGCTGAAAGCCTGACCTGTGGTGGCGCAGTGGATAAAGCGTAGACCTGGGAACACAGAGGTCGCCAGTTCAAAACCCTGCACTGGTCTGGTCAAGGCACATATGGGAGTTGATGCTTCCAGCTCCTCCCCCCTTTCTCTCTCTCTCTCTCTCTCTCTCTCTCTCTCTCTCTCTCTCTCTCTCACTCTGTGTCTCCTCTATAAAATGAATAAAAATAAAATTTTAAAGTTGCTGAAAGTACTTAGTGCCCTACTACTTTTAAAATGCTCTCCCATACATCATCATCAGAGCAAACTTCAGAGACAGACATTAATTATTCACCCAACATGAATGGGGCAACTAGTAATTAGTTATAAGTTTCTTTTAGCTACCAAGAGCCACCTGCCTCCTTAATTCTTTGAATAGTTCAACTACTATTATTACTATTATTACAAGGTATTGGGGGCATTGTTTGTTTTTGGTTTTGTTTTACTCCTTCAACACTTCTTGGGCAGGGTCTGATTTCTTACAAGCAGGAAACTGGGAGAAGGAGGTGGGGAGAGGTTGAGAAGGTATTCTGGCTCAGCTTCATGGTGGGCTGCAAAGGGACCTGAGGAAGTAGCAGTTTTGCTAAACAGGACAATAAGTGAGCCAGGAAAGGATGTGGGGGAAGGTTTCTCAAGGCAGAAGGAACACTGGGAAGATGGGAATAACTTTGGTGGGAGAGAAAGAGGAGTTAGGGGATAGGAGGTGAAGATGAAGACAGAACCTGGTCATATGCGTAGAGTTTCTAGCTGTGTAACCCAGACACTGTCTGGCCAGTTTTGTGGGTTTGCCTGAGTAACATCACATTTCAAGAGAGAGAAGGGCTATATTCTAAAGAATGAAATGGCATGGTGCAGGTGAAGAGAAAGTGACAGGAGAGGAAGCTGGGATGAACTGGGCTTCACTCACGGGGCTTCCCTTCCCTTATCCACTTGGTAGGTGACAGCAGGGATCATGATGCTCCATTCTCTCTGTTCATCAACCTACAGTGAGGAGAGTGGAGGAGAGAAGGACCGGGAAAATCTCATAAGATTTCTGGGCAGCCTAAGGACTTCCATGAATTTAAACTGAGACCAGTAAATGAGGCTGCATGCTATTTTTCTCTGTGGGTGCAGACATGGAGTAGGGTAGACAGCTGGATTTAACATGGACGGAGTAGGGCCAAGTGAATATAAAGTATCATGAGATAGACAAGGGAGTTTAGGTTATATTCAAGAAGGTGATTATAATGGTTATCATTGAATTTAAGTTGGATAAGGAGATTGGTGAAGAAGGAAAGTCACAGCCAGTGCAAGCCTATTTCCAGTGGGACATAGGAGGACACTTGTCATAAGAAGACAAAAAGGAAACTTGCACTGCTGGCCTGTGATGGCGAGTAAAATCCTGTCTCTTCTAAGCCAGTGTCCCAATTTCCTCTGCCTTAAACAGCTTTTAGCAACTGTGGGTAACTGTCATCCTTCAGGCTGTGATGTTTTCTGTGACTTCCCCAAGCTAACATAGGTCCACCCTGCTGTGCCTGGTCACATACCCTTAGCACCAGTAATTATTGAATTGATTTGTTCACATGTTTCTTATCTACTTCCACTAGAATATAAGCTACAAAAGGACAGGGATCTTATCTGTGTCTTTTACCACATTATTCTCAGCAGTCAGCAGACAGCCTGGCACATAGTAAACCTTCAATAAACATTTGTTGAATAAATTAATTGATATTTTGGGCTGTTTTGACATACATTCTTTCTAGTGAGATAAATGTTTAGTATAAAAAAGCTAAAACGAAGGAGGTTCTATAACTTGTCTAAGGTCACATGGCAAAGCTAAGAGTTAAAATCAAGTATTTCTGAGTCTGAGAGCTCTGCTCACACCTTCACAACTTTCATAAACAAATACACATTTTGCAAAACAAGAAATAGTGGTTGCAAACCAAGAAATAAGCTAAGATTGTCACAAGAAAGTCAAGAAAAAGAGTAAAAGATGCAAGGAAAGTATCTGTGGCCATAACTTTTGTTACTGCTCATACATTTGCTCAGGTACCAGGCATTCAGTATAGTTCAAAATTAAATGTGTTCCGGATATTGTGTCCAATTCCAAATAAGCAGAAGACACATGACACTTCTTTAAGAGCCACCACTTCTTCTCTTCAGAACCCCCTCTTATCTTCCTCTTTCTTTGTTCACAGCTCATGTTCCTTTTCTAACTCACCATCTCCTCTCTTTGCTCTTTGGACACACTCAAAACAAAAATAAAGAACTATAACTGAGTTCTTCTACTATTATTACAAGAAGAAAGGTCTGGTATTGGTCAAGTATAAGATAGTCAAACTTAGACAAAGCAGGATAATTAGGGGGTATGAAAAGTAACAAAATAGAATATACAAAAATCTAGATCACCCATAAATAAAAATCTAGAATCCCCCAATCCATATTATATGTGCATAAGTGGTTCAGGAGTGGAGGAGATCAAAACAATATAATGACCCAAGTATTAAAGAAGAAGTTCTATGAAATTGAGAAGTAGCTTGGTACGTTTGTACTTGGGACAAAAATGCTATTAATATTCTGACATTCTTTTAATACCATGTCACAATTAAGACAAAAAAAAAATGAATAGAAATAAAGACCCAGTTTGAAATCTCAAGTTTTCAGAAATAATATTCTTCTATTTGCATCTCTTAGCACTGCTGAAAAAAGTGACTCATATACCCAAGGCCACAAAGAAACTAAATGATTGTCTATTAAATCAAAACAATTACCATGGCATACTTTAAAATGTCCTTAAGTAAGTGAAAAGAAGGCTGAGAGGAAAATTCTTATTCACAGCCTGTGCGGAAACCTCCATGGAGACAATTGGCTATTTGCTTCAAGATGTACCAGAAATGAGGTGAAAACTTGAACATTTTGCACTTTTTCAAGTCCAGTTAAGGAGGAGCCAGACCTATGTCCTTGGGAGATCTGACCAGGGACCTAGTTTGTTTGGTCCTCTATTACTCAGAACATGCATTGGAGTGACAGGCTTTCAGACCTCCAAGTGTATCATTCCTTGTAAGTCTGGGAGGCCAGAGCAGTGAAAGGGTATCATTCTCTCCCCCACACAGCCTCTCCTACTTGGTTGTCTGTAGGAATAATGCTAATGCTGATAATATTCCACCACATTGTCTGAAGCCAGATGATCTCATAAGAGGAGGAGTGACACTGGAGAGGGGGCTTTGTGTTCTCCATGCAGAGGTGGGCATGGTACTCACACTCTCCAGAATTCAGAGTGAGCAGTGGCAATTTCTACAAAATTACATGTTTCTTTTTTAACTTAAAAAAATGTGTTTTTTTACTTATTCCATAAAAATAATTGTGTTTTAATTTTTTTCTCTTAAGAATCAGCTTTGGTTCCTCTCTAGAGGGGAAATATAAAATATTTTATAATTAGTGTTTAGAATAATAGAGAAGTTCTTTGCCAAAAAAAAAACATAACTCAATCATATCAAAGATTTAGATGTATAAAAGGAAATCTAAAGGTAACTAGAAGAAAAAATAGAAAGGACTCCTATTAAATATGGTGGATTGACCATACCCTTTATACCCTTTTATCTTCTCTCTCTGTGGTAGGCTGAATAATGGCTCTCAAAGATATGCCCATGTCCTAACCCCTAAAACCTATGAATATTATATGGCAAAAACTTTGTAGATGTGATTAAGTCCTTTGAAATAGTGGAATTATCCTGGATTCTCAGAGTGGGTCCTAAATGCAACAAGGATCTTTATAGAAGAGAGAGAGAGAGAGAGATGTGACACAGATAGAAAAGTATGTTGTGTGATCTTGGAGGAGAAAATGGAATGGTGTGGCCACAAGCCAAAGAATGTCAGCAGCCACCAAAAGCTGACAGAGTTTATGAACAGACTCTCCGCTAAAACCTACATGTGAAACGTGGCCCTGTCAACATCTTGATTTGAGTCCAGTGAAACTGACTTCAGACTGTTGGACCCCAAAACAAATTTATGTTGTTTTAAGCCACAAATTTTGTGGTAATTTGTCATAGCATCCCTGGGAGACTAATGCATTCCCAGATCTACCCAGACCTCACCAAAATACCAATTAAGGGAGGGAAATTGATGTAATTTGTAAAGATAAACAGAACAGCATAAAAGGGTTTTCATAAAATTTTGAAAGATGCACAATGATTGAATGAAAGGCAACTTATTGGAGTAGAGAGAATAACAATCTGAGAGCCCTGAGAAAAAGATGTGGATAAGACATGAGTCAGATCTCCCACAGAGGTCAGACTCAATCACCAAGAACCAGGTAGAGGCAGGGGAAGAGTGGGGCTGAAACTGGAGGTAAAGTGGAAATAGGAACATATACCTCCTCTGATATTGGTCAGCCACGCACTAAGCATATCTCTGTTTCTTACCCCCACCCTCAGTCCATTTCCTTGATTTAACCACCAGGGGAGCAATCACATCAATTCTATTCACATTTCTTCCATTGGAGAGAACTAGTCACAGGTTATTCCCAGAAGAGAGGGGCTGGAAGATACCGCACAGGGCTAGATACAGGCTTGCCCACAACCATTCTGCACCATGGAATGAAGACATGGTTTTTGATGGCCCAATAATAGTCTCTGCCACACTCTCTCAGGCACATCATCTTAAAATTTCAGAACACTGTGAATAAAGAGAAGATTCTAAAAGCTTCTAGAATGAAAACTCAGGCCACATAATGTACTAAAGATCATTAATCTGGCATCAGACTTTTCAATGACAATACAGGATACATAAGACAATAGAGCAACGTCCTCAAAATTCTGCGATAAACTATTTTGTAACTGAAAAGTTCACATCCAGGCAAACTTCTAATAAGTGTAAAGGAGGAAATAAAGACATTTCCAGACATGCAAAGTCTCAAAAAATTTGCCTACCACAAATAATCTAATAGGAAGCTACCAAAGAGAACAGTTCACTAACTGTGGAATAAACAAGAAAGAGGAAGACATAGAATCCAGGGGTTAAAAAAAACAGAGGATGCACTCAGGAGAGTAGCAAAAGGGAAGTCCTAGGATGCCAGTTATCTATTATACCTGGCAAGTAACCATCTTAAGAACAGAGATTTGTGGAAGTGTGAAAAGGAAACATCTAAGGAGAAGAAATAGAACTGATAGACTGTTTAGTGTGTTTAAAAATTAGGGGAAAATTATTACTAAGCACTTGCCAAATCTGTTGGATCATTTTGGAAAAAAACTAAGTGATGGTATGTGGAAAACTAAGTCAATTTGGGAATTACCCCCTTGTGGGATTGCCAGGTGGATCCTGGTCAGGGCACATGTGGGAACCTGTCTCTCTGCCTCCCCTGACTCTCACCCTCTCACTTAAGGAAGGAAGGAAGGGAGAAAGAAAGAAAGAAAGAAAGAAAGAAAGAAAGAAAGAAAGAAAGAAAGAAAGGAAGAAAGCAAGCAATAGTGTTTGGCCAGGGATGCAGATGAACAGGAAGAAGCTATGATTATAACATACTATTTGGTTTAGTGGTGAATAATACTTGGTAGTCATGTAAATACTGACTTTTGACTTAACTAGACATTTTGATATAACTCTATTGGTAAAAAGGGGGAGGTAAAAGAGTTAATGTTGGATTGTAGTCTATATATATTTTTGGCACTTATACAAAGATTATGTACAAAGGATGTCAGCACATCACTGAATAAGAAATAACAAAATGGCCCTGGCTGGTTGGCTCAGTGGATAGATTGTCAGCCCAGCATGTGGATGTCCTGGGTTCAATTTCTGGTCAGGGCACACAAGAGAAGTGACCATTTGCTCTCCCTACCCCTCCCTTTTCTTTCCTTCTTCCTCTCCTACAGCCATAGCTCAATTAGTTCAAGCATCACCCAAGGCACTGAGGATGGCTCAGTTGGTCTGAACACATCAGCCCCAGGCACTAAAAATAGCATGGATGATTTGATCATCTGCCCAAGAAGGGATTGCCAGGTGAATTGCCAGGTGAATGCACAAGTATGTCTCACTATCTCCCCACTTCTCACCTATAAAAGAAAGAAGGAAAGAAAGGAAGGAAGGAAGGGAGGAAGGAAGGAAGGAAGGAAGCAAGGAAGGAAGGAAGGAAGGAAGGAAAGAAATACCAAAAATGGAGACAGCTTAAAAATTTGTCAGTTGGATGCTGGTTAAACAGATTGTAGTTAAATGGAATAAAATGCAAGCATTGGGAAAAACCAATCTAATATATGATGACATATGAACTATTTCCAGATAGTGAGAATAAAACAAAGCACTCAAACAAAAACAGAGTGAAAAATAATGGGTCCAATATACTACCATTGGGTTTGAGCAGGTAGATAAATGTATGTATCAAGATATAAACGCAGGCAGAAACATTGATACTAGTGTACATATAGATAATTCTCAGAAAAGATATACAAGAAGTTGCTAATACTGATTGGTTCTGTGGAAGGAAACTGGTCAGGAGGGCAAGACAAGTAGGACATCTACTTTTCACTATCTACCATTTTGTCTTTTAAATTTTCATGCTAAGTGCTCTCCCTCTTGAGAGCAAGCCTAGCAGAGGAAGGTTTAACGGCAGGCACACCAGAGGCGTGCCCTGGACCCCGACTTCTGAAGGGCCCCATAAAACCCCAACTTTACACTTTTTGCTAATGACACCAAGTTTGGTTTCACATGTGCAATTTTAACATCAATAGTACAAAATATTTTTTATTTATTTAAAGATATGGTTAACATGTATTTTTATTTTTCCTGTCTCTCTCCTTTTTTTTAAGGAGCCTAATATTTTCTTCTGCACCCGGGGCTTCAACCAACCTTAATCTGCCTTTGAAGCCCAGGCCTTTCTTGCTTCTCAGGTGTGCATCTTCTAAATTCTCAGGGTCCCCTATGAGACTTGCAACCAGTGGGGCAGTGGCAGCTTATCCTGGGCTGACCCCCAGCACATGTTTCCACAGCTTCATTTTCTCTGCCTTCCCAGTGAGCTGAAGTAGCCCACCTAGTCTCTCCTGATGTTTCTTTTATTCTAAGCCTTTCTTGTTTCACTGTCCCAGGCTTTAATAAACATACTCTTAAAATAAAATAAATAAATTTTTATGCTGGTAAGTGTATTACTTACTCAAGTGAATAATATTTTAGGAGGAAATAAACAACCTGGAAAAAGGAAGATACTTTTTAAAAATATTAGAACCCTTAACATCTAGGCATAATATATCAAGCACCGCCTGACCAGGC
This sequence comes from Rhynchonycteris naso, assembly GCA_037038555.1. Taxonomy (NCBI): domain Eukaryota; kingdom Metazoa; phylum Chordata; class Mammalia; order Chiroptera; family Emballonuridae; genus Rhynchonycteris; species Rhynchonycteris naso. The sequence continues at coordinate 282,860,728 of CM072995.1, forward strand.
GGTGGCGCAGTGGATAGAGCGTCGGACTGGGATGTGGAAGACCCAGGTTTGAGACCCCGAGGTTGCCAGCTTGAGCACAGGCCCATCTGGCTTGAGCAAAAGCTCGTCAGCTTGGACCCAAGGTCGCTGACTCCAGCAAGCGGGTGCTCGGTCTGCTGAAGGCCTGCGGTCAAGGCACATGTGAGAAAGCAATCAATGAACAACTAAGGTGTTGCAACGGCAATGAAAAACTCATGATTGATGCTTCTCACCTCTCTCAGTTCCTGTCTGTTTGTCCCTATCTATCCCTCTCTCTGACTCTCTCTCTGTCCCTAGTTAAAAAAAAATATATATATATATATATATATATATATATATATATATATATATATATATATATGGCACCATCTTAAAGTATCATTTCAATATATTCAGCATTTTTCCTCTAGGTGGCAGCAACCGCTGTTTTTTTGTTTTGTTTTTGTTTTTGTTTTGTAATATCTGACTATCCTTGACCATCTATCTGTTCAGCAATAGTGTTTGGGTGTCTTATTTTTCCTTTTCATAAAAAATAATTTTTTCTTAAGATGTGTAAGTATACATTTACAAAATGCATGGTCCAGAAATGTTCCTGAGAATTCTTATGCAGGAAAAAAAAAGCAGGTTATACATTTCAGGGTATTTAAAACACTGGGAAGATACACACCAAAATGTTGACAATAATTGTCTCTGGGTAGTAGAACGATCAATAGGTGAATTTGTTTTTCTTTTCTGTCTTTCCAAATTTTCTACAACAAACATGGTATTTTTTTAAACTTTTGCTTATCCTCCAGGTCTGACCCTTGCATCAGAACCCCGAATAACTGAGGATGGTATGGGCTTAGGTGTGTTCTGTACCCAAACATTTTCAATATCACCAAGCAATTGAATTCCTTAACTGTGGAAATAAAATGGCAAATCTTTGAGCATATAATAGGACTATTGAAGGAGAGATTCGGGGGTAAAAGATCTTTTTATACCCCTCAAATCCAGAAGCTGACCTATTGTGAAGTTAATAAAGCTTATGCCTCAGTCCCCCACCACCACACACACTCCTTACTTGCACTGATCCTTTTGAAAAGACATTTCATGTTGAATTCATAATTTTGTATTCTTTTCCTTACAGGGACAAAAAATTGTCCAGTTACAGAACCTACCAAATCAAGATGCTCCATTGCCAAAATACTCTATGACAACATTTTGAATATTCTGTATGAGACAGTCTAGCTCTAATCTCTGCTATGAAGGAGACAGGAGAAGGATACCTGTAAGCTCCTCATTAAACTGGGAGGCCACATTTCCCCTACACACACTGCACTTCTGTTGCCTAGTACATGTCTGGGACATTTGAGATATGCTAAAACCATTTGTAGCCCTGCTGGATAGAAGTGAATTTTCATGGACAGGCACAAGCCCTCCTTCTAACCACTTTTTTGTTCATGGAGCAGTTGAGAGGGAGTCCTTGTAGAGCTGGTTTCTGTGGGTGGTGGAAAGGGTACTCCTCTCTCAGATAAACAAGGTCACAGAAATAACTCTTCATCTACAGGGGAGCCCTTGGGACTGGTGAGTGGATCTCACTGGATCACCACAGTTGGTACAATGCAGGTTAACCCTGCCAGGCTGAGGAAAAGGACTCTGTCTTTCTCTAGCTGGATATCTCAGTTGTTTAGACCATTTTCCTGATGTGCAGAGATTGCCAGTTTGATCCCTGGTCAGGACACATAAAGGAACAGAGTGATGTTCCTGTCTCTCTCTCTCTCTCTCTACCTCCCTCTAAAATCAAGAATTAGAAAAAAGAACTCTGTTTCTCCTGTTTAACAATATGCATTTTCATGTTTATCTGTGAAACACAGAAATATAAACTGGCGTGAAGCCAAATGAGACTAAGAAAAAAATACAAGCCCTGGCCAGTTGGCTCAGTGCTGGAGCTTTGACCTGGCTTGTTGATTGTCTGGGTTCAATTCCCTGTCAGGGCACACAGGAGAGGCACCCATCTGCTTCTCTTCCCCTCCCTGTCACTTCTCTCTCTCTCCTTCTCTATCTCTCTTCTCTTAACTTTCTGCAGCCAAGGCTCAATTAGAGTGAGTTGGCACTGGGCACTGAGGATGGCTTCATGTCCTCAGGTGCTAAAAAATGGCTTTGGTTGCAATGGAGCAAGGGCCCCAAATGGGCAGAGCATCACCCCCTAGTGGGTTTGCTGGGTGGATCCTGATCAGGGTGCATGTGCGAGTCTCTTTCTGCCTCCCCTTCTCTCACTTAAAAAAAGAAAAGAAAAAAAAATACATATGGTGCCACATGACCCAGAATTCCTACTTTCGGAAATATACCCAAAGCAATGAAAAGGAGGAACTTGAACAGATACATTTGTACACCTGTGTTCATGCAAGCATTATTCACAATAACCAAAAAGTAAAAGCAACCCAAGTGTCCATTGAAAAATTAACAAATAAATAAAATGTGGTATATACATACAATGGAGTATTATTCAGTCTTAAAAAAGGAATGAACTTCTGACCCATGCTAGAACAAGGATGAACCTTTAAAAACATTATGCTAAGTAAAATAAGTCACACACTAAAGGACAAATATTGCATGACTCTGTGGTAGGCAGTTAGACAGACATGAGCAGAGCAAGGACTATAGGCCAGGCACAGAAGTTCACCAAGACAGAAGCCCTAGGTGCCTAGCAATGGGCAAAACTGGAAAAACAGGGATCTTGCCTCCAAGGATAACCTTTCCTCCATTAACAACATTGCTGTTCATGGGATATAGACCAGTGGTTTTCAACCACAGGTCTGCAAACCACTGCTAGTCCACCAAAAATATTGTGCCAGTCCTTGAAAAAGTTAATCACCATAACGTTTTATAATTCTTTAAAGAGAATGATGTAATAATAACAACAATAGAAACATGAAGTTTCAGCAAACCAGAAGTTTTGAGAAACTTCTGAATAACAGAAAGTGATAGATGGACTGATATTAAAGTATATAGAAAATACCAGCCTGACCAGGTGGTGGCACAGTGGATAGAGCATCAGACTGGGACTCAGAGGTCCCAAGTATGAAACCCTAAGGTCACCAGCTTGAGCGTGGGCTCATCTGGTTTGAGCAAGGCTCACCAGCTTGAGCCCAAGGTCACTGGCTTGAGTAAGGGGTCACTTGATCTGCTGTAACTCCCCCAGTCAAAGCACATATGAAAAAGCAATCAATGAACAACTAAGGTGCCGCAAAAAGAAATGATGCTTCTCATCTCTCTCCTTTCTTGTCTGTCTGTCTCTATCTGTTCCTCTCTCTGTCTCTGTCACACAGAAAAAATTTGCAGACACCAAAAATGAGCATATCATTTCCCAAGAGGTCCCCAGATGGGAGATCACACTCGGTCAATCATCCAGTGATGGCTGTGGCTAATCTTCAGTGGCCTCATTAAAGAACTCGATTCAGTGCCTACGGACAACAGGTCTCCTTCTCTCTGACCTGAGTAAATAGAGCTTGGCAGCTGAGACTTGCCCTCAGGCTACAGCCAGAGCCCTGTCCTGGAAAAAGCAACCCATCAGCTCAGGGAAAGTTCCCTGTGATAATTTTGTTGCCTAAAAGGAGCTTTTGAGAAAATCCTGGACCTCCACAATAAACTCACAGGAGAAATAATCCATTTAAAATGTACGTCCACTCACTTCACTGGAAACCTTTGGGTTTCCCTGTCCCCTTGCTTGGTCTTTGTCCAGAGGGAAGCCTTCCTGTTCACAAGCCCCACCTACTTAAACAAAAACCTCTGTGAGTCATTCCATTCAAAGGAAAAGCTTGGAGAAACAGACCTAAACAATTGAAGAGGAAATCTGTACAAACTACCTATACTAGATTAAGATAATTGTTTAGTTCTTAATTCATCTTAATTAATTCATATACATAGACAACAGGGAACATCAAACTTCTGATAAAAAATAAATAAAAGAGAAAGTCTTAAAAAATAAATTGAATAATTGAGGTTGAAAGAAAAAGATAATCCAAACAATTAAAGGGAATTAAAAAAAAATTTAATCAACATGTGCACAAATCAATCACATTACTAATACTTATATTGGCCAATTAAGAAAATTAATATTAAAATAATTTCATTAAGAACAATAAAAATGTTAATTAGTATCATCAGAGGAACCTCATTCTTTGTTTAAAGATTTTATTTAGTGATTTTAGAAATAGGAGAGAGAGAGAAAAGGGGGGCAAGGAGAAGGAAATATCAAAAATCTCGATGAAATTGCTTAATAATAATATAGACATAATTAAAGATTAAGCTGGTTACTGGGAGATAAAATAAAGGAAGTAAAATAATAGCAAATATTAGAAAAAATTAAGATGCATGGGGTTAGCACTAGGAAATCTAATATTTATATAAATGTCATTCTAGAGGGTACTATGAAAAACCAAAGTGTCCTTTGATAGAGGGTTGGATAAAGACGATGTGGTAAATATATACTATGGAATACAGTTCAGCCATAAGAAACAATGAGGGCATACTCCAGAGAAAGCCTTTCTTCCTTAGTGTTTACCTCTGCAAGTCCCATGAGACTTGCAACCAGGGGAGCAATGGGCAGCGGCAGCTCATCTTGGCTAACCTCCTGAACCTGTCTCCAAGACGTCCTTTACCTCTAACTTTTCAGTGAGCTAAGGGCAGCCTCACCTTGGCTCACTTCTGTCATTGGGACTTTTACTTCTCATTAAGTTTATGCAACTCAGTGTGATTCACTTTCCTATAACATTTCTAAAAAGCCAAAGCTGCCCTGTCTAGGCTCTCTCCTGTTGATTCTTCTATTCTATTCCCTTCTGTTGTTTTACTGTCCCCAACTTTAATACACATACTCTCTAAAATTAAAAAAAAAAAAAGAAAGGAAAAGAAAAGAAAAAAAATGATGAAATACTGCTATTTGTGACAACATGAAAGGACCTTGAATATTATGCTAAGTAAAACAAGACAGTCAGAAAAAGCCAAGAACCATATGATTTCACTCATATGTCAGGGGGGTGGGAGGGAAATCATGTTCATTTTAAACTCTTCTATACTGATAAAATATTTTCATATTATATGTATGTAAAACTGCTATAAAGTAATAAACAATTTCAACAATAATAAATCCATTAATATTTTTAAAGAGTTGAAACATGCTAAATTAGTGATATTTTTACAAATGTAACCATACTTAACATAGGTATATGTAATTGAAAAATGAGTTGCTTAATCATAGTTGCTAAATGTCCTCAAAGTGTCTTAAGTCAAAGAATTTAGCATATTATGTACTTGATGTTTTTAAGTTGAAAAGGAAATATAAGACCCACTTTCCAGCTTTTCTGATTTCAAATTTGGAGAAAGTTGCAAATACTGTGTACCCTAACTCTTTGACCCTAAAAATAACTCAAAAACCAAAAACTAAAGACTTTAGACTTTTTGAAAAAGAAAGTCATCACTGAGGATTACCCATCTGTCAAAGTAGAATAAAATGCAATGTGTATTAAGCAGTATTCTTAAATAGTTGACATTTATTGAGCCAGAGGATGCTGTGCATAGTGGACAAAAAATAGGTCAGAAAGCTTCTGGCCTGGCGCTATTCCCAATGTAGTCTAGTGAACTGAGACCACCCCTTAGTCTTTAGTTCCTTCACTTGTAGAGTAGGGATAAAATTCATTTCCTCACTATTTAATACTGTCCCTGTGAGGATCAGAAAGGATAAAACAAATAAAAATCCTTTGAAATATTACAAAGTGCTACAAGACTACAATCTAGTAATTTTTGTACAGTAGAATTTCAAAGTTGAAAAGAATTTAGACTATCTAGTTAAATATCGTCAATTCACTTTTTCTTTTCTATCACTTACTTAGATCCACTCCATATATTATTATTATCTTCCAAAAACAATTGGTTTAAAATTACTTCTATATATCTCTGAACTATTTCCTCTTCTAAAGTCACAAGGAATCACAGGCTATTAATGCTTCAAGAGATTTTGCGTCATCTCATGTAATCCTCTTGTTTTAAACATATAAAGCAATACCACCAAAGAGGGTGGCTGGTCCAAGATAAACACAAGACAATGAAATCAAACCTTGGATTAGAACCTGGGTCCCTAGACTCTTAGTCACACAATCTTTCCCCAAGTCACTGCTGATGTAAGAAAAGAATGACCATATATAGATAATCACAGTTAAAGATATATGCTGCCCTAATAAGAGTATGCTAATTAATAGAAATAACCATTTTGTAATGTTCAAAAGATTTTTCTTTTCTAAAAAGCAATAATGTGACAAAATAAACAAAAATGTAAAAAGAAAAGAAAAAAATTGTTGATAAAAACAGAAAAGCAATTAGGCTTGAGAATATAATATACATACACAGACTCAAGCTTGTTCTCTAAATAAAACATATTGTAGGTATTAAAACAATTAAGCTAAGGTTTTTAATATCAGAACAATTAGGCATTTAATAGTCAAATTAATAACCAATATTTCAGTAAAACTTGATCTCATATACTCTTTTATACAGACCCTTAGAGGAAAAGTAGAAAATTAAAAATGGTTAAGAACACGGGGTTTTAAGCCAAGATATGAATTTAAATTTTAGCCCTACCATTGAGTAGATATGTAAATTTTGAAAATACTCAACCTCCTGAAGTCTCAGTTTCTTCATCTGTATTATGGAAATAGTAACAACAATTATTTCATAGCATTATTGTAAGGATTAAAAAGTAATTCACATAGCTCCCTGACCAGGCAGTGGTGCAGTGGATAGAGCAACAACCTGGGACACTGAGGACCCAGGTTGCAAACCCTGAGATTAGGGGCTTCAGCATGGGTTCACTAACTTGAGCACAGGCTTGGTGGCTTGAGTGTGGGGATCATAGACATAACCCCATGGTTACTGGCTTGAGTCCAAAGGTCACTGGCTTGAGCTCAAGACAACTGGCTTGAGCAAGGAGTCACTGGCTCAGCAGGAGCCCCCGCCCCCCATCATGGCGCATATGAGAAAGCAATCAATGAACAACTAAAGTGCCACAACTATAAATTGATGCTTCTCATCTCTCTCCCTTCCTGTCTGTCTGTCTTTCTCTCTTCCTCTCTCTCTCTCTAAAATCAACAAATTTAAAAAAAGTCCTCCCCCATCCCATTCCACAAAGCTCCAACTCTTTCAACCAAAAGAGAGATTTTCTTCCTAAGTAAGAGAGCTCTTTTGGCCAATTTCAGATGATCTGACCTCCAAGAAGTTGTATCTTTTTTGGACTGACAAACAGAGTCACTTGACTCTTTCACATTCAGAGCTGCCATGTGCTGGGGAAGGGATGGGCCAGGGTGTACCACCTGTGTCACACAACTTTCTATTATATTTTTATTCCTTCTTACTGTCCCTGACATTATGCCCCATGAAGAAGCCTGTATCCTTCACTCCCTTCCTACATCTCAGGCTTCTCCTACTGAAATTGGAAAGGCCTTTATCCTTTTTCATCCTGGTATTTTAGTGCTGGCCCTTCAGCACTAAAATTCCCCTAAAGTCCCCTTGACTTTTCTGTGAGGGGTCTCATGCAAATTTGATTCCCCCATCCTAGAAGTTAAGGGAATTTGTTTTTTCATTTTTATATCTCTCTGAGACTAGCACCTCCCTAGTTCCCAAAGCATTTAATAATATTTGTATATTTATTTATCTATTTATTTACCCATCTATATCTGAACATATTGATAATAGAGAAATTATTTTAATTTTATTCTCAGAAATCACATTTAAAATTTAGGAAAGCCTGACTGGTGGTGGCATAGTGGATACAGTGTTGATCTGGGATGCTGAGGTCCCCACTTCAAAATCCTAAGGTCACTGTCTCAGGTATGGGTTGGCCAGCTTGAACACAGGGTCACTGGCTTGAGCACAGAATCATTGACATGATCGCATGATCTTGTCTTAAACCCAAAGGTCTCTGGCTTGAAGCCCAAGGTCACTGGTATGAACCCAAAGTTTGCTGGCTTGAGCAAGGGGTTCCTGTCTCTGCTTGAGCCCCCTGGGTCAAGGCACATATAAGAAGCAATTAATGAACAACTAAAGTAAAGCAACTATGAGTTGATGCTTTCCACTCTCTCTCCCTTCCTCTCTCTCTCTCAAATAAGTAAGTAAGTAAATAAATAAATAAATGGCTGCTGATTCATTCTTTAAAATTTAGAACATTGTGTGTGTGTGTGTGTGTGTGTGTGTGTGTGTGTGTGTGTGTGTGTATGAGAGAGAGAGAGAGAGCTAGACAGGACTATGATAGTTGAACTGTAAATAGGAATGAAGACCAACAGCAGGTCATGTAGATTCAAAACTCTAAGTTCTTTTTGCAGATAGGCCTCCAAGCTGCTATGTATCCCTGAGTAAGTTACATTTTCAGAACCATTAAAATGAAATAATTTTTTAAGGATGTCACTCTTACTGTACTAAACTGTCATGGACACCAATGCTAATGCATTTTAAATAGTCAGTTTTAAAAGGACCCATAAAAGTGATTATTGCACTATCCAAATTTTCACGATGTCTGTTGACCATTTGAGTTTTTCTATTTGTACTTTCTTCTCTACTTCAACTAATACCACTGGAATACATGATTTCTAGCTAGACAATCATTTGTTCTCATGAAAATAATTCTCTTCCTGAAGTGGTTTTAGAATCTGTTTCTGGCCTCACCAGAGTTCCCTCATTGATTCTCCTCATCTTTTAATAAGTTTGTGTAGATGCCATAACCTCCTAATATTTATGCCTACTTGTTTACCAATCATTCTCCATTTTTTCTGCTCCATTCTAGGACATTTAATTTAATTTAATTCAGACTACCCATCCCATGTATCTCTGAGAGTATATAAAGCTCAGCTTTTGGCTGCAGCTATCTTAGATATATCTTTCAATATTTTCTGGTCTCTAGTCCCTTGGCTCTCTATTCTAGTTCCTAATAACAGTCACAGAGTCTCCTGGCTTTGACTACCTAGGTGGTCATGCTTCTTTTTCACTCTGCATTCTGTTTGACCTAATATCATGTTATTTATAAACTCATATCTGCAATAGTGGGTAAAAAGTATTGTCATTGCCACATTCTGGCTATGATTGACTTACTGTAGCCACCAGCCTACTTATCATGAAAAGGATACTAGGCAAAGTCTGTGATTAAAGTGTCATTTCAAAACTCAAATTATAATGTGTTAGTCTTTGATTCCAGTGCCAATAACAAAATGTCAGCATAATTGTTCAAGGTTTTATGACTTGGCTGGGTAGGAGGCATATAAGATCTCTGGTAACAGAAGGTTGGTGGGGAAGAAAACAGAAGCCAGCTGGGAACACCCACCACTGGAATGGAAAGTGTACTGACCAAGCTACAAAGGTAGGCCCTGGAGGTGATTAGGTGAGGCAAAGCTAGGAAGTCTCAACAGTCTTGGCTACCAATTCAGAAGTTGTTGGTTCTGCCATGGGGGTAAGGCAGAGGGAATCAGCCATACCGACAGTAAATTACACTCTTCAAGTTATTACCTTGAAATAAATTGCTGAAACTCCATTCATTCCTTCAATAAATTGTCTGGCACCAGCTATATACCAGGCATTGTGCTGAATGGACACCAGATACACAAAAAAGAGAGCAGGCATGGTGACTTCTTCATCAATTTATGTTAAAAAATACTTGGGATCAACCATTTTTATTACTGTCTTGTCAATATGAGAATAGCTTTTGGACCAGTAATTGTGGTTTCCAGCCAGTGTATTTATGCAAACAATTCTCAGATGTGGAATTCATATGTGATCAAGATAACATTATATATAGCCTCAATTCTTGCTCTGAGCTAATCACACAATTTTCCAATAAAAGACATCTTTCATAGGCAAATAATAAAAATACATATCGGTGGTCTCTGGATGTTTTAAATTTTCCAAGCAGTGTTTTTTTTAATTGACCATCCCTCTATATTTAGTAGAAAGAAAAAACCCCAACCTGATATCTAGAATAGTTAATCATCACAATACATTTTTCAACAATAAATCAAAGTATTATGCTAACTGTCAAGAGTACTTGGCGATCTGACATAAAATTATTACATTTTCTTGAACTGGGTGCTCACCGCAGAACTGGTAACAAAAAAATTTGTCTCTTGAGAAGCCACTAGTTCATATTACTAATAACACTGGGGAACAATTCTTTTTTTCTTTTGTGTTGCATGAGGTTTTAGAACTTTTTCTATATATTTCTGCATCGCTGATTCCAAATATGAATCAGTTTTTGGGTGCATGCTCCAGTTTTTATGCAATTTTAATTTCTTTTTGTTACAGTTAATGGCAGCATTGGTTTTTAAGTTGGAGTTAAAGGGCAGTGACTCTTGGATTGAACATAACCACAAGGCAATTAATGGTTTACAAACATCACTTTTACATAATTATAGTTGTTTTTAAATGTAAAAAATTATATGATAAAAACACCCTCTTATTTTGTTTTAAGATTGAATCATGGCTTCTTCCAGTAGGCATAAATGTAAGAATAGTCCTGACACCTTCTGTTATATATGTGGCTGTTACACACTTCAATATCAAAGGTGCAATACTTCATCATTTGTGACACGTGCATATATTGCCTATTTTCAAGTTCCCCTTGGCGATCAAGAGAAGAATTGGGTTCCTCATATTGTGTGTCATAATTGTGAGGAAATGCTTCATGATTGGACAAAAAGAAAACACAGAGGAATGCCTTTTGGCATTCCCATGATTTGGCGTGAACCTAAGGACCACAGCCATGATTGTTATTTCTGTCTGATCCATACAAAGGGCATTGGCAAGAAAAAACGGCATATGATCGCATATCCTAATATTCGTTCAGCAGTATGACCCATCCCACACTCTGAGACACTCCCGGTTCCAGTTTTCAATAGTTTTATTGTAAGGATGAAAAAAGTGAACATGGTGATCAAGGGTATTTTGATAAGATGCATGAGGAAATGGTTGTAGAATCTGAAGGGTCTTCTTCTGATGCCAAGCAGTCATTAACCCCTCAGCAGTTTAGCCAACCCAAATTGAATGACTTTGGGCCTATCAAAGAAAGCAGCTGAGTTATTAGCCTCCAGGCTTCAAGAAAAGAATGTACTTCAACGGTCAGCTAAAATATCCCATTTCAGGAAGCGTGAACAAATTTTTGTGGACTTTTATTCCGAAGACAAACACGTTGTTTACTGTCATGATATAAGTAGTATTCTCAGCCAGCTAGGTGTTACCACTTACAGTCCAACAGAATGGCGGCTATTTCTTGACAGCTCTAAATGGAGTCTGAAATGTGCTCTGCTACACAATGGTAATGTTGATGCAGCGGTTCCAATTGGTCATTCAACTCATCTGCGAGAAGATTATAATGAAATAAAAATTGTCCTCAACTTTCTGAAGTATGAGGAGCATAACTGGATCATTTGTGTAGATCTTAAAATGGTAAATTTTCTGCTAGGACAACAGAGAAGTTTCACAGAGTATCCTTGCTTTCTGTGTTTGTGGGACAGCCGAGCTCGGGAGAAACCCTGGACACAGAAAGAGTGGCCAAAACGTGAAGCTCTGGAAGTAGGGATGCAAAATATTGTGAATGAATCTGTAGTTAATCGAGACAGGATCATTTTCCCCCCACTTCACATCAAACTTGGCTTAATGAAGCAGTTTGTTCAGGTTTTGAATAGAGAAAGTGAATGCTTTCAACATATTCTTTTTGCTTTTCCTGCCTTGCCTTTCGAGAAGATAAAAGCAGGTGTATTCGATAGGCCTCAAATTCGAACCTTCATATGTGATGAAGAATTTGCCAGGAAAATGAATAAGGAGGAGAAAGCAGCATGGCAGTCTTTTGTGGTAGTTACAAAGAAGTTTCTTGGCAACAAAAAAGCAAACAACCGTGAACTTCTGGTTCAAAGGATGCTGTTGGCTTCCCGCGACATTGGATGTAACATGAGCATTAAGATTCACTTCTTGAACAGTCACCTTGATAAGTTTCCCAAAAATCTTGGAGCTGTTAGTGATGAGCAGACTACTGCTGGAGCATCAAACAAGATTGTCCTCAACAAATACACAAACACAAGAGCTACAAACACAAATTTTTGCCTGATAGAATTTAAATAAGTTTTGCACAAATTTTATGCTTAAAGTAAGTGTTTTAATATGTTCTCTTTAGAAATTGTAGATAAATTCTGATGCAATCATATCTTTTAGTGTATTTACTGCATTATATAAATTATTATATTTTCACAAAGATGATGCCCAAGAAGACATTTTACTTCATTTTTGTTCAACTAAGTGTTGAAAATTTTACAATAAGATGAAAACCTAAAATCTTGAATTGCAAGAAATCTTGTAGCTTACAGAGAAGAACTAATGTCAGATTTGAGATCAGCAAACTCGAATTAGGTAAGAACAAGTGTTTTTGTGGATGCAACAAAAATTTTGTTCCCCAGTTTAATCAGTGTCCAGCGAGAAAGAACACTTATGTAAATAAGGAGGCGTGCCATATGTTTGCCTTGGAAGACATACATTCTAAAGATGTCAGTTTTTCCTAAAACCAGCCTATAAACTTATTTCAACCCAATGAAATTCTAATGGAATTCTTTTTGGAACTTGGCAAAATAATTTCAAATTTTGGAAGAATAAAAATATGCAAGAATAGCTAGGAAAATCCTGCTACAGAAGAATCTTTGGGAGAACTTTGCCATTTATTTAAAGTGCAGTATTTATTGCTAACCTATGGCTGCAAGAATAGACAGATGACAAATAAAACAAAATGCTGGGTACAGAAGTAGATGCCAATATGAATAGGACTTGATTATATAATAAAGTGGTGAAAAGAAATGTGTTATTCAGACAACTAGCTAGTCATTTGGAGAAAGAACAAAGTAAAGTTTAATCCCTACCTTGAACTTCCAGATGGAATAAAGATTTAAATTTTTTAAAAAGCATAAAGTACTAAACACTTTTAGATGATTATAAGTGAAGGAGGGCTTAAAGCCTGCCAGTTATCTATCCAGGCATCAGATCTACCCCCAGCCCTGCCAAGGGAGATTCACCACTGTGAGTCTATGAGTGGTCTTGGTGTGACAGAGTACACTGCTTCCAACCTTAGGAGCTAGAGCACATCAGTCTTCCTCTAGTCCAGCTTTGTTGACTAAAGAAGAAAGTGTTTGGCCCAGGCCAGTTTGCTCAGTGGATAGAGCATCAGCCCAGCATATGGATATCACAGGCTTGATCCCCAGTCAGCACACACAGGAGAAGCAACCATCTGCCTTTCTCCCCTTCCTTCTCTACCTTCTCTCCCTCTTCTCTTCCCACTGCAAGTGGTTTGATTGTTCGAGGGTCGGCCCTGGATGCTGAAGATCACTCAGTTGGTTGAAGACAGTTTGCCAGGTGGATACCAGTCAGGGTTCATGCAGGAGTCTGTCTCTTTATCTCATCTCCTCTCACAAAGAAAAGAAGGAAAGGAAAGAAAAGGAAAGGAAAGGAAGGGAAGGGAAGGGAAGGGAGGGGAGGAAGGGCAGGGAAGAGAAGGGAAGGGAAGGGAAGGGGAGGGGAGGGAAGGGAAGGGAAGGGAAGGGAAGGGAAGGGAAGGGAAGGGAAGGGAAGGGAAGGGAAGGGAAGTGTTCAAAATTGGTTTTCAGATGACTCTTTCAATGACTCTAATATACAGCCATTGGCGCAATTGGGACTACTATTGCAAGTTCCACCCGTTTAGAGGTGGCCTTGAAGGACTATTGGAAAGGAACATCTTCCTTTAAGCTTCTGTCAAGGAATGCATTAAAGATTACACTAAAGTAGAAAATAAAATTCTTACTTTGCCATTTTTTGGCAAACAAAAAATGTTCAGGTGTAGGCTGGGTGGTTAATTCTTAATATAAAGGGAAGAAGAGTTACTGTAGCATAATAGAGGCAGAGAGGTGACCCATGATATATACACCTCCTCACACCCCATGGCCAGTGTTAAAAATCAGTAGGGAATGCTAGTAACACCACACAAGCAGGGCCACTAAGGGCTCAGATCCCTTGGAAATAAAAGTTTGGGTCACTCCAACAAGTAAAGAACCCCAACCAGCTAAAGAACAAATGAAAGATCCTGGCTGGAGGGCTCGGTTGGTTAAAGCTTCATCCCTGAAGTGCAGAGGTTGCGGATTTGGACCCCGGTCAGGATATATACAGGAGCAGATCTACGTTCCTGTGTCTGTCTGTCTCTTTCTCTCCCCTTAAAATCAATTAGTAAAATAATGGTTTTTTAAAAAAGGAGTAATTAGAAGGCAAGAATTAGTTTTGTAGTTTCAAGATAGCATAAATGTATTTTGGCTTATGAATCTCAGAAACAAGACTGACTAACATATTAATATATCCTCTTTTAAGCACAGTCTGCTTGGGGTTCAAAGAGAAAGCTATACCTTCTTGCTTACCAATAGTTTTGTACAGAAAGTTAATATCATCTATTTTTTATCCTGCTATATCTTTAACTTCATCCCCTCATCCTCTCCCTCCTAGCCTTGGAACTCTCTGCAACTCTCTCTCTTTCTGAGTTATGATGCCGCACTGTAAATAGTCCTTCCACTCAGCAGGCAAGTTCCCGTCTCCATCACTCACACCTTGTGCTCTTCCTCCACCTCTTTCCATGACTGCCCACCTACTGCCATTTAAGATTCAGACCAACAATCATCTCTGAAGCCTCGCAAGTACATGCGCAGCGAAACTGACCACTTCTTCCTCACTGCTATAGGAGCACCTACACTACTTCACTGACCTTATGGGTCTACATGCTTGTCTCTGTTGAACAGGTTTACCTTTTAAACCCCAGGATTTGGCCCTGAGAATAACACAAAATAGGTCCTCAGTAATGCATTTGGTCTAACCTAATGTACTCTCAACATTAAAGGTAGGTTGAGAATAAAGACTTTCAGCCATAGACTTTAAAGAAAACAAATATTTCAAAAGGTTTACTTTACCTTAAATAACTAAAATTTATGTCCACAAGTGCTTAGAAAGAACCAGAATTAATTCTTTCCTCTATCCAGGCCATATAAAATAGAACTATTTTTTGGACCCAGTGTTTAAAGGGGAAAGGTTAAGTCAGCTTCCAGTTTTGTAGATCCCAAAAGATGACAATAACAATCAATCAGCTGTGGTCACTGTCCTCTCCCTTTCTGTTCAAAGGGCAAAAGAGAGTTGCACAAACATACCACATTAGTCTTTAGTGCATTTTCCAGGATTGGCAGTTCTGGCGATAATTAATGCTTGGAGTTCAGTAGTATTGGCAAATTTTGCATTTTTTGTTACAAACCAGTCACTCACTGACTAGTTTAGCTGTTCTTCCTTTCCCTAACATTTTCTTTTGGTATGATAATTTTCTTGGTAAACATACTAGGAAATTCTGGAAAATTTCCATTTCCTTTTTTTTTCTCAAAGGCACTTTTCCCAAGAGGCCAGGTTTTTCTTTTGTTTTGCTTTTCAAAGACTTTACTTGTTGATTTTACAGAAAGACTACAGTGGGGTGTGGAGCAAGAAGTATCCATTCTTAGTTGCTTCACTTTAGGTGTTCATTGATTGCTTGTCCTATGTGCCTTGACTGGGCAAGCCCAGGATTTTGAACTGGTGACCTTAGCGTTCCAGGTTGATGCTCTTGCCACTGCATCATCACAAACCTGGCCTGAGAGGCCATTTTTATCCACCATCATTGTCAGAAGTATTTAACATGACAGGAGTCTTGTGACCTCTCCAAATGGTCCTTATTTCCTCCTGAGTATATTTCAATCATCTTCACATCTGGTCAGCCTGTCTAATTTTAATTGTGATTCCATTGGGTATAGGGCTGCTCACATCCAGCTTTCTGCTCTGTGAAAATACTCAGAAAACCAGATTTTAATTCCATAAACTTGGAGAAAGTTAGGTACCACAGCGAAGCTACTTTAAAAGTTTGGGGATAGTAGAGGCTATTTTATGCACTGAAGCTGTAACTTACTAAATGCTCATTAGTGATCTGAGAAAAAAAATTGCTGAAATTTCCACAATATTTAATTTGGTTCTAGAAAGTTAAGAAATAACTTTCTAATTTGATTCTAGAAAGTTGAGCCAATATGAACAAATAACTAATCTTAGATCTTACCTATTCTAAAATCAATAGTGTGGCCTAATAGAGTGTGCACATACAGGAAATGTGCTCAGGCACTGGTCAGGCTCTCTGAACACTGAAGCGCTTTATTTTCTTCTCTTCAGAAAATATCCTCAGGAGAAATTCTGTTCTTCCCTCCCTCTCCTTCTCCCTCAAAGTTGATTCTTTTCTTTAGACACCAGGAATGTATTTTTAACATGCATGTATTTTTTAAATCCTAGGTTACCAAATATTAGGCATATTATTTATATGTTTACATTGTTGTCTTTAAACACATACACATTTTAAACAGAGAAAGTCAATATTTATCAAAATGAACCTTTTGGTCCTTTATAAGTTACCCATTTCAATTACACTGTATTTTTCCAAATTTGATACTTCTATATCTTTCTGCTTACTCTACGTCACCTCTCAGATATCTAATAGCATCTCAAACTAAACTGTCCCAAACTGAACTCTGAATTTCTTTCTTCACTTTGCACAAATCTACTACTTCTCAACCAGTATTGACATTTTTTATTAAATGGAACACATTTTCATTCAGTTGATCAGGCCAAAAATTCTGAAATTATCCACAACTTTTCTTTCTTTTATATTCCTCCTTCAATTTACCTGAAAATTTTATTCGATTAACTTTAAACCTATATCACAATTTAACCATTTCCCACCACCTTTTTCATTATTCAAGACACCACTTTGTACTATCACAACCATTCCAGTAGGTTCCCAACTGATCTCTTTGATTCCATTCTTTTGTTCTATTATCTATACAGCAGTCAGACAGATTAAAAAAAAAAAAGTCTGGCTATGTCATTTCCTTATGTATATCCTTTCAATGGTTTCCCATTATACTTGGGTAAAATGCTTACCATGACATACAAAGCTCTACATGATCTGGGCGCTGCCTACCACTCCACTCACCTTCCCTCCTACTCTTCCTGCTATTTCTTGAGTCTGCTCTGCATATTCACACTTGGGGCCTTGACATTTGTGTCTTTCTGCCTAGAATGTTGTTCTCCTAGATGTTACATTGACTCTCTTCTTCAATTCATACACTTCTCTGTTCAAATGTCTACTCTTCAGGCTAACCTGCTAGAATAGCACTCCCTCTTTACTGTTTTCTCACTATCTTCTTGGCCTGATTTGTTTTCTTTATTATTCATATCACCTCCTGACATTGTGTGTGTGTGTGTGTGTGTGTGTGTGTGTGTGTGTGTGTGTGTATTTGTTTATTGTTTGTCTCTCCTATTAAGATTTAAGGTTCAAGAGTATGAAAACTTTTGTCTCATTCACTTTCATATCTCCAATGCTTAGCACAAGTGCCTGGCACATTGCAGGTACTCATCAAATATAGGTAGCTTAAATGAATGTGATGACAGTAAAAAGGAAAATTATAGAGAATGATACAATATCATACATAGACGTAATTTAGGTTGGGGTATCAGTGAAGACAGCAAAGGAAGAAAATACACATTCTGGTTAACATCTAGAAATAGAAAAGACAGTCACACAAATGTGGACAACAGTTCTAATACTCTCAAGACGTTGCACACACCTCCTTCTGAGCTGACCCATTGCTGGTAGGCATAAAAGCTCTATTGAAGAAAAATGTTTTTCACGTATAGTTTGGTTTTATTTTTTTTTCCCAGAGAAATGTGACCAGCAGTATCTCGTTTATCTGTGTGACAGATCTGTTAGGTAGTTGGACAAGAGAGATGAAAGGAGAAGGAAAGAGAAAGGAATGACACCAGTTTTGTCTTAGTTAAAAAGGCAAGGAAACAGAGAGAAGTCTTGTGACATACCCAGCATGATGGTGGGAGAGTTAGACATGTAATTGATCCTCTTAACTTATTACTGATCTCTGCTTCCGAGACCTGAGATGGGAGGGAAAAAGAAGTTTCTGCATATCTATCCAGAGTGGATACGTTTTCTTTTATATCTTCTCAACCTGAACTCATAATTCTCATCATGACTCCCTTCAGGTCTGCAGTGTAGAATTTAGGACAGGGTAGGAGGAAAGAGAAGATGTTCTATAAATATTTGTTGAATGGCTAAATTAATTGGTAAGAGAAAAGGGGCAAGAGAGGTTTTGTGTGTGAGCATGTATTCACAGGTACAAATACACGCACAATTCTTAATGATTTAGACCTGTGTGAAGAAAAGGAGTTTAACTGAGAGCATAAAAAGAATTATAATTAATGGAATTGGAATGTGGAATTGAATGGAGGGGTTTTATCTCCACTTCTCTCGCCTCTGTGTTTTTACTCTTAATGATCTCCCAACTACCAGATAGTTTTCGTTTATGTCAAAGTATCTTTTCTTTAAAATTATAAAGAAATTATATCTTTTGAGTACAACTATATTGCTATATCAGATTTAAATATGTAATGGGTTTTTCTACTTCAGGCCAGGCATATGGGTAAGTCAAAATGACAGTAAAAAAACAATATTAATTTGTCTTGGCCCTTAGAATTTCTTAATCCCATCCATCCTGGTGTAGGCAGTCCACAGAGAATGTGCTATGTGCTCACAAATGTGATCCTCGTGACTGCAGCATGGCATCTGACAGTTCTTCCTTTTTCGCTCCTGACATGGGCCTTACACGTGCTGGCCCCTCGGGCTGTTGATTTTTGTGTGCTTCTCTGTGTCAGTATCTTTGTAATTCTTCCCTATTTCACTCCCAACTCTTCCAACACTTGTCCTCTGGCCACTTTCCCTGGTTTTTGATGCACAGTGTGTTCTGCCTTTCTGCATGTGCAGATGTTACAGTTATGTAACAACATGCTACGGCACAAGCACCAGGATTTTGTTTTTGAGAAATTGTCTCTGCCTTGTTTCCTACCTACCAGGAAAAAATGAGGGTTTATGGAAGATAATGTTAAAATGACTGCAGAAAAGCCATTCCCAAACCTCTTTTCCATTTATGCCTTCTTCTTTCCAGCCTAAAAAGCCAAATACCAGCACTTGCTTTTCTATCTGTCCTTGCATCTAGAGATGGTTCTGGAAACCAGTTCTGGCCCATGGAATTCAACTGAGGCCTGTTGATAAAGAGAGAGGAGGTTCTGAGAAAGATTCTTCTTTGCTGAGAAAAGAAAACAGATGAGACTCTGGTGTTGCGTTTTCCCTTCTGCCCCCTTTTTCTCTTTTGAAGTCAGGACTGATGGCTGGATTTGCAATGCCGTCTTGTAACCATGAGAAAAAGTTCAGGAGAACCACAGACATCAGCACTGCTATCGCTAACTTGGAGAACAAAGGCCAGCACTTAACTTCCTGTTAAGTGTGAAAAATAAACCTGTATGTATTAGAGCAATATAGGTTTATTATTTGCAGATGAATGCAAGTCTACAGGTACTTCCTTACCACCACACCATAGCCCCCTTTAAAGAGAGAAGCCTGAGATTTGTAAATTGAAGTCTAGGACTTATTGGTCATTATGGAAGAGCTAAGATGTTTTTATTTTTAATGTAGGCTAATTGGAGAATGAAGATGAATTATTCAAGAGAAGGGAGGACTACCATCTGGGGAAAGAGAGATGGGAAAGGATGGGAAACTTTTAGATTCGACAAATAGTGGGGCTTGAATGGCTCCAGCCAGAGGCTCAATGGGTAGGACCTCAGATGGGAGTTTCTTGTGTCATCAAGTATGCAGCACTGAGAGCAGAGGTAGGGTCCTTTGTAGGAGTCTTGGTCAGTAGAGAAGATTGCTATAAACGGTATTTCTCTTCCTGCCCAAGGCAACAATGCTGAGAGACAACTAAGGATCAATTGCAAATGGCATCATGCAGTAGTATAAGGAACAAATGTAGCTCTATGTAGACTAAGGACCACATTTACCCACAAACTCTGAGAGTTTTGTGCAATCTAATTGCAGGTGGAGAAGAGATGGCAATAATGCCTGATATTGGAATTTTTGTCTACTCTAATAAAGAGGAGATTAAGCTAGATTTAATATTTTTAACCTATGTATTTATATTTAAAGCAAGTTTCTTGTAGACAGTACATTCTTGGGTATTGTTTTTTTAATCCAATCTTTTTGTTTTGTTCAAACAACAATTTTATCATTCAATTGGTGTGTTTAGACCTCTTAATACACCTTTAAAAAAATGAAACTCTCTAGATTTTGCATCCCTTTCAAGTTACTATGTAATTTCTTCCCTTTAGTGCCAAGTCTCTTGAAATAATCTCTATACTAGTAGCTTTCAAACAAGGGTATAGCTACCCCTGGGATTTTACCAAGACTTAAAAAGGACTGTGGTTCAGGAACAAGTATTCAGGTCACACATAATGAATCTGCTCCAACCTTTTTATCTTCCTAAACCTATGGGTTACCTCCTCCACATCATGCCAGGGAAGCTCTGGAGTCTCAGTCTCATTGCCGTAGGCCACCAATCAGTACAAGTTTCAGCAAATCCAAGGAAGCTACTTGAGGCAGGCACCTACAGCTGCATGAGCTAACATATCACACCTGGACTCTCTAGGAAGCACCTGTATCAATTCATTTGGCCCATTTTTATATTCTGTCCTTCTTAATCTGCAACCGTTACAATCCATTTCCATAATATCTCCTAATTTCTGATGATATATAGTCACAAAATCTTGCCCTTCTTTTGGTGTGTAATCTGTTACCTTCCACAGTTGTTTTGGCCCTCCAAAGCCTGATGATATTTGACCATAGCTATGGGTCTACTAAAAACAGAGGGTGAGTGTGGTGGGTCTTGACAAGAAAGAACATTCCCTTATAAAGCATATGTCTGAAGTGAGAGGAAGGCTAGTAACCTCAGGTGTAAGAGGAAAAGCTACTTCTACTGGGAAGGGAGACTTAGAGTGTCTCAGGGGCTCAGAGTATCAGTTTCATCTGAGTTCTCAACCAGATCTTCTCATTTCAAGTTTCAGGGTGCCATCATATCCCCTAAATTTCACATGAGATACTTAGTGAGATTGTGAATTCAGCTGATATTGTAAATCTGCAAACCATATAATTAAATCTTGTGTTCAATTTTCAACAGCATTGGTTCTGTAGCTACAAGAAATAAAGTTCCTTTAAAGATGTTAGAGATTGTGGTTGTAAGAGCATGATTTTACCTAAGAGTTATAGAACCTGAGGTCCTCATTTTTTTTTCTGTATACTCTCTGATGTACTCAGAAGAATTTATAATGGTCATATGCAGCTGCTGCATGGGCTCTCACAATATTTAATTGGCATTTAATTAACTATAGGTGATAAATTAGTAGTAATGCTTCATTCCCTGGATTACTAGCATCTCACTTTCCCCGGGTCACTAGCTTTAGTCTACAGTTACTATCAACTTTTTTTTCTGTTGGCTAGAGGCTCGACGCTTTACCCAGGTCTCAAAATCCATCTTTTCAGGTCTGTCTTCTCAGAACTCTCCAGATATGAATTCTATAGCAGTGAGAGTTTACTCAAGAGAAAGAAATCATGCCACACCTCTAATTAAAATAGGAAAGCTTTTGAATAAAGAATTGTTAAATAATAAAAGGTAGTTAACTACTAAAAATGATAAAAGAGGATTTCAAAATATCCGTAAAAGTGGCAAGGGCAAAGAAGAAGCTTCTAACCATAGACTAAGAAAGAGTTAACAATGTAGGAACAAGGGACTTAACAGAGCAGATCAAACCTCTTCAAAAGGACCTGTCTACCACAGAAATACATAACCTGAGCATGATGAATAAGCTGGCCAAAGTGTCTGCAAGGAACTTGGTCTATAGAAGTGGCTCATAATTGCTGGAATAGACGGGTGGAGAAGAGCTGGTCTATGGGAACAGGACTAAGAAGAGTAGATTTGGACCTGAGCAATATTAAATTGATAACTGGCACTTCTAAAGATAAATAGATTTATATATTTATTCCTTCTTTTGTGGTTTGCTACAAAATAAGCCATAATGATTTTAAGTCATCTTTTTGGTATCACATTGTCTGAAACTCAAAATTAAGACTGCAAATGACAAAACAATCTCATATTACAGTCCTTGTTATTCTTTTTCTTAAGAAAACTTAGAAGTTATATCATAAAAACAGGGACTTAGGGAGCAGATGTGTCTACCTTAAAGAGAAAATATATTTTATATCTCAAATAAGTATGGGGAAACAGTAGCTACAGTCAGTATTGTTGTCCTCCAATTATTTGACATAACACAATGTTATAGAGAGCAGAAAAGCAAATCCTGGAGGGAAAAAAGGAGGGCATGGTGGGGAGGGGGGAAAGGGGAATGTTGTGGGAAACATGGGAGAGGGGAGGATGTGTTCAGGGGGTCACTAGAATCTCTGTAAACACATTAAATTAAAAGAAAAAGAAAAAGGTGGAGCCTAGTTTCCTTCTCCCAACATAGGTTGAACTTGATCTTTTCTAAAAGTAGAGTATGACAGAAGTGGTCATGTATGACTTCCCATGCAAAGTCACAGAAGGCATTGCCACTTCCACCATCCTCTTTGGCTCACTTGGAGTGACTGTCAAGAGGACACTTGTTTGAGGAGAGGTCCACGTGATAAGAACCGAGGTCTCCAGACAACAGCCAACACAAATCTGCTAACCATGAGGGCAAATCATTTTGGGAACAAATCCTTCAGTCACAATCAAGGCTTTAGATGGCTGTAGCCCCTGACTTAATCTTGACTGCACCTTCATGTCAGATCCTGAGCCAGAATCACCCTGAATTCCTGACCCATCAAAACTGTGATGATAATAAATACTTATTGTTATCTTAAGCCACTAACCTTTGGGGTAGTTTGTTATACAGCAATAGAAAACTAATGCAAATAAATATTGTGGTGTCATAAGAACATTTTACTCTATGAAAGTCAATTTACTGCGTAGGTGTGAGAATTGATTATGTAATCAACATGTTATCCAAAGTATGAAACATGATGTGACCAAAACACACACCTACCCTGTCTCCTTCCTGTTTTAAATTGTTCATGGTATTATTTTATGATGTTGTATTATGTGTTATTCAAGCATTTATTTACATACTAAGAGCAAAAGTAATTCCATTCCAAATTGAACGACTTATCAGTTTCATGATTAGTTAATCAAAATGCTTTTTTTGGTGATTGAAAAGACACTTTGTCTCACTTGAATTTTCCTTTCTTATTCTGGAATGGTCTCAAATGTAGGATACACTGACCACTCAAGCAATGAGGGTGTGAGGTAAATGATCAGTTCTTTCCATTTCCTCCCTCTCTCCATGATGGCAGGTAGTATTTAGGAAGGCTATTACCTCTCAGCCTTAAAGCCTTAATATTAATTCTGGGGCTGAATATGTTGATGAGCAGTGGGAGAGGAATGGAAACCTCTGGAGGAAAGTAGAAAAGAAGGGAAGAAAGTGATAGCTCTTCCTGAGAGAGGAAGGCATCAGGGTTTGTCTATAGGGTCATCTGGCACTCAGCTAGTGGCCCAGTGTTATCAGCTGCCTGAACACTGGCTCTTTTTTCTGATGAAGATCCTGAATGTCACCAGCCCAGGGCCTCTCAGTCTGGCTCACTGTGGCTCCATTATTTCCTGAAAGGTTATTTCTCTCTTGACTTTATCCTAGGTGAAAATATATGGCACAAACCATATTGGCCTATATCCATGTGGGTGCCAGTCTTCATCACCATCTCCTGTCTTCACTGGTTATTGAAAATAAATATGTATAAATAGGAAAACTTGTTTTGTATTCCCAACTTTAAATTTTTTATGTTCAAGGACAGTATTAGGGAAGCCTGTTCTGAAAACGCCAGCTGAGCCTAATACCTATATAAGAAAGAGTGGAATTGGAGTAACCAGTTGTTCCAGAGTCAGAATGTCATGGTTGTACCACAATGTGTGAGTGGTGGGCACAGTTTATGGCATGAGCCAGATAATATGTTCTGAAGAGTTGGAGCCCTGGGTGACTGAGCAAAATAAAGTGTCTGACTAGACCTGGTTCATTTCTATTTACTAAGGAATTGGTCAGTGACCCAGAGAAAAGTGTGTCAAAGTATTAGAGAACATGGAAGAAGCCAATCTCTTCTGAGCCGGTAGTCCCTGATAACAGTCTTTATCCCAGCAACAGTCTTTCTAGTCATCTCTTTTTGCTGAACCTCAAGAGGACAGCAATTCCAATTACACCCCGAGAGTCAGAATAGGGAACTGCCCTCCAGATCGGGAAGGGAAGGGAACCCGGAGGCTGGAGCTCTGATGTTGAGGTAAGCTATAGATCTCTGGTTCTTGCCTCTAGCAATCAGTTTCTGGTTCCTGCTCACTGTCTAGTTTTCCTGGGCCAAGGGAGAAGGCATTCACATATAAGCACCTTAGAGATGACTAGACTAGCCTGACCGGTGGTGGCGCAGTGGATAAAGTGTCGACCTGGGAACACTGAGGTCGCCAGTTCAAAACCCTGCACTGGTCTGGTCAAGGCACATATGGGAGTTGATGCTTCTAGCTCCTCCCCCCCCCCCTCTCTCTCTTACTCTATGTCTTCTCTCTAAAATAAATAAATAAAAAGAGATGACTAGACTACTTATCTTGCAGTTTGTGAAGAGCCCAGCTGACAACTCACAACCATGAGAAACAGACACGCCTGCAGTAGCCTTTTCTCCACTTGCAGCTATGTTCGTCTTGGGATTAAAAGGGGCGGGGATCTCAATGTTTATTGCAAGAAATGTATCTCCCATTCCCATTCTTGTGGTCATAGCAACTTTTTCATCTCCTCCTTACCAACAACTACTGCTTTCCTGGTCACCAATAAGGCCTGTTGTCCTTGGGCTGCAGCCACGTTGGCTGTTGTTGCACTGGGCTTATCATAGGAGACATCATACTGTCAGCCATCACCTAAGCTGCTACTCTCTTTCCCACTCCTGCCTCGGCAGCAGCACTGAGTCTGTGTGACCACATCTGCTACTGTCTCCGCAGTTGCCCTGTCCTCCGCCACCACCTCTTCAGCAGTAGCCACAGCCCCTGCCATCTGCCAGCCTGCTGTCATCTCCACAGTCATCTCCACAGCCTCCTGTCTGTTGCCTGCTTCTTCCCTTGGACATTAGAAGAATAGAATGACCTCTTTGTCCCTTTTCCAAGAGGAAGATTAGTCTGTTCACGTCTTAGGATGTTTCTTGCACTGATTGACTACATTTCTACAGAGGAAATAGATTATTTAATAAAAGTAAATTATACACTGAAAACTCTTTGATCACAAACAAGTCTGCTTGGAATAATAATTCTGATAAAAACTATCTATACTGCATAGTCAAGTTATCTATTAGATTTTTCTGAAGAATTGACTCTTTATAGCTAACAAAATTTGAAGCAGCCTCTGCAAAAATGGAAGTGTGGGTCTGCCAACATTGGGCTGCCACAAACCTGGTCTGGGTAAATACATTTCTTCACTAAACCCCTTTAAGAAGTGAAAGAGTCTGAGCAACTTTGTAGGGCCCAGGCTTCAGTCATCACTAAAATGAGTAATCTGTTGCTTTACATTTTAAAGACTTAATCTTCAAAGAATTTTAATCTTATGAGAATAATTTCTAAAGCTCAGTTGAAAAAAAAGAATGAAAAGAAACAGGTAATTGAAAAACCCTCACACAGGGGCAGAACACATCAGAGGTGGCGGCTTCGGAATTAATTACTTGAGTAGCTGTTTCTTTGAGCAGTCTCCTCCATTTATTAGCATATAAAAAAAAGTCTTTTGTCCGGTGCTGGCCAGTTTCAAAAGAAACAATTCTACAATTTCTAGTCTAACAGGCATAATATTAAGTTTGCTTCTCAGAACTCTGGGAGATCCCACTAATTATTATTATGATTTTAACTTGACATCCTTCCCCCAACCTGCTCACTTCTACTTTCAGCTATGCTTAATGTTCCAGAGTTCAAAGCCTTGCTGGTTCAGTTTCTACAGAGTGAACTTTGTTCCAATTTTCTGCATAGGTGAGGAGAGGGTCTTATGGTGAGGAAGTATGTATATAAATCTGGGTGTACTAACTGCTTCTTTCAATGAAACCTCCTGTTTTTAACCCAACCCTGTACCCCACCTTCAAAGGCATGTAGAGACTACATGCCTAAATCTTTCTGAAACTCAAATATTTATTTTGGTGTCTGAAGGGAGATGAGGATATAAATTGAATTTCACTTTGTACTTGAGCTAGCCAAAGAGTCATTATTTATTGAACATCTTCTTATTTGTAACACACAAGGGAATTGAGCATGCTTTGCTTTCAGAAATCAGAAATGGTATAATAAAATTTATACCATTGTTTTCTGCATCTTAAATGATCAGGCAAGTAGAAATGGGAAGAGGGAATTTATTGAGGTATAGGAAATGATGTGTGGGAACTGCATGGAGGTATAAAAATGGATGAGAGGTGAAAAATGAAGCTGATAAGAAGACAGGTACAGATCTTAAATGGTATTTTATGTCATATAAAAATATTGAACTTTTTGTTTAGGACCATTAGGTCATAACATAAGGTAAGCCTAACATTCGAAAAGATACACACAACCATCTTGTTATCACACCTGTAAGTGGCCTCATGCTGTCCCCTTTTCAGTTATATTTGACAGACAATTTCTTCAGCTTTTCCTTTCCCAAGTATACTTCTTCATGATTCCATCAATGCCTTATGCCTTTATGGTTTTTACTTCTTTTTGTATCTGATGCCACTAAAGAGTTACTCATCTCAAATATGCTACATAAGCTATTCACACATCTTCTGATGTCTGGGAATTGGTAAATATGCACAAAGGAACTCAGTCGAAAGCAAAAGCCAAGGGACGCTTGACAACCAGCTAAACTTTGAGTACATTACCCAACCATTGCACAAACGAAGAGCAGAGTATGAAGGTTTACAGGCTTGAGGTATTTGAAAACAACCTTTGCCCAAAATAATTGGCTCACTACTAATCTATGCAGATACAGAAATAAACTCTAGGAAGTCAGGCTAAAAGAAACAAAAATTACAATTAAAATCTCAGCAGACAACCTGACCTGTGGTGACACAAAGGAAAGAATCACCCTGGAATACTAAGGTCACAGGTTTGAAATGCCAGGCTTGCCTGGTCAAAGAACATACAAGAAGCATCTATTACGAGTTTATGCTTCCTGCTCCTCCCCCCTACTCTCTCTCTAAAATTAATAAATAAAATCTTTAAGAAAAAATTCTCAGCAGACACATCAGCAGCTGCTTCAACTGCATCCTATGGGAAAGACAAACCCCAAGGTTGAGTTCGAGTGTAGCAAAGATACCCCCTAAAAAGCCCCTCAAAATTTGTAGTTGCTACAACATATTAACTAAGATGTCCAGGTTTCTAAGAAAAAGTATGAAATATGCGAAGAAATTATAACATACTTGGGAGAAATAAGCAATCAGTAGAAACTGACTTCTAGTGAGTTGGCTTAACAGGAAAAGACATCAAAGCAACTATTATAAATAAGTTTAAATAATTAAAAGAAATAGTAAGAGGATTTAATAAATCAAGGATATGGGTGAAAAAGTAGAAATCGAATACACATTCACAAAGAATTTGATTTGAAAAATACCTCATTGAAATTTTAAAAAGTCACTTGATAGGTTCAACAACAGAGTATAGATAGCAGAAGGAGGTATCAGTGACTTAATAACAGAGCAATAGAAATTATTCAATCTGAAGAACAGAGTGAAAAAAAATGATTGAGGAAAAATGAACAGAACCTCAAAGACCTGTGAGACAACATCAAACATATTATAGAAATCCCAGAAAGAAAGGAGAGATAGAATGAGACAGAAAACCAAAGTCAAAAAAATAATGGCCCAAAACATCTTAAATTTGATGAAAACATAAATCTATAACTCCTAAAAGCTCAAATACACAGCCAAAGAAACTAGCAACAAAACAAAAAAGCAACCAACCAAATGGAAGATGATATTTGCAAACACCATCTTTTACAAGGGATTAATATCCAAAATAAAGAATTCGTAACAACTCAACACCAAACAAACAATCAATTAAAAATAGGCAGAGGACCTGAACAGACACCTCTCCTAAGAAGACATACAAACGGCCAACAGATATATAAAAGATGTTTCACATCACTAGCTATTAAGAAAATGCAAACTAAAACTACAGTGAGCTACTACCCCACATCTGTTAGAATAGCTGTTATCAACAAGACAGGTAACAACAAGTGTTGGAGAGGCTGTAGAGAAAAAGGAAACTATTCACTACCGGTAGGAATGTAAACTGGTACAGCCAGTATAGCAGTTCCTCAAAAAATTAAGAATAGAGTTACTATATTACCCATCAATCCCTCTACTGGGAATCTACACAAAAAAAAACCCTAAAAAACATTTATTCACAAAAATATATGCACTCCTATGTTAATTGCAGCATTATTCACGGTTGGCCAAGATACAGAGACAACAAAAGTGTTCTTCAATAGAGGACTGGATAAAGAAGATGTGCTACATATATACTATGGAATACTACTTAGCCATAAGAAAAGGTGAAATGTTGGCATTTGAAAAAATGTGGATGAACTTTGAGAATATTATGCTAAGTGAAATAGGAAGAAGTCAAGAGCCATATGATTTTACTCATGTGTGAGATATAAAACTGAAACTCATAGACAGACAATAGCATGGAGGTTCCCAGAGGAAAGGGGGAAGGGAGTAGTAAAGGTTAAAGGGGGTCAAATATATGGTGATGGAGATGATTTGACTTTGGATGGTGAGCACACAATGCAATATACATATACAGATCATGTATTAGAAATGTACACTTGCAACCTATATGATCCTATTAATCAATATCGCCCCAATACATTTAATTTTTCAAAAACTTCAAATAATCCTAAGTAAGATAAATGTAAATATGAACACACCTGGGCTAAGAAAAAATCCTGAAAGGAGGAAGAAAAAAATACGTAAAATTCTCTCTTTGTCTAGGTGTAGATATCTTTGTGACACACTTTATTGTTTTAAATTTTATTTTAAGCATTTACTTATTGCTTGACCAGGCGGTAGCACAGTGGATAGAGCATTGCCCTGGGATGCTAAGGACCCAGGTTCCAAACCCAGAGGTCGCTGGCTTGAGCCCAAGGTTGCTGGCTTGGTTGTAGCCCACTGGGCAAGGCATATATGAGGAAATAATCAATGAACTAAGGTGCCACAATGAAGAATTGATGCTTCTCATTTCTTTCCCTTCCAGTAAGTCTGTCCTTTTCTTATCTGTCTCTCTGTCTCTCTCTCTCTGTGTATCTCTCACTAAAATAAAAAAGTATTTATTAATTTTACAGAGAACAGAGGGGGTAGGGTGGGGTAGTAAGTATTACCTCATAGTTGCTTCATTTCAGTTGTTCATCAACTGTTGTATATGCCTTGACCTGGCAAGCCTTAGGTTTTGAACCAGCAACTTCAGCATTCCAGGTTGACAATCTATCCACTGTACCACCACAGGTTAGGCTTTTATGACACATTTTAAATTCAAAGACTCAAACAGGTGGAACAAAAAAGCATAGTGAAAGACACATAAGTCAAACAGAAGCTATACGGTAGCTAGACTGGATTTATCAGTTATAATAAACTTTAAAAAAATATATTTTTGAGACCCAGAAGAAGGTTTCAAAATAATAAATGGTCAATACATTAGGATAATTTAACAACTATAAATGGATAACACCTAAAAACAGCCCCAAAATACCTGAAACTGAAACTGACAACTGAAAGGAGAAATAGACAACTCAACAATCACAGATGGAGATTTTAGTATTCTTTTTATACTGCTCACAAAAATTAAGGGATATTTTATCACTTCATATTCATTTTGAAATATCCCCTAATTTTTGTGACCATAAACTCAGCCCTAACAACACACTTGAGACAAACCAGCCCAGCAGAAAGAATGGGATTAGAACAAAAGTAGGATTTCATGGGCCAGAGCCCTAAAGACTAACAGAAATGCCAGGGCTGAGTATGAATGTCTAAAGAGCAGAAGCACAATCCTTACAAATCAGGGAGGAAGAGCAGAGAAACAAGTCTGAGCCAAAAGAGTCAGGGGCTGTAAAAAAAAACATCAGTTGAGGCCCAAACTGGAATTGATGATCAGAGGGGCTGATCCCAGAGAGCAGACACAGAAGCTAGTTCCAGAAGGAACAACAACAAAAATCCTTTCTGAGATTCCACCACAGATCATTTGTTCCAAAGTAACGTTGGGCCAGAAATCCGAGGAGCTCAGTCTAGCCTCCACCCTATCGGGCCAGACAGTGCGGAGGCCAGGAAAAAGAACTGGAGCCCAGCTAACTCCACACTCCATGCCAATTCAACCAGACTATAGCTGGACCTCGGTGAGATTAGGATAACAAAAATCTGGGTTTTGTAAACCTATCCGTTTGTCTACTCTCGTATTTGCTTTCTTTTCCTTCAGTTTGTTTTTGTTTGTTTAAAAAAATTCCAACCAAGTCCCAGTCGAACCAAAAGGAAGGCTGATTTCCCACACCTAAATCAAGATAAATAATGGAAGTGCTCCAGGGACAGTGGTGATAGAGCCAGGGAATCTGAAAGTGAGGATGTAGAAGAAAGAAGAGTTCTGAATGGTAGGGCATACCAATACCTTCCCGCGTGCCTAGGGATTTTTTCCTTTTCTTTCTGCTGTTTCTTGAAGTTTGTGCTTAAACAGTGGCCTTGGGCACGAAGTGGAAGAGGCCTTGTCACTTCCCCATGTCAGGGCAGGGGAGCAAATTAAACAGGGGTCCCCAAAATTTTTACACAGGAGGCCAGTTCACTGTCCCTCAGACCGTTGGAGAGCCGGACTATAAAAAAAAACACTATGAACAAATCCCTATGCACACTGCACATATTTTAAAGTAAAAAAACAAAACGGGAACAAATACAATATTTAAAATAAAGATCAAGTAAATTTAAATCAACAAACTGACCAGTATTTCAATGGGAACTATGGGTGCGGATGCATCCTGTGCTCCTCTCACTGACCACCAATGAAAGAGGTGCCCCTTCTGGAAGTGCGGCAGGGGCCAGATAAATGGCCTCGGGGGGCTGCATGCAACCCGCCGGCCATAGTTTGGGGATCCCTGAAATAAAAGATTGCCTTTGTGGAATTTTGTAAAGTTTGTTATCCTAAAGAAAAGCATTTGCTTTCTCTTACAGGGAAATTCTGTTGTCTTATGTTAGACCTGCCCCTAAAATAAGTAGTCATCAGTGCCTTCGTTTATTTTTTTTCCAGCTTTATGGAACTATAATTGACATATTACATTGTATAAGTTTACGGTGTACCATGTGATGAGTTGATATATGTATGTATTGCAAAATGATTATCACAATAAGTTAGTGCCTTTAATATAAGGGAAAACCATAAGCACAGGAAGGTCAAGTGACCTGTCTGTGGGTAACCATCCAAAGGCAATGAGTAATTTCAAAAGCAACCTTTGCAGCTGCTTAAGTTGTTAACATGACCATGAAATCAAACCTTCTTACCTGATCCCAACTATGTTTCCTGTTCTGTCCTTTCCCTATCCTCCCTTCTCAAGGAGCAGGATTTTGGAGGCTACAGCCTTTGAGTAGAGAATCAGGGCTCCACCCCAGAGATGGGAAATGGAACTCATTGACAAGTATTGTTGTGAACTCCTAGTGTGTTTAAGAGCTTTGAGACAGCCAGAGAAAAGAGGTGTAACCCAGCTTGCTTTACAGTTGACCCTGTCTTGCTGACAAAGAGTACGTGGACCCCGCTGTGGAGCCCAGAACTGCTTTCACAACTCTACAACTGCCCTAAAGCCTATTTCTAGTTGTTTTAAAAATACGTATTCCTCTCCTTTGTGTTAAGATTTTATACATCACCTTTTCTTAATATAAACCTTTCTCTATAATATAAACAAAGTATGACATTAACAAAAATTTGTTGTTTTGTGGCTAATATGAAGTGATTTACAATTCCACTTCCTATCATTTTCTTCTTTACTTTCTATTTTGATGCTCACTTTTTAAAATAATTTTCCAAAGTGAAATTAGAAACTCAATGTCTTTGTCCTCCTATTTTCATTGTTCTTCTTTGCAGTCTAATCTATAATATACTTGTACACCCAAACCAAAAGAAAACACAATTATAAGTTTATATAAAATAGTTTCTGAGCTGATGTTATCATTCCTTGATGAAACCACATTTAGAAATTTGTAAAAATACAGTAGAGTCTAGTTGATAAAATATTCCTATTCCCCAAAACTGGCAGAACTGGAAGATTTTATGATTAAAATACAAAATAGTTTTGACAAAAGAATTGTTCAACTCTGTTGTATAGAAGTTAAATGGTGGAAAGAAAACCAGAGAACACAGTGAAATGTTTATTTCTAGAAAATGAAAGCTAGCATATAAATTCTATGAGAATTTATTCCTAAATGAAATCAAGTTATTTTGTTTTAAGATTATATAATTTTGTAAGACTACCACTAATTCTATGTGCTGGAGTTTGTTATCACATGTTTGACCAAATATTACTTTTGAATAATTGAAAATGCTTACATTAGGAAAATTTTAAATGATTTATTGTCAAATCCAAGAATGGAGAAAATGTCCCTACCAAAGATAAATGTAGTTGATATGACAATATGGTTTTACACATTGTCTCTACTTATTAGCACTGTAAGTATACTAATCCCACATAAGCCTTGCAAATGTTATCAAATGTATGTTTATTAAACAAATGAGTTGTTATTTTAGACAAGTGGAGACTTTTAAGCCTCAGACTTTTGATAAATGGCAGAAGCCCGTGTAACTGCTGAGGGTCAATCTGACAGGACTTGGCAAGGATAACAAACAGAACAATGAAGGTCCGTTATCCTAGAGTTCACAGAAAAATGGCGTGGCACCTAGCCAATTGCATAATCAGTCTATTTTAGTGTTTATCTCACATACCAATGGATTTTTCCAAATGGTTGTAAATTAGGTGTGGTTCTTTTTTTTTCTTTCTTTCTTTTTTTAAAAGAGGATTTCCTGACAATTTGTTTAGAAGTTATGATAATATCTTTGTACCGTATTTTCATAAAATGGTACATTATGCATCTATGATAAGAAACAATGGGTCTTTGGTATCAGCTTTTTGATTCTGGGTGTTTGGGAATTTTATTTTCAGTAGTTTTTTGGTTCTTTTTTTATTTTGTTAGTCTATTCAAGGATACCTTTACGTTAGCCTTTTTCCTTTGAAATATGTGCTTTGTCTTGACCTCTTACAATAAATGAGGAGAATCACATTGCCTATATGGTAGTCTGCTACCCACATATCCCAAAAACATAAAACTTTAAGGTCACACATGTATGTCTCTGAAGTTTAATAACTGTATTTATTAGCACTTTGCAATAATTATTGCATAATTAACTTTCCTAGTTGTCACAATGTATAAAATCTAAACTTTTAACTTTTTGGTTGTTAAAAGAAAATAATCCTAAACTTAAAATCATTAAATATTATGTTTAATATTGAAGTTGCCATAAATAAGTCAAATATTTGTTTATAATATTAATATAAAAATTTTTTATTTTTATTAATTGGATATATTATATAAATCCACTGAAAAGTCTACAAATAATATTAAAATATGACTTACTATTGTATGTATTTGGTGAAAACTTTTAAATTATATTAAAATAATTGCTCAAACATCAGATAAAGTTCAAAATGTTCAACTATTCAAAACCCCTTCAAAATATGAATAAGAAGGAACTCCCGCAAAAAAAATTTTATAAAGAGCAATTACGGAAAATTACACTTAATATCATACTTAGTGGTAAACACTGAATGCTTTCCACTTAACGTTAGCAATGAGGCAAGGATATCTACTTCTATTGAAGATTATACTGGAGGTCTTAGGTTATAAAATGAAGAAAAAAAATAAAAGGTACACATATTAGAAAGAAAAAAGTAAAGCAGTCTTTATTTGCAAGCAACACGACCACTTATAAAAAATCCTATGGAATTACAAAAAAAACCTAGTAATTGAATTTATCAATGTTGTAGGCTACAGATCACTATATAAAAATCAATTACATGTCTACATACTAGTGAAGAACAATGTCAACTTGAAATTTATCTTTAATTTTTATTAATTTTAATTTATTGTGTTAACATGGATTCAAGTGTCCCACTCAATATAACAAACTCACTCCCCAACAACGTGACCCCCATTACACCTCTCTCCCCCTCCCTCTGGGATTTGCTGTCCTGTTATCTGTATCTATGTGTTATGTGTGTGTAATTTCACTAATCCTTTCACCTTCTCTGATCCCATCCTCTCATTCCCCTCCCCTTACAGCTGTCCCTCTGGTTCCTGTGACCCTGCCTCTGCCTCTATTCTGTTCCTCAGTTCACTTTGTTCATTAGATTCCACATATAAGTGAGATCATATGATGTTTTTCTTTCTTTGCTTGACTTATTTCACTTAGCATAATAATCTTCAGGTCCATCTATGCCATCGTAAAAGGTAAAATTTCCTTCTTTTTCACGGCTGTGTAGTATTCCATTGTGTATATGTACCACAACTTCATAATCCACTCATCCACTACAGACATTTGAGTTGTTTCCAGATCTTGGCTATTGTGAACAATGCTATAGTGAACATGGGAATGCATATTTTCTTTTGAATCAGTAATTTTGTATTCTTAGGACATATTCTTAAAATTGGGATAGCTGGATCAAAAGGCAGTTCCATTTTTAATTTTTTGAGAAAATGCCATACTGTTCTCTATAGTGGCTGTACAAGTCTACATTCCCACCAGCAGTGCAGGAGGGTTCCCTTTTCTCCATACCTCTACCAGCACTTATTGTGTGTTGATTTGTTAATGAACGCCATTCTGACAGGTGCGAGGTGATATCTCTTTGTGGTCTTAATTTGCATTTCTCTGATGATTAGTGATGTTGAACATTTTTTCATATGCCTGTTGGATTTGTATGTCCTCTTTGGAGAAGTGAAGTATCTATTCAGTTCTTTAGCCCATTTTTTAATTGGATTGTTTACCTTCCTGGTGTTGAGTTTTAGAAGTTCTTTATAAATTTTAGTTATTAACCGCTTATCAGACGTATTAGTGAATATGTTCTCCCATTGTGTGGGCTGTCTTTTTATTTTTTTATGGTGTCTTTTGCTGTGCAAAAGCTTTTTAGTTTGAGGTAGTCCCATCTGTTTACCTTGTCCTTTATTTCACTTGCCCAGGGAGATAAATCAGCAAAAATATTGCTGTGTGAGTAATTGGAGAGTTTACTGCCTATGTTTTCTCTTAAGATGTTTATGGTTTTGCGACTTTCATTTAAGTCTTTTATCCATTTTGAGTTTATTTTTGTGAATGGTGTAAGTTGGTTGTCTAGTTTCATTTTTTTGCATGTACCTGTCCAGTTTTCCCAACACCATTTATTAAAGAGACTGTCTTTACTCCACTGTATACTCTTACCTCCTTTGTCAAATATCAATTGACCATAAAGGTGTGGGTTTATTTCTGGGTTCTCTGTTCTGTTCCATTGAACTGTATGCCTGTTCTTATGCCAGTACCAAGCTGCTTTGAGTACAATGGCCTTGTAGTATATAGCTTGATATCAGGAAGTGTGATATCTCCCACTTTATTCTTCAGTTTCAAGATTGCTGAGGCTATTCTTGTTCTTTTTTGGTTCCATATAAATTTTTGAAATAGTTGTTCTATATCTTTGAAGTATGCCATTGATATTTTAATAGAAATTGCATTGAATTTATAGACTGTTTTGGGTAATATAGACATTTTAATGTTTATTCTCCCTATCAATGAACACAGTATATGTTTCCACTTCTTTTATCTTCCTTGATTTCTTTTATCAATGTCTTATAATTTTCTGAGTACAAGTCTTTTACCTCCTTGGTTAAATTTACCGCTAGGTACTTAAATTTTGTTGTTGTTGTTGCAATAGTGTATTGTTTCCTTAATTTCTCTTTCAGACAGTTTGTTGTTGATGTATAAAAATGCCACTGATTTCTGAATATTAATTTTATACCCTGCCAGCTTGCTTAATTCATTAATCAGGTCTAGTTGTTTTTTGACTGAGATTTTAGGGTTTTCTATGTACAGTATCATCATGTCATAAGCAAATAATGATAGTTCTACTTCTTTTCCAGTTTGGATACCTTTTATTTCGTCTTTTTTTCTGATTGCTGTGGCTTGGATTTTCAGAACTATGTTGAATAAGGGTGGTGAAAGGGAGCACCCCTGACTTCTTCCTGATCTTAAGGGGATTGCTTTTAATATTTTCCCATTAGTATGATCTTGGCTGTGGATTTATCATAGATGGCCTTTATCATGTTGAGGTATGTTCCCCATATTCCCACTTTGCTGAGAGTTTTTATCATAAATGGGGGCTGGATTTTACCAAATGCTTTTCCTGCATTTATTGATATAATCATGTGATTTTTATCCTTTCTTTTGTTTATGTGATGAAGCACATTTATTGATCTCTTAATGTTGTACCAGTCATGTCTCCCCAGAATGAATCCCACTTGATCACGATATATGATTTTTTAATGTGTTGCTGGATTCAGTTTGCTAATATTTTGTTGAGAATTTTAGCATATATATTCATTAGGGATAGTGGCCTATAGTGTTCTTTCTCTGTAGTGTTTTTATCTGGTTTAGGAATGAGGATAATGCTTGCCTCATAAAAGGAGCTTGAAAGTCTTCCCTCCTTTTGAGTTTTTGGAAATAGCTTGAGAAGAATAGGTGTTAGTTCTTTGAATGTTTGGTAAAATTCGCCTGGTCCATCAGGTCCATGAATTTTGTTTGCTGGGAGCTTTTTGATAACTGTTTCAATTTCATTTGTTGTAACTGGTCTGTTTAGTTTTTCTGATTTTTCCAGATTGAGTTTTGGAAGGCTGTATGTTTTTTGAAATTTATCCATTTCATCTAGGTTGTCCAATTTTTTGGCATATAAATCTTCATAATATTTTTTTATAATCCTTTGTATTTCTGTGGTGTCAGTTGTTACTTCTCTAGTTTCATTTCTAATTTTATTAATTTGGGTCCTCTCTCTTTTATTTTTTGATGAGTATTGTTACAGGTTCATCAAACTTCATTACCTTTTCAAAGAAACATTAAATTTATTGGTTTCATTAAATTTATTTTCCTGAAGTGAGAAGCTGGGAGGCATAATGACAGATTCCTGCATGCACCCAAACAGGATCCACTTGCATGCCCAATAGGGGGTAATACCTGCCCACCTGGGGCATTGCTCCATTGCAACTGAAGCCATTCTAGTGCCCCAGGAGGAGGCCATGGAGCCGTCCTCAGTACCCAGGCCAACTCTGCTCCAGTGGAGCCTTGGCTACGGGAGGGGAAGAGAGAGATAGAGAGACAAGAGATGGGGAAGGGTGGAGAAGTAGATGGACACTTCTCCTGAGGCCCTTGCCAGAAATTGAACCCGGGACTTCCACACACCAGGCCAATGCTCTACCACTGAGTCAATTGGCCAGTGTCTCATTGATCTTTTATATTGCTTTTTAGCCTCTGTCATTTATTTGTACTCTGATATTTATTGTTCCCTTCCTTTTACTCCTCTGGGCTTTATTTGTTGTTCTTTTTCTAGGTTTTAGATGCAGGGTTAATTTGTTTATTTGAGCCTTTTCTTGCTTCTTAAGGTATGCCTATAACACTATGAACTTCCCTCTCAGGGTTGCTTTTTCTGTGTCCCATAAATTTTGAGATGTTGAATGTTCATTTTCATTTGTTTCAAGGAAATTTTTTATTTCATCCTTGATCTCGTCATTAACCCATTTGGTATTTAATATCATGCTATATAGCCTCCAATTGTTTGAATATTTTTCAGGTTTTCTATTGTAGTTGATTTCTAGTTTCATGCCATTGTGATCAGAGAAGATGCTTGATATGACTTCAACCTTGTTAAATTTATTGAGACTCATTTTGTGTCCTAACATATGGTTTATCCTAGAGCAGTGGTTCTTAACCTTTTATGAGGTACCGAACCCACCAGTTTCATATGTGCATTCACAGAAACCTTCTTTAGTCATAAATAAAATATGATTTTCTTTTCCAAATACAAGACATAGGTATATGTTTTTTTACTGGTGCACAAAATGAGCCGTGCATGAACATCACCTTGCTCAAAGAACAAAACCAACAAAGTGCATGAACTCACAACAAATTACGGTATTACTTTATTCTAGCCTCCACGGCAGAGGCTTCTCTGAACCCCTGAGACTGACTCATCAAACCCCTAGGGTTTGATAGAACCCAGGTTAAGAACCACTGTCCTAGAGAATGTACCTTGAACACTTGAAAAGAATGTATATTCTGCTGCTTTGGGATGAAACGTTCTGAAGATATCAGTTTAATCCAGTTGATCAAGTGTGTCATTTAAGGCCACTGTTTCTTGGTTAATTTCCCATCTAGAGGATTTATCCATTAGTGTTAGTGGGATATTAATATTCCCTACTATTATAGTGTTGCTATTGATCTTGCCCTTTATGTCCATCAAGACCTGCTTTATATATTTAGGTGCTACTATATTAGGTGCACACACATTTACAATGGTTATATCCTCCTGTTGGATTAGTCCCTTTATCATGATGTAGTAACATTCTTTATCCCTTACTAAAGCCTTGTTTTTTGTTTTTTTTTTTTTAATTTTTTCAAAATTTCTCTTTATTTATTCATTTTAGAGAGGAGACACAGAATGAGAGAGAAAGAGAGAAAGGGGGGAGGAGCTGGAAGCATCAACTCCCATATGTGCCTTGACCAGACCAGTGCAGGGTTTTGAACCGGCAACCTCAGTGTTCCCAGGTCGATGCTTTATCCACTGCGCCACCACAGGTCAGGCTAAAGCCTTTGATTTAAAGTCTATTTTGACAGATATAGGTATTGCTACCCCAACTTTTTTTCATTTCCATTTGCATGAAATATATTTTCCATCCCTTCACTTTCAGTCTATTTATATATTTTGTTCTGAGATGGGTCTCTTGTAGACAGCAAATGTATGGGTCCTGTTTTCTTATCGATGCAGCTATCATATGTCTTTTGATTGGAGCATTTAATCCATTTACATTTAAGGTTATTATTGATATGTATTTATTTATTGCCATTTTATTCTTTAAATCTACAATCCTCTTTTTCTCGATTTTTTTTCTTTGCTGTTTTTAAAGCAGGCCCCTTAACATTTCTTGCAGTACTAGTTTGGTTGTAATGAATTCCTTGAGTTTTTTGTGTTTTTTTTTTTGTGTGTGTGTGTGTCCTGGAAGCTTTTTATTTTTTCTTAAATTTTAAACAACAGCCTTGCTGGATAAAATAACCTTGGTTGTAGATTCCTGTTTTGCATCTCTTTGAATATTTCTTGACAATCCCTTCAGGCCTCAAGTGTTTCTGTTGAGAAGTTAGATGTCATCATTATGGGGGCTCTTCTGTAGGTAATTAACCTCTTTTCTCTTATAGCTTTTAGTATTCTTTGTTTGTCCCTTAACTTTGGCACTTCAATTATGATGTGTCTTACTGTAGGCCTCCTTGGATTCTTCTTTAATGGGACTCCCTATGCTTCTTGAACTTGTGTGACTTTTTCCTTCATCAATTTAGGGAAATTTTCAGCTATAATTTCTTTAAACAGGTTTCTATTCCTTGTTCATTCTCTTCTCCTTCAGGAGCCCCTATGATGAGGATGTTGTTTCTATTTATGTTGTCACAAAAGTCTTTTAGAGTTTCCTCTGTCTTTTTAGCCTCTTTTTCTTTTGCTGCTCTACTTCTCTGCTCCTTTTTATCTTGTCTTCTAAATCACTGATTCAATCCTCTGCTTAACCCAGCCTGCAGTTGATTCCTTCTAGAGCAGTCTTCATTTCTGATATTGTGTTTGTCATTTTTGTTTCTTTTTTATGATTTCAATATCCTTTTTGATGCTTGCTATTTCATTATTTAGGTGCGCATTATGTTCACCCATTGTTGTTCTAAGATCCTTGAGCATCTTAAAAATCATTATTTTAAACTCTGCATCTGGTAGTTTGGTTACTTTCATTTCATTTAGTTCTTTTTCTGAGGATTTCCTTTGTTGATTCATTTAGGTCATATTTCTTTGCCCATTTTGTCTGTGTATTAGGTAGTACTGTCTGACTTTAAAATTTTTGTGGTGTCTTTATGAGGAAGATGAGCTTGGTGGTACTGACCTCTAGGGCCACCTGTTTTACTTGTTCTTGGAATGCTTATTGAGGTTAGTTTACTATTTTTCCTCCTGTAGTATGTGAGTATTAAATGCAGTTGGTCCTCTCATGGGTATGGTTATTTCTTCAGACTGGCTGGCTCTATGGGTCAACCTTGATCATCTGTATTATACACTGTGAAATGTTTGTCCTGTTGGCCGTATTTATTCTACAAAGTGTATGGTGCCTGAAACTCCTCCTTTGGGCATGCTGCTTGTATACCTATGTAAGCTGCTGGAATGGCAAGGAAGTTAATGTCTGATGGGATGAATTTCAGCCTATAGGAACCAATGTTTGAATTCTCCTTCTCTCTTGCCTGGACATACTTTTCTGAGATTCAATAATCCATACTCCTTTCTGAGGACTCTTTTATAAAGTTAAGTTGTAGGTTGTGCTTGATACCAAGTGATGGGCAGCTCAGCAAAGACCATAGTATTGATTCTCCTTTTATCCCAGCTTCACTTCACCTTTTCTTACTTCTGCCTCAGGCTCTGGGAAACCTGGATTGTCTAAGACAGTTGTAGCTGTCTGAATTAGAGAGAAGTGAGTGGGTTGTAGGACCCCTTAAGAGATAATACTATTTAAATTTGGTGACTGATAAAAAGTGGAGGCTAATGAAAATGAAATTTTAACAACCCCAAATCTAAAGAACACAGTAAAAGCAGTCTTAAAAGGGAAATTCATAACTATAGAAGTAGAAAAGCATTTAACAAAATCTGACACCCATTCATGATAAATACTCTCAACAAAGTGGGAATAGAGAAAACATGCTTCAACATAATAAAAACCATATATGAAAGACCCACAGCTAACATCATATTCAATGGGGAAAAATGAAAAGTGTTTTCCTAATGACCAGGAACATGACAGGGATGTTTGTTTTCACCACTCTATTCAACATAGTATCAAAAGACCTAACCAAAGCAATCACATAAGAAGAAGAAATAAAAGGTATGCAAATTGGAAAAGTAATATTGTCATTACTTGCAGATAACATGATACTGTATATAGAGAACCCTAAAGTTCCCACCAGAAAACCTTAGAACTGATAAATAAACTCAGTAAAGTAGCAAGATACAAAATAATATCCAGAAATTGAATGTATTTTTATACACCCTTAATAAACTACCAGAAAAGAAAACAGTCCCATGTACAATTGCATCAAAAAAGAAAATACATAGAAATGAATTTAATCAAGGATGTAAAAGACCTGTACTTGGAAAATTATAAGATATTGAAGAAAGAAATTAAAGAAGATACAAATAAGTGGAAGCATATATCATGGTTATGAATAGAAAGAAGTAACATCATTAAAATGTCCATGCTACCCAAAACAATCTATAGATTCAATAAATTCTTATCAAAATACCAATGGTGTTTCTCACAGAACTAGAACAAATAATCCAAAAATTGATGTGGATGCACAAAAGATCTTAATTAGCCACAGCAGTCTTGAGAAAGAACAAAGTTGAAGATATCATGCTACCTGATATCAAACTATACTACAAGGCCATAGTAATCAAAACAATATGGTACTGACATAAAAGCAGACACATAAATCAATCAAACAGAATTGAGAGCCCAGAAATAAACACAAGCCAAAATAATCAATTAATATTAAAAAAGGAGACAAGAACATACAATACAGTAAAGATAGTCTATTCAATAAATGGTGTTGGAAAAATTGGACAGATACATGTAAAAGAATTCTTACATCATATACCTGAATAAATTCAAAATGAACTAAAGACTTAAATGTAAGACTCAAAACCATGAGACCCCTAGAAGAAAACATAGACAATAAAATCTCAGACATTTTCCTTACCAATATTTTTTTTTTATTAAAAAAATATGGAGAAGAGAAACACTTGCTTGTGAGAATGCAGATTAGTGCAGCCAATGTGAAAAACAGTATGAAGTTTCTTCAGAAAATTAAAAATGGAACTGACACCAGACCAGGCGGTGGCACAGTGGATAGAGCATTAGACTGGGACGCAGAGGACCCAGGTTCAAGACCCTGAGGTGGCCAACCTGAGCGCAGGCTCATCTGGTTTGAGCAAGGCTCACCAGCTTGAGCCCAAGGTCGCTGGCTCGAGCAAGGGGTCACTTGGTCTGCTGTAGCCCCCAGGTCAAGGCACATATGAGAAATCAATGAACAACTAAGGTGCCCCAACAAAGAACTGATGTTTCTCATTTCTCTCCTTTCCTGTCTGTCTGTCCCTATCTGTCCCTCTCTCTGTCTCTGCCACACACACACAAAATAATAATAATAAAAAAGGAATTGTCTTATGATTCAGCGATTCTACTTCTGGGTATATATCCAAAGAGACACAAAACAGTAATTTGAATGTATATATGAAGTCCTATTTTCATTGCACCCTTATTTACAATAGCCAACATTTGGAAGTAGCCCAATCAATGAAGAGTGGATAAAGCGTGTTGCACATCTTTATAATGAAATATCACTAGGCATAAAAAAGAATGAAATCTTACTATTTATTAAAGTATGGATGGACCTACTGGGTATTATTCTAAATAAAATAATTCAGACAGAGAAAGACAAATCCCATATGATTTTGCTTATATGTAGAATCTAAAGAACAAAATAAATGAACAAACAAAATATGAACAATATGATAGATTCAGAGAACAGACTGATGTTTGCCAGATGGGGTGTTGGGTGAAAAAGGTAAAGGGGTTAAAAAGTACAAATTGGTAGTTTCAAAATAGTCACGGGGATGTAAAGTAGAACATAGGGAATATAGTCAATAATATTGTAATAACTATGTATGATGACAGGTAGGTACGTGAAGTTATCAGATGAATTACTTCATAAAGTACATGATTGTCTGACCACTATGCTGTACACAGGAAACTAATACAAAATAATATAGAATGTAAACTCTAACTGAAAAATATAAATTTAAAAATAGATGGAAAAAGAAAGTGAAGGCGGGGAGGAGGAAGTTCAGAATTATTCTCAAGTTTCTAGGATGGATGTCTTATTAGAAGATGCTTTCACGAATTGAGATGGAACATATTAAAAGGAGGAAGAAGTAGAAGACAGGAGGTTTACTGGCAGAGATAATTAGTTCGATTCTGGGCATATTAAATTTGAGATATTCCTGGGTACCCTGCAGAGATGCCAAGCAGGAGATAATTATATAAGCCTGCAGCTCAGGAAAGAG
This sequence comes from Rhynchonycteris naso, assembly GCA_037038555.1. Taxonomy (NCBI): domain Eukaryota; kingdom Metazoa; phylum Chordata; class Mammalia; order Chiroptera; family Emballonuridae; genus Rhynchonycteris; species Rhynchonycteris naso. Next base: position 282,904,222 of record CM072995.1, read on the forward strand.
GGCTTAAAGCACTTTTCAAATAATTTTGTAATTTTCTGCTTGTGACATTGCTCTTCCCAGTAGACTGAGTTTCTTGAGGGAGAAGTGGTCTCACTAATCTTGTGTTCCTAGCACATAGAACAAACTGCTACACAGTCAGTGCTCAATACATTTTCTTCAGTGACTGAGTGATAGATTAAATAAATGAATTTTTCAGTAAAAAAAAGAGACATTTTTGTCATTTCAAGCTGATATCCCAATATATATTCCAGTGGGAACGTGATTAAAAATCTCAATTGGTTGCACAATATCATTGGTGTAGCTACATTATGTTTCCATGAGCGTCTGCAGGCTAGCCTCAGAGCTGAACCACCCTTCAAAATCATTTCCACAGAGTGGAATAAATATTTTTCAAATTTAAAAACAGTATATACCATGGTTTTAAAACAAAAGGTCCTTCATTATTTGGGAACATCATTGTTTTATTTTTCTTTCAAAAATTTACCATAACATTTTGCACACATGTCCTGGCAGCCATCATGTCTACCATACAACTGGGTGTAGGTCAGAGCATTGGGGAAGGTCACTATCTCAATGCTCCAGTGTCACCCTCGTCATCCACTTTTGGAATCAGGTCACAGTGCCCCAAGGAGTCTTGGGGAAGGGAACAGAGGCACATCCCAGTGACTTGGAAATGAATCCAGAGACTAAAAATAGGACTAGATCAAGACACATGTGAATTTACCAAGGGCCTAAAGAGCTCCCTTTTTCTTCACACCTGGTTATCAGTAATAACCAATTCTGACTCCTTCACTCTGTCCTTCCAACTTTTCTGTAATCACTATACTTGTGTTAACATTTTGAGTAAAAAATCATTTAGTTACTAACTTACTAAATCTCATTGTGTAAGCAATATGTAGTATAGGTTACTTCTGAATTGTTTTTAGTAATGACTGTTGAATCAGTTAGGGTTCTCCAGAGAAACAGAACCAATAGGATATACAGAGAGACATATAAGAGGAAATTTATTATAAGAATTGGCTCATGCAGTTATGGAGGCCAAGAAGTCCCACGATATTCTAACTGTAAGCTGGAGAACCATAAAAGCCAGCAGTGTAAATTAGTCTGAGTCTGAAAGCCTCAGAACCAGGGGAGCTGATGGTGGAAGTTCCAATCCAAAGTCAAAAGCTTGGGAACCATGGGACTGTGGTCTAAGTCCAAGAGTCTGAAGGCTCAAAAACCAAGAGTGCCAGTGGCCAAGGGCAGGAGAAGATGAATGTTCCAGCTCAAAAGGGAAGAGAATTTGCCTTTCTGTCCTCTTTGTGCTCCGTTCAGGCCCCCAGTGAATTGGATGACTCACCTGCATTGGTGAAGGTAGGGCTCTTCACCACCCGACACCCCCCCACCCCCCCTACACATAATTTTTTACCATCTGGGCATCTCATAAACAAGTCACACTGACACATAAAATTAAGCACCACAGTAGTATTTTAGGAAGTAAATGGCAGAGCCAAAATAAACAAGCTCACACAACAACGTAGCCATTTAATACAGTAACTATGCCTAGATATTATAGACCACTAGTGTCACCAAAAACAATCTTTGAGGAATATCAGTGATTTTATTTTATTTTAAAATTTTTTATTGAAGTTATTGGGGTGACACTGGTTAATAAAAATTAGACAGGTTTCAGATGTACAATTCGATAATACATCATCTGTATACTATACTGTGTTCCCCACCCTAAGTCAAGTCTCCTTCCATATCAGTGATTTTCTTTGCACTTATAGGTGCATTGAATTGATAGTTAGACTTGAGGACACCAAATTGAGAGCTGCAGAGCATTAAATTTGGAGACAGAAAACCTAGGTTTTAGTCCCACACTAACTTCTTGGGTGATTTTATTAATACATTCAACAAATATTTATTGAACACCTTACTATGTTCTGGTTATTGTGCTATTTTTACTTATTGGGCATAAGAGTAAAAATAAACTAATGGTGTCTACATTTATAGACCTGTAGTCTAATAGAAGGAACAGAAACAATTTTTCTTTTAAGTCTCTGTGTTAATTATGCAACTGCTATTAAGTACTACAAGGAACAGTTACATAAAGGTTGTACCAGGGTGGCAGGATGGTCAGTACAGTCTTGATTATGACTGAAATCTAAAGAATGATTAAGTGTCATCTGGGTGAATGGGGCAGATGGAACTGTATACACAAAGTGTCAGTACTCTGGATGTGATAACAGGCATAGTCTAGGAGTGGAAGAAGGTCAGAATGGCTAGAGCTTGGAGAACAAGTACAAACCAACGACCAGCAATAGGAAGTCAACACATGGGTCTGGAGGTGGAAGGAGGACATGAAAAGGGGATGTGAGATAATTATAATTGTATTTCAACAAATTGACTTTAGATTCAGTGTTGAAAACTAATTGTAGGAACACAGTTCACATGACATGACTAGTTGGGGGGCTATTGCTTGGAGTCCTGGCTGGGAGTGGTATAGATATAAGAGGGGACAGAGGTGAAAGGAGATAAAAGCAACAGGAATAAGTAATAGGTTGAGTATGAAGGAGCTGAAAGAGAGGAAGTGTTAAAGATGTCTCCTACATTTCTAACAGACAGGGAACCCTGGAAGCACACCAGATTCAAGCAAGAGAAACTGCAGATCTTAATTGCTATTTCTGCAAAATACGAGGCGGTCTTTTCTCTCAAGTCTCATCCAGTTCTAAAATTTTATGTTTGTATTACATAATTCAACCATTTCTTCTGAAATTAAGGAGTGGCCTAATTAGAGTAGAAATATTGGTAAACACATTAGTTATTTATTGTTACATAAAAAATTAAATTTATTTTATTTTTATTTTATTCATTTTAGAGAGGAGACACAGAGTGAGAGAGAGAGAGAGAAAGAGAGAAAGGGGAGAGGAGCTGGAAGCATTAACTCCCCCCCTTATGTGCCTTGACCGGACCAGTGCAGGGTTTTGAACTGGTGACCTCAGTGTTCCCAGGTCGACGCTTTATCCACTGTGCCACCACAGGTCAGGCTTTTTTAAAAATTTATTTTATTTTTATTTTATTCATTTTAGAGAGGAGACACAGAGTGAGAGAGAGAGAGAGAGAGAGAGAGAAAGAGAGAATGTTACATAAAAAATTAACGTAAACCTTAGTGACTTAAAACAAGGAACACTTATTATCTCATAATTTCTGTGGGTCAGGGATTCAGAAACAGCTTAGGTGGGTGGTTCTGGCTCAGGACATAGTCATCTGAAGGATTGGTTGACAGGGGAAAATTCATCTGTTTTCACAGTGGCTCATTCACATGGCTGTTGGCAGAAGTCCTCAGGTCCTCACTGGCTTCTGGAAAGCGTCCATTTCTCACCATATGGGCCTTTCCGTAGGCTGCTTGAGTGTCCTCATGATATGGCACCTGGCTTGCTCCAAGGCAAGTCATCCCAGAGAGTGCCAAAGAGGAAGTTGCAGTGACTTTTATAATCTAGTCCCAGAAGTCACATAACATCAATTCTACTTTGTTGATTAGAAGCAAGTCTTATATCTAGTCCACTCTCATGGAGTGGGGAACTGGGCTATATCACTTAAAGAACAGAGTTTCAGCTAATTTGTGGATATGTTTTAAAATCACCACAGTTAAAGTTAAATATCATACACTTGACATTTTACAAAGTGCTGGCCACTCTTCCTTTATAGTATAGTAAATAACACTGTTTTATAGATTCAACTAAATGAAAATAAAACTAAACTGTTATAAGTTAGAAAACTTATAACACTGGTTTGATCAGTGCTAAAGTTCAGGATGAGTTTGATTATTTATATATTTACATAACTGTATTTTCGAATGTCATTGAGTCACAAACTAATGAATAAAATTTGGGTCAAAATTATAAAATATCATGGTAGGCAATTCTGGATAAAAACGTTTAACGCACATGTTACATATGCATATTTTACATGTGAATCAGAGTTAAAAAGAATTTTAGAGTTTGAAGCAAGCTTACAGCTGGTTTGTCTAATCCAGCTCCCTTATTTAATATGAGAACACTGAGAGTTCATTATAAAAATTTTTTTTTCTAGAATTTTCACACTGTGGCTTAAAGGCACTCTTGATGGGATGGCCATTTCACAGTAATGTTGGAGAGGAAATTCAATGCTCTTTGAAATTTTCTTTTAGTCCTGAAAACCTACATGTGTGAAAACAATCTCCAGGAAAGGCACAATAGGTATAACATTCTCCTTTATTTTTTTTTTTTCCACAAGAAGTTCTTAATTATGGTAAGACTGAACTCTTGTGTGGTAAAAAAGAGACTCCAAGTTAGAGGGGTACAGCAGAGCCCAAGTTAGAATGATATATAAATGTTTGTACTTTGCACTTAAACATGAGAAACAACTTATATTGTTGATCAGTTTTCTTTTATTTACTTATTTATCTATCTATTTATTTTGTTGTGTTTACATAGATTCTAGATTCTCCTTTTAAGGCAAGTAAGTTACATAGTAGTCCATTGGATTTTTCAAGGTCACCTAGCAGCTTGTTTGTAGAATTTGAGACAAAAGGAAAAGATGAAGAATTCCTCATTTAGACTTTTTTTACTCCGTTTATGACTTACCTCTGAAATTTTATTGCCGTTATCACAAACTAAATTGGCTTTATTATGTAAGCGGAGAGGATTGTGTTAAAACTTGTACCTTGTCTGTGTTGAAGATTGAAATGCTCATATCTGTGAACACATTATGAATTATGTACTTATGTAATTTGATCTTAGATAGGGAGAGAATGAAGGTAGAAAGGTCTGTGGTTTCTTGACTCTTAGTTTAGGTACATTAGCCATCAAACCTCTATTGACTGTACTGAAATTTTATAGCTTATATCAGCAATTAAATTTGCATGGCTTACTAGGCATACAAAGTAGATGATAAGATACTTTTATTTACCTTGTCTATTTTTTTCCTGAGGGTTATTATATTAGCAAACAAATTGTGCTTATGTGCTTAAATATGCAAGCTAGTGTGAATAGTATGAAATATGATTTATAATAAAAATTATTTTTTGCATTTCTTTCTATGCAAAGATTTTTAAAATATTCAACAGTTGTGATTTTTTATGGTTATGGATTTTATAAAATGGTAAATAAAAAATTTTGATGGAAAATTTAAGTACATTATTATGCTTCAGATTAACTTAATGTCTAAAACTGTAGTAAAATCACTGGCTTGAACAAAACTATATTTTTAAAAAAACAGTTGGAAATGAAAGGCTTATGTTTGTTTTCTCTATATGTTCATTTATTTAACAAGTACTTATTAGATGTCTCACTTGCCATTGTTCTAACAGTGTATTTATTTCCAGCTACTGAATATACATTTGTTTCTAGATTGTCTATAGACTTAAAAGTCTGCATCTTCTTCACCTGCCTAATTATCTTGATTTCTCAGTTCTACTTCTTTAATTCTCCCCATTTAGCATAATGGTACCCACCGGAAACCCTGAAATCATTTTAACATCTCCCTTTCTCTCACTCCTCATATCTTTTAAAAGATTCTATTTCCTCTTCTTCAACCTCATAGCCTCCCAAATTCTGTTCCTCATCCTCTTTCCTGGGCCTTTATAGCAAAAATCTACTTAAGGTGTCCCTCCTTTTCCACTCTCACTATCACACACTTTTCCCCAAGCAATCCACATGACAGCCAGTTTCTTACTAATATAAATCAAATCACATTATTCCTCTTTTTAAACACCTCTTATGGATTTTTCTCAAGGGTGAGGGTGAACTCTGAACTTCCCCAAATGACCTTAATTTACCTTTCGGAAACTTCCGGTTTAAATGTCTTTGTGTCTAAACATCAACCCCATCTTGCTACTAAGTATCCAAAGCTAATTGCTTTCCCCGAGCCTGGTTCCTAGACTCTCCCTTCCTCAGGGGCTTTCTCTTCCCTAGGCAGAGTTAATTGCCTTCTTGTCTGTCTCCCTTGACACTATGTGCCTATCTTTATTGTAGCTCATATTGCACAGTTGTTTGTTTGCTTTTCTCATTACTGAATCTAGAGGGCCAGACTGAGTTTTACTCTAACTAGCACAGGGTTTGGAACTCAAATGTTTGTTCTAGATCGGAAAACTTCCATTTATAAACAATACTTGCAAAAATGAATTTTCTTCATTTCAAGAAGTACTTTTATAGGTGCTAGTGAGACAAAGGCATTGTAACTATCCCAGAATTCAGAATTAGCCAATAGATTGTGGTGGAGTAGAGTAGGAATGTAGCATAAAATACTTAGTAATTAATAGGTGCTAATAGATTGGTTATTGGCCTTATTTTTATGTATATTATGTGCTACATGTAAAAAATTTCTTTGTAACTACTGATAATATCAGATTTTTCCACCTAAAAATGTTTCAGCAAATATATGTGATATTGTCCCCTTGAAATCTGGAATGTTGGAATTAAACTGTGAAAGGAAATTTTTAATTAAGTCTCTAATATTTCACTAAAAGGTGCATATATTTGATTTAAGGGACAAGATAAAACAATGGTTTGTGTAGATTACATTTATAATCAACAGTAAACCTGACCCCTGACTATAAAATCCTGTCAACTCAGTTCACCACAATTCTTCACAGAAGAGCCTCACACTTTGGAAATAGTGTCTTTGGTGGTGGTGATGTCAGCTCTCAGTCCTTGAGTTTGACAAAGAAAGAATTCAGAGCCAAGAACTCTAGCACAAGAGGAAGTTTATTTAGCATGCAAAGCAAAAAGTACACTTGAAGATTTGCAATGGCTGCTTAGAGAGCTGCCTTGGACAATTTGAAAGAAATTTCAAATTTCACAGAGGCAGAAGAAGTGAGCCAGTTGGGCTGCCTGGACTCAGGAAACAAGTCACAGTGGCAAAAGAAGGGTCCTTGGATACAGGTCCAGGGGGTTAGCCCAGGACAAGCTGCCACTACCTGCTGTTCCCCTGGTTGCATCTATCATGGGGACTCTTAAAGTTAGGAGAAAGAAAACAAAGATAAATACCAGAAGAAAAAAAGGCGTGGGCTTGCTCCAGAGAGAGAGCATGCACTGGGTCCTTTGTCTTAAGGGTTTTTAAATCTATTTTCTAAAGGCAGGAATTTTAAGGGAGGTCTCAGGAGAGGGTCTCCGTAGAACATTCAACAGCTTTTCAGGTGTATCCTTTTTTATTTTAAATTTATCGGGGTGACATTGGTTAATGGAATGGCATACATTTCAGGTCTACTGTTCCATAATACATCCTTTATACACTGCACTGTCCAGGTGTGTCATTTAATATACTGACACATCAAAATGAGCTTATAGGGTCAGGGTTGTGGTCTCCAATGATTGGTCAGTGCTAGAGTAGGGCGTCATTGGTCATTGCATCTGGCCTAGATGTTAGGCATGGCACTGCTTCCTCTGGTTTTGTTTCCTTTCTGGGTCTAGAGCTTAATCAAACTGAGACCTAGATGTTATTTCTGGTTGACCAAAACTCTGTTTCTGTGGGCAACAGATATGAGACTTCTTCGGTTCTAAGATTGATTATGATCAGAGTGACTGTGCAAGGGAGAAGGAGGCACATGAGTCAGGGTGCTGGATGAGGCTAGTTTGAAGCAGCTTTTTATCTCAGTCTCCCCATTTCACTTGAAAAGAAATTTTCGTAGCTTCTTACTACCCTACCACGCCTTTGCTATTTTTTTGTAACTATCAACCCATACTGTATGAAAGTTAAATAAATTGATTTATTTTACAGAGCAAAAGTAGCAGAACATACTGAAGAACAGAAAAAAGGCAGAAATGCCCATAGAAACACTACCCAGAAACAACCCTGGTTTCGATCTTTCTTATTTTCTAACACCTTATAGATTTTTGTCTTTTTTTTAAAAAAAAAAAAACATAGATGTAATCCTACTTCATTGGTAGTTTCTTGTTTTTTTCCACTTAGTACTACAAAAAGAACAACAACCCAAAGAACACTTGCCATGGTGTCATATACATTGCATAAACATTTAAAATTGTTACCTAAAATACTATGGAGTAGACATAAGTTTTTGTTTTTGCATCTTATAAATAATACTATGCTGGAGAGTTTATGAATAGTTTTTTCTCTGTTTCAGATTTTTTCATTCAGAAAGACTCCCAGATATGAGATGACAGGTTCCATGAACATTTATATAGGTTGAATCACAGTGCCAATTTTTTTTTTAAACAGGTTGTTTCAGTTTATCCTCGTACTTACAATGTATGCAAGCAGCTTTTTTATCTCATCAGCCTTGACTATTATCCTTTATTTAAACATTTACTAACATGTTAGCCAACTGAAATGCTATAATTTCTGGTCTGTTTGCTGCTGCATAATATGGAACAAAATCAAGGCTTTTGAGTCAAGTACAACTAGTTTTGTCATAGCCCTGCCCCTTTCCAGCTGTTACATTGAGCAAATTACTTATTAGTTTGAGGCTCTCTTTATTCATTGTCTCCTCCCCCCAACCAAACACAGAGTTGTTTTAATTATTAAAAGAAATAGTCATATAAAAGCATTTCACACCAGTGCCTGGCATATGTCAAACAACAGTGAATCATTAATTTTCCATTGCAAAAGTATGGTATATACTTTTAAATAGTGTACCACCTAGGAATTTACATTTAACTTTGACTATTATGCATGCAACTTGATGTGGATAATTTTTGCACCCCAGGGAGAGGGTCAGGGGGCAATCTTTTAATAAAAACAAAACAAAGCAAACAGACAAGCATGCACCTGATTTCCATCCTTGAGGAACTGGCAATCCAAAGCTCTTTGAGTTAAAAACTCTTGGGACTTCTAATTGGCCAGAGAGTCTCAAAGGGCAATGGTGAAAACTCACTGAAGAGTAAGCATAGTCAAAGTGATCTGGAGAAAGAGTTCCAGGAAAAGCTACTCACTAAGGGAAGGCAAATGTTAAGAAAGGAGGGGATGAATTATTGTTTTATAAAAGTTAAGTACATTCCTGGTGTATTATTTGAATATAAAGTTTGTTCAGAAAAGCATCACAAACTGGGCCAAGTTTAGGCTAATCTAATTTTGTGCACTTGCTGTTTGTTTACTCAGAGCAAGTGTTGCTCTTAGCATCCCAGCAGAAAACAGAGAGGAGAGGGAGCATGGCACAGATGACACAACTCTGACCATAAATCTATCTTGTTAGCCACTAACTAAAGTGAGTAGGCTATGACCAAACGTATTTGTCTAAATTTAAAATAATTTAGGTTTGGCTGCTCTTTGCCAGTCCCCCTTCCAACTTTTTGATCTACTCCTTCCAACTGTCAAAGAACGATGGGAGTGATAAAAAAAAAAAATCAAATATTCTTGCCTGAATAAAAATTTGCATTCCCGTTTGGGGTCATGCCCATCGAGGTTTTTGGTGGAGTTTAAAAACTACTCCTGAAAAGCAAGTTTTTATAGTTGGGTAAAACCTGCCAAAATAATTTAAACGTTCTTTGTGGCAAAGCTAAATTCCCCTAAAATAGGCCCATTTCTCTCTCCCGATCCGGGATTTTTCAAGCTGAACAGCTAAGTAACACCCTCGATTTTGTTCTGGATTCCCTGTGGGAAGAATTCCTCCTTAGGGGCGATGGAGACGCCTTCGGTGAGTTTTCTGCCACCAGTGGGAGTTTCAAGTTTCTACTCAAGGGGAGGCGGCGGGCGCACTCCGGCCTTTGGGTTGGGCGGCTCCACTTCCCCTAGCAGCCGGCTCGTCTCAAGCCCAGTCCCTAGAAGGAGTGACCCTTCCTTTGCGCTCTCCCCACTTCCCCCGGCTCAGCCCGCAGCCCCGCCCGGGACAGGGAACGCCGTGGACGCCCCGCTAAGCGGGCAGCTGGGAGTCCCGGGGGCAGGGCGGGCGCCGCGCCTCGCTGCGGCGGCGGCAGCGCTGCGTTCTGGCCGCGGAGGGCGGCCAGCCGGCCGGCAGGGGGAGGCGAGGGGCGCGGGCAGCCCCGCCTTTCCCCCCGAGAAGCCGCTGGGCGGCCATATTGCGGAGCTGTCTGCGGTGGCCGCGGCGCCTCTTTTCTCCGGCGGCCCAACGCTCCTACCTCCGGCGCTCCCCGACTACCGCCGCCGCGACGCCCTGCCCCGCTCAGCGCCGCCGCCGCACTCCGGGCGGGAGGACCCGCTCGCTGTGGGGTAAGCCGCCCGCGCTCCCTTCCCCCATCCGCTCCCCGCTTCTCCGAGACGCGGAGGTGGCGAGAAGTTGCGGGGCCCACGCAGCTAGGGCCTCGCTCGCTGCTGTTCGCGGGCCGCGGCTTCGCCACCCTAATGGCCCGGCCGGCGGGCAGGCCGCACCCGGGCTGGCGGGATCCGCGAGACCTGGCCCGGGTTATGACCGGGCTGCGGACCGAATGTGCGGCCGCGCGGTTCTCCTCCCGGGTGACGGGGGGTCCGCTTCGGCGTCGGCCCTGCAGCCCCGCTATGCTCCGGCGGACGGTCGGACTCCCGCTGCCTGGTGCGGCCCCGGCTCGGCCTGGCGCATTTCTGCAGGGTAGCTTGGAAATACGGATATTAGGCGTAGGTGAAATACAATTTGCAGTATAGGGAAGGAATTCGTTAGAACTTCTTACCCGGTCTCCAGTTTGAAAGTAAGGGTGTTGGATTACTAGAGAGCGTGCGTTCCGCCTTGGTGGCAAAGAGGATGTTGCACTAGGAGGTTCGGGGCGCAGAGCAGCTCCTGGGCGCCGGCGTGCGGAGGGCAGTGCTGCCCGCAGCCCCGCTCTACCTGCTGCGGCCGCTGCCTCAACTGACGGACGCGTCGGAGCCTTAGAACTTTTTCGGTCCCCGAGGCAGCCCGATTTAGTATCTCAGACCGCAGTAGACAAGTTGAGTACATTACAGTCCCCCCTTCCTTTAAATGGTTCTAAAGTTAATTTTCGGGCTGTGAAAGGAGGGGGTACTACAGTATTTCAATTTAAAAAGAGCACCTCACTTCACCGATGTCATGGTTCTTTAACCACTTCCAATGTTTGGTGTTTTATTTTTCTTAAGTAGTGGTTATTAATGAGGTTGGAAATGTGAAGGCACCTTCCTCTAAAATGTATTTTGAAATCGAGTTGAGATTTTCAAGAAGACATTTTAACGAGTCCTGTGGCACTGAGGTCGGCATGATGTGTATGTGTAAGCCTAAAATAGTATGGGTTTATTTGATAAACGAGTACTTAGACGTAGACATTACAATCCATTGTTTATGGAACAACTTTTAGAACAATAACACAATACTTTTATACTTCTGAACAGATTTCTGAATGAACAATTGCCTCATTCACTTTGCTGGATAAATAATGGCTTAATCCATTTGCCAAAACAGCATTATTAGATTTGAGAAGAGGGATTAGTACTCAGACTTGAAATATTTTTATTTACAGAATTCCATTGCTTTCACCTTTGTGCTTTAGCTTTCAGAGACAGTAAAAATAATTTACCTCAAATATGACAAAATTTAGAACATTCATTTTGAAGTTAATAGTATATTGTAAAAAGGATTGCACTGACTTTGTTTAATGACTTTTATATAGGATGGAAGTTAATAAACGGTAATACGTTATTAGTAAAGAATGAATAGATATACAATGTGTCCGTAAAGTCATGGCGCACTTTTGACCTGTCACGTGGTCAAAAGTGCACCATGACTTTACGGACGAACTGTACATTGTAATTCTTTACAGAATTGAAATGAGACAAAATGTGGTTATGGCATTTCAGAATGTTAAATTCTTGTTCTTGTGGATTATACCTTGTTTTGTTTACTTCTGTATCTCCACTCATGAAAGAGCATGGAGAAGAAGTTTAGAAGTATTTGTAGAATACATGTAATTAATTTCTGTGTGTGGGAGGGAGAGGGGGCTGTTGCATCTGTCGTTGTTTTAGACATTGTTATTACTTAATTGGTAATTCATTATTTTTCTTGTGTTAAGAAATGACAGCTTTTACTATTCTTTCTCTCTCTTGCTAACTTTCGGTAGTCTCAGGGAGGGAGGGAGAGCAAGAGTTATTTTTTGTTTTTTGCTTCACCAATCCTGAGAACAGAATTGGGTTTGAGATTCATTTTTATCTTTTGCAGGCTGTTTAAAGTCTATAAGTTTCATCTTAATAGCAATTTTCAATCTTTATGCATAGTCTAATATAATAGAGGTTGAAATGTTGGATGACCGTGGGAGCCTTGTTTTTCATTCATTTCTAATTTATTGCATTTTAACTTACACCATTTAAAAATGGCAAATTTTAACTAATATTTCCCAAAGACTAAAGCCTATACAAATGTGTTCTATTAAGATTGTGAAGACTGAGCTATGCTGATGGAGCATATTTGATAAGGTATAGCTAGCTAATAGAATTTTATGCTACTGCTTTGAATTTGGTAAGTCAAGGAACACACCCTTTCTTGGATGGCTTGGACCTCCTGCAGACAGACCAAGAGCTAGAGGGCACTTCTTACCTACTGTGTTACTACTCTGGGTTGTGGCTCAGTGGAACTGGATTGAGTTGCTGTAGACTCCACCCTTAGAAGGTTATTTTAAGCCTTATGATGTTACTGAGAGCTAAAGGCTGTTTGTTTAGGGAACTTCCCCGAGCTTCTGCAGCCAGTATATGTTCACCTCTTAACAGTGGTAGAAGTAACCTGTTTGCCCCTGGAGAGAGTTCCTCAGTTTCTAGCTTCTTTCAGAGAATCCTGCCTTTTCTATTCATTTTAGTTCCTGGTATATTTCTCAATATTAATTTTATTGAACATATATTTAAGCCATTTTTAAAGACTAAAATAATTATATTTTAGGAGAAAGTTTAAAGACCCAAAAAGATATGAAGGGAGAAGTAAAAGTTCTCCTCAGTCCCCAGATCCTCCTAATCTCTTTCCCAGACCTGGTTACATAGGTAATTGCTACTAGCAATTCCTTGTATATAGAAAATGCCAGTACTTATGGAAGGATAAACATATACTTTATATATCTTATTTTTTACTTTAAAGTATAGAAAAATATGGTTATTTTGTAACACATTAAAAGGGTGTTTATTACTTTGTTAAACATTAATTAATGTTTCTCAGATTTTCATCATTTGAATGAAATAACACAGTGGAGTAGTTATTTTCAACTGGTGTGCCACAAGAATATTTAAAATATGCAACCCCTATTTAGTCAGGGCACTAACCTCTTTTCCCATAGATTGTCAAATTAAAAAAAATAATAACAGCCAACATAGCAAAAGCCATTTGATGTGAATGAATCAAAATTACACCTACTTCTTTTGTCAGATTGGCAAAAAGTATATTTTTCAGTCATTTGATGTGAATGAATCAAAATTATACTTACTTCTTTTGTCAGATTGGCAAAAAGTATATTTTTCAGTGTGCTGCAGAATTGTTGTAGTTCCTTTATGTGTGCCATGAAAAAGGTTGAAGTCGCTGTCCTATAATAATTCTTAAAGATGTTTACATATATGTGCAAATTTTCTTCCCTAATGATTATGGGTGAAGTCACTTTTTGTTTTTTTCTTAGTATATGGTATGTTAATGCCAGTAGAAAACGGGGTCTTTTGAAAAAGGGTTTATGGTTTGGGGTAGTGAAATGTGCATATAATGTATATCTTAATACCTGAGCACTATTTGGAAAAAAATTACTGTTCATATGATTCACTGCTTTGTTAATTCTATTTTCAGCTTCCTGGAAGAGAGGAATTCATTCAAAGTTAGGAAATATATAGCAGATATTTTGGTCTCTTTGGCCAGAATTGGGGCAAATTCTATACCTAACCGGTCACTGGTGATGGTAATGGAATTGCCTGTTTTTACTGGATGTTTCCATTGGATTATATTTTTCATTCATATACCATATGTCTTAGATTTTTTCTTAGCCCCGTCCAAAATCATATCCAAAATTTGTCACACCTAATCTTAGCATGAATAGGTGAGTTCCTATCTTCATGGGTACCATATTTATTTAAATTGTGGAATGAAAAACATTTATTTCCTTCCAGAATACTTTAAGGCAGGGGTTGACAAACTGTGACCCATGAGCCAGATCCAGCCTACTACCTGTTTTTGTAAATATAGTTTTATTTGAATACATCATAACTTATTTGTTTACATGTTATTTATGTCTGCTTTCATGCTACTAAAACAGAGGAGTTGCAAAGAGACTGTTAGATCCACAAAAATTAAGGTTATTTCTCCAGTCCTTTACAGAAAAGATTTGCTGACCGCTGCTTTAAGATATCTTTCTTACAATGAGATATTTATAATCATATGCCAGATACTCTGGACATTTGATGTATAAGACACTGAGAAGGTCAGACTCTAATGGAAATATAGTTGTGCCATATTGTACATCATAAAATGTGTTAAGTGCTCTTGCATGTATAAACTGAAGTTAATATTCATTGCAATAGATTTGAAGCTATCTTTGTTTTTCTATTTTAAACATTTATTATATGAATTTTTTATGTTTTCATAAATATAAAATGAAGAAATTGGACTGGATTTAGCTTTCTTACCTTTTAGCATTTAAAATTATCATTGCAAATGGTAACGTTTTATTTGTTTTTCTACCCACCTTGGGAATACAGATATGGGATTTCTTGTAAATTTATAAAATTCTTTTAGAAGAAAGTATAAATTCAATGTAAAACTTTTAATATTTGTAGTTCTGCTTTATACTTACACAAAAATTAGGGAATATTTTATTGTTCCATAGTCATTTTGAAATATCCCCTAATTTTTGTGAGCAGTGTATAAGTTCTAGACAATGCATTTTCAAACATGTATATTTTGCTAAAAAATGTTGACTGTTTCATTCCCTTGAAAATAACCTTTGCTACATAAGAAAGTACTTAATATCTTATTTAGAACTGCATATCATCCTTACAGGAAATCCATTTATGGAGGTGATTATACCAATATTGTGTACTTCCAGTATCGTTAGAGGTAGTCTTTTGACATGCAAACAGCAGAAGAAAGCTCTAGCAATTGTTTGGGATGAACTTGTCTAGAATGATGTCTGAATAAAAGGCAGAATAAGATAGCCCAAAGAGCTCAGAACTAGGATTTAGAAGGACCGCTAAGTTTGTTAACTAAACTTTGGGCAAGTCATTTATCTGAATTTGAATTTCCTTATTAGAAGAATGAGGGATTATGATACTTATCTTGGGCAGGGGAGAAAGGGAAATTATAAAAATTAGATAATGTGGTAATGTGGCTGAAGAGTGAGCATTCTCCAAGTATTCCCTCCATTCTCCAAATATTCCCTCCATTCACTACCCTTGTTTTTGCTTTTAGTCTAAATTTCTATTTGCAAAATGGAGCTAAACATTCATGTTCTTTTTGTTTCACTTGGGGAGTCACATGGCATTATATAGATAAAAGTGAATTATTGCTATTAAATACAGTATTAACACTGAGCTGAACAATAAATAGTTCTGTATAGATTAGAGGTTTTAAGTCTGTGGGTCTGTGAGCTTGGATAGGGAAAAAAAAGTTACATTATTACATATGTTTTTTTCATTATGAGTGTGGGCAGCAGAAGCAGAGACTATTTCCAAGAAAAATTACAGATTTTTCCTAATCCTTTACTGTTGCAGATGTGTTAAAGTGACATTTATACTCATTACATAGAAGTTTAAGTATTAGACTCACAAGTTTAAAAGATTAATAAACAAAGCATATATATTATTATGAATAATGTGCAATATATATATATTTATATATATATATTTTTTTTATGGTGACAGAGAGAGAGTCAGAGAGAGGTATAGATAGGGACAGACCGACAGGAACGGAGAGAAGTGAGAAGCATCAATCATTAGTTTTTCGTTGCCATCGCAACACCTTAGTTGTTCATTGATTGCTTTCTCACATGTGCCTTGACCATGGGCCTTCAGCAGACCGAGCCACCCCTTGCTGGAGCCAGCGACCTTGGATCCAAGTTGGTGAGCTTTTTTGCTCAAGCCAGATGAACCCGCGCTTAAGCTGGCGACCTCAGGGTCTCGAACCTGGGTCCTCCGCATCCCAGTCCGACGCTCTATCCACTGCGCCACTGCCTGGTCAGGCGATATATATTTTTTGATAATTGTATTTCATTGTGATTGTTTTTGATGTTATTTTATTTTATGATTTTAAAAATACTTTTATAAGAAGGGGTTCATAAGTTTCACCAACAGGGGCCAATGTGGGAGGTTAAGAACTTTTATTGTTGATACTGTTATTGTGTTGATTTGACTGCCAGAGTTACCTTATTAATTCAGTTTATACTTCTCTTTGTTACACTGCTTCCCAATCACCCAGTAAACTGGCAGAGGAATTCTTTTGTAATTTTTTAGTTTGCAGAGAGACCAAAATCAGAGATTACTTTGTGTCTCAAAACACAAAGAAATTTTCAGTTAGGCTTGGGGAAAAGACAGAAAAAAATTACAGTTAGGCTTGGAGAAAAGAATATCTTAAGAGTAAAATGAGGCAGCGAGATATAAATGATTGAAGCTTTGGTGTAGGCCCAGTATGGACTAGACTTAACACCTGTGTTCCCACCTGACAGGTGGGAGGAGTCTGTTGTGCTGCTGATTTTCCAGAGCTTAAGGCAGTGGTTCTTAAGCTTTTTTGAGGTACCAAACCCACCAGTTTCATATGCGCATTCACCAAACCCTTCTTTAGTGATAAATAAAATATGATATTTTTTCCAAATTCAAGACATAGGTATATGTTTTTTTACTGGTGCACAAAATGAGCCGTGCATGAACATCACCTGCTCAAAGAACAAAACCAACAAAGTTCATGAACTCACAACAAATTACAGTATTACTTTATTCTGGCCTCTGTGGCAGAGGCTTCTCTGAACCCCTGAGACCAACTCATCAAACCTCTAGGGTTTGATAGAACCCAGGTTAAGAACCACTGGCTTAAGGTGTTAAGCATGAGGCTGTTCTTCCATTGTATGAGCTAGAGAGGAGGCTGTTTCAGGGTCCCCCTTACATTTAAAGGACAAAGAAGAGAATGTTTTATATGAATGTTTTGTTTCTAAAATGTGACACATTTAGTGTTTCTGGAAATGGGGAATATGTATGCTGGCAGCACTTCTTAATTGTTGATTTTGCTGCCCTGATAGGGTTTCACTGCTTATGGGGAGTCAGTATGGAAGAGGAAGGGTCGTACCACCTGGAGAAATTTAGGAAGAGCGAGGAGGAGGGCCTATTCTTTTCCTCAGAAATTAGGTATTATGAGGGCAGAGTGAAGAAGAGTTGATTTTTATTATTTATCTTTGATTTTACAGTGGTTTAGGTGATTACAGTATATATTACCATTTTTTAGAGAGGGAAGAAAGGAGGGCACTGACAGTATTCAAGATGAATCAGTTAGATGTGGAACCTAATGGTCCTTTGACACGTAGAGTCCAAAGCTTCACCATATATCAACCTGTTTTCCTTTTTATATTAAAAAATAACAATAATAAAGTGGGAAATAATTTCATTTGTGAATATTTACCCAAAGAAAAAACAAATGTATAAAGATTCTAGTTATAGTGTTATTTATAAAAATATATACCTAGATATAGGTATATAGGTATAATGACTTTTCATGTGATGTTTGTCTGTTCTGCTACTAGCAGATGGCAGTTTCAAGAAGAAATACACTAATACAATCAGAAGGACTAGAAATGTTCAATTGAGGTTAAATAATATTGTATAAATATTTTTCAGTAATCACTTAATTGGTTAAAAACTAAGGTTTTAATTACATTTATACATAGTCTTATCCTAAAATGTTTAAGGCAGATTTTTTTTTTTTTTAATAGAGATAGAGAGAGAGTCAAAGAGAGGGATAGATAGGGACAGACAGACAGGAACGGAGAGAGATGAGAAGCATCGATTATCAGTTTTTTGTTGCGGCACCTTAGTTGTTCATTGATTGCTTTCTCGTATGTGCCTTGACTGCGGGCTTTAGGCAGACCCAGCAACCCCTTGCTGGAACCAGCGACCTTGGGTCCAAGCTGGTAAGCTTTTGCTCAAACCAGATGAGCCTGCGCTTAAGCTGGCGACCTCAGGGTCTCGAACCTGGGTCCTCCGCATACCAGTCCAACGCTCTATCCACTGCACCACCACCTGGTCAGGCCAGAATTCTTATCTATATCATATTATATAATTGAATAAGCTGATATAAACAATTTAGTGAAATAAATTCTCATTTGATTTTTAAAATTAGGAACTTAACAGAAAATACCTTGTTTAGAATTAAGTGCTCAGTTTTGTTTATCCAAATATAATTTGTAAGGATACCTGCACTTTTACCTAGTTATGAGGGCTGGCACATAGTCTGTCTTTTCATTTTATTGACAGTTTGTCATAATATAGCCCCAAGAGCCTAGTTCATCATGTCACATAGTTTCAACATTAATTATGCTTTTAAACACTAACTGTTATAACAGTGCTGCTGAGAATATTTTGGTACAGATTACTTTCTTTTGTAGTTGTTTATTTCTTTGGGGTATTGTCCAGAAGCGGACTTTCCTGTTCAGAAACACTTTGTAGCTTTTGTTACGTTTTGACAGCTTACTTTCTGAAATGTGGAGTCAATTTACATTGCTACCAGCAAGCAGTATTTTACCTACTAGCTTACCAACACAGACTGATCAGTTCTGGTATGCATAATTAATAATTGTTTTGCTAATTGAATGGTATATAATCAATAGTACTTTAAAGTCATTTTGATTTTTAGTTTTACTTTTTTTTTTACATATGGTTTGTTGGTGAAGAGTTTATCATTTAACCATTTTTACTAAGTGAGGTCTGAGTGGTATTATTATATACTTAATTGCTTTTTACTTTCATAGTAACTTTTGTTATGGCTCTTGAATATTTTTCTATTCTATTACTTTATTTTGATGCTTATTTTATTCTACCTATATAGGGATTTTAAATAAATATATTAGTCTGTTTTGCTCATAACCTATATATCTTCCTTAGTCATGTTTTTCCTCTAAAACTAGAATTTTTTAAAGTTTCTTTTTGATAAAAGATTAACCTACTTAGATTTTATTAAATGTTATTGTGAAGTTATAAGTTCAACCCTATTTACTTAAATTTTCTTCTTTCATTCTAAGGAATTTATTTTTCTTACAGCTCTACATTTTTATTTTAGAAATTTATGGATTAATTCTAATTCTTCAGAGACTCAATACTTTGGAGTTTTATCATTCTGGTCTCTTTATACCTTTTAAGAAGGAATATGATGATACTGTATTTATGGTTTTATAACCTGCCTTTGTACTCAGTAGTTTGTAAATAATTTGCCATGTCATTTAATATTTTTCAGTAATATTTTGATAGGCTGTGTTGTGATCCAGAAGAGCCTACAGATGTATCTAACTTCTTAACTAACCTCTCAGTATTCACTTAACTAACTTGTCAATCTTATATATATATATTTATAAATAACACTATAACTAGAATCTTTATACATTTGTTTTTTCTTTGGATAAATATTCACAAATGAAATTATTTCCCACTTTATTATTATTATTTTTTAATATAAGAAGGAAAACAGGTTGATATATGGTGAAGCTTTGGACTCTAGGTGTCAAAGGACCATTAGGTTATTTATTATCCAAGTGATTTAGAAAAAGTCACTTTTATACAGCTGTTTCTTTAACTATAAGGTATCCATAATGCAACCTTTCTTATTTGTCTCCTAATTTTTGTTAGTAGAAAATTAAATAATGTATAAAAATATACAACTAGGAGTTATTTTATAAACACAAGGCATTGTTAAGTAATATATGTTCAACTGGTAAATAAGGATATAGAGTTGTATTATTCTCAGATAATTTATAACTGAAATAAAACAGTGTGACGACTAATTTGAATTTTTAAGAAAGAATACTGGTTAAAATGTACATTTTTAGAAGCCTCTTTTAGAAGTTAACCATCTCTGTATTTGTGAAGGCTTTGGGTAGGTCCTGTACTTCCCACTTTGTTTAGATCAGTTAGGTGTGTTGGAGATTTAAAAAACTTAATTAGCTTGTGTAATACCTGGTTTTATGTGTACTGATGTATGATACATTCCTTTAGGTCGGCACAGGTCTCATTTTAAATCTAAAACTTTAATAATGGATTGTTTTACTTGAAAGCTCCTTTATAATAGTGTATAACTTGAAGTAACTAATATTGAAAACCTGGATAAATGATTTCTTAAAGAAAAAGCCTACCTGCATTTAGGTCTAGTATTTGAGTAATACATAGCTACAGAGATTCTGCAGACCTGCATACTTGATATTTATGTACCTGCCTAGCATATAATTAATACTTCTTATCCTTATTTCCTTACTGATTAGAGATTGCATATGATCAGTACATGACTCTTAAGTCTGCTAACTTCTGTAGGGTATTGCCAGGGAGTCTAATATGATAATGGAATGCTAAATCAGGAAAACATAAAAATTTGCCTAAGACAATTAAAATTCCTTGTACTCTGGAAGGAACAAATCTGAAATATCTTTCTAGGGATGTGTCCACATTCAGGGTTTGTAGAACTCTTAACACTGGTAAAGGACATGGACTTTCTGTTCAGAATTACAAACTCTGTAAAGAAATAAGCTATAATGAACTGAAAATAGTGAAATAATATAATGACATAAAATAAACATTATAGGGATAAAAGGAGGATTCAAAAAATTATAAAATAGTATAGCATTATTAATAAACTTAAATTTTATTTTAAAAATTGATTTTTAGAGAGAGGCAGGAAGGGAGAAAAGTAAGAAGCATCAACTTAGCCCTGGCCAGATGGCTCAGTGGATAGAGTGTTGGCCCGGCATATGTGTAGATGTCCCAGTTTGATTCCTGGTCAGGGCATACAAGAGAAGCAACCATCTGCTTCGTCTCTCTCCTTGCTCTCTCCCTTACCCCTTCTTTCTCTCCTCTTCCTCTTCCCCTTCTCCTCCAGTAGCCAGTGGCTCAATTGGCTCGAGGGTCACCCTGGGTGCTGAGGATAGCTTGGTTGGTCCCAGTTGATTGGCCTCAGGTGCTAGCAGTAGCTCGGTTGATTGGAGCATCGGCGTTAGATGGGGTTGTTAGGTGGATCCTGGTGGGGTGCATGCAAGCAAGAGTCTGTCTCATAGTCCCCTCCTCTCATTTAAAAAAAATTTTTTAAAAGGATGCATCAACTTGTTGCTTTACTTTAGTAGATTGCTTTTTGTACATGCCTTGATGGAGGAGGAAGGGGCTCAAGCTGAGCCAGTGACCCTTTGGTCAAGCAAGTGACCTTGAAAACATGTCCATCCTGTGCTCAAGCCAGCGACATCAGAGTTTTGAACCGGGTACCTCACCATCCCAGGTTGATGCTCTACCCACCCTGCCACCACTGATCAGGCTAATAAACATTTTTTTACAAACCAAAAGGAATTTCTTGAAATAAAAATATATAATCACTGAAATATTAAACCCATGGACATTAAAAACTATGGGAGAGAATTATTGATTGAACAGAGAGATAAAGGGATGGAAAATAGGGAAAAGTAAGCATGGTTAGAGAATAAGTTATTCAGTAAGTCTATAAGGATTGCTGAATGAAAAGGGAAAATGGGAAAGAAACAATGGCTAATAATTTCCCAAAATTTATGAAAATCATGAGTCTTCAGAATAAGGAAATTTACCAAATTCTGAACAAGATAAATGAAAGAAAATCTGAAGAGCTACTCCATTCCCCCAGAAAATTCATAAAGAAAAGCTGAGAAGAAAGGCATATTACTTCAGAGGAATGAGTTAGATTGACAGCTGACTTCTCATCAGCAGTAACAGATCCCAGAATGTCTTCCGAATGCTGAGGCAATAACTGTGGATGTAGAATTCTATGTGCAATTAAATTATTACTTAATTGAAAAGGACATAATCACTTGGAAAGCTGTAACAATTATAACCCTGTGCTCACCTAATAGCATAGTATAAATTATATAAATTTAAAAATGTCAACTTAATGCCTGTCCTGTGGTGGCACAGTAGTTAAAGAGTAGACCTAGAATGCTGACCTAGAATGTCACCAGTTCAAAACCCTTGGCTTGCCTGGTCAAAGCACATGTGAGAAAAAATTGCAACTTAAAAAAAGAAATTAATATCCACAATTGTACTTGGGAAAATTTAACCCCCTCTTTCCCCCACATTGTTTAAGTAGGCTAAAATGAACAATAGTAGAAAGTCCGCAAAATGTTAAATACTTGGCCTAACTTCATCTAGGTTATCAGATGCAGAAAATATATTTTTAATTATATATGGAACAGTCAAAAAAGAAACTTAACCGACCAAGTACTAAACATAAAGGAAAGCTAAATGAATTCCTTCACTATAGTATAGTAAATTTAGAAATAAATAATAAAAATAAAGATAGCATTCTGCCCTCAGGCCTCTAACCATTTCATTTGAAAACTTCAAAAAAAGGTTCTTAGTGATTAGAAATTATAATTGGAAAATTAAACACTTAGAGCTAAATTAAAAGGTACGTAAAAACCTTGTGGGAAACCAGTAAAATGGCTTAGAAAAAATACTATGGTTTCAAATAGAAGGTAAGATATTTTCTCAAAAAATATTCCCCAGAAAAGGATATTTATATTCATGTTTTTAGAAACTCTCTCATTGCAGTTCTCATGTTCTCTTTCTCTTGAACGTGACCTGAAGTGCCTTTTAGTATGTGTGAGTTTGGAAAGCTCAGAGCTCATCTGATAAGAGGCAAAGAAATCTAGCACAGATCTGATGTTTAAAAAATCACTTAAAAAAATACACTTTGGCTATACTATTGGTATCAAAATATATCCCAGTGTTACAAATAGGAAAACATGTCCTAGTGTTTTATATAAATGAGCAGTTGTAGCTTGGGATAAAAAATTAGTGAGAGTTCAACTTGCTGATTCGAAAGGGTTTATATAATCTGGAAAATTTACTGTGATTAAAAAGTTTGGATACATTCATGTCTCATGTTAGTGTGAAGAAAAGTGTTCATGTAATATGAGATAAAGCAAACAATATTCTGAATCAGTATTTTACAAATTATGTGTTTTAATATTTAAGCATGCTAATAAATACATACATATTTGATTATTTTACATATTCACATAAATATTATTTTAAAATATTCTCACTGGCAACATAAGAAGATCACTATATTTGGAGCTGCCTTACTTGGACATGTTTAGTTTATGACCTTAATGCATGTATTAAAGAAAAAAGATTGAAATTACTTAGTTAACCTTTCAATTTTAGGGATTAGAAAATAAGCCACAGCCTGACTAGGCGGTGGCGCAGTGGATAGAGCATGGAACTGGGATGAGGAGGACCCAGGTTTGAGACCCCAAGGTCGCCAGCTTGAGTGCAGGCTCATCTGGCTTGAGCAAAAGCTCATCAGCTTGGACCCAAGGTTGCTGGCTCTAGCAAGGGGTTGCTCGGTCTGCTGAAGGCCCGCAGTCAAGGCACATGTGAGAAAGTAATCAATGAACAACTAAGGTGTTGCGACGGCAACGAAAAACTGATGATTGATGCTTCTCTTCTCATCTCTCTCCGCGTTCCTGTCTGTCTGTCTGTCCCTATCTATCCCTCTCTCTGACTCTGTCCCTGTAAAAAAAAAAAAAAAGAAAAGAAGCCACAGAGTGAAGCCAACTAATGAGAAGAAAAATAAGGAGGAAAAGGACAGAAATTAACAAAGAAAAATATATTAGCAAAATCAAAACTGAAAGCTGGCCTTTAGGCCAATAAACTAAGCAACTTCTGCCAAATTAAACAAAAAGGAAGGCAAGAGGGGATGAAAAGAGGGTTATACCTGCAGATGTAGTAGAGATATAAAAAAATTATGAGGAAATACAATGAATTGAATAACTTTCTGGAAATATATCTCCAAGACTTTTACAGAAAAACAGATTCAGCGATGGGTTAGGAATTTAAGTGTTCTTTGGCCACATTATGTTTGAGATGATCTTTAGATGTTGAGCAACCAGGTTAGCTAAGCATGCTCTGGAGACATGTACAGATTTGGAAGTGACTAGCTTATAAATGATGTAAAAAGCAAGTCCATTTGGAAGCTATTTTAAGACCAGAGATGATAAGGATCTGAACTAAGACATTGGTAGTAGGACGAAGAGGGTGTAAAACTAGAAGATAGAACATTTAGGTTCATGAATGTAGGTGATTGTAGGAAGGGAATATTTATCATTTCCCAGCTAAGAGTTAAGGAAATAGAGTTAGGAAATGAATTTATATTTTCAACTGAATTTCATAGCCCAGTGTATTAGATAAAAAATACCTATGGAAGAAGTTCCCTCTGTAGAGAGGTTTATTGGTATGTGATTGAGTAAAATTTAGGGCAATGAACTTACTTCAGTGCTTTAATTTTATTTCAGTTTGGAGAATTTTCAGTTTTATTAATTGTAGCATCTTAAAAAGCTATTGATACTATAATTTAAAACACAAAATTAATATTAATTTAGTTGAAACTACTATAATGAATGAAGTTTATTGGCAGAGATATTACCAATATACACTGATCTTCAAGTAATAATTTATCTAAATATACTTTTCACTATAGGTTTTCAAATTGATATGATAATTTTTTTCTGGATAGTCAGTATTGGTTAAGAATGTCTGATCTTTTGGTAGATTTGCAGGGGGAAAACCAGTTTTGTTAGAAGTTTGTAAGAACATTTACCCTAAGACAGCATGATGGTTTTCCAGGATTAGGATTCACTTCTGTTGCTGTAGGGGGAGAAAAGGTAACATATAACATTGGTTTTACCTGCATTTCAGTGAAGGCCACTAGCTTGCTGGTATGTACCATGCAGGCTACTATTGTGCAGACTATGGCCATTTTATACACCTGAGGTGGATAAGCTACTCATGTATTTTCTCTAATTGGATTTTTAAACTTTCAAGAATAAAAAATAATATTCTTTAAAAATTTATCCTTTTTAGCCTGACCTGTGGTGGCGCAGTGGATAAAGCGTCGACCTGGGAACACTGAGGTCGCCAGTTCAAAACCCTGCACTGGTCTGGTCAAGGCACATATGGGAGTTGATGCTTCCAGCTCCTCCCCCCTTTCTCTCTCTCTCTCTCTCTCTCTCTCTCTCTCTCTCTCTCTCTCTCACTCTGTGTCTCCTCTCTAAAATGAATAAATAAAAAGAATTTAAAAAATTATCTTTTTTAGTTTATATTAAAGAGAATTTCCTTTTGTCTTTGGCAATACAGAAAGAAGGTTGAAAAGTATTTTTGAATTCATTCCTTTAGACTCTGAATCCATCTATGCTTACCTTTACTGTCTGTATCCATCAGGCTAGGTCTCGGGGTGAACCTGAGTCAGAGATAGCATTCAGGCCTTCAGCAATCTTGTTTCCTTGCTGTGCGTTGATGCTAATTAAAGTTTTAGTTGGTGATCAATATATTTATGTTATTTGAGATGCATGCTGTTTTAAATTATAGCTATAAATACTTATAGAGAACGTGAAATGATAGTAGAAAACATTGAAAATTACAATAAAATCAGAGTGTGCTATGTTACCTTAAACTCACATTTTGAAATGTCTTAATTTTTCAGAATCGTACACCTGACACCTGTATAATTTTATTAACCAATGGCACCTGAATAAATTCAATTAAAATAAAAAATGTTTAAATTGTTATTCTATTATACATGTTAAAAGTATTGTATGAAAAAGCTAATGTGTAAATTATACTTTTTCTTTAACAGAAGGTGACAACAGAATTTTTAAAAGTGAATTTTTAAAGAAGGTGACAAAAAGAAAGAAAATGCCAAAACCAGTAAGTATCGTTTATTTTACTTTTGCTGCTTCTTAATATAATATCAGTAGCATTCAGTTCCTTTTGGAACAAGACTAAGTCGTATAGTAGAGTTGTTGGGAAGGAAAAGGCACTGAGGCCTGACTGGTGGTGCAGCGGATGGCACGTCAACCTGGGATGCTGAGGTCCCAGGTTCAAAACCCTAAGGTTGCCTGCTTGAGCACGGGCTCATCAGGCTTGAGCGTGGGATCAGACATGATCCTATGGTCACTGGCTTGAGCAAGGGGTCACTGGCTCAGCTGGAACCCCCTGGTCAAGGTACATTTGAAAATCAATCAATAAACAACTAAGATGCCACAACTATGAGTTGATCCTTCTCATCTCTCTCCCTTTCTTGTTTGTGTCTGTCTCTCACAAATAGAAACAAAAGCAAGAAAGAAAAAGAAAAAGGCACTGATATTACTGTTATTTGTTTTAGATTAATGTGACTAAAGTGCTGTATTATGTGGGTCAGTGAAGAAGAGGTGTAGGTAACTATAGATAAGTTTAAAATCCATATGTTCTGGGATCAAACTGTTCTTCTGTTCCTTGTTCTGGCTCTGCTAATTAATTTGAGTGCCTTTTGTGAGATTAGTTCATTCTTTCCAATTCTTAATTTTCTCATATATAAAATGGAGATATATATGGTGAGTATTAGAAGAAGTTGGTACACATTCAGTGCTCAGTAAAGAAAACCTTACTGTTACACAGAAGGAATGAGAGGTTTGTGCATTATTTATTTTCTCATAATTCTGGCTTTGATGCTGGTGATACTTATGCTGATACATAGTCTTAGGTTTTTTATTTAAGGGTATATATGTAATCATTTCACTTAGTTTTATAATTATGTAGTTCTTGACTCTTATTCCTTTTGTCTTAGAATAAATGCTCTTTAATAATATCTGGGTGTCTTTTTCAGTAACTTTCTTTCAGCCAGTTATCTTTCTAAGAAAATTATTGGTTATAATTTTTGGAATTTTCTGGCATGCATATCACTTTGGAATTAATTACTTTAAAGACTCAGCAGGTAACAAAATGTGCATTGTTTGAGGGAGAGAAGAATAAAAAGAAAAGTCATAATATCAGAAAGGAAGAAATAAATTTTTCTATTTCCAGATAACATGATAATTTATATAGAAAATCCTCAGAAACAACAGCTAATAGAAATAATCACTGAATTCAAGATTCTTGGACTAGGTTCTGTTTTTTAAAAATCAGCTGTCTTTTTTTATATACTGGCAGCAAAATTTGAAAAAAAATTTGTAACAGTATCAAACACATAAAATACTTAGAAATAAATTTATAGAAATGGTACAAGATCTCTTTACTGAAAACTGCTTTGAAACAAAAGACCTAAATATACAGAAAAGTATCTATTGTCTAGATATATCTAGAAAACATTAAGATGTCCGTTCTCTTTAAATGTAATGGTAGTTAGAATGCAATTCTAACCAGTTAAATACCATCAGACTTCTGTGACTAAAATTGACTAGCTGATTGTAAAATGTATATGGAACTACCAAACCAAAATTCATATGGAATAGCTAAAGCAATTTTATTAAGTGCAAAGTTATAAAACTTAACACCTGAATTTCAAGACTTATTCACAAGCTATAAAAATAAGAAAATGTGGTACTATTGAAAGGGTAGCTAATAGGATCAGTGAAACAAAAATGTACCTGTACACATATATTATAATGAAAATATATTTTCAACAAGGGTATCACACAATTCAATGTGTAAATTCAATTCTTTCCAACAAATAGTGTTGGAACAAAATTGTCCATACAGGAAAATATGAGCATTGACCTTTATCTCATAATTTGCACAAAAATTGAGCTCTAAGTAGATCATAGACCTAAATGCAAAAGCCCAAATTATAAAACTCCTAGAAGAAAACATAAGGAAATATTTTTGTGACCTTAGCGTAGACAAAGTTTCTTCTAAAATGCAGAAACTTTGAACCATTAAAAAAATTGAATTGCATCAAAATTAAAAACCTTTCTCTTTTAAAAAACAGTAATAAGAAAATGGAAAGGCAAGACAGAATGGGAAAGAATATTGCAATATGACATTTTTTAGAACTCAGTAAGGCAAATTTTAAAAAATGGGCAAAAAAAAAGGGCAAATACTGAACAAATGCTTCATAAAAGAACATATAACGAACAAACATATGAAAAAATCCTCAATATAGTTAGTTATCAGGAAAGCACAAATTAAAACTACAGTGAGATACCACTTTATACTTTTTAGAAGGGCTAAATTGAACTGATGGTACCAAGTGTTGATAAGGATGTGGATCAACTGAAATGCTGATATATTTCTCAGAGGAATGTGAAAGTTTGCAACTGCTTTGGAAAAGTCTTTTGTCAGTGTAATTGAGTGGAGAACATTTATTCCTTAGTGTACGGACTCAAATTTTATTTATGGTTGGATATAAATTATGTGGTGTTATGCATAAAAATTCTGTAAGAAAATATTTTAAGACATTAAAGGGTAGTGTACTTTTTTTCCTTAAACTTTTTTAGATCAGTATTTAATTAGCCACACCTCCCTTCACTCCCAAAAATAAAAAATAAAAAAAAGAAAGCCTAGTTTTTTGCCTGACTGGCAATGGCACAGTGGATTGAGCATCAACCCAAGATGTTGAGGTCCCTGGTTTGAAACCCTGAGGTTTCTGGCTTGAGCAGGGGCTTTCCAGCTTGAGCGTAGGATCACTCGCTTGAGCATGGGATCATCAAGATGGTCCCAAGGTTTCTTCAAGGCACATATCAGAAGCTATCAATGAACAACTAAAGTGAAAACGAGTTGATGCTTCTTATTTCTCTCTCTCTCTCTTCTTTATCCTACTTTTTTCTCTCCTTTCTTTCTCCTCTCTCTTCTCTTTCCCTCTCTCTTTCCTACTTTCTCTCTCCCTCTTCCTCTGCCCTCTTTCTCTCAAAAAAAAAGAAAGACTACTTTTTTAGAACACAAGCTTAGAGAAATTTAATTTGATCTTCATACTTTACACTGATCTTGGTGGCCCAGCTTTATACTTGGTAGATATGTAGCCTTGGTCAGTGGATAACTTCTATAGATCTATTTTTTAATTGTAAAATAAAGTTGATTTAATAATGTGCTTTGATTATGTCAGAGAATTACTATTGGGATGAAATGAAAAGAATTTAAAAGTTGCTTTAAGTGCTTTTTTTGTTAAAGCTATTGATAAGTGATATTTGTATTGTTCATATTATTTATGTTATTTAATAGGTTTATCCTTGTTACATTTAAATGAATTAATATCTTAAAATTTTCTCAGTTTTAATTTCTAATGTAATATATGTTGAAAGATAACTCACATAAACAAAGGTGTTTGGGGATGCTTTGCAATTGAAGAGTTTAAAGAGATATTGGTACTAGGAAGTTTGAGAACTTCTAGCCTAGGGTGTTATTATGTCTTTGTAATTGAAGGTAAGTTAGTGCTCTGTCTGGGTTGCCTCCAGCAGGAAGGGAGGAAAAAGCATAAGGAAGGAAGCATTCTCACTTATTTATGCCTAGGCCTAGAAGTGGCTTATATCTCTTCTGCTTATTGTGGGTGAGAGCATAGTCACATAGCCATGCCTAATAGCAAGAGACATTGAAAAATGTTCTGTAGCTTAGTAGCATATGTACAATTATAACTTGATTAGATTTTGGTGGTCAAACAATGAGCAATCTTTGCCACAATTAACATGGTTAGTTTAAGTGAGAAAAAATTATATGATAAATTTAGAGGGAGCAGTGGCTAAACTTGAACAACTATTCGTAATTTAAAAAAATTAATACCTCTTAAGCTAGATATAGAAGAAAAGCTATAGTGAAAGCAATTCTTAATGTATTAACAGTGAAGCATTTCTTTTAAAATCAGGAACAAGCCAAAAGATACACACTGTTTGAAGATGTTAAGATTTTTCTTTAAGGGATTGGCAAAAATTATGGCCTATAGACCAAATTCAGCCTGCCACATCCTTTTGCATAGCCTGTAAACTAGGAATGGTTTTACATTTTCAATTGTTGGGAAAAAAATTGCAAGAGTAATATTTTACATTAGAAAACTATGTGAAATTCAAATTTCAGTGCCTGAAGTTTTATTGAAACATACTATAATTTGTTATCTGTAACTGCTTTGTTGCTGGAGTGTATAGTTGAGTGTGCTGTCTACAAATTCTAAAATATTTTTAGTCCTTTTCAGAAGTTTTCTGGCCTCTGATTTATATAAACACAAAGATTCATAGGCTCATTTTATATAATAGGCAAGAGAACAAACAGATAAAAGGGTCGATATGAAAAAGTCAATTGCATTTCCACAGAAGCAAAACCAGAAAAAAAATTGGAAATTTTAACAATCCTGTGTTTGAAACCCTTTAAGCTAGATGAGTTTTGGTATTTGAAATTTTTTGGATTTTAGTAAGGTGAATATTTAATAAGTTAAATATGCCATATTTATGTGTGCTTGTCATTATATCTTGAAACTCTGTTGAGTTCTGTTGCATTGTCTCAAAAACAGTACTTCTAAAGATAAATGTCTAAATATTCATATGAAGTGGGGTGATTTAATTCATTAGTTAATTTCACCTCACTCTGTGTCAAATTATAATAGGAATTAGCTAGTAGACTTTTTTTTTTAACTGATTGAATTTAGATGAGAGGAAGGGGGAGACAGAGAGAGAAACATTGGTTGATTCTTATATGTACCCTGACCAGGGATTGAACTCCCAACCTTGATATTTTAGGATGATGCTCTACCCAACTGACCTACCTGGACAGGGCAGTTTTCAGTGTCTTTAGGATGTCAAGAGTTTGTGGACCTGTATGTTTATAAAAACCACAAAACCATAATGAACTAGGGGAAAGATATCTAAAAAATGATTAATAAGACTTTTATGGAGAAAATTATAAACAAGTTTTTGAAAGATACTAAAGAAGACCTAAATTAATGAACAGAGAGTGCATTACAGAGACTATGGTCAGTCATGGATAGGAGAGTCAGTATTGAAAAGATGTGATTTCTCCAAGAGAATCTGTCGTATTAATGAATTTAGTGTAGTTCCAATAAAAAATCAAAATAAGATATTGATTATAATGCATAATGAAAAGTTTAAAATTTTATATGACACCAAGAACAAGAGCAAAGAGCTGAGAATAACTGAAATGGTTCTGAAGATAATGAGGGAGACTAGCCCTACCAGATATCAAGACTTACTTTAAAGATATAGTAATTAAGACTATATGTTATTGTCAGAATAGTTAAATTGACCATTGTAGGAGAATTAGCACAAAATTAGACCCATACATATAGACAAATGGTTTGAGACAGAGTAGTCTTTAGGGGCATGAAATCACAAATCAGTATAAATTGTTTGAATGTCTTAAATATCTGTATCTTTATCCTTATGAGGATTAAAAGATGAAATTAGACCTCTACTTCAAATCATAAGAAAAAAAATCATTGAAGACAACTTATGAAAAACAAAACTTTAGTAGGAAATATATTTTGTATACTGATTAGTTAATAACTTCATGACTCCAGAGTCTTAAACATGACACAAAAAAAACTCTTTGTTAACATTGATAAATTCAGTATTAAAATTAAGGATATATTTACCATAAGGAAGGGCACTTTATAAAGTAAAATAACAAACTATTACTTGGGAGAAAAAAATTTTGTGACACAACTGAACAAGTATCTAGGATCTATAAAAATTTCCTACATAGAAGTAAGAAGAAGACAATTAGAAAAATAAGCAGTAGACATGAACAGACATCTTAGAGATGGAGATTGAGTAGTCAGTAAACATATTGTATTAGTTTTATATTGCTCAATAACAAATGACTACAAACCTATTTGTAGCTTAAAACAACAGTTTTGTATGCCTTGCAGTTTTATGGGTTAGCAGTATGAGATGATGTGACTGGAAATGAAACGGAAAAAAATACCTGCATTTGTGCTCCCTGTCACCATTCAGCCAAATAAGTAGAGACAAGAGTTGAATCTTTATGGGGGCTTTGTTCAGATGGCTGGCAATCTGAGAAGATGGGTTCTGGACCCAGAAACCATCTTCACATCTTGTCTCAGCCATCCTTTTTATAAGGGGAAAGAAGGCAGAGTTGTGGGGTTTGGAAGTTAGGGAAAAGTTAATTAGAAAGAAGTTGTAGTTCAAGGATTCTTCTAGTATTTTTTTCACCTGCTGACCAGTAATTCTTTATCTGTGTCCTTGTCAGCGGCTTTCAATCCTTGGAGCCTTGGGCTTAGATACCATTTTATTTGTGGATCTCCTGGGCCACAAAGATAGATTGCTTGCAGCCTCATGAAGTCACATAGACCCCTTCATGTATCTAGCTTCTAGAACACAGCTTTATACTTGCATTAATCATTAATCTTATGGATTATAACTGAAAGCTACTATAACTAAAGCTAAATTTCTAATTCTTCAGTTCCACTATCAGTTTCTCTGCTTAGGGTTTCATTAGCCTGAAATCAAGATTTACCTCAACTGCTTCTCTGGAGCTTGGGATTCTCTTCCAAGCCCATTCCTTTTATTAGCAGAATTGATTTTCTTGCAAAATGATGCATCTGTTTTTACTGGAGAAAGAAGTTCCCATTCTCTTGCTAGCTGTTGGCCAGGGTTGCTCTTTGCTCCTAGAGGCTGGTTTCAGATCCTTGCCCCATGGCCTCTCCAATTCAGCATTGGAGTACCTTCTTTGTGTCATACTCTTATCCGAATTTTGACTCTCTCTGATTTCTACAACCACTCAGAGAAAAGGCTTTCTTTTGAAGGATTCACAGGATTAGTTTAGGCCCACCCACACAATCTTTCTATTTTAAGGCCAACTGATTATTATCCTTAAGCACAACTGCAAAATCTTTTTTGTCATGTAATACAAGATAATCTTGAGAGTAGCACCAGGGATGGAGATCATGGGGCCATCTTAGAATTCTGCTTAGCACCCAAAAGAAAATGTTCTCAGCCTCATTAGGAATTGGGTCTGCACATTAAGACCGTATTAAAATATAATTTTAGATCCACTAAAATGTCAAACATTAAAAAAACTGAATACCCACTGTTGGTGAAAATATAGATCAGCAGCAATTCTTATACACTATTGAGGAGAATTTAAGTTGATACTATGATGTTGGGAGACAATTTAACATTACATAGTAAAGTTGAAAGTATGCATAATTTATCATCCAGGGATTCTTCTGAGTATATACTTCTAGAGAAACTCATCTAGACACATAGACATTAGGAGACATGTATAACAATATTTATAGCAGTATTATTCTTTATAGTAAAAATTGGAAATAATGTCCATTGACAGGAAAATGGGTATTAAATTATTGGCTAGCATAGATATTGTATATAGCAATCAAAATGAATTGCAACTACTCACAAGAACATAATTCAATCTTAGAACTATAACTGAAAAACCAAACGACAGCCTAGTATAATTTTTGTTAAAATTTTATCAAATATAAGTGTATGTAGTTGATGAATTTTTATAAAATATACCCATGTAACCACTGCTCACATCAAGCAATAAGACGTTATTGGTACCTACAGATAACTACATTTGTGATAGGACTATTTTTTTTTAAAGCAAGGGAATGACAGCACATAATACAGGTTAGTGCTTTTCTGTGGAGGGTTGGGCACAGGGAAATTCAAAAAGAAGAAATACACTACTATTGGCAACAATCTTTGTCGTTTCTTATTAAGTTGGATGATGGTAGATTTTTGGATAAATGAAAACTTTATTTACTCACTAAATTTTTTACTTCAAATGTGTGGGTTTCCAAGAAGTACTAGAGCCAGCACTTCTGGTAGTGGGTCACAGACAGCATCAACCCTAAGACTCAACTACTTATACAAGCAGCACACACAAAGTTGGAATCT
This sequence comes from Rhynchonycteris naso, assembly GCA_037038555.1. NCBI lineage: Eukaryota > Metazoa > Chordata > Mammalia > Chiroptera > Emballonuridae > Rhynchonycteris > Rhynchonycteris naso. The sequence goes on from CM072995.1 coordinate 282,937,932, forward strand.
AGCAGGCACCAGACACTGTGGAGAGTAAATACGCTCAAAAGAACAGACATTGCATAGTGTATAATACATATAATCAAGGTTGACTCTTAGAGCCAGCTAGCCTAAAGGGATAAATGTACACACGAAAGGACCAACTGCATCTAATACTCACAACAAGAGGGGAAATAGTACCCTAAAGAAGCATTCCTAAAACAAGGAAAAAAGATGCCTGGAGGACAGTACCACCGAGCTCATCTTCTTCATAAAGACAGCACAAAAATTTCAAAGTCAGACAGCACTACCTAATACATGGACAAAATGGGCAGACACAGAAGTGCGACCAAAGACTAAACAAGAGAAATCCCCAGAAAAAAAACTGAATGAGATTGAAGTAACCAAAATAACAGATGCAGAGTTTAAAACAATGACTTTTAGGATGCTCAAGGATCTTAGAGCAACAATGGATGGGCATAATGAACACCTAAATAAAGATATAGTAAGCATCAAAAATGACATTGAAATCATAAAAAAGAACCAGTCAGAAATGACAAATACAATATCAGAAATGAAGACTGCACTAGAAGGGAAACAACATCTGCATCATAGGGGTTCCTGAAGGAGAAGAGAACAAACAAGGAATTGAGAACCTGTTTGAAGAAATTGTAGCTGAAAATTTCCCTAAATTGTGAAGGAAAAAGTCACATAAGTTCAGGAAGCACAGGGAGTCCAGTAAAGAGGAACCCAAGGAGGTGTACAACAAGACACATCATAATTAAAGTGCCAAAGGTAAAAGACAAGAAAGAATACTAAAAGCTGCAAGAGAAAAACAGTTAATTACCTATGGAGGAGCCCCATAAGGATGACATCTGACTTTTCAACATAAACACTTGAGGCTAGAAGGGATTGTCAAGAAATATTTAAAGTGATGCAAAGCAAAAACCTACAACGAAAACTTCATTATCCAGCAAAGCTATTGTTTAAAATTGAAGGAGAAATAAAAAGATTTCCAGACAAAAAACTCAAGGAATTCTTTACAACCAAACCAGTACTGCAAGAAATGTTAAGGGGACTGCTATAAAAACAGCAAAGGAAAGAAAAAAAAAGGATGATAGATTTAAAGAATAAAATGCCAATAAACAACTACATATCAATAATAACCTTAAATATAAATTGATTAAATGCTCCAATTAAAAGACATAGGGTTGCCTGTCCAGGCGGTGGTGCAGTGGGTAGAGCATCAGACTGGGATGCGGAGGACCCAGGTTCGCGACCCAGAGGTCACCAGCTTGAGCGCGGGCTCATCTGGTTTGAGTAAAGCTCACAAGCCTGGACCCATGGTTGCTGCTGGCTTGAGCAAGGGGTTACTTGGTCTCTGAAGGCCTGCGGTCAAGGCACATATGAGAAAGCAATCGATGAACAACTAAAGTGCCACAACATAAAACTGATGATTGATTCTTCTCATCTCTCTCCATTCCTGTTTTTCTGTTCCTATCTATCTCTCTCTCTGACTCTCTCTGTCTCCGTAAAAAAAAAATGACATAGGGTAGCTGCTTAGATAAGAAAACAGGACCTGTACATATGCTGTCTATGAGAGACCCCCTGAGAAGAAAAGATACACATAGACGGAAAGTGAAGAGATGGAAAAAAATATTTCACACAAATGCAAATGGGAAAAAAACTGGGGTAGCAATACTTATACCAGACAAAATAGACTTTAAAACAAAGGCTATAGTAAGGGGTAAAGAAGGTCACTACATAATGATAAAGGGAGCAATCAATCCACCAGGAGGATATAACCATTGTAAACATCTATGCATCTAATTTAGCAGCACCTAAATATATAAAGCAAATATATAAACATTAAGGGCAAAATTCAACAATAATACTATAATAGTAGGAGATTTCAATACCCCACTAACATCAATGGATAGATCAGACAGAAAATTAACAAAGAAACAATGGCCTTAAATGACACACTAGATCAACTAGATTTAATAGATATCTTCAAGACCTTTTACCCCAAAGCAGCAGAATATACATTCTTTTCAAGTGCTCATGGTACATTTTCTAGGATAGACCACATGTTAGGACACAAAACAAGTCTCAATAAATTTAAGAAGATTGAAATCATATCAAACGTCTTCTCTGATCTCAATGGTATGAAACTAGAAATTAGCTGCAATAAAAAACTGAAAAACATTCAAAAACTTGAAGGCTAAATAGCTTGTTATTAAAAAACAAATGGGTTAACAGCAAGATCAAGGAATAAATAAAAAATTTTCTTGAAACAAATGAAAATGAACATACAAAAGTCAAAGTTTATGGGACACGGCAAAAGCAGTCCTGAGAGGGAAGTTCATAGTATTATAGGCATACCTTAAGAAGCAAGAAAAAGCTCGCCTGACCAGGCGGTGGCGCAGTGGATAGAGTGTCGGACTGGGATGCGGAAGACCCAGGTTTGAGACCCTGAACTGGCCAGGTTGAGTGCGGGGCCATCTGGTTTGAGTAAAAGCTCGCCTGCTTGGACTCAAGGTTGCTGGCTCCAGCAAGGGGTTGCTCGGTCTGCTTGAAGGCCCGTGGTCAAGGCACATGTGAGAAAGCAATCAGTGAACAACTAAGGTGTCGCAGTGGCAATGAAAAACTAATGATTGATGCTTCTCACCTCTCTCTGTTCCTGTCTGTCTGGCACTGTCTGGCCCTATCTGTCCCTCTCTCTGACTCTCTGTCCCTGTAAAAAAAAAAAAAAAAAAAAAGGCAAGAAAAAGCTCAACGAAATAACTTAACCTTGCATCTAAAAGAACTAGAAAAAGAACAACAAATAAAGCCCAGAGGAGGTAGAAGGAAGGAAATAATAAAGATAAGAGAGGAAATAAATGACATTGAGGCTAAAAGAAATACAGAGAATCAATAACTGGCTTTTTGGAAAGGTAAACAAGATTGATGAACCTTTAACCAGAATTATCAAGAAAAAGAGCGAGGATGCAAATAAAATTAGAAATGAGAGTGGAGAAGTAACAACTGATACTGCCAAAATACAAAGGATTGTAAGAAAATACTATGAAGATCTTTATGACAAAAGATTGGACAGCCTAGGTGAAATGGATAAATTTCTAGAAACATAATTTTCCAAAGCTCGATCTGGAAGAATCAGAACACCTGATAAGACCGAGTACAACAAATGAAATAGAAACAGTTATCAAAAATAGCCCAGCAAACAAAAGTCCTGGACCATATGGCTTCACAGGTGAATTTTACCAAGTATTCAAAGAAGAACTAACACTTATCCTTCTCAAGCCATTTCAAAAAATTCAAGTGGAGGGAAGACTTTGAAGCTCCTTTTATGAGGCAAGAATAATCCTCATTCCAAAAGTAGGTAAAGACTCGACAAAGAAAGAAAACTATAGGCCAGTATCTCTGATGAACTTAGATGCTAAAATTCTCGACAGAATATTAGCAAACCAGATCTAGCAATACCTGAAAAAAAATCATATATCATGATCAAGTGGGATTTATTCTGGGGAGGCAAAACTGGTACAATATTTGCAAATCAATCAATGTGATTCATCACATAAACAAAAGGAAGGAGAAAAATCACATGATAATGTCAATAGATGCTGCAAAAGCATTTGATAAAATCCAGCCCCCATTTATGATCAAAACTCTTAGCAAAGTGGGAATACGGGGAACATACCTCAACATGATAAAGGCCATTTATGACAAACTCACAGCCAACATCATACTCTATGGGCAAATATTAAAATCAATCCCCTTAAGATCAGGAAGAAGTCAGAGGTGCCCCCTTTCACCACTCTGATAAAGGGTTAATAACAAAAATTTATAAAGAACTTCTAAAACTCAACACCAGGAAGGTAAACAATTTAATTAAAAATGGGAAAAAGGACTGAACAGACACTTCTCCAAAGAGGACATACCGATGGCCAATAGACAGATGAAAAAATGTTCAACATCATTAATCAGAGAAATGCAAATTGAAACCACCGTGAGATACCACTTCACACCAGTCAGAATGGTGCTCATTAACAAAATAACACAGAATAAGTGCTAGCGAGGGTGTGGAGAAAAGGTAACCCTCCTGCACTGCTGGTGGGAATGCAGACTTTCAGAGCCACTGTGGAGAATGATATGGGGTTTCCTCAAAAAAATTAAAAATGAAACTACCTTTTGAACCGGCTATTCTACATTTAGGAATATATCCTGAGAACACCAAATCACTGATTCAAAAGAAGATATGCACCCCCATGTTTACTATAGCATTGTTTACAATAGCCAAGATCTGGAAACAGCCCAAGGGTCCATCACTGGTTGATTGGATTAAAAAGTGGTGGTACATATACCCAATGGAATACTACGTGGACGTGAAAAAAAAGGAAATCTTACCTCTTGCGATGGCATGGATGGACCTGGAAATTACTATGCTAAGTGAAATAAGCCAGGCAGAGAAAGACAAATACCATATGATCTCACTTACATGTGAAATCTAATGAACAAAGTGAACTGAGGAACAAAATAGAGGCAGAGGAGCGATCACAGGGACCAGAGGGGCAGCGGTTGGAGGGAGGGGGGATGAGGGGATGGGATCAGAGAAGGTGAAAGGATCGTGAAATTATATATACATAACACATAGATATAGTTAACAAGACGGCAAATCCTAGAGGGAAGAGGGGTTGGTATTGAGGGAAGGGGGGTAAAGTGGGTGTGCAGGGGACAAGGGAGTAGGGGATGTGGGAGTTATATTCAGTGGGACACTTGAAATTATGTAAACACAATAAATTAATAAAAAAAAAAGTGAAACTGCCTTTTGACCCAGCTATCCCAATTTTAGGAATATATACTAAGAACACCAAATCTCTGATCCAAAAGAAGATATACACCCCCATGTTTATTGCAGCATTGTTTACAATAGCCAAAATCTGGAAACAGCCCAAGTGTTTGTCAGTGGATGACTGGATTTAAAAGAAATGGTACATATAGACAGTGGAATACTACACGGCTGTGAAAAAGAAGGAACTCTTACCTTTTGTTTCAGCGTGGATGGACCTGGAGATTGTTATGCTAAGTGAAATAAGCCAGGCAGAGAAAGACAAATATCATATGATTTCACATATATGTGGAATCTAATGAACAAAGTGAACTGAGCAATAGAATAGAGGCAGAGACGGGTCACAGGGAGTAGAGGGACAGCAGTCAGAGGGAAGAGGGACGAGGAGACGGGATCAAAGAAGGTAAAGGGATTAGTGAAACTATTTATGTAACACAGATATACAGTGACCGGACAAAAGTGCACCATGACTTTACGGACACACTGTAGATAACAGGACAGCAAATCCTAGAGGGAAGTGGGGAGGGAGTTAGGGGGATGTGGCAAAGGGGTAGAAAAAGGGACACAGGAGTAAGGGGTAAGGGAGTTATATTCAGTGGGGCAGTTGAATCCCTGTAAACAAACTAAATTAAAAATTAATAAAAATTATAGCCTGACCAGGCGGTGGTGCAGTGGATAGAGCGTCGCACTGGGATGCGGAAGACCCAGGTGCGAGACCCTGAGGTCGCCAGCTTGAGCGCGGGTCCATCTGGCTTGAGCAAAAGCTCGTCAGCTTGGACCCAAGGTCGCTGGCTCCAGCAAGGGGTTGCTCCGTCTGCTGAAGGCCCGCGGTCAAGGCACGTGTGAGAAAGCAATCAATGAACAACTATGGTGTCCCAACGGCAACGAGAAACTAATGATTGATGCTTCTCATTTCTCTCTGTTCCTGTCTGTCTGTCCCTATCTATCCCTCTCTCTGACTCTCTCTCTGTCCCTGTAAAAAAATTAATAAAAATTATTTTAAAATGTGATGGTTTCACACACCAAGCAATTCTCCAGTTCTATGTGTATTCCAAATGTTTGTCCTATAATTCATTCTGACACCAACTCTGGAGTTTATGAGGGCTCAGTCCATTACTCTGCCCCCTGATCTTCAAACACCAGTCACAAGATTGGGTCCCCAGGTTCCCCATACATCTGTCTAATTTGGTTACAATTTGGGGATTTCCATGATCTTCTCAGTTTTATTATTTGTTATTATAACAGCTCACAGAATTCAGTAAAACACTACAGGTATTGATTGACTTACGACCTATGCAACTTAGGACCATTCGACTTTATGACCACAATCGCTAGCCACGACTGCTCCACGTCTGGAGCAGTTTTTGTATGCACCTGTATTTTATAATTTTGTATGTTTTGCAAATATTAAACCAGTTGTACTGGTAATGCAGTGTTTTACTTAAACCTGACGAATGTAAAAATAAGAAACAAAATGATGTAGAGATGATACTAATGGCATAAAATGAACAAAGAAAATTATGATATATAACAATAATGAAAGAAAGTTATGATAAAATATGACTTAAAGATTTTTATAACATCATTTCACAGTATTGTACATATAGCCTATTCAACTTACGACCAAATCGTGTTAAGACTGGTCTGTCGGAACCAATCGTGGTCGTAAGTCGAGCACTAGCTGTACTTACTGTTTTATATACTGTATATGGATAGTATAAAGGCTATTGTAAAGGATACACATGAATGATACAGATGAAGAGGAAGGAGATAACAGAGGGTGAGTACAGACTGGTCCTGAGCACTGAAGCTTCTGTTGTAGAGTTTCGGGACATCTTTTTTGCATGTGAATGCATTCACCAGCTCTGGGAGCTCACTGAACCCCTTCCTGTAGGGTTTTTATGGAAGTTCCATTATGGAGGCACAATTGATTAAATCATAGGCCATTGATGAACTCAATTCCCACTCTCCTCTACCTGTAAGTTGGGGTGAGTGGCTTTAATCACATAGTTGTTTTCTTTGCCCCTGCCATCCTGAAGCTATGTAGGAGCCCTTGTGGTATCAGCTCATTAGCATAAAGTCTAGTATAAATGAAAGGGGTTTATTATAAGTAACAAAATATGCTCCCCACTTCTGTCACTTAGAAAATTTCAAGGGTTTTAGGAGCTGTCCAGGAACCAGGATGAAAACCAAATATGTATTTCTTATTGTGTCACAGTTGGTTTTATTTTATTGTTTCATTGTTTATATATGTGACATGTATTGTTTTATGCATGTCAATAGTTCCTAATAGATAATACTTTAAAGGATGAAAGATCTATAAGATTTATTTTATTACAGAAGGTAGAAGATCTCTATGTGTAGGGGTTGTGGTTATTAGAATGAGTATAACATGTAAAGAGAAATAAGTCTGATTTAAAGTTCTAATAGTGAAGTTTAAAAGAAGTATTTATACCACATCATGAAGTTGCTACTTTGGAATTAAAATTATTTTGGTGAAGGCATGTTAAGTTTTTGGTGAGATACCAATTTAGAAAGGTATTTACACACAAAAAAATAGAACTTAAAATAGTATCTAGCAAAGGGCAATATATGAATGCTTTTTAGAAAGTGAAAAATACCTTTGCAGTATAAACAAAACTTCTATTTTTGTGTTTAAAGAGATATGAGGTAGTAAATGACATTCAAAGAATTCTGAGTTATACCTCAGTTTAAATTGCTGCTCTGCATATGATAGCCGTGTGTCATTGGGCAAAAATGGAAACTCTTTCAGTTTCTATCGACAGGAGCATATCTTCTAGGATTGCTGCAAGGACTAAATGAGAATGTTAGAAGTATACAGCCTAGTATGTTAGTGTTCAGTAAGTGTTTTTAAAAGGAGATGTTATAAGGTTTTTGTTTTGTAAATAGATTTGAGATTTCCCATGATTAAAATCAAACGTTATCACTTTATCTGTTAAAGAAACTATTAGGTACAATTATGAAGTTGCTCTTTACTGTCTGCATATTCTATCACTTTATTTTAGAAATCAAATAAAAGTATTTTCTTTTGTCTAATATTTAATAGGTATATTTGCTTTCCTACTGATGATTCCTTTTGTTTTTATTACAGATCAACGTAAGAGTAACCACAATGGATGCTGAGCTAGAATTTGCCATCCAGCCCAATACAACGGGCAAACAACTTTTTGACCAGGTATCATTTAACCACATGAAATATACAACTTTTGACATCACAGTGTGCATGCTATTATTGCAACTTTGTGTGTTTTTCTGTACCTTTCCAGGTAATGCAACATCATAGCACTATAACTTTTCACAATACTGTACCTATTCAGCTATGTTGAACAGCTATAGAGATATTCTTTCTCATTCCTAGATTTAAGGGATAGGATTTTAAAAAAGTAACTGTTAGGTATTTATTTAATATAATCTGCTATACAAACCGTTGTAATGAAGACTAAAAGTAATTCATAGACATTCTTCCTAGTGGAATGGGTACAGATCTTAGACAGAGAAGATGTCAGGAGCAAGACCTGGGGAACCTAGAGAGAGTAGGAGAGATGGAGAAAGAGAGGAGCATCAACTCATTCTTCCACTAGTTGTGTACTCATTGATTGCTTTTTCTAAGTGTCCTGACTGGGGATTGTGCCCTACGACCTCAGTGTGCCAGGATGATACTTTATCCGCTGACCCACCTGGCCAGGCCTCAGCAGTTAATTCATATAGTTGCTGTTCTATTTCCTGACAACTACTCTTGAGCTGAAATGCTAAAGAACTAAAAGTAAGTTTTACCACCTGATAGGTGGTTGTGCAGTGGGTAGTGTCTCAACCTGGGACTTTGAGGTCCCAGGTTCAAAACCCTAAGGTTGCTGGCTTGAGTGCAGAATTGCCAGCTTGAGCACAGGATCATTAATGTGATTCCAAGGTGGCCAGCTTTGGCCTAAAGGTCACTGGCTTGAGCAAGGGGTCACTGGCTCACCTTGAGTCCCTCCCCATCAAGGCATGTATGAGAAGCAGTCAATGAACAACTGAAGTGACACAGCTATGAGTTTATGCTTTTCATGTCTCTACCTTCTCTCTCTTTCTCTCTCTCTCTCTCCACTAAATAAATAAATGAATAACTAGTAAGTTTTACTTTGGGTATAGTGAATATATGGGGTGAGATGGCAGGTATGTAGGTTCAGGGTCAGGCCAGGAGCAGACCTAGAGATAGGTACTCTAAGTGGGAGTACATAGCTACATGAGACCACCTGTAGCAAAGTCTCTTCTAATTATGGTGCTGGCTTGAGGCCAGCTGCTGGATGTAGTGGACTTGGGTTGAGTGCTTCAGGTTCTTTGTTTGCTCCCTGCTGACTCATCCTTCACTAGCCTCATCTTCCAGTGTCCACCTGTAGGATACCCCCAAGGAGTGCTCCACATGATCTGTTAGGATGCAAGAAAGAAATAGGGAACTGTTTATACAATATTTTTGTCTTTCCTTTCAAATTATTTTAGAAACATGTACTTTATAATATATGTGTGTGGTTTATCAATGAATATACATATATTATAGTTATGTGCCCATTTTTTTAACTTATACATGGTGAGGCAAAAGTAGGTTTACAGTTTTACAATACTTTGTTATACAGGAATAAACTTTGATTCATGTACTCACAACTGCAAACTTACTTTTGGCCTACGCTATACATGTATGTGATTAAAAGTTTCTGAGAACATTTCCAGAAGTAGGCAAAGAGCTGCTGAAAATACAAGGCCTCTTCAGGAATTTCACTGCTGCACTCTTGCAGTTCCTGGTGCTTGCGGTGATGGTCTGGCGTCTCTTCTAGCACCTCCCCATTTTGCTTAGCCAGCATTGTGAATCACACAAAGCCTGGAGGCGAAAGCTCAGGCCAGCCACTCTGATTCGTTTTCCTCTGTTGTTCACCACCTGTGTAAATTTCCTACGCCTGCCACTGTGGGCTAGAATGTATTCTGTAGCTCTGTTGGGCAACCTGTCTTTTGACAAAGGTAAGTGATCTGAGCCTTTGTCTACAGTCAAGTTTTGTGGTTTCCCATATCATCCATAAAATTCTCAATTTTGGTTTTCTTATGCACAACCAAATGATTTTTCTCTGAAATTATTTATTTATTTATATTTATAAATTAAATTTAATAGGGTGACACTGGTCCATAGGAGCACATAGGTTTCAGGTAAACATCTCTGTAGCATGTGAACTATTCATTGCATTGTGTGCTCATCACCCAAAGTTAAACCATTTTCTGTTGCCGTATATTTTTAAAGTGTGAATTTTTTTTTGAGAGAGAAAGTAAACTGAAGGGTTCAGTTTGCTATCTTGAAACCAAAAGCCTGACATGGTTTTAGATTTAAAAGGAAAGAAAACAAGAATATTTACCACTTAAGAACTAATGTTGAATCTTTCTGTAAAGCTTTTAAAATGTTAATAAACTCTCACCTTCTCCGGCTCTGTCTCCTCATTTTATTTTAAATACAGATTTAAAAATATATACTATGTTATTGTGTTGGTGGGTGCTAGCTTACCACTTTATTTACTCTTCTACTTTTGAGTACCTGCCACAGGGCAATCACTCTTTGAGATGAATGGAGTTTAAGATGAATAAGGCAGATATCCTGTCCTTAATTGTAGACACTCAAGGAGAATAAATAGACATACTGTTAATACAGTTAATTTTGATGTGATAGGGTAAATGTTCTAATAGCAGTATGGATAAAATGCTGTGGGAATGTCAAGGAATAAGTGATTCATTTATCTGGATGATAGGAGAGCTTTATTCACAGAAAGCATGTTAGCTGAGTTGGGCCTTGTGGAATAAATTATTCAACAGATGGTAAAAGTATAAAAGAAACATTCTGGGCAGAGGAAAAGGCATGATCAAAGCCGTAGAGGGTAAAATTCATGGCATGTTCCAAGAATGGTTTCTTGCTCAGTGCGGGAAGATCACAGACTCGATAGTGGTGAGTGAAGGGAAGAAGGAGGGGGCTTGAAATCACCGGCTGAGTTGGTTGGGGCATGGCATTTAATGTCTCCAGAGCCTTCTATCACCAAAACAGTGCTATATGCCTTGGCTAACCAACAGTGTAGTCATGGGGGTAATTTGAACATAGGGTTGCACATATTTTTTCAATTAATATTTTCCATAGTAGCTATACCAGTCTGAATTTGTTGTGGGGGTAAATTGAAACAGGAAAATGGGATTATGGCATCTGTTTCCCCAACCTGTTCCTGTTGTCTGTTGGGATCATGGTGGGAGTTGAGAATGAAAAGGAGGTATCAGATAGGATTGAAATAACTATAAAATTTAATACACAAAACTGAATTTAAGTTTTCAGAATTTTTAATTAACGTGTTAAATTTAGGTAAGTAAGAGCTTCTCTGTGGCAAAGGAATATGCCTATAATAACTATGTATTTTTGTTTTTCTATTGAAATATAGTGCCATCTATACTGTGATTGAACTGAAATTGGCTTTTTTTTTTTTTTTAAGGTGGTGAAAACAGTTGGTTTGCGTGAGGTCTGGTTTTTTGGACTGCAGTACGTGGACAGCAAAGGTTATTCTACGTGGCTTAAACTAAATAAAAAGGTAAAGCATGTATGATAACATTCAGTTAATAATTAAGTTACTTTGAAATTTATAATCTTGAATTTGTGCCAGAATAGTTTAGGGTCTAACTGATTCAGGCCTTCTTTTGCAGTTATCTCTGTGAGTCTCTAAAGATGTCATGTCTTTTACTTAATAAGGTACCATAAACTTATCCCAGAAAAAGAAATGTTCACTTGAAAACACATAAGAAATATTATTAGGTTTGACTTTTATTTAAACATGAAAAATAGGTTCTCAAGAAGTTTCAGTTTGGTTGTTAGGATCTATGTGTTATATAGGTCATATTTGTGAGTATATAGAATCTTTTTTCTCACATATATTTTTTACAGGTTTAGAATCTTATAGATTTAGAATCTTATTGATGTTTTATATTCTTCTAAAAAGAATTTGATTTGAGTAAATTCAGTTATTTTGAACTTAAGATTTTTGTTGATTATAATTGAAATTACTGTTCCAGGTGACACAACAAGATGTTAAAAAAGAGAATCCTTTACAGTTCAAATTTAGAGCTAAATTCTTTCCTGAAGATGTTTCTGAGGAATTAATTCAAGAAATAACCCAGAGACTTTTCTTCTTGCAAGTTAAAGAAGCAATCTTAAATGATGAGATATATTGCCCACCAGAAACTGCAGTCCTTTTGGCTTCCTATGCTGTCCAGGCCAAGTATGGGGATTACAACAAAGAGATTCACAAACCAGGCTACCTGGCTAATGATAGACTCCTACCCCAGCGGTAAGTGAAACATGGTTTTATGTTATATTCTCTGAAAAATCATATTTCAGAAGTTCGTAAATAGAAAATTTTGAGTTTTTGTTTGTTTGTTTTGTTTTTTAGCTTTTAAATTGCCAGGTGAGGCAGAGAGTACAGTGTTAAAAATCATGACTCAGTAGCTACATGGATTTATATTGTCTGCAGCTACCTAACATTCTGCCTCTTCTTTCCTCATTTCCACAAGATAAGCTGAGGAAGGGAGTGACTGTTGCACTTGATAAAAATTCTTACACAGGCAGATAGGTGCTTAAGAAATGATTTTGAGAATAATAAGTACCAGCCTGTTTCCTCTATAGAGTTAAAATTAACTTTCTAACTTTCATAAGGTGTTTTAAATTCAGTTTTCAGACTACTAGTCTAGTGCTCTGTTCTTATCTGCATTATGAGTTACTTTAAAGTAGCATGGCATAAGAAACAGTCATTAGACAGGAGACCTAGATTTTGAGTTCTGATTCTACTCTTTGCTGGTTACATGACCTTGGGTGCAAAAACCTAAAGTTCTTGAGCCTTCATATCATAATCAGCAAAATGGGGATAATAATTCTGCTCTGCCTACCTTATACTTGGTTACTGTTCATGAACAGTATGGTTTATAGTTTTAGCTGTAAAATGTGATACAAGTGTTGGTAGTATTACTTAAGAAATTTAGAAAGGACAGCATAGGATATTACCTTTAAATATCTCAATTCTTTTTTTTTTTTTTTTTACAGGGACAGAGAGTCAGAGAGAGGGATAGATAGGGACAGACAGACAGGAACGAAGAGAGGTGAGAAGCATCAATCATTAGTTTTTCATTGCTGTTGCAACACCTTAGTTGTTCATTGATTGCTCTCTCACATGTGCCTTGACCGCGGGCCCTCAGCAGACAGAGCCACCCCTTGGTGGAGCCAGCGACCTTGGGTCCAAGCTGACGATCTTTTGCTTAAGCCAAATGGGCCCACGCTCAAGCTGGTGACCTCGGGTTCTTGAACCTGGGTCCTCAGCATCCTAGTTGATGCTCCATCAACTGCGCCACCGCCTGGTCAGGCTAAATATCTCAATTCTTAATTGTAACACACATGTAATTGATCTTAGAATATATGTAATTGATCTTAGAATATATGTAGAGACCTGTCTTTTGGAGCTGGAGAGAAGTTATGACTATTTGTAGCTCAGATTCCCAAGCTTTAAAAATTTCAATTTAAATTGAAAACTTCTATTTTTTATCTAAAATTTCAGTTTGCACCACTTCCTCATGGTAGGTAAGCTCTTAGATGTAGTTTCTTTTTCATAGGTACTAAATAATGAAGAAAGACTAAACTATGTCATATTCACGTGTATTAATTTCCTTTGGTTATAGACATTAATGTTTATTTTTCAGTTACCAAAGTATGTTCTTTTGATACATGCTTTATAGGATACTATTAAGTGCAGTAGCTTTAATATTTGATTATTAAATGTTGCATTATTTTGCCCATTAATATTATTGCAACAGTAGTCTTCTTAGAAGATAAAACAGTGCATCTTGTTCAAAAAGAGAATCAGGAATGTGAGATACTTATTAGTCTGTATGTTTTGTCTTTTATTTACTATTACTCCAACACAAAATTATTTTCCTCTGACTTTTTTAAGCACTGAATTGAGAAATTGATTATTGGCACGGTAGAATTCCATTTCAGATAAGGATTAGTTTTTGTTTTTAGTTGAGGTATAACATATAGTAAAACGTACAGCAAATTAAGTTTTAAGTTAGTACATAAGGTAAACATTATGTATAATCAAATTTACCCTTAAATTTTTGGATTGTTTATAAAAACAATTTTATCTCAAGTATAACATAGTGGTTCTTTAAGTGTTCAGTCAGATTAATATTTGGTTGCGCACCAGATAAAATAATTGGTTTTCATTTAATAGTCATGTGATTTTTTAAAATCTTAGACTGGAATCACACTTAAGCACAATTTCTTATTTTAAATGCACTTGTGTTGTAACCACTATTTAAAAAAGAAAACAGCACATGCTCTTTAAGATTTGGTCTTTCACATTGCAAGTCCGTTAAGCTGTTCTCAGGTTGATAGTGTTTGGAGGACTAATTCCAGCCTTCTAAGACTTAAGAGGCTACTTACTCCTAATGTCAGAATACTAACTTTTGGCTCAGAATGGAGAAAATACATTCACAATGATTGACTTATTTCATATATATAAAAGTTATTAGGTGTTTATAAATCACAGTCATTATGGTTTTGATGGATACTTTTAATTTTTATATTGAAACAATCCAGATAAGCAATCTGTTCTTCCACAGTAGAGTTTAACTTTGTGGTGATATGAATAATCAGCTCCACTATATAGTATCTTTCTCTTTTGAAAAGAGCTTCATATGGCCCTGGCCAGTTGACTCAGTGGTAGAGTGTCAGCCCAGCCTATGGATGCCAGGGGTTCAATTCCCGATCAGGGCCCACAGGATAAGCACCCATCTGCTTCTCCACTATTTCCCCTCTTTTTTCTCCCCCTCCCTACCCCCTGCTTTTACAGCCATGGCTCAACTGGAGCAAGTTGGTCCCTGGCTCTGAGGATGGCTCCATGGCCTCTGCCTCAGGTGCTAAGAAGAGCTTGGTTGCTATGCAATGGAGCAATGCCCCAGAAGGGCAGAGCATCACCCCCTAGTGGGCTTGCCTGATGGATCCTGGTCGAGGCATATGCGGGAGTCTATCTGTACCTCCCCTCCTGTCACTGAATTTAAAAAAATAAAAAAGAGCTTGATACACATAAAATTTTAATATCCTAGGTTTCTGACTTGGGTATTTGGGTGGTTGGTTATACCTTTTGGCCAAAATGGGGGTGTGGGGGGAGGAATACATTTTGCAGGAGAGAGATTTCAGTTTTGAATTTACTGAGTTTGAAATATCTACAGTATAACCAAGAAAGAGCTAGTATTCATTTGTTGATGTGGGTTCAGATCTTGTAGAGCAGTTTAAGCTGTGATACAGTTTTGGAAGTAATTAGCAAGTAGATGGGAATGAAAGAGATGGACCTGAAAGTACAGATAGAGTAAGAAAAAGGCCTGGGACAGACCTTGTTGGAAGTTTACTTTTAAGTACAGAGGACCGGCTCTTATAAAGTAGATTGAGATTAATACTCTGAGAGTGTTGTTGCATCATGGAAGTCAAGGTAAAAGAATGCTTTAAGGAGAGACTGGTTAGCAGTGTCAAATATACTGCTTCTAAAAATTAGGGACTATTCATTTTTAAATATCCCCTAGTTTTTGTGAGCAGTATAGTATGAAGAGGTCAAGTATGAGGGAAACTAATATGTCTGTTGGGTTTAACAATAAGAAAAGATTGGTAGTGACCTTACAGTGAGCAGTTTCAGTAGCATGTTGGGGACTAAAGCCAGATTGTGGTAGATAGGGTGAGGGTAGTGGATTTTAGGTATGGAAGTGAAGGATAGTGAATATGGACAATTCTTGAAGGAAGTTTGCTGTTTAGAAAGAAAATAAAAACTAGGAATAAGGAAGTATGGTTTTATAGACATGTTCTGTAAAAGATGGGAAAGAATTGATTTTGAATTTTCTTTATTTACTCTAAAAATTTTGAGTAGTCTTTGCTGCTGACATTGGCATATAGTGTGAAGAACATAGATGTGATCTTTGTCCTCTGTCACACAAATAAGTATATATGATAGTATATGTAGGCAGGGAATAATAAATAGGTCCCCTGCCATAAAGAATGGAGTGAAGATCCTTAGGAAGTAGAGAGAAAAGTCATCTAAAGGCCCAGATAGATTTAAAGCCAGGCTGGACAGATTGGCCTTAGGCATGGGAAAGGCCTCTGTTCTGCACAGAAGAAAAAGAGGGTAGGAAGTTTTGGATACTTGCAGATCAGTCATGCAGATTTAATAATACAGATACATTATGCAGAATGCAAACACTGATATTTGAAATACAGGATATAAAAAGCTATAGCAGAAATCTTAGTATTATCCAATTTAATTAACCCATACCTTCAGATTTAATTAACATTCCGGTACCAGCAATAGGCTGAATTGATAGTGCCAGGAAGACTGGTTACATTCCTGTTGTTGAGCATAGGCCAGACAGCAAGAGAGAGTGAAACTGAAGTGATCTAAGGAAGAAGACAAGACTTCTTTCCCTAAAAGTAATGGCTTAAAAGAGGATACATAGAAGAGGGAGCAGTTTGTAAAAAGAACATAATAGTTTGTCTGACACCCCATGAAGGAGTCCACTCTATTTTATTTTATTTTGTCAGAGACAGAGAGAGAGTCAGAGAGAGGGATAGATAGGGACAGACAGACAGGAACAGAGAGAGGTGAGAAGCATCAATCATTAGTTTTTCGTTGCCGTTGCAACACCTTAGTTGTTCATTGATTGCTTTCTCACATGTGCCTTGACTGCGGGCCTTCAGCAGACCAGCAACCCCTTGCTGGAGCCAGCGACCTTGGGTCCAACCGGCGAGCCTTTGCTCAAGCCAGATGGGCCCGCACTCAAGCTGGCAACCTCGGGGTGTCGAACCTGGTTCTCCCACTTCCAGTCCGACGCTCTATCCACTGCGCCACCGCCTGGTCAGGCAGGAGTCCACTCTAAATAGAAATTGGTACAAGGGAAGATTGCATCTTAAGATTTCTTTATACTGTTGAGAATCTGGGTTTCATGTAAAATTTTTGTGTAGCGTGCATAGTAGGTAAATTATTTGCAACTTGCATCTGCAGATTTGGTGTTAAAATATTAGTAGTAGAAAATACAGTTTGTGTGATTTTATTTTTGTATAAGGAACACTGGAAAGATACTAATGAAACATTAATGAAAAATTATTTGAAGGGCATGGGTGGTGAAAAAGTATGGCTTTTCAATGTTTACCTATAAAACATAAAATTAAATTTAGCAGCACAAAAAGTACACAGAGTAAAGGAAGAGTTAAGCCCTGAGAATTCTGATTTTCGATCTGTTCTCTGATTTCTTTATTAATAATGAGAGTCATTTTTCCCTTTCTAGTCTATTTTGAACATTTAAGTTCGTATAATAACTTAAAATGTGTTCAAAATCATTTTGGGATCCTAGAAACTTTTTATATTGAGATATTGTAGATTCACGTGCAGTTGTGAAATAATAGAGAGATCTTGCCTGCCCTCTCGCAGCCTTCCCTGGCGGTAACATCTTGCATAGCTTTAGTGCAGGATCATAATGAAAGTACTGACGTTGATACAGTTAACCCACCTTATTCAGATTTCAGCAGTTTGACATGCAGTCATCTGTGTTTGTGTGTGTATATTTATTCTGTTCAGTTTTATTGTGTATAGATTTGTATGACCATCACCACGGTCAGGGAATGATTCCAGATCTTTAAAAGAATATTTTTCAATCATAGAGGTATTTTCATAGATTATTTTTTCTTTATAGTGTTTTGGAACAACACAAATTGACAAAAGAGCAGTGGGAAGAAAGAATACAGAACTGGCATGAAGAGCATAGAGGAATGCTAAGGTATTGGATGACTGTTTTATTTTTCTCCAATTAAAGTATTTTTATTTTCTAACATTAATTATTACATCAGATTATCCCCAAAAGGTCATTTGACTTATATGAATAAAGAGCACTTTTAAAGTCTTTTTGTAATTTGTTTGTTATTACTCTTACTTAAATATATGATTATAGTAAGCTTTATTTCAACAGGGAAGATTCAATGATGGAATACCTGAAGATTGCACAAGATCTAGAAATGTATGGAGTCAACTATTTTGAAATAAAAAATAAAAAAGGAACTGAATTGTGGCTAGGTGTTGATGCTTTGGGTCTGAATATTTATGAACATGATGACAAGTAAGTAAATAGCAAACTAGTCATTACTAAGTTGGCTTGATTACCCTTATTGTTTTTTTTCCCCAAATTAAAAGGTTAGTTAATGCCACTTAGGCCTCCCAATGTCATATTTTCATTTTCTTGCCATCTGGTTTCAGATGTTTACTTTCCTGTGTATTTATAAAATGGGAGATTCACTTTTATTTGAAGTGTGCTTCTTGCTCTCTTAATGAGTTATATCTAGTAACATAATTAACCCTTTGAGTAGTACGAATGTTCATGTATGTCTTCATGCCTCTTGACCATCTAGAGTAAGATCGATTTATTTTAAAAATGTGTAAGGCAACATTAAAAAAAGGCAAATGTATGTTCTTCTTGTTTCCATAAATTGGTTATCAAACAAACATGATTTTAAGTTATAAAATTGTAACTGGAACTAATTTCATTTTTTGAAAAAAAAACTCATTCCCGGGGGTCAGCGAGCATGAAAAAACCTGACTACTCAAAGGGTTAAAATTTGTTCCCTCAATTGGTGAAGAATAATGCTTTAAATGTTATGCCTGGCATACAGGTTGAAATTGAGATTAGCATATATAAGAAATCAGGAGCAGTGAGACAATTAAAAGATGGGTGATTTGTAACACTTTTATTGAACATTTATAGAAATTGTTTTGAATATATTTGGACATTAATAAAGTAGAATATCCCTGTATTAGAAATAGTGAACAGTGTAATATTTATTTTGAAATTAACTAGGTATTTTTATATTAAAATAAAATATATCAAGCACTTTTCAGGAATGATAGCTACGCTCTTGCTTTATATCTTTCTTTAATTTCTTTACCACACCACATAAGCATCCAAGCCTGTGCTGGGAGCACCTTCTCCAAAGGCACTTCTCTTTATTCTGGATTGGCTCCAAAATATCATTATTAAAGATACCTAATGAAATGCATATTTTTAAGCATATACATTATGACTCCAAAAGAATACATTTTACTCTGATATACTTTTTCACTTATATTACAAAGCAAGTTAAAATGCTCTGTCATTCAGAAGGGAAGATTTTGAAATTTTTGAAGAGCATAAAAGAAAACTATTATAGGCCAATCTTTTTTCTTTCTTTTAAAAATTATTGAATTAGTTTCTGTTAGAGTATTCATTATGTATATATATAGGTAGAGATAAAGATGGGGAATATGGAAGAGAGGGGGTTAGTTCAGCAGAAGGGAGGGATTGGGGGCTGTGGACAAAGTGTTCTTTGGTTTTTTCTATAATGGTTCAATTTCTTTATATACTGAGAATGTATTCATTTATTATTTATATTTCCAAAATTAAAAATAATTCAAGATAATGTACAATTTTAAAAGGTTAGTTAGGGTCTTTTACCACAGCTCTGCTACTAATGACCTTTGTGACATGGTCAAGTTACTGACTCTGAAATTTGTATAATCGCCAGGCTCACCTCACAAGATTGTTGTGAGAATTATTTGAGGAAATTGCTTTAGAATTTTAAAAGTAACAAGTAAATGTAGTATAATATTGCCTTAAAAATTGTGTTTTAGCAGCCTTCCTTTAGGTAATTTTGACTTATCTTGGTGGCCATTAGGAGATAGTATAATGTATGCATATTAAAGAAAGAATGATTTTTTTATAGAAAAAATCATTTGCTGTGCTGCAGTCAGTCTGCTTAAGAATTAAAAGGACTTGGCCCAGCTGGGTAGCTCAATTGGTGTGAACGTCATCCCTAAATGAAAAGGTTGCAGTTTGATCCGAGGCCCGGGCACACGGGAAGCAACCAAGGAGTGCATGACTGAGTGGAACAACAAATGAGTGCTTCCCTTCCCCTTCCCCTTTCTCTCTCTGTCTCTCTAAAAATCAACCAATAAATAAAAAATTAAGCCTTGGCCGTATAGCTTGGTTGGTTGGAGTGTCATTCCGAAGTACAGAGGTTGCCGGTTCAATTCCCAGTCAGGGCATGTACAGGAACAGCTCGATGATTCTGTCTGTCTGTCTCTCCCTACCTCTCTCTTAAAAAAAAGGACTTTAAATAGGTAGAAATTTATATTCTGTTATCAGAACACTGACTAAATATGTCTTTTGGCCAACATAAATGTCACAGTCATTTTATACTGTTTTTTTAAATTGAGTTTTCAAAAGTGGGGAGAGAGAGAGAAAGAAGGACAGAGTAGAAGCTGGAAGCATCAGCTCATAGTAGTTGCTTCCTGTCTGTGCCTTGAATGGGCAAGCCTGGGGTTTCAAACTGGCAACCTTAGCATTCCAGATTGATGCTTTATCTACTGCACAACCACAGGTCAGGCTTCATACTCTTGTTACTGGGTAGTAGTGAGTGACACATTTGATGGGTAGTCTGAAACAGTAAAATATATGAAGAGCAGAGGAAAATTACTTGTTCCAATCTAATTCCCCAAATCTTGGTATGTAGGGAGGCAAATGTTTTATAGTCATAGAGTTAGGATTTCACTTCTGCTGTTTATCCAAACATTTATATTATATGAGAGTTAAATTTTTTTGTGTGTGAGATGTCACATTCCATAAAAATAAGCCATTTTAGATATACTGAAAATTTAGTGTTTTTAGTATAGTCATAAATAATGTAAACATTTTAAAATTAAACAGGAATGAAATAACTTTTTAGTACCTTATGTCCATAATTCACATGAAAAGTTATAAAAACTGTCTTTTCTTCTCTCTTTCTTCTTAAACATATTTAAAATTAATAGTTATAGTAGAATGAATCTAAATAGAGCTTCTGTGAACCCTAAGAGGCTCAGTTCTACATTCTGTGACTAGATAGTTTTCTTTAGGTGGATTTTAGGAAAATTAAGGTTTATGACATATTTATGAAATTTTTGGGATATTTATTCTTTGTTTTATGTGATTTAATTGATCAAATTTCCCCCTTAAAAATAATTTCAGTAGTATTTTATGAGTAAGTTAATATAGTTTGAAAATCAGGAACTCTTAAAACTGGTCATTCCATGAAATTGGCCCCAAAACAGGTGATAGGAATTTTGTCCATTGTTACTGCTTTTAACTAAAGGGATGCTCTCATTTTTTAAGGTTAACACCTAAAATTGGTTTTCCCTGGAGTGAAATCAGAAATATTTCATTTAATGATAAAAAATTTGTTATAAAGCCGATTGACAAAAAGGCACCTGTAAGTAAATTTTTATAATGTTTTATGTGTTCTAAATCTTTGCCACTTGGCTGTGTTATTACTTGAAGAATGACATTGTTCATTTATTATGAATATTTTTTTACCATAGTTTTTTTTTGTGATAAAATAATGTTAATAAAAATGCAAGGTTTCAACCTTAATACAACATATAAATATTATGGTTTTATTTTAACTGAAATTTAAGTATAAGGTATTAGGAGGTGATTGAAAATAATCACTATTCCTGAGAAGCATTTTTAAAAATCTTGTTTGTTAGTGTCTATAATGTAGCAAAGGTAGCCCTGTTCTGTGTTAATTCTGTTTATAGGGTATTGCATCATGAATGTTGTATTTTTGTAACTTGAAGCCTTAAACTTAAATCTTTATATTTAAGTAGATTCTTTGATTCCATTAGTGTCATGTATATTCTTGTACTCTGTTATTGAAAAGATAAAAAGATGGGGAGAACATTTCAGTTTAAAAACTTGACAGCCCTGAACAAAGACCAGTTTTGAGATTAATATGGCAAAAGGTCAATAAAAGGGAAAAACCCTTCTGAGATGGAGGAACAGATGCTAATAGTTAATTTGGAGAAGAACAAGTAATAATTAAGTTAACTCTGAGGCATATAGAAAACAGGCAATTTTCCTATTTTGTTTGTAACCGTTGCTTATAACATAGAGAATATATATAAAAACAATGTATTTAATGTATTGTGAGTATGTGATTATTAGCCTCTCTACGAAACTGGTGGGGAATGAAAAGGTGAGGAACCACTTATATGAAAGTGTGGTGTACTCAACAGGAGTTAGAAATTTTTATGATTTCTAAACTGTATGTAATGTAACATAGAATTCATATTGAAATTTAGTGCAGATTATTGTGAGAGAGACTGGTCTTCAGGAAGATTTAAAATTCAGAATACTTTATGTTTAGGATTTTGTTTTTTATGCACCTCGCCTGAGAATCAATAAGCGGATTTTGGCTTTGTGTATGGGAAACCATGAACTGTACATGCGAAGAAGGAAGCCTGATACTATCGAAGTACAGCAGATGAAGGCTCAGGCCAGAGAGGAGAAGCATCAGAAGCAGCTGGAAAGGTATATAGAATTTATAGCTTTCATTCTTAAAAATTGTAGAATGCTCAGTTTCTTTTAACATACTCAGAATTTACATTTTTACATTATTTTTATTGTATTAAAATTGAATGGCAGTGTTATCACTATATCTTTTAAAATGAGTATGTATGATTTTCAAGTTAGAAATCTTTGAAAGATATTGCTGCATAAACAGCTCTTCATGATTTCTGTTCTTTTCTTTTAAGCTTGCTTCTCATTGACAGACATCGGTTGGATGTAGTATGAAATTTTCAAGTTTGTTTTGCTAGTGGCTTATATTTCTTAATTTTTCAGGGTAAGAATATGCTGGATGTTTTTCTCTGAAACAGTGTCATGGACATTGTAGAACTCACAACGGCAGTATATAGAGTACAGCAATACCAGTTCTCCCTGCCAACATCACTGATCTTTTTAACTATGGTTCACTTGGATTAAAAAAAGAAAAGATATTGTGAACTATATAGAGTTTTTGAAATGAAAAGATTGAGTAAAATTGTTGTTAACCCTAGAACCAGATTACTGGGTCTGGCAATAAAATTCCCAAGTCTGATTCTAGATTAATTTAAACATCATGCTTTATTTGAAAAAAATTTATAGACACCAAACTAAAGTTAACCTTTATTGAAGAAACCTTTGAATAGCATGATGGTCCAAGAAATAGAGTTAGGTCCTAAAGAAAACAAAATTGAGGAGCCCTAAATATATGTACATTTATATATTTCAAACATATTAGAAATTACATGACTTGAATCTAATAAATGGGCCACCTGCTAAATATAATTTTGCTACCTATATACTTGTATTGTTTCAGTTTTAATGATGTAATTTTTTCTTAAATGTTCTGTGGAATTCAGATCTTTTTATTAACTCATATTGCTAACCTCAGTTTATCTGCCTTAGAGAAGTTTACTATATTCTAAAACATTTTTATATAAGCATGCAACTTCCCAGTAATTCCTGACCCATCAATAACGACACTAAGTTGTATTGTTACTTTGGGCTGTCATTCTTTTTACTGGTCTCATGTGGCTGAGGCTCACAGCGTGGTTCTAGCATTACATTTTAAAATGGTTCTTTATTGGGCTTTATTGTCTGTATATTCAGAAATTACAGTCATCCTCAGTGAGGGATTGGTTCTAAGACCCTCCCTTATATAAAATAGTGTAGTATTTGCATATGACCTATGCACATCCTCCCTTGTACTTTAAATCATCTTTAGATTGCTTATAATAGCTAATACAATGTAAATACCATGTAAATTTTGAAATACTGCATTGTTAGAGAACAATGGCCAAAAAAAGTCTGTACATTTTCCCTACAGACACAACCATTGTAGGCCAGACTACATCATGTACATGAGCAACAATGTGCCATTTTTCAAATATTTTTGATTCATGGTTTGTTAAATCAATGGCGAGGAACCCACAGATAAGAGAGCTGACTGTTTCATTGCCTACTCATCACTCAGTAATATCCTAACTGTTCTTCTTGTCTATAATGTTGATATTTATATTCTTAAATATATTTGTGTACTTGTTTCTTATTTCTCACACAGAGAAGTGCTATATGCTTTCTAGTTTATGTAGTATGATTAGTAAGCACCATTTGGTGATGGTGCTATATTTTAGTTACTCTAAGGTCTGGATGAAATGGAAGACTAAATTTCTTTTTTGCCACAATAAGAATGCTATTGTTCTTATCCTGTATAGATTTTATAGCCTTTCATTAATTAGTAAACATTGTACACAGTAGGAAATCATTCACTGTTTAATTAATTTGAAAGCCTAGAAGGTGTTTTATATTAGCAACATAGGGATTTGGCACGTGTCAGAAATGGCGTGTCAAGTCTTCATTTACTCCCTGCTCTACAGGTCAGAGAGAGAATAATGACGAGTGGTATGTGGAAATAATTTTGGTCAAGCCCATTGGCAAAATAGCCAGCAGACATACTTGGGGGAATGCTCAGAAGTATGCTGCCTGCACTGCTGGACTCTCTTGGGCAAGAACAGTAGTTGGGAAGCGGCAGCAAGGAAGCCTTTTTGCCTACAGTTCCTTGGTATATGTGGTCCTGTTCTTTCCCCATAACTCTCACAACGTTGGGTTTTTCACAGTGGAAATGTTTGAATATATCATATAGCGTGGATTATTGATCTCTGTAGTCTGTGATCTGAAATTTATTTACATCCAGATTGATGATGATTCATTCTGTAATTCTGAACATTTTTTTTGTATGGCTAAAATTGTTACAGATTTAAAAGCTAAGAGCCTCGAATTTACAATTTATATTCAAATACGCCAATTGTAGATTAGCTATGGGATATTTTGTGTCATGGTTGGCTGACTGTATCAGTAGGACACAGCTGGTGTTACACAAAGAATACAGGCTAGGGAACCAGATAAATCTGGGTTTGAATCCTCTTCTAACACTTGTTGAAAAAAAAACTTCTGAGCCACTATTTTCTTACCCTTAATTTGAAAATAGTAGTTTTACCTTCAAGAGTTTTTGTGAAAAATAATGATAGTAGTATACAAACATTTAATAAATAGTAACTATTGTAATAAATCTTTTTTTTTTTAATTCAGTGTGAGGAGGGGAGGTAGAGAGACTCCTCCATGAGTCCAGACCGGGATCCACCTGGCTAGCCCACTATGGGGTGATGCTCTGCCCATCTGGGGCAGTTGCTTTGTTGTTTAGCAGACAAGCTCTTCTTAGCTCCTGAGGTGAAGGCCATGGAGCCATCCTCAGTCCCTGGGGCCAACTTGCTCCAATTGAGCTATGGCTGCAGAAGAAGAAGGGGGAGAGGTGGAGTGGAAAAGCAGATGGGCACTTCTCCTGTGTGCCCTGACCAGGAATCAAACCTGGGACATCCAAATGCTGGGCTAATGCTCTACCACTGAGCCAACTGGCCAATGCCATAATAATATTCTTTTTATTTTTTTTTGTATTTTTTCTGAATTGAGAAGCAGGGAGACAGAGAGACTCCTGCGTGTGTCCAACCGGGATCCACTCAGCATGCCCACTAGGGGGTGATGCTCTGCCCATCTGGAGCACTGCTTTGTTACAATTGGAGCCATTCTAGCTCCTGAGGCAGAGGCCATGGAGCCATCCCCAGTGCCCAGGCCAACTTTGCTACAATGGAGCCTTGGCTGTGGGAGGGGAAGAGGAGGAAGGATGGAGAAGCAGATGGGTGCTTCTCCTGTATGCCAACTGGGAATCAAACCCGGTACGTCCACACTCTTGGCTCATGCTCTACCATGGAGCCAACCGGCCAGGGCAGGTCTTAGAATCTTAAATGCTGCTAGGATTCATTAAACCAGTTGGGGAGCTGTGGTGACTCCTAAATTTCATGTTTGGCTTGATACATAGGGGGATCACCATCAGTTACCTATCTTACCTCTTACTGACTTGCCACAATTCTACTTTTTAGCTCCAAAGCTGTATTCTCTTTCTCTATGGGGGTATGGGAGGACAGATATGAGTTGCAGGAGTTTTTAAATTTGGTTTTTACAGAGGAAGGTAAAAGAACTTTGATGAAACATTGCTAATAAGTTTATTAGAGACTGGAAGTTGAGAAACTACATGTCTTTGTGCTTGGTTATTCAGAATTGACATCAGATGGCGGTGATATCTTTTTTGAGAGTATTTAGACATATAGGTTTCAGAAATGATTTAGGTAAGTTTCAGAAATTCACATTTTTAACTAAAAAAATTCTCAAAGTATTGGCGATATTGAATATTGATTAAACTTATTTAAGTAGATAATATTTCTCATGATTAACATAGTGTCACATCTAATTCTTATTTATCTTTTCTATTTCTGGCCTTCAGCATAGAGTCAGTTTTATAGCAGGCTTTTTGGTGGATGTTTGATTAACTAATTGGGCGGTTTTTAAAAGAAATAGTCTCCTTAGCCCCATGGCAGATGCAGCTGATGAAGGAAGTGTTTTCCTAGCTCTCATGATTTTTCATAATTTTTTTTTTTTTTTTTACAGGGACAGAGAGAGTCAGAGAGAGGGATAGATAGGGACAGACAGACAGGAACGAAGAGAGGTGAGAAGCATCAATCATTAGTTTTTCGTTGCCGTTGCAACACTTTAGTTGTTCAATGATTGCTTTCTCACATGTGCCTTGACGGTGGGCCTTCAGCAGACCGAGCAACCCCTTGCTGGAGCCAGCCATCTTGGGTCCAAGCTGACGAGCTCTAGCTCAAGCCAGATGGGCCCGCACTCAAGCTGGTGAGCTCAGGATCTCGAACCTGGGTCTTCCGCATCCCAGCCCGACGCTCTATCCACTGCGCCAACCGCCTGGTCAGGCCCTAGATCTCATGATTTTTTTTAAAAGATTTTATTGATTGATTTTAGAGAGGGGGGCAAGGAGTGGGAAGCATGAAGTTGTCCTAGTTGCTTCACATTTGCTTCTCAGGTGTCCCTTGACCAGGCAAGCCCGGGGTTTCAAACCGGCGACCCCAGCTTTCCAGGTGGATGCTTTTTCCACTGTGCTGCCACAGGTCAGGCTCGTGATGATCATTTTAAATAGCATTATGTAGATACCTACTTTCATTCAAATAGAGTTGTTAAAGGGGAAAAAACTGACTTGTTGTCTTGTATCTAAGTATAAATTGGTTTCTACCTTAGAAATTAAATTTGCATTAATTTATTGTTAATGATTGAACATTGTTGCCTCCCTTCAAGCTCCTGCGAAGCTAAATAAGTCATTTTCTTGGGTATGGAAACTGTGCAGATAACTCCTTCAGTGCGGACCTCTAATTTATTGTCAGGGTTGAGTATGCCAGTGATGAATCTCGTATTGTTTCTTTTTCACAGAAGTGCTTTGCACACAAGGGATATATTTGACAGTTTTACTTTCCTAGCGCTTTTGAAAATTTGTCCTTTGAGATTCTTTCTAAAATGGCTGTTTTTTAATATTTTTTAAATTGTGATTAACTAAATTTATTGGGACCTCACAATAAGAAACACATTTTAATCCAGTATATGTGTATGTAATAAGGTACTCCTATATTTTTAAATATAATTTTTGAACACAGCTAAATATAATGAAGACAATATTTATGATGTAGTTTCTTCTTAACTGATTCACAGTTAGTACTTTGGTTTCAATGAATATTTCCAGTTATTAATTTGTAATAAAATAATTGCAATTTTCTTAAGGGCACAGTTAGAGAATGAAAAGAAGAAAAGAGAAATAGCAGAAAAGGAAAAGGAAAGAATAGAACGCGAAAAGGAAGAGCTAATGGAACGTCTAAGGCAAATTGAAGAACAGACAATGAAAGCCCAGAAAGGTAAACGCTTCTTTTTGACATGAGATTCAAAACTGTTGTTCTTTTGACAGCTAGTCATATTCCCTTACTACTATTAAATCTTATTTGTCTTGCAGAGAGTAATTACGTTTAATTGCCAAATTAAACTTAGTGGAATCATATTGTAAACATGTTGAAATCACCTTTCAACTAGTTAGTGCTGTGTGTTCTTTTTTTTTCTTCAGATACTTAAGTATTTTCTTCAGTACTCTTATTCTATATTCTAAAAGACTACATGAATTTATTTCTCTTGTCCAGGGTTCCATGAACAAGAACACATTATCAGTCTTTCTGGTATTTATTCATTCATTGATTCATTTTTTGGCCTCATGCCTAATTTATTTATTTTTTCTGAAGTGAGAAGCGGGGAGGCAAAGAGGCAGAATCCCGCATGCACCCAACCAGGATCCGCCCGGTATGCCCAGTAGGGGGTGATGCTCTGCCCATCTGGGGTGTTGTTCCATTGTAACCTGAGCCATTCTAGCACCTGAGTTGGAGGCCATGGAGCCATCCTCAGCACCTATGCCAACTTTGCTCCAATGGAGCTTTGGCTGTGGAAAGGGAAGAGAGAGAGAGAAAGGAGAGGGGGAAGGTGGGAGAAGCAGATGGGCGCTTCTCTTGTGTGCCCTGACTGGGAATCGAACCTGGGACTTCCACACACCGGGCCTATGCTCTACCACTGAGCTACCTGGCCAGAGCTGCCTCATGCCTAATTTTTATTCTGGCATGTAAAGCTCTATTTTTTTTTTTTTTTTTACAGGGACAGAGTGAGAGTCAGAGAGAGGAATAGATAGGGACAGACAGACAGGAACGGAGAGGTGAGAAGTATCAATCGTTAGTTTTTCGTTGCCATTGCGACACCATAGTTTTTGATTGATTGCTTTCTCACACGTGCCTTGACCGTGGGCCTTCAGCAGACCAAGCCACCCCTCGCTGGAGCCAGTGACCTTGGGTCCAAGCTGGTGAGCTTTTTGCTCAAACCAGATGGGCCCACGCTCAAGCTGGCGACCTTGGGGTCTCGAACCTATGTCTTCCGCATCCCAGTCTGATGCTATATCCACTGTGCCACCGCCTGGTCAGGCTGTAAAGCTCTTTTTAAATTGAAGTAGAGTTGACATTATATTAGTTACAGGCGTACAACATAGTGATATTTTACATTTATATACCTTATAAAAAGTCTACTATCTGACATTGTGCAGTTATGATATTATTCACTTCATTCCCTATGTGCTACTTTACATCCCCGTGACTTATGTTACAGCTTTAATCTTCTTCACCTTTTGACCGTACCCCCACTGCGAAACCCTCTAGGAACTATCAATTTTTCTGTATCTATGAATCTGTTTTGTTTATTCATGTTTGTTTGTGTTTTGAGATTCCACGCATAAATGAAATTTTTATTTTTCTGACTTACTTCACTTAGCACAGTACTCTCTAGGTCTGTCCATATTGTAACAAATGGCAAGAATTAATTATTTTTCATGGCTTAGTAATGTGTGTGTATCACATATATACCACTTGTTTATTTATTGATGAACACCTAGGTTGCTTTTATATCTTGATCATTGTAAATAATGAGTCAGTTAATATAGGGGCACATAAATCTTTTCATAGGGGCACATAAATCTTTTAAAATTAGTGTTTTGTTTTCTTTAAATAATCGCCCAGAAGTGGAATTGCTGGTTCCTTCTTTGTCTCTTGTTAAAGCCTTTGTTTTAAAGTTTCTTTTGTCTGATATAAATATTGCTATCCCAGCTTCTTTTTGTTTCCATTTTTGTCAAGTATCTTTCCCGTCCCTTTACTTTGTTTATATGTGTCTTTCAGTCTGGAGTCTCCTGTAGGCAGCATATGTACAGGTCTTGCTTTTTTTATCCATTCAGTCACCTATGTGTTTCCAGTGGAGCACTTAGTTGCATTTAAGTAATTGTCGATAGGTATGTACTTATAGCCATTTTAATTGTTGTCACACCAGATTTATAAGTAGTTGGTCTATCTTTATATTTGCCTTTCATATATTATTTCTAGTTTTGGCCTTTTCTTTTCCACTTAAAGAATTTCCTCTAACATTACTTATAATGCTGGTTTATTGGTGACGAACTCCTTTAGCTTTTACTTATCTGGGGAAATCTTGATCTCTCCTTCAATTTTAATTTATATCATTGTAGAGTTTAGTCTTATTTTTTTCTAATAGATTTGTTGAGATATAATTCACATACCACACAGTTAACCATTTAAAATGTACATACAAATTAATGATTTTTAGTATGTTCATAGAGTTGTATAAACATCAGCATAATTTGAGAACAATTTCATAATTTCAAAAATAGGTTCATACCCTTTAGCAGCCATTTCCATTTTTCGGTCCTCTCTTCCTAGCCCTGGGCAACTTTTTCTCTAGATTCGCCTGTTCTGGACATTTTCTATTAATGGATCATTTTGATTTGTCACTGTCTTTTTCAGTGAGCATGTTTTTAAGTTTCATCCATGTTGTAGAATTGTATCAAGCACTTATATATTTTTTTTGTTGCTGAGTAATACTTTATTTTGTGGATATATTACATTTTACTTATTCATCAGGTTTTGGACATTTAGGTTATTTTTACTGTCTGACTACCATGAATATACTGATATGGATATTGGTGTACCAGTTACTGTGTTTTTGTATGTGTTCATTTCCTTTGGGTGTAACCTGGGTGTGGACTTGCTGGGTCATATGGTAACTGTTTAACTTTTTGAGGAACTGCCAGATTGGTTTCTAACACTGCTTGCTTGTGTATGATTTCTCCACATCCTCCTGGACATTTGTTAATGTTTACTTTCAGATTACAGTCATCCTGATGGATATGAAGTAGTTTTGATTTGTGTTTTCCTAACTGTTAATGGTTTTGAGCATCTTTCGACATGCTTATTGGCCACTTATGTATCTTCTTTGGAAAAATGTATTTTCAGATTTCATTCCTGCTTTTCAATTGCATTGTTTTTTTGTTGTTGAAGTGTAAAAATGTTTTATAGATCTAATACAGGTCCCTTATCCCATATAAGATATATAATTTGCAAATATTTTCTCCCATTTCATGGATTGTCTTTTTACTTTGTTGATGGTGTTCTTTGAAGCCCAGTGGTTTTAAAATTGGGTGGAGTCTAATTTATTTTGTTTTGTTGCTTGTGTTGCCTGTTTTTGTACTACATATAAATGAATTCATGCACTCATGTTTGGCTTTTTCTTGGGGGTGGCTCAAACTTAAGCATGTAGCTGTAGTTTTTTTACATTGCTGTGAAATATTATATTGCACATGTATACCAATTATTCATTCTCCTGGTGATGACATTGGGAATATTTTTAGTATAGAGCTATTATAAAATAAGGCTGCCATGAGCATTCTTGAACATAGCATATTTGGATTAACTTGGGGGAAGTATACCCTAGGAGTGGAATTGCTAGACATCAGCTGTGCTCAACTATAGCTGTTCCTGCCACCATTTTCTCAAAGTGGTTGTATCAGTTTTCATTTCTACCAGTAGTGAATCAAAGTTCATTTGCTCTATGGCTTCACTGTTACTTCCACCACTTGTTATTGTCTGCGTTTCCTTTTGTTTGTTTAGTTATTCTAGTGAGTACAGTGTATTTTCTTGACGACTGATGATTCTGAGCACCTTTGCAAATGCTTGTTACTATCTGTAAAGTGCCTTTTTACATCTTTTGTGCCCATTTTAAAAAATTGGATTTTCTTCAAGCTGAGCTGTAGGAATTGTTTCCGTATATTGTCAAATATCTCCTCCCTATAGTAGTCATTTAATGAAGAGTTCTTAATTCGAAGTTCCATTTATCAGATTTTTCTTAATGGTTGTGAATATATACTACTCACAAAAATAAGGGGATATTTCAAAATGAATGTGAATCTATAAAATATCCCCTAATTTTTGTGAGCTGTAGATATACTACCTTCTGAAAACTGTTTTGCCTTTCACATTTAGGTCCACAATCTGTATGTAACTGATTTTTGTAAGGGTCAAGGTTTTTTCCTATATGTATTTCCAACCCATTTACTGCAAAGACTGTCCTTTCCCCACTGTACTACAGATTCACCTTTGTCACAAATCCAAGACTGTACATGTATGGGTCTGTGTCTAGACTCTGTTCTGTTCCACTTACATTTTGTCTGTCCTATTGCTGATGCCTCATTGTTCAATGACCAGTTAGTTGTATCTAGAAGGATTTGTAACTGACATCTATCTCATAAGTGAATAATAGGTATACAACAAAATCTGTGCAGGAAGTGCACAGTGATTGTCAAAGACAAGATAGCTAGCTCTTGGGATTACATGTTACTTAGATTTTTAAAATTACCTTTTATGGCATTAATTTTGTTGCACATTGCATACTTTTATAAAGTAAAATAATTGCTTTAAAAATGTATTTTTAATAAGCTGTTTAATTTATAACAGGATGAGCTAAATCTCCAGAAGAGTTTAATATTGCCCACAACTGGACACCTAGGTTTGAGTCCACAGTTCAAATAGTCTGTGTATTTTGCAACATGTACCCTCTCCTGTTACATTGTTAGGTGATGTAGTTCCTGGGTCATTCCTGCGTTGGGAGTGTTTTCTGTTGGCTTGATTTATTGGCTGTACTTTCCTCTCATCTTCCATGGCCTCCCATTCTATGTATTTGTCATCCTTTCCTGAATACAGAGCTTCTGAAGAAGAAGTTCTGGAGCTGGGAAGTCAGGAGAGGAAGATGAGTTGTTGGGATGGATGTCTCTGCTGCAAACTTCTATAGGCAGAAAATCTCGGAACAGTTTCTGGAGGCAGCTTTACTGTTGGGTCCCCTGCCCCCCAAATCTGGCCTTTCCAGGTTTTTCCTTAATCTCTTGTCTCAGCCACGGGAGGAGCCTCATGTGCTCTTTACATTTGCAGTTTTGCTGATTATTTGGTGGTTATTAAATGTTTTATCGTTTTTAAGGGGGATTCAGTGCATGAGTTTAGTGGCTCACTGTTTTGCTAAAATAAAATAAGTAGAGTGTCTGGGTATCTGTCAAAGACTTCATGAATTTTTACTAAATGTTCCTCTGTGAGGGGGCTATGGGTTATAGGCCTAAATGTTAGGTAAAATGAAGTTTCAAGAAGATGGCAAAGGAGAATATGTTCATAACTGTAAGGCAAAGATTGATAAATTGAACTTTTGTCATTTTAAAGGGACTCTGGCCCTTGGCATCTTTGCAGAGGATTTGTAAGATGCCTGGAGATCAGTTGCTGTGTTACTGTTAGTGTTCCCCTGGACTCTGATTCTTTCCTCATGCTTTGCTTATTTCTCAGCTCTCCTGATAAGTAGGCATCATAATTATTATTATTATTATTATTGTTATTATTTATATTTTTCTGAAGTGAGAAGCTGGGGGAGGCAGACAGACAGACTCCTGCATACGTCTGACCTGGATTCACCCAGCATGCCCACCAGGGGGCGAGGCTTGGCCCATCTGGGGCACTGCTCCACTGCAACCAGAGCCATTCTAGCACCTGAGGCAGAGGCCATGGATCCATCCTCAGCGCCTGGGCCAACTTTGCTCCAATGGAGCCTTGGCTGTAGGAAGGGAAGAGAGAGATAGAGAGAAAGGAGAGGGAGAAGGGTGGAAAAGCAGATGGGCGCTTCTCCTGTGTGTCCTGGCTTGGAATTGAACCTGGAACTTCCATATGTTGGACTGATGCTCTACCGCTGAGCTAACCAGCCAGGGCCCATAATTACTCTAATGTCCTATTTGCTGGCTCCACTGTAATCCATTATAATACTGGATAATGTCTAGACCTAGTCTATAGTCGGTTTTGGAGGAGCGGTGTTTAGAGGGGTCATTTGTTTTCATCTGCTGCTATGCCTGGTAATTTTGGTGGAATGCCTAATGTTGTGTATGTAAAGTTGTACAGACTTTGGTCAAATGTTTTCCTGTAGAGAGGACTTAATTTTCTTTTTACTGGCAAAATATGTGCAGATCATCTTGATGGAGTTGAACTGGGTTTCAGGCTTTGTTATGTTAGATAGGTCTCTTTCTCATTTAGTCTGTAACCCTTTAAGGTATCATCTGAAAGACCACATATTTATGAGGGCCTTTCTAGATAGCCCTGAACTCTAACCTTTGACTCCCCATCTGCAAGCGGGTGTCACTCTCTTAGCTCAGTTGTGTCTAACCCCATGTGTATGCTTTGTATGCTTTAGAA
This sequence comes from Rhynchonycteris naso, assembly GCA_037038555.1. Taxonomy (NCBI): domain Eukaryota; kingdom Metazoa; phylum Chordata; class Mammalia; order Chiroptera; family Emballonuridae; genus Rhynchonycteris; species Rhynchonycteris naso. The sequence goes on from CM072995.1 coordinate 282,971,766, forward strand.
GTTGGCAAATATCTTGAGGGGAAGTAGCAAGCAGATTTTGGGGCTTACTTTTCTGCTCACTTCTCATCAGGCTCTTGGTATCTCAAGTCTGGATGCTCTGGCAGCTGCAGAGTCTAAACCTGTCTCCTCACCCTGGTAGAGACAATGCAGGCTTCAGGCTCTTTGTTCTGGTTCACCTCTGCTCCACTCCACTGGGAAGAGGGCAGAGGGGGACAGACGGTGAAGGAAGGAGCCTGGCTTTGGGCAGTGAACACATAATACAGTGTACAGATGATGTATTGTAGAACTCTATACTTGAAACCTATATAATTTTATTAAGCAGTGTCACCCCATTAAATTCAACACAATTTTTTTTTAAACTTTGGGGGTTATTTTTTAAAAAATAGTTGTGCAAATTTTTATTTCCTTCCATTAGAGTTTTTTTAAATGATGGGGCTTTTACTAAATAAAATATGAGGTATATTTTCATTTGTACTTTTAGAAACTGTACAGATTTCTTGCTGTTATTCTGGCTTCTTTTGTTAATGAGTATAATTGGAATTAATTGTTGTTGGGTGGGGCATATATATTTTTGACAGAACTAGAAGAACAGACTCGAAAAGCTCTGGAACTGGACCAGGAACGAAAACGAGCAAGAGAAGAAGCAGAACGGCTTGAAAAGGAGCGCCGAGCTGCTGAGGAGGCCAAGTCTGCAATAGCGAAGCAAGCTGCTGACCAGATGAAGAATCAGGAACAGCTAGTAATGACCCTCACTTCTATGTTATAGGAAAAGAAAGGTTTAGACACAAGCATGATGGAGTGAACCTTGTAAAAACTAAGTATATTATTATGTCTTCTGGAAAGCAGACCAAAGATACAAGTAACATAATAACAAAGTGTGGAAATAAACCTAAAAATGAAACAGAATAAAAAATAAATGGAGCCTATTGCTAGAAAAGATTCTGATTCACTTAAATTTTACATAAGCCACTAGCATGTTTTGCTTCAAATAAATTGACAATATATTGTAACCCCTGTAAGATAAATGTAGGCTATAATTTATTGGATTTTTGTTTGTTCAGTGGACTTGCAAATAATAAGTAATAGACATGACACTTAGAAGATCCTGGATTTGAATATTGGTTCAGGCATTTACTTACTGTCTTTGGGTCTTTCTGAGCCTCAGATCCCTCTTTTTGATAAAAAGAATAATACCACCTAATAAGATTGTTGCGAAACCAAATGAGATTATTTGATAAAGTGCTCTTTAAACTGTAAAGCATTGTATAAATACAGTTATTTTTTGTAGATATTAGCAAATACTTTATTGATAAAAATTTTAAAATAGCTCCTGAGTCACACATTTTAAGTTTCTGCTACTGAAACATGAATAAATTCTTGTCTATAGAATAAGAAAAATTTACCTTTTCTTTTTATTAGCTCTTATTCACTCATTAGACCTGTTATGAATAAGATATTTATGATCTTAAAGAAATGCTACCTTTTTTTAAAATGGAAGAATAAGAAAAGCCCAAGCATGTACATTAAAGTTTTGTTAACTTAATATAAATTATTGAAAATTATTATTTTTTAGTTTTGGTAATTATATTGTTTATTTTAGGCAGCAGAACTTGCCGAATTCACTGCCAGGATTACGCTTCTAGAAGTGGCCAAGAGGAAAAAGGAAGAGGAAGCTAATGAGTGGCAGCAAAAAGTAATTAATTACTTGTTCATTCACTATCGATAATTGAACACCTGTTTTGTACCCAGAAATATGCTGGATTTAATAGAGATGAAGGAACATGGGATACTCTTACAATGTAGAGGGGAAAGATACCTGCATGTATTGTAGTAAATATTAATCTATTGATGTAAGCTAGGCACTCTGGGAATGCACGAGAGGTGATTAATTACTTGGGCATGAGACTCAGGTGTTTGGGAGACTCTTTTAAATGTAAGTTGGGTCTTGAATGATAAATTCAATTTTGGGGTAGAAAACATTGGGAGTGGTTAAAGACTGAAGAGAAAGTCATTCCTGACAGAGGGAAATGAATGAATCTGAAAAGTATGGAAGCACATGACAGATTTGAGGACAACCAGTGAGCAAGCAATTCACAAATTTTGATAGATATGGCTGGAACATTAAAGAGGAAATTAAGTTGTGAAAGGCTTTATATAAATGCCCTGCCAAGGCAAGATGGTGGGGAATATCTGGATACATTGTGTTCTGAAGATTTCCAAACAGGATTATAACACGATCATTTAAGGTTTTATAAAAATAATATAGCAGTCAGTTTGAAGAATGGATTGGGGTAGTGGACAGGATTACCGTACTTTAGAGGTAAAGATCCTAACTAAGGATGTGGCAGTGAGAATAAAGAAGAACAGGAATTGTGAGAGACATTTTGTGGTGGATTCAAAAGGGCACGGTAACCAGATGGTTAGATATAAAGTTGAATGAGAAGGATGCAATGAAGATGATAATGAGATTTCTAATATGAGTACTTAAGTAGATGAAATGGCTATTGTCTGAAATGGCAGGCAAATGAAAAGTAAAGCTTGGAGGAGTGGGGAATTTAAGATAATGTGCATAATTCAAACTTTAGATGATATTAACTCTTAAATGTATAGTTATGACATTTGCAATAAAATATATATGGTTTCTTTCATTCTTAAAATATATTGTAGCAGTAAAAATTTTATAGGGAATTATGTGTATATATGTGCAAAAGGGATAAAACTCTGTTAACCTGTCTGTTTACACTACTTTCTTTATTAGAATTTTATAGAGACATAGAAACTTAAATATCAGAGGGACAAATCCTGTGAATTATGGAGATTAGGAAATTCACACAAAGAATCACATACCTACAGACCAGGATCATTATTATAACACCTCAGTGCATGTCCTTTCAGGATCTTTTCCTGTTTGCATATGTGTATCATTCACATTTATATGTTCACTATCCATTTTAGTCAGTTTTCATTTCATCTAATACAGTGGTTCTTAACCTTTTTTGAGGTACTGAACCCACCAGTTTCATATGTGCATTCACCCAACCCTTCTTTAGTGATAAATAAAATATGATTTTTTTTTCCAAATTCAAGACATAGGTATATGTTTTTTTACTGGTGCACAAAATGAGCCGTGCATGAACATCACCTTGCTCAAAGAACTAAACCAACAAAGTGCATGAACTAACAACAAATTACGGTATTACTTTATTCTGGCCTCCGCGGCAGAGGCTTCTCGGAACCCTTGAGACTGACTCATCAAACCCCTAGGGTTCGATAGAACCCAGGTTAAGAACCGCTGATCTAATATTACACTATATTCAAAAATATTTTTTAATTTAGTTATACCTAATTGACATTATGTTAGTTTCAGGTGTATAACAATAATTCATATTTAAATATATTACAAAATGATTAGCACAGTAAGTCACTATACAGAAATATGAATGTTTTTTCTTTCTCATGAAATTCCTTTAAAAAAGAGAGAGAGACAGACTCCCTCATGCACCTGACCAGGATCCACCCTGCAAGCCCCCTACTTGGTGATGCTCTGCCCATCTGGGGCTGCTGCTCCATTGCTCAGCAAATGAGCTGTTTTAGTACCTAAGGTGAGGCCATAGAGCTATCCTCAGCACCTGGGGCCACCTTACTCGACCATTCAAGTCTTGGTGTAGGAGGAGAAGAGAGAGAGCCAGAGAAAGGGGAGCAGGAGGGGTGCAGAAACAGATGGTCGCATTTTCTGTGTGCCCTGACCAGGAATCAACCTTGGGACTTCCACACACTGGGCTGATGCTTTACGGCTGAGCCAACTGGCCAGGGCTGAAAAATTTTAAGCTAACTCTCTTTAGTGACTTTCAAACATACAATAAAATATTAACAACAGTTATCATGCTATACATTATATCCCCATGACTTATTTTATAGCTTGGAGTTTGTATTTACTAACCCCTTTGTTGTATTTTGCCCATTCTCACCTCTGGTAACCACCAGTTTGTTCTCTGTATCTATAAACTCAGTTTTTGTTTATTATTTTGTTTTTATATTCCACATATAGGTGAGATCATATGATATTTGTCTCTTTGTCAGACTTATTTTACTTGGTATAATGCCTTCAAGGTTTATCCATGATGTTTCAAGTGACTAGTTTTCCTTTATTATGGCTGAATAATATTTTGTGTTTGTGTGTGGGTATATTCTTTATCTATAGTACTTATTCATCAGTGGACACTCAGGTTGCTTTTATATCTTGGCTGTTCTATATAATGCTGTGCTGCATATGGGGTTGTATATATCTTTTTAGGTTGTTTTTGTTTCCTTTGGGTAGATACCCAGAAGTAGACTTGTTGGATTATATGATTGTTCTGTTTTTTAATTTTTTGAAGAATCTCCATACTGTTCTTCATAGTGGCTACACCAATTTACAGTCCTACCAGTGTGCATACACTGGGTTCTTTTACCCCACATTCTCACCAACACTTGTTTGTGTGGTTGTTTGTTTTTTTTTTTTATAATAGTCATTGTAACTGGTGTGAAGTAATATCTCACTGTGGTTTGATGTTCATTTCCCTGATGATTAGTGTTGTTGAGCACTTTTTCATGTGCCTGTTTTAGTGATCTGTATGTCTTCATTGGAAAAATGCCCGTTTAGTTTTCTTTTTCTTTTTTAATTGGATTATTTGTTTTTAACTATTGTGTTGTATGAGAATTTATATATATATATATATATATTGGATATTAACCCCTTATCAGAGATATGATTTATATTTTCCCCTGTTTGGTAGCTTGCCTTTTGTTTTGTTGATGGTTTTTCTTTGCTGAACAGAGGCTTTTTAGTTTGATACAGTTTTATTTAGCTTTGTTTTTTTTCCTTTTGGTATCAAATCCAAAAATCATATCCAAGAGCAATGTCAAGAAGCTTATTGTCGCCTGACCAGGCGGTGGCGCAGTGGATATAGCGCCGAACTGGGATGCGGAACACCTAGGTTCAAGACCCCAAGATTGCTAGCTTGAGCGCGGGCTCATCTGGCTTGAGGAAAAAGCTCACCAGCTTGGACTCAAGGTCGCAGGCTCGATCAAGGTCGAGGGGTTACTCGGTCTGCTGAAGGCCCGAGGTCAAGGCACATATGAGAAAGCAATCAATGAACAACTAAAATGTCGCAATGAAAAACTGATGATTGATGCTTTTCATCTCTCTCCATTCCTGTCTGTCTGTCTGTCTGTCCCTATCTATACCTCTCTCTGTCCCCGTGGGAAAAAAAAAGCTTACTGTCTATGATTTCTGCTAAGAGTTTTATGGTTTTAGGTCTTAAATTCAAATGTTTGGTTTATTTTGAGTTGATTGTTATGTATGGTATAACATAGTGGTCTAATTTCTTTTCATATGGCTGTCCAACTTTTCAACACCTTTTATATATATTCTTAGCTGCTTTCTTATAAATTAATTGAACATATATGTGTGAATTTATTTCTGGGCAGACTATATTCAAAATTGACTCAAAAAGTCTTTATAGCTAATTTGCCAGGCCAGTGTCCAAAATAGGACTCTGCATTGTAGCTCTTTGCTCTAAGTCTGTTTTAAAGTAGAGCAATTGTTTCTGTGATATTGAATTATTGCAAGCACCCAGATTTTTCCTCCTCATGTATTTTTGTCTAGTTGCTTTTTCACGGGTCTTTCAGCTTGTCTATTTTACATTGATATGTATTGCCAAACGGAAGATAGACCTAAAAGCTTGAAGGGTTCAAGTTAAAAGTTTTTGGTTATAATGCCTCATAGGTGAGACTTCCATGTAATTTATTATACTAATTAGAATATTTTTGCATGTTGTTAATAATTACACCAGGACAGTAGTGTAAAGCTGCACTTTACAGGTAAACCGGCATAATGTGATTCAACTCAATTGGTTATGTTGGGTACTGCCTGTTGTATCCTATCGGATGACACTTAGTACCTAGTTAACTCATTATTAGTGATTATTTTATTATTGGATTAGAGTAATTACAGTCTGAGTTCTGCATTGTATGGTTATATTTTCCCTATTTTGGCTAAAATGTAATCTATTAGGTGTGGCATTCTTTGACATTATACTGATATCCATTTCTCATCAACCGTTTGCAGAACAATTTTAGCAATTATTAATAATCCTTTCCAGAATTAATAATTAGGGTTTCCAAGTAATGTTTGCTTTTTAAAATTGTCAGTCCTGCCTGCTGACATTGTTCTGTAAAATTAGAACTTTCATCAACAGCAGCCTATTTTCATTACCTGAAATCTAGTTGCTATTAGTAGGCATTACTTTGATTTTTTTAATTACTGATTTTTAAAGTTGCTGATTAACTTATTTTTAATACTCAGGCTTATGCAGCCCAAGAAGACTTGGAAAAGACCAAAGAAGAGTTAAAAAGTGTGATGTCTGCCCCACCTCCACCTCCACCTCCACCAGTCGTTCCTCCAACAGAAAACGAACATGATGAGCACGATGAGAATAATGCTCAGGCCAGTGCTGAGTTATCAAGTGACGGGGTAATGAACCATAGAAGTGAGGAGGAACGTGTAACAGAGACACAGAAAAATGAGCGTGTAAAGAAGCAGCTCCAGGTATTTAAAATTTGCAATTGTATGCATATTTAAAATATAGTTTGCATTTTCCTCTTATTTATCAAAGCAAAATTATTAAAAAGGAACATTTGCTTTTTGGAAGCTTTAACACTAGGTAGCCTTGTGATTGGTGAGTGGGGCTTGTCCTACAGGCACATCATTTCATTTCTTTTATGTATGACTCCATTAACCAGTGTTTGTTCCTCTTCTAAATCAGACCTTAACTAGTAGGTTATTCTTTAATTATAGCTTGACCCATGTTTAGAAAAAGTATGTTAATGCTGTGTTTAAAAACAAAGGAATTTAGTTGTTAAAGTATGTAACAAAAAGCAATGATAATTTAATAGACTACCTGTATGACATTTCACAATCTTAATTATTGTTTGCTCTAATTATAAAATTAGATCAAGGAAGGAAATTTAAATATTCCTGGACTTTTTTTCCCATTAAGTTCCCTAATTTTTTAATTGGCAAAATCTTTATTTTTTACTTTTATTTAATTTTTTGAGAGAAAGAGACAGGAAGGGAGAAAGATGAGAAGCATCAACTTATACATAGTTGTGTCACTTCAGTTGTTCATTGATTGCTTCTCATAGGTGCCTTGACTGGTGGGCTCAAGCTGAGCTAGTGACCCCTTGATCCAGCCAGTGACCTTGGGCTTGAAGCCAGCTACCGTGGAATCATGTTGATGATCCCGTGCTCAAGCTGGTGAGCTTGTGCTCAAGCTGACAACCTTGGGATTTCTAACCTGGGACCTCAGTGTGCCAGATGGGCACTCTATCCACTGTGCCACCACCAGTTAGGCTGGTGAAATCTTTAGAGGTTAATAAAGAAAAGAAATTGAGGTGTTAATTGTAATAAATATATTAAGACTTGAAGAAAGCTGCTCTCATGGTGAAGATTTTAGATCATAAAATAACATTATTTTATAATAGCTACATTAAATCTTTTGTAAGTCCTATTTTCTGAGAAAGTTAAGGAAATTTAGATTAATACACAAAATCATAATGGTTGATGGGTATAGAAATGAAAGGCCATGAGTATTCTTTCCTACCCACTATCCCCACGATTACTAGAAGTAAAACATACTTACATATTTTAAAGATTTCACAATGGAATTTTAAATATACTAAAAAGCAGATTTCTTACATGGGCATTTTTGTCTTTAAGCCTTTATTCATAAGTTTTCAAAATCTAAGAAAAAAATAAAGACATACTTTTTTATTTTTTAAACATAGGCATTAAGTTCAGAATTAGCCCAAGCCAGAGATGAAACCAAGAAAACACAAAATGATGTTCTTCATGCTGAGAATGTTAAAGCAGGCCGTGATAAGTACAAGACTCTGCGACAGATTCGACAAGGCAATACAAAGCAACGTATTGATGAGTTTGAAGCAATGTGAGAGCTGTTATTTTGCATACATGTTCTTCATAAGCTGAACCACCAACAGAGAAAAGCAGGCCTTTGCTGATGTGATGGAAGGCATCCCACCTTGCCAAAGCACTTACACCAGTTTGACTGTGGTGGCTGAAAGACAGATTTAAGGGGAGCTCTTCAATATTAAGGCAGTGTGACACCATGCTTGGTTTTCTTTTTGTTTTGAGGCAGGGAATGGAGAAGTGTTCATCACCTCCTTTCATATTTGGCATTTTTAATTTTTTTTCTGTTGAAGATTAACACTAAAGATCATGTCTGACAAATGTGTATGTGTGATTAAGCACCTTGTACATTTTCAAGGATGATGGTGATTTAATGAGTGTTTAGGTTGACTGCCTTCCCTTCCTCCTTCCATATTGTACCTGCATGTATTTCCACATTCTCTCTCATTATATTTTCTCAGTGTGCCCTTCTCATAACTTGCCATGCCCACAGCGACAATTCTGCCACCATACAGATCATTGGCGGTGTTTACAATGAGAGTAGGTCGCAGGTGGACAGTCTTTGTGTCCACATTGTGTAGAAGATGGCTGTGAATCGTGAAAATAATTAAAAAGTTTAACAGTGTAGTGTGCAGCTAGTGGCTAATGTTTTAAACTCCAATTTTATTACATTATTGAATATTTGATACTTGCTTATTTACTTAATTACAGTCATCTTAGCTGAATTGATTGGCATTCCTCCTTCTGTCTTCCTTGAGTTTTCTGTGCTTACTGATTCACTGAGGTGTAGACAGCTGGCAGTAGTTCCCTAGGAGAGTTTATCCATGAAATACTACCTGCAAATAACAGTTACCTGAAAGACTTTAAAAGTTTTCCTCTTTCATAGACAAACACCTTTAGTAAAAGAAAATAATACACATTTGTTGTTAATTGATTGCAATCATTAAAAACCCTGGATCTTCCTGGAATGGCAGCATGTGACAACATTAGTCCCATGATGGGACAGCACTGCTACCTCACTACTACACCTATGCCGACTGGTTGTTCAAACACAGTAGTGTTCAAGCTATATGTTTTATGATATGTAGTAATACGTTTAATCATGAATAACTGTGTTTGAGATTTCCTTTTCCTTCAGAATTACATTGGAGTGCTAAATTTTCCACTGCCTTTTTGATGAGCTGAATTGAATTAAAATTGTAAGCTATCACTGGTATACTGCCTTCTTAGAGAGATGTTGTATGTCTGAGGAAGTGTGTGTTTTGTTGTGTATGTGTGTGTCTGAAAGAGAGATGTTGCCATTGTAGCATATGAAGAGTGTCTGTATCTTCATTTCTTCATATAATTGTTACATAATCACTTTAGCATATTTGGTTTCTAAATCATTGTGCTTATTTTCTTTTCAGTCTCTAACCTAAGAGTACTTAAATTTGGTTTATTAATCCTACTTTAGAAATTATATTCAGTAATAAGTTCAATTATGTCTTAAATCTTTTTAATCTGAAAGATGTTCTATATTTACATGTTCTAACATTTTCTTTATTGTAAAACATCTGGTTTTGAAGATAAGGAAAGCCTTGTTTTCTCTGTGTGGTTCAGCTACTTTTTATTTGGTATTGTGCATTCAAATTGACATCTATTAAAATTGCCATTTTGTTAAGACATTTTTCATGCACAATAGATTGAAATTGTGTCTGAAAATATCTCTTGTGATTTTTTGATTTTGCTGACTTTAAAAGGATTAATCTGGGCAGACATTATGAAAAGAAAAGGTTGCATTTAATATATTTTTGGACTTTGTAGAACAGAATATAACTGGTTAACCTTGAAGTGACTTCTGCACAGTGGTTGTGCACATGCTTCAAAACACTATGGGAGAGAATGTTTCTACTTTGCACACATTAGAGGAATACATGGTGAACCCTGCTATTCATTCTTTATAGCATAAGTGTTCATTTTTCCAGAGCACTAAAGCAGTTGCCATAACATGTGAAAATAAGGACTGGACTACCATTGGATTTTTATTAATTTTCTTCATTTTGAATTATGTGCACTACCATTGCTACATCAGTTTGATATCAGTGTTGAAAAATTACCAGTTATATTTGCTGTTTATAATCTATTTGTAGATTAGGATTAAAATGGAGTCAATCCACTTTTAAAGTTGTGTGAATTTTTCTAAACAGGAACAACTATTTGCAATATGGATTTTCATAGTGATTAAACCCATTATAACTTTTATTAGCAGATGAGAGCACATGTTCATAAAGCACTGTAAAAGTATATTAATGAATATTTGGTAAATTCCCACAGGCTTTTTACCATTAGTATAATTTTGTGTTGTACAATTAAGTTACAGTTACATCTATAATTTTGGATAACATTCATTGGTTAACAATAAAGTGACAAAACTCATGCCTTTTAGGTCCACTGTTGTTATTTAACATGGGTTTTTTGGTATATTTTCTGAAAATTATCATCTCTATTAGACCCATAAATCATCACATCTTAAAAATGAAAAGCAGTTAGGAAAAAATTCAAAATCCTCCTGGATTTACTCTTTCCCCTAAATTATACCATTTTTGACATGGAGGTAGTAGAGCTTGTTTATTTTGTGACAATCAATAAATTAAATGACTCTTGATAATAGAAATCAGGATTTTTAGTCATTGTTTTTATTGTATAGCGTTTAGTTTCTTTTTCCAAAGGAAGATACAGTTTCCTTGTCATTGATTGTTATTGGTCAATCATTATTAAAATGCTAATATTCTTTAAAGAACATATACTAAGTGCATTTATTTAAATACATATTCTTATTTTAAAGTAGCGTTACAGAGCAGTTACCATAAATCTAGAAGTTAATTATCTTTTTAAAAGTTTGTTACCAATTTTTAATGTAAAGATTATTCTTAAATAGACAAGTGATAAATCTAAGAATAGGAAAAGCCAGGTGTCTTCTCAGTTTATAGTAACATTTAACTTACTTTTTTATTGCTGTTGTCAAAGGCAGGTAGTGATTTCTTTATTCTGATCCTCTGAGAAAAGGGAATTTTAAAAGATTTTGCTTTATATTGAATCAGAGCTTTTCTTAAAGAACTAGAATTACCTCTTACAGAGTACCCTGGACTGTATTGGAACTCTCATTCCTAATTATTATTAGAAAAGAGTTTCAGTGTTAGTATTCTGATTAAAAATAAAAAATGCCTACCACTTTCTCAGTTTTGATTAGTTTGTTGAATAGTGATGTTAGAAGAGACGGTAAAAATTTTCTGAATCCAAAAGCATCCCATTTTATATATGTATGATGAAAAAATTAGTTGTTTTTAAAATCTACAGCTTCAAAATGAAGTATAAGGAATCACTGCCTTTAGCATTAATCTACTGATTGGTAAAGCAAAACAAGATATTTTTAATAAGAATAAGGGAAAACATTTAAATATGGAACTACCCTGGTAGATGCACTCAAGTTTGTTCTAAGTGAACAGAACGCTAGCATTTTCTTATTCTGTACTTTTTTAAACTAGAAGATTATGTCTCAAATGTTCTGATGTGGTTTATTATGTAGAATGACAGTATTCTAGTATATTTCAAAAGCTCTGTGTATTCTGCAAATGTTTTGATAACTTCATAAAATGTCAAGGCAGTCTGACTCCTCAGATTCTACACTGGTAAGCAGGACAAGTTGGCTCACAATAATGTTTTACATATCAAAGCTTATCACTTTCCCATCCTTGACTTTTTTACTCAAGCTTAACTCCCATTTTTTCCTAGTGGACCTACTTCTTAATATGCCCATCTTCCAAGGTTTTAGAGCTGCCATTTTCCCTGTGGAAAGCATTAACTCCTTGCTTTGTTGCCTCAGTATTTTGACCTCCCTTAAACTCTGTGATACAGTTTTAAAACTGATTTCAGGTTACATGCACTGTTTTAGGAATTGAAGTACCTGTCATTATTCTGCAGAGTTTTGAGGTTCAAGGTCATGACATAATTACTCTGTGGCAGATCTTTTAAATTCAGGTTTGTTTGGCTTTGGACTTCCCTAGCTACTAAATGGTTCCAGGTTCTTATTTAATGACCTTCATTTAGCTAGTGTGTTTTTACTATGTACTAGCTATATCCTGGGTTAGAGAAGCAAAATTAGAATGACTGTGACTCTTGGTTACAGCCTATCTTAAAATGTGGAACATCAAATACTAATTTATGTAAGCTCTAGACTATTTGCATTGATCTGTTATAATATGAGATTGTTATAAAAATGGCAATACTATTTTGTCAATTTATGTTATTTGTATGCCCAGATTCCTCCGTGCTTGTTATCTAGTCAGTTGCTTCCATCCATGTAATTTATTATTTGTATTTCTGTTTTGATTGTTCATGTTTATTTAATGGTCATTTAAAAATTTAGATGTACTTTGATATTTATGCATGTCATTTAGTTTGCTCCTAAAAATAGTGACACTGGTTTTATTTTATCTTGACTGAGTCTATATAACCAATATTCCATCTTCCAAGTGGTAATATGGGACCAGAATTTCTGAGGTTTTTGTGACGATCCTTATAAGACTTCCTTTTGATAAAACATGGATTTATTATAAGAAATTCTTGCACTTTTATAAATATATGCAATAATATCCTTTTTAGTTTTTTACAAGTTAAATTAAGATGTTTTATCTTCTGTTTTGACCTAGAAATGCAGCCTGTCAGAGACTCATAAGACAGTACCTTCTCCCTCCCTCCTCTGTTTATACTTAGAAATCTGTAATTCAGGTCTAGCATTTGAATCTGTATCGCATCATTCCATTTATAGCTTTATTTACTTTAAAATTTTAGCTATTTTGGATAAAAGATCTAGTTTTCTGATGAAGGAACCACTCCAATTTCAAGAAGATCAATAGGGTAAAATTAGTGATGGAAAGAGAATAAGAATATACTGTGTAGTTTCTCATATGCTTTTTCTTTGACAAATTGCTTAATTTTTATTTTATAGCTCAAATATTAAACACTGGTCAGTATTTAAAGATATTTTTTAAAGTGCTTAATTTTAAGTTTTTCTAACTTTATAGAAAAGATTATTTTATATACAACTGACAAAATAGTCAAGTATCATAATTAATAATACTCTGTATTAAATATTGAAGTTTAATGGCATTAGAAGTTTTCAGTTCAATTTTTTTAATTGTGTTAAAATATAAATGAAAAATGTACCATTTTGTCATTTTCCAGTGTATAGTTCCATAACACTAGTACATTTACATTGTTGTGCAGCCATCACTGTTCTCCATCTCCAGAACTTTTCCATCATCCCAGATAGAATCTCTGTATTCATTAACCACTGTCTCCCCATTTCTCTCTGAGTCTCTGATATCCACTATTCTCCTTTCTGCCCCTGAATTTGTCTATTCTGGGGACCTCTTAAAAGTGGACTTATAATATGTGTCTGATTTTACTTACCATAATGTTTTCAAGGTTCATCTTTATAATTGCATGTATCAGAATTGTATTCGTTTTTAAGGCTGAATAATAATCCATCGCATGTATATACCACATTTTGTTTTATCCATTCAATCAGTCGATGGACATTTGGATTGTTTCCACATTTTGACAATTGCCAACAATGCTGCTATGTACATCGGTGCACAAATATCTGTTCACGTCCTTTAAATTCTTATTGCTATGTTTAATTTTTTGAGGAATTTTCATACTATCTTAGCAGCTGTATCATTTTACATTCCTACCACCAGTGCATAAGGGTTCCCGTTTCTCCACCTCTTCACCAACAATTGTTGTTTTTGTTTGTTTTTGATGATAGCTATCCTAATGGATGAAGTGGTATGTCATTGTGGTTTTGATTTGCATTTCCCAATAATGCATTTCTCTATGATGTTGAATCAATCTTTTCACGTACTTATTGACTATATGTGTACCTTTTTTGTTGAAATTTTCATGTTTTGTTTTTAAATTATTTGTTTTCTGTTATTAATGAGTTATAGTTCTTTATGTTTTCTAGATATTAATCATAATGTGAGTTGCAATATTCTCCCACTCCCTGGGTGGCCTTTTTTACTCCATTGATTGTATCCTTGGATGCACAAACATTTTTAATTTTGATGAAGCCCAGTTTATTTATTATTTTGCCTGTGTTTTTAGTTTTCATGTGTTTTAAAGAGAAACAAAATAATTTTTGATGAAGGTGTTAATAAAATGAGGCAGACCAGATGGATATTATGTACACTGGTTCAGGTCAAAAGAGTTGAAAAGTAGACTGTCTTGGCTGCAGTGGACTTTACAGTGGTAAAACTAGAGTGAGCTGGGTCCGATTTGTGGAGCCGTGAATCCTGTGCCGAGGCAGTTTTGGTTTGAGTTGAAAATATCTCGTACCTTTGGGAATAAGTTACAGAAGGGAGGAATAACTAAACATTGGTCCAGAGGAAAATTCATGCTGCTACATAAGGTCTACTGGAAAGTTCAGAGAGTAAAGAAAGCTTAGTAGAACTATGTTTACTCTACTAATTCGCCTGAAGAAAGGCTGTGATCATGAGAAGATTAAATTGCTACCTTCTGAGAATTTAAAGGAAATATCTGGATGTAATTTGCTTTCTTGTTTCCTATGTGTAGTAATGTTTTTTTGTGCTTATTTTCCAAGTGACCTCTTTTGGTACGGTTATGACATTCATTTTTATTCTTTTATCCAACCTTTGGGGAATAGGTTCTTCAGTGGCAGAGAAGAACTAGAAAGACATCCAAGAAGGAAGCACATTGGGTTCTGAGTTCTAAGTCCAGATAATTCTACTCTCATCTAATCTTTATTTATAAGCAATTTCATAGTTCTGAATTAAATTGTTTCAGAGCATTTTTCTGGAATCATATTTAGATACCTAGATTTCAGATGTGTTGTCTTTCCAAATACATAAATGCCTGACCAAGGATTAATGTCTGCGTTCTTTGAATTTTAATACTTTCTTATAGTTGAAAAACTATTACTCCATACTGTGCTTATAACAACAGTTATATCAGTATCCTTTCTGCCCCCAGATGATCCTAATAATATCGTGACAGGAAAACACAGTTGAAGGGTTTTTTGTTGTTGTTGTTGTTATTTTTTAATTGAGAGATAAGGAAGCAGTGAGACTTCTGCATGTGCCCTGACTGGGATCCACCACACAAGTGTCTACTGGGTGATGCCCTGCCCAGCTGGGGCTGCTGCTCTGTTGCTTGGCAACCAAGCTATTTTAGCACCTGAGGCGAGACCATGGAGCCATCCTCAGCACCAGGGCCAACTGGCTTGAACAATTAGAGCTATGGCTGCAGGAGGAGGAGAGAGAGAGAGAGAAGGGGGAGGGAAGGACTGCAGAACAGATGGTTGCTTCTGTGTGCCCTGAACAGGAATCAAATATGGGACTTTCACACACTGGGCCGCTGCTCTACCACTGAGCCAACCAGCCAAGGCTTTAAGGGTTTTGTAAAACAGGTTTTTAAGGAGTTCTTAAAAGATCATTATAAAGAGGTTTTATTTACAAAAACACAACTCAGTGAAGATTCTCTCAGAATGTACACATACAGTTTATTCATTGGCTGTGACAGCTTTGAATAACTTTGGAAATTTCTGTATGTTTTATAAAGTTAAGTATAAGAATTTACTAGGCTTTGTCAACTTAGCTTATGCTAGAAATGTGATTGGATTCATCTGCTTATGCCCAAATGATATGTGTTAGGGTTTGCTTTTTCTTCTCATTTTTTTGCTTATTTTCCCCATATAATTCTTAATACAGTATTTTTCTCAATTTTTAAGCCATAAAAGTTTTTGAGTGTAGGGAAATGTGGTCTTTTGGTAACTGAGTTACATGTGGATGTCTTTCATTCCCACTAACTAAACGATAACAATTTATTGTTGGTGTGCAAATAGTACTTGATGGTAGCTCATTTTAATTTTTAGAACTTTTAGGTTGATTAAACTATCATTTTTTTCCCTTAGAAATACTAAGATATTTTAAAAGTAGTTGATCATAAGTAAGAAAAATATATTTTGTAGGTAGGTACAAAATAAAATCACTGCTATTTGATAGTGTGTATTCATTCTTAAAATATCCGAGAGAATATCTCTATTTTGTAAAAACTAGATTATCAAGCAGTATAAAACCTAGAATTAGAACTGAAACCTAACCATTTGTAAAGTGTATAATATAGTTTCATGTATGGGGCCACATTACATTCTAGTATAAGCTGATGTTTTTAAGGATATTTAGGATGAGTTTGGGGGACTCATAGGCTGTATCAAAGGCTTTGCATCAAATGTAGACAATGTATCCATTAGAAAAGTAGCTTTGCATCTTTAGAGGATTATTGGCATTAATGTTTTTGGAATATTCTCAAGCATTAGGAAGACCGGAAGCAAGTATGTCTTCTAGATTACTGGTATGATGTCTACAGGTAAGAAAATGTTCTCTACTACTAATTATTTTAAAGACATTATGCATTAGTTCTTAGATACTAGAAATTTAAAAGGCTTTGCATTTAATAGTGTTAAGAAATGAATGCTGAATGGAAGGCAAGGAGGCATGGCAGTTTTTCCTCTGAAAGTAATAAAATTAATACATATGTACATATGCATTCCTACATTCATTCATTCTTCCAAAGATTTACAGAGAACCAGCTATAAAGCACTGTTAGAATTATGGCAGATAGATGAGACACTGTAACTATGTCATGGAAATTGTAGTTGAGTCATGGAGTTGAGATGTGTACTCAAATTAAGATAAAATAAAGTTAGTAAAATACCAGAAGAAAAAATGAAATAAAATGTTAGGAGTTAGAGAAATGAAAAGTCAGTATGTGATATTAGCAAACAAGAAGTATGATAATTCATTAATAAGGCTAGAAAAATTTTCTTCATTTGTAAAAGCTATTGGGAAGCATGAAAAGGTATATAAATTCATCACTAGGTAGGCTACCTAATATTTTAGATTTGTTCTCTGCCACTAAGGAATGGCATGT
Source organism: Rhynchonycteris naso (assembly GCA_037038555.1). Taxonomy (NCBI): domain Eukaryota; kingdom Metazoa; phylum Chordata; class Mammalia; order Chiroptera; family Emballonuridae; genus Rhynchonycteris; species Rhynchonycteris naso. The sequence goes on from CM072995.1 coordinate 282,988,726, forward strand.
CCTTTAAATATAAATGTGGTTAATTGAATATGAGCAACTTTATTAATTATGGTTTACATTAGAAAGATCGATACTGAAACATTACTAAAGTTTTCTTATGGTCTTTTGTGTTTACTATATTTAACTTGCCATTATGTTCACCACATTTTACTACAAATTATTTTTCTACTTTACATATCAGGATATCCATTGCCTCAAGCAGTACAGGTAGAATTTCCTTCTTAAACAGTTGTATGAATTTTTGTAAGTTTATATAGTAATAGCTTATATCGAAAGCATCAGAAAACGAATATTTAAGGTTATATTTTTTGGTTATATTTTTCTTTGGGGATTTTTTTAAAGCATTAAAATAATGAAGTTATTACCAAATTTCCTCCTTTTAAAAATATTTATTGGAGTGACACTGGCTAACATAATTATACAGGTTTCGGGTGCTCGATTCAACATGTGCATATGGTTAATATACTGCTCACAAAAATTAGGAGATATTTCAAAATAAATATGAAGCGATAAAACATCCCCTAATTTTTGTGAGTAGTGTATTTGACAAAGGAGGCAAGAATATACAGTGGGGTAAAGACAGTCTATTCAATAAATGGTGTGGAAATTGGACACATAATGTCCAAAAGAAATGAAGCTAGATCACCTTACACCATACACAAGAATAAACTCAAAAAGACTTAAATATTGGGCTCAAAACCATAAAAATCCAAGAAGAAAATATAGGCAGTAAAATCTCAGACATTCCTCTCCTTTGTTTATTAAAAAATATTTTTTAGTTCCACTTAAAAATTTTTTTAAAAAACACTTAGAAAATGGGTTTTAAATTACAATTTTAAGAAAATACCTTTTTCATTGGCTTCTGGTATTATATGCTGAAATTGCCTAGTAATGAAGGTGTTTTAAGTCATACTTAGCTACTTTATGGTTAAAGTCTCAATTTAAAAATTTTAAACTTGGTTAAATCATTAAAATCCTTAAAAAAATCAAACATGAGACAAAATTTAATTGCTACGGTAGGATAACATTTAAAAACAAGCCTTTCTCTGTCTCCTAGTCTCCAGCTCTCCCTAGAAGTAACTTTTCAACCTGTTCCTCTTTTGGGAGATTACTTGCACTATTTATTTTTTTGTTTACATAAGTTACCACATTCTGTAAACACAGTTTTGCACTTCTTTCACTGAACCGAGTGTGTTCTGGGAAGCATTACATGTCAGTACAAAAAGATGTGCTTCTGATGAACGTTTATGTTGTGATCAGTCCTTTGCTACTATAAGCAATACTGGGGTGTATTCTTACACAAACTGCTTGTGTTTTATCTTCTTTAAGAAATTGTTCTAGTCAAGAGGATAGGGTAAGTTTACATAAAATTTTCTGTATCTTACGCATTCCTAAAATATAGGAAGTTATTATTTTTTTTTTTAGGGTGATAAGGAATTTATATTACTTAAAAGCAAAACATTTACATAAGGAAGTTATTTTTAATATAAGTGATATATCGTACTTTCTCATTAAAAAGTTAGTGCTTCCTATATACTATATAAATTGGGTTTCTGTATATGTCAAGCTTAAGGTGACGTGGCTATAACAGTGTCAGTACCTCACTTTTGAGAGTAAAAGTGAAAAAGTTCTGCCAACAATTAAAACTCTGACTTCTACAAATTATATAGTCAGAAAATGTTATTTTTTTAAAAGAAGCAAATCAATAGGGTAGGATTTTCTAAATGTACTTAGGTAACTTTTTGAGTTTTAATTTACCACCATTTCCTCGGTGATTAGAGTTTTCATTTGCCTGCTTTTCTTAAAATGGCAAATGGCAAACAAATTATTACCAAACACTCTAATCCATGCCAGCAAATGACAGCAAAAGTATTTCAAAGAACTTTGATTTAGCATGTTATCTTTTATTTTTAAGGATGTAGATTAAACATATTTTAACATCTTCTAAGTTACAATACATGCATCTTAATGCAATATATTATTGTGCTTCTTTCTTCTAGAATTAAGAAAATGTCCTTTGATTTCAGAGCTTTCTTTTGTATCTGTAAACTAGCATTCTTGTCTATAAACTTTGGCTAAGTTCTTAAAAATTATTTTCTTGGGCCACAAGACAGCCTAGATTTTTTTTTTTTCAAAAGTGTTAATGACCTCTCTCTCATTCAGAAGCAATGCGGGTCTTAGTGGTCTGCAGTCTCCATCTTCCCCTTTCCGAGGTTCACACTGAATTCTAAGCTGATGGGTCAGAGAGGCTCAGAAGTCTTGAGTGATCACCATCATTCCTGTAGCTGCCCAGTGCTGCTGAGTTCTGATCCTTGCCTTCTGTTTCTGCATCGTTTTTCTGGGTATGCTCAGATACTGACAGTAAGTAGTCAAAGCTTCTGTGGCCCATGTTTTTCCCCAGTCTTGGGTCCAAGGATTCTTCCCAGATTCTACTGCTGCTGCAGCAAATGAGTTTGTTGTTTTGCCAAAGATTCTTTGATCAGGTATTATCAGTTCAGAGCACATTCTAATAGCCAGTCTGGTTGGCATTCAGAGAATGTTTGGGATAGATACGAAGCAGCGTAATGTACAGATAATTGCATGGGTTTTGGAGTCCCACATTTGGGTTTGAATGGCCCAGCCATTTACTAGCAGTATGGCTTGGGGAAGCCACTCAGCCATTTGGAACCTAAATTTTGTCATCTCTTAAATGGGAGCAACAAGGTTGATCTTGTGAGCATTGATTGGAATCCTTTGTTTACACCTTGGCATATTAAAAGTGTTACCAAATTAGTGCTTATACCCAAGTCCTTTGGATTCCATTTTTAATATCTTCTGTTTGCCTTTTAAGGATTTTTACTTTTGATTCTTAGAAGGTTTTGCTTAGCATATGCTTATTAGAATGTGTGCCAGAAACTGTTAAGTATGTGGATAAATGAACAGTAAATAGTTTACAGTTTACTCCCAGTAAACAAGTAATTTGTGTGTGTTTGTATTTTATGGATAAGGCAGGTTGCCTTCTCTACCCCTTATGGGAGTGTCCCAAGGCCCAGGCCTTCTCTGTCTACAGTTGGCTCCTTATCCAGTGTTCCATCTGTGTGAAAACTCAAGTCTCCTCCAAACATCTCCTTGAACTTTGGACTTACATATCCAGCTACCTACCCGAAATACCTACTTTGATATGTAATAAGCATCTCAAACTTATTTCCCCAAACCAAACTCAAGAACTCAACCCCTCCCATAGCTTGCTTCTGTCTCAGCTAATCAATGGTAAGTCCATTTTTTTCAGTAAATCAGACCAAAACATTGACTTATATTACTCTCCTTTTTCTCTTATGACCCATATTGAACCCAGCCATGAACTGTTTGCTCAACATTCAAAATAGATGGTATGTGGAGAGTAAGACCACTTCATAACCCTCCTCAGCTATCCCTGCTCCACACCCCAGGGTTGCTTGGGATATTGGTAGAGCTTCTAATGGGTTTTCTTGATTTCTCTCTTGCTCTTCTTTAAAGTAGCATCCTTAAATAGGTAAATCAGATCTTGTCACTTCTCAAATTCCTCCAGAGGTTTCTCATGTCAGAGTAAAAGTGCTGTTCTCAGTGTCTATGCAGAGCTACATATGGTCTGGTCTCTTGTCACTGGGGCCTCATCTGCCCATTTCCCCTTCTCACTGAATTGAAGTCGGCTGGCTTCCTTTTTTAGTCTTTAGCCAATGCTCCTGTTACCTTAGCCGGAATGCCTTCTCCTCCCCTCATCCTCACCCCCCAGATACTTGGATTTTGCTTAAATGTCACTTCAGTGTGGCCTTCCCTTTCCTATTTAAATCACACCTTCCCTGGTATTCCCCACCCAGCTGTATTCATTATTTTTCTCTATCTAACATCATTCACATATATTTTACCTATTTGTATTCTGTTTCCTCCCACCAGAATGCAAGCTCGATGAGGGCAAGAATTTTACGTTTACCCCTGCAACATTTGCTCACGTACCTAGAGCCATTAATGGCTGGTGTGTGGTAGAAAATATAATTTGTTCAGTAATGGGATGGGTTCTGAGAACTCAGAAGGAAAGCACCTAATCTTGCTGGAGAGTTCCAGGGGAGGCTCCCTGGAGGAGGTGATCCCTAAACAAAGTCTTTAAGAAGGAGTTATTTTAATCAGGGGGTAAAGATAGGAAGACTCTCCAGATAGAAGGAACTATATATGCAAATACATTAAGGCACAGAAAGACTTATAGTAGTGGAATTGCCTGTTTGTGTTGAAAAACGATAGTTTGAGATTCAGAAGATGAGGTGATGAAGCACTAGAAAATCATGGCAGAAGCAGTTGGAGATGTTCTGTGCCATTTCTTTGGACACTCAGTTTTGGAATGCCTGTGAAATTGCCTGAGGGGAAAGTGTATGAAGAGAAATGATTCAATACAGAGCCTTGGAGAGAGCCCGCATTTCAGTACTGCCAGAGCAAGAGGCTGACCCTGGAGATGAGTCAAGGACCACCAGGGGAGAGGGCCACAGGCAGCACAGGACAGAGCGCTGGAGAGCCCATGAGACCACCAGCATCATGAAACGGAGGTCTAATACAATATTTAAAATGTATACTGGTTTTGGCAACAAGATAATCATTAAAAAGAGCAATTTTCTTGAATTAGTTTTTACTTAGCTTAACTGTACAGTGTTTTCTGGGAAGTGTTTCCCACAAACCTGGGCACAGAACAGGAAAATGTTCTTTCCAGCAGCGCCCTCTGTCACCTCCAGGTGTCTGAAGCTGATCCTCTGGTATGAGCTCCACCCCACCCCCCACCCCCTTGCTCAAGTCCGTGAGCTTATACCTAGTAAGTGAAAATCTGTTCCCATACTTACGTTCAAGGGATGCTCTATGTGGCACTTGAATGATTTACCAGTAATTCATTCAAATACTTTTATTCATTCAACCTTAAGTGCCTGAAGGAAAGTCCTTAGGATTCATAGATAATTTTTAAAATCATTCATAGTGCAGAGGAGGAAACAGGAGAGTTAAGGAACAGTGTGACAAGTAAATGAGAATAGAAAGATTTGGGGAGCCACCAACCTCTTGCTAACATCTCGAAAGTTATTATAATTGTCAACAGTTACCTCAGGAACACATTCTGTCTCTCCTGCTGTGCCCCCCCCCCCACACACACAGCTTTTATTTAGGGTTGAGAGGACATCTCAGTAGTGTCCAGGAGTGATCTCAATGCTGGTTTGCACAGGCTTTCCTAGAGTAATTTCCAATACTAGACCCAGGGGCACCAGCTATGTGAGCAGAAGCTGAGAGGTCTGGGACTAGATTCAGCTCCAGTGCTGAGTGGGGCATTGTGTTAGGAAAGTCCACTTATAACTTGGGCTAATTCTAGAGACCTCAGGATAAGTTAAAATGGATTTCATATACTGGAGCTGCTAGGAAACTTAGAGTGGGAGGAGTCCTTTCATTATTCATCCAAATATTTTCATGCCTAGTATCTGCCAGGTGCTCTGTAAGTCCTAGTCATTGAGAATAGTGAATGAGACTAGATCCTCATCCTAATGCACTGAGCTTCTATAGAAAGACTTGAAACACAAGCAAAAGAGTTTAAAAGTTGAAAATTATATTAGTTGAATCATGTTAAATTGCCAATATTCAACCATCTTTGATCTATAACAAGCAAATTTATATCAACTTGATATTATGAGAGAAACAAGGGGCTGACTTGGGGAAAATATGGGGATAATTGGGATAGAAAGGTCACAAAAGGTCTCTGTGAGAAGGTGGCATACAAGTTGCAACCTGAAAGGAGTGAAGGCTGTGTCCATCTCTTTTATTTAAATCCAGGTGGTAAATGCAAATGACAAAGGGACCCAGGAGTGCACTAGGCTGGCGAGGACTGTACAGCCCAGAATCTCATGCCTAGTCTGAGGAGGGCGGCAGCTCCTCAGGTACAGAAGTCCCTCTGTTGCTATACCATTTGATTTTCCAAGATAAGCTAGAATATGGCCTTTTAAAAAGCATTTAAAAAATAAAGCTTTAGATATTGGGGGTGGGGAGAGGAAGTAATAGAGGAATGGAGCGAGAGGAAGGAAGAAAGAGAAGAAAAAGCATCAACTCATTGCTCCACTTAGTTGTGCATTGATTGCCTTTCATATGTGCCCTGATCCAGGATTGAACCAGTGCTAAGCCAGTGACCCCGGGCTCAAGCCAGCGACCTTGGGTTTCAAACCAGTGACCTTTGTGTTCCTGGTTGATGCTCTATCCACTGCACCACCATCAGTCAAGCTAAAGCATTAGTATTTAAGTTGAAATGTAATTTTATGTGAAATATCTCAAATTTTATGTCAAATATATATTTTTTAATTTAGCACATATTTTACAAGCCAAACATTTCTGCTTTCCAAGAGTGGCCCACTGGACACCAATTTGCAATTTTCACTTGAAAGCATTTCAGGTAGAGGGAACAGCATATGTGAAGACCTTAGGCAAGAAAGGACTTGCTGGGATTGAAGAACAGAAAGAGGGCAGTAAACCCAGAGGGAATGAATCCACAGGGTGGGAATCTGAGCATAGTGAAAAAGGAGCCGATCACAGGAGTTCACAGCAGCATTGGGGCAAGAGTGTGGGGACAAAAGGACAAATTTAGTGTGTACTGCACACCACAAGCATGTGCCCAGGGGCTATCCAGCGCTTCATTGGCCTGGAAGGAGGGGCAACTTTATCTAATCCGCACTGAGATGTCATAAATGTTATAGGGCTCCTAGATTTTTTCATTTTACAGTTCAGTAACCTGCCCACAGGCAACTGTAGTGGCAGAGCCTGCATTTGGGTTTTTGAATTGGAAGCCTATATCCTCTTGACTACAAAACACTAACTGCCTTTCCAGTTGAGATATGTGTACATGACGGTGCCCTTTGGAGGATTTGCTTATCTGCATAGCTGAAAGTGAATGTACCTGTCAATTGAGAGTCCAAAGAAGAATGTTTTTAATATTAATTGAATATAGAGGAACAGTGGTCTGGAGATCAAACCCCACCAAATTGAAGACCAGACTTATTCAGCTGTTTTGTGTCAGCTAGTAACTCCAACCTATCAAGAGTTTTAGTGCTCTCATTTTCAAGATAAGGTGAATATAGCTTAGATATCAGTTTAAATCTATGTTTCACTCTTGTTAGAAAAAGCATCCTTTTCTTTTTGTAGAATGGGAAAGCCCTCGAAATCAAGAGGGTCTCTGTTCAGGGAGCTTAGAAATCTAGAGAAAGATGAAATCCAAGCTGTAAAGATAGATATGGATAAAACTAGGATTTTTTTGGCCACCCATAGGTATTGAATAAGATATTTCAGGAATTCAGTGAGTAGGATTTCAGTGACATGATCTGAACTTGGTCTGGAAAATATTCAAGAAGCTGAGAGTCAGAGGTAGGAAGGATTTGGTTTGGAGAGCATTGCTGGGAAAAGGAGGATGGTGGCCACAGTGCAAGGCCTGGGAAACAAAGTCAACGTGCAGCCCGAGACAGGCCCGCAGTGTAAGTTAGCCACCTGAGTACACATTGGCATGAGGACATTGCTAAATTAGTTTTCAAAACTAAATGTGACTGAGTACATTACAATTCACCATCAGTTCTTTGTTACTTATTAAAATATTTGAAGAGAGAAAGTGCATATTCAATAACATTTCCCAGATGCTTTACATGGGTTATTTAATCTGTAGATTAAAAAAATGGAGCTGATGTACTTTATTATTCTTTAAGCCGATAGATTTTTACCTGTAGAATTAAGATGAAAATGTATTTTTAAGGTAAAACTAGTATGATTGATTAGATTGTGCATTTAGATGGGTGGATCCTAATTATCGAATTAAAGCAGAAGCTGGTAAACTTTCTGTAAAGGTGCAGATATTAAATGTTTTAGACTTTGTGGGCCAAATAGTTTATCCCACCTATGCAACTGTACTGTTTTAGTACAAAGACAGCTAAGGACATATATAAATGAATGCGGATGGCTGCCTTCCAATAAAACTATGGACACCGAAATCTGAATTGTAATTAATTTTCGTCTGTTATGAAGTATTTGTCTTCTGAGTAATTTTTCTTTTTAAAATACGGCTTCTACAAAAACAGGTCCCCAGGTTACAGTTCATGTTCCTCCAAGGCCAGAGGTCAGGCTTTCTCAGCTATCTGTAATTTCGAGTTGGTTGTGGGGTCTTTTTTTTTTTTCTGTAATGAAGAGGCTTCCTTACACAGTGAAAAACTTCCAGCATTGATTCTTACACTAGCATGCATCAGAATCACCTGGAGAGTTAGTGAAAATGTAGACTGCAGGGCCTACCCCCTGAGTTTCTGAGTCAGTAAATCTATGTGAGGCCCATGAACATGCATTTTCCACAGATGAGGTTGGTGCTGCTATTTGGGGACAACGCTTTGAGATAAAGCACTGATTCAGAGATGAGTGTGCCCAACACTGTGAGAATAACAAGGCTGCTTTTTTTTAGTCGGTGTCCTTAGAAAAACTGTTGACTCTGCTACTTAGATGATTTATTTGAGACATTCCCCATCAATTGTATTTTTCTTCCTTTAATTTCTGTTTTAAACTACAGATAGTTTTACCACAGTGTCGGGGAAAAATGTGTGCCTAGAAGAAATAAAAATAAAGGAAAGAATATATTATTATATATATAGTATATGTTATTAAAAGATATAATTATGCCTGACCAGGTGGTGGCGCAGTGGATAGAGAGTTGGACTGGGATGCAGAAGACCCAGGTTCGAGACCCTGAGTTCGCCAGCTTGAGCGCGGGCCTATCTGGCTGGAACAAAAGCTCGCCAGCTTGGACCCAAGGTCGCTGGCTCCAGCAAGGGGTTGCTCGGTCTGCTGAAGGCCCGCGACCAAGGCACATGTGAGAGAGCAATCAATGAACAACTAAGGTGTCGCAACGACAACGAAAAACTAATGATTGATGTTTCTCACCTCTCTTCGTTCCTGTCTGTCTGTCCCTATCTATCCCTCTCTCTGACTCTCTCTCTGTCCCTGTAAAAAAAAAAAAAAAAGATATAATTATGGCCTTGGCTGGCTAGCTCAGCAGTAGAGTGTCGGCGGTGTGTGGAAGTCCCGGGTTCGATTCCTGCCCAGGGCACACAGGAGAAGCACCCATCTGCTTCTCCACCCTTCCCCCTCTCCTTTCTCTCTCTCTCTCTCTCTTCCCCTCCTGTAGCCAAGGCTCCATTGGAGCAAAGTTGGCTCGGGCGCTGAGGATGGCTCCATGGCCTCCACCTCAGGTGCTAGAATGGCTCTGGTTGCAAAGGAGCAATGCCCTAGATGGGCAGAGCATTGCCCCCTGGTGGGCTTGATGGGTGGATCCTGGTTGGGTGCATGCGGGAGTCTGTCTCTCTGCCTCCTGGCTTCTCACTTCGAAAGAATAGAAATAAATAACGTAATTATATATAAAATAGATACTTCTTGTTCGTTTTAAAATAGTATGCTGGCAGTAACTTTAGCATTGGTATTCGTCCTCTATCACATCATTCTTTAATTTTTATTGTTTGAATCCACAGCAATAAAAAGTCTACTTTTGCACGCATATGAACTTCCTGTAGTTTCATTACACATATGCACCCACACACATCCTGATGAAGATGGCACTGGATCAACCATTTTCACTGCTGTGAGTGTATTCACTTTATAAATGAATGCACAAGAATTTCCCAACCCCTCATGATGAACATTTGGATTGCTTCCTTTTCTATTTTACAATCAATATTGCCACAAATATTTTGGTATGTGTCTCCTAGTCAATGTGAATAATACCATCTCTATAGCTGAGACTGAAAGAGTGGGAGGGCTCACTTACAGATGGATGAATATTCAATTTTCTATGTAATCATCAAATTGTTTTCCAGACTAAGGATATAGCCACATCTTTACCACAATATCACTAGATTTTTAAATTTTTGCCAATTTGATAGACTAAAATGGTATCTTACTGTGCTTTTAATGTGTATTTTCTTGATTACTAATGTAATTTAAATTATTTTCTTATTTTTATGAACCTTTCATGTCTCCTCTTTTGAAATGACTTTTTTTTTGGTCTATTTTCTATTAGGCTCTTTATCTTGATCTAATTGGTTCTTAAAATTTCTTTATATTCTGGTTACTAATATTTTGATATTAAAATTTTTAGATATTTATTTTTTGTGTCTTCTCTTTTTACATTTTAATGATTTTTTGAGGATAAATGTTTTAAATTTTATTGTAGCTTTAGTTAGAATTTTTTGGTATGTATTTTGTCTAAGAGATTCTTTTCTTCCTTAAGGTCATTATGATTTTCTCCTAAAAGTAGTGAGTTTTGAAATTTTCTTCTTAAAGTTGGGTTGATTTTACACTGCAGTCTTTTGTCTAGCTAGAATTAGTGTTTGTTTATGGTATGAAGTATGAATTCAATTTTTTTTCTATCTGGATGACTAGTTGTCTTAATACTTTGGTAGTTCATCCTTCCCCCATTAATGGCATCGCCATTTCTTTCCTGTATCAAGTGTACCCACATAATATCTCTGTTCCATTGGTCAAATTGTCTATCCCTGTGTCAATACCATTCTATCTTAATTCCTATAGCCTTAACTTTATAAGAGTCTTAATATCTGATAGAACTTTCTTTAGAAGTTTCTCCACTTTGTTTTGATAATAAACTCTTGATTTGTTTGGGCTCTTTGTTTTTCTATGTACATTACAGAATTCCTCTAAATTGAATGAGAAAAAAAAGACTTTTGGTTGGAGATGTATTAATAGATTAATTTGGGAAGAAGTTACTACATCTGTATGATCTTAAGTATTCCTGGTCATGAATATGTTACATTTCTTCATGTATTGATGTCTTCCTTCATCCTTTTAGTAAAGTTGTTTAAAATTTTGCATTAATATATTTTTTGTTAGGTTCATTATTAAGCATCTTATTTTTTACTACCTTTTAAGAGTTACATTTTAAAACTTTGTGGCTGGTGCATAGAAATGAAATTGAGGGCCTTGGTCAGTTTGCTCAATGGATAGAGTGTTGGTCTGGTGCATGGACATCCTGGGTTCAATCCCTGGTTAGGGCAGAGAGGAGAAGCAACCATTTGCTTTTTTTTCCCTCCCTCTCCCCCTTCTCACCCTCTTCCACTTCCACAGCCAGTGTCTCATTGGTTCCAGCATAGGCTCCACTAGGTTGGTCTGAGAGTTGGCTCCAAACAGGCATTGCCAGGTGGATCCCCGCCAGGTCTCATATGGGAATCTGTCTCAGTATCTCCCCTCCTCTCAATTAAAAATAAAAAAAATAAAATTGATTTTTGTTTGCTTATCTTATATTTAGGAAATTGCTTAACTCTCGTTGTTTCTAAGAATCTGTGAAATCTTTTGGACTTTAGATGAATAGTCATAATCTACAAATAATGACAGTTGTTAGTCTTCTCAATCCATAGAACATTTACTTCTTTTACTTATCTAACTGAATTGACTCAATGGAACATTCAGTACAATGTTGAACATAAGTGGCATCTCATTTCTGATGTAAGAGGAATGCATCTCACCTCTGCCACTACATATTTGCTCTAGGTTTTTGGTACATGTCCTTTATCAGGTTAATGAAACTTCCTGTTATACACATTTGCCTATTTTGCTAGAGTTTTAGTTTTTTCAATAAAAAGGAAGTTTAAAATTTGTCAAATGCGAGTTCCTGTGTATATTGAGACAGATGTTTGTGCTTTTTGTTTGCTAACATACTGGATTAGATAAGTAGATTTTCTAATGTTAAACCCAGTTTGTGCTCCTGGGATAACGTCATAGGTGACCTAACCCATGGCTTGGTGCTCCTCCAATCCTGAGCCCCGTATATTGTGAATATCTTGTCCCTCTGACTTGTGTGTATCTCCCGCCTCACCCTCCTTCAAGGGTTGCTGCCTTCAACCAAGTTATTTTAATCTCATAGCACCACTTGGTGGTACCCTTTGGAAATTTCTGGTTTAATATCTCCACCTTCTTTCTCTCTTAGGGAAGTGGAGTTTCCTGGTTATCACTGTAACACCTCACTAAGTCTGTTTTCTTCCTTGTACCTTACATTGATCCACTTTACTTCCCAGTTCTCCTTTCTCTTGATCTTCATGCAAATAATTTGCTTTTCCTTCCTTTGCTCTTTCTTCCTTTGTTCCTCTATGAGCATAAATCTGCCTCCGTTATGGTTAATCATGGTGACAGTACTGCTGGTGACTAAGGAAAAAGACAGTAACACATTTTTAAATGACATTTCATGTGATGAAGTGCCAGCTCTGCTGACCTTCCAAGTCCTTGAAAGTACTTAAAATTCCCTTAAAATGGTTTTAGATTTTAAGTACTACTTCATCATCTAATTAATTCTGCTCAGTTTAATAGCAAGCTAAAGTATTAAAGAAAAATTATAATAATGTTAAGTAAGTTTCGTTGTTTCTAGCTTCCTTTATGACTAGTGTTAACAGATTTGGGGTTTCTGCTGTGTTTTTGTTGCAAAGACTCAATTTTTCATATGGGTTAAGCTGCATGGAAACCGAACCACCATCTATAATGTGGTTTCCCCAGGCAACAGACCACCAGAGACGCCCTTTTGGTACATAACTGGTAAGAGAGAGATCGCCGGTAACTGACTTCCTAATCGTTTGACCAATGAGCATAAACATACTGTGAGCAACATTCGCCCCAGAGACATGCATGGACAAGCTTGCCTGGTGTAATGATTTCTTTGCAGAGTTAGTTGTGGTGATTTTGGTGTCTTGAAGGCTCTATCTAAGAATGGCAGGTAAGCCAGCAGAAGAAGCCAGACCAGAGAAAATCAGGCTGAAGCAGCTCTCTTGAACCACTGCAGTGCCAGCATGGCTGTGGGAGAGGTGGTTTTTACGTTCCCTTGTCTTCACTCACACTAACCTCTTAGTAGGCAGGTGCATTATCCTGAGAATTTGCTTATTCTCGGTATAGCAACTGTTGATTTTAAAGTAAGGCACCGTAGAGTAGTTTGGGTTCATAACTCTGGTTGGTGCCTAAAAGACATTTTAACAGGTGTCTAATTAATGATGAGAGACCCTCAAATAAAATACAAACTCTGTCTTCAGCATTATTCTAATTCTTTCAAAGCTTTGATGTTTGCCTGAGATCCATTACTCTTGTGAAACTGAATAATCTACATAGAGTTGCCACAACTGCTAGAATTCTAGCATCTATTTAAAGGGAGTTTTAAAGCTATTCTTATTTTTATATTGTAATAATGGAGATTCAAAAGTGGATTAAAAAAAAGTTAAAGATTAAGAGGGAGATTTCTTTGGCAATTTGGTTACCCTGTGGCCGTACATAATACAGAGTGGCGAGGTCCTCCTGGCATTCCCAACTATTTGACTTCCTTCTGTGTTCTTTTGCTAAATGCTTTCTAACTTCTTGATATCTCTTTTGAAAGGTGGGGACCCAAACTATATGCATTCTTCCAGATGCGTTCTTGCCAAAACAGCATAAAGCAAATGTAACAGTTAGGAAGAAGGCTCTCTCCCTTACTAGGTAAGTACAACTGGCAGCTGTGGCCAGGGCCAGCTCACCTTGCCATTAGAACTGCCACATCAGTCCACTGCAAGGATGCTGACAGGACCCCATAATATATTAAGTCTATCAAAGGCGCTGACTCAGAGCAACCCCTACCATCACAGCATCTCATTCTACCCTTCCGGATCTTTTCTCACCTGTTTACATCTCTTGGGCTCTTCGCTAGTCAAAAACATCTTCCTTGAATTTAATCATTTTGAGGTCAGATAGTTTATTAAATTGAGATTTTACCTGTAATCCTGGTGAACTGACTGGACCTGCTGCTTTAGACTGTTCTCTTACCTTTCCACAGAAACACTTCTAATGCAAGGTGTTATGGTGCAAGCTCACACATGTGACGTGTGCTGCTTCAGGATTTTTCTTATTTTTGAAAATTTAAGATATTCTTAGAAATGAAATCCTACCCATGCATATTGAGTAGAAAAATTTCAGAATTGGTTCATAAACCAGGTTAGTATTATGCATTGATCTCAGTTTGTTAATATTTAAAAATTATTGGTCAACATGATTACCATGATCACAGCTTGTTTTAAAATTCCTTAATTTCTTTTTGCAGAGTCTATTTTGACTCCCACTTCTAAATAAAACCACAGCAGCCCTGACCAGTTGGCTCAGTGGTAGAGCGTCAGACTGGCGTGTGGATGTCCCAGGTTTGATTCCTGGTCAGGACACACAGGAGAAGCGCCCATCTGCTTCTCCACCCTTCCCCCTCTCCTTTCTCTCTCTCTCTCTCTTTTCCCTTCCCACAGCCAAGGCTCCACTGGAACAAAATTGACCTGGGAGCTGAGGATGGCTCCATGGCCTCTTCCTCAGGTGCTAGAATGGCTCCTGTTGCAATGGAGCAACACCCCAGATAGACAGAGCATCACCCCCTGGTGGGCCTGCCAGGTGGATCCCGGTCAGGCACATGAGGGAGTCTGTCTGTCTCTCTGCTTCCCTGCTTCTCACTTCAGAAAAATACAAAACCAAAACTAAAAACGAATATATTGATGAAATTAATTAAAAACAAAAAGATAGAAAGATAAATAAAACCACAGCTGTGTAGTTTCTCTTATAAATCTTGAAAGGTTCATTTGAGTTCCTCTAACTTGCTGATCAAGCCTCCCAAAGTTCTGTAAACCTAACTCTAGCTATATGCAAATATATTTGATATAATCCTGTAAGATCTGGAATAAATGTTCATTATAACAACAGTATATTTTTGACTTTTTTATGTGACACATAAAAGGATCATATAGGTTTGCTTCAGGTGGGGGATTTTTAGAAAGAATGTGTTTCTTGGGCCTTGAGTTTCGGATTGCTCTGAAATGAGTTAAGGTCATGCAGTACTCTCTGAATTTCCATGACGTCAACAAGCACTTCATTGTTTCAAACCCTCTTGCAAGGCTTGCAACATATCTGTCACCGTTTGCTCTCTCTCATTTTGAAAAGGGTGAAGATGGTTGTGAATGCGTATAATCCAGTTAGCCTTATTCCTGATATTTGAGCTAATATCTTTGGTTAAAACACATTTTTAATTTCCATAAATTGCCACAAACAATTCTTAGCTATTCATCTTTATTTTTATGAGTTTATTTGAGCCAAACTAGCAACATGTGGTGGTGAAGCAAGATCTCAAATGCTTCAGAAAAGAGCACATGAATTTGAAGTTAAGGAGAGAAACTAAGGAAGATTACATGGCTATGGGAGAAAGCAAGGCAGGACTCAGATTTCAGGATAGTTAACAAAATTCTGTGCTCTCTTGATGGTGCTTATGGCTTCTTTGAAAGATATGTGAGCCTAGATGCACGGAAACTGCACAGGGACTGCTCGAGGCAAAGATAAACCTCCTATAAAAAGTTGTATGTTAGGAGCATGACTACCCAAAATGCTCATTCAGAAATTTATGATCAGATCACCCTGTTTAGCTATTCATCTTTAAACCATTTTTTCCAAATGCAGGAATTTATGTAACTTTTTCCATTTTGTTTGCTATTGGTAGAATTCCCCAAATTAAAATTTGGCTGATGTTTTACAGTTTTTCCTCATTACCTTTTATCCATTAATGTGTTTGCCTTTTTTTAGAGCAAAGCTTTCAAGTGAGTTTGACTTTGTGTTATCGTCAGGAGTAGTAGGAAAATACATTTTCTGCATGACTCACTGGAAAAGTCAAGATCAAATGACAGAGATTTTGAGTTATCCAGAGATTAATTTATTAAAGGATCAAGGAATTGGCAATCATCACATCCTTCAACTTGAAATATCATGTAGTTGGCAGCCTCACAGAAAATGCTGGGCCCCTCCATAATTGATTACAATGTTATTGACCCAAGATAAAGGACAGGGACTTCTAAGTGGGTTTCTGGTTCTTTCCCCAGTGTTTACGGTTTCACCGTCAACCTATCTTTCTATGGCCTCACTATGGTAGTGAGGAATTAGAGGTGACATCTGTAGCCATGGACAAGCTATTTCTGGCTAGTTACTTCAGGGATAGAATGCCCTGCAGCCTCAGGTACCAGGCTGTATCCAAATTACTAACCATCCCCAAAGGCCTCTGGCAGTCTGGTGCTCAGACCACATGGTATTTCATCTCATCCTTCAGGCAGTGTCCTTTTTCTGAGCCTGGGCTGATATTTGGCTAGAGGGCTGTGTTCGACCTGATCTGAAGACACTCTTTCTGTAACCTCTGGGGTGGGGAGTGGGTAGGTAAGACAGACTGGTGTAAATAGAGGGAGCTCACCCTTGGGCATATATTCCTCACAGGCTGCACCGCGACCTCTCTTGTGATTCATGTCACAATGGTTTCTGTGACTGTGATTTGGAAGGGAGTGCTTTTATACTGTGATCTCATATCCGCATCCTAATTCTGGATCGGAAGGTTGCAAGATCTGTGTTAGATTGCCTTTGAGACCAAACACAATTCTAGCCTGGCTGAGCTCAGAGGGCACATAGAGTATGTGGAACCACCTCTGTTTTGGTGCAATCTGTAAGTCATGGCATTGCGTCCATCCCTCTTCATGATTCAGCAGTAAACTCAACCATGGCTAGATGCTACTTACAAAATGTGGAAAGGTTTTCAGGGCCATAGCCATTTCAACCCTACTATAATATTTAATATTTTCTATTATATTTAATATATTTTTTTCCTTACCTAATTTCACTGTTCACTTTCTATGTCTTCATGCAGATTCCTGGCATCTGACCTAAGGAGAGCTTTAGGATAAGAACCTACCAAGAGATTCCTGATGCTCTGAATGACTATCCCCCAAAGTCCGGAATCCCAGCTAGAACCAGATGGACATGTGTTCCCGAAACCAAGGCTCTAGCTGATGGTTCTCTCCACCTATCAGTTTACTGTTTGTTTTCCCTTTCTTGCTATCCTGTCTCTCTTCTGACCCCTTTTGGTTGCCTCTCCTAGGGACAGACCCAGGAAAGATGGGCTAGGACTTGGGGATCCTGCATTGCACCCTGCAGTTCCAAGCCAGCATCTGCTGTGTCCCATCTTTAAGGCGCTGTCCTCCAAACATGCTAAAAGGCATCAGCTTCTCAGAGCCCACTTTTTCTCTGCATGACTAGCTTGTAAGGACAGGATATATGGAAAGAATTTCCAAGAATTTTCAACTTTTTTCACAAAAATGTATGTGACTTATTTTTGGCTTCAAATTGCAAGCAAACTTGGTGGTGTACAGCTCTGTTTACTTGCACACATCCGTGAAATACGGAGAAATTGATGCAACATTCCTCTTCCTGTCTGGGCTGTTTGTATAATTGTATATAAATGTAGCAATAAATATATTCTAACATCAGCGTGGGGCATTCCTTTCTGCTTGATGGCATCATGATGGTAAGCAGTAACTATCACCTCCTCCAGGAACTGCCCTACTGACCAGTGGGCTTGCTTGCCCTATCTCAGCTTCGCACCTTCTCTGATTTCACGAAGTATTCGTTTGGAGTTGGCCCTTATTTGAAGAAAGAAGGTGAGGAGTCCAGTGGCAGAGCTGGGACATGAAGCAGCATAATTAATTCACTAGGTGGCACTATTCCTGGCACTCTAAAGTGGCTTGAATGTCCAAGGACTGAAGCTTAGAGGATTAGGTGACAGTTTGCAACATGAGTCAGCTATTTTAGTCACTCTTACATCCTTCAAGAATGTATTGTGCTGCGATTATGTGGCAGGCACTTAGTTACTTACTGTACCTGCTGGGCACAAAGATACCCTTTAAAGATTTTCAGGAAAACTACACAACATATGCCAACATGATACTGAATTTTCCGTCTGAATCTGATGTTTTTCAGGGATACTAAAACTAGCTGTTTTAGAAGCTGTGACCTTCTAAAGGGGACATATAAGCAGTGAACATTTTCGTGTGGCAGAAATAATGGTGTTTGTCTAATATCAAGGAATACTTATTCCCAAAGTGGTCTCATCACTTATTTGAAATCTTTGGTTATCAGGCATTTTGATCACTTAAAAATCACTTTGTTGTGGTTTGTTATCAAATTGCTATTTCTAAGGTCTCTCCTCATTTTTAAGAAGAATTGGTGGACAGTCATTCTGCCAGAAGACCTGGGAACACAGTGGAGTGTGAACTTGGCTTCCCATGGCAGGGGTTCGAAGGCCACCTTTGAAACATTACCTTTTATATATTGAAACAATATAGACGGGAAACACTTAATGAAATCATCTGGTTGAGCCCTTTGAGCCACTGATAAATAACTAATCAGATAACTATCTGAACAGTCCATCATGCCAAGTATGTTCTTACTTTCACCTTTTAATAGACCCATCAGAGAACTTGAGGTTCAGGGTCAAAAGATAAAGAAGGCTCAGAGTGGGCCGCTGCCTTCCATGGCAAACTCCTATGTGACTCCCCTCGCCACACCTTTCTCCACACAGATCTGTCTGGCCAGGACTAGATCCAGGGAGAAATGACTTAAAAAGATATGCGACAAATCAGTTGCTTCTGGCGACAGTGTTATACAAGATAAACCCAATGAAAGAGAATGCTCTATCCTAGTGGTTATTAACCTGGGTTCTGTCAAACCCAAGGGGTTCGATGAGTCGGTCTCAGGGATTCAGGAGAAGCCTCTGCCGTGGAGGCCAGAATAAAGTAATACCATAATTTGTTGTGAGTTCATGCACTTTGTTGGTTTTGTTCTTTGAGCAAGGTGATGTTCATGCACGGCTCATTTTGTGCACCAGTAAAAAAACATATACCTATGTCTTGAATTTGGAAAAAAAAATCATATTTTATTTATGACTAAAGAAGGGTTCGGTGAGTGCGCATATGAAACTGGTGTGTTTGGTACCTCAAAAAAGGTTAAGAACCACTGCTCTATAAGCAATGGTTCGTAATCTTACTGACGGAGCTGTGGGGGGCTGAGGATTTCCAGCGGCGGGTATTAAACCTGGATGAGGATTGTGGGTGCGCTGCTAATTAGGGGTGAGACCTGGACATGTCACTTCAACTCTCTGGGCCTCTGATTTGTCTGCTGGATAATGGGGTGTTCGGACTAAATAATTTCTCGGGTCCTTTTTGTTCTTTGTCTCCTCCTTTGGGAAAGAGAGTAGCATACTTTTTAATGCTAAAAAGGAAGGGCATGGGATAGCAGAAACTAGGTAACTGAGAGGCAGAACAGTGGTTGGGAGATTGCTTATTTTCAGGTACTAAGAAAGGAATCAAGACAAGAAGTCAAAACACCACCGGACCAAGCCCCTCCTGGGAAACTATATTTAGCCTCCCCCTTTCACTTCCTGTGGAAGGGATTCTTCTTGGGATCTCTTCTGCAGTAGGCAGAAAGACTGCCATCTACCCTTGTCGCTGGGGCAGACGAGTGGATGTTGAAGCCTCAAAATAAGAAGTCGCTTTTATTTATGAACTAGCTGCCCACCCCACCAAAGGGGCAGAACCATGAAGAGCGCCCTTGGTCCTTATAAAGTGTTGGACCTCAGTCCTGGTCAAGCAGGCAGAGCTGACAGAGGTGTAGCAACAACCCAAGAGGGAGAAAGCTGATCACTCCCAGTCACTAATAACCCACAGCCACACGTGAGGAACACATGGGTGGGGAACAGTTCCCGCCTTCGGTGCAGATGCAATGCTATTGAGCACGACACTCCGGCCATTGGGCCCACTCTCATCCCCATCCAGGCAGCTGCAGTGAGTTGCTTGCCTGGTGAGTGTGGAGAGGAGCTGTGGACCTCTGTCCTCATTTCCAGTGAGCAGCTGGCTGTCTGCAGGCAGCACAGATTATGGTCTGCTCCTCCATGGCTTAGTTTTACAGACACAGGCCCAGGCTCCCACACAGTGGGGAAGTCTGTCTAATTTGGGGTTCAATATTAGGAAGCTAGTTGCCATCAGTATCAGCCCGTGTTCTCCAGGGCTAGCTTTGTCAGTGATCAAGGTGATCTACGGCCTTCGCCTGCTTTTTCTTTTGCTTTAATTCCCAATCAATTTAGCACAATGGTTCTCACTTTAACGTGTATCAGAATCACCTGGAGGGTTTGTTAAGACACTGGTGCCGGCTCACTCGCATGGTGTCCAGTGTCCGAGTCGCAGGCCGGGTTTTCAGATGAGGCTGTGGGCTGCGGCCCTGGGACCACACCTGCAGGCCCGGGGAGCGCTTGGCTGAGGAAAGGCGTTCTATTTATTGTTCCCCACAAGCTCTGGGACAGAATGTTCTCAAAGCTGTCTGAGTCAACTGGGTGTCCTTCGGGAAGCGGAGCCCGCAGGCATTCTCTGGTCAGTATGAGTAACTCTTACAAATCAATATCTTCTTCTAGCCCACGTCCTTGGGGAGAAACAAATGATTACGGATTATACTCATTTCTGTTCTGAGTAGAACAGCAGTGGAGCCAGTGCCAGCCATAAATCAGCCCGGAAATGGCAATTTAAAAATAGACTGCAAGGGATGTGTGCAACTTTCCTTTGATAAAACCTCGTGAAGCACCATGCGCTAATGAACGCTTAAGCGGGCTTTGCAAGAATGATGGAGCGAATGCACATTAAAAGCTTTTCACAGGAGTATAAAACACAAACATTTACAGACTAGTGGACAGTTTCCACGGACTGAAAGTACAGTGGAACCAGGACCAGACCAAAGGTTCCCTATGCTTTCCCTAGTTACTGTTGGGAAACAGCTGTTAGGCTTGCTCGCTTGTACTTTGCGTGATTAGAGCATGAGCACGTGGCAGAGGCATGTGTGCATAGTCTATGTAAGGCTACACGTACTTGCCCTCAGGGCAGATTGCAGACTGGCCACCACTGTGAGGGGCATTTTTTTTTTCATTGATTGCTTTCCTTTTTTTTTCCTTTTTATTTATTTATTTATTTAATTGTTTTTACATAGATTCTAGGGCAGTGGTTCTTGACCTTTTTTGAGATACCGAACCCACCAGTTTCATATGCGCATTCACCAAACCCTTCTTTAGTTATAAATAAAATATTATTTTTTTCCAAATTCAAGACATAGGTATATGTTTTTTTACTGGTGCACAAAATGAGCCGTGCATGAACATCACCTTGCTCAAAGAACAAAACCAACAAAGTGCATGAACTCACACCAAATTACGGTAAACTTTATTCTGGCCTCCGTGGCAGAGGCTTCTCCGAACCCCTAGGGTCCGATAGAACCCAGGTTAAGAACCACTGTTCTAGGGTGACCCCGACTGCATCCCTCTTCTCCCATAGAGTGGCATTTTTGCTGTTTGCTCCCCTGAGTGGTTGCTCGTCCACCTTTACAGGAATCTATTAAGGAGAATGGCCCACTGCTTTCCAACTTCACAGTTCCTCTACTGTCTGCCCAAATCCAATGTGGACCTGCCTGGTCTTGGTCACTGGCATTACACTGACTCTCTGTGGGCCAGCTGTAGGCTTTCTCTCTGTTTTACTGGCTACAAGCCCTTTTGCCTGATTGGTAGGTGAATGCGTGGCAGTGCCACATGTGTGTGGACTATGTAAGGCTATGGGTGCTTGTGTTCAGGGGATTGCAGATGGCAGATTGCCTGCCCGCCACCGTGAGGGGTCATTCTTGCCGTTTCTTTGCCTTAGAGGTGGTCACCCCTGCCTGTGTGCTTGTCCACCATGTGAATCTCTATTAAATGAAATGCCCTAGTGATTTCTGGCTCCTCAGTTTCTGTACTGTCAGTCCGAATCCAGTGTGGACCTGCCTGGCCTTGGCCACTGGCATTACATCTGGCGTGGTCAGCAGGATTCATAGCAGGTTGGTATAGAGCCACTGACATCCTTGAGGGGTGGAATAGAGGAGTGGCTGTTCTCAGTGGCTCTCCTGGTGGGGACCATGGGCTGGGTGTTTTTTATAATCCTGTGAGAAGGAACCAAGAGCTTTGTGTGAGGAGCTGAGTGAGGTAGAAAGCTCCAGGATGAGCGGCATACTGAGCACTAACAATGGTGTGAACTGGAGTCAGCACTGGAGAGGGAGCCCAACTGGGTTGAAGAATTGCGGTGTGGGGTGCAGGCTGAGCACCCAACGGCGCCTGAAACTGGAGTGGTCTCTGGACAGGAAGTTGCAGGTTCATGAGTTGAAGTTTGTCCTGGAGGCTGAGTGTTGGTGCAACAGCTGCTGGAGAAACAACTGCGAGTAGGAGCTTGAGAGTCAGCTTCAGGCCAAGAGCTGGCAGCTGCAGGAGCTGAAGTGGGCGTGGAAGATGCAGCTGCAGTCCTGACAGCGGAGCAGCTCTGAGTCGGCAGGAGCAGGTGTTTCCAACTCCTCCTCTCCTGAGGAGGAAGTTTGAGCGGCAACTGCCATCTGCAGACTCAGAGCCCAGCCAGTGGTTGCCAAGAAGGTAAAGACTAAGCAGCCAAGAGTCCCTCAGGGGCAGCCACAGGTCACTGTAGTGGAGTGCTCTGTGGTCTGGCCCTATACCTGTGCAGAGCTGATGGAGTTGGGGGTAAAATTCAGGCAGAAAACCACTGAGCTGCTGGCAGGCTGCTTGGTGCAGCTGCGGGACATGGGGGGGGGGTTGGCATCATGCTCTCCAGAACAGAGATGGACCGTAAGCCAGTGAGGGCTGCTGCCCGTGCTGCCCCTACAACTAACAGGAGAAATGGGCCTGCAAAAGTTACCCAAACACAGATGTGGGCAGATTGGATTGTGGCCAGAAACAGATAGAAATTAGATGGCAAGGCTAATAAAGTCTTGTTGGAGCTTTGGCGGCAGCTTGAGTCAGAACAGAGGTTCTAGCTGCTGAAAAAGCAGAGGAAGCGGTTGACCCCGGCACCTGCCAGGCAGCAGAGAACTGTCAAGGCAGCACAGGCCTCAAGTGTATTTGACCCTGCCAGGCCCTGTGAGCTTGCTGAGGGGTTTGGATGGGGTTTGTGGCAACAGAGCACTTATGGAAAGGTGCTGAGGTCCATTACTAAAGAGCTGTATGGCTAGTTGCCTGTAATGGACCTTTACTGTGCTGATTTGCACAGACAGCTGGGTTATCATGGACTGATCTTAGACTGTGACAATGAGAGACTCTGATGGAAGGGCTGTGGCACCTGTGGAGGCCCTCCTGCACCGGAGGCTGCTCTCACCCAGTTGCAGAGATGCATCATGGACATTTTCTTCAATGGACATAGCCCTGGGCTATACAGGCCCTCTCACCTACCGTGGGGTAGGGAGTTAGAGGTGGGCCTCCAGGTGACATCCTGGGCAAAGTGCTCAGGGAGACATTGTGAAGGGCACCTTTGTAATTATTGTGTAACTTTTACTGTTGCCATAATCTCTGTTTCCTGTCATGTAGAGTGTGAAGTGAGCATCCCTAAAGGGGTAGAATGCAGGGAAGCTGTGTTAGGCTTGTTCACTGGTTTACCGACTGCAAGCCCTTTGCCTGATTAGTGCGTGAGCGTGTGATTGCGCCACGTGTGTATGGCCTATGTAAGGCTATGGGTGCTTGCATTCAGGGGATTGTGGATGGTGGACTTCCTGCCCCCTACTGTGAGGGGTCATTCTTGCTGTCTGTGTGCTCATCCGCCATTGTCAGACTTTATTAAACAAAATGGCCCAATGTTTTCCGGCTTCACAGTTTCTCTACTGTCTGCCTGAATCCACCGTGGACCTGCCTGGCCTTGGCCACCGACATTACACCCTCCCTCTTAGGGTAGGTGCAATCTGAATTCTCACAGGGTGGGATGCTTACTGTTGGGTACTTTATAGAAATGTAGTTATTCAGCTCGTGCGCTCTAGTGTCTGGTTCCTCTTACTCAAGAAACTCTGAATTCTGGACACCCACCCAAACTGCCTACAACCCAAGCCTCTCAGGCCACTCTGTCCTGGGGCTGCCTGCGCCCACCTCCTCCTCCATCTTCCTCATTTCCTCCAGAGAGTCAGGTTCCCCTCAACTGTCCATGGCTGGACCCTTCCACCTAAAGGCCTTCCTTCACGCCTCCCCCAGTTTCAGATTTTTATCAATCCGAATAGACAGGGTTATTGGTCCTTGACAATGCCCACAACTCAGGCCTCTCCCTTGATCCCTAGGCATTGGGGATGTTTTGCTTCTTATGGTTCTGGGAGAACAGGTTTTCCCTGCACTGTGGGGAGCACATGGTTGATTGGGCACCATTGCAGGGGCATGGAGACTGGAGAAGCCCATAGGGGCTTTCCACTGCCTGGTCCCAGAAGCTACACTGGTCTCCTGTTTCCTTGGTCAGTAGTCACTCAGCCACTGTGAGCCACAGGGGCCTGGATGAGGCAGGGGAATGTTTGGTGAACATCACTGTCTCTGCTGCACAGACTTCCTTAAAACCAGAGCATGACCCCCTTTGCCCTTTGAGAAAAAAGGAAGCCTGTCTCTGTTTTTCTATGAATTCAGTAAAACAGTAAGCTCTCCCATATCTGAAGGAGTGGCGTATGTAGTAGCTTTCCCTCTGTACACTGGGTGTGCTGAGTTTCTTGGCAGACCAGCAGGAGCTGGAGCTGGAGCCTACCACAGGAAGACCTGCGAGCAAGCCTCACTCAGGCTGCATTGGCAAGGTGGCTGGGGCTGTATTTGGGTCGGCCTTGGGGTAAGGGGAGTCCTGGGAGTAAGCCAAGCTGTGGCCTGGAGCTACAACTGGAGTGGGCATGGGCTGTGGGAAGTTCTGGGGGCAAGCCATGCTGAAACCCAGTTTTATTAATATTAATTTTTTTTGTGATTTATTTATTTTTACAGGGACAGAGAGTCAGAGAGAGGGATAGGTAGGGACAGACAGACAGGAACAGAGAGAGATGAGAAGCATCAATCATTAGTTTTTTATTGCCTTTGCAACACCATAGTTGTTCATTGATTGCTTTCTCACATGTGCCTTGACTGCGGGCCTTCAGCAGACCGAGCCACCCCTTGCTGGAGCCAGCGACCTTGGGTACAAGCTGGTGAGCTTTAGCTCAAGCCAGATGGGCCCCGTGCTCAAGCTGGCGACCTCGGGGTCTTGAACCTGGGTCTTCCGCATCCCAGTCCGATGCTCTATCCACTGCGCCGCCTGGTCAGGCTTAATATTTTTATTTAAAAATTATTTAGTTTAGTGTTGGGGGGGAAGAGAGAGAGAAACATTAAGCTGTTCCAGTGTGTGCCCTGACTGAGGATCAAACCGGCAACCTCTGCGCTTCCTGATGATGCTCTAACCAAGCTAGCTATCTCACCAGGATTGGGACTCAGTTTTACCTGAAACACACATGAGCCATTGAGAGTCTCAAAGGCAAGTCGTACTCGGAATGCCATGGCAGGCCAGTTGGGATTGTAATTTGGGTGGGCTCCGACCATGGGGAGTCTTGGAGGCAAGCTGTGCTGAAGCCTGGCGCTGCAGCTGGTGTGCAAGTGGTCTGCAGGAAGCCTCCGGAACTAGTCGCATTGGGGCAGCAGCAGTGGCTAGGGTGGCTGTGAGCTGTGGGAAGTCCCAGGGACCATCAGCACTGGGGTCTCCTTGGTGGACTGGGTGAAAGCTGGAGCAGGCCAAGGAGAGACCCAAGGATAAGCTGTAACATAGCCCAGAACTGTGGCGGGAGAGGACGCAGGCATGGAGAAGCCTGGGGGCGAGCCTTGGCAGCTGGAGGGCCTTGATAGGGCCGCTGCCAGTACAATCAAGCGGGGAGGGGAAGCACAATAAATGGTGCCATCTGCTGTCCTTTATTGAACACACACCATGGATCCGCCTGTTTGAAGGATCTATCAGTCTTAGCACTCCAGAAAATGAGGCAGTGATCTTGATTTAGTAACTTGCCCCTACCTGTAGGACAGGTGCAGGGGGAGTCGGCCTCCATAGTCTGCTAGTTGTACTTAATAGAGGAAGACATTTTTAGGTTACTTTAAAAATCTTAAAACCTTTAAAGTGTTGAAAAAATTTCAAAAGTCCTTTTAAAATGCCTAATGAATATAATTAACTCTAAAACAGCCTTTGAGGCACAAATGCTAGAAAGCATATATGTTTAATGAGGGCCCAACTATAACTATTTTGTTTTGAAAAATTCACTATTATAATATGCTTTTTTACAACTCTCACCTTCCCAAACATTACTTGATTCGTCAATGTGTACATTCCTTTCTCTTCAGACAAAGGCACTAGACTAGGTGGTGGGGTGGAGAAACTATTTCTAGTCAATACTGTAACCTAATCTATTATCCTCCTACCTAGATTCTCAGCTCAGCCTCTCCAACCTAACATTTGTTTTGAACATGCTTACTTCTCTGTCACTACAGTTAAACATAATCAAATCTGCTGACAGAGCTGAAATAAATTACCTAAATCCATAAGATCCCAGGTAAGCAGCTTACGAGAAGTGAGGGAAAAAGAGAAATGCCTGACAATAGCAAATAGCAATTTTAGGAATAAAATAACAAGAAAAGCAAAGGTCTGAAACAATAAAGGGGAAAGTATGCTACCTGAAATAAAATAGTTCTATATGCTAACGTCAAGTTTGAGTATGTTAAATCATAAAGATCACTAGACCATTTCATAACTGACTGAAATGGAGTATTTTCAATTCCTAGGAAGTTATAAAGGGCAAGTGAGCCTGCTCAGGGGAGGCATTAGTAAGATACTAAACTTCATTCATGCAAGGAGAGATGCAGAAAACTAGAAATATTTATATAATAAAGACCTCATCAGGTCACAAGAGCTGACAGAAACCTCAAGGAAAAGACAGAAACAGCTTAGGTTAATCACTGAGAGAACATTATTAGACCAATGAGGCAGGACTGGCTGTTTTTGGCATTTAATTTCCAGTTTCATATGAATTAATTATGGCTCTAACACATTGCTACTGAACGTGCGCTTATCCTATAGAAGACTCGCGTGTTACTAACCTCTGACTGCAGGTGAGCCGTGGGATCAGAGAAAGATGCTTTTATGTATTTAGTATCTGTGCTGCTGCATGAAGTACATTTCTTCAGGAAATAAAAACAAACCACCATAAGAAAAATGAATTTTTAATTATTTTGTTCTTAGTGGTAGAATCACAAAGCTGTTGTGATATGATTTCCCGTAGGTCTAAAATACTGCTTTTGTGGAGTTGTAAGAATTCCATTACAGAACCACACAGAACAGACATAGGATAAATAGAATCACATCAGTTTATAAGGTGGTTGGTCTAAAGATATTCTTTGCCTTATTTTCCTATAAGAAAAGTTTGAAGGATCAAATTGGGAATTCTACTATCAGCATACAACTATGGTTTGGGCGGAAAAAACATAAAAGGAAAAGACAATCAGTAGCCTGGTGCACTTGCAATGCTATGTGTACACCTCTGTCAGAAGTCTGAATGTTTATATTTTGTATTAGCTAGGAAATTTATAATTTAAAAAAATCTAAGGAAATCTAAAACATTCTTTATAAAAACAAACTGTTGTGCTTCAATGTCATTTTCCCTTGAAACAAGCTGCTTTGGGAAAGGGGCCAAAAGCTTTCTTTTTCATGGACAACCATGTTACTCATCTAAAATATCCAGACAGAAAATTGGCAAATTTGATACATGGTTTAAAATGTGAAACTTTAAATTTTTATAAAACAAAATATGCACAAACATTTTTGAAAACTATCAAATGGTCAAAACTTAATGTTATTTTTAAGTCAGAAAGTCTTAGGCCTTTGAGGGGAAAAAGCCACCCCTAACACATAACAGTACTATTGTAACAGAAGTAAAAACACAGGTCAACAAATGGCATTAAAGAAAAAAAACTCAGTAACCAGTTACTGTTAAAACTAGAATTGTATTTCAATTTTAAAAGAAAGTATAACTTAAGTGGATGGTATGTTCAAAACTAGTGGAAATGATGTTTCTAATGTAACAATTGATAAAACACTGTGAATTAGCATGCTCTGCAGTGCGCATGCACAATGAATTTAACAGTACACACGACCATGTTAAGGACACTATTCACCAAGGACTGTCCCAAGACATCTTAAAACAAAACTAAACTAATGGTTTGGACAGAGAAAGCAGGGCTACACTTGCTTGTTAGAGAGAGAACCAGCATGGCAAACGCACTCACCTTTTAGCTACCATTACACTTGTCAGTATTAACTTTACAAAATAAAGCTGCAGTCTGTGAAATTACAATATATTTATCTTCTTTAAAATCATTTTTAAAGAAGAGCAGAGATGTCATTTTTAGAAGTCAAAAACCAGCAGGAAAATGTAGCTAATAAATGGAGTCTTTAAAATACTTCGTGGTTAATTATATGCTAGTTTTCAAAACACAGCAGACTTTTTTGGTCCATGAGACCCGTAAGAAACAAAAGGTAGATAAGGGGTTCCCATTTATTAATAGAAATACAAAGTTCATGAAAAATTTTCAATACCTATTAAAATATCTTTTTTACAGAATGCTTTTTTTTTGTGGTTAAACATAAGAAATCTCTCTAATAAATAATGAATTTATTTTTCACTAATAAATTATGTGAAAAACACATAAATTAAGATGCTTGCATATGACTGTCTCACACTCTTCTTTTGAAGGCCATCAATGTAAGATTTTCTTTCAATGCCAACTGAAATACAATTATTTCTTATAGTAACATATATAAGGATATTTTTTTGCCAAAATGTCTGTTTTTCTCCCTCTAGGGCAGGAGTCAACAGACTGAGGCCCACAGGCCACGTCTGTGGCATGCTGCCTGTTTCTGTAAAGTTTTCTGGGTACATAGCCACTCACATTTACGTATATATTGTCTGTGGCCAATTTCACGCCGTAGGGGCAGAGGTGAGTCATTTATAGACAATATGATTTTCAAAGCCTGAATTATTTACTATTTGACCCTTTATGGAAAAAGTTTGTCAACCCTGGCCCTAGAGGGTTTCCCAAACCAGTCTAAAATGATGCATATATTTCTTTACTTTTATTAAAATTTGTTTTTTTATTCTAATGTATGTGTACAGTTCATGCATTTTATACTTCATCTTATTTGTTGGTGGATACCTAGGAAGTCAACATCCTAACAGAGTTTCCATGTTTTATATATTTAGCACATAAGCATTCTGTCTATGACCTGTTTGATTTCAGGTCACTCCTAAATTCTCCAGGAACTGAGTGATAAAATTGATGAGCCATATACTAACAAAATGGCCAAAAACCTGTACATCTTATTTTATCTTGAATAAGAGGTTGGATAGCGAAAGGAATAACCCAAACCCAAGGTACCATAGGGTAAATGTCATTCAACTGGGACAAACAGCTCGACAGTCTTCAAAACACACACTTGTACATATCCAGAGCCACCCTCCCACTTATCACAAACAGGTACAACATAAAGTATATTTGTTTTATAAATATATTACTGTCTATATACATATAGATACATCCGTAAAAGACATGTTAAATAATTATCTGTATAATCAATACTACTTTGTTTGTGTTTTAAAATTACACATTCTATTAAAATTATCAAAATAATTCTTTAAAAATACCAGGAATAAAAGCAGTGAAAAGTTGCTTTCCATTCAAGTGTTTCTGAATCTTATCATTGGTCGTCTGGACTCCAGACTTGGGCGCATGCAACTCAAGGAACATAGTCCAACTACGAAAAAGTTAGCCATCAAAAGCATAACACCCTCCCATTGTTAATACTTCATAACAAATATGTACACATATATGTATATATATAAACACTCTTTTTAGTTATATTACATATTCTTATAAATGAATTTCAATAAAACCACAAAGTTCTAGTGTCTACCAGTATCAAATATTTTATACTGGTTTGTATTTCTTTAAAATATTTAGGTCAATGACAAACTCTATCAGGATACAGAGATCATAAAAAGGAGACTGAAAACTTACATATCACATGCAAGAAAGGAGGAAATACTAAGGGCCAGTATTTGGCCAGTTGGGTTCTATTCCCTCTGTACTAAGACACAGAGACAATAAACTGGCTAATTACTGTGGAAAGTACAGTCAACCCTCAATTACTCAGGGGCAGAATACTCTAGTCAGAATCCTTTCTCCGGCAGTTTCACTCCTCACTAACACACCTTTCATAGATTAGCAGGACTGGTGAAAGATATGATTCAGGTGAAACTTTTGGCTAAATTAAAGGTTTACAGTCAGCTATGGATTTAATTAATGATGTATCCTTTTGTTTATTGCTTTAGATAATTAAGAATTTGCTGTATCTAAAATCTGCCAAATATCTGATTCTTAATCTCTAAAAGCAACATTGGTGCTCCAAAACAAACAAACAAAAAAGGGACAAACTGTCCTTAATATAAGAAAATGGCTATATCTGAACTTACAATTAAACTGAAGGATTTCAGTGTGGGTAGTGCAGACCTATTCACTTCAGGACAGGAGGTGGCTAGTTACACTATTTCCCATCCTCTAAAATCCATGAATCAACAACAATCCGCTAGCTAAAATCATTAAGAAGGTCAAATTAAAGGTGCGATACACATTTCAATTAAAATCTCATTTAAATATAGTAAAGTTTGGCAGAATCTCCAAATAATTAAGATACTAAAATTAAGAGAATAGAAGTAAAACCTACATGTACAATTTAAAAGTGATTTCATACTAAAAGAAAAAAAGCTCAAGATATGACTAAAGTAAAAGGTACTACACATTTGTAACCCTATTTTTGGCACTGGGTTAGCCTCTACATGTAAGCCTGTTCTGCAGACAGTGACCCACAAAACCAAGGAGAAGAGTTTCACAAGGGAATGGGGTCAGTCTCAGGCACACACCACTCAGAATGGCTTGTGTGGCATCATCCGCATTATTTCGAGGTACAAATGAGTGCCACACTCAGCTCAAAAACAACAGCAATAACTGTGTAGAACACCACTTTCCTGAATTAAGTTTGCTGAACACGGTTCAGATTATTGGATATGTCAATATGCACAATGCCTTTTAGAAGCATTTACTGTATACCAAAATCCTACTTCATGCAACACACAGTGTCACACAAGTAGAGAAAATGTTATCCTAGTCAAAGGTGCTTGAACATTATTTTCAGGCAGCATTTTACCTTTATTTTAAGTTAAGTTCACACTAGGTAAGTTTTAGAAGAAAGAAAATGCCAATAAATTTATTTAATATATTTTTATATATTATATAAAACTAGGACAGACACTTTTATTTACCTAAATTGTTACTTTAATTTTCTACCCTATTCTAAACCTCAATTTTACTTAAAAACTTGTATTAAATAAGGGATAAAATGTTGCCCAAAAGTCTAATCATAGTTACACATTTGTGTTTTAACTAGATCTACAAATCAAAATAGTTCTTATAGTTAAAAAGATACAATTTGTATCAACAGTAAAAGGTACTTTCTGGTTTTTCAGGGCTTACTTCAAACTGTAGCATATGGAGTAATCAGGATAACCAGGTCATCTCAGCAGACTACAGAAACAGATCAGAATGACTAGGTTACACTAAACAAAATCCGAAAACCGGAGGCAAGAGAGAAGTCATGTTAATCACACAACTGTATGCCACTGATTGCAATATCTATCTTCTAACCAACAAAAATTAATTAGCATCGAGCAAAACCCCGACTTTGAAACCAGAAATATCCCTTACTAATACTAAAACAGACTTTAGTCTGTATCTAAAACTACACTATTTGTGGCAAGAATCTGGCCTTAATAATATAACAGGCCTCCCATAAAACTACCTTCAGGAAAATGGAAAATATACAGTATCTTACAAAAAGTTTAAGTTACCATTTACAACTCCTCCATCACCATTTCCATAGTGCAGTATTAATGTTGCATATCCTCAACACATAAACCCACCTCAGGCCAGCCTTGATAAATAGCCGAAAGCTAAAGAGTATATTAAATATAAAAGTTTCATTGAGAATAATTAGATTCATTAAAAACAGGCAAGTACTGCAAAAGGGTTATTTTATCCAGTATTGTTGTGCCCCTAAAGAATAAGACAAACACATTAAAATTACAGGTCAATGGAAATCTAGGAATTCAATTCCATTTCTACCATCTAGAAGCACATCATAGCTGGATAACAAAGCTCTAACCTGTAACAATTACAGCTTTTGCCTTATTCATTAAAAAAAAAAGAAAACATTTTTTTCCATCGATTGCATCTGCTTTCCTTTAAATTCATCATATTAAATTAACTAATTACTTAACAGACAAAAACTCTGAACAAAAATAAAACAATGAAAAGTGCCATACTGTAAATCATTCTAATAT
This sequence comes from Rhynchonycteris naso, assembly GCA_037038555.1. NCBI lineage: Eukaryota > Metazoa > Chordata > Mammalia > Chiroptera > Emballonuridae > Rhynchonycteris > Rhynchonycteris naso. Next base: position 283,020,889 of record CM072995.1, read on the forward strand.
ATACTGTTACCCATTTCAACATAAACTGGTAACTTACAGTTGTTTAAAATATAAAGTCAGTGCTGTAGTATATCTTTGTTTCTATAAATAATGATTATAGCACAAAGAAGCCCACTTCCCCCAAATAAAAATAACTTAAAAAGCTGTAAAATATTCCAATTAAGCTTGGCTTGAAAAAATAGTTTGCTAGGTCTAGTCAAATGTTCAACATTCTGAAGTTATTGTAATTGCTTGCAATTGATAGAGAAACACCAAGTTAATAAAACATAAAATAAGGATAAAAAGTGCTGCATATAAACCCCTGATGCACCAAAGATTAATATCAAAGATCACAGATACATCTAATAAATCAAACTGGAAAAACTTCCAGCCAAGAATATAGCTTTAAAAAGGAAATGTTAAAAAAAAGTTTGAATGTAAAGCAATCGTGATATACTTCCACTGTGGGTCTATACATACAGATTCCATGATACAGTATTTCACATAAATGGATACTATATAACCTCCTTGCTGAGAAGGAGATCACATGTGCTATTGTAGCAAACCTCCCTCAGCATTTGAGCTGAACAAAAAAACAACTAAACACCACAAAGATGCATCATCTTTTAATAACCCAGCTGTGATTTCTCTACCAAAATGGCTGCGGCTAGCTGCTGGGCATCTGTCATGTGAGGGTTCCTTTTCATGACAATTCTCACAAGGTCAGGTGGGAAGATGTTGCACAAGTTGATATAAATCTTTTCTCGGTTGTCTTGATACCTTGGAGGGTCCTGTGGCAGTCCACAGTACGGTATTCGCCACATCGGCTCCTGCTGCTCAGGAAGGCTCTGGAAGGTGAACTGCTCATAGCATGGCTGGGTAGAGTTATCAGGCAAGGAGTAAGTCTGCCGATAGCCATATGCATCAATCCCGAAACCTTGCCTGTCCCAGCTTCCCAGCCCTTCCTGGCGGGAGTAAGGCTTTCTTTGTCTTGAAGGAGAATTGTCATAGAGCCGAGAGTCAGAAATGCTGTCTATTCTTGTGGCCACTAAGGACCGCCCGAGGTGTGGTGCCTTAGAGTGTGCTGAACTTGGAGGGGAGGGGTAATCGCCAGGACAACTGGACCGGGCTCCCACAGCTGGGTGCTGCAGATGCATAGCCAGATGTGGAAGAGGAGGCTTGTGATGGTACTTTGGTTCTTCGTGACTGTAACTTTGTATTCTGGTGAGGGGGTCATGGAAATTCTGCAGGAAGGGTTGGGAATTAAGGCGGCTGTGAGGATACATGTGTTGACACTTCAAACTTTCCTCTAGTTGTGGGTCAGGAGAACTGACATAGGACCGGTCATTGTACCCCACATAGGAGTCACTGCTCCCACAGCTCATGCTCCCTTCGCTGCTGCAGTCAGAAGCTACAGAACTTATCCTATAATCTGTGTCTAAGGAAAAACGCCTTTCAGGACTTCGTGGGCCTGAGATACTCAGATTTGAATATGCATTCAACATGGAGTAATATCCAATGTCAACAGGTGAGTCACATTTGGGATACTGTTCATAAGGCATTGGCGTTCCATGATTTTTGGTTGCCATCATCATTGGAGGATATTGTCCCTGTGGTCTTTGATCCTGAGGTGAGAAATGAACTCCAGACGGAAGGCCATTGCTTAAAGGTGTAGTGCTTTGGGGTTTTGCAGTAGAAGTGGCCGGTATACTAACTAAGGAAGGTACAGACCTGGTTTCCAATTTGTTTTTGGTGGGAAGCTTTTCCTCTAGGTCTTGGTAGACCTGAGTCCTGATGCTCGGGTCCGACTGCCTCTTTGGAGCACCCCGTTTGACATCAGAAGCACTGTCAGCCTTAGTGCTGCAGGGAACGCTGTTGCTCTTCACCAGCCCTCCTTCGTTTGCAGTTTTGGCAGCTGTACTTCTCGACATGGCACGCAGTTCATCAGCCACTGACCGCTGGGGCTGACTGCCCCTTTCCGGGTGGTAATATTTGCACTTGTGTCCATAGGTACACTTCTTCCCTATGAAGAGTACAATTAATTAGGCACAGGAGCACACCAGCAGACACTGAAAACTCAGTTTGGCACTACTGCTTTCACTTGTGAAAGGAACAAAGGCAGACATGGGAGATAGCGGAGGGTTACTCTACTCCTTACTCCTGGGAGAGGCCGCCTTTCTGTCTTCCCTCCGCAGCACCTTGCACAGCACTACGAAAGCTGGCTGAGTGACTAACAGTCACCCCTGGAGTTTTTGGCTAACATACTGTGTCCTCACCTTCTACCCACCTATTCTCTTCCAGTATGACTTTATAATCAGGGCATTGTTTTGGAAAAAACAAAACATATTGCTATAATGTGATAAAACCATGCTAATCTGATGTGTGTCTAGGTGTAAGAACTCCAAATTTTTAACTACCTGCAAACTTCATATAGGACTAATTAACTGAGTTTTTGGAACCATGTTTTAATTCAGGAAGATGCATTTGCATTAAACCCAACTAGGTAAAAATAATTATTTTTCCTGGTTAGAATTTTTTAAAAATTTAATTATAATCAAAAGAACTATATACTATGCCATCTAAAATTTTAAATGTTTATTGATTAAATTTTAACAACATATTATGCTCTAAAGGCATACCCTTAATACTCATAAAGAAAGTTACCATATGGACATGGCTGCTTTTTGTGTTCGGGAACAATAGGTTTTTTCCTCAAAAAATTATCCAGGCTTGGGCCGTGTCTGCCAAGAGGGTCATCAGGGGGCATGAACCTGTTATGGACAAAATACAAAATTATACCTGAGTAGGAAATTAAGTTTTAAGACTAGTATGTTCTAATTATTTCTTCCTTCCCCTCAGTCTTGGAATTTTGTAAGGATTTTAAAAACAATGACAGTGACATTTCAGCAGAGTCCTACGAACATCAATGTTGTGCAACATGAGCTAGGTGGGGGCCATGAAAGGCAGCTGGTGGAGAGAAGGGAGCTGGTGTGAACTGACAGGAAGGTTGCCGCAGACCTGACGGACAGCTGGTACATGTCAGATCTTGTGGACGCATCATCTCACCATGCCCACACGGTCCCCAAAGGCTCAGCTCGGCCCTGCAGGTTCACACACTTTTCTAAATCAGCTTAAATGAATTATATTGATCTAGTCAAGATGTCTAACACCACAGTCCATTCTCTTTCCAGTAAGGTGCATCTCAGCTGAGATAGTAAATGTCTTAAGAAAATAAACATTATTTTGGATTGATTGTCCAATGGAAGAATTCGTGGCATACATAATGAAAAGCAATTATGATTGAAAAGTTCTGCTACTACTTATATCATTGTTTGAACGTAAAATAAACCAAGTATTTACCCATTAAATGTGAATAATGGTTAAGATGGCTGAGTAATAACATTTAGCAAATATAGTGTTTAATAGTCAAATAAAAATATGGCAACATTAAAAATTTTAAATTAGAAGAGAGTCACTCAATCCTATAATCATTTTTTTTGTGTGTGTGACAAAGACAGAGAGAGACAGAGAGAGGAACAGATAAGGACAGACAGATAGGAAGAGAGAGAGATAAGAAGCATCAGTTCTTCATCGAGGCACCTTAGTTGTTCATTGATTGCTTTCTCATATATGACTTGGCTGGGGGGCTACAGCCAAGCCAGTGACCGCTTCCTTAAGCCAGCGACCTTTGGGCTCAAGCCAGCGACCATGGGATCATGTCTGTGATACCACACTCAAGCCAGCGACCTTGAGGTTTCCAACCTGGGTCCTCTGCATCCCAGTCCAACACTTTATCAACTGTGCCACCACCTGGTCAGGCAATCCTACATTCTTAATACAATTTCCACTTATGTTACAATTTAGTCATTTATCAGTATGCATACACCATTTTACAAACACAATTTTATGCTTTGTCTTTTTAACGTAATTTTCCATGCTCTTAATAGCTTTTCATAATCACAATTCAGGAAAGCAGTACTGCTTATAAGTAAATGGCTTAACTTACTTGTCATTGACAAATGAATACATTAGTAATCTCTCATCTATGAATTTCTTCCATTCAGGTTTTTCATTAGCCAAGTCCCTGTAGTTATCATTGGACACAATTATCCCATCTGACTCAAAAGCCAGCTTCACGATGAACCTGTCATCATAGCACACCACTCGCCTCCCCTGGACTCGCCGGGATGGTGTAAATACCAGGATTTTCTCCTTCTCTAATTTACGAAGAATTTCTTGATCTGCAGTATAGAATTTCAGGAATTAATACATACATTACATATACAGCAACTTTCATACAATGTGAGCTTTTATAAGATAAACTGACTATACACAATCATTTAATTAGGTAATATAATTTACAGTTTGTAGATGTAGCAAATTAATAACTTCCAATAATATTTTTCCTTCAGGAGTTCCAATAACAAAAGCTTTAAAAATAGCACCCCAAAAATGAACTTAAAGAGCATAAAAAGTTTGAAACTTCAAAAACTCTTAAGAGTTAAAAAAGATTAAAAGTATAAAATTCAATCATGACTGGGCAACTTCTGACTTCATTAAATCCCTTCTTCCAACTTTTGTCCTTCTTCTACCTGTTGTCCCACCGTCAATTCTGGCACAGAGGACCAGGTTTAGCCAGGAGGCGTGCATCATCATTAAAAAAACAACAATAGGCTTACTACTTCTCAATGCTTTGAGTTACTGGAGTTACTCATTATTTTAAAACTCTCTCTCTTCAGCCAACAATCACTACATGCCTTTTCCATGGTACTGTGCTAAGTGTTAATGGTCACCACGATTAGGAATGACCTCTTCTCAAGGAGGCCTTTGGTACTGCTATTGCATAAACATGTAAACTAGGTAAGCAAGGGGGCTGTAGTGGCCACAACAGAAGCATGAGTAGGGTAGAGGGAAGAGGGAATGAAAGAGCAACATGGGTCAGCTAGCTCCAATACTGGCATATATTTCATAATGTTCCTGATAAAGCTCCAAAGTTCATCAAGACCAGAACTTTGGTTTGGAAAAACAGCAGAGAAGTAGAAAGAAATGTGGGTCTTAAAATCAGCAAGTCATCATTTTATCTCAGGTTTTGCCAATTTATCTACAGTGTGTCCGTAAAGTCATGGTACACTTTTGACTGGTCAATCAGTCAAAAGTCACCATGACTTTACGGACACACTATATATGGCAACCAGTCCTACTGAGTCTGTTCCTTCATGTCCTCAAATGCGTTGATGGGCTGTGAGGACTGTGCATCATTACATGCAAAAGCATTGAGCACAGTGCCTGGAAAGCTCCCAGTAAACACTGTGTTCTGCTTAACTTCGTTTAATAGATGTATGTAATTGTTGATCTCTTTTAAAAGTCATAGAAAACCAACACAAAATTAAAAGCCCAGTCTCAACTACAGGATTTGTCACACCTAATAATTATTTTGTGTGTTCCCTTGGTAAACAGTTGAGGGCAGGGGCCATGTCCCACTTATCTTTGTACCCATCAGCACTCAACACATCAGCAAATAATGTCTGTGAACAAATATACGAGCTACTTAACGACATATATTCAGAGGTCTCCCAATTTGTTTACTGTCTATGCTCATGAATAATGCATGGTACTTTATTTCTGTTTAGTTATATATGATATGCCTAGATCCCTACCAAAATGACTGAAGGAACAAGTGTGGTGTCCTAACAGTCACCATCATCTTGCTTACTTACATTTCTTTAACAGCTAATGAGAAAAAACCAACACTAATTAGAATGTTAATTAGTAATAAATTATATGACAACTAATTAGGATAAGTAATCATAACTTAAATAAATATAGGTTCAGTATAGCAAGTAAATGAACCGAATGTTCAGTTCCTAGCACAATAACTGCAAGTACATAGCTGAGTACTTGCTTGTTAAGCATTTGGTAAATCAACGGAAGAGTGGCAAAAGTGCTAGTATGAATCTATATCTGAGAACTTTAAAATATTCCTTATCAAGTTTCTTTCTTTGATACTGTAAAAAAATACGGGACTATTCAATTTACCGGTTATTATCTGGTTGACAGTTTTAGTTGAGAGAATGATTATCCTGGGGGAGAAAACACCTAACAACCTCTGACAGTGGTTGTACACATTACAAAGTAAACTGCATTCTGAAGTGTTCCAGATACACCATGCTGTACTTTAAAAATCAAACTTAGCCACAACCCACACTGTGTACAATATTACCATTTCCCTTCTGGATCTCATATTCTTTATATGTGCAGGAAATTTTCCAGTCATTTTCATGTTTAAATACTGTTTGCTTTTGTTTTAATGTTAATATTTGGGCATATTTCCCTCTAGTCATTTTTTTGTATTTTTTCTCTCCATTGTTTATATATCTACATATTTATGTATATTGTGTACATACATACATACAATAAAACCTGCCTTTTATGTAGAAGGACTTCCTTTTTAAAAATTTTGCCTAATATTCCAATACATATTCTATCCTATCAATACATACTAATCACTGAACCATTCTCTTTTTTTTAATCTAAGATTTTATTCATTTTAGAGAGGGGAGAGAGAGAAAGAGAGCGGAGGTGGGAGGTAGGAGGGAGGAGCAGGAAGCATCAATTCCCATATGTGCCTTGATCAGGCAAGCCCAGGGTTTCAGGCTGGCAACCTCAGCATTCCAGGTTGATGCTTTATCCACTGCATCACCACAGGTCAGGCAGGTTCTCTTAAAGAATGTGTAGTTTTCTTTTTTCCATTTTTAAATTTTAAGTAATATTGCACTAATTGTGTTTGTGGACAGAAATCTCTGTGTGGACCTTTGCTTATTTTCTGAGGAATTATTTGTAGAAGGGGAAATAGAAGATCCAAGAGTATTAATTTAAGATCAAACTTTTCCAGAAAGGTTGTAACAATTCTCGTTCCCACAGTACTGTAGGAGTCAGCTCTCTCAGGATATCAAGTATTATCAATTTTTTACCTCTGCAAATTTGGTGAAAAACAGGACCTGCCCAAATTTACATTTATTAAATTACTAACGAAGTTGAACACTTTTTTTCTCTTATTTGACACTTTCACTTTTCTGTGAGCTGTTTATTCCTACCATGTTACCATTTATATATTGGGGAGAACTTTGTGTTTGTTCTATCAATGTGTATGAGCTCTTTACATATTAAGGATATGGATTCCGTGCTTATCAGTTGTATATTTTTCCTCAGGCAAAAAAAAAATTTTCTTATTTTTAAGAAAGTTTCCCCAAATACAGAAGTTTAAATTTTGATGCACCTAAATCTCTTTTCCTTTGTAAATTCTTTAAAAGCATTTAAATTTAGACAATTCTTCCCAGCCATTCAAAGACTATTTATAGTCTCTAATGGTTTAATTTTTGACAATTCCTCAACCATCTGAAATCGACTGTTATATAAGACAAGGATTTAAATATAAATATTTTTTTCCAAAGAGTTATCCAATGTCTTGGCACTACTGGCTGAATTATGACTACCTCTCCCACTTGACAGTTTATATAGGCTAGGGTCTGATTCCATGGCTCTGGATTCCACCATAACTTGCCTATCTATTCTTATGCTAGTTTGATAATAATTTAATGATTGTAGATAAAAATAAGTCTAAAAAGAAGAGCTCAGGTGTATGTTAAGTGCTTTCTACATTTGTTTTTCAAGTATATTGTCATCATATAGGTTCCTCAGGTTCTGCTAAATGTTGGAGGTGGAGAGAGAGGTGAGAAGGGCTGGGCACTGATTGAGAATCACTTAACCTGAGCAAAATTTTCAGGAACAATAATTAATAGGTGCAGAGAACGTTTTCATCTGAAACTCCTACATTTAGAAATTATAAAATGATAAAAAGTATAGATATGTTATAGGGATAGAGTCATTTCCTTCTACTTGACAACACATAGCATATCCCGAGCCTCACAGATCTTTTTTGAGCTATAGTCACTATAATTTGATTGTCACCAAGTCTAATTCTTACAGCATATGAGAAAACTGGGGTCCAAAGAGGTTCAGTGTGTTGCTTAAAGTCCGATGGCTAATAAATGGCAGAGGCAGAATTGAAATTAAGGTCTCCTGGCACCTAGGATGTCTACAAAGGTCAGAATTACACAGAATTTGAAGTAAAACGTTTCCAAATTAAAAGCAAAACAAAAACAGGCTTATGTAGCAAGGATTACTGTTAACATAATCTAGTAGTTTCTAAACTTGAAAAGAACTTTAATATTCCACCCAAGGCAATGTGGCAGTCACATGGGCTAAATAAACAAAGAGATTAGGTATCTCAATGAGATACCTAACATCGCCAGACACCTGCACAGGTAGACAAGGAAGCTCAAACCAACTGCTAGCAGGGCTTACCTGTAATGAGAGCATCTGGTCGGGACTGCTCTTTTCGCCAGGCAGGAACGAAAACTGTAATATCTTTGTGGCCTCTTTCCAAAAACCAATCCACTGCCAATTTTATTCCTCGGCAGGAAAATACTTCTTTGTTTCCATGGCTGAAAGATTATTTTAGAACACTTAAAACACAACAAAACTTCAAATTAATTAAAATTTATAAACAAAAATGATCACATAATTTTCAATAATAATAGATTTCACATTTAAGAAGGAGCTGAATAGCTTGGAGAAACATTAAGACAGCCTAGGAGTTGAAAATCTGTGGAGCTGAAATAGTGTGGCGAATGAAGAAAAATGTAAGTTTTCAATTGTCAAGTTGTAAAGATTAACCAGTCAGAAAGCAACATGGTCTTTTTGAGCAGAATGGGAAATAGAGAAGGGACTCAAACGCAGCAAGAACAACTTCAGTCGAAGGTAAAAAAAAAAAAAAGGTGTAAAAAGAGTGAAATGGAATACCTATTCGTTTTTAAAAGCTTCCTTCTTAAGGGTTCCTTTGCATATACTTGAATACAATAATTAAATAATGGACAGGATTTATAAGGTGACTGTGTAAAACAACGTACACACATGCACTAAACGGAGAAATACGTTCACAAGTGCTTCACTTCATACAACCCTGCCCGTGTCCTTCACTGAAAGACACATGGCTTCTGTTTACTATTACTGTGTGAGACAAGAATTAATGATGACAAAATAGGATTCAAAGCTGGATCAGCAGTTTTGGTGCCTAAAAGAAAATGCCCAACGAAGAGTGTAATCATTCTACAAGTATCTATGGAGCACCAGGCTCTACTTCTGCCCTTTAACCGAGTAATTCAAAACAACACTTCTATTATTTTTTAGTCTCCTGTTTTGAAGGCAATAATTACATTCTTTTATAGTTCGAGCTCTGAAGGCTGCATTCTTTATCTATAATGGAGATAGATATTCTTATGGCTAAGGAAGGTAAATAAATGGGGAGATAAGTGCTTCACTAATTTTCAGCACCAATCAAACACGAGGTATTCTAGTAAAATGTTCTGGTGGTCTCCTGGGAAGAACTGGAGCTATTGTAAATATGAATAATCCTTTCAAACCCCCAAATGAAACAGATTACCTTGTTTTACAGATACTAAAGGCTATACATGCAAACCACAGAGACCTTATGTCTCCGCACACCCATCCTAATGGTCCAGGGCACAATCGGGTGAAATCTGATGTACTGGAAGTTTCAGAGAAAGGGATATGGGATGGAGGAGTCTGAAGCCACATTTTCTAAGAAGGGTTACTTGTTAGCCTCACCAATGGCTGTGCAAATGGTACAAAGTGATGTTATGTTTCATGGAAAAAACTAATATTTAATCAGTCTTCCGAAAAACTACAGAAAAAATGAGAGTAGCATCTCTTCAGAGAATATATATACTAACTACTACTAAACACAAAAAATCAACTTGTTAAATCCTATTTTGCATTAATGCTTTGAAATCTAAGTGTATGATTGTTTGCTAGTCAGTCATTAATGACATTTAGTTTACTGAGACTTGAACATTTTAACTACTTCTGGTTCTAAAAGATGACTGACTACATGAGCATTTTCTTCTCAGTGACTTCATTACTTGGTAAAGACAACTGTTACATTTTACAGTTAGAAGATTCCATCTTCTAATTTGAAAACTTTCATAAACTGTGGGTAAACAGCAAACACGAGACAAAGATTCTCTACCTGCTGAAGCAGCATATGGTACCATGCAATACGACAATGTTCTCCTATCCTCTCCTTCCCCTCTGCCCCTCACCCCACCAACTCCCATCCAACAAAAGATCTTAAGGAGAAAACAAGCAGGAGGAGGGAAGGTGCCACAGTGTGAATAGTAAATGGAACACAGAGCCTGGGTTTCTGAGCAGAGGGACCCACATCTATCTCCGATCTTATTATTAAAGAACAAAAGGCCCTTCCTCATTTGTTTAAGAAACTGTAGTCAATTCTTTTGTTATTTGCAGCTACACACATCTTTAATTGCTATATTAGTCATACCATACACCAAAAATAATGGCCAACCTGTATTAATATCAGAAAAAAATATTTTAAGGCACAAAAGTACTAACAGTAAAATAGTTATTATGTAATAGTAATAAAAGAACAATTCACAAGGAAGCTATAATTGTGAACTCAGCCTCCACATGAGTATTGCAAAAGATCACAGGATTACTAGAAGAAATGAACAAATCCACAATCATATAATGGAGAGACGAAGCAGAAAACACTCAGTGAGACTGGATCAATGACAGGCTTGAGCTAATGGACATACACAAGACCCTGCACAAAATTAGCGAAGACAAAACCTTTTCAAGAACACAGAAATAATTAATGAAATTAGCTGTGGGAGACAGAACAGATTTCAAGAGATGTCAGACATGAGGATCATACAGATAATAATTTCTGACAATATTATTACAGCGAAAATATAAGGTTCTAGTTCAAAATTAGTGATGTCATTTAGCAAATCAATTAAAAATTTTAATTTAAAAAATAACCCCATTGTAACAGTAACAAAAACTAAACAAATCTATAAAAGAGGAGACATGCAAGAGCTTTAATAGAGAAAATGAAAACTGAAAACCTGTATTAAAGGGAATAAGAGAAGACCTAAGTAAAAGAAACTATGTACTGTTTTGCTAGATGGTTATACTCAATTTATGAAGACAGCACTTCTGTAGTTAATCTGTAGTGCGCTGCAATTCCAATAAAAATCCTCAAAAAGTTTTTTATAGAACTTGAAAAGCTGATCCTAAAATTAATTTAGAAAAATAAAATGCCAAGAATAAACAATTTTGAAGAACAGACGAGGAAGAACTTCCTCACTAGTTATCCATGTGTAGTATAAAACTACAGAAACCCAATCAGTGTTGTTATATTGGTATAGGCAAAGAAAAAAAACAAAACAAAAATAAAAAACATGTAACAGAAAAGTGAGTGTAAGGTCACACACACACACGTGGAAATGATAAAAAGTAACATTATAAATCAATGACAAACTACTCAATAAACAGTACTAGGGCAATTGGTTATTTATATGGGAAAAATAAAAATTTTTTTAAATCTTATACCATATACAAAAATAAATTGAAGGTAGATTAAAGATTTAAATATGAAAAGAAATATTGAAAAACTTTTAGAAGGAATTACAGGGAACATTCACATCAGGGTAGAGAAATACTTCTTAAAGATGACATGCAAGCACATACTACAACAAGGAAAAGACTGAGACATTTGGGCACATAATACTTCTTTATGCATCTGACCTGCAGTGGCACAGTGGGTAAAGTGTTGACCTGAAATGCTGAGGTCACCGGTTCGAAACCCCCGGCTTGCCTGGTCAAGGCACATATGGGAGTTGATGCTTCCTGCTCCTCCCCCCCTTCTCTCTGTTTCCTCTCTCTAAAATGAATAAATAAAATCTAAAAAAAAAAACCCACAAAACTTCTTTATGCAAAAGACTCCATAAACAAAATAAAAATGCCATAGACTGGGAGAAGGTATTTGTAACATATAGAACCAACCAAAAGGCTAGTGTTCAGAACATACAAAGTACTCCTATACATCGAGAAGAATAAGCAATTTTTTAAAAGGCAAAAGATATGAACAGTGAATTCACAGAAGAGGAAACCCAAATGACCAACAAACATGGAAAGATGCGCAATAGTGAAGAAATGCAAATTAAAGCAAAAATGAGATAGCACTTCACACTCATCAGATTGGAAAAAATAAAGTTTGCAAACACCAGATGTCGCCAAGGATGTGTGAAAGTAAGACCTCATACATTACAGGTGGGAGTGTGAACTGGGATAACAATTCAGGAGAGCAATTTGGCAATACTTTATAAAGTTGAAGGCATGTTTTCTCTAATACACAGTGTTCCACATTTAGGTTTAGTAGAATTCAACAGTAACTTGATTTAGTGCACTTAGCAGTTGGCTTTCATCATCCTCAGCCCCACCTTAGATCTTACATAGGGCCTGACCAATGGTGGCGCACTGGGTAAAGCTTCGACCCAGAACACTGAGGTCACTGGTTCTGAGTGCAGGCTTGTCAGCAAGGGGCTTGAGCCCTTGCTTGTTCACAAATCCCAAAGCTTGCCAGTTTGAGCCCAAAGGTCGCTGCCATGAAAAGCCCAAGGTCTCTGGCTTGAGAAAGGGGATGCTGGCTCAGCCCCAGTCAAAGCATATGGGAATCAATCAACGTACAACTAAAGTTAAAGCAACTAGGGAGGGTAATTCTTCTCACTCTCCCTGCCTGTCTCTTATTCTCTCTCGTTAGGGCTAAGCTAATGTCTTATCACCTATAGGCAGAGGGAGAGGCAGTCAAGTGGGGATGTGTAGGGTGGGTCCCTGAATCTCCAATACCTTTCCAGCCAATCTTCCCCTTACCAGGCAGAAGAAATGAATGCTGACTAAGAAGTCTCTGGAACAACTGCTGTTGACTTAGAATTCCTTGCTAGCCAAGGCCCAGAATCATTCCTAGTAATATCCAAGCCCAAGTAGACAACTACCAATGGGTCCAGCTGAAGATGGGGCTTTCACAGAGAAGGGCAGGTTGTAGGAGACTGAAGGCAATCTCTAACCTTACTGAGTGAGGTGTGTTGGAGGATATCTAATCACATGTGATAGATTTAATATAAGGAGCAACTGAGGAGATTCTGACAACCAATTATAAAAACAGAGTAAGCCTCACAAAAACTATAAAAAATTGGATGTCAGAGTAAGCACAATGTACCTAATTGGTACAGAGTAACTATCTGCTGAGAGTTTACTAAAAAAGTTGGATGATATTTAAAAACTGCATTTTTCATTTCATATAAACAGAGAAGGAAATTCATTATAGTCCTGTAGCCACTTACAGGCAATTATCTGCATGAATTCAGGGTTATTTTTTCTCAGTAATGAAAATAGTTAATTATATTTTTATAAATTGGTATGTTCCTATGGGCCTCAATATATATTTAAAAAGTTTGGTAATAAGAATGGTTTGCTTCAAGTAAGTCCTTTGATGGGTGAATTTGTTGGAAGATTTTGGCCACTTTTGATTAGGCAAGAAAACTTGAATGTCTGTTAAAGTGTGTCCCTTCAACTACTTTGGCTCAGTGGGATTGGCCTCCCAGGGAAAATTCCAAGTCCTCACTGCCAATTTTGAGTTACTATTGAGCAAAATGGGGAATATAGGCTAGAAGGGTACATGTGATTCACTGTTGGCTTTAACGGTAGAAAAATTCAAAAGGCCTGCCAGCAGGTCTCTTCTTCAAAGGCTTAATGTACTGTCATGTTTGGAATAGGCAAGCTTATAAAAATCTTGCTTTGCAATGGCCAGAGAAAAGCTCATTTGATGTAGACGAACTGGTATATTTGGAGAGATTTTTAGAAAAACCATACTTTAAGTAAAAGGATTACTGGTATCTTGGGGTCGCAGGAAATAATCAAATGAAGTGGACAGCGATAAAGAATGAATTAAGAAGCTGAAAGTTCCTTTCTCTTCCCAAGGTTCTCAACCCTTCTCTGCTGTTACTCCTGCTCCCTCTATTTCCTCATCACCATTCTTTGCCTCAATCTGGGACCTAGAAGAAGACTTCTTGGATGGATGGTTCCCAAAGGCTCTAGGACCTGGGGGTAACTTCTGGGGGAAGAGAGAGAATTGCCAGTCTTATTTAAATGTTCTGATACTCTACCACTAAGAATGCCCTGACAGTTGACATGCAAAACATAACTAGGGAAGCAGAAATGATTAATAAGAAGGAACAAGGAATCTGAGGATTTGGATAAAAGACTGTCCTAATATTAAAGCATCAGGCTGGTTGAAAGAAAGGGAAACAGCAAAATGAGACTGAAACCACAGTGCCATAAAACCAGCTTATATCTCAATGTGAAAAAAAAAGCCCTATTCCTTTGGAGCCGCAGTGACTCCTGTGAATTAACTGTTCATGTCTTTGCCTTGTTTACAAAGGGAACAGACTCTTTCCTTACCCAGCATTGCCGGGCAGATCAGATGTGGTGATAGTGCACATGACTTTTTTTTCTAGTTCATGTCACCCATCTTAAGAGTTATTTTCCAGCACTTTGGAAAGATTTGCAAAAACACACCAAGCATGTTTCCAACCTACAGCCCTAGGTGTAAGGATGGACACTGGCTGCTGCATGGAGTGTTGTCTCTTGCTGCCTCGGCTTGACTAGGTGAACAGGCACAATGTGGCCAAATGATAACCTCTCACAAGGGAATACCTGACCTCGGACACCCCTTCCAACTCAGGCAGCTCCTCGGGTCCTAGACACCCATTGTGAGGTGCTGCTGATGGCAGTCTTTGAAACCCTTCTACAGCAGGTGAGCTGGGAAAAGCTGAATGGCTGCTGCTGGATGGGTCACATCAGTGGTTCACCAATGAAATGAACAGGGATGGATTCAGGGGCAGATCAGAATAGACCCTCATTCCTCTCCAGTTCTGTGGCAGCCTTGTTGCTGAAAGTTAAGTGAGAAAGGTGTCTGGATGGCAAGGACAGACAGTTTCTCAGGTATTGCCAATATCAATCCAGTTTTGGGGTGGGGGAGAGTGGAGAAAGGTGAAGACAAAAGAAAACTCAAGATTACAGTATTAGTTGCTCAGTTAGAATTGTTCACAAAGAGAGCAAACCTTTTTCTAAAAACACAGATAAGATAGGACTCCCTCATGAAAAGCTAGCAAGTCACAACTGTGAGAAGTCAAAGATATTGGTAAGAGGAATGCGGAGAGACTGAGGAAGAAGCAAGGACCACAACATGACCGTGAAGCTTTTCTGAGCCCACCAGGAGATGCCCAGGCCAAGAAGTCCGACAGGAAATAGCGAGTGTCAACTAATGAGCAAAATCAACATAATTGGAGAGTCTCTGAGGTAGAAACAGGAAAAACTTCATATACATGTTTCTTTAGCCTGTCCTTATGGATCCTGGAGCCACGTATTCTGTGATTTTTAGTGATCTTTCTTGTTTTACGCAAACCCAGAAAAACAAGTTGTGGGTATCTCTGAAAAAACTTTTACTTGTTCTTTCTCCTCCAAGGTTCCTGAGCAAATTGGTCCTTTGTTAGAGGTATATGCCACTCTTCTTAACGCTGTGACTCTTGGAAAGAGATGTGCTGTATAAACTAAGGGAGGTCCTCCAGGTAGAGTGCTTTTGAAGTTCCTGGGAGACAAGGCAGCTGAGTCAGTGAGCATGCGCTTATCTATGCTGATAGGAAAATTGAGCTGGGGGGTCTGCCATGCTATTGGCCAAATTTTAGAGAAGAGAGGCTTTTTAACATCCATGGCAATTGCTGATTTATTAGTCATTGCAAATTCCTTAACAGATTTCTACAATTAATTATAGAGCTTATGTCAGATAATAAAATGAAATTACTATGCAGACCAAGCTGTGACAGGGTTATGAAGGTTTGGACGGGAGTAAATGAGGCCCCATTACTTCTGTCCAGGGACTTGCATCCACAGTTCCAGACATATGCAGTTCCCTACCAACTAGAAACTGGAAACCAAGGGAAGCTAAAAGGAACACAGATTACCTTGACAAACATAAGATTTCCCTGTAATAACTTTTCCTTATTATGCAGATTTAAGTTGTCTCATATCTAATGGATTATCTTTAATTTAATCATATATACTACTCTAATTTGAAAAGCACATAAATTCTAGGTTTTTTGGCTTCAACAGAACAGCAATTCAATAAACAGTCAAAATAATATATTTGCTACACCATGTATACTTCCCACTAGAGAACTGAAGTATATTTGCTTAGTAATGTGGCATTAATTTAGTCATCTATTATGGTAATAGGTTATAAAAGTATTTTTTGTAATGCAGGGAATCACATATTTTAATGCAGTTTGCCTCAATACGGAACCTCCAAGTGACCAAGCAGTCCATTTGACATATCTACAAAATGTAATCTTCCATATTATACTTCCTAAGTTTTATATGCACATATCATCTACTAGGTTAGCTACTGAGTAGAAAGAGTTATTTTAGAATTATAAGTGTTATCTTTCTGTGGTAAACATAGAAGTACTGGAAAAACATGGAGAAACTTAAAAGGGAACAAAAATAAAGTCATCTATTAAAGGGAACTGCCTCTTATTTTTCATGGAATTTAAAAAAAGATAGAACGAAGGAATCTCTTTTCAATATTCTTATTTCCAATACAAGTGAAAATAACAGTCTTTAGGATCCTATGCGAGTTTAAGTGTTTTCTTTACCACTTTTCTGTGTAATCTTGGCCAAGTTACTTGTTCTGAATTTTAGTTTTCTCATATTTATTTATTTTACCATATTTTTCGCTTCATAAGACACACTCCCCTCGCCCCCAAAGTGGAGGGGAAAATGCCTGTGCACTTATGGAGCGAAAAATATGGTATTTTATTAAATATTTTAACACACCATTTGGTTCAGAATATTTTTTTTCTTTTTTTCTTCCTTAAAACCCTAGGTATGTCTTATTGTCAGGTGCACCTTATGAAGCAAAAAATATGGTATTTTATTTTTTTTAAGTTAGAGGAGGGTAGAAAGAGAGACTCCCACATGTGCTCTGGGAACAACCCGGCAATCCCCATCTGGGGCTGATGCTTGAATCAACTGAACTATCCTAAGCGCTTGAGGCTGACAGTAGAACCATTTGAGTCACTGGTTGCAAGACAGGAAGAGAAAGTGAAGGTAGAGGTAGAGGGGAAAGAAGTAGATGGTACTTCTCCTGCGTGCACTGACCAGGGCTCAAACCCAGGACGTACGCAAGCTGGGCGGATGCTCTATCCACTGAGCCAACCAGCCAGGGCCTGTTTTCTCATATTTAAAATGGAGATAATGGTGGTTCGAAACAATGGGCGTGCAAGGTCAAGGCACACGCAAGAAGCAACTACTATGAGTTAATGCTTCCTGTTCCTCCCCTCACCCCTTTCTCTCTCTCTCTCTCTCAAATCAATAAGTCTTAAAAAAAAAAGGAATCTAATAAAAAAATAAAATGGAAATAATCCTACCTACGTTATAGGGCTGTAAAAATGGAACAACAGTGCCCAGATGCTTCAACAAATATTAGTTCCTTTACTTTCTCATGTCCCTTTAGTACTAATTTTTTGAAAATGTAAGAAAGCTTGCATTAAAGTGAAATAAAACCAATAAGATAGATCTTTAATAGTTCCAATCTCACCACTGATAGTAAATTATAATTTTTAGAGCAATTTTTGATATATGAAGATCACTAAACAGTTTTAGTTTTTTTTGTTTTTTTTTTTACAGGGACAGAGAGAGAGTCAGAGAGAGGGATAGATAGGAACAGACAGACAGGAACGAAGAGAGATGAGAAGCATCAATCATTAGTTTTTCGTTGCCGTTGCGACACCTTAGTTGTTCATTGATTGCTTTCTCACATGTGCCTTGACCACGGGCCTTCAGCAGACCGAGCCACCCCTTGCTGGAGCCAGCAACCTTGGGTCCAAGCTGATGAGCTTTTGCTCAAGCTAGATGGGCCCGCGCTCAAGCTGGCGAGCTCGGGGTCTCGAACCTGGGTCATCCGCATCTCAGTCCTGTGCTCTCTATCCACTGCGCCACCACCTGGTCGGGCTAAACAGCTTTAGTTTTTAAAAGAAACTAAAAAGATATCAAAGTAATCAAAAGGGGACTCCAAAGACAATCAATTTGTTTTTTAAATAACTTTCTATATCATCTTTTATTTAGATAAAAATCTTGACCTATAAGTTTGCTATCCCACTACTTCTAACATGTTAGTGGGTCATTATGTCAAGCTGCCCTGTGATGATAAGGACACAAGTTACAGGGTTTGTCAGTCAAGTGCCTACAATGAAAAATATAAATAAAAAGTATCTTTTTAAGTGAGAAAAGGAATCTTTAGCACCAAAGCCCTTCAGTTCACACACACATAGTTAGCTTAGTTATGTTATATATCGCCAGGGTGCGCTGGACATTAACCACAGAACAACAGTGATGCAATTATCAAAATACTGAACACTTAATTATTAATATACCCAGATGCTCATCAAATATGTGTTGACTTAATTTTATTTTATCTTTTCTCAACTTTTAGGCCTGATTATACATAAACAGAGTTGGACTTATAAAAATAGATTTTAATTTTAAAGCATTCTTGAAACATGGCATGTTAAGACCTTCATTAATAAATTTTCCATATTTAATGAAATTCCCTTACTTCTGTCATATCTTCCTTAAGCAGGGAGAAAGCAGTGGAGCTGGGTATCATCTTCAATATGGAAACAAGAGAGTATTTTACTTCCTATCACTGCTGTCTAATTATATGTCATACTGTATTTGAGAACCTATTAATTTTATGTGCTGACTTATGGGCATCTAGAATTCTTTCTTTTATACTACTGAAGGCTCATAATTGTGCCTATTTTGTCACTCTTCAAGCTACTCAACTTTATTATCTCTGATTTCCAAGATCACTTTGAAGCTAAACCTAGTTGTTGAGATGCTAAATACTCAACAAACTACCAGAAAACTAAATCCATGCTCCACAGTGTGGCTCAGAGGCCGTTCTAGGTATCAGGGAAAAAAATTTTACACCTCCACCCCAATTCAAGCAGATTTTGGCCTTTGTTTTAAATACTGAGATTCCAGGAAAAGATATTTTCAGGATTGTACTGCTTTAAAGGGAAATAGAAGTCTAAGTAATCACTGATTTAGGACAATGAAAATATGCAACATCAAAATTACAATGGAAATCTTGAGACAAAATAGTTTACAATTACCCCCCCACCCACCCACCCCACACACACCTGGTTATGGACATAACAGCAGTGTGGCTGAGAGAGTTTTCAGAATGGAAAAGGGTAAGAAAAAAAAGAAAGAAGAAAAATTTGTTTGACTTTATAAGGTCCACAATTTGAAGTCAAAATTATTAAGAGGAAACACATCTAGCTAATCCAGATCTAAGGGGGTTGATTAGGCTGAAAAAGCTGAAGAGAACATATCTGGTAAGTAGATGTAAAAATGTCTTCAACATTAACAAAAGTAGAAAATATCAACTTTAATCACTTTTTTCCTTTTTCTTATAATTGGGCAACTTTTCGCATTTCTTCTAACTTCCAACTCTAGTTGGGTGAACTCTAATTATACTGCCATTTCCTATGTTAGGGTTTAAACAAATTTGAGATAACAGTCAAGTTAAGCTGTTCTTTAATTAATATTAAGCCCTTGCTAAGTTGGGTCTTAAAACATATTCCACTGAGAGTTTATCCAATATAAATATAATGTGAACCATGTTTATAACTTTAAATGCTCTAGTATAGTACATTTTAAAAAAGTAAAAAGCAGTTGCAATTAATTTTAGTTGTCGATTTTGTTTAATTCAATGTATCAAAAATGATCATTTTAACACAAAAGCAACATAAAAGTTATTTCATATTTTTTGTACTAGGTTCTTAAAATCTGGTCTGCATTTTACATTTACAAACTATTTCAATTTGGACTAGAAACACTTTAAGAGCTCAATCACCACATGTGGCTAATGGTTACCATATTGGGTCACACAGGCTCATGGCACATAAATTCAATAAAATTTTGTTGAGGGACACAAAAAATATTTTTTAAATTATTTTTTTAATTATTCATTTTAGAGAGGAGAGAGACTGAGTGAGCGAGAGGGAAGGAGAGGGAAGGTGAGGGAGGAGCAGGCAGTATCAACTCCCACATGTGCCTTCACCAGGTATGTCTGGGGTTTTGAACTGGCAACATAAGCATTCCAGATTGATGCTTTATCCACTCACCATCATAGGTCAGGCACAAAACATATTTGAATGAACTCTAGCAATTGGTAGTTTTTCCTCCAGTCTAAGCTGACTAGGTACACAGGAGGATTTTATTAACTATAAGTCAGTGCTGCACTTCAATGGCTAACACGCAACAAGATAGCAGACCTACCAGACAACTGTAGGCAAATTTTAGAGCACAAGCAAGATGGCCTTCAGTAATTCAAGGGACATCGAAGAAGTCTCTATTTCTTAAATTTCACAAACCAGATGAGATACATGAAAGTTGGGGTGCTCAATACGTCGATCGCAATTCTACTGGTCGATCGCGAAGGAAGTGTGGGTAGATTGACCGCGTGACATTAAAAAGACACTTGTCTTTTGATTGGGTAGCCAATCTGACGTCCGAACTTTTGACACCCTACGCATGCCCATTAAACCGCACTAACTTGTTCAGTTACATTGCTGCATAGTTAGCCTTCAATTTATTTAAACTAAATACAACAAAGGGTATAAAAATGAGTGCCGTACCTGGTCTGAGTAAGAAGCCTAAAACCTACCACTTTCATACAGAATGGGAGGGGATTTTTTTCACTATGTCATATTCTAAGTGCATTTTCCTCATCTGTCTGTGTGCCATTGCTATTCCAAAGAAGGGAAATGAGGAGCGGCTTTTCCGGACTGTTCATAAAAACTATGACATTGACTTTCCTCCGAAAAGAGAGCTGAGAAGGAGAAAGGTGAAAGAAGAATACACAATATTAAATAGTAATAATAGTAACTTAAATAATGATAATATAGAAGAAATAAATTTATGTTTTGCATTTTTATTGTAGGTAGATCATTTTGACTTGGTCATCTTATAAGTAGCTCACAAGTTGTAAAAGTGTGGGCACTCCTGCATGAAAGGCTCTGTGCTTTTAAAAAAATTCATCAGAAGCTTAAATCCCATTTATATAGATTGCTAAACTTTGCTTGTATTTTATAAAGATGTGAGCTGTTCTTGATAGAAAGGTAAGTTATTACAACTTACTCATTTTCTCTGATCATATTCTAATTCAAAATCTCTATCTGGTTCCTGTTCAACTTTAAGAAAATGACTTTATTCCCCCATACCCTCCTCCACCCCCCTACATTCCAACCCAGGAATCACCACACTATTCACTAGATTCCACATGTGAGTGAAATCACTTGGTGTTTGTCTTTGTCTGACTGGCTTATTTCACTTAGCATAATGCTCTCCAGGTCCATCCAAGCTGTCATAAAAGGTAAGATTTCTTTCTTTCTTTTGTGGCCATATAGTACTCCACTGTATAAATGTACCACAGCTATTTTATCCACTCATCTACTAATGGACATTGGGCTGTTTCCAGATCTTGGCTATTGTAAATAATGCTGCAATGGTGATAGATGAAGACTTGACTTGGGGGGTGGGTGGTAAACACTCAATATGGTGTACAGATGTGTTGTAAAATTGGGACTTGAAACCTGTTAGCTACTGTCACCCTAATAAATTCAATTTAAAAAGTAAAATAAAAAGTCTAAAGAAAATGACTTTAAGGATTGACCTGGAGTGCTTTTCTACATTCTGTTAACACTCAGATTTGTACTAATAGCAGCTGGTTTCTAACACATTCCTTTTTGGGAGGTGGAGTGTAAATTATCAAGCAAATGATTGTTTTACTTCTCCACTCTACACCATTTGATTGGTATACAAAAGCAATGAGATTCTTAGTTCATCTTTTATTCCAGGAGTTGTCTACAATTTAACCTTTACATACTTTTAAATATGTATAAGTAGGTCTCCCTGTCTCTGGTCTTAGTGCTCAAACCTTCTCTAAAATTCTTTGCAAAGTGATCTTTCTTAAAGACAAATGAAAGGCAACTTTTTCCTTCTTTAAATTCACTAAGTGAGAGGTGATAACAGCATGAATCCTATTGGATAAAAGTGTTCTGCCTGAGATTATTAGCAAAGAAAAATATTTATCCTAATGCTGTGCACAAACATCCATCAATTAGGCTTACCCACCAGTCAGGAGATCTGATCTAAATCCAGAAACCTGGGTTCATTGGCCAATAATGGTGGGTGGTGGCGGTAGAGTTTCAATAGTTTGTTTATATCAAAAAGAGAAAAGCGTCTAGCTTCCATTCCACTCAACAGAAGAATTGGTGCTACAGCATAAAGCAGAGGTAGTGAGGAAGCTCTGGGTTTCTCCTTGTTCACCATTCTTATTTTATATAATATGGTAGAAGCTAAAGTAGAATATAGAGTCAGTTTTAAAGAAGTCAGGTGACTAGGTCATGACAGCATGTTGAAGAAATCAGGACGTTTTGGACTCAGTGGGCTCTGATCCCCAACTGATCAGACTCCCATCCTTATGGCTCACAAAACTGTCCTTTGTTGATGATATGACAAGTCACCCGAATCTAAAACCAGTTAAAAAGAGTGAATTCATTTGAGGAAAAATAGGAATTTAAACTACTAGATACATGTGATAAAGACTAATTCTATACTTCATTGCTGAATTACCTCAAGTTTAATGGAATCACAGATTTTGAAGGCTTATAAAGCTCCTTGGAGGAAATAAAAACCCAGTATCTTAAGAACTGCATTTCAGAAATATGATAAATATTAATTATACCTTATTTCTGTGTCTATATCTGGACTTTAGACTTCATGGTATATCTCTATTATCAAGAATCTGCCCTATTAAGGAAAGAGGCCTACTTGCCAAAGACTAATTTGCTGTTACTGAGAGGTATTTTCTTTTTTAAGAATTAAAATGAACTGCAGCTTTTTGTCAGGAATTGTTAGTCCAGCTCCACTAAATATAAATTTCATTCTTTTCATGTTTCAGAAACCAAGTATTTTTTGAATAATTAACATTTTATATGTAAAAGTTTAGGGCTTTCTCTAAACTTACTTTCTCCTCTTTTCTATTTTTACATACGTATGCCCTCTTTACTCCTATATCTACATAGTAGTGAAATAAATACCTATCACAAATTATGTTAGATTAAGTTTTGGGTATTTGTCTCACTTTTTGGTGGATTACTCGTTCAAAAAAAGTGGATTACTCGTTCAACAAACTTACCCAGAGCTTCTGTGAAGAAGCACATTAAAAAAAATATATTAAATAAGCCAAAGGTAGAAGCCTGCTCAAGGCAACACAAGGTCCCTGCAATTTTGGGATCCTGTGCTATATACTCTGGTTTTATGGCCTATCCTGGGGCAATCCTGGAATTACCCAGATCTAAGAGCCCGAGTCTCTTTTATGAAACTGTAGAAATCATCATTGAAAACCACTGATGATATAAACTTTAAGTAAAAATCAAAATACACCTATAGGTCATAATAAAGTGGACTGCTAGATTGCTATGTTTGTTAAATATTGAATAAAAAGCTGGGATAACTAAGTTTTCATTACATTAGTTACTAGATTCTGGCTCTTGACTATAATTATCACCTATTTCATGCTTTTCTGCCAGGCACCTGGGATTAATTATCTCTAATTCTAATAAATATTTACCTAAATGATATCCATCTTAAAAGTTTATTTCTGTTGATGAGCGCCATTCTGACTGGTGTGAGGTGATATCTCATTGTGGTTTTAATTTGCATTTCTCTAATGATTAGTGATGTTGAGCATTTTTTCATATGCCTATTGGTCATCTGTATGTCCTCTTTGGAGAAGTGTCTATTCATTTCTTTTGCCCATTTTTTTGATTGGATTGTTTGTCTTCCTGGTGTTGAGTTTTACAAGTTCTTTATAAATTTTGGTTGTTAACCCTTTATCAGACGTATTGTCAAATATGTTCTCCAATTGTACAGTTTGTCTTTTTATTCCATTTTTATTGTCTTTAGCTGTGCAAAAGCTTTTAAGTTTGATATAGTCCCATTTGTTTATCCTGTCTTTTATTTCACTTGCTCGTGGAGATAAATCAGCAAATATATTGCTGCAAGAGAAGTCGGAGAGCTTACTGCCTATGTTTTCTTCTAAGATGCTTATGGTTTCACGGCTTACATTTAAGTCTTTTATCCATTTTGAGTTTATTTTTGTGCAAGTGTCCTTCAGTGGATGAGTGGATTAAAAAGCTTTGGTACATATATACTATGGAATACTACTCAGCCATAAGGAATGATGACATCGGATCATTTACAACAACATGGATGGACCTTGATAACATTATACTGAGTGAAATAAGTAAATCAGAAAAAACTAAGAACTATATGATTCCATACATAGGTGGGACATAAAAATGAGACTCAGAGACATGGATAAGAGTGTGGTGGGGAGGGGAGGGGCACAAAAAAAACCAGATAGAAGGTGATGGAACACAATTTGACTTTGGGTGATGGGTATGCAACATAATCAAATGTCAAAATAACTTGGAGGTGTTTTCTCTGAACATATGTACCCTGATTTATCAATGTCACCCCATTAAAATTAATAATAATAATAAAAAGAAAATTTATTTCTATGGAATTCAAGTTTTATAAATCTAGAGCTGTCTTTCCCTCTAAGGCCTACATTCACCTCCAATGCCAAATTCTTCACTTGTGTCTTTCTTGTCTCCTCCTTCCAAAACTTTGCTTCAAAAATTAAACTTTATATGCTTGGATCATCTCCTGTAGACTCTTTCCCCATCCCCTCAGCTTATATAGTTTCATATTCTTAAAAAGACAATGAAACAAAATCCGTTTCCAACTCTTCTTCCTCCTCCTCCTCCCTTTCCTCTGCCACCTTTCTACAATAAAAGTCTAGCTCTAGTCCTTCCATTTCATGACACCCTCAATTGGGCTTCTATCTTTAGTATCATATAGCATTCTCACCTGACCAGGCAGTGGCACAGTGGATAGAACATCAGACTGGGACATGGAAGACGCAGGTTCAAAACTCTGAGGTCACCAGCTTGAGCGTGGGCTCATCTGGTTTGAGCAGGGCTCACCAGCTTGAATCCAGGGTCGCTGGCTTGAGCAAGGGGTCACTTGGTCTGCTGTAATCGCCCCCCCCAACACCCCACCCCCGTCAAAGCACATATGAGACGCAATCAATGAACAACCAAGATGCTACAATGAAGAATTGATGCTTCTCATCTCCCTTCCTGTCTGTCCCTCTCTCTGTCTCTGTCACATACACACAAAGAAAACCATACAGCATTCTAGAAAACAATGGCTTTCTGGCTGTCATGTCCTCTGACCATTTTTTCAGTACAACCCACAGGATATTCTCTCCTGAAAGTCTCTTCTTTGAGTTTGATGGCATTTTTATGTCTGTTGGTTTTTCTAACACTTTGCTTTTTTCTAACATGTCTTTCATAGTACTTTTTCTTCTGGATCATCACTTTCTTCTACTTTCTAACCCAGGGGTCCCCAAACTACGGACTGTGGACAGCATGCGGCCCCCCTGAGGCCATTTATCCACCCCCGCCGCAGTTCTGGAAGGGGCACCTCTTTCATTGGTGGTCAGTGAGAGGAGCACAGGATGCGGCTGAATCCGCATCCTGTGCTTCTGGGATACTGTATGTGGCAGCGCCGCAAAGCGCCCATCCTCAGGTACAGTACTACTTCTGGTGATACGGGACACACGCATCACGGCTCCGGAAGCGCGTTTTGTTCCCGTTTTTTTTTTTTTTTTTTACTTTAAAATAAGATATGTGCAGTGTGCACAGGGATTTGTTTATGTATTTTTTTTATAGTCTGGCCCTCCAACGGTCTGAGGGACAGTGAACTGGCCCCCTGTGTAAAAAGTTTGGGGACCTCTGGTCTAACCTGTAGATATCCACACTTTTCACTGAATGGTTCTCAATACAAGCTATCGATCAGAAATACTTTGGCAATTAAAGAAATAGTTATTTGGGTTCTTCCCAGCCCCACTGACTCAGTCTCCAAAAGTGGCGCCCTGGAGGGTGCATTTGCAGAAACCCCTTTGGTGATACTGTCATGTGGTTGTGGTTGCAGGCCTTCGTCCAGGACCTACTACACTGTTCCTCATCACTTTTCCTCCTTGGCGAATTCATGGAATTTTGACCCTACATGTTATCATTCTGCTAAGGTAAATGTTCATTAGTTCTGGGTTATTGTCAGGAAAATATCATTATGTGGCCAAGTTAGTAAGTTTGGGAAAGATTAAACAGGTTATTTTACTGAGTGACCTCTCAAGGTCACATGCATACTTCATACCTCTATGACTTTTAAGGCCCTCTTTATAAAAGGGTTGTTTGTATCCAAACTCATCTTCTACCTCCTATAATCCACTCTAACCATCACTATATATCAGTATAAGGTGTAACTCTACTTTTGGCTCACCCCTCCTCAAATATCTTCAATTACCTTTGGATTAGAGCCAACCTTAAATTTCCTAGCCTGGCATTCAAGGACTTGCAAGATCTGACTTTAACCTTTGTACCTTGCTTTTATCTTTCATTATATGATAAAAAATAACTTTGAAGTTAAACATATTTGGGTTGAAACTATTTTCTACCTTGGGCAAATAATTTAAATCCTACCAGTCTCATTTGCTTATAAATGCAAGTAAGATAATAGCTTCCATCTGAAAAGGTTATTTTAAGGATTGCAAGTTTGTCCTTCTCATACCCTATGCAGAAGAACTTGTTATCACCTACTAAAAACAGTGTTTCTCAAATTTCAGTATGCATCATTATTAGCAGGATACTTTTTACAAAAGAAGATGCCTGGGCTACACTTTGATCTGTACTTGAACTTTGATCTGGACTTGATAGGTCTGTGTGTGAACTTGGTAGATCTCCAGAATGACACTGCACAATATGGCGGCCACCAGCTCCCTGTGGCTGTTGAGCACTTGCAGTGTTGCTTGTTTGAAATGAGATGTGCTGTGACAGTAACAAGCCCGATTTTAAGACCTATGAAAGGAACAATGCAAAATATCTCATTAACAAGTTTAAACTGATTACATGTTATAATGATATTGGGGCTAGAGTAGGCTAAACAAAATATTTTATTCACATAAGTTTTACCTGTTCCTTTTAACTTTGTAATGTAGGTCCCAGAAAATTTAAAATGACATATGTGTTCTACATTATATTTCCATTGAACAACACTATTTTATAATGTGCATTTTTAACAAGTTCTCCAGATGATTCTGTGGTAGGTCCCCTCAGATCATCTTTTGAGAGATGATATGTACAATTCTAAGTGCTATAAAAGAAGAACTGGTCTGACCAGGCGGTGGCACAGTGGATAGAGCGTCGGACTGGGATGCGGAAGACCCAGGTTCGAGACCCTGAGGTCACCAGCTTGAGTGTGGGCCCATCTGGCTTGAGCAAAAGCTCACCAACTTGGACCCAAGGTTGCTGGCTCCAGCAAGGGGTTGCTCAGTCTGCTGAAGGCCCCCGGTCAAGGCACATGTGAGAAAGCAATCAACGAACAACTATGGTGTCACAATGGCAACGAAAAACTAATGATTGATGCTTCTCACCTCTCTCCGTTCCTGTCTGTCTGTCCCTGTCTATCCCTCTCTCTGACTCTCTGTCCCTGTAAAAATAAAAAAGAAAAAAAAGAAAAAAAAAAGAAGAACTGATGCCTTCATACATCTCTATATCCCCAGTGTTCTAAATATTGTGGGCAGTAAACTATATAGCACTAACTGAATTCAGATGTACTTTAAATTTTAAGCCATCAAAATTTACAAAATATATTTCATTAGAAGTTCTGCATTTGTTCTCTCCCTACCCAGTTCCTAAAATAATTTTTTGAATTACAGCTCTTAAATAAAACAAAAAATTGGAACTAGCTTTGATTTGTTCCCAAATCATAAAAATAGTTTATTTTCTAAAAGAACTGTGTTTTTTCCCTTTGGTTATTTGACTTCATGTAGAAATAGGCTTTTATCTGACTAGATTCCAAAATAGTTGAATATTACTGTATTCAAGATCTTCCTTTAAAACTAGTGATTAACACTAAGCCAGGAACAAATGCTAATTTTTATAACATAGTAATAGAACCAGAATGGAAAAAGAAATATATCTGGGGAAAGGGGCTATCTATTTAGGGGCAAATGGAGTAAAAATGGCTGGCCACTCTGGAAGTAGAAAGAACACTGAATGAGATACAATTAGGCATACATAAACTAATGTTAGGATGCAGGATAATCTTGACTTCATTGACTGTTAGAAGAGAAATAGTCACAAAATTAGAAATACCCTATAAAAACATTTGGTAATAATCACTGGTGATTTCCCCACTTACCTCATTGCCACGTTGCTGCCATCGATGACTACGGGTCTCAGGTTTTCTCCGTCCTCTGTCACAATCTCTTGCATGGGAGAATCAGACCGCTGGGATTCCATGGAAGATGTTTCCCGCATTATACTGTTAATTGTACTAACTGATTGTTCAGCTTCACTTTTATTTCCAAGTTTGACAAGTTCTCCCAAAATATCATTGATTAAAGCATTGGTACCAAGTTTATTTAACACAAGCTGAACTTGTTCTTCAGAATAACCTAACTTCAGTGCAAACTCCAGTTTTGTTTGGTATTCTCGCATCACATCAGGGGGTTTCTTCACTTCCTTGGATGTAGTCTGGGACTCTTCAGGTTTAAAGTCTTGTAAAATTTCACTGCGCTTAAGTATATGAGGCTCTAAACAGGGAGACCTGCATAGCTGTCTGTGAGTCTTGGTTAATAAGCATGGCTCTACTGAAATGCTACTCAATTGTTCTGACTCATTCTCAGAATTTGTGCTTTCTTCAGAGTCAGCAGAGCTCACATTCTCTTCAGACACCTCTTTTTCTTCCTTTACAGAATTAACTTTATCCATTGTTGGTTTTTCCACCATTGACCAAGGTACAGATGTACTTAAATGTGGGTCAGTGCTCTCCACATAAAGGTGGCCTAGGTCATGCCCCAGATGATTCTTCAAGCCCATGAAGCTGTTACGTGTACTTGACTCCACTTTGCTGTTTTTGCTGTATTCCTGGATGCAAAGCACCCCGTATTCCTAGAAAACAATATAAAATATTTAGAATGTCATATTTATTGTTTCAGTTGTCTCATTATACACGTTGGAAGAGAATTACCAAACTATAAATACCGATTTTATGTTACGTCTACATCACCTCATCCCTCAACACCCCTGCCAAGATAGTATCAAGACAGTGTGATGCTCTGATCTACAAAAGTTAGAAATTGGAAAGGCCATGTAACCCCTCCAAGGCAACAAGTAAATAAATAGTGAACCAAGATTTTTTTTTTTACCAATTTTTGTCTTACTCTAAAACCCCTATGCTTCCCACTATATCATGCTGCTTCTCAACCCTGATGGAAGATATTTTAGAAAGGCCTACCTATGTTTCTAGAGTGACATATAGAATACTATCTATAAAGCATGTTTTAGATTTGCTATGACAGTGTATGTATATTTTTTCAAAAAGAATTTAAATTTTTTTAAAAAATTCTTTAAAAAAAAGCCATGTAGAAAGGAAAACATTAACTTCCTATAACTATAAAAGTATCATTAATCATAAAATAACTTTAACAACAATCTAAACACATTTCAAAAATAATTCCAGTACTGAATTGAAAGAGCACATATTCAACAGCTAGCAAGGAATTAAATAACTACAAAGTCAATCATATTCCATTTAAGAGATGAATAGTTTTGCCCTAATAATCTTTATTTTGTGAATATTGAAACAGTAACTAACAGAATATAATTTTTAACATTAAACGCCAAGAACACTATAGTCTATTCCATTCCAGGGAGCGAGGAAAAGCTCTTTTATCCTATGCATATTTAAAGAAAGTAGAGAAATAAAATATTTCTATATCATCTCAGATAACTAATTAACCATTATCTGCATTTGATTAAAAAGTCATCTTTCTTCCTACTTTCCCTTTATAAAAATGCTTTTCCTGTTTCAAGTGTTTTTGTTGCTTTACTATTCTCCTTAAAGTCTACTGGGAATAACTATTACTTTTCTACTAGGTAAAGTTATTTTCTTTTGTGTTTCATTGTATGGATCATATTTACATCAGCAATTTACTTATTAAGGCAATTCTATATCCATGGAAAACATTAGTAAGCCAGTGGTAGTTGAATTTGAGACTGTCATAAAACATCTATTTAAATAACCTAAAAAAAAGAAAATTGGAAAAGCATTTCATTCTAAAGCTCTTCAACATTGTATTTACACTAGAAAGGAGTATTATATAAATGTTAAAAGAAAATGCTAAGTGATTTTCTAAGTCACACATTCGAATCCATAATTGCTAAACATATTAGAGAGTGAAATATTTCTACATGATGAAATATATTAATTATGGTAAACACTAAAGATGAGGACATGGAAATCTTTAGCTAGATACAATACACTTAAAATTCCTTCAGTGTAGAACTCATACACACTTCTACAGTAGTTTCTTCAGATTTTATCCCTTGAGAAGACAGAGAACTTTAATATCCCTGTTCTACTAATTAGCATTCATTAGTTCTAAAGAAACATCAAACTCTCTTGGCTCCTGACTGTACAGTGGATAAAAAGAAATATTCCTTTGGAGAGCTTCATGTACTTCTGCTCCATTATGAGGCTATATCCATTTCAGTTTTTTTCTTATTAATATGGATATGCATGAGCCCAATTATTTAGAATTAAATGAAGGGATTTTGAAAGCAAATCTTCGCACTCACTGATTTATTAACTACTGTAATATACTGACATCATAATGCAAGTAACAAATCACAACAGCATCCTAATAAAGGGATACAGTTAAAAGAAAAATCTGCACTATGGCCTTCCTAGAGCTCCCACCAAGAGTATCTTAAACAAGGAAAACCTACTGGAAGCTGGGCTGCCTGGCAACCAGAAGCTGGTTGCTAAGCTGCACTCTCTTAACATGCCATCATGAATGCTAGCACAGTGAAAGAATAATTTGGTATGAACAAAAGCCTATAAAAGAGACTGGGACTTAAGTGCGTCTGGTTTACCCTCAGAGAACAATGCAGCTGCCAAACCAATCTGGAAGCTCCGACATCATTGTTCTGTAAACCCCACAATCTGCTCAGACTGCAGGAAGTGTATTTAATGGGCCACATTTTTTTTTATCTACCCTGAAAAGTTTGGGTTTTTCATAAGTGCTGTTTTGAGATAATTCTTCACGATATAACTCACTGACAAAATCCCTAAATTAAACTAGGAAATATCATTGTAATTTTGAATGGTGGTGTTTTTCTTATGGATTGTTTCACACAAAATAAATATTTTTTGAAAAATACAGCCAGTGGGGAAAATTAGAATAAAACGTTATGTTTACAGCACAAATAAAATTATTCTTAAGTTTTACATTTTTCAGAAGAACAAAACCAGATAAAGTTTTTAAACTGAAAACCAGCCACCCTAAAAAGTTCTAAAATCTTTCTATACCATCTATAGTTTAACATAAAAATAGTGTTGGTGACACTATGTAAATCTGCTATATAATTTTATTATATGGCTATGATATAATAGAAAAAAATGGGATTATCAGTTGTTTGCTTTTTATATTAAACCAGATAAAACTCATTTGTATACAAATGAATTTAGTGAATACCATACACCTTTAACTTGTGATAATTCATGTAATTTGTATATACTATTTAAACTAAGTTTGAAATAATTGGGTTAATAGAATTTTAATACTAAGAATAAATGTAAGCTTGATATAACCTACTTTTAAAGAAATTAACATCAAATTAGATTTGTTTCAAAATAATCTTTCTTTTAAAAAATTTTAGTTTAACCTTTTTTCACACTGACAGACCTCTCTCATCTTCCAGATTTCATTGTTTACCTCAGCGCAAGTTATGCAATGTCATCTTGTCCTAAACAGGCAGTCAATTAATTTTTAGTACCTATAAATCAGCAGACCAAATATCAAATAGTACAAATACAATCAATTGAGGTCAGTTATGATTCCTTACCAACTTGTAATTAGTAAAGGATTGCCCTAACTAAATATGGCACTTAAAAAAAAAGATTATGGCAATGTCTTGAAATCATTCAATAAAAATTAAATGCTAAGATTTAAAAACTGGTAAAAATATTTTCATAAGCTGCAGTACTTGTCAATATAATGTAATGTGTAAAACTTAGAAATTAATTGTTATAAGAAATCTTAGGGTAAAGAATAGTACATGATCTTTTGTTCAGTGCCTTAAAAATGATCAAGATAATTTTGAAAAGGATTGCAAAGACTTTAATAACATCATAATATTTATTATATGGAAGGCAGAAAATATTTTTCTCCTTAATTTCTAAACCATTTATTACTCTCAAGTTTCATATTTACTAAAATGCAAGCGTATATAAGTCATCTTTAAATTAATCAATTAGTATAATAAGGGCAATTTCCCTCAGTTCATGAAGAAGCAGCACAGAGTTTCACAAAGTAGGTCAGAGTTTATACTCTGTTATAAAAAAACTCAAAGAAACATGGCTTAACTTTTAAGCTTTGTATCAGGAATCCATTATAACTGGTCTTTATGTATGACACTCATGAATACAAAAGATACTGGGCAAAAATATAATGGCCTGAAAAGAGATTTCTATACTTGTAAAGCTATAGATTCCCTCCCAGCAATTATATGGCAAAGGAAAATAATTTTTCTCACTAAAGACCTAATAAGTTAAAAATCAAATAATACCATTTTCTGGGGGAAAAAAAGGACTAAATTTTCACTATTTTGTAAGTGATAATAAATTATAACTAATTATTTTTTTAATGGCCAAAAAGAAACTTTATTTTTGCAGGTTAATGATACAATGGCTATTTACTACAAATCTACTGCATACACACAAATTCCCCATTTAGTAAGCTTTTCTGAAAGTTTTCACTAAATGACTTGGATAATCCTTCTTTTCAATTTTTTTAAATGAAATATAAAAATTTGTCAATAATCTAGAGAGCCTCATATTAATCAGAAATATCAGACCATAAACTTGTTAAATCAATGTATTTGTGATGTAAAGTTATAATGCCATAAAGCAAGTTCTGATTGTTATCCAAATGGTAATAGTAAGGGAACAACGAAAATAAAATAATGAATATGTAATAAATACCTACTGCTGTCCTCTCTGTGTATTTAATTACCATTGTATTTCAGTGAGTGCTGCTGTCTGCATCCCTCCAGCTAACAAAGGAAGGATGTCCCTTTGAACAGATTGGTTAATGCTCTAGGGCAACAGATGTCTACTGGAACTGCAGGAGACCAGCAACTGGTGGCCTGCCCATCTTCTGAAAACTTTCAATAGACTTATGCATATGTTCACACAATAGGGCATGTGATAGAAATGAAAACCTCTTTTTAACCCTTTATGCTCTTTCTTTCCCTCCTGAGAGATGAAAGTCTTTGTCTCCTCCTCCATTCCCTATTATAGAACTCCTGAAAAGAATAGTTCTTGAAATGACATCTTCAATCTAATATCTGAAACTAGCTCAAGGAAAGAAAAAGATGGGAGAGAAGAAATTAGTAACTCCATGTGAATATTGAAACTTCGGACAAGGCAATCAGATGCTTAATCATGTTTAAAGCAAAGCTGTTTGAAACATCTACTTATATCAATCTATCTCCCCAGGCTAGGTTTTTAAGACAATAAAAACAATCAGTCAAATCTTACTATCACTTATAGCACCTAGGTCTGACGGTGACACCTCAAGAAACGTAACAATGTGCCCTGGCCAGAAGGCTCAGTTGGTTAGAGCATCGTCCTGAAGCACAGAGGCTGTAGGTTCAATCCCCAGTCAGGGCACATACAGGAACAGCTTGATGTTCCTGTCTCTTTCTCCATTTCTCTCTTGCTAAAATCAATAAATAAAAATTAAAAATAGAACAACGTAAGAATGTGACAAGATACAATCTAAATCCATTGTTTATCGAAATTATCAGAACATGTTATGACTTATCTTTAAGTACCAAATGATTACATGCCATGACCAATGTCTTGCAAACACTCATGAAGCTATAATTATAAAATTCCAGACTTATAAAAATGTGAAAAATCTGCTTCATATTTTACAGAAAGAATTTAATTTTCTGTTGTTTTGGCACTATGTGGTAATTAGTAGGTTTTCATTTGTGGTGCTTTCTATCATTTACAGAGTTCAAATCAATACTCTGAATATTTGCTAAAGTTTAACTTCTAAGGCATTAAGGAGCACAAGTACTCACATTAGCAGGAACATACAAAGACACTGGTTTCTGTAGCAGCTTCAGCAGTAACTCCTTAACACAATTTTAGCTGCAGACTTGTAGGCAGGCAAGAAGAACAATGAATGGTTGAACAGATGGAATGGCAGTGTCTTTGCTTAACCTACTACCGAGTGGAGGAACAGCCAATCATAGGCCAGAAAGCTCACAATTAGTTGGCCAGGCAGATGCAAGCCAACTTCAGCACCCTGTGTCCAGGTTTTTAAGATAAGCAAGTTGATGTCACTCTTGGGGTCTGCCCAGGGCAGCATGTGTATTAACGGAGGGTGTGTGGCAACAATAGGCCATACAAAGCCGACTAGTAGGCAGCTGCTCTCTGAGAGCAGAGTCATTAGGGAACAGGCTGCCAACAAGAAACACCTGGCCTAGGCAGACTTAAGATTTTCCTCCTTGTTTTTAATGTATGAAACAAAGAGGCCAATTACGAATAAAGTTGTAAAATTTGTATGTTTCCAAAAAGTTGAGGCTTTACTCTGGTACAGTTTTTTGTTTTTGAGAAATAAAGAAAATGAGGTGTGTCAAAGTAGCAATTAACAACTGCAGCAATCCCTTTTCTGTAATAAACAGGTTACCAGTGAAATGGGACAAGATTATAATAAGACTATTTCCATGAAAATAATGGGAAATTAAACTATTGGCAAGTATTGGTGAATTTGTTGCAACACAATAAAAAGAAAAAATATGAAAATAACTTTGCAAAAGAAAAAGGTTTAAGAGCTCACAAACAAATTTTAAAAAGTAAGTTCACTAAGAGCATAGTGTAGTAAGGCAAAACAATTTTGGTGTAATTGTGCAAAACAACCCATCTGAAATATACATTCAGACAAAACTTACTTCCACTTAAAATCAACAGGACTGCCCACCTTATGTCAAATAGTAGTGTAAAATTCTTTTATGATGGATATTCATTAAATAAAAGCAAAACCTCTATACCTGTTACAAGTATTTGTACTTCATAAAATTTGTAAGATATAATATTCAGATTCCAGTTCAGCAACTAGTTAACTTTACAAAGAAGAGATATTGTGATATTTTTGAAGGATAGAAAGTATACAAAAACCATCCCCCTCAGCAAGGAAGCTTGTTACTCTCGATTTATTTCGGAGTTTTAGACTGCAGTTATTTATACTGCTATGGGCTACTTGCTTTTGAAAGCTGCCAATGATGAAAAATATGCAATCAAAATTTAACACTATCATTATGTTGTGAGAATATTTTCCTACTACAGAAAAAGGAAATCTGGAGCTGTCCTACTACCTGCTCACGTGATGTAGCACGTGCGCGCGCACACGCACACACACACACACACACGCTCACATGTACCCCCTTTCTATTCCTGTGCAAACTGAGAGAGTATAGGCAAAAAGCTGCCCTTAAAATACAATTTTATTTTACCTAGGCTGATTTATGGAGAGCTGAGGCTTTTCCAGCATACATATAATCATGAACTCTAAAGATGTATAATTTGGTTAGAGCACCCCAGTCTAAAGGAAAGCATCCATCTCTCCTTTCACATACATATACAGAGACTACTCATAATTAATATCATGTGTGAATACATGGAAAAACATAATATT
The DNA here is from genome assembly GCA_037038555.1 of Rhynchonycteris naso. NCBI lineage: Eukaryota > Metazoa > Chordata > Mammalia > Chiroptera > Emballonuridae > Rhynchonycteris > Rhynchonycteris naso. The sequence goes on from CM072995.1 coordinate 283,056,845, forward strand.
GGTTGGAACTCTTGGCCATGTCCTTATTGTGCCTACTCAAATCTAACCTCTTCTCTCTGTATAAAATAAAGATGAGATGTACTCTATATGGTTAAAATTTTTCAGTTTTCTCACTGAAAGCATTCCTTATACCTCATAAAAGCTTAAAAATTATTGCTGTTTCCAGAAAAAAAATGAAATATAAAATATGATATAGTAGATTACCATTTGAACTATTTTTTTCTGCCAAGAGTTACAGTAATGCTTCTGCAATAGTTAAGCCCACAATCTAATAATTCCGCAAGCCAATTAAAGATACAGAATCACTAATATTACATAGCTTATTGAAGATTATAAAATGAATTACACAATTCAAATTTTATGTCTTGGGCAGGCACATGAAGTTTACAGAAATGAAGAAAGTTAGCATTTATCTTTTTTTTTTCCTCTTTTGGTTGGTACTTCTTGATACATTTTACTCATGAAAGGAGTAAGAAAGATAAATCAAAGCCACTAATAAGGGGTTAGTAAATGTACTTCTGATAAACTGAGTTTGATTTTAAAAGATAAAAATGAAAAGTATAACATATATTCATTCATGCAGAGCGGTTAAAACTAAAACCTAATGAAACAACCTATACACTGACTAGAGATCAATATTTATGAACTCATATTGAAAACGTTTTCTTTTGCATGTAGAAAGGAAATTGTTTAGTATGAATAGCCAATCTTCTTTCCCTCGGGTTCTCTCTTCTCTTTATCCCTTGCTCCTACAGTTACTGCTTTATAGCTTTAATTCAGGAGGAGGAATCGTCTCACTGATTCCTGCCACTATGAACACAAAGAATGAGAGAAAACTACCCAAGAGCTCAGCAGGCGGCCTGATCTCTAGCACTGGATTAAGCTTTTTTGCAACAGCAAATAAAGGCAGTGATCTGAAAAAGCTAATCAGATCCTGCTGTGGTATTTAGACTATCTGGGTTGCTAGTATTGGATAATGGTAAGCACATTAAAACATCTGTAGGTGAAAAGACGGCCTTGGTCTGTCTCTCTTAGTCACAACGCCCTAGTCCACTTCCCACTGCAGAGCCAATACAAGCAGCTGCTGGTTCTGCTTGGGTCACTGCAATGATGACTATGCAGTTATGACAGAAGAAAACAGGAAAACAAGACAGTATAGCTTTTGGTAGATAGTAAAATCTGTCAATACCAAGGATGTGTCTAACATTTGAAACTTCAACGATATGACAGGACCTTGTGTTTTTACTGAGGTCTGAATGTAAAACTTGTGAGCTTTGATGCCACTGTTTAGTATCAATTCTGTCAGTGGTGATTTAAGCCATCTTCCTGATACCTTTCTCCTAATATGGGTTTGTTCCCCTTTAATATACAATACCTTTGAAGACTAACAACACCATAGAATATTATATCAAGTTTTACCAATTATCCTCCCAACACTAAAAGGTTAAAAACTTATTTTTGAGAGTTAAAAAAACCAACCAACCAACCAACAAAAACCCTAATTTATACACATGGTGTAAAAGAATAAAACAAAAATCAACCAGACACTAAACTCTAATCTCTGGGTTATTATATTTAGGAAGTCAGATGGACCATGAAAGCTTTAATATACTTTATTTCCTTCAGGCCTCGATTACTTTTGTTTCTTAAACTACTTCTTCGTTGAATACTCCTAAAGTGCATGCCTGACAAAATCATTTTCACTGATACCACTCTTATGCTTCAAAAAAGTCGCAACAGCAAATCTTAAGTCTCTGGTTCTCAGCTTTGTTTTCAAGGCCCTTCCCCCTGGCCCTGTAATCTTATTTCTCATTTCACTTAAGGGAACAGGAGACCACAAGGAAGTCATTTTCAGTGTTCTACTGCACTGCCTCACCTGCTCAGATCACATCTGCTGTTTTAAGCCCAGCTCGAGGTTCATTTTTCCCGCAAGAACTTATTGCACTAGTCAGTTTTTATTAAGGTCCAACTCCTTTGAATTTCTGTAATATGAAGAGTCCAAATTGCATAACATAAGCATTTATTTATGAAACAGGTTGTAAGCTTCTTGAGGGTAGAGTCATTCAATCTCCCATAATCCAATCAGGAAAAACCTACATATATATGCAGCAAGGTGCTGATAACTAGAAGACATCTGAGTGAAAAATATGACCAGTAAAAAACAGGTTCCTGCAAATATAAATACAGAAATTCATATAAACAAAAATGCTTCCCTGCCCATTTTTATCTCTCTTTTGTGACAAGGTGAGTTTATCAAGAAGCCCAATTTGCAGTGATCTTGTAGCCCTGGTTCTGCCACTGGGCTGTTTTCACCATTAGAGGCAGCTGTGGAATTGAGTGAGCTCAAGTTGGTGATGAGAGGTCTTTTCATGTAATCTCTGGCTTCAACTTCCCACCTAGAGTAACATTTGTTGGTGTAACACGGGGCCTCTGCCTCCGCACTGGAGGGTGACTGATCTGATGGGGAAGTCTGGAACCACGAAAGCCAACCCCTGACTCACACTTGCACTTCAGAATCTATCCGGGGGTAGAGAGTACATGGCTGCTTTGCTCTCCAGCTCTGCCTGAGGTCAAATGGTTAGATCTTTCTAATTTGGGGCTCAACGTAACTAAGTCCTTTGTGCTGTGATCTTAAGTCATGTTCTATGATAATTCTATCAAAAAAGAGGTGCTGTTGCCTGACCTGTGGTGGCGCAGTGGATAAAGCGTCGACCTGGGAACTCTGAGGTCGCCAGTTCAAAAACCTGCACTGGTCTGGTCAAGGCACATATGGGAGTTGAGCTTCCAGCTCCTCCCCCCTTTCTCTCTCTCTCTCTCTCTCTCTCTCTCTCACTCTGTGTCTCCTCTCTAAAATGAATAAAATAAAAAAAAATTAAAAAAAAAGAGGTGCTGTTTTGATGTCCATCTGCCTTGCTTTTTCGTCTATTTTTCAATTGGTTCAGAACTAAGTAAGGAAAAGATCCCCTTAAACAATATTCAACAATAAAAAGTTTTGGTACAAAGAACTATTAAGAATAAAAAGATGATAAAAAGACTGACACACATTAACTCTCATCAGACTACTTTTAAAATACACGTGAAGCGATAAAGTTACAATAAAGAAAAAAAATCTGTAATAAAGAAAGAAGATAATGCTCCTCAAAGTAAAAATCCTTAGGGTTTGATTTAAAAACTCTTTCAGTGCCATATCCGTAAGGGCAGACAACGCACATTGGTCTTCAGGGTTCAGAGACAGATACTAAACAAATCCACAAAAACAGTATTTCTTCCAGTGGTCTAAAAACAAAGAGTCTTTTCTACAATAATTTTAAGTGACAATATAACCCATCTTCTCAGACTATGAATATTTTCCAGGGATTAGCTTCTCACTTAGCATTTTAAAATATTCATTAAACAAGTAAGTCTACTTAAAACAGATTACCTTACATTGCTATAAAACTGGTAAATACTTAAGAACAAGGAATTTCAGAAAATATTAGGGAATACAAATCACACCCAAAATGCTGATATAAGTCCCTATAGCAGCTAATACATGGGGGAGTGGTGGAGAGAAAATTCCTAAGGAAAAGAAAGACATACATGATTTTAAAAGAAGTAGAAAGCACATGATACCATCCGTGTGAACAAGACAGTTATATTAAATATAATTGAAACTCTGATGAAAAGCTGACCCAAAATTTGTAATGTCTTGTATACATTTGTACAACTGGATGGTAGTTACACGACACTTTATCTCGTGTGGTGATGACAGTATTTACATCAGCAGCATATTGCCACAGCACTTTATCCCACACTCTGACATTCCTCCTTCTCCACCCAGTATGTGCTTGTATCTGCACATCACAGTGTCTTCAGGCTGCATGTACGAGCTGAGGATGAGTGATGGGTGCATGTCTTGTTCTTTAGGGGATAAGTAATTCTGCTTAGCAAATGAATTCAAAGCTGTATGACCTAAAGCACCATTAAAGTGAAGCTGACAGATTTAGGCTATAAAGAATAAACAGTATCAGACAGAATGATAACAGGGCTCTATCATTAGGTCTGCCTGTTCTTACTAATGGTCTAGAAGAGAGTGTAATAGTATGTTAAATGTACAGGATCAGGAAAACATGTAACATGGTACACAGCAAATAATACAAAAGGAACTTCAAACCAACAAAGAACCAATAAAACTTCTTTATTATAAGTTTGAAGTTTGATCTAAGCATAAATTCTTAGTAATGATCAAGATAAAAAATAGTTCCTTAAATAATTCTTATGAGATGGAAAAACAAAATGTTTAAGTTAATATTTCCAGTGGCCCTCACACTACTGACTTGAAATGACTGCACACTACTGATTTTAGACAATTGTCCTGGAGTGCAGGAAACTGAAAAACAGTGAAAGGCTAACAAAATGAATGTTAATAGAAAATATGCTCAGTGAAATTAGTACAAAAGGTTATAACAAAATTTTTCTTCATACAGTTCTATTCATACCAGAGAGTGAGGTAATAATTTAGACATTAATTTTTATTATTTCGAGCATTTATGACAAGATATGAATTATCCTAAACAGCTGCCAATGCAATCCTACTGTAAACTCTAAGAGGACAAGGATTCTTGTGTTTTATTTTCTAATTTATCTACAGCACCCAGCAGGGTGCCTGGCACACAGCAGGCACTTAAGAAACATGTGCTAATAAATGATGGCATTTAATATCTAGCCAAAACTTTTTTCAGATTTACTTGTTCTTTCCTTACTTTCTATAACCTACACTGCAGTCAAACATGAGTATTTAAAGCAGTGGTTCTCTCTCTCTTTTTTTACAGAGACAGAGAGAGAGAGTCAGAGAGAGGGATAGATAGGGACAGACAGACAGGAATGGAGAGAGATGAGAAGCATCAATCATCAGGTTTTTTTGTTGCTGTTGCCCTTGTGACATCTTAGTTGTTCATTGATTGCTTTCTCATATGTGCCATGTGCCTTGACTGCGGGCCTTCAGCAGACCGAGTGACCCCTTGCTCAAGCCAGCGACCTTGAGTCCAAGCTGGCAAGCTTTTGCTCAAACCAGATGAGCCCACGCTCAAGCTAGCGACTGCAGGGTCTTGAACCTGGGTCCTCGGCATCCCAGTCCGATGCTCTATCCACTGCGCCATTGCTTGGTAAGGCTAAAGCAGCGGTTCTTAATTTGGTTATACACTGGAATCATCTGGGGAGGTTTAAAACACAGTATTTGGATTCCAGAGTTCCATCCTAGAGGTTTATTTTTTTTGGTCTCGGGGAAGCTTGGCCATACTCCAAGTGATTCTAATGTGTAGCCACATTTAAGAGCACTGACTTAAAGTTTCTTTCTTCTAAAATACCTTTCTCCACAGCTTTACATGTTAAAACCCTCCCATTATTATTGAAGATTCAGCTAAAAACCCAGCTTAGCTGTAAAAACTTTCCTGGAACAACATTCCTTTGGATTATTTAAGTTTAGCATAGGGCCTGCCATGGTTAGGACTTGATAAATATCTGGGTGAATAATTCTGGGATCATGGCACATGGTAGAAACAACAAATAACTTCTGAAAGAATAATGTAGAGCTGGTTCCCATTATTTACGGATCCTGTATTTGCAAATTTGCCTACTTGGTAAAACTTGTAAGCTCAAAATCAATACTCGCTGTGCTTTGGAGTCAGTCTACAGACAGGTGTCTGCATGTGAGTTCCCCAAGACACACCTGCCAGCTGAGGATGAACAAAGCCAGGCTTTCCCTTCTTCCTTCAGCTCTCCTACTGTACACAGTTGTCCTAGTGAGTTAGTTTTTTGCATTTTTGTGCTTTTGTTGGTGAATTTGCTGTTTAAATGGCTCCCAAGCCTAGGGCTCAAGTGCTAGCTATTGTTGCTAAGTGCGAGGAGGCTCTCTAGCGTTTTATGAAGACAGTGTGTGTTAAGCAAGCTTTTAAAGACATGTTATAGTGCTATTGCTCGTGAGTTCAATGTTAACAAGTCAATAATATAAAGTAAGGTACAGTGGTACCTTGAGATACGAATTTAATTAGTTCTGTAGCCAAGCTCATAAATCAGTCAACTCGTATATCAAACTGTCGATACTGGAGCTGTGCGCCAGCACGCCAACTAGCGGCACCTTCGCGAATCACTACTGGAATCTCGGAATTTCGCTGGGATCTGGAACAAAAAAAACCGGACTGGTCGCAGCTCGTATCTTAAAAAAAATGTTGGTCTGTTCATATCTCAAGGTACCACTGTGTCTTTAAACGGCAATACATGTACAACAAGGTTATGTACTGAGTGGGTGATAAAGATGTTTTGCCCTGAGGCTCACAGGAGTTCAATCCTGAGTTTCCTGTAGGAGCAAAAACAAGAATTAGGTGTAATTTCTCCCTCTTCAGAACTCTTAGAGATCTTACCTGCAAACTTTTTTTTTTTTTTTGTGACAGACAGAGAGGGGCAGACAGGGACAGACAAATAAGAGGGGAGAGAGACGAGATGCATCAATTCTCTGTTGCCACACGTTAGTTGTTCAGTCATTGCTTTCTCACATGTGCCTTGACAGGGGGAGGGGGCTTCAGCAGACCGAGTGACCCCTTGCTTAGGCCAGCGACCTTGGGCTCAAGCTGGTGAGCCTTGCTCAAACCAGATGAGCCTGTGCTCAAGGTGGCGACCTCGGGGTTTCGAACCTGGATCCTCCGTGTCCCAGTCCGACACTCTATCCACTGCGCCACCGCCTGGTCAGGCACCTACAATGTTTTAACTGCAATTTCCCACACCACTTTTATTTAGCAAATGGGACCGACCTACGGCTCTGCTGAAAACAGAGCAAGAACAAAGCAAGTCTCCTTCTCTCACCAAGACTACAGATTATCTGAATTAATTCTGATATACAATATAGTATACAGTATAGAGGGAGGAGGAGAGAATATAAACAATAAGTACACACCAAGTGGTGGTAAATGCTACAGAGAAACTTTGAATCTGGGAAGGTTTCTCTAATAAGGTAACACATGTGCATATTCCTGGACGAGGGAGGACTAAGTACAAAGCCCCAAGATAAGCATGTGTTCATGGGTCAGCAAGTGGCCAATATGACAGTAGCAAGTTAGCAAGGGGATGAGTCAGATGAGGTAAGAAAGGTAAGGTCAATGCTTGTCAGACTTCAAATAGCATCTGAATGTATGAGGATCTTGAAAATTCTGATTCAGGAACTCTGAGGTGGAGTCTAAGATTCCACATTCTAACAAGCTCACAGGTAGTTGATACTTTGCGGTAGGTTCACGGACCCTACTTTGAGTAGAAACATCGTAGGTCACAGTAAGAACCTGGCTTTTATTCTGCGATGGGAAACCCTGGGAGGGATTTGAGCAGACCCTATTTTAAACTAATATCTTATAAGTCTGACCTACTTCCACACTTCCAGTTAGGCCACTTCGATCTTTGCCTATTTCTGTTCCTGTACTGCATATTAAAAACTGCAGATTTATAATATACTGGGTATCTTGCATGTACAGTCTTCTATTATTAGTTTTTTTCATTTTCATATATTTATCCTGGCTGTTTTTTGCATGTACATGCTTTCATATACTTTAGAATTGTTTTAACAAAAAAGCTGTTGAGAGTTTGATGGAGTTGTGCTGCAGTAATACCTGCTTGAATAGCACTGGGAATTATATTAATCAGTAACAACTTATTGAAACTTTCATCTTTCAATACAGTTACCTAGATTTCTTAATGGGGCCTTACAAATTTTGTATTATACTTGTCTTAAAAAGTATTTTGCTTTTGTTCTTGCCGCTATGAATAGAGGGTTCTTTATTCCCCCATTATATTTTGTACCTAGTTATTGTTGGCATCTATAAAAATTATTCCTTTTTTATTCCTGTACAAAGTTTAGTGGACCAGGAATTTCAGTGAGCTCTTAATGTTCCTATCAGTGTTTCATAAGAGGCTCTTGGGTTGCCCAGGAATATAATAAAGTCATCAGATTGCTTCTTCCTGATCCATTTCTTATATCTCTTGCTCTGTACTTTTATCTCATTCCACTGTAATATTAAATAATAATGATTATTTTATGTTGTTTCCGATGATAATGGGAATGTCTCTATTGTTTTATTATGCATTATAGTTATTGCTGGCTAGGTTGTACACACGCAGAGATATATAACACACACACTCACACACACATGCCTTGGGCAAATCTGCCTCCCCATGCCTCAGTTTTCTCAACTGTATAAAATATGTAATATGATTATTTTGAAATTTAATGAGCTAATAAATATGACACACTTGGAACAGTGCTAGGCATATATATATACTGAGCACTCAATAAGTGTTAGCTACATGAAATTGTTTATATACATGCCAAACTATATATAGCCTTTAAAAATCATTTATAAAAATATATTTATCCTCCTTCATGAAAGATTTAAGAAAAAAACAGAAATATGAATTTTATTAAAATTATATAGTCATAATTGTTTTCTTTAACTTATTAATATTGTAAACTATACAGAATGCCTAATATACAGTAGAAGGTTTATATATTCTGTTGTTTCCCTAAAACTTTATATTAATAATCATAAGACTGGATTGTCATTTTCTTTAACTTACTTGCTTTGCCATATTTGGACACCACTGTTTTGATGACATTAGAAAGGAAATATGGTATTTCATCCAAACTTTTTCTTAATGGCAAACCAACTACTTAATGTACTAAAGGGAGCTAGATTAGACTGGGCCACTGTTCCTCTATAGGATACAATCTTTTCTGATTTACTGGTACGGGGGGTCCTCAGGTTACAAAAGTCTCGACATACAACGTTTCAAGTTTACAACATTCACTCCCATAAAAACTCAATTGAGAGTGAGTGTTTTGGCTTACACTGTTAGCGCCCTACTTATGGACTACATGGGTGATCTAGTTTGGTTGTGTGTGGCGGAATACGCAGTGAAGCAGAATATGAGTGAGGGAGTTGGCCATTTTTTCTTATTTGTGTTTTTATGTTCTAGATTATGATTTTATAACTGTGTCAGGATAGGTAAGTGACTTATGCTACGGTCTTCTTTGACTTGCACCAAAATTTGGGTTACATCACTATTGTAGGAACAGTACTGTAACCCAAGGACCCCTTATATTCTGAAATGTGTCCCTCAACCCTTAGTATAAATGTCAGTGTGGAGTTAGGGTAGAATTTACTCCAATGTATAGTTCAAAGAAAAAGAGATGAGCAAGAGGAAAATGTTATAACTTGTGGGGAGAAGAACCAACACCATACCATGCCTCTCTTCCCCCCAAATAACCAAGTAACCTGGACAAGTTACTTAACTGCTCTGTGTCTCAGTTTCTTCAATTATTCAATGGAGATAATGTCAACAGCAGGGGATTATGATGAAGATTAAATAAGTTAATATACATAATAACGTAGAACCATGTTTGGCACATAGCAAATGTGTTTTCTCAAAAGAGTTTACAGTAAAAGTGAAATTGCAGTACAAAAAAATAGAAAATTTCATTTTCATTATTTTATGTTCTCATTAACTTAATTTTAAAAGCTTTCTCTTTATTATTAAATAGAAAGAATATTATGCAGAAAGAGAAGTATTATGCAGGCAAAGGCTGCATAATACAATTGTATCCCACTAGCTCTTCTTACCATGTTTTTAGAACCAAAACATCAAATGACCTGGAGTGTAAATGTTCTAGCTAGTCTTTGTTCATGACCTCACCATATGAATTTTGTTAAATAAATAATTTAGAACAATGTTTCTCAGAGGGAAAGGGAAATAACATTTAATCTGGAAAAGCTAAACATACCTATCCTTTTTTTAAGGAAAACTGTCAATTTAAGTGTAATGGAATACTTTAGCTAGTGAGGATAATTAGAAGGAACATGAATATAAAAATGGTTGGGAACCAATGATTTATAAAAAATACATAGACTTGATGGTGGGCAGGAGTGAAGAGATGAGGAAGAGAATGGAAGTATAAATAGAAGAAATTATAACAGGCATGGAAGAGGAAGGAAACAAAGTTTCTTGTAGGAAATGAGAAAATGTTTCTTTCAGTTTAACAATATAGGTGGCAGATTGTGAGAAATTACATAGGACTCTGAGGTCTCAGATTCGAAACCCTGAGGTCACTGGCTTGAGTGTGGGTTTACCAACTTGAGCATGGGATCATAGACATGAGCCTAAGGTCGCTAGCTTGACCCCAAAGGTTGTTGGCTTGAGCAAGGGGATGGTGGTGGTTCAGACCTGGTTAAGGTACATACAAGAAGCAATCTATGCACAACTAAAGTGAAAGCAACTGCGAGTTGATGCTTACCTAATTTCTCATCTTGGGAGAGGTTCTGAACCCAAATAGCTTTTGGGAAGCAAAGATTCAACAATTAAACAAATTAATCAGTCTTCAGAACCAATAATTCTAAAATAAGTAAATGATCATTTTATCGTATTTTTTAATTTTGATTATTTTTTAAGAGATAATACAAAAAGATGAGTAAGAGGTTACCACACATTGAGAGGAAAATTATTTCCAAATTTCAGTAAATGTAAATCTATGTTCCTGTTGAAATGTCCTGCCTATTTTAGATGTTTATCATCAAATGACTACCCAATTAAAATGCACATAAAACTTAAGTACTCCTATGCTATTAAAGTAGGAAATAAACATTTATTATCTACATGTTATTCTGAGTAACGCTCAGGCCCGAGACTCAGCACATGATAGCACACTTGCCAACCTGGCATTCCGGCTTCTGGCTGTCACTCAGGAGTTCCAAAGTGCTTTTCCGACCTGCACTGTCTGCACTCAGGTGCTCTCCCAGCAGGAGGGTCTCAAAGCTGAGCTGCAGCTGCCAACCTGGCACCCGCCTCCCAGCCACTCAAGCCAGCTGTAAAATTTCCTACTTCAACCAAACTCACAAAAGTAAAACCATGACATATTTTTTACATGCCGATTCCCAATGCTTTAAACATATACTACCTATACTTCAACTCTAAACCTTTCTCTTAATACAGAAAACCTTTCTAATGTGTGGATTAGAATTAGACTTCAAACGTTAGCTGTCTCTTGTTCCTTGCTGATGTTCTTATACAAAACAGAGGTTTTAAAGACATTAGGGTGAATTGGAGGATTTCTCTTTAATGTAGATCTGAAGGAACACTAAAAAATAGGGAACTTAATGGAAAATAAAAGTGCAATAATTTGAAGTATTTTTTTTTCTCAGAAAAAATTATTTGGTTAATTTTCTTACAAGAATTATTAGAATTATCATTCTCTGTTTTCAAGAATATGGAGTTAATTTCTACAATTTTGCTACTTCTCTTGGCTAGTTTATTCACCCCATCCATAAACAGGACAGGAATTAAAAGTGAAATTCTTGTCCAAAGCTTTACAGTCTTGGGGGTAAGAGTGGGAAGTATCTGTAAGATGCTCTCTGGAGTATGACTGAACTGGTGAAGAGCGTATGGAGGCCAGTGGAGAAACCACAGCTGCTGGCTCCCAGCCTCCAGGCAATCCCAGGAAATACTCAGATGGGAGCACACATGGGCCAAGAGGTTTGATGCTCTACAAGCAGAGAAACTCCATCTCAGGAACTCAAATACTTTTAAAACGCATTGGGAAATCAGCTTATTTCGAAAATTATACTATTCACTCCTTACACAAAGATATCAAAAAGGCCTGACGATCCAAAGCATTAGATTTACCTCCCTTATCCACAGGCCTTATATGACGATGCTGGTACAGAGTATTTTAACAACAATAATAAAAATGAGCCTTATCTCAAGTACTCAAATAATCCATTATGCGTTGCTTGACTTCCAAGTTAAGATACAGAAAGACATTTGTGTTAGACCAACTATGCAAGACTTAGGAAAAACTCAAACCAACAAAATGGAAACATACTCTCTCTGACCATGATACAATAAATAATAAGTTAGCAGCAGATAGCTAAAAATAAATTTAACCCCCCCAAAACCCCCAGTATCTATAAATTAAAACTTTTCCAAATAACCACATAAAGAAAAAATAAAGAATTATGGACATTTAGAAATAAATGACATTAAAATTATTACCTATAGAATGGAGCCAAACTGATACTCAAAGAGAAATAATGTAAATATATTTAATAAAAAACAAGAAATAAAGGAATGTAACATTTAAATTGGAAAGGTTAAAATGAGGAAACTAACTAAAATAAAAGTGGGGAAAGGAATAAAATTAAAAGCACAAACAAGTTAGAAAGCAAAATAAAGAACTAGTTAATAAAGAGCTGGTTCTAAATAATGAATGAATGAATGAGTGAATAACCTCCTAAAAGTGTGGCCAAAGGTTGGGGAACTGTACAAATATAAAATATTATAAATGTAATGTTTGATGAAATTATATTTTTTTCAAAAATAATTAAAAAGTATTTTAAAAGATGTGTGTAAAAGAGACTTAGGGATTTAATAATTTAATGGAATCTTCCCATGATATACACATCTATCTAAAAGTTTCTCACATTTAACTTTTAAGATATTTTCAGGAATATGTATATAAAAGCAGAGGATTCCTGTGTTGGAAAACAGTCATCAGAATTTAAAAAGTGAAACACCAGAGAGGAAGTTCCATTAAAATAAGAAATAAACCCAAATTCCTATTATTAATATGTTGTCTGATGTCAACAATGCAATAAGACAAGAAAAAAAAATTAAAATACTTTATAAAATTGATATTATTATAGGGTCATTATATAAGTATCTGAAAATCAAGATACTTAACTGAAGAAGTGTTGGACTAAGTCCTTCAATTTAATTAACAGTATATAAGAGTTCAATAAAATAGCTAGATGGATATTTAAAAATGAATAACTTTCCTTTATACCAGATACTATCAGGTATAAAATGTAGGTATACCAAGTATAAAATAAAACAAGGGGAATTCTCATTCTCAATAAATCTTATTCTAACATCTCTCAAGGACTTAAGTGCTTCAATTATAGATCATAAGTTTATCTCCACAACCAGGATATTATATAATATTACCATGATAAATTTTATAGACAAAGAAACTAAGGCTTAGGAAAATTAATAGGAAATTTGCCTAAGATCACATAAACAGTAGTGTCAGAACAGAACTCAAACTCAAGTCTCTCTGACTCTACAGAATAGGTTTCTTAGCATCACTATAATTCTTGTCTATCAAAATAACAAGGACAGGTTCTGTGGGGAAATGGTGAAGAGAACAGAGAATGGATACTTTATATTGCTGATAAGACCATACATTGGTGCAACTTTATCTAGAGGGCAATTTGCAAGATGACATACAGGAATTTGTTTAAAAATATATTCAACAGTGTACAAAGATCTGTAAACATGCACACTATCAAACTGTTTTTTACAATAAAAAAACTTGTCATACTTTAAATACTCAACAATATGAACTTGATTAAATTGCAGTACTTGAGTATGCTGGAAAGTCATTCAGCCTATAAAACTAATCTTTTAAAAGTATACTTAATGACGCAGGAAAACATGATATATTGAATGAACAGCAACAAACTACATATGCATATACTTTTTTTAAAGGATATGTTTATATTGACTAAACTTTTAGAAAATAAAAACACGATACCAAAACTTTACTCAAGGTGAGAACTGTGGATAATTTTCACTATCATTTTATACTTTTTCTGTATTTGAAACTATAATGTTAAAATATTACACTCAAAATAAAATTTTAAAAGATAAAGTGAAGTAGTTAAGTTATAGATGTGCAGTTTAGAAAACATTTCCCACCTGACCTGTGGTGGTGCAGTAGATAAAGCGTCGACCTGGAATTCTGAGATCACCGGTTCGAAACCCTGAACTTGCCTGGTCAAGGGTTGGAGTTGACGCTTCCTGCTCCTCCCCCCCTTTTTTTCTATCTTTCTCCTCTCTAAAATGAATAAATAAAATCTTAAAAAAAATAAAGAAAACATTTCCCCTATTTAATATTATATTTATTTCCTATGTATGATAGAGTATTGCTAATTTTAACATACTTTATGCCCATGATTTTTATGTTAAGGCACTTTTCTATTTTAGCAAAAACAGAAATAATACCTATTTGATCAAAATAATTTATTGCACATTTAAAGCTTTTTAGAGCTATACTAATCATTAAAAGTTACATCAACATTCCAAAAAGTATCTAATATATAATCAACTAAATGGGGCAACCAAAGAAAATGATGAGTTAAAGATAAAACAAAAACACATCTAAGTCAACAATAATGAGTTTCAATTACTTGGGAGACCTGCTCCCAGAAAGCATACAAAAAAGTTAAAAGCTAAGATTTAAAACAGACTAAGTCACAGAATAAGGATAAAATTAAGCCTACATAATTTTGAATAGGAAATGAGTACAGATGACTAAGAACAAAGAACAAAAACTAATTTTAGCCTCACCCTAAAAGACATGAAGTAATAGATTTGAAGGCCCTTTGAAAAACCTAAAATATAAACTGACATTAAAAGTGGTAACAGTAAAAAAAAAAAAAAAAGTGGTAACAGTAAACTTGATTTTATAGAAATTTTATAACTGGCAATTCCAATGACTCAGAACACAAGAGCCAGTGAATAAGTAAACAGAATAAAATCTCTGTCAAATCAAATAAACAGATACTGATAAATCATTTTATACATTTTATAGTAATAATGAGTGTCCTCTATGTGCTAGGCACTTTTACACTTATTATCTTGAAACAGTAAAAACAACTTCCTCAAAGTGCATAGTGTCTGATGGATGAGAAATCAAAAAGAAATTCAGTCTTGCATAGGGTTGCAGCCAGGCAGAACTAGCTGGGATTCAAATCCAGAGTCAGCTGATTTCAGAGGCACTGCCTGCTCTCTGGGTGCAGTACAATCTTTCAGTTCTGCTATCTAGACAATCTGAGCACCCTAAAAGCCACTGCCTAAATAATTGTATTTTAGACATAATATTAGGTGTTGTTATTCAGTCCACAGCAGATTCTGCTGCATATTAGAAGGTGTTAGTGACAATGTCTAAAGGAACACCTAATATCAAGGAGAACAACTCAAAAATCATTGATATAAATCAGTATAAACCATGGAGTCCTACAGTTTCTGCCATCATAAGAAAAAGCATTAACAAATATTGCTATTTAGTTTAGGATAAATACTTATTAAAATATTCACAGAAATTATTTCTGGGTAATGAGATTCCAGGTGGTTTTAACGCTCCCCCCCCCAGCTTTTTCTTTTTCTTTCTTTCTTTTTTTTTTTTTTGAGAAAGACAGGAAGGGAGAGATAGGGTGAGAAGCATCAACTCGCAATTGCTTTCACTTTAGTTGTGCATTGATTACTTCTTGTATATGCCTTAACCAGGGCAGAACCAGCATGTCCTTGCTCAAGTCACCAATATTTGGGCTCAAGCTAGTGAGCTTTGGAATCATGTGGTTGATATCCTCCTTCCCTCAAACCAGCAACCTGGTGCAAATAGCCCATGCTCAGAGCCAGTGACCTCGAACTTGGAGCTTCCATGGCAGGAACTCAGCATCTAGGGTCAATGCTTTATCCACTGTGCCACCACCAGTCAGGCTAATTTTCTTTTTACTTTGTTTTTTCTAATCAACTTGTTCTATTTTAATAATTTAAAATATAAATTCGAAAAATGTTTAGATATTAACGCTCATCTAACAAATTGTCAAAATTTAAAAAGCGCATTCAACCATGGTCTGAGGTCAGGACTCTCACTTTGCTAACGGGTATGCGCAGATCAGTACAGCCTTTCTGGAAAGCTTCTCGGCCAGTGGTCAAAAACCTTAAAGCGTATTGATTATCTTGGGCGATTACATCTAGGAATCTATCCTAAGAATGCAGATGCAGAAAAAAAATTTTTAGTGGGATGTTCAACTTAAGCAATATGATGTTAAAATTTTGGCAAAAAAAAATGTGTAACTGAAATAGGAGAATGATTAAAATGACATGTTCTTAGAAAGAAAATGTTTAAAATATTTTTAATGGCATAAGAAAATCCTTAGTGTGTATTAAAAGGGGAAGGGAAAGTAGCATATGAAATTCTAGAAAAAGTCTAATTACAATTATATAAGAAAAAGATGTATCTTTAAAAGCCAAATTCCCAAGAAAGATGATCTCATTATTTAAACCTCACATAATAGTCACATTTATTAACATGTATTAGGTTCCATAAACCTTAATATTTGGTTACAGCAGGGACTCAGCCCAAGTTGGAGCTCTTGCTCTGCCATTATTAGTTGTGAAACCCATTAAGTCATTTAACCACATTGCGGCTTGGTTTCCTCATCAGAAAAAGGAGCCATGAAATACCTCTTTGTATGAGTATAGTAAGTATTAAATGCATTAATACAGGTGGAACACTTAAAACAATGCTCGGCACAGTAAGTTCTTCATCTTAAACTACAATAGAATAAACCAAGTGAGATCTAAGTTGAGGCCTGAATGACAAAGCTGGGCCAGGAAAAAGGTCCGGGGTGGGGTAGGGATAATGTTCAAGGCAAGCAGGGAAACCTTGGGGTTTTCAATTTATTTCCTATATAGGCTATTTTACTATGCATTAAGAAGTATTCAGTGTTGTGACATAAAATCATATATACTATGCTGTATGGGTGATTATTTCCTATTTTCATTTTAAGAAAGTAAAAAGATCCTCTGTTGAAGAGAAATATTAAAGAGAGAAAATCATACTGAATTACCAAGATATTGGATAGATATTGGGGATGAAATGGATTTTTCAGAAGAAAAAAATCACATTCTCAGTTGTTGATCATTTCCTTGAGCTGTTAATAATGAAACAGCAACAATGACTATAACATTTTTGATGAATCTCAACATCCCAACTTTGTAAAAGCATGAGGGTCCATTAGGCATATTAACACTTAGAACACAAGATTTTTTAGAACCTTTGATATATTTGAGATCCAACCCTAGAATCTCAATATATTAATTTGGAATCCTGATTTAATAAACTCCCTTTATTTACTGACCCTGTTACTTAATATTTTTCTTTTGAAGAACTATACCCCCAAAACTATCATTGCCACCTCAATCACCTAATAATACTCCATCATCCACAGAATGGGCACACTAGACCTTTCCTCACAGGGTCCCTTGACTCACAGTATTCATTTGGAAATGATCCCTACCCAGTCCTACCTACAAGCACAACTCATTTTATTGTGCTTCACTTTGTTTCCCTTTCACAGATTGTGTTTTTTTGTTTTGTTTTTACAAATTAAAGGCAAGATCCTCCACTAGCAAAAAGATTACCACTCGCTTTGTTGTGGTGGTCTGGAACAGAACCAGTAATATCTATAAGGTATGCTTGTGTTTGAATCCAACCTTTGAGGGCTGGCATGTAGTCTTCCCTAGCACCTGAATTTACTTCTCTCCTGTCACTGAGAACATTTGATCTAGCATTATGTTCTGTGTGTTCATAATCTCCTTTTACAGGTAAGGGGCCTTACATAGCACCTACTGAAACTGAACAATTATTTGCTGAGAGAACAGTAGTTTACCAGTCTCAGATGAACAATAACTGCAGATTAGTCTACAATCCTGATTTCTAACACTGAAAGAATAAAAAAAATCCTCCTACTTCTCAACGTGTTTGTTTCTTTAAAACTGCAATAAAATCAGAACAAAAGTAGAATTCTTCTAGATTTATGTACAAACACAATGAAAACAGAGCTCCAGAAAGCCATTAATATAAAGCAGGATTTTTTTATTAGTCTAGTAATTAAAACAGAAATGCAGTAAAAGGAAAGTGACTAAGAAAATCATCAGCACAAAACATTCCAAGTTTCTGTTTCCTATCCTTTAATATTTTCCATTATAATAAAATAAGTTTCATTAAACTTTCATCATTAAATGCACACGAAAAATAACGGCTTTTTTGTTTCGTTTAAAAGTTCATTTTACTTTGCTAATAGTATTTAAGTACTTTTGATGAACAGATAGATGCTAGAGGAAGAACTGTAACTTACTTTGAAAAGTTAAACTGATTCTTAGATTAAGTAAAAAGACTCAATTGAACATTCTGAATTATAGATACACAACCAGTTACTGGACCATTCAGATATTTTTAGGGTAACCATCAAGCGGATTTAGGTAACTTAATGCCAAATTGGAAGAAAACAGGTAAGAGAGGCAAGTCTGAAATAACCTTCTTCAGCTTATCAAAATAACATAATTTCCCAAATATTTAGTTCTGCTAATTTTATATTCAAACATCAGATAACACCATTAAAAATTACTAAAATTAATGTATATATAAGTGATCAAATAAAGTCATACCCATTTAATCCTAAATATATTAAGTTAAAAATATAAACACAACAGTATTTGTGACTTCTTGTGGTTCTTATAAGTCCAAAAAATGTTTGAGGCATATCCACTTTCTGATTATAATATGCACTAGAAAAATATGACGGAATTAGTGTAGAAATAAAGAACTTTCCCAAATTTCTAAATATGCAGTACTTAGTCTAAAGTATTTTTGCATCTACAGTATTCTAAGATGGTAAAAAAAAATTCTGAATCAAGGGCCTCATGGGCCTGGGGTTATTCCAATAGAGTACTACAACCAATAGGAAAACTTTCTCTAAATCTAAATTAGCATTTAACCTCTTTATCACAATACAAAGGGCACAAACCAGGATTGTTAATCGGCTACACAAAACGCAAGAATCCCTCTTAATCTGCACTTGGAAGCTACGGCTGTTCTTTAAAAGGGGTGAAGGAAGAGCCAGTTTAGGGAAAAAAGAGAGATTCTTGTCTCCAAATGATACTTGTAACACGTCTTTGTACAGAGTGAAACCAGCCCAGCTAAAATGAACGCTGGTGAAAATGGAAATGCGGCTGGAACTGAAGCGCGAGGGGTACAGGGGACGAGGTGGGCTGAGAGGTTGTCGTTAGGGCCGGTCTGGGGGCGGCGGCGGTTTGGACGCCGGGATGGTTGGATAATAAAGCAAATGGCTGGGGCTGGGGCTGTCGCTGATGCCTCAGCCCAGCGCGCGGCGGTCGGAGCTGCGGGAGCAGGGCAGCGTGTCCGTCCCCACCGTGGCGCCCGAGCCCGCCTCCACGCTCGGCAGCAGTGCCCTGGGGCGGGCGGGAGTGGACCGGTGCCCTAGGCCGCGGGACCGAGTCGACCGGCCTCACCGCGCCCACGATCCCGGTGGAGCTGCTCTGCCGGCGGGAGGATGCGCTCGGCTTTTCCCGCGACCCCTCCCGAGCCCCGGGAGCCGCGGGAGCCCAATGACTAAACCTCCGGACGGTCAACCCGCCTGGGCCTGGAGATCACCGGCGCCGCCGCTCCGGCCCCGACCCCGCGCTCCGGCGCGGCCTCCCGCCCGCGCCCCTCCCAGCGCCGGACTCCCGGGGGACCAAGCTCACCGCGGTGGGCCTCGCCACCCGCTTTCCCGAGGGACAAACCTGGGGACCGCTATCCGGCATGGCCGACCGCGCGAGGAAGCGGCGAGCGATCGGGCGGGCGGCGGGCCCGCAGCGGCAGCGGCCAGCTCGGCCCTCCGCGCGTCTCTCCCCGGGCCGCGGCCCCGCGCCCCTTCCTCGCTCGGCTTGCACACTCACACCTCAGACGCGCGCGCGCGCGCGCACGGTCGCAGCCGTGTTGCTCAACCTACTTGCAGTCTCTTCTCAGCAGCCATCACAACATGCCCTGGAAGCCGGGGCAGCCCCGGGGCCCTCGAGCGGCCGTCCGCCTCGCCTCAGCCCTGGGCCGCCGCTAGGGCGCGGGGCGAGCGGGAGGCTGCCCCATGCCGCCCGCCCGCCCGCCAGGCCACACGCCGGCCCGGCTCAGGAGCGCCGCCCGCTCCGAGGGCCAGAGCGAAGCTGGCTGTCCCTCCTGTCGGCTCGCTCCGCGACCTCCCGCCCGCAGCCGCCGCTGCCGCCGCACCGCTTCCTCCTCCCCTTCCTTCTTTCCCTTCTCCTTTGCCTCCCCTGGAGCCGAGGTTGGCAAACCAGCACCTGCTGCTGGAGATCACCGAGAACTGAAACAGGAAACCCCGCGCCAAGGGGAAAACCCGGGAGGCGTGGAGAGGGGTGAGGGGATCTGCTGGAGCCCGTCAGGCTCGACCCGCCGCCGGGGGCTGCCCGAGCTCCGCGCGCCTCCGCCCCGCGTACCGGTTCCCTAACCCGGCCTAGCTCGGGGGTCCCCACCCCCGCCCCCGGCGGGGTCCAGGAGGGAACCTCTCGGCTTGGCGACACCTGCCCACCCAGCAGCGATAACCTGGCTCTTTCCAGGCCAGGCAAGGAGATCTAAAGTCTGCCTTAGAGCAAGCTTCCCGGGCTTGTTTGTTCTTTATCAATAAAGTGAAATGAGGAAAAACCACAGCCGTAATGACCAAGTCCAATAAGGGAATTTAAGCAAATGAGGCTGTTGGGATTACTTCCAGGGGAAGGACTTCTTTCATCAAGGAAACTGGCCTTGCTGGAAATGGCAATATTTCAAAAGCGAAGTTAAACCCGGGATGAATCTAGATCGGTTTCGGGAGGTTGGGACAGACAGCCTTCTACACTGAGTTGGGCTCCTGAGTTCCAAGTGTGAGAAGCACTGGGAGCTTTGTACCTCTGTGAACTGTACAACTCCCAGCACAATCTAAGTCAACAAAAATGCTCAAATCATCTTCACTGGCCTCCCTCTTAGCCTTGGACAGGATGCACCCGCTTTTAAAGTGAGAAGCAAGGGAACTTATAGGGATGATGCCCCCACCTATGCTACAGACTAGGTAGCCTGGTTTAACTACATTATCTCATTTAAGTTTCACCACAGCCATGTGAGTGAAGTGTTATCATCCCCTTTATTAGTTGGCAAGTTGAGGTTAGAAAAATTTCCCAAAATCACATAGCTTGAATGTGAAGGATTCAGATCTGTTTGCATACAAAGCACATATTTGTTTCACTTGCACAGACTTCATGCCTTTGATAACACTTTTTCACCTTCAGTTAAATTACTTTTCACCTTCAGTAAATGGTAGTGATATCCACCATGCTTATTGGGGTTCAAACTTTATGTTTTCCAGTGTAATGTTCTCTTTCTCACACACACACACAATTTTTTATTTTTAAGTTAGGTCTGCTTTTAGGGATTAGTTGAGCAGCACAGATGTACTTACCTCTTCGGCCAGCATCTGTTGCTCTTTAGCTATTGATGTTGGGATCCCAGCTGAGAGCATTCTACTGGCCCGTGCCTACTGGCATCCTAACACTGCTTGGGAGATGAAAGGGGAGCATCTCACTGAGTCTGCTTTCCACATCAGTAGGACAGTCTTGGGGTGTAGTAAATAAAATAGCTGGCTCAAGACTTCTTTCTGAGTGTGTGAAAGTCTGCACTGTTAGTACCATCTTTAAAACCTTTAGGAAGTCTGGCATCCTGCTTTCTGCAGCCAGGTCCGTTTTGATTGGCAGGAAGAGGAACATGCTTTGGGAAAGCATCTCCTGTTCACTAAGCCAACTCTTAAAAGTCTCTTGAGCAGTATTACAGAGGGAGGGGCAAGTGATGCATTTTGACATGATTTTTGCAAGCCAGGACGTTCCCCTAAGTAACTGTACAAAGGCCCTGGCCAGCAGGGGTAGAATGTCGACCTAGCAAGTGTAAGTCCCAGGTTCAATTCCAGGTCAGGGTACACAGGAAAAACCACCATCAGCTTCTTCACCCCACCTTCACCCCCAGGTTCTCCTCCCCTTCTGCAGCCATGGCTTAAATGGTTTAAGCAATTTGGCC
Source organism: Rhynchonycteris naso (assembly GCA_037038555.1). Classification (NCBI taxonomy): domain Eukaryota; kingdom Metazoa; phylum Chordata; class Mammalia; order Chiroptera; family Emballonuridae; genus Rhynchonycteris; species Rhynchonycteris naso. Next base: position 283,078,596 of record CM072995.1, read on the forward strand.
CCAGGCTCTGAGGACAGCTCCATGGCCTCACCTTAGGTGCTGAAATAGTTTGGTTGCCAAGTAATGGAGCAGCAGCCTCAGATGGGCAGATCATCACCAGGTAGAGGCTTGCCAAGTGAGTTCCTGATGGAGTGCATGTGGGAGTCTATCTGTCTGCATTCCCGCATCTCACTTTAATAATAATAATAATAATAATAATAATAATAAAGTGCCTGACCAGGCGGTGGCGCAGTGGATAGAGTGTTGGACTGGGATGCAGAAGACCCAGGTTTGAGACCCTGAGCTTGCCAGCTTGAGCACGGGCCCATCTGGCTTGAGCAAAAGCTCCCCAGCTTGGACCCAAGGTCACTGGCTCCAGCAAGGGGTGGCTCGGTCTGCTGAAGGCCCGCAGTCAAGGCACATGTGAGAAAGCAATCAATGAACAACTATGGTGTCGCAACGGCAACGAAAAACTAATGATTGATGCTTCTCATCTCAGTTCCTGACTGTCTATCCCTCTCTATCCCTCTTTCTGACTCTCTCACTGTTCCTGTAGTAATAATAATAATAATAATAATAATAATAAAAAGTAACCATAAAGGATTGAAATGTGGGCAGTTTGACTCTAAAATCATTATGTGAATAAATACTGCCTTTAACTGTGTAGCTGGGGAGATAAAAACATAGAAAAACTAGAAGAAAACTAAGAAAAGAGGATTTACAAGTGTTAAATGTATGTCATGGATAATAAATGCAATAGATTTTCAGAGGACAGAGAAATCTCTTTAGGTTGGAATGGTTGGGAAGTCAACATACAGGATGATTCTGAGTTTCCAAAAGGGGACATTTAAACTAGATAACAATGATGAATAATAGTTTGATAAGAAACAGCATATTAGTGGAACTGCATAAACAGAAGAGTGCCAGGGAAATTTGGGAAACAAGGATAGAAAAAAAAAGCTGTAGAGGTCTAAATTACACAGAGACTTGAAGAAAAAGAGAGAGGGAAGAAGGAAGAGAGGGAGGGTAAGAGAGAGTTTGAGTTTATATATACTATGGACACTGTGAAGGGTTTTTAACAAACGGTGACATGGAGAATGTTCTATTTTAGGAAAACCAATATTGTGATGGTTATTAGATGGCTTGGGAAGGAGAAGGATTGAAGCAGGAACACAAGTTTGAAGACCTATGTGGGAGCACTGACATAAAACATGTAAATCGTAAGAGAGAAAAAGGAGGGACAGGTTAGTGAGACATTGTGATTTAACAGTCACCAAGGCTTTGTGAGTAATTTATACACTTGATGCAGACAGCATTAAGAAAAGGGAGAAGTTCAACATGACTTGGTGTGAACACGAAGCCTATAGTATTACTGACTTGGAAAAAGAGCAAGTTTAGGGGCAGAGGAACTGCTTTTTGGGCAAATGTTTAGAATAGTTTGATTTCAGGCAAATATTTGTGATCATAGTGGGCTATGCATGTGGAAATATTTTATAGTATTATCTAAAAGGGACAATAGTTGGGTAAATAAGGCTTTTATCTGTTACTGAGAGAGTATGAAATTTTTAAGTGATTACTATTAGAATTAAAATAAAATTTTTAAATAAGAGAAAATGTTTCTATGACTCTGAGATGATGAGCATTATTAGAAAATTCCTCTTTTCTTTACTCCAAATTTTATTTACTTAAAAGAAAAAGAGAGCCCGGCCAGTGGTGTTGCAGTGGATAGAGTGTCGACCTGGGACACTGAGGTTGCAGGATGGAAACCCTGAGGTTGCCGTCTTGAGTGTGGGATCATTGACATGATCCATGGTCACTGGTTTGAGCCCAAAGGTCGCTGGCTTAAATTGGAAGCCCAAGGTCGCTGGCTTGGCTTGAGCAAGGGGTCACTGGCTTGGCTGAAGTACCCTTGACCCCATCCTGGCACATATGAAGAGCAGTCAATGAACATTTAAAGTGCCTAACTATGAGTTGATGCTTCCCATGTCTCTGTCTCTCTCAAAACAAAAACAAACAAACAAACAATATACAGAAAAGAAATTTTAAGGGCTCAGAGAATGTAAGAATGATGAAAAAAAATAGAAATCATTTAGTCTGACTCCACTTGTCATTTTGCTAATGGTAAAATTGAGGGTCAAATTTTCAGTGTCCAATAGCAAAACTTCAAAATAGGCATCAGCCAAACAAGGCACATTTGCTATTACCAATTCTGGATAGCCGTTTTGTATTTGAATTATAAAATCAATTCTGGACGTTGAATTGTGAGTTTAAATTGCACATCATTTAAAAATTTGTGTGGCTGTGACTCCATAAGAGGCAAAACCTTAAGTAGCCTCCCTAGTTCAAAGCAAATGCTTTGGAAAAAACAGGTTGGGGCAGGGGGTGAGAAGGATAATGATTGCAAAGGTAGCACTTCTTTCTAAATTGTCATTTTTAGGTAGACTACCACAAACCCGGACTCACATTTGAACCTTCATAGACAGTTTCAGGTGCCCACCACATCCTACTTGGCTGCCTCAACCTGGAACTTCTCATTTCCCAGCCACCTTTCCTAAGACCTTAGGACTGTAGCTCACCCTCAAGTTCAAAACTAACACACACCCCTGACAATTACTTCTAATTCAATCCAGAGATTTTCTAGTAGTGTTCTTATGAGTTTTCTCATCAAAAATGTGTGAACCTAGTGGCTACGCTTGGGAGTGCAAGAGAATTACTTCTCTCACTCTCTTATCTCCTGACCGTACCATTTCTGCCAGAACACTTACCTTACTTAGTGGAAACTGTGTCAACAGTCCGGTGGAAACATCTTCATCTCCAGCTCTCTGGGCAGACTTTATTCCTCTAGTTGAAGAGTTTCACCCACATAGCCAGGCAACAACTGTTTTCATTCACAGTTTTTATGTCTTTCGGAGAAGTTCTGGCTAATTCTAACAATCTCTGAAATGTGAAGTTTCCTTAATATCATTACCCTAAATAACCTTTTCCTAAGCACATGTTCTATATAAGATAGATACATAGGGATAAAACTCTTATTCTTGACCATGTGCTTTAATGACTAGTTGAAGTTGCTTTTTAATACTGAGTTCTTAGGGGAAGGAAACTAGAGGGCATGAGATATACGTTGTTGACCAATCCTAGAGCTTCTTTCTTTTGATGAATTACCACAAGTGTTCCGGACGAAAAGCGTGACTTTTTTTTTCAGCATTTTGTGGGAGGAGCCAGAACAGCAAGGTTTTCCATATGCTTGTGTCAAACAGTCATGTGCTGGGTTTTCTACCTGAATCAGACTGCATGGATGCCCTACTTTCACATATGGGCAGCATAGGAATTTTGAGAAAAATAAACACTTAATGTAGAATAAAAATTGCTCCTAAAGTGGCACTTTGCCTTCTTGACAAAAAACACCTGCCAATGCAGTTCACTCTGCCTAGAAGTTTTGAAATTTTTATTTCAACATGGAATGGCAGGCATATCTCTGCAAGCATCTGTAGATTTAAAAGGAAATTGGTATATAAAATTACAAATGTACAAAATTGAGATAGTTGAAAGCAAAATTATAGAATTTCCAGGTTAGAGCACATTTTACATTAAAAAGCTATATCACAAGAATATTGATTGCATCATTATTTGCAAAGGCAAAAGAAAATAGAATCAACCTAAATGTCCATTAATAGGAGACTATTTAAATAAATTGTAGTGTCTTTATACATTAGAATGTCATTTATAAGAATGAAGTGGCTTTATGTGTGTGGAATAAACTTTAAGATCCATTGTTTATTAAAAAACTAAGGGGAAGACTGGTGTAGATAGTAAGCTATCATTTGTGTGAAAGAAAAAAGACATCTCTACATTTGCTTATATATGGGTATAATATCTCTCGAAAGACACACAAGATACTGGTAATGGTTGGTGTCCTGGGCTGAGGAACTGGATGACTAAGAAGAAAAGGTGTAGAGAGATTCACTTTTTTACTCTATACCCTTTATAGCTTTTGAATTTTGAGTTGGACACTTATAATTGCTACTCAGAAAATGTTTTTTAAAGTCTGCATTTATTGGTGATGTGTACTATTGCCCATGGTTCTCTATTTGATTCTATAAATAGATGTTGTTTTTTTTTTAAATAGTATCACAGCCACAAGGAAGAAGAAGTTGTGGGAGTCCTGTGAGTTGCACGTGTGGAGTCTGGGGCTTCCCAGTCAAAGGAAAGGTTCCTACGATCATGTGGAAGGGGAGATCCCATAATTGCTAAAGGATCCCCAGCCAACGTTAGTGGTGTTAGTCACTGATTTTTCAACTTAATTGTCAAAAGCTTCAGTGCAGATTCTAAAAGTTTTTGGATGGGAACTGTTTCAACTTCGGGGAACATTTAGGGAAGTTCTTATTAGCAGATAGGAGAGAAGCTGATATAAGCTTCAGGCATCAGAGAAGGTCAGCAGTAGGCATGGGGCAGAAGGAGCAATTATTTTTTCATAATACTCATTACTTAGAATTATATTTATTTTATCATGTTTCCCCACAAAAAGAATGTAAACTCCATGAAGGTAAGAACTCTGCCTTTCTTACCCCCTACAGCCTCCTCAGTCCTCCTCTGCCTGGCACATGGAAGGCACATTGGTTAGTTCCAGACTACTGGTTCATAATGCCCACTGACTCTTCAACTTTGGGCTGCCTATTTAGGCATTCATCTAATAGAAGGTAGCAAAGAGGTGGCCATGGAACCAGGATTCAGGACTCTGGTTTCTGAAATAGTGGGCAAAGCAGAATTTAAATCTCAAAAAGACTTGGGGAGTTAGAAAAATATTTAAGCATGGGGTAACATGCCAAGGAACCAACTACTCAACTAGCAGAACAAGATAGGGGCTTGGCTTAAAAGAAGAAAACTAACCGCCTGACCAGGTGGTGGCACAGTGGATAGAGCATTGGACTGGGATGTGGAAGACTCAGGTTCGAGACCCTGAGCTTGCCAGCTTGAGCGTGGGCCCATCTGGCCTGAGCAAAAGCTCGCCAGCTTGGACCCAAGGTCGCTGGCTCCAGCAAGGGGTTGCTCGGTCTGCTGAAGGCCTGCGGTCAAGGCACATGTGAGAAAGCAATCAACGAACAACTAAGGTGTCATAACAGCAATGAAAAACTAATGATTGCTGCTTCTCACCTCTCTCCGTTCCTGTCTGTCTGTCCTATCTATCCCTCTCTCTGACTCTCTCTCTCTGTCCCTGTAAAAAATAAAAATAAAAAAAGAAGAAAACTAACCAATCACCAAACACATTAAAATAAAACAATTTCTCCAAACAAGTAACATATATCGTAACAGTAAAATAGAAGAGATAGCTCCATAATTAGGGTTACAGTTTACAAGAAGAACAGGATTATCATCAGAGCAGATCTGCAGCTGAGTCACTGTATCTCAGAGAGCTTGCTGGTTGGGGTGGGCAGGTCATTGACTTAGGGTTTGAAGTTGGCTTCAGAGGCTAGATAGGACACAGGTAAGTGAGCCATAAGGTCAGAGGGAAATGGAGAAAAATAGCCAACCTAGATGGTTCCAAGCATTCATATCCATAGGAAATTTACACTGTCAGCTATTTTTGTATGAAGGTAGAAATTGCAGGGATATTCAGCCGAAAAGCATCCAGAAGTCAGAGATGAAGAGTCCAGTCAGGCAGGAAATGTTAAGCAGATCTCCATGAGACCCATAAGTGAGTGTTATAGCCCTAGGTAGGAGATAATTGATGCTGAAGAGATAAATAGACTGGAGCTATCTGATGGTTTTGGTAGGTCTGATTTTAAAGAAACTATTTGTCTTCTACAGTGTGTCCGTAAAGTCATGGTGCACTTTTGACTGATGACCGGTCAAAAGTGCACCATGACTTTACGGACACACTGTATATTATCTATTATCTGGGCAGTTCAGGGCACACAGGTTTTAACTTATACACAGAGGTAGAGTTAAGCTATGTCTCGTGGACCTTCAATTTGGTCACAACGTTTACCTTATTAGAAAGAATGTTAGTAAACCCCCCTAAGATGTATCACTAGCTCCTCATTCATTTGTGACTTCCTCTAGTTTTTGAGTTTTATACACAGAACCCTGGCTTATTGAGAAGGGCTAGGCCATCTGTGTAATAATTATAAACAGTTATTTTGAAAAGTGAACATTATCTGTCTTTGGCAGCCCCTGCTTTTTAATGGAGAATTTCCTGGAGAAATTCAGGAATTTGTCATTTTATTTTGGATAACTACAAAAGGCATTTAAATGTTCAGTAAGCTTTGGCAAGAACAACTTGTTTATGAGAAGTCACTGTCCCAATGAAATGCATAATCACCACTTTCTGTGGTTTGCTTTGCAGAATATGCATTTGCAAGAACATTTTAGAGTGTTGGTAGGATTGGATCTATACAATTACTTGTAGTGTCTTGGTGATCAATTATGTCTGCACAAAAGTAGGAGCTGCCAGTTTCTTAGACTCTTTTGTACTGTAACCAACAAATAGTGAAATTGTGACTCAAATAGTTCAGTTATATGGATCCTGAACAAGGGTTAATAGAGGCGAATTTCACTGGCTTTAGTATCTAGTAATTTTTAGTATTCTAATGTTTTATTTAAAATTATAAATACTTATTCTGGAACTTTTTAATTGAGTTTATTGGGTTGATATTGATTAACAACACCATAGGGGTCCTGGTATACAACTCAACAAAGCGTCACCTGCACACTGGATTGTGAGCCTGTTGCCAAAAGTCAAGTCTCCTTCCATCCCCACTTACCCTTCTTTGCCCTTTCACCACCTCCCACATCCTTTCCCATACTGCTATCTGTGCCTATGTGTTTTATATATACTTCTTGCTTAGTCACTTCACTTTTTTCCACCTAGCCCCCAACCTCTATCCCCTCTGGCAGCTGTCAATCTGTTCTATATATTTATGCTTCTGTGTTCTATTATGTTTATTAAATTATTTTGTTCATTAGATTTTACATATAAGTGAGATCATATGGTAATACATGCTCATCATAGAACAATTAAAATAGGTTGAACATTAGGTTTCAAAGATACAAATGATCTCTCATCCCATCAACCAGAAAAAACCACCCTTACAATTTTTTCATTTTCTTTCATTCTATATCTATATTGCCCTCTTTCTTTCTTTCTTTCTTTCTTTCTTTCTTTCTTTCTTTCTTTCTTTCTTTCTTTCTTTCTTTCTTTCTTTCTTTCTGAGACAGAGAGAGGGACAGATAGGGACAGACAGACAGGAAGGGAGAGATGAGAAGCATCAATTCTTCATTGTGGAACCTTAGTTGTTCATTGATTGTTTTCTCATATGTGCCTTGACCAGGGGGCTACAGCAGACCGAGTGAGTCCTTGCTCAATCGAGCCAGCGACCTTGGGCTCAGCTGGTGAGCCTTGCTCAAACCAGGTGATCCCGCTTTCAAGGCAGTGACCTCAAGGTTTCGAACCTGAGTCCTCTGCATCCCAGTCTGACGCTCTATCCACTGTGCAATCACCTGGTCAGGTCCCTTCTTGATTTATTGAATTCTACCTCTGGACTTGAAATCTGAATATAAAAGACATGGTCCACATCTTAAATAAACCAAATATTTTCTCAGACAGTAAAGACATACATTTGAAAAATTATATGAAGAAAACACCAAATTAAATATAATCAAGTGCCAAACTTGCCTGAATGAGGGGCTCACTCAGTCAGCTGTGATTCTTAGGACAGGATCTGAAAATAATTCTCTGTCCACCTTAGAAATTCATTCATTCAACAAATGTTTATTGAGCACTTACTTTGTGCCTGATATTGTGAGGATGTACCACTATTTCCCAAGGTGGACTTGGAGAATTCCTGAACTGAAAGCAGTTACTGCTGCCCTCAGTCTATCTTGTACACTGCCAGCTCCTTATCTTCTACCACTCTTTATCCATGAGCCACACTGGCTTTCTTGTTCTTGCTCTTCCCTCTTTCTGGAATACTCTTCCCCAATTATTCACAAGGCTTGCTCCCTAATGTCCTTCTGATTTCTGCTCAAATATCACCTTATTAGAGAAGCTATTCCTCAAAACCTTATCTAAAATATCATACATGTCCTCCCTTCATATACATTCTGGCCATATCCATTGCTTAAAACTATTTTTTAAAAAAGGCATTTATAAAAATGCTATGTGCATATATATATTCTCTAGGTAAGATGTATATATAAATAGGAATTTATTTATCTAAAGATGAAAATGCAGGAAAGTTTATTTTAATAAGGTAAAAGGAGAAAGAACAGGTATGATATCACTACTGGGAGATATCACAGGAAACATAGACAGACAGTAGTTGCTGTGTAGGTAGGCATTTTCCAGAAATCCCCAAATGGGTATAACAGTGAGACAAAGTTATGACAGAAGTCTTAGCCATCCAGGTGTCTGGCGCATATCACAATCAGCCAGATTATGAAATCAAGTTGTGATTTCCATCATGAACTCTGTTTTTCTTGGCCTTTTCTTACCACTTCTCTCCTGGTTCCTTCTTACCTCCCTGATCAGTATCTTCAGGACTTTTCTTCTGTCTATGCTTACAAAAAATTCCTCTCTGCCACATTATCTTATGGCTCCACACACCTCTTGGGTTTTCCCACCTACGCTTGTGGAATTAACTACTACCTATATTCTGATGTTTGCCAAATTGATATCCTCTGCCCCTAGCATCTGGCACTGTGTAGGCACACAATAAAAGCATATTTTACTTATTCAAAATGAACAAATGACTTTTTTGGAGGGGAGGGGGTTCCTATTGTGTATAAGCCAGTGGTTCTTAACCTGGGTTTTATCAAACCCTAGGGGTTCGATGAGTCGGTCTCAGGGGTTCAGAGAAGCCTCTGCCGCGGAGGCCAGAATAAAGTAATACTGTAATTTGTTGTGAGTTTATGCACTTTGTTGGTTTTGTTCTTTGAGCAAGGTGATGTTCATGCATGGCTCATTTTGTGCACCAGTAAAAAAACATATACCTATCTCTTGAATTTGGAAAAAAAAATTCCTATTTTATTTATCACTAAAGAAGGGTTCGGTGAATGCGCATATGAAACTGGTGTGTTTGGTACCTCAAAAAAGGTTAAGAACCACTGGTATAAGCTATTATTATAGGTATTGGAAAAGTTTCCTGCTCCAACAGGACTTATATATAACCAGTATACAATTAAACAACTACATGAACTCCACAAATAATCAAAATAATTTCACATAATAAACAAACTAATTCCACATAATAACAGCAAATGCTCTGAAGAAATAAATTAGAGCAGAATACTGGCAGGTTTGGAACTGGCTCGTGGGTAGTAATCAGGGAAGGTGTCTTTTGAATCACACTTGAGCTGAAATGCTGCAAAGGAGCCAGGTGTGCAAAGCACATTCCAGATAGAGAACTAGTAAGTGAAGGGGCCTCCGGGTGGTAGACACAGAGGTTCAAGAAAGAGAATGAAGAGCAGTGTAGTGGAACACGGTGAGAGGGAAGGAGCTTGATGGAAGTGGAGGCTGGTTCCTGTATCTAGGTCCTGTGTGCTTGTTTGCCCGACTTCATGTCTCCCCTTTATCTTACTGCTGACCAGCCTTCCTTATACTTTACTTGCCTGATTCTTGTAAGTCACTTGAGTTTGTGATCCTTCTTTGTTTTTGGTAAACTGCACTGGCAGTTATAAAATGTTCTATGCATTTGTTTACTTCTGGGCTTCTACATAAGCTGCTGCCTGTAACACCTTTCCATTAATACTTTGTGAATAAAGATTCAGCTCAGCAATTCACTCCATTCTGGAAAGGCTTCTCTGATTTCATCCATCTGGGTTAGACGACCTTCCTCTATGATCCCAGAGTTCTACATGATGACCAAAGCATGGAAACGTTAAGTCACTTCTCCCAAATGATGTGACAGAGTCAGAATTTGAACCCAGGAGGTTCAGTCCACCCTCTTAACTGCCATGCACTAGTCCTTGTCTCATAAAGCTGTTGGGAGAACTACACGGGATGATGCATACTAAGTGTTTAACGTAAGCCCTGACATTTGGAAAATACTTAGTAAATGTCAGCTCTAATTACAGGCACAATCTCTGCTCCTGAGAAGAGAGGGAGTTAAAAGTCTAGTAAATATTAAAAAAACCAAGTCTAGTAAATATGTGAATAAGATGGAAAAAATTTGAATACCTACAAAGATCTTTAGCACAGTTTAATTGCTTCTCTCATTTGCATTCCTTTCTGCAAAGTGCCTGCCACTTAATAACAGTGATGATAACACTCTCTCGAAAAGAAAGTGACCAATTCAGTTTTAGACACATTGAGCTTGTTTTTTGGAGGCACTTCTGGAATTTCCAATTAGAGATGACCAATAGGTTGGACAAATGGCAGCAAAATTCACCCTGTTAGTTAAACATCATCCTCCACATCTAATCTGTAAACCAGGCCTTGTTGGTTATTTTTTCAAAATATATCTGTAATCTGCCTTCTTTTCTCCTCTGCCTGCACCCTCATCCAAATGACCACATCTCTCTGTGCCTCATCGTTTTCATCTGTAAATGGAGATAATAATAATATTTAGCTTAAGAGGTTGTTATGAGATTTGAATAAGATAGTTTATGTAAAGCACACAGAATGCTACCTAGCATGTAGAGGAAGGAAGGACCAAAAAGTAGAAAGAGGACCAAGATAGTATGGGGCCATGGAACCCACTAAATGAGTGTTTCTAGAAGAAAAGTAATTATCAGAGGTTAAGAAGATTGGGAACTTCCAAACATGTGATGTCTTGTTCTGTTAGGACATGTTTACCTAAAAGTGGTCAGATAGAAAGTTGAACAAGGTTGTTCCACTCAGTCAGTTAATCCAAATAGTGTATACAACAATTATGTACAGAAAGGTTGAGTCAATTAGGTTATCTTGGTTAGAAGGAACAAGACTCAGCTAGAATCTAGTTGACTCAGGTCGCCTCTGTTGAGTCAAAACTTTTTGTGTTAGGCTACCTCATAGACTGCTGACCAGCCTGTGGATTGGTTTCCTTTGGGGTCAGTTGCCCATTCTTATTCAATCTGTGGAGACCAGAGAGGGGTGTGACCAAGCCACCATGGCTGGCTAGAGCAGCCTTGTCAGCAGGGGCCCAAGAATGAGCAGTTTCCTTCTCATTAGAAGTGACTCTGGATATGGTAGGTGGCAAACATCATGACTGACACTTACAGTTGAGAGATACAGTTATGCTGAGGAATGGTATGAGGTATGAAGTCTAATGCCTGGTTGCAAGCCCCAGAAGCCCAGTTCCTCTTTGAACCAGCTCTGTGCTTTGAGTAAGTTACTAAGTATCTCCGATGCCTGCATTCTCCTTTATTAAGTAAATATCTTTATAATTTCATAAGTTTTCACTTAAACTAATCACCTTGAATCATCTGGGTCCAAAAAAGGCTTTGTGCTTAGTAGGAGAGATGGTTTTAATTGAACTGTTAAATTAATTGCTGAAACATTCTTTTTTGTTTGTTTGTGTGTTTTTGTGTGTGTGTGTGTGTGTGAGAGAGAGAGAGAGAGAGAGAGATAGGGACAGATAGACAGGGAGAGAGATGAGAACCATCAACTCTTCACTGTGGCACCATAGTTGTTCCTTGATTGCTTTTGTATATGTGCCTTGACGGGGGGATACAGCAGACCAAGTGACCCCTTGCTCAAGCCAGTGACCTTGGGCTTAAGCTGGTGAACCTTGCTCAAACCAGATGAGCCTGAGCTCAAGCTGGCGACCTCGGGGTTTCAAACCTGGGACCTCCGTGTCCCAGTCTGATGCTCTATCTACTGTGCCACCACCTGGTGAGGCTTGCTGAAACTTTTGTTAAGAGATAGTATTCAAGGTGGTACCATGCTAACTAAATAAAACAAAAATGTAATTCCTACAAAAGATTTTTTTTCTTTCCCAGAGGTATAGGAAGAAGAAATTCCTCAGTGCGAGTGAAATATAATATGGCCAACTCCAGCAGGACTAGTCTACACATGCACAATTTACTGCTATAAATTTATCTCTTAAGAATTAAGGTAAAATGGGGCAGGAGGGATAGTCAAGGCTTTTATTCAAAGACACAGGACATTGTACTTAGGAACTCTGACAAGAAAGTGAAAAGAGAAGGAATACAATAAGGGAAAGTCCAGTGGAACAAGAAGGCTGACCTAGGATTACAAAACTGTTCTCTGTGGATGGAAATTACTCTATCAAGCACCCCAAGTGGGCCAGTCAGGGTGGAGAAAGAACAGACTGGAAGCCATAGTATGGTGTGACGACTCTAGGACAAGTAAGAGAGAATAATCAGTTAAATGCTGATGCATATCACATGTTGATACATAGTTATCACTGCCTTTATTACATTGTGGAATGCAAAGTGAGAATGCCCAAATCTGACAGCAACTGTTTTTGTGACGGCTGCCAAGTGCTTTGTGGTGCTTACATTTCTGGTTTTTTTTCTCTCTTGACCCAGAAGAAACTACCCTGTTTCTCAACCTAAAATATATTGCTGGAATAATGTGCCCAATATTTTAAAAAGTCAATACAATGAGGTAATCAGGATTCTGGTCTCATATAATAGAATTTATTTAAAAATGTTGAGTATGTGGTATAAGTTCTAGAAAGGTTTGAAAACCAGTCTTGGAAGCTATAGAGCAACGCACCATGTCCAAAATCACACCACAGAAGTAGCCCAGGAATATATCAATGTTTCTGCTGATAGATATAGACACCACAGCTTGTCCAACCTCTAGCCTGATGCTGGCACTAGAGATGGTCACTTGTACTGTGTGCCTGCTGCCTCGGAAAAAGAATGGAGCTTCTGTCCCTGCTATTACTATTGCCAGAATGGACTCCCGAGTTTCCTTCTTCTTTGGTCACTAGCTCCTCGGCAAAGTCTGAGGTGAGTGGATCTAATCAGAGGAACCTATGTCATGTGCCAGCATGTTAGCTAAGTGAGCTGGTACCTGTTAAGTTCAGGTTCTGTTCTGTGGTGGCAGGTCAGCTCTGCCTCATAAAGTATCTCATGCAGAACAAAGAGGTTTAGATACTGGGAAGCCAAAAGCATTAAAAATGCATCCAAGGTTTGTCTCTTAAGAATGCTTCATTTTGATCAACAACCCTTAAGTTAATATAAGATATTTTAACATACAGCTCTCAATCTTCTACACATTTCCTTTCAGTGCTCAGTTCTCGGCAATTCCAGAGTCATCCTTAATAAAGACAGTACCCATTTATTATACCCTCTAACCTAAGGGTAATTTTTCCCCTGTGAAATATTATGTAAACAGTTTTATAATTCAGAATTTTGAACATTTACTAACATTAAAAATCAAGATGTCTTTTTGTTCTGTAAAGATAACTGGTAATACATTAAATAAATGCCTGCCCATGAAAATAATGGAGAAGTTGAAAGAAAAGTTTAGGTATTATAAGAACGTTTTGTACTTAAGATTTGCCAAGATTAGGTGCATTACATGTTATAATACTACTACTGCTGCTAATAATAAAAAGAAGGGGAGAGTAACACACTAAATATTTTATTTATTCTTAGATTTTTAAAAAGATTTTTGTCTAGACCTTCGTCAGCGTGTACACACAGAAAGAAACTCCAATCTCTTTTTGCTGCCAGGGCAACATCTAGGCTGTAAATAGCAAGATCTCTTAGCAGAACTATCTAATACTCATTTCACAATTGATTAGCAATGCCAGTGGTGGCACAGATGCATGCCATGTTTCTAATATTAATGACCCCTGTACATTCTCTCCCAACTCCTAGTATAGTAATTTAGGACTTAGAAAAGTATAAACCAGGTGGGAATTAGATTATCCTCAAAAGCCTGGGAGATTTTTGTCCATGTTTGTGGTAGCTAGACCATATTTTCCCAAGTGATGTGAATGAGGCGTGAGTGGCCTTTCGTTGGTGCTTACTCACTCTCTGTCTTTCCTGTGAGTCATCATCGTTTTCCAGCTCAACTGCTGTGGCCAGCCTCACTTTCAATGTGTCATTTTCATTCATTTGGAAACTAAAGAGCTATGCTTTGCATTGTGTTCTTCATGTAAGCAACCTAAGCTCTACTGGATTCAAATGCAGAGGTGTGTTTGCAGCTGGTGCAAAGTGTCACAGGCTGCCAATCTAAGTCAGGCAGCAACACTGAGCTTGAAGGCCTCCTTCAGAAGGGCCTGAGGCCTGCACACTTAGGGCTAGTAGTAATACCTCAGGGCCAGCTACAGCGAGAAAGCTGCCTCTATTTTGCTATTGGGAGGTATAGAGTGTGCATGTAGGGGAGGTGTGGGCTGATAGAAGGCACTGTAAAATAGTGATGTGATATTTATACCTAAATTTCTTATGGGATGGGGACCTTGTAAGGGGTAAGTGAGTTAATACATATAAAGCACTTGGAACAATGCTTAAACTTTGAAAATATGGTTTTTCATTTAATGTTGACAATAACTTGATTCAAATATGAAAATTGGGCTTCGAGAGATTAAGTAACTAACCCAAAGCCATTCAGCTAGTTAATGGTTTAGAGCCATGATTCAAACCAAGTTCTGCCTGACATCCAGAATTCCTGACTTTTCAACACCTAGAATTATATTCTGTTGTTAATAGAGGTGGAAAGACCAATTTAGGAGGTTGACAGAATTGCAAAGAGCCTGAAATTTTGAGAGAGAAATTGTTGGTTTGTAAAAGAGCTGAATGAAACCTAGCATAAGTTGATTCCTAATTGAAATTGTAAGATCTGTGATTGTTTCTGTCTTATTCACCACCTTCAATACTTAGCACAATATTTGGCACATAACAGACTTTCAATACATCTCAATATATTTTGTTGAATGAGTAAAAGAATAAACCTGGGAATTTATCACTTAAAAGCTGCAATCCTGAAGAAAATAGAAAGCAAAAAGAGAGGGAGAAGTTGGCTTTTTAACTCAAGACATAGCAAGTAAAAGTTAGAGTGGCCTTATTACCTGATGATAACTAGACAGAGATTTTACTGCGAACTGGGCTCAGAAGGCCCAGGAAAGCCAGCCACTGGGTTACAATTTTGACTTATGTTATTAGAAAGGAAGATACACACACAACTTTTCTTAGAGTAGCTAAGACATTTTGAGTCCTGCTTTATTTTATTTTTTATTTTATATTTTATTTATTCATTTATTTATTTTAGAGAGAAAGGAAGGGAGAGAGAGAGAACGGGAGAGAGAAAGAAAGGCAGGAACATCAATCTGTTTCTGCATGCACCCTGACCAGGAATTGAACTGGTAACTTCTGTGCTTGGGCCAACAATCTAATCAACTAAGCTAACTGGCCAAGGCAGTATTTTTATTTCACTTTATTTTTTAAATAAATGTAGCACATGAAACTTTCTGTGAGAGACGGTCACTAATGATCTCAATAATTGTTTAAAACAGAAAATGAAATGGGTAGTTTAATGACTATTTCTTGCATTTTTGTTGATAAACAACTAATTTGACACTTGGATTTGATTTAAGGCTATTACATAGTACCCAGAAGAACAGAGGGGTTGCATATCATAAAAAGTAAATTTTAAACAATACCACCCAGCAAAGTTCTTGATAGGAGCTAGGTAGGAGGTAGATAACGCTGAGGTTACCTTCTCTGTCCAGAGCCTTATGTATCAGTGGTCTCTGTGGCTGGCTGAGATGGATATGCTTTTTGAAAATAAAAAAACAATAGCAGTCAGATTGTCATCTTTTTACTAATATATAAGCTCTTTCAGTACACCCTTTGTTAATAATTCCCACCTCTACATGGCGATAGATCAGAGAATTATAAGTACAGTGCCTATGGCACAGGAAGGGTAGGGAAGGGAATTTATTCTTCCTCTCTATCCAACTCTCCAGAATTAAAAAAATAATAATTAATAATTTAATAGAACTATCAAAAGCATACATTATCACCTATGAAAGTTTTAAAGTGAGTTTCAGGGTTCTGTTTATTCTTTTATACCACACAAAAAAATATTTGTTTTCTCTTCATTAAGAGAGAAAACAACAGCAAAATTGCAAACACCTTGGCATAAGTCTTCTAATACTGACAATTCTATGGTGTCATCTCTTCCTACCCGACCGTGCTGCTGCCTGCCTGCTGGCACAATGTTTCCTAATGGCATTACTTATGTCACTAATACACTTTCGCATTCTCTCCTAACTTGCAGAATAGATTTGTTATAGTTTCTTTCCTGGTAGTGCATATATTTGAACATGTTATCAAAGGAAAAGTTTTGTTCTTTTACCCAAGAAAACCATTAGCAACTATCTTTTTGAAGTACTTTTTTTTTCCTTTCTCTCCCACTACCACCTGTTCAATGTCAGGACCCTTGGAGAGTGAGCAGGGACCACCAGGGTCCCAGAGAAACTCTCATGACATTGTAACATTGAGTCCAAACTATAGAATACATGCTTCTTCCTCTTTTTCACACATACACACACACACACACACCAAGTGATACTGCTTAACTCTGGGAAAGTAACATTAAAATTTACCCCTGAATGTATCTTGGATCCAGTGTTTCATTTATTAATTCATTTGTTTGTCAGTTCCTTAATTCAACAATTATATGGGTCACATACTTTGCAAGAAACTAGAGACAGCCAGTCCTCTCCCTTAGTGGTTTAGGGGAAAGACAAACATTAGAAACAAATGATTGTAGTGATATACAGTTGACCTTTGAACTGCATGAGTCCAGTTATACTAGAATTTTTTTCAACAATTACACAGCCTTTCCTCCATATCCCCAGGTTTACATCTATAGATTCAACCAAGTACAGATCATATTTTCAATCTGCAGTTGGGAGTCTGTGGCTAGGAATTCATGTATATGGAAGACAGACTTAAGTTACATGTGGATTTTCAACCCTGCAGGGTCAGTACCCCTACTCTCTGCCTTGTTCAAGGATCAACTATATGATGAGGTCTGTGAAGCACATTATAGGACCATCAGAAATTACATGGTAAGCTCTGCTTGGTGAAGTTGAGGAGAGTTTCCTGGAGAAAAAAAAATAGTACTAATATTTAAAGATTAGTGTTCACTTGGCAAACAATGAAGAAAAGAACATTTTAGTAGGGGGGATGTCAGAAGTAAGAAATCATGGTACATTGGGAGATATGCAAGTACATCCTGATGGTTAGGTTAAGATGACAGGAGCTGTGAGTGAGAAGGTTGGAAAGGGTAGTTAGAGCAACATAATGAAGGGCTTTGTCTGATGTGTTTCCCAGAGAGAAGTTGGACTTTATCTTAAGGCCATAGGGGAGCCATTGAAGAATTTTAAGCTAGAGGGAGACATAGCAAGTATTCGTTTTGGAGAAATATGGCTTTAGTTTAGAGGAGAGATTACAAGGGGACTGGAAACCTGGAAACTTTCTAATTTCTACTGGCAGAAGTGCTAAAGGACTGGTGTGAGGAGGGTTAGAAGTGTCCCCTACGTATGTGCTGGGTAGAGAATACTAGAAAGTGATTTATCAGGATTATGTCTAAAAGAGATGCTGAAGTTGAGTTGGAGTAGTATGTCGAAAGGGAACAATCAAAGATGGGGTCAGAGACCCCGAAGAGACAAAAGCAAAGAGTATCAGGTTGAAATACATGGAACAGATGGTCTGAGTAAATTCCAAGTGTAGAAGCCAGCCCCTGAAGTGGGACTGCTATGTGGTGAAACGTGTATATTTTCACACATTTGTGTAAGCAGAATGGGTTTGTTTAGTTGTTCATACACAGGATGAGACAGACCAGAAGCATGGAGACTCGTTAGAACTCTGTTGTAGTTGTCCAGTCAAGAAGCATCTAATACCAAGAGAATTGCAAAGTCAACAAGGAGGAAGAGATGCATTTTAGAGCTTTTTCATTGCTTTCTTGGGATATTTTCCAGGATAAGTTAACAGCAAAATGTACCTCTAGATAAATAAAATTAATTTATAATAAGAGATTGTTTTGTGCTAAACTTTGGGGTTTAATTTTAGAGACTATCAAAGACAATGCTTTTACATAATACTGAGCCTTTCTTTCTGGCAATAGATTTCAAGGGCCAGTTGTTTATGAATCCATACCCTGGTTCATAACGAAACCTTATTAATGGCATGTAGGAAGATGCATATTATTATACTGGGGAGGGGACATCCTCCAGGACATCTAAAGTAATTTCAAATTATGAATGTATAAATTAAAAAGCAGTGGGACAGAACACACACCCTGGAAGTTACCAACTCCCTTGTTGGAGGACCAATATGCCTACCCTCATTTTGTGAACAGAAATAATCAGAGACTATATTTAGTTCATGCAGTCTGGCCCAGAGCCGCTTCCTGCCTCCAGAAGGAAAGGGCAATGACAGCACATTTAAAGCTGTAAGAAGTTTGATGGAGGTGCCTGCTTTACTCTCCCTGCTGGGGCCGCTTGAGTGAACCATTGTCTGGCTCTAAAATCTAGGTGTGAGAGCTTCCTCTTCCCTCCCTTCCCCAGCTGGGTATCCAGTGGCCTACATGTGTCCTGGACTGAGACATGGGGCTGCCTTAATGTGATCAAATGTTTTGGTGCTTGTGGACTCAAAGCACGGGGCGGGTGAGGGGGGGCAGTCTGCAATTTCCTGGCAATGGCTGACTGAGGTCCAATAGTCCCCTTTTGCAGGGAACAGCCTGCTCTAGCTTCAGAGAGCAAGGCATGTGCCCATGCAGCAGTTCTCCTTGTGCTAGTCAGATGGCATTAGGAACTTTCTTGGGAATGAGGACCAGGCATCCAATCCCAGACACAGTGTTCAGTCCAGTCCTTTTCCTAGTCCCCATAACTTTATTTCTTCTATCACCCACTTTTTAGATAATGAAACTCTGCTCTCCCTTTCAAAGGTGGTCACCCTGACTACTCAGATTCCCTTTGGAAGGGAGGCTACCCTAAGTCCTTATATTCTCCTTTCAAGGTTGCTTAACTATAATCTTTGTGGTCCCACTTGGTCTAAGGGTAGGTGCACTAAATCTCTGTTTGCCTCTTCCTAAGGGCTGTCTTCAGGGAGACAAATAAGCAAAACACAATACAGACATTCTCAAGCAGGGGTTCACTCCACAGTCTTGAATTTTCTGTTTCTGATGGCTTTATGAGATGAGAATGTAACAAAGTCTTCGGTGAGAAGGAACTAAATGGCTCTGTGACAAAGGATAGTCACCCTAAACTTTAATTTAAGAGGTGTGTTCAGATGAATTGCAAGACCTGTGATCAGGTCCAGTCTGAGAAAGGGGTAGAGTATGTAAAACATCAGGAACTTGAGCCATACAAAATCACTTTAGGATTGTAAAACAAGGAGAAATAGGCTGTTCAGATTAATGTTGATCTTTGCTTCTGATACCTTTTCCCTGAAATCCATACAGTGCTAAACTGTCAATAAATATACCTTTATAATTAAGTATACAAACCTAGCATAGGAACTCCTATGTTACTCTATTACATTTATTTTCTAAAGTATTATTTTTGAAAATTTAAATATGTATTTCTTGAGTAAGCGCATGCCTTAGTTTTCAGGTTGCAAGAGATAAACCCAATTCAGTGACTCTAAGTTTATTTAAGGAGCCAGCAGCAGCCCTGCTGGAGTGATTGGTTCACTAGTTTGTTAGCTCCAACCTCTCCCCATCTTGGGTGTTTCTCACCTCTAACTTCCTCAATGAGAGGCCTTGGGATATGTAACTGGGATGGTTAATCACCGTGCTTCCAGGAAGTTTTGGCACATTGCTGTGTGTTCCCTTTCACATTGCTAATCAAAGAAGGTTCATTCTCAACACCTAACAATCCTCACCAGACACCCTTAGCACAGGTGATGCAGTTAACAATCCATCAATGAGAGGTAGGGAGGGCAATTGGAATAGAAATTTAAGAAGCTCTCTAGTTAATAAAAAATATTCCTGTAGAAATAGAAACATCCTATCTATTTAAATTTAATAAACTATTTTTAATTATGCGATGATATGTAAAAATAGATTTGGAAAAGGACTAAGAAGAGAGGGCATTTTTCCTATCCACCATTTATTGGCCAGTTTTATTTATTTTTTGCCCTTTTCACAGTTAAAAACCTTTATTTTTATATAAATATTTTATATAAAATATGAATTGGCCATTTTATATATAATGTAAATTATTATATTTGTCAACACATACATTTATCTATAAACATAATAAAATATGAGATATACAGACTGAATATATAGACAGACAATAGCCAGCCATATATAAAGTTGAACTCTGACTCACAACCTGCAGCAGTATGCCCAGGAAACCAATCCCTTATCTAGAATAATCAGTCTCAAAACCAGCCTGCTATAAATCAGGCTTGCAGGAGATCAGATTGTTATCACTAGTAATAATCTTGGAAGCCAAACAATAATTTATGTAGCGATTGCTCCAAAATGGCCAGAATTTGATTAATAACTAATAGATTTCCTGATTTTTTCCCGCATTTCCTGTTTAGGACTAACCAACAAAAGCCAAATGTGCCCCCTTGACCACATAGGATACCTGCTCTGGTCAGCCTGCCCACAGCTTCTCTATGCCAACAGCCTTTACTCAGGGCACACCTGCAGCCTCTTTCCCCACTATAGCTTTGCCCACACCTCTGCTTGCCTTTGAGTCTGTGCTAAAATAGTGATGGTTGCTTACTTCCTTGCTATAGCAAGCACAAAGTAAATAGTCTTTGCTTTTCTCATTTGCTTGGTATTTGTTTATTTCTACAGATAAAATACATAAATAAATTTATATAAAATAAAGCAGCACATGTTCTTTTAAAAGAGTTTAAGCAACATATAAAAACAGCAAAATAGTGAAGTTCATCTAAAATTCTATTACTCTGAGATATCCATCACCAACCTTTGGTTATCATTGTTTTCATGTATATTTTTGGAGTATATATAAAAATATAAATAAATAAGTAAATAAATAAATGTGTTTTTACCTGAATAGTATCATATCATATATTCTGTTTTTATCATGGACACACCATACCATCCTGTTTGTTTAGATTCTACTATCCCAATTCTGATCCTTGACCATTTCAAGTGAACCAAGTTAATACCTAGTCAGTGTCTTTTTATAGTTTAATAATCATTTATGTAATTCTATATAGATCTACAATAGTTGTCAGTTTATGTTTATCTACATAATTTTTTTGGTAGTATTTTTTAAAGTAAACAAATCATATACTTTATTTTTCTATTCCTGGCTTTTCTCATTTAACAATAGCTTATGGGTCCTTCCAGATCATCTAGTAATGCTCTAGTTTTTTCTTTTTAGTGGCTATGTAGCATTCCATGGGCATACCACAACTTATTTATCCATTCACCCTCATTGATGGACTTTATGTTTTCAGTTCTTGGCTCTTACATGCATCCTTGTGTATTGGTGCTTTTATTTCCAAAGGGTAAACTTCTGGAATGGAATTAGATTTTATAGATATCACTATATTGCTTTCCAAAAAGCTGCAACACCTCAAACTTCTGGCATGTATTTTAGTACATTTCCCTTCTACCATTCCAATGCAAAAAAATTGAAACATACGTGAATTTATACTAGGCTATTATTCAGCAATATTTGATGAAATTTATAGGTTTCACAGGGGATTTTTCATTTAGGTTAAAATAACTCTCTATAGCAGTGGTTCTTAACCTGAGTTCTATCGAACCCTAGGGTTTCGATGAGTCGGTCTCAGGGGTTCGGAGAAGCCTCTGCCGTGGAGGCCAGAATAAAGTAATACCGTAATTTGTTGTGAGTTCATGCACTTTGTTGGTTTTGTTCTTTGAGCAAGGTGATGTTCATGCACGGCTCATTTTGTGCACCAGTAAAAAAAATATACCTATGTCTTGAATTTGGAAAAATAAATCCTATTTTATTTATCACTAAAGAAGGGTTCGGTGAATGCGCATAATGAAACTGGTGGGATCGGTACCTCAAAAAAGTTTAAGAACCACTGCTCTATAGAGAAGTGGCCCGTGTCACATGGAGATAATCCTTTTAGTTCAAACCATCTTCAGGAAAGGTTTTAGCAAGCCTGACGCCAATCTTGTTATGATCACATATGTAGGAGGTCAAGCATCTGAACCATCTGTGTCTGTCCTGGAAGAAGACAGACATTAAGTCATATCATGTTAATCTTATTGAAGAGCAGAATCACATAAGGATAAATGGGATGTTACTATATGATCCTGGGAAGCTATTACCGTGACATTAAATAAAATAGACTAACACTCTTTATCACTTGTTCTCTACGAAAATGAAAAACGCATCAATTCTTGGAAATGAGAGAATTTGTTTTCTAGAATTTGGATTGGTCAGTGGCATGATATATTAAAACACATAAAGATACTTTATCATATTCTTTGTGATTTGTAGGGGACCTACTGAGCCTGTGAGGAGACAACCATGCACCTGACTTGGGGCTACATGGATCTTTTATTGGTGGCTGAGAATGAAAAAGTGGGGCTGGTTAGACTTGGTGCATGTCTGCTGATGTACAAAAGGCAGAGCATGACTGGCACTGCATCAGAGTGAAGACTGCAGGGACCAGTGGAAACTCAGCAAGGGCACAGAAGTCTCTGCGGTTAGAGCCAGCTAGCTAGGAATCCCTGCAACCGTGGCTGTAGAGATGATGGGAGCTACATATTGGCAAGGAAAGGCTGAGGTTCTAAGCACCCAAAAAAATTTTGCAAGGAAAGGAAATTCACTGATAACACTAATGGATAAATAGACAGCAGAGACACATGTTCTTTAGGCAATGTAAGCAAAAACATCAGCTGGTAAAATTTCCCTTAGTTTCAGGGAATAGTGGACATGAGCTTGGCCTTGTTGATTATTATTTTTTTTAGAGAACCAAGCAGAGGCGTGTAGGCATCATTCTCCAGTCCCTCCTTTGTTGAAGAATGACCCATTTTCAGTCAAGGGGCACAGCAGTTTACACATTCTTGGGGGGCTTTGGGGTTCATAGTACACCCAGGCTGCTTAATAGAATTCTGGTCTCCAAGTGATCCAGATTCAAAGCAAAAGAGCAACAGAATCTAATATGTGCATATTTTTTGTATAGGTATAAATAAAAACAAAGAAAAATAAAACCCTCATCCTGTTTGGCATAATTCTTACCAGAGCTAATTTCTCCTTGAAACTTCAAATAAAGGAAGTGGGGGATCTACTCAAGAATAGAACATTTTTATATCAAGTTTTGAAATAGATAAATTATATTAGTTATAGAAAGTCAAGAGAGTTTATATTTTGAAAGTTTTGTTGACCTTTAATGTGTCTCCTTCTTAGGAAAGTTATGCCTCAAGAATACTCCTTGTTAAAATAAGCTTGAGAACAGTACATTGTGGTGTCCCTCAGAAGAAAACCTGACACCTTCCTCCCCTCCTGTTGAGCAGTGGTCCTCCACAGGTCTTGTTCTTATCCATTGATTTGTACATACAGAAGGATTCATTTTTCTCTGTGAGAAAAAAAAATATCACTTTAAATGTGCAACTACGTGAAGCTAGATTAGGATATTTATAGTCTAAAGAAGTAACTGTGGCTGTTAGATTTCCTGAATTGTCTTGGTGTAAAGCCAGTAGCCCGGCCAGCATCACAACCGCCTGGCTCCTGCAGGTTCGCATTTGATTCGGACAGACAATAATGAAACAATGGAGTCAAGAACTGTTGGGCCATTAGCTTTAATCCTAGCTTGCACTTGTTGGGAAAGAAATACTCACAGTGGGAAAGTACTTCTCTTTCCATTCAGGGCTCCCAAAGCCACTGACTTATCCAAGTTTCCTAGGATCAAAGGTTTGTACCTCATCAGCCTTATTCACCTTTGTTCCCTATCTCCTTCTCTCTGCACAAGCTCTGTACAAACTGGCTTCTCCCTCAGCACTCCACCATCTTGGCTGCCTCTCCTCTCCTCCATGTGGCCTTTCTTTGCTCTCCTCTAATGCTAATCTCAGGAACCGAAAGAGAGCAAACTCCCGGTCTGTCCCCATTTTATAGTGTAGAAATCAAAACCTTTAATACAATATACAAACAAGGAAGCCTCTGATACAAAGTCATTTAGGGTGGGAAAGGCTTAGTCTTAAAAGTAAGCCTTAGGCTATAATAACCCTGCCTGCTTACAGCCTGTCCCCTACACCCAATGCAAACTATAAGCGAGCAAACATATACATCATATTTGCAAACTTATTTGACCAACATTTGGTTAAAGATTTTACCTGGAAATTTTGGAGAATGAAGAGGGGATGGGGAGTTATGGGAAGAAATAGGGGAGTGTTGGGCAAATAAATTTGTAAAATATGATTTTTACGTTTGCTCACTTTTATTGTTAAAAATGGCTGCTGCTCAGATATGTGATCTGTGAAACTGCTCATTACCTTCCTGCTTGGGAAGGGCCATTGTTATGCTAATGTTGCTGGAGGAGGGGTTTTCATGCCAAAAAGTTTTAAGAAGAAGGAGGAAAGAGAGGAAAGAGGAAGGAAGCCATTTTTACAGAGTGAGAAACCATGTTGTCAGATGAGAACCAGAGGGGCGAGGACTTTGTGAGTTCCATTGAGACTGGTGGGAACCTTTGATTCTAGGAAAAACCAGAACAGATTCTTTTGGTTGTGGAACCAGAGAATGTGTGAGTGGGTTTTGGTGCCCTGTGTGTGTTTACTCGCCAGCTGGTTGTGAAGCTAGAATGAAGGAATGACCCACCACTTTTTGGCTCCACAATTTCTTTATCGTCTGTCCGAATCTAACAGGAACCTGAACCTGCATGTGAATGGCCACAACGGCTATGACTACTGGGCCTACAGGGAGCCGCTAGGCAATGCTAAGAAATCAAAAGCAATCCTGCAACTAGTTAAAGCAAAATAAATAAATAAATAAAAATTTAAAAAAAGAAGAGAAAAGTCAAAACAAAAATAAATGTATTGAGATGATAATAAAGTAGCAAGACAATTCCTGGTCCACAATTTCAAAGGTCTTGAAGTGGTGTTGATATACAACCAATCTCACTGTCTGAGGCTGCTTGCAACATCTCCTCAAAGAACCCCAAAGCCATTGTGGGAAGAGCAGCCCACCCCATAACCAGGCTGTGCAGGGAAGAAAATAAAAAGACAGATTGTGTGCACATTGCGCTTGCGTTAATAAAATCATAAAATTGTGCCATCTGCCATTTTAAAAAGAAAAGAATTAAAAGTGACTAAAACATGAGAAAGTACAGGCTTTTTGAATATTGTTACAGATATTAAAATGTAAAAATTAAATAGGAAAACAAAACAGACTAAATATAATTAAGATAAAAGAAAACCACCACATGCAAAGGAGATATTTAAAAGTAAATATGATAAAATATGTTAAAATAATGCAGTCAAGTAAAAGATTGAAAAATTTAAAATGTTAAAACCCAGAGTTAAAAAATGAAAGTAAAAACGGTTACATAAATATTCTAGGGCTAACATTTCTATGTGGGGACAAATCTCCAAAGATTCCACTTCCTTCCGAGGTAAGTCCCTAGATTGCTGAAGGCCAAGAATACGGACCTAAGGCTTCTTGCTGGTCCCTTTCACTGTTGGCTCCTGTCCACGTCCACTTGTCCACTTGGTTAAATGCTGTCTGTGCTGTGGGACAGCTGGGCCTACCCAGCCACACACAGCCCAGCCTGAAGCACCAGCAGTGGCCTTGGATGCTGGGAAATGTTGCCAAAGTTTGGGCTGGAGGACAGGCTCCCAAGATGCCAAGGAAGTGCGTAATGCTTTAAAATGGTTCAGGTTTAAAAATATTTATAGACAGATGCATTTGGGTTTTTAATTTACCTTAACTGTTTGCATGTTGCACCATGAAGTTGTCTTACCTAGTTGGTAAAATCTAACCATGGCGCTGAGTGTACTCAAGGCATGTTTTTCTGTACAGGACTTGTGGGATGAGCTAAAATCAGAAAAGAAAGGGTTAAAAAAATCCTGAGAATTTCAGGTTCCCAACCCCTAGAGAGTGTACAACACAGAACTGGATGCAAAAGACCCATTCTTGGCTGGAATTCAGTGAAGGTTATGGGACAGATCCTATAATCATGTCCTTTAACCAATGATTCTTACTTGTTCAACTCTGCACACGTGTTTTATACTATAGTATTTAACCTCTAATGCAATGACCTCAATTTAAATGACTTACAGTAACAAAGAGATGTTTGCCCAATTCAAAACTCAATAGCATTTAGAGAATTGACTTACAGTGTTCATTGTTTCTTGGAAATGTGCCAAATTGTGTCACTTCATTTGTACATGTTGATGTACTCAGATGGCTTTACATATGCTGTATGTGTAAAAATATCTTCTGGTCTTATTTTTTTTCTGAAACCACATGTATAGCCAAAATATTAGTACTATGTGTATTGATTTATGAATGTTTTAAGGGATTATTAAAGGATGCATCCATTTAGGGATGATTTTTTTTTCTCCTCAAATATGCAATACCCTTGTCGGTTGGTGGTCTTGCATCCCACTTTACTGAAGAGTTGAGGCAAATGTAAAAATAATGCACACTCCCACCACTATGTTTAACCAATGACATTCATCTATGCCCACAAAGTCTGCCTTCCCCTCGTGACTATTGGTGAACCCTCTGTGTCCCCAAGCCCTCCACTTGGTTACTGGAGCCATTCAGCTTACCTACTTCAGGTCTCCAGCAATGAGTCTCTCTTTCCCTATGGAGCATCACTTTTTTCTTTTCACTAGAGAAAATCCATCAGCAGACAAAATGCCACAACTCCCAAACCATTTCCCCACCAGCCGACAGCATGTTTTCCACCCAGCCACCAGAGCGACCCTCTTAAAACCCAAGTCACTTCATGTTGATCCTTTGCTAGAAGTCATCTGATGGCTTTTTATCTCAGTCAGGGAAAAGGGTAAAGTCTTCAAAGTGGCCAACGAGACCCAACTTAATTTGCTTTTCCACTACCTCATCTCTTTTCTCCTTTTTATTTGCTGTGCTTCAGCCATATTGAGTTCCCTGCTGTTACTTAAACACACCAAGGGTGTCCTGAACTCAGAGACTTTGCATTTGCATTCTTCTTCCTGGAATGCTCTTCCCTAAGCATCCTGCTCCCTCATTCCTACAGGACTTGGCTCCAACATCACTTTATTGGTGACTTCTACCTTTTTAAAAATTACACGCCCTATTCCTACTTCCTATCCCCTTCTTTGTTTCACTGCCCTCCCACCCCCTGCCAACCCCTCACCCAGGATTTATTATCTTCTAATATACAAGTCATTTTCTTATTTATTCTGTTTTTCCTTCACTAGTATATAAATATCATGGAGGCAGGAATGTATAGGAACTGCACAAGAAAGGACCTGGTACACAGAAGACCCTCAACTAGTGTTTATCATTTGGATAAATGAAGAGGTAAATTCCATAAGAGCAGGGACCTTGTTGGCTTGTCCATTGCTCTGCCCCCAGTGACTAGGACACTGTTTGGCTCACAATAATATTGCACTAACTATTTGTTAAAAGAATGAAAAAATGACTCAAGATAAAAATTAAGAAAAACTGTGCAGTACCATCTTATGGCACTGAGCAACTCATCCACCCCACACTACCTCTGAGATGGCTATCCAAAGTTTTTGCTTTCACTTTTATTAGGCTCTGAAATGACCCTAGATAAAAACATGATTAATTATGGACTTTAGCCTTAGCTGATCCCTTAAATGCTTCCAAAGGATAGGGGCAAGCCTGGGGAGGGGTATGTGTGGATTGGGAAGGGCAGTGGGAAAACATTGAAATTATAAGTGCAAGGCCAGTAATTTTGTCCCATTATCTATTGGGTTGAATTTATTTATTCATTCAACAAATATTCATAAACTTTAATCTATGTGCTGGACATTAGAGATACAATCCAGTCATTCATCCTTTCATTCTACAATGATGAATGTTGCCTCTGTTTGGGCAGCTCCAAGATATCCTTACATGGTGCTAAGTGTCTAAATGCAGGGACTTGAGTCTCAGCCTCAGAAAATTGTGAGGAAACTAATTACAATCCCTTCCTGGAAGGAGGAGGCAACTGGGAGAGATTTATTCAATTTGAGATTAAGGTCCACTGGGAGTCCTACCTGATCCATAGGATACTTTGTACCCAGAGAAACAGGGAAAGCTCCAATCTGTCCTGGCTTTTTAGCTTTCTTTAAATGAGTCTGTTACTTGACTCTCCCTTGATGCTAAAAGAATTAGAGCTTAGATTCACCTGCCAACAGTCTTTACTCCTTATTCTTGGTAGCCAATATCTTTTTCTGACCTAAAAAACTAAAAGTCTTTGTTTTAATTCTGTTCTATTATTTTAAGAATCTTTGTCTTTAGCATTTATTTTGTTTCTGGTGGTGTGATTTATATTTATAACCAAAAATAGATTATGAATAAGAATCCTCTCTTAAACATCCAGTAGCAAAACCTAAGAGAGTACTTTGTACATAGGTATCTAGCAGCAATTTATTGCATTCATTGTGTGTTTTTGCATGCCAGGAGAAAGTCTGTTTTTTCCTTCCTGCAGGCACCATCCTTATCTTTTTTTCTTAATGCATTTTTCTGTTTACCACATACTTATACAAAAATAAAAATTGGCAAAAATCAATCACATAGTATATAGAGTCTCTCTCTTCACTGGTATGAATGAAATTGAGGGTTGAGGATATGGATTATTCTTTTAAAAAGCCTGATTGTGAAAGGAAGCCAAGAAGGTGGAAGCCAGGAAAGGGCAATGAGTTAAGTGGGGGCTTCTGAAATAGGATGGGAGTAACTGTATATATATGACTGGAGGGGGATTGACTGAAGAGGAAGGAAGTAATTATATAATGAACAAAGGAATAAATTAATTGTTGAGAGGTGGAGAATGTAGGAAGTGGGAGGGAAAAAATAGACTTGAAGAGAATGTTGAAGGCTTAGAACAGCCCCTAACGCCAATAGGTTGTGGCTGACCAGAGGCCATAGTTACTTTCTCTGTTTTGTCCACAGGAGAAAATAATTATTAAAAATATTTATTCTAAAATAATTTCAGACTAAAAGTTGCAAAATAGTGTAAAAACTCTTGTTTACCTCTCAACCATTTTTACCAGATGTGACTATTATACTATATTTGCTTTATTATTCACTATATAGTTCTCTCTTTCTATATGTATGTATGTATATATATATATATATATAATGTTTTCTGATATGTTTTAAAGTAAGTTGAGATATAATGACCCTTTATTTCTAAATACTTCAGTATATATTTTCTAAAAAAACATGCTCTTACATAACCACAGAATAATTATTAAAATTTTAAAATTAGCAACAATCTAAGACTATTATCTAACCTACAGACCTTATTCAAATTTACTTTGGTAAAAATTTAAAAAGTGAATTATTACACCTGTCATCTTTGAATAGACTAGGAGAGAATTTTCTTTTGAGATTATATATTTTTAGTAAAACAGTGCAAAGACCATAAGAAAAAATCAACACATTTTTAAATAAAATTTATTTAACAGCTGTATATTCAATTTTTAAAAAATTGATTGGCTTAAAATTATTTGCAGTGGTTACAGGAAAAGGCTCAGTCTATTTAAATTAGATCGCTAATGGGATTTTCGGTAAAGACAGAAAAAGATACCTGAGTTATTGTTTAAACAGTAATTTGCCATAGAACTCAGGATTATTTTGTAAAATTACTAATGAAGGTGTAGAAATAGAGATTATTACATTTCTGAATGCTTCTTCTAAAATGAGAAATTTTTACTTCTAGAATGTAAAAATGTCAAGATGTGTTCAAAGAGAAATATATTGTTCTGAGACCATTCTCACACTTAATAGCCAGGGTCCCACAGTCAGGGGAAGACAAAAGGCCTATCTTTCCAAAGCTAAGAAGGTTATAAAATTCCTGGACAAACAGCAAAATGACAACATGGTGAATGAGCAACCATTTTTAATGAGAAATGATCATAAATCCTTAGAGCATCCTGACTAATCCTGCTCATTTTACTGTCTTACTTGTTTGTTTGAATTACAAAGGCAATACACAAAAATATTCTTACTCTATTAAACTGAATCTTATGAAGCTTCCATTTTTGTAGGTCAAAATGGTTGAAGGGCAGCAATATCGAACAGCTCAATCTAATAAAAGAGGTGTAACCTAATAAAGGTTTCAAACAATAGAAAAGATATAGAACAAAACGTTAAAAGATGTTTATCCCTACTTCCACTAGCCTTCCCAGAAGTAACATCTATTAAATTTTTAAGTGTATTATTCCATTTTTTCTATTTATTTGCATGATACATATGTTTTAAATATGTATGTGGGGTCAATGTTTTAAATGCCTTCCTTATATGTGCTCTGCATGTGAAATTTTTGCATGCCAGAGAAGTTGGTAAATGTTGTGTAAAATAGTCCACACTATTGTTTCATAGTTTATTTAACCATTTGCTATTAATTTCTTTTGTTAATATCTAACTAAACTTTAATGTTTTAGACAATACTAAATTAAGACTTTAGTGCATATTTATCTGTACATATGGACAAAATTTCTTTAAATTCTTAGAAGTGGAATAGCTGGACGAGAGATATATGCATTTGTAATTTCATTAAGCACTGGCAAATTCCCTTCCAAAAAGAGTTTACAGATTTACTCACTAACAGTGCTGGAGGGTTTGCAGGAGGCCAGGAGGGTGGTTCTATTGAATCTTCTGTGAGGAGGGAACACCTGTCAGATTCATAGGAAAGTGGGGAGGAATGGCCCCATCACAAAGTTGGACAATGGAATCACTAACACCCTCTGAGTCTGCCTAGACTTCTACTTCTAGCCAAGGCAGTTTACTCC
Organism: Rhynchonycteris naso; assembly: GCA_037038555.1. Taxonomy (NCBI): domain Eukaryota; kingdom Metazoa; phylum Chordata; class Mammalia; order Chiroptera; family Emballonuridae; genus Rhynchonycteris; species Rhynchonycteris naso. The sequence continues at coordinate 283,109,398 of CM072995.1, forward strand.
TTAGCATGGCTTAATCTCCACAGACCAAGGAGAAAGTTACTCCGGAGTGTGGGGCAACTATTTTCCTTCAGGTTGATGACAATGAAGGGGACTGCTCCACCCAGGAAAGATGGAATCTGCAATATTAGAGAATGACTCAGCATAGGGATCCTGGTAGCTTTCCCTTCACTTTTCTCCCCAGAGCTACTAACTTCAGACTCTCATCACACCACTTTAGTGTGTCCTTTAAGAGGGGGCCTACTTTTGTGCAGATTCCCATATCTTTCTGGTAGACAGAAACTTCTCTGCTTTTCACAGCCAGATGTTGTATGGTACCTCTTCCAAGCTCTGATGTTTTGGGTTAAGGAACCCAGCTTGAGATTTAAACCCCATCTTTCTCAGGGGGAATGCCACGGAGCTGAGATATCCCTTCAAAACCTCAGTCATGGCTCAAGGGAGCTGGTCCAGGCCTTTTGCATTTCTGCCCTTCCTACTTGTCTCCATGTGGTTTCTTCTATGAAGTCCTGGTTATGAAACTCCTCTTCATTAAGTCTTCAGTTGGTTATTCAGGATGATTTTTCTTAAATTTAGTTGTAACTCTACTTTGGTTCTGGGAGGAGGTGAGTACAATATCCACCTATTCCACCACCATCTTCAATCTTTCTGTCTTATATTGTTTTAACTTATTTTAATTTTATATAATTTCATTCTATTGTTTTATTTTTATAAGTGACTGTAATTATTTATTTAGATGCTCAAATTATTCCTAATCTGGTTAGTAGGAGCTCTCTCAATCTGGCTTTTGTATGCTTTTGCCATGTTCTTATCATTCTTGAAATGTGTGTGTGTGTGTGTTGTACAAGATGTTTCAGGCTTATCTTATATGTTTCCTGCTGGAGCCTTAAAATCAGGCATTTTAACAAGGAATACTGTTTTGTTTTTCTCTGATGGAAACTCCTCCCCTACACACTCTCCCTTTTTTCTTGCTCAAAGCTCTGACTGCCTTCCCTGAGCTGCCCCTTCCAGGGATACACTATTTCCCTGCTTGGGCTCAGACATTCTGTGCCAGGTTGCCTATCCACATAAACATTGTCTTAGTCTGTTCATCATGTCAATTCTCTGGCTCAAATTTCTAAGACGGCTTTATTTCACTCAGTGTAAAAGCCAGAGTCCATACCATATGACACAAGCTCTAACCAAATCAGGATCAGTTCCCCTTAATGTCTCATCTTCTTTGCTACTACTTTCTCCTTGTTCACTCCACTGTTTGCACAAACCAGTTTCTCTCCTGCTGGAGTGTTTAGGTGTTTCCATCGAGAAATGATCTTTCTCCAAGAAACTTTTGGTGAACTAGCTGTCCCACTGCATTCAAGTCTTTGATGAAATCTCACATTTCAATGAGGCTTATCCTGGCTTATTTATTTATTTATTTATAGTACACATGTGAAAGACAGACAGATAGGAACAGATAGACAGGAAGGGAGAGAACATCAACTTGTAGTTGAGGCACTTTAGTTGTTTATTGATTGCTTTCTCATATGTGTCTTGATTAGGGGGTTCCAGCTAAGTCAGTGACTCCTTGCTTAAGCCAGTGACCTTGGGCCCAAGCCAGCGACCATTGGATCATGTCTATGATACAACACTCAAGTCGGATAAGCCCACACATAAGTCGGCAACCTTGGGGTTTCAAACCTAGGACCTCAGCAACTCAGGTCAATGCTCTATCCACTGTGCCACCACCTGGTCAGACAACAACCATTTATTTTTAAGTAGCAAAGAAGGATGGAGGGAAGAAGCACTCATAAAACAAAACACTCTTGTATATATGAAACTTTTTTTCTTCCATAATCTAATGGTAACCACCTAAAAAGAAACCAAGACTGAAATGCATAGCTTAAACAAAGAGGAAACAGAGGAAAGCATGGAATACCATGAAACAAATACAACTGACAGAAACCCAAAGGAAAAGATCCAAAGGAGAAACAGAGCTACCAGAACACAAACATAAAATGGCTATTGGAAATTCTCATGCATCCTTACTTACTCTAAATGTAAATAGGCTAAACTCACCAACAAAGAAGCACAGGGTAGTGGATTGGGTCAAAAAACAAAACCCAATTTTCTGCTGCCTTCAGTAAACACATCACAGCTGCAGAGATAAAAAGATACACAGACAATTAAGAATCACAACATGACATATCAAATTTCTGAGATGCAGTGAAAGCAGTAGTAATAAGAGGGTAATTTATATCATTACCGGCTTATATCAAGAAACAATAGATATCTCGGTAAACAACCTAACATTACATCTTAAAGAAATGAGAAAATAAGAACAAAAATAACCCAGTGTCAGAAGAAGAAAGAAAATAGTAAAAATTAGAGCAGAACCTGAATGAATCAGAGAACAAAAATACTATAGAATAGATTAATACAACAAAGAGCTGGTTCTTTGAAAAGATCAATAAAATTGACAAATCCCTTGCTAGACTCACTAAGGAAAAAGAAATGACTCATATAAACAATATCCAAAACAGAAAAAGAGAAATTACCACAGACATCATAGATACACAAAGTATCATACTAGAATAGTATAATAGACTATATGTCACCAAATTCAAAAATCTAAAAGAAATGGAAAAGTTCCCAGAACTATATAATCTTCCTAGAGTGAATCACAAAGAAGTAGAAAACCTAAATAGACCCATAAGCAATGAAGAAATAGAAACAACTATCAAAGACCTCCAAAAAATAAATATCCAGGGTCAGATGGTTACACTATCTAACATCTAAAGATTTGCTACCTATCTTTTCTCAAAGTCTTCCTCAAAACTGAAGAAGAGGTAATACTTGTTAACACATTTTATGAAATCAATGTAACCCTGATATCAAAACCTGGCAAGGAAAACACACAAAAAACCCTACAGACCAGTATCTTTAATAAATAGTGATGCAAAAATCCTAGACAAAGCATAGCAAGTCAAATACAACACATTAAAAAAATGATATATCTCACAATCAAGTTAGATTCATTCCAAGAACACAAAAACGGTTGAACATAGGCAAATCGATCAATATAATATACCACATCAACAAAAGAAAGGAAAAAATCATATGATCCTATCAATAGATGCAGAAAAGGCATTTAACAACATCCATTTATGATTAAAACACTCAATAAAATGGGCATAGAAGGAAAGTCCCTCAACATAATAAAGACTAAATGGTAAAAAACTGAAAGCTTTTCTTCTAAAATCAGGAGGAAGACAAGGATGCACACTCTCTCCACTCTTATTCAACATAGTATTGGAATTCATAGCCAGAGAAATCAGGCAAGAGAAAGAAAAGGCATCTATTTTGAGAATGAAGAAGTAAAGGTATTACTTTTTGCAGATGACACGATTCTGTATATAAAAAACCCCAAATATTTGCCTGGAAAACGATTTGGAACAATAAACAAATACAGTAAAGTCGCTGGATACAAAATTAATATACAAAAAAAGTCTACTGCTTTCCTATATGCCAACAAGGAAACTTCAGAAAATGAATTGGAAAACAACAACAACAATTCCTTTTACGATTGTAACAACAAAAACAGAAAATGCTTAGGAGTGAACAAAGGATGTGAAGTTTCTATATACTGAAAACTACAAAGCATTATTAAAAGAAATTGAAAAAGGCACAATGATATGGAAAAATATTTCATGTTCATGGCTTGGAAGAATCAACACAGTTAAGATGATCATATTATTAAAAGCAATATACAAATTTAATGCAATATTCACTAAAATCCCAATATCATTGTTTACAGAAATAGAACAAAAAATTACCAGGCTTGTATGGAACCATAAAAGACATTAAATAGCCAAAGCAATTGTGAGAAAAAAGAACAAAGCCAGATGCATCACATTATCTGCCTTCAAATTACACTGCAGAGCTATGTGTAATCAAAACAGCATGATATTGGCAGAAAAACAGACATACTGACCAATGGAACAGAATCGAAAGCCCAGAAATAAAACCACATATATATGAACAAATAATCTTTGACAAAAAGTCAAAATCATATAATGGAAGAAAGGAAGCCTCTTAATAAATGGTGCTGGGAAAATTGGAAAGCCACATGCACAAGAATGAAACTTGACTACAGTTTGTCGCTTTGCACAAAAATTAATTCAAAATGGAACAAAGAACAAAATATAATATCTGAAACAATAAATTACATAAAAGATAACATAGGAACTAAACATATGGATTTTTTTGTGTGTGACAGAGACACAGAGAGGAACAGATAGGGACAGACAGACAGGAAGGGAGAGAGATGAGAAGAATCAATTCTTTGTTGCGGCACCTTAGTTGTTCATTGACTGCTTTCTCATATATCCTTTGACTGGGGAGGTACAGCAGAGTGAGTGACCCCTTTCTCAAACCAGCCATCTTGGGCTCAAGCAAGCTACCTTAGGCTTTAAGCCAGTGGCCTTTGGGCTCAAGCCAGTGACCATGGGTCATGTTTGTGATATCACACTCAAGCCAGCGGCCCGTGCTCGAGTAGTGAGCCCATGCTCAAACCGGATGAGCCCACACTCAAGCTAGTTACACTGAGGTTTTAAAACTGGGTCCTCTGCGTCCCAGCCTGATGCTCTATCAACTGTGCCACCACTGCCTGGCCAGGGTAAACTTATGAATGTTGGTTGTAGAGAACATGTTATAAATTTGACTTTGAAGGCAAGGGAAGTAAAAGGAAAAATAAATGAACTTATTAAATTATATTAAACTAAAAGTTTCTTCACAACAAAAGAAAGTGACAACAAAACAAAAAGGCAGTCAACCAAATAGATGATATTTGCAAACAACAGCTCTGATAAGGGGTTAATATCCAAAATATAGAAAGCATTCACAAAGCTCCACAACAAATTAAAAAATTAAAAAGAAAACCTGAACAGGCACTTCTCTCATGAAGACATGCAAACAGCAAAAAGATACATAAAGGGATGCTCATCTTTGCTTGCTATTAGAGAAATGAAAATCAAAAGTACAATGGAATACCACCTCACACCTGTTAGATTACTGTTATCAACAAGACAGGTAATAATTAGTGTTGGTGAGGTTGTGGAGGAAAAAGAACTCTCATTCACTGCTAGTGGAAATATAAATTGGTATAGCCATTATGGAAGACAACATGGCAGTTCTTCAAAAAATTAAGAATAGAGCTACCATATGACCCAGCAATCCCTCTACTGGGTATCTACTCCCCAAACTCAAAAGCATTGGTATGCCAAAGCACATCTACCCCATGTTTATCGCAGCATCATTCACAGTGACTAAGACATGGAAACCACTAAAGTGTCCCTTGATAGAAGATTGGATAAAGAAGATGTGGTACATACATGCAATGACATATTACTCAGCCATAAGAAATGGTAATACATTGCCTTTTACAACAACATAGATGGACCTTGAAAACATTATGCTAAGTGAAATAAGTAAAACAGGAAAAGCTAAGAACTATATGATTTCATACATAGATGGGATGTAAAACAGACTCGTGGACATAGACATAAGTGAGTGGTTACCAGAGGGACAAATAAGGTGACAGAAAATGATTGGACTTTGAGGGATGGGCACACAATTCAAATGCTATAAAGAGGTTTACTGAAACCTATGTGTTCTTAGGGACCAATGTCACCCATTAAATTTAACTTCTAAATTAAAATATATATATCATTTTATGTATATTAGAACAGAGACACTATGGAACAGACTGCAACATTTTTTTTGTTTTATTTATTTTTATTTTATTTTTTTACAGGGACAGGGAGAGAGTCAGAGAGAGGAACAGATAGGGACAGACAGACAGAAACGGAGAGAGATGAGAAGCATCAATCATCAGTTTTTCGTTGCCGTTGCGACACCATAGTTGTTCATTGATTGCTTTCTCACATGTGCCTTGACCATGGGCCTTCAGCAGACCAAGCCACCACTTGCTGGGGCCAGCGACCTTGGGTCCAAGCCGGCGAGCTTTTGCTCAAGCCAGATGGGCCTGCGCTCAAGCTGGTGACCTCGGGGTCTCGAACCTGGGTCTTCCACATCCCAGTCCGACACTCTATCCACTGCGCCACCACCTGGTCAGGCAGACGGCAACATTTTTAAAGTAAATCTATAACAGGAATTTTGCATTTACCAAAACCTGCTTTAGACTAATGCCTTCACATGTTGGAAATTGTTTATTCCCTTCTGCCATTGGATCACTACATTATGAGTTATAAAAGCACTAAAGGATGATAAAAACACCATTACATTTTTCCCCATCATGCTTGTTGACCTTGAACAAATTACCAAACTCATCAATTTTCTCACTTATAAAATAAGGGGTTTGATGAGATGATTTTTATTTGGGCTGCTTTTGGCTTTTAGAAATGCCCTCAGGCTCTTCTTTTTTTCTTTCTCTCTCAACCTCTCTTTTTCTCAAGATCTGTTCTAGTCTCCTCTTTCTACCATTTGTTTTTTTGTGAGTCCTCTAAGTTTTCATTTTCCTTAGAACTTTTAAGCTCACCTGGTCTGCTCTGATGGACTCCCCTCTCTATCAGTTATAGTCAGTAAGTGATAGGTTCTGTGTTAGAAAACATGGCTACCCTCTAAAGGAACATCTCATGTTCCTTTAGAAGTGTGTGAAATTGGCAAGAATTATTTTAAAAAGTCAGATTTAACTGCAAACTTCCTCTGACTCATATCAATTCTATGATAAGACACCATGTCTCATAGCCAAGTTCACTACAGTGATTGTTTTGACATTAAGTACTATATTTCCTGCATGTTGATGTGATTTATGATAATCACCTATGTAATTTTGAAATTCTAGAAAATGAACTCATTAGTAAAACTTTTTGGTTGTAAAAACTTTTAGGCTCAGCAGAGACAAGTTAATTTGCTATCCATTTCTTTCCATTCAATTCAACAGATATTTATTAAATTTATTTCTGGACTGGGCACTGTTTCAAGTAAGGGAATATAGCAGGAAACAAACTTAACAAAAGCCCTGTTCTAGAGAAATCTAAATAAGATTTTGTTTGTTTATTTTTTCTTGTAAAAAATATTTTTAACTTTTTATTTAATTGATTTTAGAGAGAGAAAGGGGGAGGGAGAGTGTGAGAGAGAGAGGAATATTGATCTGTTCCTGTATGTGCCCTGACCAGGGATCGAACCAGCAATCTCTGTACTCTAACCAATCGAGCTCTCTGGCCAGAGCTAAAAATTATGTTAAACAAAATGAATTATATAACAAAAATGTATTACTGTATGATTTTACTTATATATGGAATTTAAAGAACAAAATAAATGAGTAAACAAAATAGAGGCAGACTCCTAGATGCAGGAAACATTTTCATGGTTGCCAGAGGGGAGAGTATTAGGGGAGGGGTGAAAAGTGAAGGGAATAAAAAGTACAAATTGGTAGTTACCAAACAGTCATGGGGACATAAAGTATAGCATAGGACATATAGTCAATAATATTGTAATAACCAGGTATGATGCAGGTGGGCACAGGAAATATTGTGGAAAACACTTTGTAAGGTATATGATTGTCTAACCAGTATGCTGTCACTTCAAACTAATACAAAATGATACTGAATGTAAACTGGAATTTAAAAATAAAAATTTAAATATAAAAAAATACAATGCTTTCTTTTGCATAGGATACCAGACTATAAAAAAATTATGTATCTCCTAGCCTGTTAGTCAGATCTCTACATTTACTTACTTATTATTCATTTATATTTTTAATATACTGCATATAGAGTTGACACTCTGTTGCCTTCAGGGACATTCCCTTTTCATTTCTCCTCCCTGGAATGCTATGGGCTGCATTATATTCTACAAAAATTCATATATTGAAGCCTTAACTCCCCATGCGACTGTTATTTGGAGATGGGGCCTATTAAGAGTTAGTAAGGTTAGCTTGACCAGGCGGTGGCGCAGTGAATAGAGCGTCAGACTGGGATGCAGAAGACCCAGGTTCAAGACCACGAGGTCGCCAGCTTGAATGCAGGCCCATCTGGCTTGAGCAAAAGCTTGCCAGGTTGGACCCAAGGTCACTGGCTCAAGCAAGGGGTTGCTCGGTCTGCTGAAGGCCTGCAGTCAAGGCACATATGAGAAAGCAATCAATGAACAACTAAGGTGTTGCAACAGCAACGAAAAACTAATGATTGATGCCTCTCATCTCTCTCCGTTCCTGTCTGTCTGTCCCTATCTCTCTCTCTTTCTGACTCTCTCTCTTTGTCCCTGTAAAAAAAAAAAAAAAGAGTTAGTAAGGTTAAATGAGGTAATAAGAATTGGGCCCTGACTCTCCAGGGCTGTAAAATTTCGAAATGAAGATTTAAAGATGAACACCACTTGCCATGGACACAGAAACCTTTAATAAAAAGAAGAAAAGATATCAGAGATTTCTCTCTGCCATGTGAGGACAGTGAGGAGGTGGCAGTCTGCAAGCCAGGAAGAGGGCACTCATCAGCCTGAACTTTAATCTTGGACTTTCTCTTTCTTTCTCAACTGTGAGAAAATAAATTTCTGTTGTTTAAGCCACCCAGTTTATGGTATTTTGTTGTAGCAGCCGAAGTAGACTAAGTTGTAGATGTAAGAACCATTCTAAAGTTGGTGTTTATCAACTTTAAGCAGGATATATTATTACCTTTATGTAGACCTATGAACAAAAAGTATGTATTTTTTTTGTTTGCAGTTTTAAAAACTTTATATAAATATTTTGCTCTACATATGTTATGTATAATAAAATAGTAGTCTATTTTTTTCATTATAGTTTCTTTGGCCATTTTTCTCAGAGAAAAATGAGCACTCTTTTGTATACAATTTCAGACAGTTTATAACCTTTGAAACTCAATCATGAACTCTAGATTAAGAACCTTTGCTGTAGTTGTAATTACTTTTCAGGATACTCATCCTTCAATACTGCAAGGTTCCTAATTATGTATAAATAGAGTAAATCATGACCACTATTTCATATTTACTAAGACTGAAAAATGGACTCTCATTTTACAAAGATACTTAATAATAAAGACTAGAAATAAAAATACAGGTATTTTTCTCTTGAGTCACCAAAAAATTAAACTTTTTGCATATTGAATCTTTCAAGTTTCCTAAATATTTGAGATCCAGCAGCAGAGAATCACACAGTAGTGGTATTGGCTTGATAAAGAATTAGTGAAAAATTGGCTTCATTTGACCTGATAGAAAGAGTTTTTATCTATTATGAATGAGTAGAATTGAAAAAAAAATGTTTTTGTAATTTAATACCTTCATTGCTATAGTTAAATATCAAGTTCCATTTTGTTTCCCTGTAAAATGTGAGGACACACATCTACCTCCCTTGAAATTGGAAAGCAAAAGATTTTTTAAAAACCTGGCGTGAAGTTTCTTGGAAAGGATTCCCAGCATAAGGCAATAATTGTTTTTTGGCATGTTGATAAGTGCCTCGGTACTGCACTTTGCTTTACTCTGATAGTAGCAGAAACTGTGAAAGATGTTCAAGGCCAAATTAACATTTACAGATGAACACCACCTGCCATGAACACAGAAAGAAATATTGATATTAAATGGAATCATTTGAGAACTCAAGGAGGGGAAAAATTGTGGAACCAGTTGAGATCTGATGAGCCTAGCCAAGTTTCAGAAAGGCAAGGTTAAAAAATTGCCCTGCAGAAAATAGCACAGGTCTGGAATGAGGTGGGTACCACAGTCATGTGTTGAAATTTGTCATTGTCTATCTTTATGGAGGAGTGCTGAAAGAGAGGAACGCGACCCGTTCTGAAACAAACTGGAGCAGATATATCCCAGGCAGAAAGGTAAATGAAAAGGCTTACCTAGCATAAAGATGAGAAATTGGAGATAACATGCATAAGGTAAAAGAGAGGCAGAATTCTGTGGGAAAAAGGTTTATTTTTAGGTCTTACAGAACAAAAACAGAAGCAACATGGTAGAGAGATAGAAAGAGGGTCTAAGTAAACTGATATATGGAGGGAGATAAGCATTCTGGACATTATTCTAATAGGTGATTGGTGGGTGGACAGAGTGGAACTGAGGACCAGTATGCCCCATTGAGCCTATAAATAAATGGGGAGGAGGGTAGAGAGATAGATATGGATATTTCTGGTAGGATATAGGAGAAGAGATAATATCTAAAAATTTAGAAGGAAGGAGAAAAAAAAATAAGAATAGGATAACTACACCTTGACTGACTCCCTATGTGAATTGTCTTTTCCTGAGACAGGTAGGTTTAAACATAGTGGTTTCTTAAAAGATATCCACCTACTAATCCCTTGAACATGTGGACATTACTTTATATTTGCCACTCCCTGCCCCTAAAGTCTTTAGTATATAATTAAGTATTTTGAGATAAGGAAATTATCCTCGAATATCCTGGATTTTCCCAAAATAAAAACATACATATTCTTATAAGAGGGAGGTAAAGAGATTTGATACACATAGAAGAGAAAGAGGCAATGTGACCTCAGAGGCAAAGATTGAAATGATGTGGCCACAAGCCAAGGAAAGACGGCAGCCACAAAAAACTGGAAGAGATAAGGAGTGGATTCTCCCCCAAAGCCTAGTGGAAACTTAGCCCTTCTAATATCTTGATTTCAGACTTCTGGCCTGCACACCATGAGAAAATAAATTCCTGTTGTTTTATGCCACTCAGTTTGTGTTAATTTTTTACACTGGCAATACAAAAACCAAGAAGAAAATCAGCAGTAGAGAATCATACAAAAGGGATATCAACATTACAAATAAGATGACTCTCTGGCTGTGGCTGGGTGGCTCAGTGGATGGAGCATTGACCCACATGCCAAAGGTCACAGGCATGTGCCTGGTTATGGCACATGTAAGAAGCAATCAATGAGTACACAACTAAATGGAACAACTAAATGAAATGAGTTGATGCTTTTCTTTCTCTTTCCCTCTCACTCTCAAATCAATGGGGAAAAAAAGATGATGCTTAGAATGAAGGTTTAAGAGTACAGAACATAATAGGCTCTCTTTCTGGTAGTCTCTTTGACATCAGAATAATCTAACCATGCAAGTTTCCCCAATAAGAAGGTGTATGAGGGAAGGATTAAGAATTTATTGTGCCTTTTCAATAGAATTGTATTTCAGAATAGTCAAGGAACTTCACTGATAAAGGAAAGCTCTTTTTTAAACAAGAAGAAATTATAGAATCTGAAAATCATCAATTTTCAACCCCTAGTAAAAAATTTGAAGCAGAATTACTAGTGTTTTTCAAAGTTAGCAGCTCACTGGAATCATTAAACAACTTTGGAAACTGTTGCTGCCTCTATCATACTATGAGAGATTCTGGTGAAACTGGTCTGGAATGGGTTCTGGGCATCAAAGTATTTAGAACTTCCAAGTGATTTCTAATGAGCAGCCTGGGCTACAAATGATTTCTATCAAAATTTCACTCCAAAAATTCTTTATTTTATTTTTCTAATCACACAGGGAGAAATGGAGAGATCAAGCTGTTGCTACCTCAACTCAGTAATCAAATTTAAAATCACTGTGCTTAGAACTACCAGACCTTTCAATCTGATGTAACATGCTCATATAATCATGAATATAAAGTAGAATTTATTCTTAACTATGTAAAATTCCATGTAAAGTTAAAAATTATAACTATGCTAAGTGTTATGAAGGAAAGATACATGACGACCAGAGAGGCTTTAATAGGGACAAACCTAGATGAGTCAGGACCTGGGTGACACATGCAATAAATGGAATTTGTACAACAATTCCTTGATTCACTCCAGCTAGCTGTGTCTCTCAAATTCCATTTCTGCCACAGCCTCTGTCTAGTTCAAGGCAAATTCACAGGGGTGGGAAAATTATTTATGGACTTCATGCAAGTGCTCAGCAGCCTCTTCCTCCTTCACTGCTTTTTACCACGATAACAGAGTTCAAAAGAAGAGCTGCCTGCTCCTGTCAAAGTACCTATTGCTCCTTGGAAAGCACTTTGACCAGACCCCCTGCCACTTATAAGCCAGCTCTTAATTCATCACTATGGCTGTTTCCTCGTATGGGAAGTGTGGCTGGCTGAGAGGAGCACTGGCTTTAGCATCAAGCAGTCCTGTGTTTGAATTCTTTCTCTGCCACTTAGCAGTTCTGTGACCTTAGGCATCACATAAACTCTCTGAACCTTGGTTTTTCTCATCTATACAATGGGAACAATAATGGTACCTACTTTACAGTGTAATTGTTGCAAGGATGAAATATAACAAGTCAAAGTGCTAAGAAAAAGACTTGCTTTAGGTTCTAGCCATCTTCCTATCAAACTGGTTGAAAGAGTGACTAGTCTACCAATGTAGGTAGTCTACCTTGTGGCCTGTAGGTATAGAAATGCTAGTGTTATACATTTTTATTTGAACCCTTCTCTATAAGGGCTTCTCCAAAACCTAAAATCCAAATTGCTTGGATGAGGAGATAGTACCAGTGTCTGTGTACAGGATGAATCCTGTGTTCTCCACCTCATCCCTGAGTTCTCCACCTCATCCCTGAGTTCTGTGCCCATGCCAAGCTTGTGAGCCCTCATTCTGATTGAGTTTCTCCCCACCTTGGAGGGCCTTGTTCCACATCAGCTTCCTTCATTAACAATCATCTATTGAGCACTTGTGAGCATGAGAGCAAGTACTTGTATTCTTAGGGCTTATACTCAGGTGAGTCAACAAATAATCAACTCAAAACAAACATATAGGATAATTTCAGATAAGTTCTGTGAAGAAAATAAAGCACAGCAATTAGAGAGTAAGGAAAAGCAGAAAGGTCCTTTTTTTTTTTTAAAGCTAGAGTAGTTAGAGAAAAAAAAATTTTTTTTTTGGACATTTCAACTGAAGAGACTAAACAGAGAAGGGAGTCACACAAAGATAAGGGGAAAAAGCTTCCCAGACGGAGGCAACAGCTGGTGCAAAGGCTGAGGCTAGACTCAGCTTGAGAGGTTCAAAGGGTGAAAGAAGGCCAGTGTGAATGAAGCCGGGTGGTGAGAGATGAGGTCAGAGAAGTAGGGAGGGGTCAGATCATTCAGGGCTGTGTGGTCAAGAGTTGAATTTTATTCTTTTGGAATGGGAAGCCATTGGAGGATTTTCAGCCAGAGAGCAAATACCCTGATCCTCACCTTAGAAAAGATCACTTTGACTGCTGTGTGGGTCAATGCTGGAGGCAGGCTGACCAGGTGGAGATTATCAAATAGTTTAGGAGATGTGATGGTGGCTTGGGTTAGGGTTATAGCAGCAGACATGCTAGGGACTGGTAGTGCATGTGACATGCTTTAGAGTTGAACATCAGAACTTATTAATTAGAAATGGGTATAAAGGAAGGAGAAGAATTAAGAATAACCCCCAGATGCTCAGCCTGAGCAACTGTTGACTGGTGTTGCAACTTAATTAGATAGGCAAGACTTTGGGGGAGAGTGAATTTTGAAAAAAAAAAAAAGAATTTAATTTTGGTCATGTCAAATTGGAAATGTCTGGTAGATATCCAATTAGAAATATTAAGTAAATATTATAAAATAAAAGTGTGCAATGGAAAGATCCTGGCTTGAGTCATAAATTTGAATCATTAACCTATTAAATTAACTAGTAGTAAGGCCATGGGGGAAGAATAGAGATGGAGAAGAAAAAAGACCAAGGACATATACTTGAGACACTCCAACATGTCACATGATAAGGGTCACAATTGTGGCCTAGAAACCTCTTGACCTTCCAGGGTCTCATCTAATGTTACCCCTTCCTAGTCCAGCTTGATTTTTGCTTTTATTTCAACCCCAGCTACTCTTATGTTACAGAACAGAAAGATTTCGTCCCCCTGGCACTTAGCAGAGCCAAACAACAAACATGGAGAACTGCAGTGGAAAAATATTGGCTGTTTTATTATGAATGGTGCCACCCGGGAGAACAGGAAGCTAATGCTCAAAAGCCCAAACTCCCCGATCATGTGTAGGTTACAGACTATATAGGGCGAAATCACAAGATACCATGAGTTAGGGGGCTCCTGACATGCTGGGAGTTGATTGGTCAGAGATAAAACAAGGGTGATGAATCATTTCTAAAGGTCTTTAGGACAGCTCTGAGATCTGTTATAGCCATCCTTATGTCCTGTTTCATGGGAAAGCAGCCATGGGGTTACTCTAACTTAGGGCTCAGAAAATGAGACATAACTTAGCTCAAGCTGTTATCTTTTGTCTGCTAGAGATCCGGACCCATGTTACCATAGTTCTGGGTTATAGAGTTCTGCTGCCTCAGGGACTGCTGATTATTGTGGGGAAAGGCTAGGATTTAAAGCTAAATTTAATCAAAGTCATAAGAACCCTTGATTTCACTTAACAATCATCTCCCTTAGTCATGTGTGGTCTTGCTTGATCACTTCATCTCTTCTGTTGGTATTTGTTTTGTGGTCCCACCTAAGTTGCTTCCTGTTGGAAGGCAGTGAACACATCGAATAAATCTCCATATCATCTTCAAATCTGACATCCCTAAGAAAGTGCTCAGAATCTGTGCTGATTTGGTAGGATAAGGCTACTTGAGAAATGTCCCACAAGGCTGTGTTGGCACTGCTGTGTGTGTGGCCCCATGTTTCCTGGAACACTCCCTCCAGGGTGGTTCTACCAGGCAGGAAGAAGCCACTGTCTCCACAGGAAATCTCCCAGCAAGGCAGATGGGTGAAGCAAAGCACAAGAAGTGAAGTTGTTTTCTTGGTAGACAAACAACACAATACTACAACACAACATAAACTAAACCCAAACTTCATGAGCACTGACTGCAAGAGCCTGACCCCAAGAGTATCTGTTAGTTGAATGAAGAAAGCCAATTTGAACACTGAGCAGAATGGGTCCCGGTTCTATTTCTAGCACACTGACATTACTGGATAGGTGGCACGGCAGATGGTTTATTCCGTGCTTCCTTTTCCTGCTTGAATGTTACAAATTGCCTACGGCTTAAAGAGCCTTTGGATCATTAACTGTGCCTAGAATTGACTCCTCAAGAGCTTCTCAAAGCCTGTGCAGGTCTGATCATCAGCACAAAAGACAGAGAAGCTTGAAGGAAGAGAAGACAGTGGGGGAGAGAGGGAAATGGAAGGGAAGCCATGCATTGAAACCTGGTGCACATGTGAGACCCACAGCAGCAGATGTCAGTAAGGAAGAATATGAAAATGTGGATGAGTGGGATGGAGGTGGAGTCGTCAGAAACAAAGAAAGGATAAGATGATTAGAATAGGAACAAAGAAGCACAACATGAAACTTGAATTGGAGAAGAGAGAATAAATGCAAAAGCAGAAAAAAATAGGTGAATGTGGATTTGTGGGAAAGTTATACATTAAAACTGAAAAAATAATAGTTCTTTTAGGGTATACTTTGGAATACTTGGCCAAGAATGATAAATGACAATGAAATTAGAGTTAGGATGTTATTAATTAACTTTAGTGGAATAACACATGGTTTGATTTATTTGGAAAATCAGAAAAATTAAATAAAACATAATCTATAAATGTTACAAGGATGGATTAGCGTTTAGTAACTATAATTAACATACAGGGTTGGGCAAAAGTAAGTTTATAGTTGTAAGTATGTGAAAGTTTATTCTTTTATTATTATTTGTTAATTATTGTATTATTTTTCATACAAACATCTATAAACCTACTTTTACTAACACATATGCACTTAGGGTAAACAGTGAGTTTTCACTGATATTTCTACTAGTTATGAGACTAAACTATGGACCATGTGTTATACCAAAATTAATGTGAATAAAAGGTCCTTTTCTGCAGCCTTCTGCATTGTAGGAAGACGTTTTAAAAAATTCATCCAAGTCACATTAAAAAAATTGTAGCATATAAAGTTGTAAAGCATTCTATGAGCATAGTTTGTTCATTCCCTCTGGCTCTAAATGCAAATCCTGAGACTTCCAATAATTGGGAAGATTTGACTATGGTCAAAATAAGATTTATAAAAGCTAAAATACTTTACTATTATTGCTAAAAGCTCAGCCAATTTCTAGTGACAGATGAACATCTATGCATCTATTCTGCTTAGGGTCGTCAATCCAGAGAGCTGCAGGGTTTTATGGATAAACCATCCACCCATGCTCCACCCATCAACTATCTAGGCTTGTGAGAGCAATAAGTTCTTTTGATGTTTCCTGGATGAATCACATCAAGAGGAATGGGAGAAGATAGGGTCATTGGCCACAAATCAATCATTTGTTTTGTTTCATTCAGGTCTTTTGTTTCATTTGATCTTTGCTAGCAGAAATAAAATTCATAAAGGTATCATAAAAAATATTAGATCTAAAACAATCTGATAAAAACTGGTTTGAGGAGTTGCATAAACATTTCTCAAAAGAAGACATAGAAATAAAGTCAGCAAAATATTCAAGGTCTTCAGTGAAATGCAAGTAAAACCTCACCAGTCTGAATGGCCAGTAACAAAAAACAGAAGACAATGTTGGCAAAGATATGGAGAAATTAGAACTCTTGCACACTGTTGGTAGTATTACTGTATGGGGACTCGGACTGGAGTGTATGTGTCTTTAACTGGCTGGTAGTGTGTGGGTTTTGACTTTGTACAGGAAAGATTTCACAACAGGAGTCCAAGTGATTTTGAGACATTTATTAAAACTAGAGACAATGAAACAAAGGAAGTGCTTAGGGTAGAAAGAGCAATAGGAGAGAGTCTGTGCAGGGGTACTTTGGCTCTTAAAACCATTATAAGAAAGAAGTGAGCCACAGTGGACTGTGGGGACTCACTGAGATGTAAGTCACAGTGACAGAAGTGAGCCAAGGCAGAGCTGCTTTTAGCTCACTGGAAAGTCAGAGAAAAAGTGAACCTTGGAGATAGGTTTTGGGGTAAGCTTGGGAAGAGCTGCCACTGCCAGCTGCTTCCCTGGTTGAAAGACTTATGGGGACCCTTAGGGTTTAGGAGAAAGACAGCAGACACACACCTAAGGGAGAAGGGTATGGGTTTGCTCTAGAAAGTGCATACTGCTGGTACTTTGTCTTGAAGCTCTTTATCTTTCTTTAGATCGTGGGAATTCTAGAGGAGGTCTCAAGGTAGGACATTAACAGAATATTCATAAGCTTTTCAGGTGTGTTATTTGATATGCTGATTCATCAAAAAATATGTATAGAGGGGTCAGGGTTATTTTCTGGTTAGTATCATTTTTAAATAACATCATCAAAGAGGGACCAGAACTGAGTCTACTCTGCCTTGGGAAGATCTGAAATATGTAAACCATTTACTTCTAAGTGTCTTTGGTTAAGGAAAATAAAGTCTTGTGATTTGTAAACTGGCTGTAAATGGCTCAAATTGTTTGGCTTTGTTTCATTATCTTGGCTTAGTTTCCCTTAGTTTACTTGTCAAGGAATTTCCCTAGTTTCTTACTATCGTGCCTGATTAGGAATGCAAAGTGATGCTGTCTCTGTGAAAAAAACAGTATGAAAGTTCCTCAAAAATTAAAAATAGAGCTACTATATGATCCAGTGATCTCACTTCTGGGTATTTAGCCAAAGAACTTGATATCAGGATATTGAAAAGATATTAGCACTCTCAAGTTCCTTGTTGCACTATTCGTAGCCAAGATGTGGAGAAAACCTAAATGCTCATTAGCAGACAGATAAAATGTGGTATATACATTTAATAGGATACTACTATTCAGCTTTTAAAAAGATAGAAAATTTACAACACAGAACAAAATGGATGAGCCTCAAGTACATCATGCTAAGTGAAATAAATCACAGGAAAACAAATACTTTATAGTCCCCATTATATGAGGTACCAAAAATAGTCAAATTTATAAAGTCATAAAGGGAAAGAAATGGGAAGTTGCTTATCAATGAGCATAACATTTCAGTTAAGCAAGATGAATAAGTTTTAGAGATCTGCTATACAACACTGTGCCTTATCAAGGCCCAGGGCAGGCTGCCTCCAAATATCTCACAATGAATACTGATTACTTTGAATTAAAGTTACTTGACAATGGCTGGTTGACAAAGGGCACATTGACCCTCCCTGGTCTCCTTAAATGCAGAAAATAAATCTCCCCTGTGAAAGGTGCCCTCATTGCTCCAGAGAAGGAGGCACCGCTGAGACAGACACCTTTATTGCTAAAGTTGAAAATCCAGAGCCAAGAAGCCTGTATCAATAAACCTTGTTACTTCTGTATTAATTTACTACTGAAACCCAGACTCCTCACTAAAGAGCAACCAAACTTAACTTTCTTTGTCCTGTCAAATCTTTACAAATTTATTTATTTATTTATTGATGTCTAAAAAAATAAAAAGCTGGTTTGTTCATCATTTCTCTGAGCAGCATTTATGATATCCTGTGTACACATATCAAATTGTTTTTTCTCCTATGAATCTGATCTAGTGTCAATTTCATCATTAGTCCAGCCATAAGAACTCAAAAAGGGGAAATTACCTTTAGTAGGTGGGTGGGGGAGTGGATTTCTCCTTTCCCAATAACATATAGTCGATAATACTGTATTATACACTTGAAAATTTGATTAGAAAATATCTCATGATGTGTTTTTATTACAATAAAATATATTAAAAATAAAACAAAAGGCGAAGATTACTATATTGTTGCTAACCCTTAAATTGATGTTATTTTTAAAAAGAAATAATCAAAGCATACAAATATATTTAGGAAACAAAAAAAATTATTTAAAAAATGCATATTACATCTGAGATTTAGCATGGTTAGTTACAAAGTATCTGCCCATCCATTGACACCATTAAGTTTTGTGACTTGTTTCATGGTCACTGTTAGACCCTATGATGTACTGATCTATTCTCTGTTTTCAATGTCCCTGGGAACTCTTTTTAGATGCTTGTGTGAGGTCCAGTGTAAGCTCTAGATAATGTCCCCTAAAATATGAAGAAAATTGGCCATGGCTTTGGGCTTGCTTAAGAAGTCCTTAGTCCCACAGCCCTGGCCGGTTGGCTCAGTGGTAGAGTGTTGGCCCAGTGTGTGGAAGTCCTGGGTTTGATTCCTAGCCAGGGCACATAGGAGAAGCGCCCATCTGCTTCTCCACCCCTTCCCCTCTCTTTTCTCCCTCTCTCTTCCCCTCCTGCAGCCAAGGTTCCATTGGAGCAAAGTTGGCCTGGGAGCTGAGGATGGCTCCGTGGCCTCCACCTCTGGCACTAGAATGACTCCAGTTGCAATGGAGCAATGCCCCAGATGGGCAGAGCTTCACCCCCTAGTGGGCATGCCAGGTGTATCCCCAGTGGGGCACATGCGGGAGTCTGTCTCTCTGCTTCCCCACTTCTCACTTCAGAAAAATCCTAAATAAATAAATAATTAAATAAGAAAGAAGAAAGAAGTCCTGAGTCCCTGAAGGAGGAACTTGGCAATAGGTCTTGAGTGACTCATAACCTCTGGAACCAACTTGCTCTCTAAGTAGTTCTGGGACAGGTTTTGACTGAGAACAATGACCCTAGAGGGGGACTACAGTAAATGAGGGGGTTCCCAGAAATTCCTCAAGATGTTTCCCATTACCATGGCTATTTGATAGAAGAAATATTTTTGGTAGAAGTACTTACACATTCCCATCTCAGAATTTGAGAAGCAGAGCTTCCATAATAGAGAAAATAATATGATTAAGTGCAAGATTCAATAGAATAGACCTAATTGAAGGCCTGTCTTACATCCTCCACCTTTTAGTAAGAGTTAGACACATCACACTACAAAAAGTTAAGGTATTTGTTCAAGGATGCAGTCAATTAAAGATGGAGCATGATTCTCTTCTGTCCAAAAGAAAACTGTGTTCTTTGTGTACAACCAGAAATATTTCATGCCTTAACAGGACAAAAACAGATCAATAAGATAATGAGCCTAAATCTAACCCTTGACCTTTGGCAGGTGGCCACTCTATATTGCATTTACTTACAACCTATTTTTTCAGTCTTGGCCTCTTGCTCCCAGGACAGTGAATGGGACACTCCCTGTAGAGAATGACCAGTAAGCCTTTTCATTCGAGTACAGGGAAGCTGTGTTTGAAATGACTCTACACTTGTCTTAATAGGCCCGACCTTTACTCTTGGGACACATTTTTCACTGTCTTGTCTACCTTGTAATCTGAATCAAGACAGTGATTTACTTGAGATTTTTTGCAATCTCTTTTATTACTAGGAGAATCCTTAGGTCATTTATAGTTTAGACCTTGGTTCCTCTCATCCTTTATTTGTAAAAAAGCATGAATACTCTCCCTGTTCATAGGGAGGCCTGGTTCACTTTCACCCTATTTTATTTTGTTCACAATCTCAGTATTTTTTATTTCTTTCATCACATAGATTATTTTTATATATCTGGTGAAATGGAAGCTAAAGAAGATCTTTAAGGACCTTTGTCATTCTATGGTTTGTTAAATCATGTATAGCCTTATCTTTTGCCTACCTACTTCTCAACTGTCGTAGAGTATTATTCTCTGTTGAGTGCCATTACAGGGAGTAGATTTTGGTTCAGTATGAAGACAACCAATAACAGTTACAAATGCCTGAAAAATAAATGGGGTTGCCTCCAGAAGTAGTGAGCTTCTTGGTCTATGAGGAATAGAGTCTATGCATTGGCCAATGGCCATGTGTCAGAAATAATGTTAGAGAAAATTCTTGCATCAGATTAGGAGTGGCTCAACAGTGGTAAACATTTGAGTATTTCTATGCTAGAAATAAGAAAAGTAAAGACAAATAAAATAATCTAGCAGGGTTAGACTAGAAGATTCCTCAAGTTTCTTTCAACCTTATATCTAGATGCATATATAGAGACCTCTAAGAAAAGTCTTAGCTGAAGCTTGTTTCTTAGAGCTATTGACCTAAAGTGACCTTTTGAGATCATTTTTGTTGAGCCTATGTTTTTTTCTAATAGAAGCAGATAATTAGTTTTCAAAAGGCAAAGATTTCTCCATCCCCCCCATCATTGTGAAAGGAAAACAAATTTGGGTTTATTCTCAGTTGGAATCTATCTGTACTATTTTGGATACAAAGACTCTCAATTACTTTCTCCTATGTTAGGACTTTTCCAATATAGCTCATGACCTCTTCTTAATCAGTGGCTAATGTGGGGTGACCATATATTTATCATTCAAACCAAGGTACTTTTGAGCTCTAGCCAGTTCCCTAAGGCTAGCCACAGTTCCTCTTTGTGTCATGTGTTCAACAAATGAAAGATTATTCACAAAACTTAACTTCCTCTAGAACAGAGAGATTGGAAGGGTGCACTTACAAATATGCAGTTTAAGATGCATGTGGTATTAAAAACCTTAGCCCAGTTGTTATGCAATAAGGCTTTAGAATGGAAAAAAAACCATGTTGGTGGTATGAGTTTTATTTTTCCATTTAAAAATTATTTGTTTTGAAATGATTTTATACTTAAACAGAAAACCTGCAAGTCAAATACAAAGAACTCTAAGATCACTCTGATCCAGATTCCTCAACTGTTAATATTTCATTGCATTGGCCGCATCGCTGTCTCTTTGTGTCTCTTCCAATCGTGTGTTTTAGGAAAAGGAGAGAAAAGCCCTTTCTTCTTATTAAAACCATGTGCTAGCAGAAAGCCCTGGGAAACAACCCAATAAAAAAGGCAGAAAATTGAAAAACAAAAGTATTTTTGTAGGCAACTTCCTTATGCGGGCATTGTGCTCCCTGCTTTGTGAATATTCCCTCTTTAAATCCTTGAAAAACTCAGTGAGTGGGTGTTATTCCCACCTTACAAATAAGGAAATTGGGTTCAGAGAAGATAAGCAACATGCCCTAGGTCACAGAACCAGGACATTGGCTGTATCTTGGTATACCATTGTATTACACTGGGGAACAAAATTTTTGTTGCATCCACAAAAACACTTGTTCTTACCTAATTCGAGTGTGCTGATCTCAAATCTGACATTAGTTTTTCTCTTTAAGCTACAGTATTTTGCAATTCAAGATTTTAGGTTTTCATCTTATTGCAAAATTTTCAACATTTAGTTTAACATAATAAAGTAGAATGTCTTCTTGGGTATCATCTTTGTAAAAATATAATGATTTATATAATGCAGTAAATACACTTATACAGGTATTGATCGACTTACGATCTATGCAACTTATTACCAGTCGACTTTACGACCACAATCGCTAGCCACGACTGCTCTGTGTCTGGCAGCGCAAACGTTGCCCAGCTGGGTGTACGACAGTGCAGACCAGCTTCCGGCAGCACTTTGCAATTGGGAAAATGTTTCCTATGGTATTTTTTACACCTGTATTTTGTATTTTTGTATGCACTTGTATTTTGTAATATTGTATGTTTTGCAAATATTAAACCAGTTGTACTGGTAATGCAGTGTTTTATTTAAACCTGACGAATGTAGAAAGAAACAAAATGGTGTAGAGATTATACAAATGGCACAAAATGAACAAAGAAAATTATGATATATAACAATAATGAGCCTGACCAGGCGGTAGCGCAGTGGATAGAACATCAGACTGGGATGCGGAAGACCCAGGTTCGAGACCCCCGAGCTCGCCAAATTGAGCGTGGGCCCATCTGGCTTGAGCAAAAGCTCGCTAGCTTGGACCCAAGGTCGCTGGCTCCAGCAAGGGTTGGCTTGGTCTGCTGAAGGCCCGCAGTCAAAGCACATGTGAGTAAGCAATCAATGAACAACTAAGGTGTTGCAATGGCAATGAAAAACTAATGATTGATGCTTCTCACCTCTCTCAGTTCCTTTCTGTCTGTCCCTATCTATCCCTCTCTCTGACTCTCTCTCTGTCCCTGTAAAAAAACAAAAAACAAACAAAAAACCCCACAAAAAATAATAAAAGAAAACTATGCTAAAATATGACTTAAAGAGTTTTATAACATCATTTCACAGTGTTGTACATATAGCCTACTCAACTTATGACCAAATCGTGTTACAACTGGTCTGTCAGAACCAATCGCAAGTCCTAATAAGTCAAGCACTAGCTGTAAACTAAAAGATATGATTGCATCAGACTTTTTCTACAATTTTGAACTAGAACATATTAAAACACTTATTTTAATCATAAAATTTGTGCAAAACTTATTTAAATTCTATTCAGGCAAAAATTTGCGTTTGTAGCTCTTGCATTTGTGTACTTGTTCAGGACAATCTCGTTTGATGCTCCAGCAATAGTGTGCTATCATATTTCTGTCCCATTGCACCTGATAATGCTCTTTTATTGTCTTCAGATCTTGATAAAAGCGTTCTCCCTACTCATCACTAACAGCTCCAAGATTTTCGGGAAACTTATCAAGGTGACTGTTCAGGAAGTGAATCTTAACGCTCATGTTACATCCAATGTCACAGAAAGCCAACAGCATCCTTTGAACCAGAAGTTCATAGTTTTCTGCTTTTTTGTTGCCAAGGAAGTTCTTTGTATCTGCCACAAAAGACTGCCAGGCTGCTTTCTCCTCCTTATTTATCTTCATGGAAAATTCTTCGTCACATATGAGGGTTCAAATTTGAGGTCCATCGAATACACCTGCTTTTATCTTCTTGAAAGACAAGGCAGAAATAATATGTTAAAAGCAGTCACTTTCTCTACTCAAAGCCTGAACAAACTGCTTTATTAAGCCAAGTTTGATGCAACGTGGGGAAAAATGATCCTGTCTCAATTAACTACAGGTTCATTTGCAATATTTTGCATCTCTACTTCCAGAGCTTCACGTTTTGGCCACTCCTTCTGTGTCCAGTGTTTCTCCCGAACTTGGTTGTCCCACAAACACAGAAAGCAAGGATACTTCGTGAAACCTCTCTGTTGTCCTAGCAGGAAATTACCATTTTAAGATCCACACAAATGATCCAGTTATGCTCTTCATACTTCAGAAAGTTGAGGACAATTTTTATGTCACTATAATCTTCTCGCAGATGAGTTGAATAACCAATTAGAACCGCTGCGTAAACATTATCATTGTGTAGGATAACACATTTCAGACTCCGTTTAGAGCTGTCAAGAAATAGCCGCCATTCTGTTGCACTGTAAGTAGTAACACCTAGCTGGCTGAGAAGACTACTGATATCATGATGGTAAACAAACTGTTTGTCTTTGGGAAAAAAGTGCACAAAAATTTGTTTACGTTTCCTGAAATGGGATACTTTAGCTGACCGGTGAAGTACATTCTTTTCTTGAAGCCTGGAGGCTAATAACTCAGTTGCTTTCTTTGATAGGTCCAAATCTCTTACTAAGACATTCAATTTGGGTTGGCTAAACTGCTGAGGGGTTAATAACTGCTTGTCATCAGAAGAAGAGCCTTCAGATTCTACAACCATTTCCTTATGCATCTTATCAAAATACACTTGATCACCATGTACACTTTCTTCATCCTTAGAAGAAATCAAACCATTGAAAACTGGAAACAGGAGTGTCTCCTAGTGTGGAATAGGTTGAATTGCTGAAGGAATACTAGGATATGCAATCATATGGCATTTTTTCTTGCCAATGCCCTTTGTATGGATCAGACAGAAATAACAGTCACTGCTATGGTCCTTAGGCTCACGCCAAACCATGGGAATATCAAAAGGTATTCCTTTACGTTTTCGTTTTGTCCAGTCATGAAGCATTTCCTCACAATTTTTAAAATTTATTCTTATTTATTCATTTTAGAGAGGAGACACAGAGTGTGTGTGTGTGTTTGTGTGTGTGTGTGAGAGAGAGAGAGAGAGAGAAAGGGGGGAGGAGCTAGAAGCATCAACTCCCATATGTGCCTTGATCAGACCAGTGCAGGGTTTTGAACTGGCGACCACAGTGTTCCCAGGTTGACGCTTTATCCACTGCGCCACCACAGGTCAGGCGCATTTCCTCACAATTTTGGCACACAATATGAGGAGCCCAATTCTTGTCTTGATCACCAAGGGAAACTTGAAAATAGGCAATATATGCACGTGTCACAAATTATGAAATATTGTGCCTTTGACATTGAAATGTGTAACAGCCACATATATAGCAGAAGGTGTCAGTACTATTCTTACATTTATGCCTACTCGAAGAAGCCATGATTCAATCTTAATACAAAATAAGAGGGTGTTTTTATCTGACAATAATATTTTACATTTAAAAACAACTACAATTATGTAAAAGTGATGTTTGTAAAACATTAATTGCCTTGTGGTTATGTTCAATCCAAGAGTCATTGCCCTTTAACTCCAATTTAAAAACCAATGCATGCCAGGCCTGACCTGTGGTGGCGCAGTGGATAAAGCGTTGACCTGGGAACACTGAGGTCGCCAGTTCAAAACCCTGCACTGGTCTGGTCAAGGCACATATGGGAGTTGATGCTTCCTGCTCCTCCCCCTTCTCTCTCTCTCTCTCTCTCTCTCTCTCTCTCTCTCTCTCTCACTATGTGTCTCCTCTCTAGAATGAGTAAAATAAAAATAAATTAAAAAACCCCAAAACAACCAATGCATGCCATTAACTGTAATAAAAAGAAATGAAAATTACATAAAAACTAGAGCATGCACCAAAAAATGGATTTCAGATTTGAAATCAGCGATGTAGAAGTATATAGAAACAGTTCTAAAACCTCATGCAACAGAAAATGAAAAAAAATTGTTCCCCAGTGTTATTTGTTTGTTTATTTATTTATTTATTTATTTGAGAGGCAGGGAGGCAGAGATACAGACTCTTGCATGTACCCAGACAGGGATCCACAGGCAAGCCCCCCACCGGACAATGTCCTGCTTATCTGGGTCCATTACTCCCTTGCTTGGCAACAGAGCTATTTTTGCTCCCCAGGCAAGGTCATGAAGCCATAATCAGCACCCACGGCCTACTTGCTCGACCCAATTGAGCCATGGCTGCAGGAGGAGAAGAAAGAGAGAGAGAAGGGGCAGGGAGGGGTAGAGAAATAGATGGTTGCTTCTCCTGTATGCTCCCACCAGGAATTAACCTAAAACATCCACACACTGGGCCAAAACTCCACCACTGAGCCAACAGGCCAGGTCCGAGTGTACCATTTTAAACTTCTTGTTCCATTACAGCATACCTTGTCATTGTAGAAAGAGTATTCAATTGAAAATAAAGAGATAGCAGCTGTCCTTATAACTGTGTGATCTTGGACAAACCATTGATTTTTTGTAGGTCAGCTTTCTCAATGTAAAGGGAGGGAGGTTAGACTAAATGAATCGAAAGATTCTTTTCAGCTTTAAAGTCTGGATAATTTAATAAATATAATATTTCTCTGGCTCACTAATAAAAGTTTTATTAACATGTTATTATTTACTGTAGGAATATGAGAAAATGGGACTTAGAGCATATTTAAATAGCAAAATAGTTATTTCTTCTTATCTCTATTTGGTAGTCTTTTTAAAACTTCTATGTGTCCTTGACCTTTTGCTACTTTTCGCCTATGCTGGTCACTGTATTTGGAGCTTTGAATGTTGGGATAATTCTGAAGGATAGGAATTGAAAGTGCCTCTGATGGACAAGTGGAAGGACTCTACTTTTGTTCATAGGCTTGGTTTTGATTTCATCCTGGTGGTCTAGAAGTCACCCTGTTTATGTATAAGTTTTCTAAGGTAGTCACATCCCATCTCAGAGAGTTCTGAATGTTTTTCAAAACCTGTTTCTAAATATTTGACAGCCCTTCAGAAATTGGAGTATGCATCCTCACAGAGTAATGCAATGGTGCTCCAAGTGATCCCTGAGCAAATCCTAATATAAATACAGAATTAAAAGTTATATAACTTTTTAAATGTAAAAACCTGAGAACCCCCAATAATTTTACCATTTATATGAACTCTTGCCTTGCCCACTGGCATTTGGAGTAAGCATTCTCTTTGTTCTGTCATTAAGGACACTAGGGTGTGACAGTTTGAGAGCAGTCATATTTGAAGAATGTAACATCATCTCAAGTCTCTTCTTATATAATTTTCTACTTAGCTTTAAGTTTTATCATGTTTTCTTTCTCTTTCCTTCCTACCTTCCTCTCTCCTTCCCACTCTCTTTCCCTCCCTCCCTTCCTTTTCTTCCTTTTTTCTTCCTTCCTTCCTTCCTTCCTTCCTTCCTTCCTTCCTTCCTTCCTTCCTTCCTTCCTTCCTTCCTTCCTTCTTTCCTCATCTTCCTTTCTTCCTTCCTTATCTTCCTTTCTTCCTCATTTTCCTCTCTTCTTTCCCTTTCTTTCTTTCTTTCTTTCTTTCTTTCTTTCTTTCTTTCTTTCTTTCTTTCTTTCTTTCTTTCTTTCTTTCTTCTTTCTTTCTTTCTTTCTTCTTTCAATAAAAATTCTTTTAGCATTTGACTCCCAGTGAAGGCATACCCAGACTTCTCTCCTTTATTCTGAATTTATCTTTTGGATCTGAACCCCATTGGTTCCAAGTCTAATTCTTGGGAAGACAGTGACTCTAGAGTAATTAACATATGACAAATGTGTAATGGCAGCTAAACAACTTCTCATGAGACCTTTTCCTCCTGACTAAATATTCCTACTTCCTTCAACATTTCTTCTTTACATGCTTTTATCAGAATGATTCTCTCACCATTATGATCCCCTCACCCCCCCCATCCTATCCCCATCAAAAGATACTCTGATTTATCTGTATCTCTCAAAGAACTGATCCAATAGTACTGAGGCTTCTCCTTATTCATGTGTATACTTTCCCCTGAAACCTGATTAGCCTCAAGACTGATAGAAACAATCTCCATTTTACTCAATTTGTTCACTGGCACTAACTGGGAAGTGCGACAGTTAAAGCTATTTGGCTGTTTAGCATCCATTTACTACCACCCTCCCTCTGTCTCTCCCCGCCTTTCCTCTTTCTCTCTTCCCTTCCTTTCTTTATGAAGCAACCTTATTTTCTTTTTAGGAATTATCTCTTCCCCAATGGATATTGTCTGTTGGGATTATAATCAGGAGTTTGGTTTTCTTCTCCCCAATACTCGGTAATGACGCAAGGTAGAGCAACTGCTATTCTTTTCCTGGAATTTAAATCTTGAACAGAAGGACAATGATGCTGAAAGTAGTTGGATTTCCATCCCACCCTAGCAAAATTCTTTGAATATATAATTCTTTGTACGTAGTTCCATTGTTACAGTTCCTGCTTTCTTCCCTTCCATTCTTTCTGGGACTCTTACCTCTTTCCTAATACATACCTTTGAGTTAAGTTAGCTAGAGTGGCTATCTACCTTACAGTCAAAGAACCCTAACTAATATTACCATTGTACATGGTGGTGTACCTATCTAGTATGTAAGTACTTCTACCATATCTCTCCCTAGAGTCGTTTTTAATATTTAACCAACAATTTCAAAAGTACTAGTGATCTCCTGCCTCTTAATTTTACCATAATTATATAGTAATAATTATGGTAAAAATTAATTTTTACCATAATTAGAGCATATTTAAATAGCAAAATAGTTATTTCTATTTTTCTATTTAAACCTTGAGAGGCAGCCTTCTGGAGAGAAATAATTCTCCATCTTTCTCTCCAGAAGGCTGAATCCAGGTAGAGAAATCTGAATGTGCTCCCATCTTCTTCTCCTTGCTACAGTATGGCTCTATAAATTTTACAAGAGCATTAATCAATGAAGCATATGCATCTGCCAAAATGTCAGTACTCTGCAATTAAGTCAGATTTTACTCGCTTACTAGTGTTGAAATCATAAAAGGAAAACAGGTATCCAAGCATTAGGTTAAAATCAGTTTGAGTGAAGATGAAAGACAATAGTTTTGTTAACGAAGTGTCATGGAAACACGAGGCTGGTGCTTTAGTGCTAGTGAAACAGCTAGGTAGTTCAATGTCCTTCTTGTATTTGACAGAAAGCTTCAATGTGCTGGGCCTGTGCTCAACTTCTTCAGTTCTAACTTTTGTTACTCAAGCTTCATAGTCTTTCCTTACTGGTGAGGTCTTAGCCAGATATGTGCTTGGGAAAACTAGATATTTCTTCTGGGAAATACATAGATGCTGAGACAGAATTAGTAGTGCAAGAAGTTTACAGGGGTTTTTTTTTTGGGGGGGGGGTAACACCTGACAAAGCAGAAAGGGAAAGGAAGCGGGATTGAGTAGGAAGAGCCTCAGGCCACTGTGCAGACCTGACAGTTTTCTCCAATTTAACAGTGAAGTCTAGAGCAAAGACTGCCTAAGGGAGGAGTCCTGATTCAGGCATTGCACCCAGGCCCTAGTACTGTCATCTTGTGGTTGTTGGGTGGGTGGGTAGGGGATTGCACAGGGATAAAATCTATGAATCTTAAAATAGCTATAGCCTGCAGTTATAGAACTCCTAGCAACTGAATAGAAATCTGAGCAGTGTACTCCGGTGACTGGCAGACTATTCTTAATTGTGTCTTAAATTTATTCAGTGCATGGACTCTTGAGTCAGTGTAGGTTTGAATCCCAGTGATAGCACTTGCTCATGTGTGACCTTAGAAAAAATTTTAAAGCTCTCTTTACCTTGTACTTCTCATCTTTAAATTGGAAATAAAACAGTACTAACCTTATAGAATTATAGGAAGGCATTTAGAAAATGCTTGACACAGTAAATATTGTATATAATTATATAAGTGTAAAATGCTTGCACAGTCTATATTTGCTATTATTAATTTATCATCGATAGTCAACTATGTGCCAATCCCCACTGACCTATCATATAGGAACACTTTCTCTGAATTAGCTCAGTTGTCTGGAAGATGACAATTATGATTTACCCTTATCGAAAGTACATTGGGAAGACTGAGGAGATTCTACGGCCCTGACTACTAGTCAGTGACACTACTGTGATCAAGGACTTAGCTCATGTGTTGTGTGCAGACTTCATTGTTTCTTTCTTTTAAAAAGATTATTTTATTTCATTTTTCCTTAAGAGATTAGCTTTAGTCCTGGAAGCTAACTGCAATAAAATAGCATGTCAACTTGAAATGTCAAGCTTCTATTTGATTGTGTTTTGAGGGCGCACTCTTCCACACCATTATGCCAGTGTGAGTAAACAGGGTCACAGGCTATGCTTTTGGGAACTAAGATAAAAGACTTCCTTTAAAAAAATCCCCTAAATGCAGCCAGGGAGATTATTTTATTTATTTATCAAACACAGGTTAATAATTATAATTACTATAATTATAATTATATGCTAGGGAACAATTTTTTTTTTCACTTTCAGTTGCATGAGGTTTTAGAACTTTTTCTATATATTTCTATGTAGCTGATTCCAAATCTGAAATCCGTTTTTTTTTGGTGTATGCTCTAGTTTTGATGCAATTTTCATTTCTTTTTGTTACAGCTAATGGCATACATTCATTTTTAAATTGGAATTAAAGGGCAACAACTCTTGGATTGATCATAATCACAAGGCAATTAATGTTTTACAAACATCACTTTTACATAATTGTAGTTGTTTTTAAATGTAAAAAATTATTATCTGATAAAAACACCCTCTTATTTTGTTTTAAGATTGAATCATGGCTTCTTCGAGTAGGCATAAATGTAAGAATAGTACTGACACCTTCTGTTATATATGTGGCTGTTACACGCTTCAACGTCAAAGGTGCAATATTTTATCATTTGTGACACGTGCATATATTGCCTATTTTCAAGTTTCCCTTGGCGATCAAGACAAGAATTGGGCTCCACATAATGTGTGTCATAATTGTGAGGAAATGCTTTGTGACTAGACAAAAGGAAAATGCAAAGGAATCCTTTTGGTATTCCCATGGTTTGGCGTGAACCTAAGGACCATAGCAGTGACTGTTATTTCTGTCTGATCCATATAAAGGGCATTGGCAAGAAAAAAACGGCATATGATCGCATTATCTTAATATTCCTTCAGCAATACAACCTATCTCTCACTGGAAGACAATCCCGGTTCCAGTGTTCAATGGTTTTATTTCTTCTGAGGATAAAGGAAGTGAACATAGTGATCAGGTGTATTTTTATAAGATGCATGAGGAAGTGGTTGTAGAATCTGTGTCTTCTTCTGATGCCAAGCAGTCATTAACCCCTCAGCAGTTTAACCAGCCTGAACTGAATGACTTAGTAAGAGATTTGGACCTATCAAAGAAAGTAGCTGAGTTATTAGCCTTCAGGCTTCAAGAAAAGAATTTACTTCATTGGTCAACTAAAGTAAGCCATTTCAGAAAGCATGAACAAATATTGTGAACTTTTTTCCGAAGACAAACACTTGTTTACTGTCATGATATCAGTAGTCTTCTCAACCAGCTAGGTGTTACCACTTACAGTGCAACAGAATGGTGGCTATTTCTTGACAGCTCTAAACGGAGTCTGAAAAGTATTCTCCTACACAACGATAATGCTTATGCAGCGGTTCCAATTGGTTATTCAACTCATCTGCGAGAAGATTATAATGACATAAAAATTGTTCTTGACTTACTGAAGTATGAGGAGCGTAACTGGATTATTTGTGTGGATCTTAAAATGGTCAATTTCTTGGTAGGACAACAGAGAGGTTTCACAAAGTATTCTTGCTTTTTGTGCTTGTGGGACAGCCAAGCTTGGGAGAAACACTGGACACAGAAGGAGTGGCCGAAACGTGAAGCTCTGGAAGTAAGGATGCAAAATATTGTGAATGAACCTGTAGTTAATAGAGACAGGATCATTTCCCTCCCACGTTACATCAAACTTGGCTTAATAAAGCAGTTTGTTCAGGCTTTGAGTAGAGAAAGTGACTGCTTTCAACATGTTATTTCTGCCTTGTCTTTTGAGAAGATAAAAGCAGGTGTATTTGATGGACGTCAAGTTTGAACCCTCATATGTGATGAAGAATTTGCAGGAAGATGAATAAGGAGGAGAAAGCAGCCTGGCAGTCTTTTGTGGCAGATACAAAGAACTTTCTTGGCAACAAAAAAGCAGAAAACTATGAACTTCTGGTTCAAAGGATGCTGTTCGCTTTCCATGACATTCAATGTAACATAAGCATTAAGATTCATTTCCTGAAAAGTCACCTTGATAAGTTTACTAAAAATCTTAGAGCTCTTATTGATGCATAGGGAGAACACTTTTATCAAGATCTGAAGACAATAGAAGAGCATTATAGGGGCAAAGGGACAGAAATATGATGGCACACTACTTCTGGAGCGTCAAACGAGATTGTCCTGAATAAATACACAAATGCAAGAGCTACAAACACAAATTTTTGCCAGAATAGAATTTAAATAAGTGTTGCGCAAATTTTATGATTAAAATAAGTGTTTTAATATGTTATATTTCAAAATTGTAGACAAATTCTGATGCAATCATATCTTTTAGTGTATTAGTGTATTTACTGAATTATATAAATTATTATATTTTCACAAAGATGATGCCCAAAACATTCTACTTCATTATGTTAAACTAAATGTTGAAAAATTTACAATAAGATGAAAACGTATAATCTTGAATTGCAAAAAAACTGTAGCTTACAGAGAAAAACTAATATCAGATTTGAGATCAGCACACTCGAATTAGGTAAGAATAAGTGTTTTTGTGGATGCAACAGAAATTTTGTTCCCCAGTGTTATAGGTCTCTAAGTGCTTTAGAGTATAGTAATTTAATCCTATTATTATAGTGTAAGTACTTGATTTAAGTAGTATCCCTACTCTTACTGCATAACACTGGCAGTGGAGGCACTTGAAGTTGAATGACATATCCAAGGACAGAGGCTAATGGGAAGCAAAGTTCAACTTGAACACAGGTCCAATTTGTGTTTCCAGAGTTTGTGTTTATCTTAAAATATATTCTTTGCTTCTGCCACTTGATTGTGGAGAGTCTTTTGGAGCATAATTTTTGAATGGAAGGTCCTGATTTACTCTGGGGCTGAGGATCCATCAATTCAGCTTCTGAGAAAATCTCCTAAATTGTGTAGTTATGAGTTTATGTTACTTTGGGACTTTCCATTTGGAACCTTACACTGGATTGTCTCTTAATAACATGTGTCAGTCCCCTGGCAAAAGACTTGGGACCAATTTCCAAGTTAAGCCACACTGAGGACAACTGAAATGATGCCAGTTAAGAAGTTGATGGATCTCTAAGACTGATAGAAGACTTTGGATTTACTTTAAGTTTATTATTATTTTAAATTTTATGTTCTTTTTAAAAATTTTTTACTAATTTTAATTTATTGTGTTTACATGGATTCAAGTGTCACACTCAATATAACACCCTCTCCCCACCCCCGTGTCTTTCTCTGCCTGGCTTATTTCACTTAGCATAATAAACTCCAGGTCCATCTATGCTGTCACAAAAGGTGAGATTTCCTTCTTTTCTATGGCCACGTAGTATTCCATTGTGTATATGTACCACAGCTTTTTTTTTTTTAATTTCTTTTTTTTTATTTATTTTAGAGAGGAGACAGACAGAGAGAGAGAGACAGAGAGAGAGAGAGAAAGAGAGAGAGAGAGAAAGGGGGGAGGAGCTAGAAGCATCAACTCCCATATGTGCCTTGACCAGACCAGTGCAGGGTTTTGAACTGGCGACCTCAGTGTTTCCAGGTTGATGCTTTATCCACTGCGCCACCACAGGTCAGGCTATGTACCACAGCTTTTTAATCCACTTGTCCACTGACAGACACTTGGACCATTTCTAGATCTTGGCTATTGCAAACAATGCTGCAATGTACATGGGGGGTGCATATCTTCTTTTGAATCAGTAATTTGGTATTCTTAGTTTATAATCCTAAAAATGGGATAGCTGGGTCAAAAGGCAGTTCCATTTTTAAGTTTTTGAGGAAACTCCATACTGTTTTCCACAGTGTCTGCACAAGTCTGCGTTCCAACCAGCAGTGCAGGAGGGTTCCCTTTTCTCCACATCCTTGTCAGCACTTGTGTGTTGTTTTGTTAATGAGAGCCATTCTGACAGGTGTGAGGTGGTATCTCATTGTGATTTTGATTTGCACTTCTCTGATGATTAGTGACATTGAACATGTTTTCATATGTCTATTGGCCATCTATATGTCCTCTTTCAAGAAGTGCCTATTCAGTTCTTTTGCCCATTTTTTAATTGGATTGTTTACCTTCTTGGTGTTGAGTTTTAGAAGAAAGCAACTTCTATTTCTTGGTGTGTACATTTGTGTATATGTCTTCTGTGTTTCACTTTTCATATAGGTAGAGAAATCTGCAAATGACAATAAAGCAGGATAAAAACATTATATTTTTATATCAGGCTGTTATGGTCTACAGCAGATATTCAGAAAGCAAAACCCTCTTTTATAAAGAAAGGAGACATGTAGAAAACCCTACAAAGGAAGAATAGAAGAGGTGGGCATCAAATAATCTGAATCTTAACTGTAGCTCATCTGTAAATTTATTGTATAACCTTGGGCAAGAAAATATTTAATTTATTTGGGCCTTTATTTGTTTACCAGTAATTTCT
The DNA here is from genome assembly GCA_037038555.1 of Rhynchonycteris naso. Classification (NCBI taxonomy): domain Eukaryota; kingdom Metazoa; phylum Chordata; class Mammalia; order Chiroptera; family Emballonuridae; genus Rhynchonycteris; species Rhynchonycteris naso. The sequence goes on from CM072995.1 coordinate 283,143,698, forward strand.
ATGATAATTTTAATTTCAATAATCTATAAAATTCTGAGGTAAGAGTAATGACATAGCATTCTGGAGGGAAAAATAAAATGGTATTTATTATATTGATTCATTCCACCTTCCCCACTCATTGTAAAGCTGTATTTGTGCTATTATCTAATCAGTATAAGACAAATTACCCTGTAGTGCTTTTTACAGAGGGAACTAGAGGTAAATCACTGAATAAATTTAATAAATTTATAGAAACAAATGATTGTAATCATATTCCAATGACTTTATTTTTAGTTTAATTTTTTTAGATGAGAGGAAGGGAGATAATGAGGCAGACTCCTGCATGCACCCTGACCAATCAGGATCCACTAGCAACCTATCTGGGTCTGATGCTTGTGTACCAAGCTATTTTTAGCACCTAAGGCTGTTGTGCTCTGAGAGAGCTATCCTCTGTGCCTAGGGCCACACTTGAACCAATGGGGTCACTGGCTGTGGGAAGGGAAAAAGGAGAGAAGAAGGAGATGGAGGTGAGGAGAAGCAGATGGTCACTTCTCTTGTGTGCCCTGACCAGGAATCAAACTCAGGACATCCCTATGTTGGGCTGATGCTCTATCCACCGAGCCACCAGCCAGGGTGACAATAGTATTATTATTATTATTTTTTAAATATTTTTATTATTATTATTGATTTTAATGGGGTGACACCAATAAATCAGGGTACATATGTACAATGAAAACATCTCCAGTTTATCTTATCATTCAATTATGTTGCATACCCGTCACCCAAAGTCAAATTGTCCTCTGTCACCTTCTGTCTGGTTTTCCCTGTGACCCTCCCCTCCTCCCTATCTCACCTTCTTTTTCCTCCCCCCGCCGCATAACCACCTCTCTCTTGTCCATGTCTCATATTCTCACTTTTATGTCCCCCCTATGTATGAAATCATGCTGTTCTCAGTTTTTTTCTGATTTACTTATTTCACTCCGTATAATGTTATCAAGGTCCATCCATTTTGTTGTAAATGATCTGATGTCATCATTTCTTATGCCTGAGTAGTATTCCATAGTATATATGTACCAAATCATTTTAATCCACTCGTCCTCTGACGGACACTTGGGCTGTTTCCAGATGACAATAGCATTATTAATTCAGTTCTGGAGATAGTCTAGATAGGTAAAGTTGGGAAGGTAGGCCATGTATTATGTTGGCTAAACACGTTTATTTGATGAATTTTTATAATAAAGACCTGGTAACCATGGTGAGAGTGGCTTATTTTATTCATCAAATTTATTATCTATCTTTCTTCCGTATCTTCTTTCCTTCTATTTTTCTTTTGTCTCTGTTACCAACAGAGTAGATATATACTTAAACCAAGCTTTCTGTTTCTAATTTTAAAAATAAATCCAGGGCAATATGAAAAATAACATTATTGTAAATTTTATAAACACTGTAGTAGAGGGCAATTAAGGTTTTACTTTAATGACATAATATTTAATTAATTAAATAATTCTTGTAGTCAACCAATATTTTGGGGGCACCTATTATATGCCTAGACACTATGCCAGGTGCTGGGGAGACAATGGTGAGTGAAATACATCTTACATGGGGAAGTCAGGCAATAAGAAAACAATTTCATAAAGATCTAAATTGTGGTACATATTATGCAGGAAAAGTACAGACAGTTCTGAGAATGTGTCCCTCACTTGGGCAAGAGGTCGGGGAAGGTTTTCCTGAGGAATTGACTTTGAGTTCAGAGATTAAACAAAAAAGTACAGTCTATTCTGCCACTAGAACACATATTTCAGTAAGTCAAATTAGCTCATGCATGATTGCTAAATAGGAGAACAGGATAAAGTGAAAGTCACATTCTTTGATGGTGTAGATTTCCAGTATATTAACTGCAACCAAGTAATGCAGTTGAAGGCAAAATCCACTCACAGGATTGAAAACAGTCAAGTGCTGGAGAATAGTGTTGTGCACATTACCCTTCACCTTGTTATTCTACCCCCAGTTTGAAAATATGCTTTACCTTAGAAGTACTCATTGAATGGTTCTTTTGCTCTGTCAGTATTTTCTCTTGTCTCTCTATTAAGTTGGAAACCTCAATCCCTCACCACCCACTTTTTGGGGAGATTTTCAAAGTATTAAGAGTTTTTCTTTACTTATTAAAAATATTATATTTTTAAATGGAACTAGTATTTTCTATTAGAATTATTATTATGTTTTTGTTGCTCAGATCAGAACATTACATAGATTCTGAATTGTTTTTTTTGAATTTAATTTTCCTTTAAACCTTTATAAGAAAGGTTTTTAGGTACCTCAAAGAGAAACATATTTATTTTGAAGCAAACTACAATTAAAAAGCATATGCAACAAATATAACTTTTTGAATGACATTCTTTTTCAAAGGGTTCAATGTAGGTATGTTAAATCTCAGTTTTAGTTGAAAATACTGAAGTATATAGTTTTTATGTCACTTTTTAAAGTAATTTAGACTTAGAGAAGTTATTTAACTTATTTAATGTGACAAACTATTTTCATTTGAATACTTTTTTTTTGATGGCATATTGCCTTTGACTTAATAATCATTTTTATTTATCAATCACACATTTTCTCAGACATGATAGGCCAAAGTATTTAAAAATTTTTAGTGATTGATTTTAGAGAAAGGGGAGAGAGAGACAGAGGCATCAATGTATTGTTCCATTCATTTATGCATTTATTACTTGTTTCTTATATGTGTTTATAAGATCATTAAATTGTCTACTGGTATATTCTTGTATATCATTGAGTATTTTCAGAACTTCAATTTGAATTCTACATAGTTTAATTCCAATGTTTTCATGTGATTGAGATTGCTTTCTGGAGATTTTTTGTTTTCTTTCTGAACTGAGTCTCTTTCCTAGGTATTCATGGTGTTCCTTCTTTTCAGCCTTGAAGGCATTTCAGTGTGTTATTTTTAAAAAGTCAAGCAAAGAATAACAAGAAATGTAAAAATAAATTTAAAACTTAAATTAAAAATTTAAGAAAAATATTGCAAATAACAACAGAAAAATAAAACACAAACAAAAAAACAACCACCACTAGAAGAACTAAAGAAAAACAAAAAATCGGATTCCAAGATGGTGACAGAGTAGGCAGATGTTTAAACTGCCACCTCCCAGGACAAAATTGGATTACAAATAAATTTAAGAACAATCATCTTTAAAAACCAACTTTGGACTAAACTAAGAGGAGTTTATAACCAAGGATCACAGAAGTCAAACCGAGACTGGTAGGAAGGGTGGAGACGCAGGGGGACTTACCAGCTCCCAGGAGTGAGCTACAGCTGAGGGTCTGGAGGGACTCTCACTGAGGGGAACTTTCCCCTAAGAGGTGTGAGTCTTCAGCTCCAGCCCCAGAGCTCCAGCCTATAGCCCCAGAGCCTAGAAAAGGCACCCAAACAGCATTTGTAGGTGAAAAGAGTTAGGTTTCTGTCTGCAAGAAAGAGATAGAGCTCTCGGAGATGAAGGATCTGTCTTAAAGAGCCCCCACAGAAAATCTTGTTCACAGTCACTTACCTGAAGCTCTAGTGAGGGAGAGCTAAGAGGACTAGAGTTGTGTGAAGAGAATGTAAATTTGTTGGCCCAGGGAGAGACACTGTGAGGGATGGCCACTGGACCCCTGTGCTGAGTCATTGTCCAGTACTGTAGTCGCCATCTTTCTTGGGTAGAGCAGTCCCTTTTGAGTGGCACCAGCCTGGAGAGAAGCAACTTCTCTGCCTTTGGGAGTCTCTCCTGCTCTAGTCTTGGCAACTGGGTAGTGCAGAAAAGTCAAGAGGCAGGAGCGCATCAGTGACTCAGTTTTCTGGTGTTGAGGCCAGAGCTTTACCTTCACCATGCTCTTGAGTCTAAGCCTGATAATCCCACCTCAGGGATGACTCAGTGAAAACTATCCAGAGCGCAGGCAGACCACACCTCTGGGGTTCAGCGGACACATCCATGGACTCCTGGGGCCACACCCTATGAGGTCTATGAAAAAAGTTTGGCCAGATTGACACCTGGGGCCAGGGGTTGAGTCACACTCACCACTCTTTCTAATCCCTGAATTGCTGTAGGCTCTAGACTCTAGTAGAGGTGTTTGTTTTTTTTTTGCATTGGAGCCCAACAAGCAGCCAACAGACAGGCTGCAGGGGGTGGGACTAGGGCTGTGATGGCCAACCTATGACATATGTGTCAGCACTGACATGCGTAGCCATTTTCAATAACATGCAGCCACATGCAGCTACCTACCAGAGAAGTATGGGGCTGCATGCCGAGAAGGATGCTTCATCCTTGGCTCCTGCAAGGCCAGGTGCAGGAGCCAAGGATAAAACATTTGCTGTAGTGTAAACACTCTATGTGGGAGGTCTGTAGGCCAAAACAACAGAACTCTGGGACACAGCATCTAGTTCTGGGACTTCTGGTTAGGCCGTTTTTCTCAAAGTTACACACCACCTGAGTTATGCTCATTTTTTTGGCAAATTTTGACAAACCAAGCTCAAAAGATTGCCCATCACTGGACTAGGGGATCCTTGATCTTTTAAGCAAAACTTCTCCCAGGCCCAGCGTGGGTTAAAGCCAGCATAGGTGTGTAGCTTAGTATTTTCATGTGTATCTGGGCCCAGCAGAGGCAGCCACAAACTCTGGATTGCTTGTAGCTTCAAGAAAGTTACTGAGGGCCAGCCACGGGCTGTGCCACCCGCTGGTCTGTATTGGGCTACTGCCAGGGAGGCCCAGGGCTGGCAATCCAGTGGTTATGTGTGGAGAGCATTGGTTCAGGACCTAACAACCCTTGCTAGATTGGTACCCAAAGGAAAGGCTCCTCACACCTGGCCCAGCTGAGGTGAATTTTGCTCTCTGTGATCAGCATCACCATAGTGGTTCATGTGCATTGGATAGGGTGGAGCTTTACGGTCAGCTGACCTGGGTGCTGAATATCCTACCCCGCTGGGCTAGATTCTACTGGGGGAAAGGAGAGAGGCTTGGAGCATGGACATTTAACATGTGGGCTCTGTCAACCTATTGTATCTGGTCGAGGGGCTTAGCCCCTTATTGGGGGGGGCGCACAGTCAGTTCCAGGAGAGGACTCTCTCAGTCTTCCTCCCTATGACCAGGGTCTCACTAGCTGGAAGAACTTCTGCAGAAGGGACTGTTGGACCCACTTATATCTGAATCCTGCTCACCTTGTTGGGGAGACATAAAATTTGAGTATCCAGCAGTGGTTGAGAGATTAGGTTCTGGAGTAGCAGCCATTCCTGTACTGAGCTTCTGACCAAGAGACCCCTGAAGTAGGTGGTCTCATTAATGATGTATTCCCAATATTAGCTGCCCTAACCCAACAAGATTGCAACCTGCAGAGGGATTGGTTGGGTGAGGTCAGTCTGAGCCTACACTACAGTCTTTCTACAGAAGGTTCTGTGGGAAGACCAGGCAGCTTCAAGAGGTGGGAGAGCAGCTGAAAAGTGGAGGCAAATCTTACAGAGGTTGGGGCTTTTACGGAACTGCTATCAACTCTAAAAAGGAGAAAGCTGATTCTTATGCATAGTTTGAACCCTACCATACTACCCAGGCACAGAAAACACAGACACAAACAGCAAATAGAGCAGTAGCTGCAGACAAGAAGCCTACAGTGGGTTACAAACAAGAACTGATGCCAACCTGGGTGGATCTAGAGCCAACACAGCTGATAGTGGGTGGCAGACAGCACCAACCCTAGACTCAGCTAGCTACACAAGCAACATGCCCAAAGGAGGAGTCTAGCAGGCACCAGACACAGTACAGAATAAATATACCCAACAAGACACATGATCAAGGTTGACCCTTAGAGCCAGCCAGACTCAAAGGATAACCATACCCACAACAGGACCAACTGCATTTAATACTCACAGAAAACAGGAGGGAAAATAGCACTCTCAAGAAGTATTCCTAGAACAAGGAAAACAGGTGGCTTGGAGGTCAGTACCACTGAGCCCATCTTCCTCATAAAGATGCCACAACAGTTCAAAGTTGGACAACATTACCTAATATAAAGACAAAAAGGGGAGATAAAGAAATGTGACCCAAATAAATCAACAGGAGAAATCCCAGAAAAAGAACTAAATGACATAGAAGTAACCAAACTACCAGATGCAGAGTTTAAAATAATAATTTTTAGGATCCTTAATGATCTTAGATCAACAATGAATGGACATAATGAGCACCTAAATAAAGAGATAGCAAGCATCAAAAAGGACATTAAAGTAATAAAAAAGAACCAGTAAGAAATGACAAATACAATATCAGAAATGAAGGCTGCACTGGAAGGAATCAACAGTAGACGGGATGAAGCAAAGGATTAAATCAGTGATTTCAAAGACAAGATAAACATAAGACTGAAGTAGGGCAGCAAAACAAAAAGAGGCGTAAAAAGACTAAGGAAACTATAAGAGAGCTCTGTGACAACATGAAGAGAAACAACATCTGCATCATAGGGGTTCCTGAAGGAGAAAAGAACAAACAAAGGATAAAGAACTTGTTTTAAGAAATTATAGCTGAAAGTATTACTAAATTGATAAAGGAAAAAGCACACAAGTTTAAGAAGCATAGAGTTCCATTAAAGAGAAACCCAAAAAGCCTACACCAAAACACATCATAATTAAAATACCAAAGTTATAAGACAAAGAAAGAATACTAAAAGCTACAAGAGAAAAGCAGTTAATTACCTACAAAGGAACCCCCATAAGTATGACATCCAGCTTCTCAACAGAAACACTTGAGGCCAGAAAGAATTGGCAATAAACATTCAAAGTAATGCAATACAAGAACCTACAACCAAGACTATTTATGCAGCAAGGCTATCATTCGAAAACGAAGGCAAAAACAAAACAAAACAACCAAAAACCTCAAGGAATTCAGTACAATGAAACCAGTACTGCAAGAAGTAAGGGGCCTGCTATAAAAAGAGCAAAGGTAAAAAAAAAGAAGAAAAAAGAAAGAAATAGAAAAAAAGGGGAATGTAGATTTAAAGAATAAAATGGCAATAAATAAGTATATGTCAATAATAACCTTAAATGTAAATGTCAATAATAACCTTAAATGAATTAAATAATGAATGTCGATAATAACCTTAAGTGGATTATATGCTCCTATCAAAAGGCATAGGATAGCTGCATGAATAAGAAAACAGAACCCATACATATGCTGTCTACAAGAAACCCACCTCAGAACAAAAGATACACATAGACTGAAAGTTAAGGGATGGAAAAAGGTATTTCATGCAAATGGAAATAAAAGAAAGCTGAGGAAATGAAAAAATACATATATCTGACAAAACAACCTTTAAAACAAAGGCTATATATAGAAAGGATAAAGAAGGTTACTACATAATGATAAAAGAAACAATCCAACAGGAGGATATAACCATTGTAAATATTCATGCACCTAATATAGGATCACCTAAAAATATAAAATAGATTTTGATGGACATAAACAGTAAGATCAACAGCAATACTATAATAGTAGGGGATTTTAAAAAACCACTAACATCAATGAATAGATCCTCCAGACAGAAAATTAACAAAGAAACAGCTGCCTTAAATGACACACTAGATTTAAGAGATATCTTCAGAACCAATCACCCCCAAAAAGAAGAATATACATTCTTTTCCAGTGTTCATGGCACATTCTCTAGGATAGACCACATGTTAGGACACAAAATGAGTCTCAATAAACTTATGAAGATTGAAATCATATTAAGCATCTTCTCTGATCACAATGGTATGAAACTAGAAGTCAACTACAATAGAAAAACTGAAAAACATTCAAACACTTGGAGGCTAAATAGCATGTTATTAAATAACAAATGGGTTAACAATGAGATCAAGGAAGAAAGAAAATATTTCCTTGAAACAAATAAAAATGAACATACAACTCAAAATTTATGGGACACAGCAAAAGCAGTCCTGAGTGGGAAGTTCATAGCATTACAGGCATACCTTAAGAAGCAAGGAAAAGCTCAAATAAACAACTTATCCCTGCTTCTAAAAGAATTAGAAAAAGAACAACAAATAAGAACAGAGGGAGTAGAAGGAAGGAAATAATAAAGACCATCGTGCACAAAACAGCACAAAAGATCAATGAAACCAAGAACTGGTTCTTTGAAAAGGTAAACAAGATTGATGAACCTTTAACAAGACTCATTAAGAAAAAATGAGAGAGGACTTAAATAAATAAAGTTAAAAATGGAAAGGGAGAAATAACAACTGATATGGCAGAAATACAAAGGATTGTAGGAAAAGAGTATGAAGATCTATATGCCAAAAAATTGGACATTGGTGAAATGGATAAATTCCTAGAAACATACAATCTTCCTAAACTCAATCTGGAAGGATCAGAAAACCTAAACAGACCAATTACAACAAATGAAATGGAAACAGCTATCAAAAAACTCCCGGCAAACCAAAGTCCTAGACTAGATGGCTTCACATGCAAACTTTACCAAATATTCAAAGAACTAACACCTATTCTTCTCAAGCTACTTTAAAAAATTTAAAAGGAAGAAAGACTTCCAAGCTCCTTTTATGAGGCAAGCATGATCCTCATTCTAAAACCAGGTAAAGACACTACAAAGAAAGAAAACTATAGGTCAATATCCCTGGTGTATTTAGATGCTAAAATTCTCAAAAGATTAGCAAACTGGATCCAGCAACACAGTAAAATAATCATACATTATGATCAAGTGAGATTTATTCTAGGGAGGCAACACTGGTAAAATATTTGCAAATTAATAAATGTGATTAAGCACATAAACAAAAGGAAGGATAAATATCACATGATAATATCAATAGATGAAATAAAAGCATTTGATAAAATCCAGTCCCCTTTATGATCAAAACTTTCAGCAAAGTGGGAATACAGGAAACATACCTCTACATGATAAAGGCCATCTGTGACAAACCCACAGCCAACATTATATTAAATGGGCAAAAATTAAAAGCAATCCCCTTAAGATCAGGAAGAAGTCAGGGGTGCCCCCTTTCACCACTCTTATTCAACATTGTTCTGGAAGTCCTAGCCACAGCAATCAGACAAGAAGAAGAAATAAAAGGCATCCAAATTGGAAAAGAAGAAGTAAGACTATCATTATTTGCTAATGATATAATACTGTACATAGAAAACCCTAACATCTCAGTAAAAAAACTACTAGACCTGATAAATAAATTTGGCAATGTGGCAGGTTGTAAAATTAATATTCAGAAATCAATGGAATTATTATATACTAACGATAAACTGTCTGAAATAGAAATTAAGGAAACAATACCCTCACTATTGCAACAACAACAAAAAATAAAGTGCCTAGGAGTAAATGTAACCAAGGAGGTAAAAGACTTGTACTCAGAAAATTATAAGATATTAAAAAAAGAAATCAAGGAAGATACAATTAAGTGAAAGCACATACTGTGTTCATGAATAGGAAGAATAAGCATCATTAAAATGTCTATATTACCCAAAGCAAACTATAAATTCATTGCAATTCCTATTAAAATACCAATGACATACATCAAAGATACAGAACAAATATTCTAAACATTTATATGGAACCAAAAAAGAACACAAATAGCCTCAGCAAACCTTAAAATAAAGAATAAATTGGGAGGTATCACACTTCCTGATAACAAGTTATACTGCAAGGCCATTGTAGTCAAAACAGCTTGGTACTGGCATAAGAACAGGCATACAGAACAATGGAACAGAACAGAGAACCCAGGAGTAAACCCACACCTTTATGGACAACTGATATTTGACAAAGGAGGTAAGAGCATACAATGGAGTAAAGACAGCCTCTTTAACAAATGGTGTTGGGGAAATTGGACAGGTACATGCAAAAAAATGAAACTAGACCACCAACCTACACCATTCACAAAAATTGACTCAAAGTCTATAAAGGACTTAAATATAAGGCATGAAGCCATAAACATCTTGGAAGAAAACATAGGCAGTAAACTCTCCGATATCTCTTGTAGCAACATCTTTGCTGATTTATCTCCACAGGCAAGTGAAATAAAGGACAGAGTGAACAAGTGGGACTATATCAAATTAAAACGCTTTTGCAGAGCAAAAGACACCATGAACAAAATAAAAAGACAACCCACACAATGGGAGAATATACAGTATTTGCCAATATGTCTGATGGGAAGTTAATAACCAAAATATATAAAGAACTTGTAAAACTCAACACCAGGAAGGTAAACAATCCAATTAAAAAATGGGCAAAAGAACTGAATAGGCACTTCTCCAAAGAGGAAACGTGAAATGTTTTCACAATAGGCATGTTAAAACATGTTCAAGGTCACTAATCATCAGAGAAATGCATATCAAAATCACAATGAGATATCACCTCACACCTGTCAGAATGGTACTTACTAACAAATCAACACTCAAGTGCTGGCAAGGATGTGGAGAAAAGGGAACCTTCCTGCACTGCTGGTTGGAACACAGACTTGTGCAGACACTGTGGAAAACAGTATGGAGTTTCCTCAAAAAGTTAAAAATGGAACTACCTTTTGACCCAGCTATACCATTCTTAGGATTATATCCTAATACCAAATTACTGATTCAATAGAAGATATGCATCCCCCATGTTCATTGCAGCATTGTTTACAATAGCCAAGATCTGGAAATGGCCCAAGTATCCATCAGTGAATGAGTGGATTAAAAAGCAGTGGTACGCCTGACCAGGTGGTGGCGCAGTGGATAGAGCGTTGGACTGGGATGCGGAAGACCCAGGTTCGAGACTCTGAGCTCGCCAGCCTGAGCACGGGCCCATCTGGCTTGAGCAAAAAGCTCGTCAGCTTGGACCCAAGGTTGCTGGCTCCAGCAAGGGGTTGCTCGGTCTGCTGAAGGCCCGCAGTCAAGGCACATGTGAGAAAGCAATCAATGAACAACTAAGGTGTTGCGACGGCAATGGAAAACTAATGATTGATGCTTCTCACCTCTCTCCATTTCTGTCTGTCTGTCCCTATCTATCCCTCTCTCTGACTCTCTCTCTGTCCCTGTTAAAAAAAAAAAGGAGAAAATAAAGAATGCTGTGGTACATATACACAATGGAATACTACATGGCTGTGAAAAAGAAGGAAATCTCACCTTTTGTGACAGCATGGATAAACCTGGAGTTTATAATGCTAAGGGAAATAATCCAGGCAGAGAAAGAAAAATGTCATATGATCTCACTTATATGTGGAATCTGATGAACAAAGTGAATTGACAAACGGAATAGAGGCAAAGGCAGGGTCACAGGGAGCACAGGGACAGAAGTCAGAGGGAAGGGGATGAGAGGATGGAATCAGAGAAGGTGAAAGAATTAGTGAAATTATATATACATACACAGAGATACAGATAATAGAACAGCAAATCCTAGAAAGAATAGGGCAGGGAGTTAGAGGGAGTTGGACAAAGGGGGCATAAAAAGGGACACAGTCATAGGGCATGCGGGTGTTATATTCAGCGGGACACTTGAATCCATGTAAACACAATAAATTAAAATTAATAATAAAGAAAAAAAGAAAGACGGCAACTACAGTACTGGAATATAAGTCAGCACAGGGGTTCCGGTGGCCGTCCTCCACAGTGTCTCTCCCTGGGCTTCCAAATTTACACTCTCATGCAACTCTTGTCCTCTCAGCTCTCCCTCCACTGGAGCCCTGGGTAAGTGGCTGTGAACAAGATTTTCTGTGCTGGCCCTTTAAGATGGAGCCTGCGTCTGTGAGAGCTCTCTTTCTTGCAGACAGCAACCCAGCACATTGCACTGCCAAGTGCTGTTTGGGTGCCTCTTCTAGGCTCTAGGGCTCTAGACTGGGGTTCCAACCCTGGGGCTGTAGACCCACACCTCACAGGGTGAACTTCCCCTCAGTGAGAGTTCCTCCACCAGGGGTCCCCAAACTTTTTACAGGGGGCCAGTTCACTGTCCCTCAGACCATTGAATGGCCACCACATACAGTACTCCATACACTGACCACCAATGAAAGAGGTACTCCTTCCAGAAGTGCGACGCGGGCGGATAAATGGCCTCAGGTGGCTGCAATTTGGCCCGTGGGCTGTAGTTTGGGTACCTCTGCTCCAGACCCTCAGCCACAGCTCCCTCTTGGGAGCTGGTCAGTCCCCCTGCATCTCCGCCCTTCCTACCAATCTTGGTGTGGCTTCTTCTGTGATCCTTGGTTATAGCCTCCTCTTCATTTAGTCCAAAGTTGGTTTTTAAAGATGATTGTTCTTAAATTAAGTTGTAATCCATTTGGTCCTGGTAGGTGGCTGTTGGAATGTCTGCTTACTCTGTCACCATCTTGGAATATCTCTGTATTTTTTATAGTATGTGCTTTGACTGGGCGAGCTCAGGGTTTCGAACCTGAGACCTCAGCATTCCAATTAGATAGATGCTTTATCACTGTGCAACCACTATTTTATTTCTTTAGACAGTGTTGAATTTTGTTCTAACATGCAATTAATTTATATGCAAATTTGATCAAGACTTGCCTTTAAACTTTTTAATGGTAAAGCTCTAGAGTAACTTTTAATTTTTTTCTTTGGTCAGTTTTGTTCCACTACAAGGTATGATGGTTCTGACATCTGGACAAAATGTCCTTTGTATTCATCAGCATTTTTTGATTTTGGCTAATGGGAACTTGAAAGGCTCCTATTCTATGTGAGCTCTGGTACTTATCTTGCTTTATAACTGCCTGGTAATTACTCTTTCCCCAGAAGTTAATTTCTCATGGCCTTACGGAGTTTTCATCCAATGCATATGAAGGTTGGTATTCAGTTCATGATTCAAGCAGATTCATAAGCAAATTTCTAGGTCCTTTTTTTGTGTATCTCTCTTTAATACTCTGCCCTGTTAATTCCAGTCATCCCAATATCCTCAAACTCCAATCTGTCTCCTCCTATCTGTAATACTTCTGGACCCTGCTTGGGTTCCTCCTCCTTGTGCTGTCCTCTAGAAATTGTCTCCAGGCTAAATACTGGGTAACTGTAGGGGTCACCTCATTTGTTTCCCTTCTTGAAGAGACCATTGTGCTGTGTTATCTCTTGTTCAATATCTGAAACTAGTTTTTTGGGGGGTCAATTTTTCTAGTTGTTTATGGTGGCAGGGTAATTCCAGAGCTTGCTACTATCTCATGATCAGAAATAGAAGTTCTAACCAAAATGTTCTTAAAAGAAAGACTTAAGAAAACATTAAAAAAATAGTATTTCTGCCCGTTTAAACCAACATAAAAATTTTTTTATTATTATATTTGCAAAGTTTTCTGGGAAAGCTTATTTTTTCATGGGCCCCACAAAGACACCACATTTCTAATATAGAATAAGACCCACCACATACAACTGAAATTGATGATCACCAACTGTCTTACAGTCAGTTCTCCTACCATCCTTGTGGGCTTATTTCAGGAGCTCATCTTAGAGGACAGAGAAGCCAGAGACCCCAATTTGTGACAATTTTTTAAGTCTCTTTTTCTGCATTGATTCCAGGGTTCTTGCACAAGAGATATCATCCCTCTTACATTTTTCTTCACTTGGATGTTATTTCAGTTTGATTTTACCCCAGCAGATTGACAACACTGTGTATTTCTTGCTGTTCTTACTGTAGGAAAAGAAAACCATGGTAACAGCAACCTAGAGATAGTTCCCAGTTGGGAGGGAGTCCTTTTGAGAGAGGAAAAAGACTGTTTTTCTAATAATAATAAGAATAATAACAATGATAACCAATAATGTAACATAAATAGTTTAATAATAACAGAAATAATAAATAGAAATAGTAAAGAAGGACATATATTGAATGATTATACTAATCAACAACTCCTGGTATTGGAGTATGAAGGATTATAAAATGACTGTTGATACAAGATATAGCCCCTTTTTGTCTCTAAATATCCTTCACTAGTCTGGGAGGGTACTTCTAATTGGATCCATTCTACTGTGTGATAGAATGCTAGTGTCTGTCTCATTGAGTACTTGAATATGTTAATTTCTAACTTTAATCAGGAACATTTTTTCCTCATTTCTAGCTGGTAAAAAATTAGAACATGGTAGCTCTTCCCATATGTAATAAGGGATTATGCATTTGAATAAACCTATTAATTTTTATTTATTTGTTTCATTAACCTAGAATTTTTCCCCTTCTTTTTGTAGTTTGGCACTATATAGTTTCAGAGGACTTTCCTGTTTGGGGAAAAAAATATTCCATAACATTAACTCTCTCATAAAGCTGAAAGACTATTTTCCTATAAGCAGTTATTATTCAAAAGAAACTATCTTTAGAGGAGCTAGGATAATTTGCAATGACTTCTCAGGATGAATTTGTAGATGCTTCTTAGTAAGATTTTTGCTTACTAAACTACATTCATCTAATTTTTTATTTTAAGAATTTTCCATAACATATTTAAACAAGATTCATTTCAAAATATCATTGCAGCTGCTCTTTGGTTAGGTGCAGCTGTGTATCAGGGCTGATGCTCCCTTTAACACTCATTGACTGTGTTTGGTTTTGTGCCTGTAAGTGTAAAGTTAAGGAAAAGTTCTCCTTTTTTTGACATATGATAAGACTCTAGTTGATTGTGGGTTATACAAATGGAAGAAATATCATTAAACATCCAGCTGGAAGAATGACACTGAATTCTTTAAGTAAAGAAAAGACACTTTCAGTAAGCTTGATTCTTTCTAAATAATTTTAGGTGACAATACTACTAGTAGGTCTGAAGTGGTCCTTTTTGGGGCACAGTATAATTTATTAGAAAAACAGAGGGCACACAAGTTCTTGAACAATCAGAGGCTTTCTGTTTACTTGACATGCTTCTCTGGATGATTATTTGGTAACTAGATTAGAAAAGGGCCACTCATTTTTTAGAAAGTGGAAGTGGGGAGGGCAGACAATAAAATCTTTGTCATAAATAAATTCACTTCTTGAAAAGAAGCTAACACTGAAATAGTATACTTTATTATTTGTTCTGAGGATTAAATGAATTAATACATGAAAAGTGCTTAGAATAATGCCTAGTGTGTAGAGAAAGCTCTACAAGGGTTATTACATGTTAAAACATTGACTGAAACAGTCCCTGGCTGCCTCTAAAATCAGTCGTTCATTAGGAAATGAAGAGCTTGTGTATACACTGAGGCTTGTTCTGGGTAATTTGTTTACAGAGCTATAATTCTTTGGACAATAAAACCTCATTTTATTTCATCACTAACCTAGAGACCCATGAAGAAGACTCCTGAAATGACTGACATGATAGGTTCTTTCTATGCTAAAAAAGTTCTTCCTATAATTTGAATCTCACACTAGCTACATTTTTTTCCTTATTTTATGTATCGGTGCTGCATATTCCTTCAAACAGAAGAAAGACAGCAAGACATTTCAGATGAATAAAGAAAGAAAAATGAGGAGAAGAGACCTGGTAAGTTATAAAAGCAACCAAGGTTATATACATTTTTGTCTGAGAATTGACTTAGAATTGTATCTCCTAAATTTTTGCATACAATGTTCCATTATAATTAATATCTAAATAGTTTTTATTTCCTTTTTGACCCAAGAGCTTCTTAAACAAGTTTTCTTCCTTCCCCTCCTTTTCTCTCTATTTTCTTTCTTTTTCTTTTTGTGACAGAGACAGAGAGAGGGACAGATAAGGATAGACAGACAGGAAGGGAGAGAGATGAGAAGCATCAATTCTTTGTTGCAGCACCTTAGTTGTTCATTGATTGCTTTCTCATACTGTTTATAACTTGACGGGTGTGTGTGTGTGTGTGCTACAGCAGAACGAGTGACTCCTTTCTTAAGCCAGCGACCTTGGGCTCAAGCTGATGATCCTTGCTCAAACCAGATGAGCCAGTGCTCAAGCTGGTGACCTTGGGCTCTCAAACATGGGTCTTTCTCTTCCCAGTCTGACGCTCTATCCACTGCACCACTGCCTGGTCAGGCATGCTTATTTTCTTCCTTTCTGCTTTTCTTTTTTAAAATTTCCAACTAATTTCCAACAGGCGCTGGCCTGTTGATTCAGTGGAAGAGCATTAGCCTGGCTTGTGGATGTCTAGGGTTTGATTCCTGGCCAGGGCACACAGGAGAAACATCCATCTGCTTCTCCACCCCTCCCCTTCTCTTTTCTTTCTATCTCTCTCTTCCCCACCTGCAGCCAAGGCTCCATGGAAGCAAAGTTGGCCCTGGTGCTAAGGATGACTCTATGGCCTCTGCCTCAGGCACTAGAATGGCTCCAGTTACAATGAAGCAAAGGCCCAGATGGGCAGAGCATTGCCCCCTAGTGGGCATGGTGGGTGGATCCCAGTTGAATGCATGTGGGAGTCTGTCTCTCTGTCTCCCTGCTTCTCACTTAAGAAAAATACAACAACAACAACAAAAAATCCAACTAATTGGAGTCTTTGTTCATTTTAATGATTATTTCTAATTTTATTTTGTATTGTGGTCGGATATGGTCTGTACCACTTCAACAGTTTGAAATTAAGACATGTTGCTGCTTAATATATAGTTAGATTTTACTAATATCCATGGAAGCTTAAAAAGGAGGTGTATCCTATGTAAATTTAGCAGTTATGAAGGTATTAAAATGATTTTACTACTTATTGATTATTTACTTTAATTTACCTCATCTTTTTGGAATGATTTCTTTTAAATGCCTAGGTACAAACTTTCTCAAGTTATTAATATAAAATAGTATTTAATGACTGGCACTTACATATTAGGAAGAATAACTTGTCATGAGTAACATTTCTTTCCATTTTTCAAGTTTTTTTATTTTGTATGCTGGGAGTTTTTCCTAGATAATTACTGGATTGTTAAAACATTATTCTTTTTAAATTTATTATCTTTTTTTCCTCAAGAATTACATTTGCATCTTGTTTCCTAACCTTATTGCCAAGTCATTTTGATTTGCTTACGTGTTTGAATTCACGTATCTGGGCACTTCATACCACTGAATCTCCATCAGTGACACTTTTATTTGCATCTTCTCTTTGCTGTTGCTACATATCCTCAAGTAATTTTTCTAAATAGCTAATGTGGGTTGTATAGTTAATGAAGATTTTATTATTTTTCTGTTATCTCTATATAAAAAGGACAGAGTATTGAGCTATAGAACTGATGAGTCATGGCTATTTCCCTTAAAAATTAATGTGACTTCCTTTTTGTTTTGGCATTTAATGGCTCAGAGAAGATGCATGACTTTAGTTTGCTTTTCAAAATTATTATTTTTTTTTATCATGGATAACCTGTAGTGTTGGATATTGTTTGATAATATTACCAGTTTGAACATTCAGCAGCCTGAACAAAGTAGGGAGGGAACTGGGGCCACATGTGAATCTGGAGCAGGGTGGGGGGCATCTGTATGTTTTCACAGAAGTTGTGCTTTTACTCTTTGCTGAAATTATCGTACTAAGGCCAGATCTTGTACATTTAGTTTTTTGTTCAGCCCGTGCTCTACTCCAAGAACACAGGATGAGTATAGCTTTCTCTGGAATTTTCACTGGGGTTTTACCCACCAAATTGCAATAGTTATTTGTCATTGTGGAGAGCTATCCTTCTACAGTGTTCCAGATTGTCTCTAATTTGGGAATGCATTTTAGCAGATCAAGAAGAAGTAGCCAGGTAAGTGAAATTTTGGATGAGAAGACTCATGGAGCCAGCAGAGTTTCACTGCTGGTCCTGCTCCAACATGTGCTGCAGTTAGTTCCAGTAAAAAAAGTGCCTGCAAAAGGAGCA
Organism: Rhynchonycteris naso; assembly: GCA_037038555.1. NCBI lineage: Eukaryota > Metazoa > Chordata > Mammalia > Chiroptera > Emballonuridae > Rhynchonycteris > Rhynchonycteris naso. Next base: position 283,161,425 of record CM072995.1, read on the forward strand.
GTCTTCATTTTTCTCATGGTCTTTCCAGCCCTTTTAGGAAGGATTTCTCCTATTTTAGGAAAGTGAATGAATGTATCTGTGCTGCTTTTGAGAAACTGGGGAGGAGGGGGAGGCAGCAGCAAGGTTTTCTGTTGTGTCCACAGGATTTTTTTTAAAACTTATTTATTGATTTTTAGAAAGAGAGAAACATCAATTTGTTGTTAACCTTATTTATGCATTCTTTTGTTGATTCTTGTTTGTACCTTGACCTGAGACTGAACCCACAACCTTGGTTTATTGGGAGGACACTTTAACCAACTGAGCAACCTGGCCAGGGCCAAAAGGCTCTGTTGCGTCTGAATCTGTGTAGCCCTTGCCCACTCACCGCTTGCCCTCATCCCTTGTTATTAGTGATTGCTGGTGAACTTTATCAAGATTTGCTTTATTTTCTTCCCTCAACAGTGGAAGCACCACTTTCAGAGCAGGGAACCTGAGTTGGCTGTTGGTAAGATTCTTTGATTTTGTTTCATCTTTACTTTATAGATCAGATAATCATCCATGTTGTCAACAACATGCCTTACTTTCAGCATGGAGGAAGTGTTTCCTGTATTTTACTTTTATGATTTTGTCTGTTTCTGGGAGGAGAATTTGTTACAGAACAGAAAAGTTTGTCCCCCTAGCACTAGCAGAGCCAAACAGTAAACACGGAGAACTGCAGTGGAAAAATACTGGTTATTTTAATATGAATGATGCCATACTGGATAACGCGGCTAGTGCTCAACAGCCCAAACTCCACAATGGTGTGTATGCTATCGATTACATAGGGCAAAATAACAAGACACTGTGGGGTTGTGCTGAGAGCTGATTGGTTGGAGGTCAGATAAGAGTAATGAGTAATTTCTTTACATTATTTTTAAAGTCAGAGGAGGAGAGATAGAGAGACTCCCACATGCATCTGGACTGGGATCCACCAAGCAGCCCTTGTCTGGGGCTAATGCTTGAATCAACCAAGCTTGATGCTCAGACCAACTAGAGAGAGAGAGGGAAGAGGGAAAGGAAAAGGGAGAGAAGCATATAGTTGGTTTCCTTGTGTGCCTTGACCAGGAATCGAATCCGGGATGTACATATGCCAAGCTGACACTCTATCCGTTGAACAAACCAGCCAGAGTCCATTTCTGAACCTCTTGAGGACAGCTCTGAGGTCTGTTCTGGTGTATTTCCAGTGTCTGGTTTCATGGAAAAGCAACCATGGGGGTCATTCCACCTTAGGGTTCAGGAACTAAAACATAATTTAGGTTAAGATGTATCTGTAGCTTGCCAGAGGTCCAGATCATGTGAACATTAGTCAGGTCTTCTTCTGACTCGCGTTTTAGTTGATTGTTGGGGGAAAGGCTAAGTCTCTGAGGGGGTATTTATATAAAGAGATGATTTCTAGGGTTAGGATTTAAAACAAAACTTAAAGTCTCAAAGACCCTCAGCTTCAGATTTGAAACTAGTTGTTCCAGTGTCACCTTCCCTAGAATTTAAAAGCTTACAGAGAAATTTTCATAGATTGCAGTTCATCCTCTTCCTAAGAACCAGAAAGATTACTTTGAAAATTCTTTCTTTGCATCACTTTCAGCATGTGGCCTTCTGCATTTTTCAATTAATTCACTTAACTGTCTTTGGACTTGTCCCCCAAATTTGGGAGTGCTTAATTTCCTTGATGAGTAATCATTTTATTGGTAAATACATGGCTTCAGTAGCCATAATTAAGTCACTCGAACAGGAGACAAAAATTAAGTCAAAAAAATAAATGCTTGCTAATCATCAGAAAATCTCTGGTCATTAGGGAAAAAAGTGTAAACACAGTGAGTAGGTGTGTTTGCAACCCGGCTTGTCTGTGGGCCCCCTGGAGGTTAGCTGATGTCCTGCAGTGCAATCTAGAATTATGGTTGACCTCACCCCATGCTCTTAGTACCAGGTCTCAGCTCTTGCTCACTTGCAGATACAATTTATTTTGTAAAATATCTCTGGAAATACTTTATCTCCCTGGCTTCCCTATGTCCTTGAGGGTGCTACTGGTTCTCTTCCCCCATCCATCAGGTAATGAATGCCCAAATCTTAAATATAGTAAAAAGATATATCTATTGTGAATAATGTTATAATACAAAAGCAAATATAAAAGATTTTTGGATTTTCTTTGCTGCTGAATGTTATTGTTAGAACAGATGATGAGTTGACTCTAACAATGTTGACTTGTGCATCTTATCAGTAACTCCTCACCTCCTATTTCTTAACTAAATCCCTTACTGAAATGATTCCCTGTATCAGCAATCACATTTCCGCTGCTTTCAACCTGGCTCCTTAGCTGTCTGTTTTGAGTGTTATCTTTTAATATTGCTACCAAATGAGATTTAGATTTTGAATGTTATATATTTATATTATCTTTTCAAAGCATTAAAATTATTTTTAATTAAAGTTATTGGGGTAACATTGGCTAATAATATTATATGTTTCAGAATTACAATTTCTAATACATCATTTGCATTGCTTGCTTACAATATTTACCTTCTTCATTCTACCCTCATCCACATTACTTTCTATAAAAATCTGTGCATTCTAATTTATCTTTAAGGAATTAAGAGTGGTGTCCTAGTTTAGAACATTTTGGTTCTTTCTGACATTTAGTAAGCTACTAGAGAAAACTGCTGAGTGTAGATTACTGTCTTCAAGTCACATCAGGTATTTAGTGATTTGAATGAGAATACTTTAAGCTTATTTTTAGAATGTTCCTTATCAATGTATTACGTATATCATAGAGACATAGAAGCCCCACTAGTGTGAGAAGTGACCTCATTCCCTTTGCAGGGTCAGGTCTAATTGAAACTTAAAGAAGGAAGTAGGGGCCACTAAAGAAAACTCCAAGTGATTCAAGTAGCAGTATTTATAAACCTCTGAGTCAGCAATGATTCAGCACTGAAGCACAGTGCTAAGGACACTGGTTAAAGTGACAATGGTATGATGTTAGAGCTCAGACCACTTGTGGTTCTTACTTGTAGATATTTGGCATTTGGGTTGGCAAAACATTTAGCACAACACCCCTTTAACTCCTGGTCTATTTGTAAGCAAATAAAAACTCTCCTCAATTAAAGAAATAACAGCTGTTGTTCTTATAGTCATCTTACAAATGATAAAACTAAGGTTTAGGGAAGTTAAAAGTTTACTGAAAGTAACACAGCTAATAATTAATTTTCAGTCAATATTTCAACTCAGATCTCTGCTGTCAGACAGACCAAAGTTCCTTACACCATGCTCCCTCTCCCTACTGTGGTGGAAAAGTGCGGCACCATGTCAATAAGCCAAACTTCCAAAATCAACTTGGGTTTATAGTAAACTGTCTAAAATTCTAATCACTAAATGAAGACAGCAATATCAGAAATCACTTGAAACTTCAGAGGATAGAAGCATAGTGTAAATGAAGATAATCCCGATCTATCTTTGGTTTGATATTAGTAAAATCATAACCTCTAATTTTCATTCTTTTTGTTTTCTTTTGAATTTAGAAGACAGATTCAGGGAAAATGTCAAATTTGCTATATGTATATCTGAGAATTTTTCTTTTAGAATGACATTATAATGAGTTTTTCCAGTAGATTATATGGAGGACCAAGTAGTCAGGCTTGTGGCATCAGTTGGAAATGTGGGGACAGCCCAGACGGAGATCCTGGAAGGACATCAGGCTGAGCGGCACTTTGCCGGCAGCATGCTCTTACTGCCTCCCAGGGCAGCATGCTGTGTACGCGGCTCATCTCTCCAGAGAGAATCTGGTTCCCTGAATGACTGGACAAATTGCACTGTTGATCAAAATGCATTTGCAAAGAGTGCGAGGTGACTGAAGAAACAAGGTATTATATTTTTTAAGCCTGAATCACCCCTGGGGCTTTAGAAAGGAAGAAAGGAATCCATAGAGAACGGGGTTCCCACATATTTGAATTAACAGAGTAATATATCACATATTCATATATGCATTAATTTTGGGGGCCACAGGGTTGTCAATGTTTTAATTTTCAAGTACTAACATTGAAAAAAACTATGATGCCATTCATTATCATTTCATAAAATAAAGGCCACTTTTAAAGTACAAAGAGGAAGAACATAATGTCAGGAGAGAGAACAACCTAAATGGAATCAATTTAGCTTCACTGGAAAATCATTCTATTGCACTTATCTCTGATTTTTGTCTCAGCCTAATGGAAACTAGGCCATGGGTCAGCACTGACTATAGACTATTGCCAGACAATTCCTGAATGTAAAGCATTTAGAAGTCAAAGTCCTAAAACTTTGGCCCACTCACCCGACCTGGGGGGAAATCTTGGAATAATGTACCCTCAAAAAGAAGACCAAAATAAGGTCTTATACACATTGTATGCTCAAAAAATTTTTATTGTTGAAACTAAAGAAAGATGAATGTTTGTCAAGTATCAGGATTGAATCTAGGGGGTGGACAGCAGAGGGGACAGAGGATCTCGGTCTCCCATCATTGCCTACCCCTCATTATCCCACTGGTGTAAGTCATTGGGAGTGGGGAGGCTGCAACATGAGGGTCAGCATTCTATTTGGGAAACAGTCACTGCTGAAGGTGTATGTTTGTTCACATTGGCCCAAGAGAAAAGTGCAGAGTGGTGAGATCACCAGCTTTCAAGACAGGCAGACCTGATTGTAATCTTTATAACTGAACTTAATATCTATAGGTACTTTTAACCTAATATTAATTGCACCTTATATTTCATATCAAAATATAAGTATGACCAACTGCACTGAACACAGGCAGAGATAAAAACATAGAACTTATATAATGAAGACAGTTATTAAAATAAACCACTATAAAGTCAAAGTTCATATCTTATTTTTTAAAAAAAGAGTTCTAATGATATTTGTCACAAGATAGGATGCTGGACCCCTGGGCTTATGCAAGACTTACAGGAAAATTACACAGGTTCTCATTTGATGTGGTAAACCACAGTGGCATTTGGGTTTTCAGTAATCCCCCCAAATTTTGGGTATTTCCATTTCCATAGTGCACAGTCATCCTGGTAAATGACCACGTTTCCTTTGGGGAAGACTGGAAGAAGATTTATGGTACTTGTGGCACTGGGTCCTTCCTCAATGAGATCTCTGATGTTTTACCAGGGTCTCTCTATACTTGGGAAAATAAAAAAATTCTGGGGAAATTGGACACTAATTCTGAGATTTTTGGCTTGAACAAGTGGAAGGATGGATGGTACTGACTGAGATGGGAAGTGATCTAAATTTGAGGGTGGCAGGCAGATCAGAAGTTCAGTTACAGACACATTAATTATGAAATACTGTTTGTCTAAACAATATCTCTAGTGAAGTTTCTGAGTAGATGGTTGGAAATATGAGCCATGATTTCAAGGGAGATGTCCAGTGTGGACATGTAATCTGGCTGTCATCAACACATAGATGGTATTTAAAGCCATGAGATCCCAAGAGGCAGTATAGAGGAAAACCAAGTGCTGGGCTTGAAGAAGAGCATAAACCAGTAAAGGAGGCAAGTGGTGTGTAGCTCTGAATTTTAAGTGAAGAAAATGTTTCCAAGAAGTTGAATGTGATTAACTGTATCAAAGTTGGTGATAGATCAAGTGGGAGGAAGACTGAGCTTTGATCTTTGAATTCAGCAACACAGATATCATTAATGACCTTGGAAAAGCAGTCTGGGGGTGGCAGTTTGGTGAGGGTAGCAAAAATCTGATTAGAATGTGGTGACAGAGAATTGAAGAAAATAGTGAATACTGATGGTTCAAATATTTCAAGGAGCTTGGCTTCAGAGGATAACAGAGAAATAGGCAGTAGCTAAAGGGGGAAGTGGAGTCCAGATGGGACATTTTTAATAAGGTGAGGTGATGAATATAAAACTCTGTCCATGCAGGAAATTACCCAACCAATAGACAACGTAAAAATTGATGTTGAGGCCCTGGCCAGTTTGCTCAGTGGTAAAGCATCAGTCTGATGTATAGATCTCCTGGGTTTGATTGTCGGCCAGGGCACACAGGATGAGTGCCCATCTGCTTCTCCACCCCTCCCCCTCTCTCTTCTTTCCCTCTCCCACCCTCCCTCTCTCTCTATCTCTTTCTCTCTTCTCCTCCCCTCCTGCAGCCAAGGTTTGATTGGAGCAAGTTGGCCCAGGACACTGAGGATGGCTTCATGACATGGACCACCTCAGGAGCTAAAATATGGCTCCAGTTGCAATGGAGCAAAGGCCCCAGATGAGAAGAGCATCGCCCCCTAGTGGGCTTGCTGGGTAGATCCTGGTAAGGTGCGTGCGGGAGTCTCTCTCTGCCTCCCCTCCTCTCACTGGGATCACCACCATCATCATCATCATTATAATCATCATTATCACCATCAGTTCACATATGGTGTCCTCGGTGAAGCCTTCTTAGATTCTGGGCAGCATTTAGCAATTCCTTTATGTGCATCCCTGTAGCATTTTATATACCCAGCACTTATTGCATTATATTGTCTTTGTTCCTCTTCATGTGGGCTCTCTACATGGCTGAACCACTTGATGGCAGTTACCTTGTCTTATTAATTATTAGTTCTCTAGTATCTAGCATCCAACATTGGACCTGCCACTTAAGATTGGCTCATTAAATAGGTTTTTAATGAATATAGAAATATGATCAACTTTTACTTAGGCATGAAGTTAGTTTTCACCATGTACCTGAAAAAGTAGCATGTAGATTATAGACCCAAGCTTGAAGTGTAATGGTCATAAATTTGGAGATTCAAATTGTTTGTAAGCTCTACATGCAATCATAGTAAATTAGAACAACTATAAATGTCAATATAAAAAGTAAATGTATGCTCATTTATACACTTGGAACACCATTATTTTAAGTAATTGCAAATTTCAGTTGTATTTTTGTTTTTTGACATATTGTTGGATATGCATTTACTTTTAGATTACTTTTTAATCAAGAAGGCAATCCTTAATCAAAGTATTGTCAGAGAGACAGCGTCTGCTTTAAATGTGTTTTGTTATAAGGTTTTACAGTACTCATTTTATTTATTTTTTGAGAAAAATGAAGTCTCCCTGACTTCCACTGTGTTTAGCGTTATCATTCAGCAGTGGCCAGCTCTGCAAAACTTGAGGACAAGGAGGCAAATATGAGTGGTGCCATTGTGGATCTCTGTCTCCTTGTGACACTCCCTGACCACCCACAATGCAGGCTAAAAGCTGACATCTGAGGCTGGAGGTTGGGGGATGGTCTCAAGCTGTAGTTAGGAGATTGCTTGCTTTTGTGGAAATTACAAAGGTTATGAAAATTTTATAACTTCTTTGTTGTTGTTTTTTACAGAGACAGAGAGAGAGAGAGTCAGAGAGAGGGATAGACAGGGACAGACAGACAGGAACGAAGAGAGATGAGAAGCATCAAACATCAGTTTTTCATTGCGACACCTTAGTTGTTCACTGATTGCTTTCTCACATGTGCCTTGACCGTGGACCTTCAGCAGACTGAGCAACCCCTTGCTGGAGCCAGCGACCTTGGGTCCAAGCTGGCGAGCTTTTGCTCAAGCCAGATGGGCCCGCACTCAAGCTGGCTAGCTCGGGGTCTCAAACCTGGGTCCTCTGCATCCCAGTCCAATGCTCTATTCACTGAGCCACTGCCTGGTCAGGCTTCATAACTTCTAAGTAGTTAAAAAGTTTGATGCTCTTTCCTGCATCCATTAGAGAAACCCAGGGCTCAAATTTGCTTGGATAGCATTTCAAGATTAGACATAGGTTCTCTTGGGCTTTGGAGGCCCAGGTACCCAGTAACTTAGAAGGCTGTAGCTAGCAGAAAGTACACGGGTTTTGGAGTCAAGTAGACTTGCAGACTTAAACTCAATTCCACCACTGTAGTGTATTCGTATTTCCACCTGCATTTTCTGATTTTTTTAAAAATGTTATTTATTTCAGAGAGGAGAGAGAGAGAGAAAAAGAAAGAAAGGAATGAGTAGCAGGCAGCATTAATTCCCATATTTGCCTTCAGCGGGAAATCCCAGGGTTTCAAACCGGCTACTTCAGCATTCCAGGTCGACACTTTATCCACTGCACCACCACAGGTCAGGCCCATTCCCTGATCTTGTATCTAGGTAATTATGTCTACTTGCAGGGGGGCCTGGTGATGAATAAACAGGGTTATATCTGTTAAGCATCTAGCAGAATTCCTGTCCCACTGTTCAGTTTCAACATAAAAGGAAGAGGCTGGGGGTAGGGGGTAAAAGCTGAAAAGAGAATACAGTCGTCCATTGCCATATTGTGGTTCACTTTTTGCAGTCTCACTGTATCGTGGATTTTTAAATTGTATATATCTAATTTGGATGGTGGATTTTTGCTATATCATGGGATTTTGTGTTGTATAGGCAGAGGCAGGTTTAATGGTGGGCACACAGGGTGCATGCCCTGGGCCCTGACCCCTGAAGTGCCCTGCAAACCCCAACTTTACACTTTTTTCTAATAATAACAAGTTTGGTTTCATGTGTGCAATTTTAATATTAATAGTACATCATATTTTTTATTTATTTAACATGTATTTTTATTTCCCCTGTCCCTCTCTCATTTTTAAGGAACCCAGTATTTTCTTCTGTATCCAGGGTGTCAACCGACCTTAATCTGCCTCTGTATATAGGTATTTTTATATATTTACTATCTTAATTATATTTTGTAGTAAAATAAGCATTTTCTAGCCTAAAACTGGAAAAATATAAAAAGATATAAAAGTATTAATTAAAACATATTAAGAGAATATTAGGTAAATCAAAATAAAATACGTAGTGTACAGCAGATGAGAGACAAAGACTCCCATGTATGGAAAACGCAGCTATGTCCACTTTCGTTTCAGCTAGTTTGCCCATGTGAGATCATACACAGCACACTACTGGCTGATTGATGGGAGGCAACCAACCAGAGCACTGTGTTCTGTATATATAAATAATAAAATAAATATAAGGTTGCTACTTCATGGAATTTTACCTCTTGCGGGATGTTCTGCAACCTAACCCCCATGATTGACTAGGGACCACTGTATATAGGTTGAGACATAGAGAACACGTCAATTAATTGGAATATATGGAGCTTTTAAGAGTCCTCATTCAATCTACTGCAAAATATGTTGGGAAATTTAAATGCTGAGTGGATATTTGATGATATTAAGGAATTACTCATTTTTAGGTGTGATAATGATATTGTTATGTTTAAGAAAACGAGTTCCTAGCTTTTAGATATACATTCTAAACTATATTTGAATACAACAAAAATATTTCTTATAAACATTTACTTGATAAAATAGCTGTGGCTGTACACTGTTCTTTTAAAAATTCAAGCCTGCACATTTGGATGCATGTAACATTTGACAATAAATAAAATATTATAGCCGAAGTACACTGGGATAGATTAATGCCAGGCCAGGTCCAGGCACATCTGCTCGGTTCCCTTTCCTGCTGCATTCATCACCAGGTGGGCACCCAGGAGCAGCATTGTGCCATGACGTTTCCCTCTAGGTAGTTTTGTGCTTTTCATATATTAGCAGTGCTTCTTTTATGACATTATAAAATGAATGCCTATTTTCACTTTTGCACAGTTCTTAAAACTGTGAATCTTAGGTAATGACTTACATTAAAATAAAAAATATTTCCATTAGTCTTTCATGTCTTTAGATCTGTTTAAGACCACCCTGAGATTGTAAGGTTATCCGTCAACAAAAAAGCAAATTTTCTAAACTGCTCATCTTTTGAAGTAATGATCTTATTGATACTGTACAACCAGAACAAAAGAAATTTTTAGATACTCTGTGTGTGTGTGTGTGTGTGTGTGTGTGTGTATGTGTGTTACACACATATGCCATTAAGATGGCTCCAACTCCTGGTGACTCTGTGAATGAATGATGTCCACAGTGGCTGGTCCTTCACAGCCCGGCTCTATTTCTTTGCAGCATTTTACACTACTCCCCCATAATAATGTTCTCATGGGTCCATTCATGCTTCTTTGAGTGTTCCTTCTCTGTTTACATGTCTAAATGTTGTTAAATGTTCTATTGCTAAACATTCTCTAGATGTTATTTGCTGGGTTTTGTCAGCCCTTGGCTTTTATTCTGTTCTACACCAATCTTGGGTAATCTCATTCACTTCCATGAGTTCAGGTTTGAAGTTTCCAACATCTTTATAAACAAACCTCCAACTCAGATCTTTTGCCTGAGATTTAGGCTCAGCAATATTTATTTTACTACCCTGTGCCAGACAGTATTATAACACTGAGGCTTCAGAGACAAATGAGACATGGGTGAGCCAGCTTAAAAGAAGCTCTATTCTAATGGTATTGTTCTTTTTTTACTTCTAATAATATTTTAATGCCATTTATTAACCAGATTTACAACTCCTCAGCATCCTGAACTCAGTTGTGAGCTCCTCCAGTTATACCATTTCATTTCCCTGGTGTCCCACCTAGTCCCGACTCCATGAGATTGACTTCTAAATCTTTTTTTTACAGCTCTTACCTCTTCTTGAAACTCCAGACATGGACATCCTTTGGACAAGTTGTCAACTCCACTTGGCCCAACAGAAATTTCCACTTTCTTCTCTCAAAACTGCTCCTTATCAGTAAACACTACCAACATGCAGCTATCACGCATGCCAAACTTTGAGCAGTGTTCTCTGATTCAAATTTTTCTCTTGTTCCCCATATCTAATCTACCAATTTCTTTTTTTCTACTCATCATAGAAATCATAGAAAAGTATCCCAATTCCATCAGCTTCTTTCCATCTTCTCTGCCATCACCCTAGTCCCTCCTGATCTCTCCCATGAGGACTGCTAAAATAGTTTTCTGACTTCATTTTACTTGTACTCCTGTCCACCTTCCACACAACAGTCAGTGAGCATTTAAAAATATGCACTTGCTTGCCTAAAACCATGCACTGACTTCATAGTCCTTAAAATAAAACCCAAAAATGTAGGCCCATGTCATATAACCTTTGAAATCTAGCCTGGGTCTACCTAATATAACAAATTACTCCATGCAACAATTTACTGGGCACATTGGTCTTCGTTCCATTTCTTGAGCTAGCTAAGCTTTTTTTCAACCTAGTACCAGTTGTTCCCTTTGCCTTGAAGGCTCTACCGCCAATCATAGAATGACTGATAATTTTTGTCCTTCTGATTTTGCTCACAGACGTCTATTCAGCCATGCAATTTAAAGTAGCTATTGGATACTCTTATGTTATCCTATTTTCCTTTTTGCACTGTTCTTAAAACTGTTTTCTATTTTTGTTGCTTATTTTTCACTTGTCTCATTATCCACCTGCTTCTGTCAGGATGCTCTATAAGTACAGATCTTGTCTTCTTGGTTCATTGCTGTATTCCTAGAGCTTAGGAGGGTCTGGCACTTAAAAGTACTTTAAAGAGTGTTGAATAAATGAATGAAATGTCTCTGGCACCAAAATTTCTTTTTTAAAATTGTTTTTAGTTGACTTTATTAAGGTGACCCTGATTTATAAAACTATATAGGTTTCCGTGTACAATTCAAGAAAACATCTGTACACTGTTGTGTACCCATCACCCCAAGCAAAGTCTCTTTTCTTTCTCATTTTTCCCTTTGCCCACCTTCGCCTCCACCTACTCCCACCCTCTTTCCCTCTGGAAACTATCACCACAATGTAGTCTGTGTCTATGTGTTATGTATACATGTCTTTACTTAATCCCTTCACCTTCTTTCATCCAGTCCTCCAACCCACTTCCCCTCTGACAGCTGTCACTCTGTTTCATGTATCTATGTCTATTTCTATTTCATTCATCAGTTTATTTTGCTCATTAGATGCCACTTATAAGTGAAATCATATGGTACATGTCTTTCTTTGACTGGCTTATTTACTTAGTATAATAATCTCAAAAGAAAAAAATAATCTCCAGGTTCATACATGCTGTCACAAAATGTCAGATTTTCTTTCTTTTCTTTAAAGGCTGAGTAGTATTCCATTGTGTAAATGTACCACAGCTCATTTATCCACTCATCTACTGATGGGTACATGGACTATTTCCAGATTTTGGCTTTTGTAAATAATGTTGCAATGAATATAGGGGTGTATATATTTTTTCCAATTATTGTTTTGGGTTTCTTCAAATATATTCCCAGAAGTGAGATCACTGGGTCATAAGGCAGTTCCATGTTTAATTTTTTGAGGAAACTCCATGCTGTTTTCCACAGTTGCTGCCCCAGTCTACATTCTCACCAACCATGCACAGGGTTCCTTTTACTCTACATCTTCCCCCGTACTTGTTGTTTGCTGATTTATTAATGATAGTCATTCTGACAGATGTGAGGTGACATCTCATTGAGGTTTTAATTTGAATCTCTCTGATGACTAGTGACATTGAGCATTTTTACATATGTCTATTGGCCATCTGTGTGAACTCTTTGGAGAAGTGTCTGTCCAGATATTTTGCCTTTTTTTTTTAATGAGGGTTTTTGTCTTCTTGGTGTTGAGTAGTATAAGTTCTTTATATATTTTGAAAATTAACCATTATGACATGTACCATGGCAAATATGTTCTCCCATTCAGTGAGTTTCCTCTTTATTTTGTGGATGGTTTCTTTTGTTATGACAAAGTTTTTTAGTTTGATGTAGTCCCATTTGTTTATTTTTCCTTTGTTTCCCTTGTCTGGGGAGATATATCGGCAAAAATATTGCTACAAGACATGTCTGAAATTTTACTATCTATGTTTTCTTCTAGGATTTTTATGGTTTCACAACTTACATGTAAGTTCTTAATCTATTTTGAGTTTATTCTTGTGTATGATATAAGTTGGTGATCCAGTTTCAGTTTTTGGTATGTGTCCAATTTTCCCAACACCATTTATTGAGGAGACTGTCTTTACACCATTGTGTGTTCTTGCCTCTTTGGTCAAATATTAATTGACTATAAAGGTGTGGGTCATGCACTCAGAAATTTCTAGATCTGTGCAGTACTCTGATCTCTCTGGGTGACTGAACTCAGCAGGGTGGGATCAAAGACTAGCAGGGCAAGCCAGCTATTCAACAGGTAAGGAGGGGATACCAACTGTGAACTCGAGGTGTGGAGGAGTGGTTCCCTTTTCAAAGTTGCACAGTTTAATCACTGTCTGAATCTCTGCCAAGAGCTTCTCCAGTAAAAGAGCACCCCTAAATGTTCTTGCTCTGTATAGCCAGAAGACCCTCTACAGGACCTAAGCATGGAAGGGAGATATTGCCAGTAGTTGGAGGACTGGGCAGTGCATTTCCCAGGCTGGTGCTATAATAGCAGGAGTGCTCGACCCTGGTGAAATGGCATGGGGATCTCTAGAAGATTCCCTTCTTTTCTAGGTGGGGTGAATCTCCACTGATTTTCACCACCAGACATTATATGTGCTCCTCTTCCCACCTCTGTTGCTTTGGGTTGGGGACCCCTGTGTGTGGTTGAAACCCCCCACTCCATGGGGAAGAGATTTTTGCAGCCCATATATTCCCCTGGCTTCTCAGCTTACATGCATGTGTGTAGCGGCCAGCCCTTTCCCCATCTCTGTACTCTTTACCAGACTCTATGTGGCTTCTTCTGTAAATCCTTGGTTATAGTATTTTAGTTCAGTTAGCCTTTCATTGGTTATTCAGGTTGATTGCTTTATAATTTAGCTGTAAATCTGGTTTGGGGATTGGAAAAATTGAGTGTAGCTTTTAACTACTCTGCATCCATCTTGGAAACCCAAAATTTTTAACTTAATCTCTGAACAACTGCTAGGGTGAACTGTCAAAAACATTCATTTCACCAAGTCACTTCCTACTTAAAATACTCCTAGGATACCAAGAAAATATAATCCAAACTGCTCAGCACAGTACATAAGAAACCCCATGATCTGGTCTCTGCTTGCTTGCCTCTTCAACCTCATTTCTCACCTACTGACTCACAACCTGCAAGATACCTGATGATGAGCATGTTCCAGATGTCATCCTTCTTTATGCCTCTGGGTCTTTGATTCATTTCTTTATCATGTCTGGACTGCCTTTTCTATCCATTACTCCTCCATTCCAACTTCTCTTCTTTACTCAGTTTTTAAGATACAAGTCAAGTCAAGAAACTGTTCTCACCATCCTATTGCTCCAAATTCTTTCCTCTATAAATTATACTTGCCTCCATCATAGCTGCTGTAACTCCTTAACTATTTTTATTTTCTCTCATGTCTGTCTCTCCATTTGGACTATAAACTCCATGAGGGCAGGCATAGTGTTGTATATTGTATCATAATACATCTCATAGTGATCTTTACCCTCATGTGTTATATATCATTTTATTCTTTGTTGTGACTCATGGCTGACACTTGCTTAAGTGTTGGCTGACTGCTCACTGATTGTATGGGTCATTTTTATTGTATATGCCATAAAAATGCAGGAAACGAGAATATTTGGCATCAATTGCCTTGGGTTTGACAGGTCCTAGTTATTATACTATGTTCACTGTAACTCAGGCTGCACTGCATGATAATTCAGGCTAGCATAGGTGAATGCTTCAAATACTTGAAGAAAATGTGCTCCGGGAGAACATAGTCACTCTATCATCTAAAACCAATTCTTAGATTATCAGGGGGCAAATAAAGGGGCCTGATAAGAATATGAAATATTTAAGAAAAAAAGTGATTAAAAAAGAAGGCTTCATGAATGATTGACTATAAAATTTAGTATCTGTGGGAGAGAATTTTACTGATATTTAAGTAAATGCCAACAAAACAAGCTGCAATTAAGCATTTGCTATAGCAAGTAAAGCATCACCAAGGTATCTGTTCTGAATCACAATTATATAAATATGTGAGGTGCAACTCTAAAATAAATGTTCATGTTAGGTGTGACTCATTAATTGGAATCTTGCATGTGGACGCTGTTGTTTTTACAACGATACTGGCAAGTCTTGCTAGGTAAAAGAGAGTGTACTATATACTATGCCTCTTTCTGCTGGGCCCCAGACCTTCTTCAGTCTTCTGATTTCCGGTTTCCAGTTATGTCTGCTTTTACTTAAACCTATTGGTAAAGTCTCCAGTAACTTTCTGGTGAACGTATCCAATGGCCCCAGCTTACTTGACTCATTGGGGGTATTTAATTCAGTGATTCAGCTACCATTAGGGTTAGGATTAGGCACTGATTTGGTACACCTGATTAAGAATAAAAAAGGAAGATCCTTGCTCCACCAACACCCAAAAACCAAAAACCAAAACCAAACCAACAAAAACCCCAAACAAACAAAAACCAAACCAAACTAAACAAACAAACAAACAAAAACCCAGGCTTGATTGCTGACCTCGAATATCCTATTATTTAGGAGGAAACTAGACATTCAGTAAATATGCACAGAGATAAAAACACATTGTGATGAGTACTATGAAAGAGAGAAAAGCTCAAGGTGTTCGGAGGAACGTTAAAGGGGAACCCAATATAAATAAAGGATCAAAGCAGCCTACCTTGGAAGAAGACTGTAGATAGAATAAGGGAGGGGAAAAAAAGTCCAAATGGGGAAAAAAGAACGATAGCTTGGAAGATATATTTAATTAGACAACACAAAAGGATATGAATCTTCTTAGGCAGACTATTTCCCCTAAGCAGCAGAGGAAGAAGAGAAATTGTCAGCAATTACAAAGAAACCCAACGCTCATGGTGGCAAACATGTTACTGCCGAAAACAGAGCGATTGTGAAGCCATATTTTAAAGAGGAGAAGAGAGAGACTAGCTTACAACATTTTCTTCATTTTGAGGCAGTTAAGAAAGACGGAGAGAGAACCAAATTACTTGAGCATATATATAGGAATGTGCAATTTATTGTGTAGATATTCTAACAGAAGAAAGAGAAAAACAAGTTGGCTTCCTGCCAAGATGCCAGTTTTGTTACATTCACCCAACATACTCAAGAATTTCCGGCAAGCTGGTTTTCCTTCAGACATATAGCAGGCATTCCTTTATCCTTCATGGTACATGTATGTAGGGTGCATCTTGCCTGAAGGAATGGGAAAGATTTAAATAAATTATTGGCCAAAGTGGTTTTATGTGTCTAAGATGGCAAATAAGAAGTATGAAAGAGAAACTGATAGTTTTTTTGCAGAAATGAAACTTCCTTTGTGTGGTTAGCACGTGATGAAAACAAAAACTGCAACATGTGTTCACTACCCTGTTTGGGCTTTTCTGCATCATAGGTAATTC
This sequence comes from Rhynchonycteris naso, assembly GCA_037038555.1. Lineage (NCBI taxonomy): Eukaryota > Metazoa > Chordata > Mammalia > Chiroptera > Emballonuridae > Rhynchonycteris > Rhynchonycteris naso. The sequence goes on from CM072995.1 coordinate 283,177,633, forward strand.
ATTCCTTATTTAGAAATTGGCAAAAGTTTTTTTTTTCTTTCTCCTTCTTAAAAATTAAACAACAAACAAACAAACAAAACAACAACAGCAACAACAACAAAACCTTCTGAGGTGGTGGTTCTCAGCCTTCTCTACACATCCAAACTCCCTGGGCACCCTGAGAACTCCATGTACCATGAACCTCCCCTGGATCAGGGGGCCCGGGTGGACTTAGAGATCAGTAGTGTAAAAAGGTTCCCAAGTGATTCTGATGTGCTACCAAATGTAAGAACCACTGTAGTCCGTCTTTATCATCTCTTTTTAATATAATCCTTTTTCTTCTCTGAAAATTAAATGAACATCGAAAAGAAGTCATTCAAATGATTATATTTCTTAAAATAAAAAGGAGGAGTTTGGAAAATTTCCAGTAGAATGTTTGTGCTCCCATTGTCCTGCCTGCATTGCAGGTGGCGATCAGCGGCTGTGCTGCCGTCTCCAGTGGACAAGCCTGGCTTTGGCTGGAGGACCTGGGGCTTCCCAAATACTCTTACTACAACGTCAATGTGACTCTCTATGTGTACAGTGCAGACGCAAATCTAGTAATCTTTGCCCCTAACAGATGCGTTTCGATAAGGACTTCTGAAAATAGGGACCCTGGAACCATCCTAGTTTCTCCCATCTGCCCTTACTTCCCCTTACTTTGCCCTCACTTTCCTCTCACAGCCGCTAATATATATATAGATACACGATCCCTTCTCTGAAACCCTTGGGGCCAGATGTGCTTTGGGATTCAGAATGTCTTCAGTTTTGGAAAGATAGATTCTACGTTCCATATTTTACATACTTCCCTCCATGGGACTGGAGGGGCACCCTGGACTCAAGGATTTTCCTGTTTTTATAAGAAACACATGCCTGCTCCCATGATGTGGGATGAACAAAGTCTACAAGCTGCCTCATGTTTGTGCAGTCCAGGTTTTGCCACCAAATGACATTGCTAGAAACTGTATGAATAAAAAACTTTAGAATTTCAGAGCTCTTTGGATTTTGGAACTGTAGATAAGGGATGGAGGACTTGAGGTTGCAATATTATTTAAACTTGATTTGCAAAACTGCTTTTTCACTGACCTTGTTAGTTCTTCTCATTGCTTATAATAGAAACATAGTATCATGAAGTTAAGTGGATTTCCATGTCAGCTGCTTTCTGAATGTTAATAGTTTCCATTTGGTCAAAACTGGAAAGCCCAGAAAACCCTAGAATTTTTTTTCGGGGTGGGGGAATGGAGAGTAAAACTAAAATAGATTAAACAAAAAGACATCGAACACTGGTGAACTCAGCCTCAGAAACTTGAAGAGCTGACTTAAACTTCAGGCGGCCCCCTCCCCCCCCCTTTTTTTTTGCCTATGGTCATCCTAATACTCTCACTTCTTCAGCCTTAAGACATATTTTCCCTCTGCAATTGTAATTTACATAGCTTTCATAGTTGTAGTGGCTAAATTTCTGTTGTATTGGCCTTCCTCATCTCTGTCAGGACTTGAGGTCAGGGGTTCCTTGGGGCAGGGGTATGCTGTAGCAACTGAACTGTTAAATGTCATGTGATCCCATTATTTTCACAGGCTGGCCTGTGAGAAGTTTGAGTTATGTGTATTTACTTCACTATTAGGTTGGGTAACCTTTTTTTATATATATATATTTTTAATTTTATTTTTATTTTATTCATTTTAGAGAGGAGACACAGAGTGTGTGTGTGTGTGTGTGTGTGTGTGTGTGTGTGTGTGTGTGTGTGAGAGAGAGAGAGAGAGAGAGAGAGAGAGAGAGAAAGGGGGGAGGAGCTGGAAGCATCAACTCCCATATGTGCCTTGACCAGACCAGTGCAGGGTTTTGAACTGGCGACCTCAGTGTTCCCAGGTTGACACTTTATCCACTGCGCCACCACAGGTCAGGCTAGGTTGGGTAACCTTTAAGAGCAGTTTTCTTCCTGTATACTCCTTAGAATGTATGGCATAGTTGGTGGGTAGTAAAGAAAAATCCTTCTGTTTTCTTAATAGTTAATAAAACAATTTCCTTTGGGAATAGGTGGTCTTAAAAAACACAAAGTGCTGGACCTGACCAGTTGGCTCAGTTTTAGAGCATTGGCTCATCGTGTGGAAGTCCCAGGTTCAATTCCTGGTCAGGGCACACAGGAGAAATGACCCTCTGCTTCTCCACCCCTCTCCCTTCTCTCTCTTTCTCTTCTCCTCCCACGGCCATGGCTCACATGGTTTGAGCAAATTGGCTCCGGGTGCTGAAAATGGCTCCATGGCCTTGCCTCAGGTACAGAAATAGCTTGGTTGTCAAGCAACGGAGCAGCAGTCCCAGATGAGCAGAGCATCACCCTGTAGAGGGCTTGCCAGGTGGATCCCGGTCAGGGCACATGCAAGAGTCATCTCTCAGCCTCCCCACGTCTCACTTAATAATAATAATAATAAAAGTAGATTGAAGTATTTGGGTGTAAAAAAAACAGGCTCACTATAAGATTCAGAAGTCCAGGGGCAGAGCAAATGAATAAATATAATTGGTGGTGGTGGGAGGCGACAGAAAGGAAACAGAATAGCTGAGCATCAGAAGAAATCAACCAGAAAACTTTACAAAACAAGGATGACTATTATCCAATTCTAATTGCTATGGGTCAACAGTGCCAATCCCATCTATTTCTTAATTTCTACAAACTTTCTGTAAAATCTGCCTCACAAAGGTGCATTTTTCATGTGTGCATATTTTTTGTTTGTGTGTGTGTAAAACTAAGGAAGGTAGTTTAAGACGGCAGAAGACAATAAAGAAAAAGTTGCAAGATGCCAGTACAGAGCAAGAAGTCAGCGGAAGCAGGAGGTGGTCATGGGAACATAAGCCCAAGAGGGATACACAGAAATCTTGTAGAGGGAATTGTACTTTCAACAGTCTTGTCTAACTTTTAAGAGGCAGGGTGACCCTGAATGTCATTTAGATTAAATTGTGAAACCTAAACAAGGATAGAAATAACATTAAAAGATGATAAACATTAGACAAGTAGAATGTTACAGTCATCTGCATAATAGAAAGAGTTCTGGAGAGGAGTTTAGAAGTTCTTAGTTTGAATCCCTTTTCCCCCTTTAATTTCTAATATCTTTGTTTTTTCCTAAAATCCAGATACAGTATAGTATATCAGAGCAGCTGTTAATATATTTAAGGCTCACATTCTAGGTTTTTTAAACTACGGTGTTACCTTGACACATGAGCACTTTAAATCATGAACAATTTGAGAGACAATAAGTCACTCCCGGGATTTTTTGCTTTAAGTAACAACTGGATATTTGAATCACGAGCTTCCACCACTCTTCAGTAGATGGCCTGCTGAACGTTCTAAAACGGAGGAAGAAACAAACTTTCATGGAAAGGTTTTTGTTGAAATGGCCTCTAAATGAAAGTGAGAAAAACGTGGTGAAAAAGCCAAAAGTCAGTGAAAAAAAATGATCATGATTAAACAAAGTAAAAAAATAGCAATTAAGTTTAGCAATAAAGTTACATATCATATGTTACATGTAATTTAAATTTTGCAATTAAATGTAGCATTAAGTGTGTAGAGAGTAAGTTATGTTAAGCAATAGCACATAACTTTCCCTCTGCCAGCATCTTCGCCTGACCTTGAAGGTAAATACACTTCATAATCTAGTTTATTTCTTTACATTCTCTCTTATTATGTATGTGTGTATGTGTATCTATATCTATATCTATATCTATATCTATATCATCTATATCTATATCTATCTATCTATCTATCTATGTTATTTATAAAGTACATTTTCTTATTTAAAAGTATATAAAACAAAAAATTCATGTGGCTTTTGGGGGCCAGAACAAATTAATTACATTCCCATTAATTTAAATGGGGAAATTTGATTTGATAAACAAGCAAACTGAGTCACGAGCTCGGTCATGAAATGAATTAAACTCAGGTGTCAAGGTACCACTGTACATTTATATCTGCAAATGTGAGAATGCACATTCCAATAACTAGGAAACTGTAATCTGAGATTATACCAACAAATTTTCTCAATATTGATGTAACCACACAAAATTATACATGTAACACATGGACTTTAACATTACAGAATTTGGCTTTATTATAGGTTGTTTAACCATAAACAAAGATATTCTTTGCTTGTAAGTCCTAACTTATATGTGGTACAACCAACAGAGTCCTTTTTCATAGCTTTTCACTATGTCCTTAAAAATATAGGTAATTCTTCCTCTTAGACAAGGTGAAAAAAACAGAATGACCACTCAGGAAAAGAAAAATTAACCCAGAATTTCCAAGTTTTGAAATTTCAGCAGATGGAATACCAGTAATAGACTATAAGCAACTTTGACTTCTCTCTACCTGAGCAGTTATATAGGAACTTACAGTGTTGACCAAGAGAAGACACAGATTTCTCAATAAACTTTGTTTAAATGAATCTCAAAATTCTGTGACAGATTGTTGGTCAAGTTGTTCTCATTAGAAAGTATTAATTTTAAAAACTAATAATTTAAAACTAACACACACAAATGGATCACATAAACAATTTTCTTTCTTTCTGAAGATTTTATAATACATTATCATTAACTCCTTTTTTTTAACTATTAAACTTACATGGCCAATAAAGACTAATAGTTTTTTTTTTTTTTTTGCTATTTTAGTTTTCTTTTTGTGTGTGTGTGTGTGAGAGAGAGAGACAGAGAGAAGGACAGACAGACAGGAAGAGAGAGAGATGAGAAGCATCAATTTTTTGTTCATTGTTTGCTTTTTCATATGTGTCTTGACCAGGGGACTACAGCAGAGTGAGTGACCACTTGCTCAAGCCGGTGACCTTGGGCTCAAGACAGTGACCATGGAGTCATGTTTATGATCCCACTCTTGAGCCAGGGACCTCGTGCTCAAGATGGTGAGTTCACACTCAAGCTGGATGAGCCCGTGCTCAAGCCAGTACCCTTGAGGTTTCAAACCTGGGTCCTCTGCGTCCCAGGCTGACACTTTATCCACTGTGCCACCACCTGGTCAGGCAAGGCTAACAGTTCTGGGACTGTTCTTCCACCACTGATTAAGACTGAGTGGCAGGTATTAGCAACATTTATTTAGCCTCCTGAGATTTCTGGGCAGACTTGGTGACTTTGCTAGCTTCAGCTACCTTCTTGTCCACTGCTTTGGTGATGCCCACAGCAACTGTTTGTCTCATGTCATAAACAGCAAAATGACCCAGAGGAGGGAAGTCAGCGAAACTTTCAACACACATGGGCTTGCCAGGAACCACACTGATGATGGCAGCATCTCCAGATTTCCAGAACTTGGGGCATTCTTCCAGCTTTTCCTCAGAACAACAATCTTCCTCATCTCAGCAAATTTGCAAGCAATAGTAGCTGTGTGACAATCCAGCACAGGTGCATATTCCACACTGATTTGGTCTGGATGGTTCAGGATAATCACCTGAGCTGTGAAACCAGCTGCTTGATGGGTCATTTTGGTTGTCACTAGCCACATTGCGTCATGAACAAATTTGATAGACACATTCTTGATATTGAAGCACACATTGTCCCTAGGAAGAGCTTCATTCAAGTTTTATAATGCATTTCAATAGACTTTACTTCAATTGTAACACTGAGAAGAGGAAAGATAACCATTATACAAGGTTTGGGAATACCAGTCTTCACAGGGACAGTACCAATATCATCAATTTTGTAGACATCCTGGAGAGGCAGGAGCCAAGGCTTGAAATCCTAAATTCTCCTATGGAAACAGGGAAGCCCTCTATTTATCTGGATCGTGTTTCAACATTTCATCTCACTAAATAGCTAGCCATCATGAGGATGCCTTGGGCAGGGCTCCATATCACTCAATACTGCTCTTGCTGTATCATTGCAGAATAGCCAGAGTGAAGGGACAGTGTGGAAGGGCCATTTTTTTTTCTCTCCAAAATCCTCTGTTTTCTGTTGACCTCATGGTGTCTCTATTTCAGCCACAGTGTGTATCTGAGCCTAACATACTGAAAGAAGCTAGAGTGAGGGAAGTGAGTCTGAGTGTGGATGGGAAGCATGCATAACTATACAGGACCATACAAATATGAATATTTTGGCCCACATTTTCATTTGTTAACGGGATAAGTACATACTGTATTGATTAAACCCCTTCATATTACTTGCCCTTAGGTTGCAAAACTAGTACTTAGCTATTTTTAAAGAATTTCCAAATGGTTATTGTATTTCAAAAGACGCTCTTCTAGATATTGTGCTAATATATGTAGCCTATATTTCTGACCTAACATTTTTTTCTATTTGTATGGGCCATATTATTTCTTTGATAGATATTCACCATCCTGAATTCTCAATTTCTAAAAAAATGAGGTTATATGAAGTACTGGGGTGAGCGGTCAGAGTACGCTGGAGTATGAATACTGCAGGCTCTCATCAGGGATGACCCTTTGCCCAGGGCCTTCTGATTTATTGATATCTGACCAGTAACCACAAAGCCATAAACTCATCCTCCTGAATACTGATTAAACCTTTTTAATTCTCTTTATTTTTTATTATCATCACCACAACATCATAGCCCATCAGAATTTCTGGATAATTTTCTAACCAATTATCTCTATATGTACTCTTTCGCACTGAATATCTGTAATACAACCAAACTGATCTTTAAAAAATTTTTTTATTAATTTTAATTTATTGTGTTTATATGGATTCAAGAGTCTCACTCAACATAATTTTCTCACACCCACCCTCTTGGTCCCCCTCTTGCTAACTCCCTCCCCCCTTCCCTCTTAGATTTGCTGTCCTGTTATCTGTATCTCTGTGTTATGTATGTATAATTTCATTAATCCCTTCACCTTCTCTGACCCCATCCCCTCATCCCCCTTCCCTTACAGCTGTCCCTCTGGTCCCTGTGACCCCGCCTCTGCCTCTACTCTATTCCTCAGTTCACGTTGTTCATTAGATTCAACATATAAATGAGATCACATGGTATTTGTCTTTCTCTGCCTGGCTTATTTCACTTAGCATAATAGTCTCCAGGTCCATCCATGCTGTCACAAAAGGTATGATTTCCGTATTTTTCATGGCTGCATAGTACTCCATTGGGTATTTATATCATAGCTTTTTAATCCACTCGTTCACTGACAGACATGTGGGCTGTTTTCAGATCTTGGCTATTGTAAACAATGCTGCAATAAACATGGGAATACATATCTTCTTTTGAATCAGTGATTTGGCATGCTTAGGATACATTCCTAAAAGTGAGATAGCTGGGTCAAAAGACAGTTCCATTTTTAATTTTTTGAGGAAACTCCATATTGTTTTCCACAGTGGCTGCATAAGTCTGCATTCCCACCAGCAGTGCAGGAGGGTTCCATTTTCTCTACACCATCACCAGCACTTATTGTGTGTTGATTTGTTAATGAGTGCCAATCTGACAGGTGTGAGGTGGTATCTCATTGTGGTTTTAATTTGCATTTCTCTGATGATAAATGATGTTGTACATTTTTCATATGCCTATTGGCCATCTGTATGTCCTCTTTGAAGAAGTGTCTATTCAGTTATTTTGCCCATTTTTTAATTGGATTGTTTACCTTCTTGGTGTTGACTTTTAGAAGTTCTTTATAAATTTTGGTTATTAAACCCTTATCAGATGTATCAGCGAATAAGTTCTTCCACTGTGTAAGTTGTCTTTTCGTCTTGTTTATGGAGTCTTTTGCTGTGCAAAAGCTTTTTAGTTTGATATAGTCCCATTTGATTATTTTGTCCTTTATTTCACTTGCTCATGAAGATAAATTGGCAAACATATTGCTACGAGAGATATTGGATTGTTTACTGCCTATGTTTTCTTCCAAGATGTTTATGGTTTCATGATTTAAATTTCAGTCTTTTATCCATTTTCAGTTTATTTTTGTGAATGGTGCAAGTTGGTGGTCTAGTTTAATTTTTTTTTGCATGTACCTGTTCAATTTTCACAACACGATTTATTACAGAGACTGTCTTTACTCCATTATATGCTCTTACCTCCTTTGTCAAATATCAATTGACCATAAAGGCATGGGTTTATTTCTGGGTTCTCTGTTCTGTTCCATTGATCTGTATGCCTGTTATTATGCCAGTACCAAGCTGTTTTGAGTACAATGGCCTTGTAGTTTAACTTGGTATCAGGAAGTGTGATACCTGCCACTTTATTCTTTATTTTCAAGATTGCTGAGGCTATTTGTGTTCTTTTTTGGTTCCATATAAATTTTTAGAATATTTGTTCTGTATCTTTGACATATATCATTGGTATTTTAATAGGAATTGCATAGAATTTATAGATTGCTTTGGGGAATACAGACATTTTAATGATGTTTATTCTTCCTTTCCATGAACACGGTATGTGCTTTCACTTGTTTGTACCTTCCTTGATATTTTTTTCAATATCTTATAATTTTCTGAGTACAAGTCTTTTACCTCCTTGGTTAAATTTACTCCCAGGTATTTTTGTTGTTGTTGTTGTTGCAGTAGTGAAGGGGATTGTTTTCTTTTTTTTTTTTTATAATTTTATTTTATTCATTTTAGAGTGGAGACACAGAGAGAGAGAAAGGGGGGAGGAGCTGGAAGCATCAACTCCCATATGTGCCTTGACCAGACCAGTATAGGGATTTGAACTGGCAACCTCAGTGTTCCTAGGTTGACGCTTTATCCACTGCGCCACCACAGGTCAGGCAGATTGTTTTCTTAATTTATGTTTGAGACAGTTTATTGCTGGTATACAGAAATGCCACTGATTTCTGAATATTAATTTTATATCCTGCTACTTTGTTGAATTCATTTATCAGGTCTAGTAGTTTTTTGACTGAGACTTTAGGGTTTTCTATGTACAGTATCATGTCATCAGCAAATAATGATAGTTTTACTTCTTTTTCAATTTGGATGCCTTTTATTTCTTCTTCTTGTCTGATTGCTGTGGCTAGGAGTTCAAGAACTATGTTAAATAAAAGTGGTAGAAAGGGGGACCCCTGCCTTGTTCCTAATCTTAAGGGGATTGCTTTTAATTTTTGCCCATTGAGTATTATGTGGGTTTGTCATAGATAACTTTTATCATGTTGAGTTATGTTCTCTGTATTCCCACTTTGCTTAGAGTATTGATCATAAATGGGGGCTGGATTTTTATCAAATGCTTTTTCTGCATCTATTGTTATAATCATGTGATCTTTTACCTTCCTTTTGTTTATGCGCCGAATCACATTTATTGATTTGTGAATATTGTACCAGCCTTGCCTCCCCAGAATAAATCTCACTTGGTTGTGATGTATGACTTTTTAATGTATTGCTAGATCCATTTTAATAATATTTTGTTGAAAATGTTAGCATCTATGTTCAGTAGGGATGTTGGTCTATAGTTTTCTTTCAATGTATTGTCTTTACCTAGGTTTGGAATGAGGATCATGTTTGCCTCATAAAAGGAGCTTGGGAGTCTTCCCTCATCTTGAATTTTTAAAAATAGCTTGAGAAGGATAGGTGTTAGTTCTTCTTTGAATATTTGGTAAAATTTGCCTGTGAAGGTATCTAGTCTAGGACTTTGGTTTGGTGGGAGTTTTTTGATAACTGTTTCCATTTCATTTGTTGTAGTTGGTCTGTTTAGGTTTTCTGATTCTTCCAGATTAAGTTTTTGAAGATTGTATGTTTCTAGGAATTTATCCATTTCACCTAGGTTGTCCATTTTTGGGCATATTGATCTCAATAGTATTTACTTACAATCCTTTGTATTTCAGCAGTGTCAGTTGTTACTTCTCCGTTTTCATTTCTAATTTTATTTATTTGAGTTTGCTCTCTTTTTTTCTTGATGAGTCTGGTTAAAGGTTCATCAATCTTGTTTACCTTTTCAAATAACCAGCTCTTGGTTTCACTGATTTTTTTTGTACTTTGTTTTTAGCCTCTATGTCATTTATTTCTGCTCTGAACTTTATGATTTCCTTCCTTCTACTTTCTCTAGGCTTATTTGTTTTTCTTTATCTAGTTCTTTTGGAAGCAGTGTTAAGGTGTTTATCTGAGCTTTTATTTTCTTTTTGCTTCTTAAGGTATGCCTGTGATGCTATGAACTTTCCTCTAAGGACTGCTTTTGCTATGTCCCATAAATTTTGAGTTGTTGTATGTTCATTTTCATTTGTTTTAAGGAAATATTTTACTTCTTTCTTGATCTCATTGTTAACCCATTTGTTATTTAATAACATGCTATTTAGCCTCCAGTGTTTGAATGTTTTTCAGGTTTTCTATTGTAGGTGATTTCTAGTTTCATACCATTGTGATCTGAGAAGATGCTCCATATGATTTCAATCTTCTTAAATTTGTTGATACTTGTTTTGTGTTTTAACATGTGGTCTATACTAGAGAATGTACCATGAATACATGAAAAGAATCTATATTATGCAGCTTTGGTGTAAAAGGTTCTGAAGATATCTATTAAATCCAGTTGATCTAGTGTGTCATTTTAGGCCACTGTTTTTTTGTCAATTTTTCTGTGTGGAGAATCTATCCATTGATGTTAGTGGGGTTTAAAATCCTCTACTATTATAGTGTTTCTGTTTATCTCACCCTTTAGGACCATCAAAATCTGCTTTATACATTTTAGTGCTCCTATATTAGGTGCATAAATATTTATAATGGTTATATCTTCCTGTTGGATTGTTCCCTTTATCTTTATGTAGTGACCTTTTTTCCCTTTACTATAGCCTTTCTTTTAAAGGTTATTTTGTCAGATATAAGTATTGCTACCCAGCTTTTTTCATTTCCATTTGCATGAAATACTTTTTTTCCAACCTTTCACTTTCAGTCTATGTGTATCTTTTGTTCTGAAGTGGGTTTATTGTTGACAGCATATGTATGGTCTTATTTTCTTATTTATGCAGCTATTCTATTTCTTTTGATTGGAGCTTTTAATCTATTTCCATTTATGGCTATTAGTGCTATGTAGTTGTTTATTGCCATTTTATTCTTTAAATCTATAATCCTCTTTTTCTCAATTTATTTTTCCTTTGCTCTTTTCACTGAAGGCCCTTAATATTTCTTACAATACTTTTTTGGTTGTAATAAATTCTTTGAGGTTTTTATTTTTATTTTTTGGTCTGGGAAGCTATTTATTTCTCCCTTAATTTTAAGTGATAGTTTTGCTGGATAAAGAAGTTTTGGTTTTAGGTTTCTGTTTTGCATTACTTTAAATATTTCTTGCTAATTCCTTCTGGCCCCAAGTGTTTCTGTTCAGAAGTCAGATGTCATCCTTATGGGGGCTCCTTGGTAGGTAATTAACTGCTTTTCTCTTGCACCTTTTAGTATTCTTTCTTTGTCTCTTAACTTTGGCACTTTAATTATGATGTGTCTTGCTGTACACCTCCTCAGGTTCCTATTTAATGGAACTCTCTGTGCATCTTGAACTTGTGTGACTTTTTCCTTTATCAACTTAGGGAAATTTTTAGCTATGATTTCTTCAAACAGGTTCTTTATCCCTTGTTTGTATTCTTCCCCTTTAGAAATCTCTATAATGGGGATGTTGTTCCTCTTCATGTTGTCACAGAGCTCTCTTAGAGTTGCCTCAGTTTTTTTGAGCCTCTGTTCTTTTTGCTGTGCTGCTTCTGTGCTTTCATTTCTCTGTCTGCTCATTTTGTCTGTGTATTAGGTAGCACTGTCTGACTTTCAAGTTTGTATGTTGTCTTTATGAGAAAAATGGGCTCAGTAGCACTGACCTCCCAGGCCACCTGTTTACCTTGTTCTTGTAATGCTTCTTGAGGGTCTATTTTCCCTCTTGTTGTATGTGAATATTGAATGCTGTTGGCCCTTATGTGGGTACAGTTATCCCTTCAAGCTGGCTGGGTCTAGGGGTTAACCTTGATTGTGTGTATTACACACTGTGCAATGTCTGTCTAGTTGGGCATAATTATTCTCTACAGTGTCTGGTACCTACTTGACTCCTCTTTAAGGCATGCTGTTTGTTTAGTTAGCTGAGTCTAGGGTTTGTGCTGTCTGCCACCCACTACCAGTTGTGTTGGCTCTAGAAAGACTGTAGTGTAGGCTCAGACTGGCCTCACCCAACCAACCCCTCTACAGGTTGCAAGCTTTTTAGGGCAGTTGAAGTTGTGAATACAACAACAGTGGGACCCCCTACTTCAGGGGTCTCTTAGTCAGAATCTCAGTACAGAAATGTGGCCCCTAGTCCAGAGCTTAATCCCTTAGCCACTGCTGGATATTCAAATTTTACCTTTCCCCAATAAGGTGAGCAACAGGTTCAGATCAAATAGGGTCGACATTCCCCTCTACAGAAGTTCTTCCAGTTAGTGAGACCCTGGTCGCAGGGAGGAAGATTGAGAGAGTCCTCTCCTGGCACTGACTGTGCCCCCACCCCTGATGGTGTCTAATGCCCCTTGACCAGATCTAACAATAGGCTTAGAGAGACCCACATATTAAATGTCCATGCTCCAAGCCTCTCTCCCTTCCCCCTGTAGAATCTAGCCTAGCAGGGCAGAATATCCAGCACCTGGTATGGCTGACTGTGAAGCTCCACCCTGTTTAATGCATATGAGCCACTGGGGTGGTGCTGATCACAGAGGGCAGAACTCGCCTGAGCTGAGCCAGGTGTGAGGAGCTCTTCCTCTGGATTCCACTGTAGGAAGGGTTGTTAGGTCCTGAACCGATGCTTTCCACTGCTGGCCCCTGGATCTGCCAGCCCTGGGCCTCCCTGGAAGGAAGTGGGTGACACTGCCTGTAACTGGCCCTCAGGAACCTTCTTGGAGCTACAAACAATTCAGATTTTGTGGCTGCCTCTGCTGGGCCCAGGTGCATATGGAAATACCAGCTCACATATAGGCTGGCTTTTACTCACTCTGGTCCTGGGGGAAGGTCTGCTTGAGGCCAAGTTTCCCTGAGTCCCACCGACAGTAGCCTTTGTCTGCTGGCTGCTTGTTGGACTTGGCTGCTGAAAAAACCTCTGCTAGCGTCTAGAGCCTGTAACAATTCAGGAACTAGGAAGGGTGGTGAGTGTGGCTCCACCTCTTGGCCCCTGGTGTTAGTCTTTCCAGACATTTTTTGCAGACTTTAGTCGGGTTTGGCCCCAGGAGTCTGGTAGGTGTGGCCTCTGATACTCAGAGGTGTTGTCTGCCGCTCTCTGAATAGTTTCTACTGAGTCTACAGTGAGTTGGAAGCACCAGTCTTAAAGTCGGGAGTGTGTGGGTGAAAGCCTCAGCCTTAGCACAAGAAAACTGAGTCACTGACACACCCCCTGCTTCCTGGCCTCTCAGAACAGAGCCATCACCATGACTGGAGCAGGAGAGACTGCCAAGGTTGGAGCAGTTGCTTTCCTCCAGGCTGATGCTGCACAGAGGCGACGCTCTGCCCAATAAATATGGTGACTGCATATTGGAGAATAACTCAACATAGAGGTTCCAGTGGTGGCTGTCCCCCACAGTGTCTCTCCCTGGGCCTCCCATTTTACACTCTCTTCATACAACTCTAGTCCTCTCAGCATCCCCTGCACCGGAGCCCCAGGTAAGTGGCTGTAAACAAGATTTTCTGCACAGGCCATTTAAGACAGAGCCTGCATCTCCAAGAACTCCATCTCTTTCTTGCAGACCGAAATCTGACTTTTTTCACCTCCAAATGCTGTGTGAGTGCCTCTTCTAGGCTCTGGGGCTCTAGGCTGGGGCTCCATAACTGGGACTAAGGACCCATACCTCTCAGGGCAACCTTCCCTGCAGTGAGAGTCCCTCCAGACCCACTTGCTCCTGGGAGCAGGGCAGTCCCCCGCGTCTCCGCCCTTCCTACCAGTCTTGAGGTGGCTTCTTCTGTGATCCTTGGTTATAGCCTCTTCTTCTTTTAGTCCAAAGTTGGTTTTTCAAGATGATTGTTCTTAAGTTAACTTGTAGTTCAATTTGCTCCTGGGAGGTCGCAGTTGGAACATCCGCTTACTCCAATGCCATCATGGAATCTCCTTAATCAAACTAAACTTTTAGAGAATCAAGACTATACTTGGATCTGTCAATGATTTTCCATTGTCTTTAAAACCAGGCCTCAAATCCTTAATGAGGTCTACATGCACACCTGAGATTTCTTTACTCCTCCAACTTACGTTGGGCTGTTCTTCACACCAATCTTACTTCCATTTCTTTAATATTCCAACCTTCCCATGTTGGGGCTTTCCATGCACAATGCACTTTTTTTTTTTTCCTGATAAACTTTTTTCCCAAACTCTTTGCCTGACCTGGGGACAGTATCCTTGCATGGGTAGGTTCTCAGAGGTATTTAGTCCATGATTAAAGCTCATAATCATACAACACTGGGCAGAGGCCTTTCACAGACTGAGTAAAAGGGAAAGCTGGATTTATTTGATCTGAAAGTCTTCAGTATATCCTGTACATGCACACACACACCCCATTGTTAAAAAAATGTTTAAAAATATGTATAATATAATTTAGTTTGCAAATATTTGTATGCTGTCAATTAATCCTTGGATCTGTTTTATTTTATAATATTTCAAATTATAGTTCAAACATGAGTGTGTCTTAATAATTCCTAGGAGAATAAAGAAACTTTGATTAAAAACATTTAAGCTGCAGCCCTGGCCGGTTTGCCCAGTGGTAGAGTGTTGGCCTGGCATGTGGATATCCTGGGTTCAATTTCAAGTCAGGGCACCCAGGAGAAGCACCCATCTGCTTCTCCACCCTTCCTCTATCCCTTCTCTCTACCTCTCTCTTCCCCTCCTGCAGCCAAGGCTCCATGGGAGCAAAGTTGGCCTGGGTGCTGAGGATGACTCCATGGCCTCCGCCTCAGGCACCAGAATGGCTCCTATTGCAATGGAGCAACACCTGAGATGGGCTGAGCATTGCCCCCTGGTGGATATGCTGGGTGTATCCCAGTGGGGCCCATGCAGGAGTCTGTCTCTCTGCCTCATCACTTCTCACTTCAGAAAAATACCAAAAAAAAAAAAAAAAAAGAAGAAGAAGAAAGAAAGAAAACATTTAAACTGCATTCATTGCTAGTGTTGCTATTGCAAGATAGGGAAATCACTTTCCTTAACAAGTGAATTTAATGGAAAGGATATCCTAATTCACTTGTCTGGTTCAATGACATTGCAATAGTTATTAATAAAATAACTCTAGCAGATGTCTTCAAACTTTTTACAAAAACGGCCCACTTTTGCAGTGCTGGTCTACCTGGTCCCTACCGCCTACGAGTGGGCATTCCAGCTTTCATGGTGGGCCAATTGTGGTGCCGTTTGGTTGCTCCACTACTGCCCATCATGAAAGCTGGAAGCCCACTGGTGAGAGGTACGGACCAGGTTGACCAGCACCACAAAAGTGGGCTGTTTTTATAAAAAGTTTGAAGATGTCTGCGTAATGTGTAATGTAATTCGGGTTCTATTAAGAGGTCATTTACTGGTGATCTGTAGGTCAGAACCAGCCCATAAATATTGTGTTTATAGCCTGTAAAGAATTAAAAGAATATTTGAAGTAGCCTTTAAAGTTTGAGAGAATAAAAATAGCTGAGGCTTCTAGCTTCCTTAAAACCGGGAGATTGTGACCACCTGGCATTTGTATTCTCCTCCTGGCAATAAGTAGCAGGAGTGGAGTTAAAGGGAGAGCATGCATTAGAATTTCCTGGAGGCCTTGTTAAGCCATTGCAGGCCCCCTGATGGGGCTTTTGGTTTAGTAGTCCAGTGTCTTTGCACTTCTCACAAGCTCCCAGGGGATGCTGATGTGGTAGGTCAGAGGCCCACACTTTCAGAAGTAGATAGGAAATACATTTTTCAGCAAACCATGGTACTCCTTCATCTTGTTGATTCTCTTAACCTGGGTATCCACTGCCATTTATATTCAGCTCATATTGTTACATTTAGTATATTTAGAGAAATATTTTTCCTATGTATCTCTCCTGAAAGTAGAAAAATTAAGAAAAAAAATTAGAAGAAATATTTGTCTTTGTGGAAGCAAAGTGTATTCCAACAGGTTTACCATGCAAGCACTTAGACCTTTTCATTTGTATGCATTTCCTGCATGGCTTTGGGAGACTTTTGAGTTTGTGAGGTCAGTTCCATGGCAACTTACACATACAAAAAGAATTTTTCAATAAAATTGGGTCTTAGGACTTTGGCTTTTAGTAATTTAGACCTGGGTTTGAACTCCTAGTTCTGCTGTGTACCAGTTCTATGATCCTGAAAAGCACTGAATCGTATTAAGCCTCATTTCCTCATCTGTGGAAATTTCCTCATCTGTGGTATAGAAATTTTAATGATACCTACTCCACTGGGATATGAAATTGAAAGATTGAAAGTAAGTCATGTAGTACACCATAAATACTCAATAATTGTTATCTGCCAGCGTTATTGATGACATTTCAATACAGATTTAAAATAATATGACAATAAACTTCAGGGGGAGGAAAGAAATTAAGCAGAAATGGAAAGTGTTAGAAACTTGGAAAAGCTGAATTAGAATGGTTAAAACCAAGAATGAGGAGAGGTTTTCAAAGTACAAAGGACAATAAAAGTAGAATCTCACTCATTTTTAGAGTAAGGAGCATAAGGGAGAAGAACTATCTACTGTTTAAGGGAAGTTGGGTAATGTTGACAGACAACAGAAGGAATTAGATCTATATAGCAGTGTTTCAATTTTATCTTCTTGGTCAAAGAGAAGTATTTTCAGTTAGAAAGGAAAGCATAAACATTCATAAGAGAAATCTAAATTTTTAGAGACAGAAGAAGAGCTATAATGATTCCATATTAACCACGTCATAGGCTACTGGAAAAAAGGGCAGGTAAGATAGTGGAGGCGTGAATGCCATCTATGAGGAAACATGAGAGTATGAGCATGTGTCTAGATGATGACACAGAGACAGATGGCATCTATATTCAAACAGAAAAAGAGGAAGAGTTAATTATTCTATAATTTCATAAATTGTAAATCAAAAAGCTTGGCATTTACCCTAAGCAAAATATTAAATAGACTGTTTGTGATCATTTAGGAAAGGAAAAGAGTGATCATAAAGAGATGGCACTGTTTTGTTTTTTTTTTTTTTAAATTCAGTGAGAGGAGGGGAGGCAGAGAGACTCCTGCAAGTGCCCCAACCAGGATCTACCCAGCAAACCTACTAGGGGGCAATGCTCTGTCTATCTGGGGTGTTACTATGTTGCTCAGCCATTGAGCCTGAAGCTGAGGCCATGGAGCCATCCTCAGCACCCTGGGCCAACTTGTTCCAATTGAGCCATGGCTGCAGGAGGGAAAGAGAGAGAGAGAGAGAGAGAGAGAGAGAGAGAGAGAGAGAGAGAGAGATAAGAAGGGGATATGGAGAAGTAGATGGGCACTTCTGTGTACCCTGACTGGAATCAAACCTGGGACATCTACATGCTGGGCTGATGCTCTACCACTGATCCAACTGGCCAGGGCCAACACTGGTTCTTATACGTTTTGTCAGTACATTTATTATCTCTTCTGATAAGATTATTAAACTAGTAGATCATGGAAATGATTCACTCATTGAGAAAATATTTATTAAATATTAACAGGGGCAGGCATATTGTCTGTCACATTTCCCTTGAAGAAATAGGCAATAGGTTCATTTATTAATAAACTTGGGATAGAATCAAATTATCTAGAAATAAATGGCCAGGTTTACAAAACACAATGGTGATAGTTTTTTAAAATTAAAATTGGAAATACAGGAGTTGCTGAATGGGGTAATAAAAAACAAGTTAATTTTTGGACTTGTGTTTAAAATGTGTTCAAGATGTAGGTGGTGATGTTCATTAATATAAATATATGAAGCTGAGAGGCCCTGAGACACAGACCTAGGAATCATTAGCTTGTATGGTTATTGAAGATTTTACAGTAGCTGAGATTTTTCAGAGAGGCATATTGAATGAGAAGAAGGCTAAAGGCTAGAATAAAGGTGGCACTAATATTGAGAAAAGAAGCTTCCAAAGAAGACAAAGAAACAAAGGTCAGTATGAATGGTAGAGGAGAACCAGAAGAGAGTGGTGTTAGCCCAGCTGATTGAGGAGAGAAACTCCTGTACAGTGCTGTGGACTCAGATGGAGCTGAGGACTCAGATGGATTTGCTGCTGGGCAGCATTGAGGAGTGAATTTTGTCCAGCAGTCCACAGGTATAAGAGGACTATGTCCTCCTCTCAGTGTGTGAGAAAAGAAAAAGGGCATGAATTGAACAGTCTAAGAGTAAAATGTTTGCAGAGACGATAAAATGGAAGAACAAGGTGAAGGGGAAAGAAACTGTTGAAGAAATGGTAATTAAACTTAGGATCATGTGATATTGGATGGGCTGCCCAAATATTGGCTAACATAACCTGAGAATAAAAAGTAGTGTAGTCAGAAGAAATGATCGTATCTACAGCATAAAAATCTAATAGGGATGCATGTACATTCCTCCATTTTTTCCAAGGAATTGGCACTAAATGAAACAGATGAGGACTAAGTCCTATGGAATGAAGATGTATATTCAACCTCTCTCCTCTTCTCTTTCCTGTGAAATAACAAACCTTTAATTAACATTTTTCCTTTTTAAAGAATTAATTTTTGGCCCTGGCCAGTTGGATCAATGGTGGAGTGTCAGCTCAGAATGTGGATGTCCTGGGTTTGAGTCCCAGTCAGGGCACACATGAAAAGTGACCATCTGCTTCTTCACCCCTCCTCCTCCCCCTTTTCTCTTTCTCTCTCTCTTCCTGTCATCCAGGGCTCAATTGGTTCAAGCACATCACTCCAGGTGCTGAAGATGGCTCCATGGAGCCTCTACCTCAGATGCTAAAGATAGCTTATTTTTGAGTATGGCTCCAGATAGGTGGAGCATCAGTTCCAGACAGGGGTTTCTGGGTGAATCCCAGTTGGGGTGCATGTGGGACTCTGTCTCTCTATCTCCCCTCCTCTCACTTGGAAAACAAGGAGAAAAAGAATAAGAAGGAGGAGGAGAAGGAGGAAGAGGGGTAGGAGAAGGAGGAAAAGGAGGATGAAGAGGAAGAGGAGTAGGTGGTGGTGGTGGTAGTGGAGGAGGAGGAGGAGGAGGAGGAGGTGGAGGAGAAGGAGGAGGAGGAGGAGGATGAGGAGGAGGAGGAGAAAAAGGAGAAGAAGGAGAAGAAATAGAAGGAGAAGAAATAGAAGAAGGAGAAAGAATGGATTTTAAAAGAGCAATGAATTGAATCAATATTTTCCCATCTTAACATAGGAACCATACAAAAATCAATTGACAGTCATAAAATGAAAAATACTTTTCAGATTTTGTACTTAACTTTGAATTTACCATTATTAATATAGATAACATTTTGAGCATTTGTTATGTGTTAGATAGTTGTAGATGTTTTGTATGTATATAACACATATAAATCTCAGTCCACAGACTATTTTTCTAGAGAAATTACTTTAATATTTCTTGTAACTCAATTTAATTTAAAACAATTTTTATTTTATTATTATTATTTTTTTAGGTGAAAGGAGGGGAGATAGTGAGGCAGACTCCTGTGTGTGCCCCAACCAACCAGGATTCACCTGGCCACCCCATCTGGGGATGATGCTTCAGTACTGAGCTATTTTCAGTGTCTAAGGCTGATATGCTCCAGTGAAGCTATTCTCAGAGCCCAGGGCCACACTCAAACTAGCTGAGCCACTGGCTGCAGGAGGGGAATAGGGAGAGAAGTGGGAGGGGAAGAGGGAGAGAAGGGAGAATGGGGGAGAAATAGATGGTCACTTCTCCTATATTTTCTGACCAGGAATCAAACCCAGGATGTCCATATGCTGGGCTGATGCTCTATCCACTGAGCCACCAGCCAGGGCTTTAAATCAATTTAATTTTAACACTTTTATTGCCAGGCTAAGATTTATACCTCAGGTTATTTTTGGTTTCTTCTTTCTTCCATGGGGTGAAGACAGGATGGGTGAAAGGCCCAAGAAGGATTTACGTAGTGCCCTGATCAGTGTATTGGGAGAGTGAGGAGACTTCTGGTTTTAAGTCATTTGCTCATGTTGTGTTATCCTGAGACAGCATTTGTCCTGCAGCCTGGCTCACCCAGTTGTTTTGCTGTATCACTATGGGCAGGGAAACTTTTAAGAGGTGGTAGACAGTTGTGTCTAGACTCTACAAGAAACCATTTCCTCTTTGGGGTATTACTACCTCCCCTGGGGCTCAGCCTAGAAAATAAAGAACTGGCCCCCTGGGCCCATCATTCTGTCTGTTCTCATTGTCTCCTCTTCACTCTCTTTTCCTCAGCCCACAGAGAGTCCTATTCTAGGCAGGGAGTGGAAGAAATAATGTTTCTCTGACCCCTGCTTCTTCCACACATTCATCTCTACATCATCCCCCCAAACTCTAAGTTCCCCACTTTAAAACACAGAGACAAAAAGTGCCCATTAGCTATTTCTTCTTTGTGAACACCTGCATACCTTCTTGGAGTTCATGAGCTCCAGGTTTCCCATGTGCTTGGAAAAGGGGGAATACTAGCAGAAAAATGTGCCAAAACAATTATATCATCACACCTACATTGAATTCTTTACTCTTGTAGCAGCAAAATTAGGAAACTAAGTAGGGTCTTAAATATTTGCATGAAAGGGCCCTTCTAAACCTAAGACTATAATTTTTTGAATGTTAGATGAAGTCAATTGGTTTGTGCTGACAGAAAGGGCAGAAAAGCTGTGGGCAGCTTTTGAGGCATACAGCTCTCAGGGATCGGACAATAAAAAGAGGGGTTCTGGCCCCTTAGATTTGACCATGCCCGGCAACATTCTTAAGAAATAATAGTCATCAAATTACAAAACTTTTATCTGATGCCTCATTGTGGACTCTGCCTCCTCCCCCAAAACCTCCAGCCATACATGGCAGTTTTCACTTCTCTGCCAGGCTCAGCTGGCCACCCCTCAACTCTCTTTCTCCTCTAACTGCTTTGACAGGACATCTCAGTCTAGGTGACCCTCACTCTTGTGTCTTGGAGTCAGGACTGTGATGCATCACAGTGTCTCGAATTACACAGAACCATATTATCAATGACCATTTATTGATGTGGATTGTTCAGAGCCTTGTGGTGAGGTTTCACATATTGTAAGCCACAGGGGCTTGGAGTCACAGTGGAGAAATGGGGTATGAGCATAATCCAGCATAGCATGTCCCAAACACCCTCCATGGTACATCTCCAAGAGTTTGGAAAAGAGCATGAAACAACTTTCAGCTGCTGAGTCAGAAAGGCATCCAACTGTGACACTTGAATTGCAGCTGCTTTTAGGAGCCCACCTAAAAATAGTGTGAGCTCAACCTTCAGCAATTCTGACCTGTGTGGATATGCCTGAATTCAAGAAAGATGAGTTATTTTTAGACCTTTATCTGGGAAAGAAGTCACTACCTCAGCAACAATCCACAGTTGAAGCTAATGACATGGCTCTCCCAGACAAACAAAACTATACATATGTATATGATTGTTATCCAGACATTTACTGGCATTGGTTATTATTGTTATATATTTAAGAGACATAGCAGGTGCTTTTACATTTTGGTCTGACTGTGAAATCCAGAGTGAGACCCCTCCTTCCAAACTGATCATTCTGGTATTTAAATCAGACTCTGAAAGCCTCAGACTACCAAAGCACCCATTAAAACACTGCTATTTAAGATGAACATCCTACCTTTTATGTTGCAATTCTAAACTGATTCAATCAGAGAAGTACTTTGATGTTGTAAATACCTACATGTCAGCTCATCTACTTTTAACTTAATCAAAATATTTAGGCATCTTTACAGAAATGTCTTATACTCATAAAACAAGGCAATAGTTATTTACTTTCAGATGCTATAATATGTTTTGGGAAATCTCTATGTGACTTGTATGAAAGGAATAAAAACAAGTTTCATGAAACTCCACTGTCAACCTAATGAATACTTCTAAAACACATCGATTCAAATCTTGGCTATCTCTCTCCCTGGGTCTGCGGAAAGTGGGAGAGTATCTTGCAGCGAGTCCTAGACAGAAGGGAATTTCTTGTACTGTCATTGGAGCTGGGCTCCAGTCAGTGCCAGGGACAATGGCCAAACTGTTAAAAGGTTAACAGCCTACATGGTGTTGTCAGTATCTCTCTAAGGCACTTGGGAACCATTGTAGTTGTAGGGAGCTGAATAGGAGCCAGAGAGCACCCCGTAGAGTACAATTAAGTGTTTTATTCCACATGAATACAAATTCAAATTATTTTGAATTCTATGGACACCCAGGAGGATGTCATGGAAGGTGAGAAAGAAGTCTGCTGAGTAGAGGCAGTATCAGTGGAAGGAGCTGATCTGGCATTAAAAATGTGCTCCAGATATTTCCCTGTGGTGAAGAAGCCCCACAGTCATAGATTCAGCCAACCAGGAAAGAGCAGTGAATCTAAAAAATGAGGTGGAATTTCCAAGTGACATGATATCCCTTTCAATTCATTAAGAATTCTACCTTGCATTAGCAAGAATTTTTTTTCTTAAATCTTTCATAAGTGGCTTTTTAAAATTCTTCTATTACAGCCAGGTAGGTTAACACATACTCACCCTGCTCTTCAGACTAAAAAGCCCCAGGAATTATGAGTAAATGTCTGACATTTTGGTTACTTGGAGTTTGTGTGGGGGGAACTTTTGACAGATAGTGGCTATAGGCATAACCTTCCGTTGTCTTCGCTAATGTGGTTTGAGAGGATTCAGAGTCGTGTTGGAAAGTGTGGGCAGAGGCAGGGGATTTGGAAAACACATGAAATTGTTTATTAGCCTTATATATTTGTGACCTTTCAATGGAAAAATATAGAGAACTTTGCAAAATCATATTTCAATTGCTCTGAATTTTTTTAACTTCTAAGAGTCTACAACAAAAAACAACAATCATTTTGTTGAGTGTTTATTATATAACAGATAATATGCTTAGCACTTTATCTAGTTTAAGTCTGTTAATCCTCACAACAACTGTAATGTAGTTATTATTACTTAGTTTTAATATTGTAAATATAAACTAAGGTATGAAAAATGTAGACATTAATATGTTATTATAGCATTATTAAAAGAAGTACAGACAGAAGCCAAGAAACATTGGGGGAAAAGCTAAATGTGTCATAATCAGGGAATTGTTACTTAAGTGAACATACTCAATGGGAACTGATGTGTTTACTAAAGGGTTTTTAAAGAATACATAATGTCATGGAAAAATGCATGTCTTGGTTTGCTATTGCTTCAGTTAAGCCGTATAACAAACAAGCATTAAATCTGGGTAACATACAACAATAAACATATATTTCTCATGGGCATGTTTGTAGTTTAGTAGGGATGTGGTTCTGGCTTTTTGGCTTCAGTTGAGCTGGCTTGGCTTGCAGGCTCAGGTATGATGCGCTATACTCATTTTGAAGCTGCCGGAGGGAAGCACTTTTCATGGCAGACTTCTGGAGTGCAGGAGGCCAGGAGCAACTGCACAGCACATTTTTAAGTGTCTGCTTGCTTCATGTTTGCTAACTTCTCACTGCAAAGCAAGTTCTGTGGCTGAGCCTGAAGTCGAGGGGTAGGGAAGTACCCTCTGCCTGCCATGAGAATGTGGCCAGAATATGTGTGTATAATTAATTCCATCACAAGGGGAAAATGAATTGGCAGCAATAATTCAATTTACTAACGTCTGGTCTCCATCGCCACTGTTCACATCCCTCCCATCCGAACATCCCCCAAATCTCATTCAGTGATGGCATCAGGCTAGAAAGAGAGCGTCACTGCATCTATATCAACTCCAGATGTGATTCCTCTTGGCCTAGAGAACTTTAAACTACCACACCAACACACAAAAGTGGAACAGGAACAAGACGACCACAATACACAGCCCTATTCTAACAGGGAAGGAGTGAGAAGCAGAATGCAGTCACAGGTTTATAGCAATTGTGAAACCACTGTAAGCAAAAGTTGGTGGGTGCCTCTACCTTGGGGGAAGGGGATATTCTTGGATTAGACCCCATTACTGCTCCCTAGGAGTAGCTCCCCAGACCCCAGTCTAATTTTTCTTCAGAATCTTGGTTCTACTCTTTGGGAGCCTTTGCCCCAATCCCCCCTTGGCCAAGTCTATAACAGCATTGGGGAATATTCCCAAATTGGTGGTTGAACACCCTTCTCAGGTGGCTTCCTGCCTGAAGAAAGCTGAGGGAAGGGAGTCCAGAAGTTTTTTATATCTCAAAGAGTCACAGTCACTTTTAGTTCAAGCTGACAGAAATTTTATCAATACAATTTTTTATCCCTGCAAATCTCAGGATTTCTGGGCTCTATTTATTCACGTTCAGTTCTGTCTGCAAACCAGCCCTGTATTTCCCCCTGAACCCATCCCTTAGAGTACCTTTTCAAGTGCAATTAGCAACAACCCACTTTACTCTATTAAGGTAACTTGCTTGTTTCTTATTCCAGCTTTATCTGGGCCATTTTCTGTCTCGTGGTTTATTGCAAGTAATTGTTATGACAATGTTTCACTGTATATAACAGGGATTAACATTTTTCCATCTTCCCATAATCTCTTTCTTGCCTGCTCCTCTGTCCTGGAGCCAACGGAACGTATTTTGGGATTTATTATGGCAGCACCCCATTTCATAGTAATACTTTCCAGTCTTATTCAGCTATTGCCACAATAATGCTATGTAACAAACAACTGCAAAATCTCATAGGCATGCAGCAGTAAGCATTTGTTTCCCATTTATGTGGGTTGAATGGTTTGGCTCAGCTCCCAGGCAAGCACCAGCTGGCTGAGCTCATGGCCATGTGTAGTGTTCGGGTTTACTCGCTCATGGCAGTTCTGAAACTGTGGCTGTGTGCGCTCTTCCCATCGTGGAAAACTACATCAGCACATTCCAAGCCTCTGCTTGCATCATGTACTATTAAGTATTTTTTTTAAAATTCTGTATTTTTAATGCTTTGACATCTTGGGGCCTTGCTGCCTAGAGGGAATGCCCCTCCCAGGGTAAGCTAATTCTTAGAGATAGCAAACAACTAGCCTTGAGTAGTATACCTTTCATATGCAGACCAATTCAGAGACCCTAACACCAACCATCACCTCTATATCAATATATAAATAGTCATTCCAGGCCAATAATTCCCTGAGCCAATTATTCCAGGGCCGGTACTAGACAAGTTGGGATAGCCCTTATATCACAGAGCCCATTGAAATTATGCAGACTAGCTGGTCCATTTATCCCATCTCACCTGTTCCTGCCCAGGGGAGCAACAACAAAGCTTTTGCCCACATTCCCCTTTACTCTCTCTGCCCTCCTGACCCACCCTGATGCTTCCTTGTGTGGCCTGTGGTATGGCATGCCCCTTTCTTTTGACATCTGTGAGTATAACAAGCTTTCTTTTCAAAATGTCCGAATATTTTGGCCTTTTTATACCTATATTTAATAAAAGCTACTTTAAAAATACCTGTCTACTAATATCATTTAGACGAACTTAAGTCACATGGCCAACCCCAATGTTAGAGTGTAGGGAAATACTTTTTGCCAACCGGCTTGTCAATAGTGAATGCATTTTTCTATTAGAAGGCAGCAAAGAATTGGATGCTGTTCATCAGAGTGGCAAGAGTGTGGCTATATAATTCTGTCACTGGGGATATGTGACACTTAAAGGGGAGTGAAGAATCAGGACCAATAATTTAATCTGCCACACAGTATGTATATATGTATATGATGTTAGATAAAAAAATGAGACATGCAATATGACTTTAAATTATATATAACAGTCTCTGGCAGGTTGGTTCAGCAGTAGAACATTGGCCCGGCATGTGGAAGTCTTGGGTTTGACTCTTGGTCAAGGCACGTGGAGAAGCGCCCATCTGCTTCTCCACCCCTCCCCTTCTCCTCCTCCTCCTCCTTCTCCTCCTCCTCTTCTTCTTCTTCTTCCTTCTTCTTCTTCTTCTTTCTTCTTCTTCTTCTTCTTCTTCTTCTTCTTCTTCTTCTTCTTCTTCTTCTTCTTCTTCCTCTCTCTCTCTCTCTTTCTCCCTCTCCTACAGACATGGCTTAATTGGAACAAGTTGGCCCTGGGCACTAAGGACGACACTATGGCCTCACCTCAGGCATTAAAATGGCTCAGTTGCCGAGCAACACAGCAACACCCCAAATGGTTAGAGTATTGCCATCTAGTGGGCTTGCTGGGTGGATCCTGGTCCAGGTAAATGCAGGAGTCTATCTCTGCCTCCCTGCCTCTCACATAATAAAAAAGAAAAAACAAACAAACCAGAATCTATGTAGAAAAAAAGCCTTGAAGTAAGGACATTAAAATGTTAAGAGGGTGTATCTTTGCGTGCTAGGGCTGTGAATAATTAAAATTATTCTTTCTCTATTTTACAAATTGTGTTTCATGAGAATACATTTATTTCATATTTTAAATGTACTCTAACTAGAAGCAGAGTCTTCTAAGCATTAAACTAAAATTGGTAGAATATCTTCTGTATAAGATTAGCAATGGCCCTACAAGCATGGGCAATTATTATCACTTCTGATTCTGTGAAAGCAGAAAGATTTCCAGGGCAGGGAACCATGAAGGATCTGACATGGGCTGTCTTCTTTTTCTTTGCTATTAAAAGTACAGTGCACAGATCATCAGCATAAGCATCACCTGGGCACTTGTTAGAAATGCACAGTCCCAGCCTTCACCCCAGAATAACTGAATCAGAACTGTGTTTTAAGAGAATTCTCCAGGGGCTTGTATGCATGTTAAAATTTGAGATGTACTAATCTATTCCACACTGTTACATCATTTAAAGTAAACATATTTTTACTTCATGATTCAAAATGGTTAGTAAGAGTTTATTATATTAGGCCTTTTTTTTTAATTTTAGGATTTTTTTAAAAATTTCTTTTTATTTTATTCATTTTAGAGAGGAGACATAGAGAGAGAGAGAGAGAGAGAGAGAGAGAGAGAGAAGGGGGGAGGAGCTGGAAGTATCAACTCCCATATGTGCCTTGACCAGACCAGTGCAGGGTTTTGAACTGGCAACCTCAGTATTCCCAGGTTGATGCTTTATCCACTGCGCCACCACAGGTCAGGCAAGAGTTTATTATTTTAAAATGAAAAATAGGCAGGTAGTGCAATAGACAGATTGGCTGTTCCAGTGACAAAGAACTGACAATATTTACACAGTAAAAGTGATTTATTCAGTCTGCAATAGTTATTGATTGCCAATTGGATGTGGGCCACTGCAGGTTCATAGGTATTCCACTGTATTAGTTTCCTCTGGCTGCTATAATACATGACCACTAACTTGGTGCCTTAATACAACACAAATTTATTATTTTACCATTCTGGTGGTGAAAAGTCTGACATGGGTCTCACTGGACTAAAATCAAGCTGTCTGCAGAGCTGTGCTCTGAAAGTTCTGGGGGGGTATCTGCTTCCACCTGGTTCCCAGCTTCTACAGGCTGCCTGCCTTCCTTTGACTTGTTCCATCTGCAAAGCTGGCAGTGGCCAGTAGTGTTTCTCTTACTGCACCACTCTTCGTTATTATTACTCTGTAGCTATTACTATTTTATTTTTAAATCCTTTCTGTTTTCAATTTCAGTTGACATACAATATTATATTAGTTTCAGGTATATGACCCAGTGGTTAGACATTATATAATTTACTAAATGATTATCCTAAATCTCGTACCTATCTGACATCATATATAGTTATTAAAATATTATTGACTTTATTCCCTATGCTGGACTTTACATCTCCATGACTTTTCTGTAACAACAAATTTGTATTTCTGAATCCCTTTACCCTTTTTACCAAAATGGAGGGAAGCAAACTACCAGATACAGAGTTTAAAACAAGGATGCTCAAGAAACTTGGAACTTCAAAAGCATGAAAAAGGACATAGAAACCATAACAAAGAACCAGTCAGAAATACGTCAGTCTTAAATTGACTCTCCTCTGCCTCAAATTCCAATTTTAAGCACCTTTGTAATTACATTGGGCCCACCCAGGTAATCCAGAATAACCTCCCTATTTTTAATGTCAGCTGATTAACAACCTTAACTCCATCTGCCAACTTAATTCCCCTTTGCTAGGTAAGGTTCCAGAATAAGACCGTGGACATTGATGGGTGGCTATTATTCTGCCCACCACACACATGCACTAGAGATTTGATGGTCACATGAATCTTCAAATAGTATTTCCTTCTTGGAGCTTTGCCATATACATTAGGATAGTAAAGGTTATAAGAAATCTTGACTTGTACATTTCAAGCTGAGCCAGAGAAATATGCAGAAATTTGGAGTAAATGAGAACTGGTTTCTGCCTTAAAGGAGTTGAAGAAAGCCTTTCATTTTTTTAACTCTTGTGTTTCAAATTAATCTCGAATTCATTAGTGCGGAGGGCATGCAGGGAAGAAGAGTGAGAACATCTGTGGAAACCAGGGGCCTTAATTCCCAGGCTTCTTTCTATTCCATTATGAGGCAGCATTGAGTTCAGCGGTGGTGCTGGGAGTCTATGCCTATTTCCATTTTACCAGTGACATATTGTGGTATTATGAATAATTTTAAAAATCTGTCCAGGTCACTTTCCTAATCTCTCTAACTTTGTTTCTCATTTGTAAAATTGGGTTAATGGTATCCTTTTCATCTCATACCATTGTGGGGTTTTAATTGATATTAAAATGCTTTTTGGCATCTACATGCAGAAAGAGTTATTAAATTTCAGTGACAAATATTGTGATGCTAATGAGGGCTAGCACACCGATATTTCATTACATGTGCAACTTTGTTCATGAATGTACTGCATCAACCATCATACAGTATTATCTCTATAGCTAGAACAGACAGCTTCTTTCATCTTTTAGATATCTCCTGGGTAAAACCAAGAAATAGCGAGTCTTGTAAAAAAAGATTCCAGAAGGCGTTTGTTTTATGTGGTGAGCATAATGATTGCTTACAATAAAAGCCTTGAAAGGCCTCACTTGTTCTAAGATTATTCATGCAGCAATTATACTATTGATGATGATTCGTTTTTATGATAATGTATTATAAGATATTCTGAACCCACTCAACAAAGCGTAGGATAGTGCTTACAGTCTTCCTCAGAACCTCTTTTACTAAGATACCTATTTACTTCCTTGATTAGAAAAAGTTAAAGGCTCCAGGCATTTTAAAAAGAGATAAAGTACAAACCAGTTGTAATCTTCAATGAATTGGAACTAATTTTTAAAGTGAAGAATTACAAAAGAGAGAAATTGCTGGCTACCCTGACTTACATTCTTGATAATCTTATTTATCTTAGTACAAATGCTTTCCATGAGCCACTAGATTGTGTGCGTGGCACAAAGGATGGGAACCTATTTTGTTTTACAATTTGACAGGGACAAATGGGCTTCCCTAAATTTGTTTTTGTATTGCTATAGGTTTTCAAGTAACTAGAGCTGACCCTTGAACAACATGGGGTTGAACTGCTCAGGTCCATATTGGCAGATTTGTTTCAATAGATATAGTCGTTGGCCTTTTACATTGTCAGGTTTCACATCTGCAGCTTCAACCAATCACATCATCAAAACCAGTATTGTTGAAGTAATTCCCAACAGTGGTTTTGCAAACCTCAGATTCCCAGCTTTGGGTAAAAAATACTGTGTTCAATCTGCACTTAGCTGGATCTGTGGATGCAAAGGGCTAAGTGTAGAGTCAAACTTAAACCTAAATTTTCTTACTGCATGGAGCCAGAGCCTCCACATTGTTCAAGGGTCACCTGCATTCGTATTTCAATTTAGTATTGTTATTTAAATTCTTTAAAATTTTTGTTTGTGTAGAGTAGGTAACACATTAATGCATTTTATTTTAAAAAGTGTTATTATGGTTGTTTTACTGGGTGAATCCACATGAAAAGGAAGTCAAGATACATATGAATAGAAGATGTGTGCCCTGACCTGAAAGGGGTTTAAATCTCACACTTGTTTCACTCACGTTTGTTATAAATTTATTGTTTATTTATTTACTTACTTTTTATTTATTCACTTTAGAGAGGAGAGAGAGAGAGAGAAAGAGGGGGGAGGAGCAGGAAGCATCAACTCCCATATGTGCCCTGACCAGACAAGTGCAAGGTTCGAACCGGAGACCTCAGCATTCCAGGTTGCTGCTTTATTCACTGCGCCACCGCAGGTCAGGCCATTGTTACAAATTTATATTGAGTTTATATCCACATGGACAGAGTGAAAATGTCCCAATGAAACATCTATTTAATGTTGTCATTTGTTTTCACAGTCTGCAAAATTTAATATAAAATTTATTATATGAAAGATGCTGTTTGTCCTCAATACAGGATTTATTTCCCCTTATTTGTTTTCCCTCTACTTCATTTTGCCTCATAGATATATCTAATTTGGGAAGATAATTTGAAAGTGGGCAAATAAAAGGTTGGCTGAAGCTGATGAGAACAAGCAAATTGGTTGATTATCTATATTAATATCTTGGTCTTTTTTATAAGTAGAGTTGCAAAAATAATTACATAAAATAAAATTTAAAAGTAGGCTATTAGTTAGGGTAAAGGACTATGGCTAGAGAGGAACAAAATAAAACCAAATTGCCTTTACAATGCACCCTATTCTTGTAATACAAACTCTCAAGCTAATTGGTACACACACATTTGTTGCCATATTTTATAGCAGCCCATGAAATGAGGGAAAATAATCTCTAATGAGAATCTCCCGAAGATAAAGGAAAGTAGCTTATTTAGTTGGAGTCTGTTTTCAGCAATGAGGCAAAAGGAGAAAATAAAACTCTCTCTCTGCTGTCTGTCTCTCTTGTGTTTCTGTCTTTGTCTCTCATTCTGGGACTGACTGAGGGTAGTGGATGAGGTTAATGAAGGTGAATTCTCTGAAGTTAAGTGTACCTATGATACAAGTGTATTGTACTCAGAATTGGGCTTTTCAAAGAACAGATTTTTCAAATCCACTTACCTGTGTTATTTTCAGAAAGAAATAGCTGATCATCTGCAAATATTAGATGATACAACATAATTTTATTCTTAGCTCAGAAATGCAACCGTAGGACTTTAAAACAAAATCTAACATGTTTTGTTAGAGGAGCTAAACCAGTCACAACCAGTTGGCACTGCATAAAACTGAAAGTCATGCACAAAGGGAATTATCAATGAGAGCAAAGAGCTGAGAGAAAGTTCATGCAGTCACTGGTGGCTGACTGATTTGCCCAGTGGCAGAGCAGTGGTGTGTGCTTATCTCGATTTTGAATGCTTACATATCAGACTGCCTCAGAGATATGAAATCTCATTCTCTGTGGTCCTGAGATAATTACTTTCCTCTCAATGCAGTGTAAATTGGACCAGATACCTTTCAAAGTCCATTCTAGGACCCAACATTTAAGCAGGGTAGTTGGTATTCCTCATGAACCTCATGTGTGTTAACATGTGATTAGTTTTTACTTCTCTTTAGCCAAACTGAATTGTTCATAGCTCCTATTTTAGTGGTGAAAGAGAGGGAGGAAGAGAGAGAGAGAGAGAGAAACTAAACAAATCAAGCCAACAAATTTTAATAGTGTCACTTCAAGCTATCTTATTTTCTTCTCGTTTAGAATTTACTTTTTTGGTGTAATTACTCAATATTTAAATTTAGTTGACTCAAAATTCAAGCTCCGTTAGGGCTGTCCTTCCTTCTCATGGGTTATATCCTGTCCTTTTCATACTTGCTGACTTGCCACTGTCCTGCTAGATGTTTTCCTACTTCTTTTCCTTATGATGGCTTCTGGGTAACAAGGGAAGCCTATATAGTACAGTGGTTCTTAACCTTTTTTGAGGTACCAAACCCACCAGTTTCATATGCGCATTCACCGAACACTTCTTTAGTGATAAATAAAATAAGACTTTTTTTTCCCAAATTCAAGACATAGGTATATGTTTTTTTACTGGTGCACAAAATGAGCCATGCATGAACATCAGCTTGCTCAAAGAACAAAACCAACAAAGTGCATGAACTCACAACAAATTACGTTATTACTTTATTCTGGCCTCCCCGGCAGTGGCTTCTCCGAACCCCTGAGACCGACTCATCGAGCCCCTAGGGTTTGGTAGAACCCAGGTTAAGAACCACTGCTATAGTAGTACAGCGACGTGGAGTTTCTGGCCTGAGTTGGCTTCCACCTGAGCATCTCATCCCGCAAGTCCGTGCCTATACTTCTGATATGCACTAACATCTGCAGCTGGTGCCCTTGATTGTAGCCATACTATCTGATATTCAGGTCCATGTATTTTGTGCTGTCCTTATGATGTCCCCATCCCCTATTCTTGTCAGCTTTCTATCCCCTCGGCAGCGTGCGGGAATTGTTGGATAGGAACCAACCATGAGGAGTCAGGAATTTGAAGACTCTCTCTTTTTTTTTTTTTAAGACTCTCTTTTGAAATATGCATGCCTCCATTGCTACTCCCTGACTCTAAACTATGATGGAACTATGATGGTTTAGGGCACACAGCAAGGTGTTTTGTTGTTGTTTTTTGTTTTTCTTGTTATAAAGCAGGCTCTTTGGGCCTCAGATCCTCAAACCCACTTAGCATTTTTTATTTTGCATCAAATTTTCTGAATCCTGGAAGGGAGGATATTCACCTATGTCTAACTGTCTCTCTTTTCTACCACCTGGCTGGGAGGACTGCTTTCTCTTGTTTGGTGGGATACCACACCCATACCATATTACATATTGCATCTTTCTGTGCTTTACACTAAACATTCTATAATCAAGTCTCTCAGTTTTAATGCTTTGAGGTCTGCAAAGAAATCCCCCTCCCCACCCTGCTTAACAAAATTTGGCTCTTGCAAATTAGAAATAAAAAAATCTGGATTTCTTGTCTTCAATTTGTGCATGATCAACTTATTTAAGAAGTGAAGCTGAAATCAGATTACTCTCTTCCTTGACCCTAAGCAAGAGATTCTAAAACTTCTATAAGCAGAAGACAAAATTATCTAAAAATATTTTAAAAATAGAATTGAGCTATACAAAATGAATTCTATACCATTATTAAGTGGGGTTTATTCCAGGGATGCAAGGCAGGTCAATATTTGAGAAATCAATCAGTCCAAGCATGTTAATAGGCTAAAGAAGATAGATCACATGGTCATATCAATGAAACAGAAAAATCATGCAATAATATCCAACTTTCATTCATGATAAAAAAATTCTTAGGAAAATAAGAATAAGGAGGGAACTTTCTCAATTTTCTAAAGAACAACTACCAAAAACCCAACAGCTAACATTATACTTAAAAGTAAAAGACTGAACTTTCCCCTTAAGATCAAGAGAAAGGACTATCTACTCTCACCATTCTTATTTAACATTTGTACTGGAAGTTCTAGCCAGTGAAATATTATAAGAAACGAAAATGAAAAGGCATACAGATCAGTATGGACAAATAAAACTGTCCCTATTTGCAAATTACCTGATTGTCTATATAGAAAATTTAAAGAAATCTAAAAAAAGATTACATTCTCAAACTGAGTGAATTCAGCAAGGTCACACTATACAAATTAAACATATGAAATAAATTGTATACTATACATATGCTATCTATATTATTTACTATTAATAAGCACATTGATACCAAAATTAAAAATGTAATACCATTTACAATTGATCAGTGATTGCAAATACACTGAAACTCAATGAAATACATGCATGTAAATCTAACAAAACATGGATTGGATGTATGTCGAGAGCTACAAAACACTGATGAAAGATATCAAAAATGATTTAAGTAAATGAAGAAATAGTAATCAAAATTGTAGGGAATTTGTGGAGGTATAGGGACAGAGATAAACAGAACAGATGAAATAATCTATAAATAGACTCATACAAATATCCTCAACTGTTTTTTGGACAAAAGTGAAAAAGTATTGCAATGAAGAAACAATAACCTTTCAACAATTATGTTTAAATAATAAAATATTCATAGAGGAAAAGTGGATCATGGGCTGAAAGGTGTAATGTAAAACTATAAGACTTTTTGTAAAAAAAAAAGGAGAAAAATCTTTGGGATCTAGAGCTAGGCAAAGAATTCTTAGACTTAACACTAAAATTGATATTTATAACAAACTGATAAATTGGACATCATTAAAATGAAAAGCTTTTGCCCTGAGAAACAGCCTGTTCTGTTAAGAGAAGACATTTGCAAACCACATATCTAATGAAGTTCTTGTATGTTGACTCTACAAAGAACTAAAAAATTCCCAAAATGCCATTCACAAAAGAATTAAAATATCCAAGTAGAAAATGGGTAAAATACTGAAGAAACATTTCACTGAAGAAAACATTCAGATAGCAAATACACATGAAAAAAAAAATGTTTAACATCATTAGACATTAGAGAAATACAATATAAAACTACAATGAGATGTCACTATGTACCTTTCAGATGCCTAAAGTAGAAAATAGTGACAACATCAAAACTCTGACAAGGATGCAGAGAAATTGGATCATTCATATATTTCTCATAGAAATAAAAGCCTCTTTGGGAAACAATTTGGCATTTTCTTAAAAAAACTAAACATGCAGCTACCATACAACCCAGTGATTGCTTTCCTGAGTGTTTATTCCAGAGAAATGAAAAGTTATGTTCACACAAAATCCTATATATGAATGTTCTTAGCAGCTTGATCTGCAATACACAAAAGCAGGATGCAATCCAGATGTCTTTCAATGAATGAAAAGAGATAGAAACTCTCTTCCTATCCAGGTCTTACCTGGCACAGCACGGGCAGCGATTTGACCTCACTGTAAATTACTTGGCCAATATCTTTCCCAGGTCTATATTTTACGTAGTCTAACAACTAGTGAATTTTTTGGAAATTAGTATTTTGGGAGGAGTTGAATAGAGGATTATACTTTTGACCTGCTTATTGATGGAATTATCTGTGAAATAACTGATCTCAGAAAGTTGCATACTTATGATTTTATTTACCTAACAATTTCAAAATTGCAAAAATGGAGAACAGATTACTTGTTGCCAGGACTAGGTGAGGGGTAGAGGAGAGTAGGAGGTGGCAAAGTGAGGTGGACATGGTTATAAAGGGCACCATCAGAGATCCTAGTGCTGATGGAAATGATTGTATCTTGACCATATCAATGCTATCATTGTACTATAGTGTTGCAAGGTGCTACCACTGGGGCAATCTGGATAAAAGGTTCATGGGATCTCTGTATTATTTCTTATAACTGGATCTGAATTCATGATTATCTTAAAATAAAATGTTTAATTCAAAAAAATGGAAAGGAAAAGAAAAACAGCAATGATCATATATTCAGTACCTGAGCCCTATACATACTTTCTAGTACCTAGAACAATTACTGTTACCTAGAATATGTAACACTTAATTTTGTTAATTATGTGGCCTTAATTTTGTTGAATGAATGAATAAGACATGAATTTGAAACAAGAAAATGATTCAAAAAGTATTTTATATTTATTTAAAATTCACAAATCTTAAAACATCCAGAAGAAATAGAAACTCTCTTCCATTATCTGCACATATTATAAAGTCTTTTTCCCTCTCCCTTTTAACATTGGTTCATTCTTCTAAGTTTGTGGGAAAATCTTTGAAGGATTATTTGAATCAGAATATGCTTGAAAGAGAAAACAAACTTTTTACAGAAGCCAGTTGGAATTTTTAATTTTTCCAAAGTGATTTTATTCAGTTTTATTCTTCCTTATTCACTTGCATATAGATACCAGTTTCGTTAATTTCTTTCCACTTTGCACATACTTTCTATCTGGGTCTTTCCTGGCACAGCACAGCAGCAATTTGACCTCACTGTAAATTACTTGGCCAATATCTTTCCCAGGTCTATGTTTTAGGTCAGGGGTCCCCAAACTACGGCATGGGCCTGCCACATGCGGCCCCCCTGAGGCCATTTATCCGCCCCCGCCACACTTCCGGAAGGGGCACCTCTTTCATTGGTGGTCAGTGAGAGGAGCACAGGATGCATCCGCACCCCTAGTTCCCATTGAAATACTGGTCAGTTTGTTGATTTAAATTTACTTGTTCTTTATTTTAAATATTGTATTTGTTCCCGTTTTGTATTTTTACTTTAAAATATGTACAGTGTACATAGGGATTTGTTCATAGTATGTTTTTTTATATAGTCTGGCCCTCCAAAGGTCTAAGAGACAATGGAACTGGCCCCCTGTGTAAAAAGTTTTACGTAGTCTAACACCTAGTGAATTTTTTGGAAATGAGTATTTTGGGAGGAGTTGAATAGAGGATTATACTTTTGACCTGCTT
Organism: Rhynchonycteris naso; assembly: GCA_037038555.1. Taxonomy (NCBI): domain Eukaryota; kingdom Metazoa; phylum Chordata; class Mammalia; order Chiroptera; family Emballonuridae; genus Rhynchonycteris; species Rhynchonycteris naso. The sequence continues at coordinate 283,213,860 of CM072995.1, forward strand.
ACTGATGGAATTACCTGTGAAGACTCTCTCAGTTTACCCCACACCCTGAAGCGGAGAAGTCTTGTCGCCTAGGAGGCAGTCACCAGAGAGGCTGCCAAAGGAAACTATGTCTCTAAGAGATTATTCTGGTGAACAGGTGTGTTCCAATCCTTACAACTCTCAGATTAATGCTCGATTTATGCTTTGGAGGGAATTGGTATAAAACGATATTCTATAATCACAGCCACAAGAATGTGGTTCCTATGGTTAATCTATGATATAGCTGATGGAGCAGTACCCTCTAGTGGTCAGAGCCGGTGTTGCCCAAGGTAGTGAAAGGATGTCTTGTAAATAATTCAGATATGAAAGCTAAGGAAAATAAAGCCTTTTCTTAGTTCCGGCTACTAGCAACATCTGATATTCAGATATGCATTTTGACAGTTTATAAAACCAGCCTCTGTCCACAGGACTCAAGAAGGGCCTAGAATATGACTGGTAAACAGTCAATCATGTGCAAAATTGTAAGATTCCCTTGCGCCTTTGATGGCTCAGTCTCCATTCAGCGCTTCTTATCCTGAGCTGTAAAGCCTGCTGTACCTCCCAAGTGCAGCCTATCACATACACTGAAAAATTCAGTGCTATCACCTTCCTCAAGATCTGTGATCTAGTAACAGATTCATATTTTGTGCGTGTGTGAAATTAGGTCAATAGATTCTCTTTCCCAATGGAAATACATTCTAAGCCTTGTTGTCTAACTGTAGAATTAAAGGACATTAAATTTGAAGCATCAGGAAAAAGTTAAAATTGGTTAGGGCAGTCAGCCCAGCTCAGCTCATGTCTTAGAATCCTTGTGTCTAAATTATTCTTGGGGTATCAGGGCAGCAGTGACAGGTATGATTTTTGACACTTGATTGAGGCCCCAAGCTCTGTACCAACTCTTTATGTTCTACTTCACAATGGCTCCTTTGCCCGGAGCTTCTTGTGCTTGTTACCTTTGACTTGTCTGCAGAAGTTTCACTCTTTTTCTGTTTCTCCTCAGTTGGATAATTGACGTAGGTTATCACTCGGGGGGGTCACGGCTCTAACATTTTGAAATTCACTCCTTCCAGTAAAGGCTCTTTGTATCCTTAGAGTGGTGTTCCCCAGGGAGGGGGAGAGGGAAGCAAAGCAGTGGTTACTCACCTCTTTATTGTAGGTTAATAAAGTTCATTTTAAAATAGTCATTGCTTTAATGTGCTATTTACCCCAATCTTATTTTAAATACCATTCAAGGATGTACAAGACATTTGTGCTTTTGAAAGCGGATGGTGTAGATAAAGAATGCTGAGACAGCTATGAGCTGAAGAGGTCATTGCAGCAATGACAGTCCATATCATGCTGGCTGCCAGGTGCTGTTCTGAGCCCTTCCATATACCAACTCACCTAATTCTCTAGCAATCTTGAGATAGGCTACCATTATATTCCCTATATTGCCCATGGGGAAATGGAGGCACAGAGATTATGGAAAGTGCCCAATGTCACCAAGCTAGATTTTGTGATTTAGGGAAAGTCATTGGAGTGCTTCTGAGATTTCCTTACCTAATAAATGCAGAGAGTCCCTGCTCTGTCAACTGCACTAGATTGCCATTAGATCATTTATTTATTTCCAACCATATGTCTACTGGAAACACAACTGTGATGACAGATATGTTCTTGCCCTCATGGACTTTATATTCTAGTGAGAAAGACAGAACAAAGAAATAAAGTCATCACAACTTGTGCGAAAGGCTCTGAAAGCAATGATGCAGAGATTGAGATAGGGAAGCAAAGTTTGGGACAGTGGAGGGTGTATAGTGGCATGACTGTAGATGCTTTAGGTAGGAGCAAGAGCTCAGAGAAGGTGATAGATTCATGAGATGTGGAGATGGACTGAGGGCTGGCCATAGGGAAACATGGGAGAGGATGGGAGAGTAGATCGTTCCAGATGGAATGGTATGTGGAAAAGCCATGTGGTGAAGAGTATTATCTATATTTATGAAAACAGGGAAGAGCAGTGTGATGCCGTCAGTGAAGTTCCTGCACATGAAGGCGTGGATCAGGGAGTTAAATTCCCTGAAACAAATACATTGGTGGATTGCTGCCTGTAGGCCAGCTGAAAGCAAAGCTTTCATGAGAAAATGTTTTAAAGTATCCCACTGGTTGTTTCTCTTCTCCATGCCCACAGATGCATGGGGATATTTCTACTCCTGCCCACTTCTTCATGTAGCAGGATGGTTTATTGAAACATTTGGGTTTATTATTCAGTGTTTATTTATTTCCTGTTCCCCTACACTCATCTTCCCCATATTATTTAATCTCACGGATATTGTGCACTTTTTTTCAGTTCTTTTTGCCGTTTTTCTCTTTCCATTGGTTCTCTACACCATTTATTTCTTTTACTTCTTATGTTTTTCTTTTTTATTTACCCAAGCAATACATAATAATTATAAAAAACAGGTAAGCACCATAAATAAAAATAAAATTACCTAATATCCAGAGAGGAGCAAGATGGTGATGGAGTAGGCGAATGTACCAACTTCCAACTCCCAGAACCAAAGTGGATTATAAATCAATTTTAAGAACCATCATCTGGATAAACCAACTTTGAACTAAACTAAGTGGACTCTTCAACCAAGGAACACTGCAGAAGCCACATTGAGACTGGTAGGAATAGTGAAAATGCGAAGAGGGCTGCCCAGCTCCGGTAGCCCGGAGAGACCTGTGTGGCGGGAGGAGAGTTTGGCGGAGAGAGAGGGACCTGGGTCCCAGGAACAAAGCCCCAGCCTGCAGTCCTAGAGCCTAGAAGAGGCGTTTGGACAGTAATGAGCTCTGAAACAAGTGAAAATACTGTTTGTGAGAAAGAGACAGTTTTCTCAGACCCAAGATTCTTTTTAAAGGGACAGCGCAGAAAACCTCTCTCACAACCACGCACCCGGGGCTCCGGGGAACGAGGACAGGGGAGAGGACCAGAGCAGCGGGAAGAGAGTGTGGACTGAAGGCACAGGGACAAACACTCTGAGGTACAGCCACCCTAACCCCTGGGATAAGTCACTTCCCTAATTGAAAACGAATACTTCCCCTGGAACTAGCAATACCAGCAAAGGGAGACAGGACACTAGCCAAACAAGCTCTCCCGCAGCAATTAGAGCAGAGATGCTTAGAGGGAGGGAGCTCCCAGGTCTACAGTGTGGAGTATTAGGGCCTTTCCTACTCTGCTGAGGGTTGCTGAAGGGTATGGTGGCGGCAGGACGCTGAAACGCAGTCTGTCAGCGCGAGTGGAGGCCAAGCCGGTGTGAGCTCAGTCTAGCCCAGCAGGGGCGGAGGGGATGCATGAAAGTGGTATGGCAGCTGCGGGCCCGCCTGTAATCCCACCAGTGGGGAAAAAGCAGGAGGCCAGGAACGGGCAGAGAGCTGCTCTGCGACCCTGTGCAAGCCGGCCCTGACTGTGGGGACGGGGCTAGGACCAGGGATGGGGGGGGGCTCGCGGCTGTGCTCACACTACCAGCCCTGCCCGGCCGGAGAAACTGCGGTTTGCCATCCTGCGTGTGTGAGTTGGCTTGGAACGCGGGGGCGGGGTAGAGTCCGGGAACAGCGGAAGCTCGCAGCTGAACGAAAGCCAGCAAACACACCCAGCCCAATAAACCACGCTTTGTGATCCTGCGCAGGAGGGTCCTGGCCTTGAGGACGGGGCTAAATCTCTGGACAGGCAAAGGCTCACAGCTGAGAGCATGTCAAAAGCCCCACCCAACCTGCGAAACTGTGGCGAGCAGGCTCTGACTGCAGGTGGTGGGTGGAAGCCCGGAAACAGGCTGGGTCCACAGCTGAGCAAAGGTGCTCACCTCCACCCTATGTACTGAGGCTTGTGGCATGGGTGAGAGCCTCTCCTGCGGAGGAGAGGTGGAAATCACAGCAACAGCCGCAGTGGGCCGGTGCTGGCAATGCCCAAACCCAATGCCCTAGACAGCAGGCCAAAGGGGTAGTGGGCCTGCAGACAGACCACACCTAGAGAACACAAAAGCAACACCTACTGGACTCCAGTGGCCACAACTTGCTTATACACAGTCAAAATGGCCAGGCAGAGGAATGCAAACCAAATGAATCAAGAGAAATCCCCAGAGAAGGACCTGAATGAACCAGATATAACCAAATTACCAGAAGCAGAATTTAGAATAATGATAGTTAGGATATTCAAAGAAATTAGAGCAACAATGGATAGTCATTATGAACACCTAAATAAAGAGATAACAAGTATAAAAAACAAAATTGAAATAATAAAAAAGAATCAGACCGAAATGACAAATACAGTATCAGAACTGAAGACCACAATGGAAAGAATTAAAAGCAGGATGAATCATGCTGAGGATCAAATCAGCGAGTTAGAGGACACAATAAACAAAGGTACAGAAGCAGAGAAAAAAAAGGAAAAGAGACTCAAAAAATGTGAGGAAACTCTAAGGGAGCTTTGTGACAACATGAGGAGAAACAACATTCGCATCATAGGGGTGCCTGAAGAAGAGGAGAGAGGACAGGAAATGGAAACTTTGTTCAATCAAATTATAGCAGAAAACTTCCCTAAATTAAGGCTGAGAAACACTCCACACATTCAAGAAGCACACAGAACTCCATTAAAGAGAAACCCAAAAGAATCTACACCAAGACACTTCATAGTTAAAATGCCAAAGCTAATAGATAAAGAAAAAATTTTAAAAGCTGCTAAGGAAAAAAAGGCTATCACCTACAAAGGAGCCCCCATAAGGATGACATCGGACTTCTCAACAGAAACACTTGAGGCCAGAAGGGAATGGCAAGATATAATCAAAGTAATGCAGAACAAGAACCTACAACCAAGACTACTGTATCCAGCAAGGCTAATGTTTAAAATTGAATGAGAAATAAAGAGCTTCCCAGAAAAAGAAAGCCTCAAGGAATTCATAAAAACCAAACCAATTCTGCAAGAGATACTAAGGAGCCTGATGTGAACAGTTTAAAGGGAGGAATGAATATAGCAAAAGAAGAATACAGCTTTAAAGAATAAAATGGCAATAAACAACTACATATCAATAATAACCTTAAATGAAAATGGATTAAATGATCCAATCAAAAGACATAGGGTAGCTACATGAATAAAGAAACAGGACCCATACATATGCTGTCTACAAGAGACAAACCTTAAAACAAAAGATGCACATAGACTGAAGGTAAAAGGATGGAAAAAAATATTTCATGCAAATGGAAATGAACAAAAAGCCAGGGTAGCAGTACTTATATCTGACAAAATGGACTTTAAAACAAAGACTGTAGTAAGAGATAAAGAAGGCCACTACATAATGATAAAGGGAACAATTCAACAGGAAGATATAACTGTTAAAAATATTTATGCACCAAATATAGGAGCTCCGACATACATAGAACAGACTTTGATGGATATAAAGGGCGAGATTAACAGCAATACTATCATAGTAGGGGATTTCAATACCCCACTAACATCACTGGATAGATCCTCAAGAAAGAAAATTAATAAAAAAACAGCAGACTTAAAGGATACACTAGATTAACTTGATTTAATAGATATCTTTAGAACTTTTCACCCAAAAGCAGTAGAATATACATTCTTCTCAAGCGCTCATGGTACGTTTTCTAGGATAGACCACATGTTAGGACACAAAAATGGTCTCAATAAATTTAAGAAGATTGAAATCATATCAAGCATTTTCTCTGATCACAATGCCATGAAAAATACTCAAACACTTGGAAACTAAATAGCATGATATTAAATAATGAATGGATTAACAATGAGATCAAAGAAAAAATAAAAAATTTCTAGAAACAAATGATAATGAGCATACATCAACTCAAAATTTATGTGACACAGCAAATGCAGTACTGAGAGGGAAGTTCATTGCACTACAGGCATATCATAAGAAGCTAGAAAAAGCTCAAATAAGCAACCTGACCCTGTATCTAAAAGAACTAGAAAAACAACAGCAAATAAAACCCAGGAGAAGTTGAAGGAAGAAAATAATAAAGATCAGAGCAGAAATAAATGACATAGAGGCTAAGGAAACAATACAGAAGATCAATGAAACAAGAAGCTGGTTCTCTGAAAAGGTAAACAAGATTGATGAACCTTTAACTAGACTCACCAAGAAAAAAAGAGAGAGGACTCAAATAAATAAAATTAGAAAGAACAGTGGAGAAATAACAACTGACACAGCAAAAATACAAAGTATTGTAAGAAAATATTATGGAGAACTCTATGCCAAAATATTAGACAACCTAGGTGAAATGGACAAATTTCTTGAATCATATAATCTTCCAAAAATCAATCTGGAAGAATCAGAACACCTAAACAGATCAATTACAACAAATGAGATAGAAACAGTTATCAAAAAACTCCCAAAAAAGAAAAGTCCTGGGCCTGATGGCTTCACAAGTGAATTCTATCAAAAATTAAAAGAAGAACTAACTTCTATCCTCCTCAAGCTATTTCAAAAAATTCAAGAGAAAGGAAGACTTCCAAACTCCTTTTATGAGGCAAGCATAATTCTGATCCCAAAACCGGGCAAAGACAACACAAAGAAAGAAAATTATAGACCTATATCCCTGATGAATTTAGACGCTAAAATTCTCAACAAAATATTAGCCAACTGGATCCAGCAATATATGAAAAAAATCATACACCATGACCAAGTGGGATTTATTCTGGAGAGGCAAGGCAGGTTCAATATTCGCAAATCAATCAATGTGATTCATCACAAAACAAAAGGAAGGACAAAAGTCACATGATAATTTCAATAGATGCAGAAAAGGCATTTGATAAAATCCAGCACCCATTCATGCTCAAAACTCTCAGTAAAGTGGGAATACAGGGAACATTCCTTAACATGATAAAGGCCATTTACGACAAACCCACAGCAAACATCATACTAAATGGACAAAAATTAAAAGCAATCCCCTTAAGATCAGGAACCAGGCAGAGGTACTCCCTTTCACCACTTTTATTCAACATAGTTCTGGAAGTCCTAGCTACATCAATCAGACAAGAAGAAGAAATAAAAAGCATCCAAATTGGAAAAGAAGAAATAAAACTATCATTATTTGCAGATGATATGATATTGTATATAGAAAACTCTAAAGTCTCAGTCAAAAAACTACTGGACCTTATAAATGATTTCAGCAAGGTGGCAGGATATAAAATTAATACTCAGAAATTAGAGGCATTTCTATATATCAACAATGAATTGTCAGCTAAAGAAATTAAGGAAACAATCCCCTTCATATTGGAGCCAAAAAAATAAAGTACCTAGGAGTAAATTTAACCAAGGAGGTTAAGGACTTGTACTCGGAAAATTATAAAACATTGATAAAAGAAATCAAGGAAGATACAAACAAGTGGAAGCATATACCGTGCTCATGGCTAGGAAGAATAAACATCATTAAAATGTCTATATTACTCAAAGCAATTTATAAATTCAATGCAAAACCAATTAAAATACAAATGACATACTTCAAAGATTTAGAACACATATTCCAAAAATTTATATGGAACCAAAAGAGAACACGAATAGCCTCAGCAATCTTAAAAAGAAAAAAATAAAGCAGGAGGTATCACTCTTCCAAATATCAAGGTTTACTACAAGGCCATTATACTCAAGACAGCCTGGTACTGGCATAAGAACAGGCACATAGATCAATGGAACAGAACAGAGAACCCAGAAATAAACCCGCACCTTTATGGACAACTGATATTTGACAAAGGAGGAAAGAACATACAATGGAGTAAAGACAGCCTCTTTAACAAATGGTGTTGGGAAAATTGGACATCTACCTGCAAAAAAATGAAACTAGACCATCAACTTACACCATTCACAAAAACAAACTCAAAATGGATAAAAGACTTAAATGTAAGCCGTGAAACCATAAGCATCTTAGAAGAAAACATAGGCAGCAAGCTCTCTGACATCTGTAGCAGCAATATATTTGCCGATTTATCTCCACGGGCAAATGAAATAAAAGGCAAGATAAACAAATGGGACTATATCAAACTAAAAAGTTTTTGCACAGCTAAACACAATAAGAACAGAATAAAAAGACAAACTACACAATGGGAGAACATATTCAACAGCACGTCTGATAAGGGGTTAATAACCAAAATTTATAAAGAACTTATAAAACTCAACACCAGGAAGACAAACAACCCAATCAAAATATGGGCAAAAGAAACGAATAGAAATTTCTCCAAAGAGGACATACAGATGGCCAATAGGCATATGAAAAAATGCTCAACATCACTAATCATTAGAGAAATGCAAATTAAAACCACAATGAAATATCACCTCACACCAGTCAGAATGGCACTCATCAGCAAAACAACACAGAATAAGTGCTGGAGAGGATTTGGAGAAAAGGGAACCCTTCTGCACTGCAGGTGGGAATGCAGACTGGTGCAGCCACTGTGGAAAACAGTTTGGAGATTCCTCAAAAAATTAAAAGTCAAACTGCCTTTTGACCCAGCTATCCCACTTACAGGAACATACCCTAAGAACACCATAGCACTGTTCAAAAAGAAGAAATGCGCCCCCATATTCGTGGCAGCATTGTTCACAATAGCGAAGATCTGGAAACAGCCCAAGTGTCTGTCAGAAGACGAGTGGATTAAAAAGCTATGGTACATATATACTATGGAATACTACTCAGCCATAAGAAATGATGACATTGGATCATTTACAACAAAATGGATGGATCTTGATAACATTATACAGAGTGAAATAAGTAAATCAGAAAAAAAAACTGAGAACAGCATGATTTCATACATATGTGGGACATAAAAGTGAGACTATGAGACATGGAGAAGAGAGTGGTGGTTACAGGGTGAGGGGAGGGTGGGGAGGTTGAGATAGGGAGAAGGGGAGGGGCACAGGGAAAACCAGATAGAAGGTGACAGAGGACAATCTGACTTTGGGTTACGGGTATGCAACACAATTGAATGATAAAATAATCTGGAGATGTTTTCATTGTACATATGTACCCTGATTTATTGGTGTCACCCCATTAAAATTAATAATAATAATAATAAAATTACCTAATATCCTGCCATGTGGAGATAAGCATTATCAACATAACGTATAGTCTCTGTAACCTACATTTTCTGTTGTTGTTTTCTTTGCAATTCATATATCTTACCACTAGGCGACAGAGGGCAGTCATAACATTAGTAAGTTGATTAAAGTCAAAGCATTATTATTTCAACTTTAAAAATTACTGGGACAGATAAGCTTTTTAATTGCCAAATACTCAAGAAAAATCTAAATGCTTTACTTAGAATTATTTAATCTTAATGCTTACTTATATAATTAATTAATGCTTGTCACTCATTTAAAGTTTACTTTGGTCTTTAAAAATAATCCAATTAAAAAATGAGTAGAGGACCTAAATAGACATTTCTCTAAAGACGACATACAGATGGGCAACAGACATGTGGGGAAAAAAAGATGCTCAATGTCACTAATCATCAGAAAAATATAAATTAAAACCTCAATGAGGTGTCATTTCACATACCTGTCAGAATGGCTATCATCAATAAATCAAGAAACAAGTGTTGGCAAGAATGTGGGGACAAGGGAAGCACTGTTGGTGGAAATGCAAATTGGTACAGCCACTGTGGAAAGCAGTGTAGATGTTTCTCAGAAAACTAAAAATATAATTACCTTATGACCCAGAAATTCCACTTCTGAGAATATATCTAAAGAAATCCAAAATGCTAATTCAAAAAAATGAATACACTACCATGTTCACTGCATCATTACTTATGATACCAAGATTTGAAAGCTACTTAAGTGCCCATCAACAGATAAGAGTAGATAGAGAAGACATAGTACATATATAAAATGGAATATTACTTGCCATAAAAAAGAATAAAATCTTACCATTTGTGACAACTGGATGTACATAGAAGGTATTATACTAAGTGAAATAAGTTAGACAGAGAAAGACAAATACCATATGACTTCTCTTATATGTGGAATCTAAAAATCAAAATAAATGAACAAACAAAACAGAAGCAGACTCATAGATGCAGGAAACAAAATAATGGTGGCCAAATGTGAGAGGGGTTAAGATAGGTGGAAGGAGTGAAGGGATTAGGAAGTACAGATTGGTAATCACAAAATAATCACAAGAATGTAAAAGTACAGCATAAGAAATATAGTAAAAAATATTTAATGACTATGTATGGTGCCAGATGGACACTTGAGTTATTGGGGGGATCACTTTTTAATTATATAATTGTCAAACCACTATGCTATGCACATGAAACTAATATAAAATGATATTAAATGTCAACTCTAATTAAAATAATTAAAAATACAGTTTATTTTGGTGTCAAATATCTCTAGGAAACTGTATGTGACTTAGTGGACTCAATTATGCTAAGTGGTAAGAATTCCATAAGCTCTGATATTAACTTAAAGAATTATTTTTTAATTCTCTTTCATATCTAAATTTTAAGGTACCCTTACATCAGAAGGAAGATAGATATAGCTAATAGATTAAAATTTAAAAATCTCAACAACCTAGCAGAGTATTTAGCATGATAGATAGTCAATAAACACCTATTTCCCATATTTTCAGTCTCTTTTCTGAACCTAAGAATAGAGAAGCTACTCTGGTTTTTATTTTCAAATTAAATGAAAATATTTTTTTTTCTTCATTCATTCCTCTCTTCCTCGTTTCCTCCCTTTGTACCTCCCTCCCTCCCTCCCTCTCTCTCCTTCCTTCCCTCCCTCCCTTCATTCCTTCTTCCCTTTCTTTTTTCCTTCCTTCTTTCCTTACTTTATTTCTTTTGCAAGAATTACCACACTCCTTCACCTTCTCTCTAGCTATGTATAAATTAAATTCAATTTTGATAAACTAGTTATTACTAATTACAATTGGCTAATTATTACTTTTAGTGAGCCTTTGATCAAGAAATATTTAGATTTAAATGGGCTAAGAACTGTACTTAAATCTGATAGAGAAAAGAATAGTTATGAGACTAAGTAGCAACTGGTTTGTCTTACAGAGTAACCCCACAGTTTGTTAAGAAATGCTAACCCCCTTCCCCAAGTCTTGTATCTTTCTCACTGAACATTATATTCTGAATAGAAATTAGAAAGGTTCTGATTTTATCATAATGTTTCCATTGGCTTTTTTTTTATATTTATATTTATTTCGCCTAGGAGCACTAAAGCAGGATTATATATTTCTTACTTTTTCTCAGTTGTTGGATGAAAAAAAAATCAATCCTGACATTTGGACTTCTGTTACATTAGAGATACACACACCAAAAAATGCTATGCAACTGCAAAGTCTTTCAACAAAAGATTACTTGTTTGGGCCTCCTCATTTCAATTATTATTTTTATATGTGTCACTTAAAAAAACTCATAGTTGTTGAGAAAGATTTCATTTTTAAAGTATGCCTTTTAGAGCTACTTTCGTAACTTTCTGTTCTCTCTCACACACATATACAAATGTAAGAAATTATTTAATTTTATTTCTTTGCTTTTGGAAAAAGTTTGGTAGCAGACTTGGGGACCATGTTGTAAATGGCCATTTAGCTTAAGAAACTAGATTGCAGCTTTTCTCTACCAAGGAACAATTGTATATAGATGAAAAAATACTGAACATTTCTGAAAATAACTTAATGGTATCCATTTAAAAGTCGTCTGACAGTTTTAAATATTAAAATTCTTGTCTCTTTCACATCAACAGATATTAAAATTTCTAAAATTCCTTATGGCGATGTCAGTCTGGATATGCATATGCCTTTTAAAATAAGACTCAGCAGAAAAATGTGCATAATAATCTGGAGGTTTGGGAGAAACAAAATTACTTTTTTATGACAACTGAATAGTTTCTTAAATCATTAAAGTGTTTCTCCACTTTAGCTATGGGTACCAGCTAAAGCATAATTCTTGAATATAAAAGTGTTTTGTAGCCTAAAATTGGAAGTATTGCCTGGTAGTCTGAAGCTGTAAGGAGGCTTGGAACCAACCTCTCCCTTTGGGTCTAGCCTCCATTGCTCCATGGGCTTGTTCGAAGTCCCACAGTCTGTTGGGATAGAGCTGAGATTAGAACTGCTGACTGTGACACTCAATCCAATATTTGTGCTAAGTTGTTCCGTCAGTGCTGGAGGGCTTCAGCCTTCCCCAACTTTTCTTTGAGATCCTTTCAATGATGTAAAAGGACACATTTCTGTTGAAAGGCTATGTGCTTCAGTATCAGAGCAGGAATGTTGACTCCCAACCTGAAGTTCTTAAGTCCAGAAATATAATTCTCAAACACAGAATAAGTAAAATATTAATGTAATAGTCTAGTTCTCAGTATAGTATATACTATGCCTTCTATAATAAAGTAATAATATTAGCAGGAAACTTTGAAGCATGAACCAAACCATATTAAGAATGGTGAGTCTCATATGAGAACAGTAGAATCTATTAACCCAAGATACCTATAATTGAGGACTTCAATTACTTTCTGTCTACTGAAAATTATTAAATAAGCAAAGCATCAAACTTATATCCGTACCTACTCCTGGAGAGAGAACCTTTGTATAAACACATTCCCTTTTCCCAATAGAAAAAAGTAAAACAAGCAAACAAAACACCCAAACATGTTCTTGTCTTCAATTTTTTTCACAAGCAGCAATTCAATAATTTCCCTTGTATCTTATTTAGACAATCAAGAATTCACAAGTACTTCTGAAGTATAAATAACTTGACTGCCTCTGTTAACTTTTTCAATTTTCCCTTAAATTGAGGAAACAGTGAGGGATTGGCTTCCTAGAACTTATTGCTAAGCAACAAACAGATTTCAGGTAAAATAAAATTTTCTGAAGTGATAATTAATTGGTTAACCTCCATTTTATGTTTTGATCCAGAAAATTATAGCAGAGAAATCTGGTATTTATTATTCTTGGATAAAAGCATACCAAGGATCAATGGAAGGTGTTGTAAAGATACCTGCCTTGACTTTCAAGGGAGAGGAATTGAGGATTTGTTTAGAAGTGTTTACACTCAGTTAAGAGAATATCATCCTATCAGTTTTGCAGGCCAGGAACACAGAAAATTCTGTAGTCTCAATCTAAAGATATTTCTAAAGAATAGTATTCTTTAAGAAAAAATTTAATTTAGTGTTGTGAGCAAACTTTCAGAATCCTCTTTTGGACAGGTTTCAAAGGCAAGCTGGTTTGATCAAACCTGTGCGAGTCCCAGGAACGACATTCTTACTGGGGGCTTTTTAAAGTAGAATAAAATACAATTGTTCCAATGTTGTTTAATATTAACATGGAAGAAAGGTCATTTATTTAGTGGCATATTCTGACTTTACCAAGCAAGATACTATACATATTACTATGCCCACATTTCTCACTGTTCTTCAATAGTCAAATAAAAAGTGTTAATGTGATGTTTATGCATTAAATAACTGTGATGAAGGTTCTGGTGAAGAAATAGATAAGAACCCCCTCCTTTCCCTACATTAAAACCACTGCATCTTGCCTGACCAGGTGGTTGCGCAGTGGATAGAGCGTTGGACTGGGAGGCGGAAGACCCAGGTTCGAGACCCCGAGGTCACCAGCTTGAGTGCGGGCCCATCTGGCTTGAGCAAAAGCTCGTCAGCTTGGACCCAAGGTCGCTGGTTCCAGCAAGGGGTTGCTCAGTCTGCTGAAGGCCCGCGGTCAAGGCACATGTCAAGGCACATGTGAGAAAGCAATCAATGAACAACTAAGGTGTTGCAACGGCAACGAAAAACTAATGATTGATGCTTCTCATCTCTCTGTGTTCCTGTCTGTCTGTCTGTCCCTATCTATCCCTCTCTCTGACTCTCTCTCTGTCCTGTAAAAAAAAAAAAAAAAAAAAAAAAATAGAGCTAGCTGCCAGGAGAATAAAGTAGAAACATATGCAATGATATATTCAAAGGCTCTGAGGTGACAAGAAGCTTGGTCCTTTGGGGAAAATGAGAGTAGACTGGTGTGACTGATGCAGGAATAGGAGGGTGACCAGCAAAAGATCAGTTTGGGAAACTGGTCGTCAGAGGCCAGATCATGCAGGGACTTTAAGGTCACATTAAAATGTCAGGAATTTGTTTTAAAATCAAAAGAAAGTCATTCAAGAGTATCAAGCAGTACTGTAACATTATTAAATTTATTTATTTTAAAAAGAGATTATTCTAGCTGTCAGATGAATATTGGAAGTGAGTAGACAAGTTAATTGATCGAATGATGATTGAATCTTCTAATGTGATGTCAGTTGTAATAGAGGAAAGTGTATGGATTTGACTTTTAAAAGCTGGAATCCATAATATTAAGAGATTGTTTGCATTTGCATATGTTTATGTGTGTACACATGCAAAAGTAGTATATTGTGTGGGATAAATGGGAAGCAGGAGAAAGAAGAAAATATCAAAGATGACTCCCAGGTTTCTTAACTGAGCAACTTTGTGAATGACAGCATGTTTTTAAATGTTTATGTATACAAATTTAAGAAATGGAAGCCAACCCTAATCTCTGTCATCAATCTTCAACTTGAAATCCCATTGGGTCTTTATAGAGTATTCAAGTGTCTTCCATAAAAAAAGCATAAGACCCTGATGATAGTGGTGATAGGTAGCCTTTAAAGAAATTTTAAAAATTATTTTTCAATTATAGTTGACAGGCAATATTATATTATTTTTAAGTGTGCAACCCAGTAAAATATTTTTAGTACATTGTTGAGACACTGACTTCCAGCAAAGAATGGGGTGCATGAGCCTTGTCTAGGGCGGGGCTCTTAGAGTAGCTGCAGGACTGGGAGATAAGAGAGGCAGGCTTTTCTTGTTGGCAAATGTCATAATTTTGCTGAGTGAGGAGGTCCTAAAAAAGGCACAGTATACTGTCTCCAGAGAAATGGGATCAGCAAGTGTGTAATTGCAATTTAAATATATTTCCCGTTGCTTTCAACTGAGCTCTTTACGACAATCTTCTTTCTCAACTTTAAATCATCTAGTTGAATTTCAACATCTTTGATGTCTGATTTTCTACTACTTTCCCTGAAATATCTAGCTCTTAAGCCTATGATATGTCTGTGACTCAGCACCTCTTACTAATTAATGTAATACATTTAAAAACTATTTCAAAATGTTTGAGCTTTCTGACAGCCCCACCTTCCAATTCCCGCCAGCCCACACTGCACTGAAAATAAACCAGCTCTTCAAACTAAACCTACGAATCCTTCTATATAGACACTAGATGGCAGTAGAGGCCCTCCTTCACTGCGGCTGAAATAGCCTTCAAGAGGAATGGGATGAAAAATGGTCAAGTTCCAGCTTCCCACTGAATTAAGGCAGAGAGAATATAAAAGAGGAAAAGTAGCGCAGCGAGCTAAACACTGCTTCATCAGTTCAGTCTGCTTGGTATTCATTTCATACAGAGGAAAGGTTTTTCAAGTGCACGTCTCATTTAATGAAGTAAAAGTATTTGTTTTCTTTTTAAACCATAGAATTAATTTTCATGAAATAAATCCTAATTTTTCCTCACTGAATTTCATTACTAAATCAAGGCTATAGTTTCTTAGAGAAAAAGAGGTTCATGAATATTACTAAATCGTAGGAATGCAGAATGCCTTTTGAAATAGCCCATTTGAAGGAATATAATCATCTGCCCCCAAACACTGATAATACTATTAAAATACTTACAAAATATCAGTAATATGTTATATTGAAAATAAGTTATAAAATAGAAAACATAAGAAAGAAAATACAACACCAGAATCTTTAGAAGTAAAGGATCAACTTTTCTTGCTGTTCATTCCTTAAATCTGCAGTAGTTTGGTTCAATTTTTTTGTTGCCTTGAACTACCTTATGCCTTTCAACTGTATATTAAGTGCAATTAAAAAAATTTTTTTTGTGTATGAAGTAGGACTGTTTCCAGATATTAGCCCATACTGATTTTAATGTCCAAAACAATGTTGTATTTCTTTACCTGATGATACGTGTTTGTTATTAGTTGATGATATTATTACTAACATTTCCATATGTTATAGTTCACAATATTGTTTTTTACATATACATTATCTCACTTAATCTTCACAACAATGTGTAATGTAGGAATGATTATTACCTCCATTTTAAGATGAGAAACAGGAGGTCATAAAGGCTAAATAACTTGTCCCAGGTCACAGACATTTTTTCCCCCATACCAGTCGGGAAATGCACCAATGCTTTGTGTAACTAGGTTGGAGGGAGGCACATTTCACACAAGAGTGTGGATATCCAGTCATCATGCTTATGAACTAGCAAAGGGTCAGAGCACACATATTTTAAGTGACAGAACTTTGACATAAACTTAGGGTTTTTGAGTCTAAAACATAGGACCCTTTCACTATTACTCATCAACTCCCATACTATTAGCATATTTAAATAATTATGTTCACACATTCACTTACACAAAAAGCAAAACAGAACAGAGGCATATAAAAAAGAAAAAACAATGGCCCACTGTGGATGGCCCATTAAAGAAAGATGAACGCCAGATTGTGGAGGGCCTTATAAACCATGGAATAGGGACTTACTTTAAGGGCAACAGGAAGCCACTGAAAGGTTTTCAACCAAGGCAGGCCATGCTTTGCTTTTCATGAAAGACAACTTTGGTTATGTGTGGGAGGTGGTTTGAAGACAGTGGGGATGGCTGTGGGGAGATTGATTAAGCAGCTGTGTCAGCAGTTCAGGAGAAAGAGGTGGCTTTAGTTGGTGGAAATGGGCATCATGAAAAATAGGCAGATTTGAGAGATATTTAGGAGATAGAATGAACAGGTTTTCCTTATTACTGTAGACTGAAAATTAAAAAAAAAGGGGAATGTAAAGAATAAATTTTAAGATGGTCAACTGGGTGGTTAGAGGTATTATTTACTGGAACAGACAATATTGAAAAAACTTCTAATTTTTTCCTGAAATGTCATTTGATTACCATCTAATCAATCAATACAAATCCTCGTTAATAGAATTTGTATTATAATTAAAACTGCAGTTCAGAAAAGCCAGCAGTACTCTTCCTCTGTCTTTTCCTACCCTAAAGACCCAAGCCTAATCTGTTTCCTCCAGGAAATTCTTTTGCATTTCCTGTTGGAACCTGTCCCTCTTCTGTTCTCCCACTGCACCGCCTCTATTCCTTTGGTTTAGCTATGGTCATGTTCTTTCGTGTTTATATCTACTGCCTCGACCAGACTATAGTTCTCCTGAATTACACTTTAATAAATGTAGACTGAATAAATACTTGAATGAATAGATTTGAACTCCTACTTTCCTTTCATTTTACAGCAAGTAACATAGTCTTCTTATTTAAAAAGTGAAACTTTGAGAGTATACACAAGAAACTAGGCCCAAAGTTGGGGAGAAGTGTAGATGAGTAGCCACTTTGAGCTCTTACCTAAAACAATTTAAATTCCTGCTCCAGACACATTACTTTAGAGATTAGTGAAATGGCTTAAGATGTATAACATTATATGGAGTGAAATAAGTAAAACAGAAAAAAACTGAGAACAGTATGATTTCATACATAGGTGGGACATAAAAGTAAGACTATGAGACATGGACAAGAGTATGGTGGTTAGGGGTAGGGGGAGGGAAGAGAGGGTGGGAGAGGGGGGAGGGGAGCGGCACAAAGAAAACCAGATAGAAGGTGACAGAGGACAATTTAACTTTGGGTGATGGGTATGCAACATAATTGAATGATAAGATAAACTGGAGATGTTTTCTTTGAACATATGTACCCTGATTTATTAATGTCACCCCATTAAAATTAATAATAAGAAAAAGATGTAATCTAAGAACTATAGATAATAATCTTTTAGAAATCATAGAGAAAATCAATAGCATCACATGAAGGTAAATAGGAAAGTGTCATAATCCTAATTAGAAAAGGCTGTAGGTTCCACAAACAATAAAGCACTATTTTTTTTAAATAGCAGAAATAATAAACTGATTTATTATATCATTTATTCTATAAAAATATATTGATGGCTGAGGTTGCAAAGATGAGTAAGAAAGATGTCATAGTCTCTTGATGGAAGACAGAGGCATTAAAAAGTTAAAATAGAGGCCCTGGCCAGCTAGCTCAGTGGTAGAACGTCAGTCCAGCATGTGCTAGTCCTTGGTTTGATTCCCAGCCAGGGCACACAGGAGAAGCACCCATTTGCTTCTCCACCCTTCCCCCTCTACTTTCTTTGTGTCCCTTTCTCTTCCCCTCCCGCAGCCAAGGCTCTATTGGAGCAAAGTTGGCCCGGTCACTGAGTATGCTCCACCGCCTTGGCCTCAGGGACTAGAATGGCTCCGGTTACAACAAAGCAATGCCTCAGACCCAGGTGGACAGAGCATCGCCCCCTGGTGGGCATGCCAGGTGGATCCTGGTCAGGTGCATGTAGGAGTCTGACTGACTGCCTCCCCACTTCTAACACAACCACAGATTGCGAAAAGTATTTGCAATATATCTGATATAAGACAAATATAGAATGTATAATGGAGCTTCACATCTTGATAAAGATAAGAAAACATTCAATAAAATAGGAGCCCATGCTGGTGGAGAGCAGAGAAAGGCCATGTGGAGGAAAGGAGAAGCAGCCAAGATGGTGAAATGCTGAAGGAGAAGCCAGTTTGTGCAGAGTTTATGAGAGAGAGAGGAGATGGAGAAGAGAGGTGAATAAGGCTGGTGAGGTACAAACCTTTGATTCTAGGAAACTCGGATGAGTCAGTGGCTTTGGGAGCCTTGAATGGAAAGGGAAGTGTTCTACCACTGTGTGTATTTCTTGCCCGCCGAGTGCAAGCTAGTATTAAAGCTAATGGCCCACCAGTTCTTGGCTCTGTTGTTTCATTACCGTCTGTCCAAATCAAATGCGAACCTACATGGGCCAGGAGGCTGTGATGGTGGCCGTGGCTACTGGCTTTACAGGGAGAAAAAGGAGAACTTAAGTGATACAATGATATAATGAGACTTGTACTTTAAAAATAGATAACTTTGACAGTAGCATGAATCACAAGTTAGGAGAGGATTAAAATAAAACAATTAGGATCCTGTTGGAAGCCTCCAAGCAAGAAATGATGAAGACTTAGTTATATAAAAATTGTTAATGGGTTCTGTGAAAACTTAGATTGAGCTGGACAATTAAACAGGGCAAGTGTGAATCACCTGACCTGAAGCAGCTCCTACCTGGGGCCCTGGCAGTCTGTTAATGTACACTAACACACAAAGCAGCTGCCTTAACTCCAGCAGTCCTTTCCGTTGTGAGAAAAGAATTATGGTGTTTCCTTAGGAAAGGAAGTCCCGCTTTCCTCTGGTTGAGCTGTAAGTAGAATACTGCTTGGAATTTTAGGCAACATGTTTAAAACACACACACACACACACACACACACAAATACACAACAAAAACACATAGCTAAAGTAAAAGGGCATTTGGGAAAAGATGACAAAGACAAGAAAATGCTAGAGAATGATCTCGCATTTGTAAGAGGAAGGGTCAGAGCATGGTACTGCTTGTGGTGAATTAACGAAAGACAGAATTAGGTTTTCAAATATTTGAAAGGCCAGCATGTAAAAGCATAGTTACATCTGCTTTCTTGTACTCCAGATATCAGAAAGAAGACCACTGAGAAGGAGATAGGTTTGGGCTCAGCTTTAATGAGAAGGGTGTAATAATCATAGCTTTCTAAAGAGAGCTGACCTGACTCAGAAGGCAGAGGGACTTTCAGACAAAAGCTGAGCAACCATGTGACAGAAGTTCTGTAGATAGAGTCCTGCGTGGAAGCTGGGGGCTGGGACTGGAGCAGGTAATAGATGGGAGGGAGATTGTGGAAGAATAAACCATTTGAACAGACAGTATGCAATACCACATAATTATGTATCACCAACTCTTAATTATTAAATAAATGAGATAAAATAATTAAAATAAAGTAATGGCCAAAAGATTCCTGAGGCCATAGCAACTTCTGATAGACTGGAAGAGAGGAGGGCGAGAAAGCAGTCTCCTCTCAAAGTAACTTTCAAATACTCTGAGTTTTCCTTCTCTGGTCCTACTGGGCAACAGGAAAAGTTCAGGGAAGAATTTTGCATTTTTATGATTGAAAAACAAAGAGCAATGAAGAGCATACAATATTTGAGAAGACATAGGAAGGAAAGAAAGGAAAAAAAGATAGAAATTTTTTCCCAGGAAGAGTAGGTAGTTGAGAAGACAAAAATCACAATAAAATCACTAATACATTTTTTATAATTATTGACCATTTATTATGTCCCAGATTCTGCGTAAAAGAGTTTTGCAAAAATAGTTTTAGCTAACACTCACAAAAACCCTAGGAATTAGGACAGTGTCAACCCTCACATTTTATAAATAAAACACCCTAGAATCTTTGAATGATTTAGTATCTTGATAATAAGTAAGTGTTGGGATTGTTAAACAGGCCACTTAAATATCTTATCCAGAGATCTTCAGTCTCCAAGGTACCTCCATAGGAGTTTATAAGCCAAAGTTTCTATAATTAAGATCCATTTTATTATTTTAATATTAATTAGATTTTACAGCTCAAATAGCATTCTCTCTTTCACTCTCTGTCTCTCTTGGATAAGCAGTGTTGCAGCTGTATAGCCAGATGGATGTAGCTTGGATTGACAGTGGTTCTCTCTGTTTGCAAAGAGCAGTTTCATGTTTATCTACCCATCTGCTTGGTATCCATGCAACCATGAAATAGAACAGCTTTTGCATATTTATATTTTTCTTCTTCCTGCCATGCAGAGATGGGGGATTTTATGGTCATTTAGAAGTTTTACTGTCCATTTAGGAATACCTCATAACATCAAGAAGAATAAAATTATAGATGGAGAACATTTTTCTTCCTTTTTCTTTCAGAGATTATGTTTGAATTGTAGTTAACTATATGGGTATAATTTGCATTGACTAAAACTCCTCAGATCAGACTATCTCAGTGGGGAAATCAGTTCTCTGAATGATTTGACTCAGCAAAATTCTAGTTGGTTCACGAATTCTGATTGTTCATTGCCCACCCCTTCATTTGTCTCTTACTAACCCTGTTGTCTTCTATTTAGTTTTGCATTGATAAGTCAAGTAATACGAGACAGCTGTCCATATAAAGTGCTCTTGGAGTTTTAATTGACAAAGATTACTCTGAAAATTAAGATATAACACACATTGATACTACAACACAGGGGATGTGAAAATGCTTCTTTTCAGTACCCCGTAGCTGACAAATTTTACTAAGACTGTCATACCCACAGCCACCCACGTCCAGGAACATTAAAGAATGTGGTACCTTTCTACAACTCATTCTAATTTTTTTTAGCCCATTGAGAGATATGTAAACTCCATTTTATTACGCATGCATCATTGCCAAATTGTTCACTGCTACCTTTCATACATCCTATCACACTATGTCTGGCCCTATAGTAAATCATTTACCAAAAATTTACCTTGACTCAAATAGGAGCAAATAGCGTCTGGAAAATAGACATTGTAATGTCCTTTTAGGCATGAACCTGACCTCAGCCATCAACTTTTGCAACACTTTTTGCTTTGTACTCTTGCTATTCCTTCTGCCTATTTTTAGCTGAAAGAAATTAGTAGCCTCTGTAACCTGACATGAAATCTAATTAATTCACAGGTTCAAGAAATGTTAATACTAGAGGAGACATAAGCTCATCAGATAAGATTAGTATTTTTCAAATTACAGGTTATGAGCCATTAGTGAGTGGTAAAATCAATTTAATAAATTGCAATGGATTAAATATGATCACAGATTTTCTGATTCTGCTATCATTAAGAACAAGAGCTGTGTCTCTTTCTTTTGAATCTAGGTTGCCTTAATAACTTGTATGACCAATAGAAGTGTCATTCTGGGACTCCATAGTCTATCTAGGTCATAAACAACCTTGCAGTTTCCACTCACATCTCATGGAATGCTGCTTATTCTTGGGACTCTCTCTCTCTCTCTCTCTGGAAACCCGGATACCAGGCAGTGAGAACCCAGACCACATGGAGAGCCGAAGGGTAGCTGCTTAGTTCACAGTCAGAGCTGAGTCCCAGTTGAGGGCCAGTATTCACTGCTAGCCATATATATGAGTACTTCAGGATATCCAACACAGCTGAACAACCAGAAGTCTGCAGCCCCAGCCTATATTTGACGGCAACTGCATTAAAAGCTGCAAGCCCATTCAACCCATTAGAATCTCTTGAAATAATAACATGTTTCTAAGCCCTAATTGTTAGGGGTTTTGTTATGCAGCAAAAAGATAATCAGAATACAGGCCAAGATAAATTTTTAGTGAAATAGAGCAAGATAGAATAGAAAATAATAGAGAGATCTAAAGGATAAGTGTTGCTTTAAAATATTTTTTATATATTGTGTGTGTGTATGTGAGAAAGATATAGATATAACAGACTTACAGAATTGTTTTTTTGTTTTTTAGAAAACAGGTTTATAGAGATACTACCCACATGTTATACATTAAGTCATTTAGAGTGTAAAATGCATTATCTATTAGTAAATTTATCGAGTTGTGCTTGTGCAACCTTTACCATAATCAATTTTAGAACATTTTAATCACTTCCCCCCCAAAAAAACCCCTAACCATTTACAGGTATTTCTAATTACTGTCTTCTCCCATATCTATAGATTTACCTGGTCTAAACATTTCATATAAATAGGATCATACAACATGTGATCATTTGTGGCTGGCTTCGTCATTTAATATATTTTTAAGGTTCACCCATATTATAGCATGTATCAATATTTCATTCCCTTTTATTGCCAAATAATATTCAATTGATTGAAATACTATGTTCATTTATCCACTCAGTAATTGATGGAACCTTTGGATGTTTCCAATATTGGTGACTGTGAATAACATTGCTATGAATACCCATGTAAAAGTTATTATGTGCATTTGGGCATTGTACATCTATGTTTAACATTTTGAGGAGCTGTCAGATTATTTTTCAAAAAGATTGCACAATTATACATTACTTTATACCAACACTGTATGAGGATTCCAATTTTTCCACCAACTCATCAATATATGTATTGGCTGTCATTTTGATTACTGTAGCCACTTTAGTATGTACAAAGTGATGTCTCATTATGGCTTTGATTTGCATTGCCTAAATGAACAGTGATTGTGAGCATCTTTTTATGTAATCATTGATTATTTCTATATTCTCTTTAGAAAAAATGTCTAATTCAGATCTTTTATCCATTTAGAAAACTAAGTTGTTTGTCTTTTATTATTGAGTTGTAATAGTTTACATATATATATATATATATATATATATATATATATATATATATATATACTGGATATATTTCCCTTACCAGCTATATGATTTGCAAATATTTTTTTCTCATTTTATGAGTTGTCACTTAACTTTTTTGAAGTATTTTTTGCAACATGTAGTTTTCAGTTTATGTTTTATAGTTTAAGCTCCTACATTTATGTCTATGCTCAAGTTTTAGTTAATTTTTATGTATGGTGTAAGGAAATATATTCTTTAGCATGTAAAATACTCATTTGTCACAACCCAATTTGTTGAAAAGACTATTTTCTTCCTATTAAATTATCATGGCATCCATGTGGAAAAATCAATTGATCTGGTGCATTCTACCAGAGTAAAGTCAGAAAAATTCCTGTATACATTAATGCATTCTTTTTTTTAATTTAAAAGAAAGATAATAGATGTTCTAGTCCATACCTCAAGGAAGCCTGACCATGGGTTAGATCCCCTTGTCATGTGTTCCTGTAGCATATCCTCTATTCCCACTTTAAAGCTTATTGAATTGCCATTTTCTGTTCACTGTCTACCTTGTTAACTAGTCTCAAACCTCCAAGGGGATTTTTTTTCTTTTTACTTTGTTTGTATAGACCTGTGCTTGAATTAGAGTAAATGCTAAGCAAATATTTGCTATATCACTGAATTAAAGGTGAGTGAAACCCCAAAATATGAAAATGTGAATTGACTTATTTAGGATCATATACTAAGTTCAAGTTAAAATGAGGCCAATAATCTAGTCAGGCAAGTTCTGCTCCACTCTTTTATGCTGTTTGTCCTAATTCTGTGCATTGTAGGTATCAATACATGAGCAGTTTTAGAGTAAAGGTCTGTTGGAATGCCAATGAAAAAACATGCTGATTTATTTTGGAATAAGCCATTTTTATTTTAATAGAGAAAACAGAAGGAAAAATGATAAAATTTTTCCATTTCTGGTTTGGCATGTGAGGAGCTTGAAAGTTGTCATTAGATCCTGACAAGTAAAAATCTAACAAGTTGAAAAATCAACAACTCTTCTTAGATCTGTCAAAACCATGGGTTAAGGCAAACCACTGCCCCTCAAACTGAAGATAAAAATGAGACTACAGAGAATCACAACTTACGTCAACAGAAATCTGTAAGCAAAAATCTTCGTGGGAACAAGTACCAGGGTAAGGAAACCTGAACTGTAACTGAAAAACTGTTATAGGGTTTAGAGTGGACAAATATGGGACATATAAGCTCCAGGGTGAGCCAGCTATAGTAGGACTCCACAGTTTTGTCAGTGTTGTCACCAGGAGCTATATTAGGTTCTCACTATAAACTTAAAAGAAAGATCCTTTCATGCTTCCAACAAGAGAGTGAAATAGTAATTCTTTTGAAATATGCCAGAACAGAAATATGCCATAAAAGATCTTTGCTCCAGAGAAACAGTTTTACCAGAGACTAATTTACATTGGGATTTTATCAGAACCTAAATGATCAGGGGACAGGAAATTCTCAATGCTAACCCTCTTTAGGCTTCCACCAGGGAGACAGAAAATATACAAATGCAATCCCTTCTAGCCTTCTGCATGTAGGAAGAAAAATATCCAACTCTAGTTCATTCCAGGCAACCTGTCCCATCTCTGGTAGAGAGTGTGAGGTGGCTTGGAAGCACTTGTGAAGTTCACAGTTCAGAGGCACGGGATCACGAGAAAACTAAGACCTACTCATTGGACTGGAGAGTGCTTCCCTCTCCCTCTCACCTTATCACCACATTACTAAAGGTTTACTTACCACAGTTTCTTTTATCCATTTCAAAATATTTGGTTACTAAAGACAAATTATAAAACATACTAAGAGGCAAAAAGCACAATTTGAAGAGCTAGAGCAGGGGTGCTCAATATGTTGATCGCGATCTACTGGTCGATCGCGAAGGAAGTGTGGGTAGATTGCATGACATTAAAAAGACATTTGTCTTTTGATTGGCATACAGGGTAGCCAATCTGACATCTGAACTTTTGACATCCTATGCATGCGCGTTAAACCGCGCTAACTTGTTCAGTTACATTGCTGTAGTTAGCCTTCAATTTATTTAAACTAAATACAAAATGAGTGCCGTAGCTGGTCCGAGTAAGAAGCCTAAAGCCTTCCACTTTCATAGAGAATGAGAGGGGATTTTTTTCACTATGTCATATTCTAAGTGCATTTGCCTCATCTGTCTGTGTGCCATTGCTATTCCAAAGAAGGGAAATGTGGAGTGGCTTTTTTGGACTGTTCATAAAAACTATGACATTGACTTTCCTCCAAAAAGAGAGCTGAGAAGGAGAAAGGTGAGAGAAGAATACACAATATTAAATAGTAATAATAGTAACTTAAATAGTGATAATATAGAAGAAATAAATTTATGTTTTGCATTTTTAATGTAGGTAGATAATTTTGACCTGGTAATCTTATAAGTAGCTCGCAAGCTGAAAAAGTGTGGGCACCCCTGAGCTAGAGCAAGCATCAGAATCAGATACAGATTTGGCAGAAATATTGAAATTATCAGACTAGAAATTTAAAACAACTATGATTAATACACTTAAGGACACTAATAGATAAAGTATACAACATACAAAAACAGATGGACATTGCAAATAGAAATGTAAATCTTAAACAAGACTCAGAAATGTTAGAGATCAAGAAAACTACAACAGAAATGAAGGATGCCTTTAATTTGCTTATTAGTAGACCAGACAGAGCTGAGGAAAAGAATCTCAGATTAAGATTATGTAAAGGAAACCTCCAAAACAGAAAATCAAAAAGAAAAAAGACAGAATAAAATGGAACAGAATATCCAAAAACTGTGGGGCATCTAAAAAAGGCGTAACATATGCATAATAAGAATACTAGAAAGAGAAGGAAAAGAGAAAAGGCAGAAGTATTTGAGGCAAGAAAAACTGAGAATTTCTCCATGTTAATGCCAGACATCAATGTACAGACCAAGGAAGTTCAGAGAGCAATAAGACTGGGATAAATGTCAAATACCCCCCCCCCACACACACACACAACAAAAACAAAAAACCTAAACCTATACCTCAGGATATCATATACATACTATAAAATATCAAAGATAAAAAGTATTGAAATAAACCAGAGGAAAAACAACTATGCATCTATCAATAGAGCATCACAATATATAGAGGTAAAACATAATAAGACTATAAGGTGAATAGTTGAATTTGCTATAGTTCAATTCAACAGCACCATTAGTCAATTGAATATAATTGACAGAATCAACTACTTCATCCAACAAAGCAGAGTATACATTCTTCTCAACATTACATGGAACAATTATTAAAATAGATTATATTTTGGGCCACAAAACACACCATAACAAATGTAAATATATATATATTATACACTGTATTCTCTTAGCACATAATGAAATTAAACAAGAAGTAAAGCAAACAACAAACAAACCCAGAAAGATAGCTGGAAAATTCCTGATTATTTGGAGATTATACAACACACTTCGAAATAACACATAAGTAAAGAATAACTTTCAAACAATATTAAAAATACTTCGAATTAACTGAAAATGAAAATACAAATTCTTAGAATTTGGGGATGCAGTAAAAGCAGTGCTAAGGAGAAAATGTGTAGTACTGAATGTGTATGTTAGAAAAGAAGGTAGTTCTAACATTAATCCTCTGAGTCTCCACTTTAGAAAACTAGAAAAAGTAGAGCAAATTAAATTTTAACTAAGCAGAAGAAAAGATATAATAAAAATTATAGCAGAGATCAGTAAAATTAGAAAATAGGAAATTGGCCCTGGCCAGCTGGCTCTGTGGATAGAGCATCAGCCTAGTGTTTGGATGTTCCAGGTTTGATTCCCGGTCAGGGCACACAAGAGAAGTGACCATCTGCTTCTCTTCCCCTCCCTCTCTGCCTTCTCTCCTCCTTCTCTCCTTCTTCCCCTCCTGCAGCCAGTGGTGCTGAGGACAGCTCAGTTGATTCAAGCATCAGCCCCAGACAGGGGTTGCCAGGTAGATCCCAGTTGGGGCACATGTGGGAGTCTGTCTCACTGTCTCCCCTTCTCTCACTTAGAAAAAGAAGAAAAAAAAGTAGCAAAATAGAGAAAATCAACAATTGTAAACAAAAGCTGGTTCTTAGAAAAGATTGATTAAATTAATAAATCTCCAGCCAGCCTCTCTAAAACAAAAACAAAAACAAAAAACAAAAAACAGAGGAGATGCGAATTGCTAATATGAGGAATAAGCAAACAATCACTACAGATCTCATGAACATTAAAACAATAATAAAGAAATATTGTGAACCATCAACTCACAATTTGATAACCTAGAAGAAATGGATCAATTTCTTGAAAGACACAATCTACCAAAAGTCACTCAAGAAGAAATGCACTATCTGAATAGGCCTATGCTATAGACTGAATGTTTGTGTCTGGCCCCACCCCCACCCCACCAAATTCATATGTTGAAATTCTAACCCCTAAAGTAATCGTAATAAGAGGTGGGCTTTTGGGAGAAGATTAGAGCCTGAGAAAAAAAGCTCCCCTGCTCCTTCTGCCATGTGAGAACATGGTGAGAAGGGGACTGTCTGTGAACCAGACAGTCAGTCCTTGCCACATACTGGCACTTCCCAGACTCCCAACTATGAGAAATAACTTTCTGATGTTTATAAGCCATCCAGTCTATGGTATTTTTTCTATAGAAGCCTGAATGGACTAAGACAGCTTGTATCTATTTTAAAAATTGAATCAATAATTAATGACCTTCCCAAACTGAAAGAAATAGGCCCAGCTGGGATCACTATTGAATTCTACCAAATATTTCAGAAAGAAATACCAATTCTCTAATATCTCTCCAAGTAGATAGAAGGAGAGGGAATACTTCCTAATTCCTTCTATAAGACCATCATTACTCTAATCCGCAAATCAGACAAAGACGTTACAAGAAAACTACAAACCAATATCTTTTATAAACATTGATATGAAAGTCCTCAATAAAATATTAGTAAATTATATCAAACAAGGTATAAAAATAATTGTACACCATAACCAAGTGGTATTTATTCCAGCTATGCAAGGTTGGCACAACATTCAAAAATCAATTAATGTAAAAATTGACACCAACAGGCTAAAGAAGAAAAATCACATGATTATATCAATGGATGCAGAAAATACATTTGGAAAATCCTAACATCCATTTATTATAACTCTCAGAAAACTAAGAATAGGGAAGAACTTCCTCAGCTTGATAAAGAACATGTAGAAAAAACATACAGCTAACTTAATACTTTATGGTGAAAAACTAGAAGCACAGAGGGTGTTTTTGGCACTGAAACTATTTCTGTATAACACTAAAATGGTAGATACAAATCATTATACACTTACCAACATCTACAAAATGTGCACACCAAGAGTGAATCCTAATATAAACTCTAGACTTTAGTTGATAATAATGTGTCAATGTAGGTTTATTGATTGTAATAACTGTGCCATTTTGGTGAGGAATGTTGACAGTAGAGGAAACTGTTTGTGGAGGCAGGAGATATGGGAAATCTTTGTAGCTTCTACTCAATTTTGCTGTAAACCTAAAACTTCTTTTAAAAGTATATTTCATTTTTTATTTGTTAATAATAACGCAATTTATTTATTTTCACAATAACAACAACTAAATAGTTAAATAAGAAAATCAATGAAAGTCAGTTCTTTGCTATTAGCATAAATGATCATTCTAGCCAAGTTCTAGATTTAGAGGAATTAAAAACTTTTCTTTTAAATGATATTTCAAATCAATAACAATGTTGTATTTTATTGGCCTAATGCAGTGGTTCTCAAGGTGTATGCCAGGGCTCACTGGTGCGTGCCCTAAAAGATTTCCAGGTGCAACCTATGGTAAACAGAGTTTTTTGGAGTTTATATTTTTGGGGGTCAGAGGTGTGGGAAATTGGCTGTAAGCTGACAGTCAGCCCAACACCCCACCTCACTTACCTGATTAGGTTGCCAAAGGCTGTTTAGCTGTGGTGCTGGATTGTTTACACTACCCCCCATTTTCCTTGGAAAGACTGGAGGCAAGTTTCTTCTATCCTTTGTTTGGTGTAAAGTTAAGATGATATGTATGGTAAAGGTTTTCTGCACTCAAAATAATTAAGAGTAAAAAGAGAGGAATTCTTCAATGTATTGATGAGGAAATGAGAGTTTGCCTTTCAAATATATGCCCAAACATGAAGAAATTGCTAGGACACATCAGGCTCATGCTTCTCATAAACACAAGAATGAAAAAACTTAACACATTTGTGCTGGGACCTGTCGAATTCACTAAATCTTACTAAGAATGTATCTATATATATAAAAAGATAACATTTTTGTCATTTTTTATTTTTTAATCCCTCTTTTTCACAAATTCTAAAAAGCATAACTCAAAAAATGTAACATAAAATGTTTTTTAATGTCAGAATAAATTTAATTTTGTTGTATTTATTTTGTTTAATTACCATAAAAGCACACTTGGACTTTATATATTTTTTCTTTAATATCTGACTTAATTATTATAACATATTTCTCAGAAATTTGTATATAGTGCACCTATAATTATCTGTAGAATTTTAAATGTGCCCAGCTTCAAAAAGTTTGAGAACCACTGGCCTAATGCATTAAGCTACACCTTCTATACTGTGAAGAGTATGGTCCTATAAAGTTTCATTTGGGGTCCTCACAATATATTTTTCCTTTCTTTGTATTTATTGAGGTAATATTTGTTAACAACAGGTTTCAGGTACACATTTTCACAAGATATCATCTGTACACTGTATTATGTGTTTACAACCCCAAGTCAAGTCTCTGACCATCATCATTTATTTCCTCTATATCCTCCACCACCTCCCTCTGGCAATCACTACATTGTTGTCTGTGTCCACAAAATTTTTCAATTTTTTTTGTCCATTTTTGCTCACACCCCCCTTCCCCAACTCAATCTCCCAATCCTCCCTCCCAACAGCTGTCACCCTGCTTTCTATCTATGAGTCTGTCTCTATTTTACTTGTTAAAAAACAATCTAAAATCCAATTTAAAAATTAAAGGAGCTCCTTTGCTTAGACTTCAGCAGGGAAAATGAGGTAAATGGCAAAAACAGCAAGAATTCTTGCTGCTTAAAAATATTCATCATTGACTTTACCTGTTTATACAAGACTACTGACAACTTTAGGTCAAGATGGTGGCATAAGTATATGTACTACTCAAATCCTCCCACAACCACATCAAAATTACAACTAAACTACGGTATGACCATCATTCAGGATTACCTGAAATCTAGCTGAATGGAAGTCATAGAACTAGGGATTTAAAGAAGAAGCCACATTGAAATTGGTAGGAGGGGCAGAGAACCAGAAGGTGCTGGTCTCAGACCCACATGTGGCAGATAAAAATGGAAGGGGTATCTCAGCTGTGGAGAGTCCCCCTGAAGAGTGAAGAGTCCCAGCCCCATATCAGACCCCCCAGCCCAGGGTTCCATTGACAGGAAGAGAAGTCCCTATAACTTATGGGTGTAAAAAACATCAGGATTGTGGCTGAGATGAAGGGCTGCTGGAGTCCTAGTCATTTCCTCTCAAAGGCTCTGTACATGAACTTACTTGGACTCGCTTCCATTGAACTCCAGAACTGGGGCAGAAAGGAACCAGGAACTTAAGGGGAGAAATTGAATTGTCTGAAATCAGAGCATGAGCTGAGGGGACCTTTCTGCTAGACAAAAATGCTGACAAAGGCCATTGCTTCTTTTCTGAGACATCTCCTTTCTCATAGAGTCAGCATGTGAGGCCATTTGAGTCTCTATTAACCTGGCTATTACTGCACCTCCCGACCCTGAAGATTCCTTGAGACCCTACTCCATCCAACTTGCAGGCCTACCCATACTCTTTCCAGTGGCTTACTCATACAAATGGCCCAGTGTGACTCATGCTTCAGACTTTTTAAAAATTCTCTCAAATGAGCAGCATCTGACCTCAGCATGCCTTGTACCTCTTGCAGAGTAACCCCAAGCCCTGCACTACCAGCAGCTGGCCTTGTTTTGCATCTTAGCTTTGCTCAGGTACCTCCAAGCCCAGAACAAGTAGCAGCCATCTGCAGATCACTTTGTAGCTGATGCCAGGTGGCCCTGGGCAGAACACAGGCAGGGGCTGACCTTGGCCTGCACGTGCACCAGGTGGAAAGCTTCAGACTATGTTGAAGCACTGCCCAACCACCTCCATAAGTGACACATTCAAGTGGTGAATTCAGTGGGAACTGGAGCCCCATGGAAGTAAATCCTGCTCCATGGTTTGAGCCCTTGCACAGATGATTCTCCACTGTGGTCATAGCAGGTCCTTCTAGCTGGTTGGCTTGGGGGTAAATCCCTCCCATTGATGTGCCAACAATAATCAAGGTTTAACTACAACAGGACAGTATATACAGCCCACACAGATCTTACAGAACATCTACTATATAAGGCCACTTTACCAAACCTGGGAGATATAACAGCTCTACCTAATAAATAGAAATAAATATAAGGAGGCTGCCAAAATGAGGAGACAAAGAAACCTGTTTGAAATGAAAGAACAGAAAGCTTCAGAAAAATAACTAAACAAAATGGAGACAGGCAATCTACTAGATACAGAGTTCAAAACATTGGTTACAAAAATGCTCAATGAACTTAGTGAGAACTTCAAGAAAGAGTAAGTAAGTATATAAAAACAGTATGGAAATAAAAATAGAACTGGTTAGAAATGAAGAATACACTAACTAAAAGGAAGAATAATTTATAGAAAATTGATGGTAGATTAGATGAAGCTGAGAATCAAGTCAGTAATTTGGAATATAAGGAAGCAGAAAACACCCAATCAGAACAGCAAGCAGAAAAAAGAATGCAAAATACAAATTATGATAGCATTAAGGGCCTGTAGGGCAACTTCAAGTGTACCAACATTCACATCATGGGGTACCAGAAGGAGAAGAGAGAGAGGAAGGAATTGAAAATTTATTTGGAAAAATAATGACAGAAAACTTCTCGAACCTGGTAAAGGAAATAGGCATACATGTCCAGGCAGCATACAGTGTCCCAAACAAGATGAATTCAAAGAAGCCCACACCAAATCACATCATAATTAAAATGCAAAAGATTAAAGACCAAGAATCTCAAAAGCAGCAAGAGAAAAGCAATTAGTAACCTACAAGGAGCTCCCTTAGACTGTCAGCTAATTTCTCAATATAAACTTTAAAGGCCAGAGAGAGTGGCAAGAATATTCAAAGTGATGTAAAGCAAGGACCTACAACCAAGTTACTCTACCCAACAAAGTTTTCATTTAGAGTTGAAGGACATACAAAGAGCTTTCCAGATAAGAAAAAACTCAAGGAGTTTATCACCATCAAACTGATATTACATAAAATGTTAAAGGGCCTTCTTTAAGTAGGAGAAGAAAAAAAAAATATATGAACGATAAAATGGGAATAAATGCATATTTATCAACAATTGAATTTAAAAAGCAAAATTAATGAATAAGCAGAATAGAAACAGTCTCATAAATACAGAAAACATTTTGAATATTGCCAGGTTGGAGGATGTTTGGGGGATTGGTGAAAAAGGTGAAGGGATTCAGAAGTATGAATTAGTTGTAGCAGAATAGTCATAGGGGTGTAAAGTACAGCATAGGGAATATAGATAATAATATTTAATAACTATGTATGGAATCAGATGGGTATAAGATTTATCAGGATGATCAGTTAGTAATTTAATGTCTAATCACTGGAGTGTATATCTGAAACTAATATTATATGGTATATCAGCTGTAATTAAAAAATAAAAAAGATTTAAAAAAAAAGACTACTGACACAATATTAAAGGTTATTTGCATGATTAGTTCATATTTTCCTTGTTCAACAAAAGGAAAGAGAAAAAATATCTCTGGCTGAGTTGCAACCTGAAAGCAATTTACCACCTCATCACCCTTACACAAAAGGTTCAAATCAAATTCTGTTCAATGTTGACATATACCATATGCCCAAAAATGCTCACTGAGCAGAAACCTGGATGTGAAAATAATGCAGATGAATGGCAACCAATAAATATTTCAATAATTTTTTTTTATTCTACATAGTTAGGTGTTGGATAATTAGGTGCTTGGTTGGGAGGGGTCATCTAATCAAATGTTCTCACTTTGAGATGAGCACATCAGGATCAAAAAGAGTGAAATGATTTAGCCAGAGATACAAGAACTAGCACACAGTTATATTTATCCCAGGTCCTGACTACTTCTCTTCTTTAAGCCATAGGTTGACCTCAACCTAACTAGTCGTAAGCACTCAGTGAACACTTCCTGAAGAAATATTGGGTGAGTTGGAAGAGCGTGAATTCATCAGTATATCTTTAAAACTGTCTAGACAAAAGGTGTATTGATCAGGTGATAAATCAGAAAACACTGGAGTTTGCTCATTATTACTTAGTGAAAATAGTTCTTAAGATTGTTTGTCAACTTCCTTCAGAGGCTATAGTTACATCACCTGTAGGCCAGCAGACACTAAGATCAGCCTGCTATTCACCCTGTCCTGGCTCTTACTATGTCTCACCTGGAATACTACAATACTGTTCTAAGTAAACTTTCAGCATCTAATCTGTTGGGCAGATAAAATATATTATGCTCACTTTGTTAAAGATGGCACTGCCAACGTGGAAGCCCATCACCCAGGTGATGATATTAGTTGCCCTTCCTGCTTGGGAATAGGCATGATTATGTTAATATGTGTTGGGGGAAGGCTTTTACACCAAAAGGTTTTAAAAGGCAAAGAGAAGGGAGGAGAGCAGATTAAGGCCACGTGGAGGAGAGAAAAAGCAGCCAAGATGGTGGAGTGCTGAAACAGAAGCCAGTTTGTAAAGAGTTTGTGCTGGAGAAGGAGATGGGGAACAGAAGTGAATGAGTCTGGTGAGCTAGAAACCTTTGATTTTAGGAAACTCAAATAAGTCAGTAGCTTTGTGGGCACTGAGTGAGTGGGTTTTGGAACCCAGTGTGTGTTTTTACTTGCCTGTCGGGTGCAAGCTAGGATTAAAGATGATGGCCCACCAGTTTTTGGCTCTGTTGTTTCATTACCGACTGTTCGAATCTAATGTGAACCTGCATGGGCCAGGTGGCCGTGATGGTGGCCCTGGCTACTGGTTTTACATTTGGCATAGTCTGTGGCAGGATTCGGAGATTGATATGGAGCCACCATCACCTTTGAGCGGTGGAGTAGAGGACTGGCTGCTGTTATGGTTCCCCATGGCTGTCCTTTTGGGGGCTGTAGGCTGGCTGACTTTTACAGCCATGCGTGGGGAAGCCAAGAGCTCTGTGGAAGAGGCTACCTGGGACCTGCAAACCAAACAGTGGAAGGAGTTAGAGAAAATGTGGGAGAAAGAGATGCTGACCCTGGAGCTAGAGCAAGCCAAGGAGAAGAAGGCCGACCAGGTTCATGAGATTCGCTTGGAAATGGAGCAACTGCTGGAGAAGGAATCACAGGTTTGTGAGTTGCAGATTGCCCTGGACATTGTGGAGATTTCCAAGAACCAGCTGCAGAAGGAGGCCGGGGCTGAGGCTGGGGTGGGGCAGCAAGGCCTGCAGTAGCGGCAGCCTGGGGCTCAAGCCCAGTAGCGGGAACTGGTGTTTTCAGCTCCTATCCAGAAGATGAGGAGAATTGGTGTTGTGATTCACATACTCCAGAAGGTAAATGGCAGCAGCTGCGGCGGGAGGATGAACGAACATCCCGGGAGCCAGGCATGCATCATCGAGTGGCCACTGGAAAGGCAGGGAGTGCCTGCTAAGCTGCTGGTAGGTCTGTGATTTTGGGACATAGGGGTGGATGCCATCATGCTACTGGCTTTACATAATCTCATTCCATTTTATTCCATATTGCATATGTTTCCAGAAAACAAAACTTGTCACAGAACCTTCTGCCTACTGCCCATAGGCTAAAGTTCAAGTTCCTTAGCGTGAGGTACAAGATCTTTTACAATTAACTATGGCCTACATTTATAACCTTTCCAAACTCTCTAGGTGTGCCTTTCAAATGCTCTTTAATTTCCAGCTCACTTATTGCTCAGACCAAAAACCTTAAAGCATCCTTGAATCTTTGATTTCTCTTGTATTCCATGTTGAATCCATCAGCAAATCATAATGACTCTACCTTCAAAATATATGCAAAATTTAACTAGGTCTAGTGTACTGCCAGTATCTATGGCTACCAGCACAGCCACCTGGCTCATGCAAGTTTGCATTTGATTCGGACAGACAGTAATGAATCAATGGAGCCAAGAGTTGATAGGGCATTAGCTTTAATCCTAGCTTGCACCTGGCTGGCAAGAAATACACACAGTGGGAAAACACTTTCCTTTCCATTCAGGGCTCCCAAAGCCACTGACTTATCCGAGTTTCCTAGAATCAAAGGTCTGTCCCTCACCAGTCTCATTGCCCTCTGTTCCCCATCTCCCTCTTCTCCTTCAGCATTCAGCCATTTTGGTTGCTTCTCCTCTCCCCTACATGGCATTTCTCTGCTCTCCTCTATAAAGCTAATCTTAGGAACTGAGAGAGAGGAAGCTCCTGCTCTGCCCCACTTTATAGTATAGAAATCAAAACCTTTAATCCAATATACAAACAAGAAAGTCTCTGATACAAAGTCACTTATCTGAATCTTCAAAATGGTGGGAAAGACTTAGGCTTAAAACTAAACCTTAGGCTATAATGACCCTACCTGTTTACAGCCTGTCCCCAACACACATTAATATAATCACGCCCATCCCAAGCAAGAAGGGCAACTAATATTATCACCTGGACAAGGGGCTTCCACGTGGGCAGCACCATCTTTAACAAAGTGAGCATAATATATTTTATCTGCCCAACATCTAGCTGCATACATTAATACCATCCCAGTCCAATTCACCATTATCTCTTGTGTGGTTTACACTGGGGAACAAAATTTTTGTTGCATCCACAAAAACACTTGTTCTTATTAATTCAAGTGTGCTGATCTCAAACCTGACATTAGTTTTTCTCTGTAAGCTACAGCTTTTTTTTGCAATTCAAGATTTTAGGTTTTCATCTTGTAAAATTTTCAACATTTAGTTTAACATAATGAAGTATAATGTCTTCTTGGGCATCATCTTTGTGAAAATTATTGTAATACTTTGAAACTGGTTTTCCTGTTGTCTTAAAATGTAAGTCAGGCTATATCATTCCTCTGTTCAGTCCTCCAGTAGCTTCTAACTCACTTAGAGCAAGATCCAGAGTCCTTATAGTAGCCCTAGAGCTCCTACTATTTTCCCTCTAGTACACTCAAGTGAAACCACACTGGTGGCTGCACTTTTCCTCTTGCGTCAGGACTGTTGCACGTACTATC
The DNA here is from genome assembly GCA_037038555.1 of Rhynchonycteris naso. Lineage (NCBI taxonomy): Eukaryota > Metazoa > Chordata > Mammalia > Chiroptera > Emballonuridae > Rhynchonycteris > Rhynchonycteris naso. Next base: position 283,250,553 of record CM072995.1, read on the forward strand.
TCCTCTTCCTGGACATGATTCACCCAGATGTCCACATGACCAATTACCTCACTTAGTTCTGGTTCCTACTTGAATGTCACTTTTTCAAGGAGGTCTTTCCTATCCAATATATTCTAAGTGATCTCTCTCTTTATCCATGAACACTCTTACCCTGCTTCATTTTTCCCACAGTGTTCATCAACGTCAGGTAGGCTGATTTATATATTGCTAGGCTTCCAAATAAAAATATACATTTCTTTGTTTGATCTGCCTATTTCTACACTCTCAATTCCTAGAACAATGTCTGGCACAGAGTAGGGGCTCAATAAAACATTTTTTGAATACAGGACATTGAGGTGATTTATGATAAGAGACAATGTGGCTTCTTTCCTAGTGTTGAAAACTGAGTTGTAAATTTAGTCTTTTTTAGGTAGCTATTTGGTCAGTATTTTGCTGTAAGTAATACGATGCCTATACTGGTATCTTAAAGAGGTATCTATATTTCTAATAATACCATATATATGACATTTGTAGAATACTGTATTTTCTTTAGAGTAACTTCATTTTTATTAGACCCTCATAGCACAGCATAGAAAATATATCATTTTAGAGAGGAGACACAGAGTGAGAGAGAGAGAGAGAGAGAGAGAGAGAAAGAGAGAGAAAGAGAGAAAGGGGAGAGGAGCTGGAAGCATCAACTCTCATATGTGCCCTGACCAGACCAGTGCAGGGTTTTGAACTGGTGACCTCAGTGTTCCCAGGTCGACACTTTATCCACTGCACCACCACAGGTCAGGCTGATGTCGCTTCTTTTTAAGCTAGAAAATCTGATACTTTGCCAAGAAGTGAAGTATCAGTACTTAAAACATTTTTATTTTTATTTTTATTTACTAATTTTAGAGAGGAGAGAGAGAGATAGAAAGAGAGAAAGAGAATGGGGGGAGGAGCAGGAAGCATCAACTCCCATATGTGCCTTAACCAGGCAGCCCAGGGTTTCGAACTGGTGACCTCAGCATTTCCAGATTGACACTTGATCCACTGCACCACCACAGGTCAGGTGAAGTATCAGTACTTTAAAGATAAGAAAATAATCTCACAGAGGATATGGATTTAACCCAGACACTAATTTAATAAAAAATAAAGACTCAGGGAGATAATATAAAGTCTTTGATATTTTAAGGACATTCTACAAAAGGGTAGATTTAATTCCAACAAATAGAGGAAGGAATATGTTTTTAATAATTAGGTCATCCAAAATGGACCAAGCCACCTTGGGAGTGACTCATCACTAGAAATGGTGCAGCAAAGACTGGATAGTTGGCCTCCAGCCAAACTTGTCACAGAGGAAACTCCAAGTATCCTTTAAAGCCAATGATTTATAAATCCATAAAATGCATTACATTTCCCTCTGTGAATAATATTTTAAATCCTTCCATAATAAAAATAGAGACATCAAGAATAAGGATAAAGTAAACCTCTGTCTTGCATAGCTCCCTTCTGTATCTCAGGTAGACTGAAAGGAGAAACCCTGGTACAAGTTTTAAGTAAAGAGCTTGAGCGTTTAACAATGAAAGAACATCAGCCCTGTCAATACCAGCAGGAGAATAAACACCACAAATTTCCTTTCAACACTTGATGTACAATCCAGTCCCATGTTTAACCTCTGCACCAGCTGCCCACAGGTAGGAAGCACACACGTAGGAAGCAGCATCAGAACTACGAGTATCTGTTGCGGGTACAGGAGGAAATCATTAGGAGATTATGTTCCACATCATGGGGATTGAGCTGCTGTTTCTGAGTGGTTTTCACAGAAGTAGTTATTTGTTTCCTGGTTGACCTGCAGGCACGTGTGTGGGCCAGACATTGTAAACAGATAAACAAAGGTTCCAAGCTCTCTTCAGGAAGCCTCCTCACTCAGCCAAAGTCTTTCACCTGCAAGGTTTAAGAAAATAAAATACTGGAGTGTTGCTGACACTGAATTCATTTAATTTAAGTGGTACCTTAAGATCTGGGATAAGAGAGAGGGGTTGAAACGGAACACTTAACCAAATGGCACACGAAAAGGTAAGCTTTTCACCCTGTTGAGTTTCTGTTATATTTCTAAATTTTAAAAAATATAATATTAACTATTGTTGGGGGTTCAGAAGGAGTCACCCTAAGGTGCCTCTGGGGTATGAAGACTGTTTTGAGCTAGAGGTAACTAGCTGTCCCCTGCCCCCTTAACTACCTAGAAGAATTTGAATTAAAGGTCTTGCCCATAACAAGAGATTATTAGAGATAACCTCTCCTGACCTATCTATGGGGCAGGGCAAACAACAAAGTACTAACATGTGCTCTCCTGCAAGGACCTTTTGAAGCTCCTAGATGCCTTATCTCATCCTTACCTCAGAATGTCATATATACCCATTTATCCTTTCTTTGAACCTCTTTTGGAGTCTCTGACTTTTTCATGTATGTAGGATTCATATATATATGTAAACATTAAATTTGGTTATATTTTTTTCCCTTGCTAATCTGTCTCATGCCCATTTGACTATTAGAGCAGCTAAAAGAACCCTGAGGGTAGAGGAAAGGTTTTTCCTCCCCTACTTATCTAAAATAAATTATTGATCTTTTTTCTTTTTTTTCAGGGACAGAGAGAGAGTCAGAGAGAGGGATAGATAGGGACAGACAGACAGTAACGGAGAGACATGAGAAGCATCAATCATCAGTTTTTCGTAGCGACACCTTAGTTGTTCATTGATTGCTTTCTTATATGTGCCTTGACCGCGGGTCTTCAGCAGATTGAATAACCCCTTGCTTGAGCCAGTGGCTGGGTCCAAGCTGGTGAGCTTTTGCTCAAGCTAGATGGGCCCATGCTCAAGCTGGCGACCTTGGGGTCTTGAACCTAGGTCCTTCGCATCTCAGTCTGACGCTCTATCCACTGCGCCACCGCCTGGTCAGCCTTGATCTTATAGGGATTTTTATGAAGGTGCCTTAAAGTCAGTAAATTCCTGTAGTAGGCATTGAGGAACAGTCTTGAACAAGAAACTTAAGGAACTTAAACTTTGGTTTGAAGAGCACCCTGTTGTCTATTTTTATTGTCAAATCACTCTAATGTATTTGCAAAAGATCTTCCTGTTCCCTAATTATGTTGGATCCTTTTCAAAGGGCCTCTGCTGTCTTCCACTTGAATTTAAGAAAAAGCTCAGGCTCTTGAGCAGTCTAGAAAGCCTTTCACACCAGTCCCACCCTAGAATGACTCAGCATCTGCATCTTCCTACTCTACACACCCCACCACGATATTCTCACTGTTTCCTGAACCTGCCAGGCTAGGTCCAGTACTTTGCTTTTGATCATTTTTATTCTGCCTGGCATGTTCACTTTACCTTCTCCATCCAGAAAGCTCCTTCCATCTTCAAACCTATGGGTGGTGGTGGTGGTGGGGCAGAGTTTTAACCCTTTCTGAAATCTAACCCAAATCCCCAGATGGAATCCTTGTTCTCTGTATACCAGTGATATATTTCATAAGTACCATGTATGCTGTTATAGTCTTGATGAGCATATTTATGGCTCATTTTGAATCATTAATTGAAACAAATAATATTGTATCCATTCTTATGCTCTTATTGATGATGCAATTTACTATAGTGGTTCTGAAGCCAGGCTGCCTGGACTTTTCTGTAAAGTGTGGCACCTACAGTACGTAGACTTGGCCCAAATTACCTAAGCTTCACAGAAAGTATTGGAATAAGGCCTGGTCTGTACACTCAATATGTTTTAGCTATTGCTTTCATTTTTATATGCTCTGAGACTGGCAATATTTAATTATCTTAATAGTAAAAGGTAGCAGAATATGCCACCCCCAAAATATGCCTTTGGCATAAGGACTTCTTTGAGAAACAGCAGATATAGGAGAACCTCTGAAAACAGAGAAGTTCCCTTTTGTAAGAAAATTTACATTTATTAAAATATCTTTATTTGTAAGGGTATCTCCCTCTCTCCAGTAGGAAATGAAGATGACTAAATTCTAAGAAAATCTTATCAATGCAGAAAACACCAGCTTTAAAATGTGTAACAAATCTCACCCTGTTTACTGTACATTTCCTTCTAAACATCTCATAAAAGTGGTCTCGCCACAGCTTTTTTTCTTTCATCTTTAGCTGAAGATGATATTTAAGCCAGAGGCCTAGACTACCTCAGGGAGTTACTCATATTCTCCTGAGTGTCTCCCATGTATACAGGAGGTACATATGACAAAAAACTTGTACATATTTTTCTGTTGTTAATCTATCTTTTATTACAGGGGTCTCATCCAAAATCTCAGAAGGGCAGAGGTAAAGTCATCTTTCCTACCCTACAACAGCAAATACTTACTAAGCACTTGTTATGTATTAATGGTAAGTACTTTTCATATAATACCTAATTAATTACACAACCAAGGCCAAGACTAGGTAGGATAAGACTAGCCAGGCATTTAGAACATAAAATGTAAGGAAATGTTCTCTCAGAGTTTACAGTACCTTCTTTTGACTGTGCACTTTTGTGGCCTTGAGATTGAGTGCTTTGTTAAATTATTTAACAACTTTATTGAGGTGATGTAAAGCACCTTTTCATGTACTTGTCCACCATTTGTGTTTCTTTGTAATAATGCTTATTCAGGTTGTTTTCATTTTAGTTATAATATTTTCAATTTCCAGGAGTAACGTCTTTGAGGGTTTTAATTATATATTTTAAATCAAAATTTTTTACGTTGTCTGCCTTATGTCTTTCTCTTTAAGTTCTTTTTTAAAAATTATTGTTTTTAAAGTGTTTCCTCAAGTGCCTGGTGAACCATGCATGTCTGCTTTGAGAGTGAGGCATTCAAAACTGAACGGCAGGGTGTGTAGAGTAGAGGGGCTTGAGGTAACGGCCCAGAAACCTGGCTGTTTCACTGGGAGATCTGTACCTGTTAGTATCTGCTGATCTTTTCTCTTGACACCCTGGGAGGAATCCTCTCATCTCTTCCCTGCTGAAAACAAACCTCTCTGCCTGTATTCTGGGAGCAGAGTGGGGATGAATTTTCCTTCTAAATCTTTGTTTTCACCCTCACCTTCAGTCCTGTCTGGCACTCTGGCACAGAGCCTCCCTCTTTCAAAATCTCTTGAGAATTAATACCTTAATTTCTGCTGGATGTGGAAGTCTTTGACTCTATGAACTAAGGTTGGGGTTCTGGGAACCTAAGTTCTTTTTCCCAGACTTGCGATTATTCTCCCGATTTCCAGTCCCAATTTTTACTCTCTTAGGTTCTTTTCATTTTGCATTACCCAAAGTGGCCAGCGGTGAATGGGAGGCCCAACCAGGAGTCAAATATGAGTCTTTTGTTTCTAAATCTCTGTGTATCTTCTTAGCATACCGGGCTGCAACCTGTCAGTTTATCAACTTAGGTTTTATAGTCTACATCTCTGTACTTCCCTGTTCTAAGTTATTTTATGCTTGCTATTAAATCAGAAAGACTTAAAGACAATTTAGACAATGTGATTATAAGCGACAAAATGGAAAATCAGTCTCATTACTCCAGAGTCACAACATACATGGAAAGGTCTGATGCTGATGATGAAACAAACACATTAGGTTTTTTAGAGTACAACAACAGGGAAAACATAATATAAGTTAACTAATATGGTTATAATGTAAGAAGACATTTTTTAGAGCCGCTCAGCACAAATACTCAAGAGAGTATTTTAATTATGTTACGGTTTCTAAATTATTCTTCTCGCACTATTAAGAAAGATACAAATCATTAAACATGATTAATGGACTCCACAAGTGACTCAAAGAAGAGCAAGAGCTCCTTTGATTGGCATTTGTTTTAAATAAAAGGAAGGGCCTGTAATTGCAAATCCCAAATTAAAATGCCACCAGTGGCATTTACAAACATCAGCCCTGTCCTTAATTTTTATTAATGCGAGTGCTTATTTATTCATTAACTTATGAAGATTTTAGAGAAATTAGTTGGGGGTTATCTAAAAGAAACTCTAAAAGCTCATGAAATTTCCCCAGCAAAGGATACCCTTTCCACGTGTGCTGAGGAAAACAGAGTGGGACTGATGCTCTTACATTCTAGTTCCTGGTGTCTGCTGGGGATCGTTCTAGAGTGGATGAAGGATGGGAAAGAACTTTTTTTCTCATCACATCAAACTCACTGGTAAGTTATCCAACATTTAATCAGAAAACGACTTAATTCAATGGGAGAAAAATGGGATAAAATGTTTTTTGTGTATCTGTGTGGGGGAAGCATTGTTTAGATAAAAATAATTATTTGACTGGTTAAAGTTTTATGTAAAAAAGACACACCTAGGACCAAATGAAAAATCTAAGGGCCCTCCAAAAGTAGATATTGCATGTGTTATGACTTTTATATATTTTTTTTTTTTTTAGAATGCAAAGTTTGCACAAATTTTAATATAGAGTAGGGCTTCACATCCTCAGCATTATTGACATTTTGGGCTGGATCATTTTTTGTTGTGGGGAACTGTCCTGTACACTTAGGGTGTTCAGCAGCACTGCTGGCTCTATGGACTAGATGCACTCTCTTTCTAGTTGTAACAACCAAATATGTTTCCAGACATTGCCAAATGTCCTCAGGGAGTAGGGAGTAAAGTCACATTTGGTTGAAAACCACTGATAGAATGACTTTTATATTTTAACACATAAAAGAGTAGGTTCCTAAATAGTTTTTGAATAAATGAAAACCATATGGGTCAGAGGATGCTCTTAATAATTGTATTAGCTTTTAAGTAAAGGTTATGTTCATGGTAGTTTAGCTTTGGAATAGTTTCATTATTTAACCTGAACTCAAACTGACCTCAGTGTCGGCTCTGGCCTGATGTTGGGTGTGACTCTTTAGCTCACTTGGCAAAGGGGTTAGATAGGACCCTCTTGGAATAACTTCTGTCTGCTCTCAATTCCAGTGATAAATTTGAATAAGGGCCATAGAAATGGAAACATGGGGAATGAGTTATAATCTTTTTACAAGGGAATTTTGGCAAATGTTAGAATTTTTTATGGGGCAGAGGTACAGTAGAGAAAACTAGCAAGAGTGCATGCACTTAGGGACAATGCACAAACCAGTTATTTTTCTTCCTTGGCAAAAGTAAAAAAGAAAATTTAGATAAAGGCAACTAAAAAGAGCCTGGCACATAGAGCAGGCATTTAATAAATATTAGTTTCTTTCTTTCTCTTCTTAACATGAACAAAGTATGCTTAGAGTATCTTTTTGGTGGTATCTTGGATGTTGTGTGTACATGTGTGTGTTTGGAGGAGGATGCTAGGTAGGAGAGAATGAGATAATTGTATTTTCAAAATATTCCTATTTGAGAATAAATATATATAAATACATAACATATAAAAGTAATATATTATTAATTGCTGTGTTCTCCAGTGCTACCCATGTAATCCCTTCTAACCTCATCTTGGTGATTAGCTAGGCAAACCACAAATATCTACTTATTAGAACAATCAGAAAGAAGATTATGATTCAGTACTCAGCCTCTGAGTCTTTAGGAAGACATTTGAAGCTCCTGGCAGAGGTAACAGCTTTGGAAACAAAAAAGTGGGAGAGTGGTCAATTGCACTCCATGCACTAATAAGAAGTCAGAATGAGTAAGACTCCCCAACCTGGAGGACTGAGGAACAGATTAGACAAAAATCAAGAGAAAGTGATGCTTCCATGACAAAAATAAAAGGAAACGACAGCTCCAAGAGCTGAGGAGAGATAGATGGGTGATGGATGATGAGAGTTTCTTGTTAGTGCAGGCATCTCTGAATAGACCTGAAACTCTGCAAAGATACATGTGACCTGAGTCTTGTGTCACCAAGGCGCAAGAGCAGTGGAGCACCCCAATCCTCCCAGGCCCATTGCCATGGAAGGTACATTTGAGAATGAAGAACATTAGACGTTTTCTTCAGACCCTGAATATAAATTAAGAGGAACAAATATAAAACAGAAAAGTGGACAGTGGGCTACTTTGAAGGGCTCCTGCCCCTCTAAAGACAAAAATATTTGAAAACACTAAGTACCATATTTCCCCATGTGTAAGATGCACCCTTTTCCAAAAAAATTTGGTGTCTAAAAACTGGATAGGTCTTATACAGTGGTTATAGATTTTTTACTTGCCTTTCTCACCTTTTCACACTTGTTGTCTTTGCGCTCATTGTTTCGTACTTGTTAACTTATAAATTATGGTAGGTTACATTTTTCCATGTTCTGCCCAGAAATGGCTCAGAAAATATTTTTGTATAACGTTAAATTCAAGTTAAAAGTGATCCAGTTTGCAAAAGTGAATGGAGATTGTGCTGCTGAATGTAAGTTTGGTCCTCCTTCAACTGAGAAATCAATCCGAGACTGGCTACAGGAAGAAAAAACCCTACTGAAAACGCCACGGCAGAAGAAGGCCATGAGAGGCAAGTCAGAAAAATGGCCTGATTTAGAGAGGGAATTGAAGATATGGATTGAAGAGCAAAGGGCTATTGGAATTCCTGTGTCCACAAAGATGATTCAGTATGAGGCAAGAAGAATTGCTGATAAAAAAGAAGTTACTGATTTCAAAGGAGGACACAATTGGTGCTTTAGATTTATGATATGGAATGGACTAAGTATGTGTATATGCACTAGACTTGCCCGAAAGATGCCTAAAAGCTATGATCAGAAGGTCCTTGAATTTCATTGTTTTGTCATTCAATGACGGAAGACACATCAGTTTGAGTTGACACAGATCCTTCTTCAATTTGATGTCCCAAGTAACAGAACTCTTGATAAGAAGGGGGTGAAAACTGTAACTGTGAAGACAAGTGAACATGAAAAGAGCCATTATACTGTTCTAACTTGTTGTGCTGATGAAACCAAGCTGCTTCCTATACTGATCTTTAAGTGCAAAACAATGCCAAAAGAAGACATTCCTTGTCTATATTCATGACAAGGGTTGGGTGGATTAGGATGGGATAAAGATCTGGTTTGAGAGAGTTTGGAGAAGGAGACCAGGTGGGCTCTTACACAAACCTGCCCTATTGGTGCTTGATCAGTTCAGGGCATACATAACAAAAAACTCAAAGAAAATTGCTGCAGAGCAAAAAACAAAACTTGCCATCATAACTGGAGGTTTGACATCCCAGCTTCAACCACTTGCTGTCAGTATTAACAAACCCTTCAAAGCTGCCATGAGACAAATGGAACCAATGGATGAAGTCTTCTGGGAATAATTTGACACCAGCAAGAAGAGTGAAGAAACCAACTATAGGAGAATTTTGTACCTGGGTGAAAAGATACAGGGATAATATCAAGATTGAAATTGTCAAGTCATTTAAGAAGTGTGGCATTTCAAATGCCATAGATGGAACTGAGGATGAGGCAATATATGAAGACAGTGATTCATCATCAGATGCAGATGAAGACAAGCTAATGGATGGGAGTTTTGGCAGTGATGAGGAGTTGTATGAATTTTATGATGAATAAAACTTTAGTTCAGTAACTTTATGTAATACATTTTGTCCCCAAATTTTGGACCCCAAAAGTAAGGTGCGTCTTATACACGGGGAATATAGTAGGTTATGTTTGCAAACCAGAAGTAGTTCACTGATTACCATACCAGCCCCTGTATAGAGATTTTGCCATAATGCTTCTTGGTTCTCTTATAATATAATAAATACCTTCTTATACACTGTTTTTTAATATATTGCAATCAATGTAATAGAATTGATTTAATTATAATTATTAATTGATCAAAATATTTCTTAAAATAAAGTTATCAATTAAAAGACAAAATGTACTTGGCAAGAATACCACAATCCAAGTCTACACAGAGCTACTCTATTTTTGCTAGGTTGCATTCTTTGTTTCTGACAGATGTAGAGATTTTATTCCCTTCTCCATGTTTTTCTCTCCCTGTTTTCCTTTCTCCTCCACATGTCCTGTTTACAGTCTTTGCTTCTCCAAAAACAAAACATGGCCATTTTAAAAATAAGAGAATAGTTTTTACAATCTTAGTGGATATGTTCCAACTGACATATTTCAGATAGCTCTCTTCACCATTTCTCATAAAAATAAAATAGGCTTGAGTGCTGTAAAATTCCTCTACTACATCCAAAATGCTTTCTCATGTTTGACTTGTTTCTTTTCCTCAGTATTAGAAACAGAGGTTCACCAATACTTCCTCAGCTCCATTTTTATTATCAGGTTGAAATTGCTGGTGTTTCAGGCAGGGAGCCCAGCTTGGGTGGGGTCTCAGTGCAAAGCACAAGAGAAGTTTCCCTGGATTAGCTTTCTCCCCCAACCACAAAAAAAAGAAGGAAACCACAATGAAAGATTAACATTTTTCAAAGACCATGGGGTTTCATCAAGTTAAATATCATGTTCTTTCCTATGAATTGATTTCTTCATTTTGATGCAAGTATAGATTTCACTGTTGCCCTTTCTTTAACAGTTTGAACAAAAATAAATTACTCTCAATTTGTCATGATTTCTTCTGAGGTCATATGTTTTGGTACAAACAGTCCTGGAATCAGAGAGGGATCAAAGTTCTGCACTAGTGTCACTAGATATGAGATTTTGGAGCAAATTTCTCTTTGTATTAGTCTTCTTAGACTGACCCAAATACTGAAGACCAGAGAACTTAAACAACAAAAAATAATTTTCTCACAGTTCTGAAGGCTGAGTACTCTGAAATCAGGGTGCCAGCATGGTTGGGTTCTGGAAAAACCTCTCTCTTAGCTTTTCTGTGCTCACATGAGTGAGAAAGCTCTCTCTTTCTTTTCTTATAAAGCCTTTAATCCTATCATATTAGGGCTCCACCCTTCTGACCTCATATAACCACAATTGCCTTCTAAAAGCTCTACTTCAAATATAATCATATTGGGGATTAAAGTTTCAACATATAAATTTTGGGGAGGGGGCGGTACATAGTTCAGTGGATAGCAACTTGTTTCTTGGTTTCTTAATCTAAAATAAACTCAGTAATATTTAATTTACTTAGTCCAAAGGGTATAGATCAAATGAGATAATTTATGTATAGAAAAGTATTTTTAAAATGATATGTTTTATACAAATGGAAGATGTTAATTAATAAAAACAACATTAAAGAAAAACACCATAAGTAGAAAGGCCAGTATATTTCTAACTTCTGAGTTGTATATAGACATTTGAAAAATCCCTTAACTATTTATCTCAGTCTAGGTAAATTAGGACAGCAATGTCCTAAAATAGTTTCCATAAATGAATATGTAATCATCTGAACATATGATGAAATATTTGTTCTTGTCTAAGCAATTAGCTTCAGGAAACCTAATAATTATATCCTGTACCCCTTCTAAATTGCATTCCACTTGCAAACATCAAATTACTATTTCAATAACATTTAAATATCACTAACAACCTTAGTCAATATATCTGAAAACCTTCCACAGCAGACCTCCACTTGCATAAGTGTTTGATTTATGTAATTATTAAAAAATTAAAAGCTTTGTCATTTTAATCTTTTTACTTATTTATTATTTTTGAGTATAGGCAATATAACCAATGCTGTATAAGAGACAAATATCATACCAGCATGAAGACTTACAATGTAATCAGAAGATCTAACAATTCAAACATAGGTTTGAATTGATAGCTTTGAAAGATTTATAGACTTTATAGCTTTGCTTCTTTGGGATGTCAGCTATTTTTAGAGCTGTTTAATGACAGTATCTTCAGCACCTATCACTGGTAATCACACAGGACATGTTACTTTTGAAGCACTTTACTCAGACTAACTTCCTGTTTCTGTGTTAAGTCAGCAGGGTTCTGGGGAACGAATAGGACTCCCAAAGAAGGGTCTCCCCTTCACGGGAAACTAAGGGAGGAATTTGTCCACAGGCACAGGACATTTTGATCTCTCATTCTGTACAGACAGCTAACCATATTCATAATAATAAAAATAACAAACTATCAAAAACAGTAGTTCTGAAGCTGGAGATCAGAATGGCTTCACGGGATTTGTAAATTCCAAGTAAGTTGATCATTTTCAATGGATTCTCAAAAAAATAGTTACCTAAAGAGATTTAAGAGTCACAGAAATAAATGTTAGTTAATGAGTATGTGCTTTCTTCCTCATAAGACTTTAATGTTTTATATTGTTAATAGTAATAATAGACAAAAATTCATAACATACTCTTATTATGTGTGAGGCACTTGGCTTAATGCCATAAAGAATATAAATATAAATAGAGCATGTGGCTCCTATACACACAGAGTCAAACAAACTTATAGTAGAGTTATAAAAATTGTACAAATAATAGCCAAATAAAACAGACTTGGTAAAGATGATAGAGCAGGTATTAAGGAATTCTTAAAGGAAACCATGGGAAGCATTAAGATACCATAGAGGAAGTAGTATTTGAACTGGGCCCTAAACATTAAATGGGATTTCACTAGGTATAGTTTGGAGAACAATCTGAACTGGAGAAGCAGCATAAGAAAATGTGGAGGAGAGAAAGCCTGGGGCATACTTAGGTCATGGATTTGGCAAGTGTTGGGAAACAACACAGTAAATTATTAAATTTGGACCATAGGGGATCTTAAAATGTTATGTTGGAAAAGAGAAAAGTTAATACAAGCCTTGTAGCAATAATCCATATCAAAAGGAATAAAACCCCAATTCAGACATTAATCTTAGGAAAGAAAACCAGTGTAGAGAGATGCAACTGAATGTGTAGTTTTCAGCATTATATATGTTAGAAAAGAGTGAGGGAGGACAGGATACCAGAACAATACAATGGCTTAATATAGGTGAAACATATCAGAGGACATTACATTTTTAGTATCATTTTTACAGAGGGTTTAAATTTGATCCCACTGGTATAAAATAATCAGTTTTTTAAATTAATTTTAACAATTAACCCCTGTCTATAGTAATCTCAGTTGACTGTTATCAACTAACCCCTTCACTGGAGGTAAGATGGAAGTTCTTTTTCTACTTAGAAAGTAAGAAGACACTTTTTTTTTTAATTTTCTCTTACAGAACTTGAAAAATTACATACCCAAACACAATGTGGAGCTTTATTCCTCATGGAAGTCAGTGATGGTCACCAACATGGACAGGATAGAAGAAGAGGAAGGTGCCAGTAACAGCAATGCTTAAAGTCAGTGATCAGTGAGTGATAGTTTTGCAAAGAACCCAGGTGAGCTTATTAGCAAAGAAGGGAGAGGGAAGCATTAAAGATTAAGGAGCTTGTGAACTTGTTGAGGGAGAATGTGTGAGAGAGGAAAGAGATGGGAAGGAAGGCATTTTGAGACTGTGTACCTGATGGAGGGTGGAGAAAAATTAGGGGCGATAATAGGGCACTGAAGGTAATGGGAGAACCAGGAGGGACCAATGTCATGGAAGCAAGTGAATAGAAAGAAAATGGTGATCAACAGTGTGTACAGTACTGAGAGAGGTTGAGAAGCATATGGTCTAAGAAGAGGTCATTGGATTTGGGATTACTGCTTTACTCAAGACCTCAAAGAAAGCAGTTTTAACAGTGGTGGATGGTAGGGGAACTGGGAGGGCACCCCAGCTGAGAATATAGAGAAAGGATGTTGCCCATATGCTGAAGAAGTATAGTGGCAATTGCTCACTCAAGAGGGTCAAAGGTAAGTATGGAGAAAAATAGCAAGAAAGAGAGAAATATTGAAGATCACACACACACACACACACACACACACACACACACACACACACACACACGAAGAGAGAGAGAAAGAGGAGTTGAAGAAATAAAGTTGAGAAAGGATTGGGAGATTAGAAAAAGAATAAATATGCAGAGAAAATTTTGGATATAAAAATGGCTATAAATTTTATGATAAATCATATTCATCTTTCTTTTAAAATATATTCTTTTATAAAATAGTAAGTCAGGTATAAGAAACTTAAAAAGATGGAAAACATAAGAATAACCACTACATATTCCATAGCACAAAGCATAAAATAATTCCCAAGTAGCAGTGAGCTAAGAGGGTGGATTTATAGTGTCCCAAACTATCAGTTTCTTGACTTTTTCTGACACTCCTTAAACCAGAGCAAAAGTGGGCGGAGGGAGTGACCTGTAGCTGGGGATTAATATGAGGGGTTTGGCAGATTGACAAGTAGGATGAGATCCATTGGGTCCAACTGGAAAGAAAGGAACATAAAGCTAGAATATGCATCATTGTTTCATGTCAATTGTTCTTGTGACCTGAGCTTGCCTGTAAACTTCTGAAGGTCGTCTGGCATAGAGATTAAGAGCACAGGATTTAGGGTTAGGTTAGAGCTGGTTGAGAAGTGCAGTTCAGAAAGATACTTTTGAGGAGTGGGTCTTTATAAATATGCAGCAATCCTGATCCTAGGAGGTAGGCTTTCTGGATTCCCATGATTCTGGATACTAATGATCAAAACACATTTGCTTCTCCTCTACTGCCTTGAACAAATTAGTTTGATAACATTTAAAGTAAAATCAATACAATGGAAATGAAATATCTTATTAATACACTGAAAAGCATGTTATCAAACTATGGTAGCATAGAAATTGGTTCTTTTGTTTAAAATATACAATCTTTACTGTTGATAGTCTAAATAAATATAGATATTTTGTCTATAAATAGTGAAACAATCAAATTCATTTTATTAAAATTTAAAAGTGTTTTGTGTGTTATGATCAGTGCTGTAATAGAACTGCTTTGTCTTTTATATATTGATTACCTAGCATACTAATGGGGAGAAATTGCAATGTTCTTCCAAACCCATGTTGTAGTCTGAATGACTTTGCCATACGTATTTTTGATTTAAAAACATATATAGTTTCTCTGTGTTCAAGGAACTGTATTCATGATCCATATTTTTGCTGTTTTTCTACCCTAAAGTTAAAAATTAATAGGGAAATATATTGAGGGCAAGGAGATTAATGTCTAGTTTACTGAAGAAATGACTTATTCCTTCAGAGCATAAGTTCTGTTAGAGGTTACTAATCTCAACATTAAATATTAAAGATCTAAAATATTTAATTAAAAACAAAAACCCATTTTACCCCCAAACTCAAATATAGCAACCTGTGATAAATCTTCAACAGACACAGGTCTCATCAAAACCTTATTTCAGAAAGGACAAAATAATGAATTTTTTTTTACTTTTAAGAAATTATTAGACTTCAGAGTAATGGCAGCATTACTTTAAAGAATTGTTTCTTTTCTCATTTTAAAAATAATGGTATTGTAATGTATTTACATACAACAAAATGCAAACATTATAATGATCTAGTTTAATAAGTTTTGATAAATGTATAAACTCATGTAACTATGACTACAATCTAGATAAAGAATATTTCCATCACACTGAAACTTCCCTAGTTGGCAGCTAATTTCTACCTGCCTCTGCTGTAAGCAACTTCTGTTCTGCTTTTCTTTTTTTTTGTATTTTTCCTAAGTGAAAAGCGGGGAAGCAGTCAGACAGACTCCTGCATGCGCCAGACTGGGAACCACCTGGCATGCCCACCAGGGGGCTATGCTCTGCCCATCTGGGGCATTGCCCCATTGCAACCAGAGCCATTCCAGTGCCTGCGGCTGAGGCCCTGGAGCCATCCTCAGCACCCAGGCTACCTTTTGCTCCAATGGAACCTTGGCTATGGGAGGGGAAGAGAGAGATAGAAAGAAAGCAGAGGGGAAAAGGTGAAGAAGCAGATGGGTGCTTTTCCTGTGTACCCTGGCTGGGAATCAAACCTGGGACTTCACATGCCAGGCTAATGCTCTACCATTGACCCAACCAGCCAGGACCTCTATTCCGCTTTTTGACAGTCTAGATTAATTTTGTCTAGAATTGGTTTTGCTCTAGAAATGTATATAAAGGAAATCTGACAGATAAACATTTTTTCTTTTTCTAGCTTCTCTTGCTAAGCATAACATTATTGCATTTATCAGTACTTTGTGTCTTTTTTATTGCCAAGTTTACTTATCCATTCACCTCTTTGGAGGGCATTGAACTATTTCCAGTTTGGAGCCATTGTAATTAAAGCTGCAATGAACATTTAAGTCTAAGTCTTTCGCTAGACATCTTCCTTCCTTCCTTCCTTCCTTCCTTCCTTCCTTCCTTCCTTCCTTCCTTCCTTCCTTCCTTTCTTCCTTCCTTCCTTTCTTCTTTCTTTCTCTCTCTTTTCTTTCTTTCAAGTTCCTAAAAGCAGAATTGCCTGGATGTATGCCTAGTGAATATATAACTTTACAAGAAAAAGCTAAGCAGTTCTCCAAATTACTGAACCATCGTTAGATTCCAACCATCAACATATGAAAGTTCCAGTTGCTCTACATTTTTGATAATGTTAGTAAGATGCTTTATTTTTTATGATTTTATTTTTTACTTTGAAATTATTACTTGGAATCTTGTCTGTAGCAATACCTTGAGACCTGATTTGAGGAAGAGAATCTCCAGAAATGATTTGTGTATTCTTCTTTCAATTGCACTAGAATGAAAGTAAAATATTTCTGCATCAGAAAACTCTAGCTGCTCCAGTTCTTGTTCTTTCTGAGACCTAGTTGACCATAATTATCTGAAATTCTGAGCTCTTTCAGTAGCTCTTGTCCATATATCAATGTATCAGTCTTTACTTATTACAGCTAAGGGAATCTAAGAAAATCTCCTGAATTATAAGTATCTGTGAATGCAGTAGATATTAGGCCAGAAGTCTGGAAGTTCTTCCTTAATTTCTTACATGCTCTTGGGGCCTCTACTTTCATCTTTATTTGGAAGAGGCAAGTCCACCTTCCAGTGTCCTCACAAGGATATTGTAGACTTTTAGAAAGCTTTACTTTTCTCCTGAGAAAATTTTCAATAAACAACTAAATATGTTTTATAATGAGAGGCTCCACTATGTTTATGTTACACTTTCTGTGCAAACTCCTTAGTAGGCCCAGGTAAGGCAAGCTCACTCCATGTCTACTGCTACCAAATCTGACAGCTGCTGGAATTTCTATGGGTCCATGTGGAAGGAGTCCCAAGTTCTCCAGGAAGCTTCACCTGGAATTTCTCCTTTATGTGTCATGCTTCTGATCTAAGTCATTCTGCAGACTGTTTTTGCTGGTTACACCTTCATGGGCAATGTGTTTCTTAGCTTGGCGCTGTCCTTCAAATGGCTGATTCAGGAGCCAATCAGAGAAATGAGAAACATGAACCTGGGAATCCCATATCATAAGCCACATGTAAAGTTAGTTACGGAAATGCAGCAATAGCCATCTCACAATGCCAATTTCTGGTTATATGAAATTTGGGGAACATCCTTTCCCCATTAAGCAAATACAGTGCTATACTGTATAAATAAGTGCTCCTGCTTTCAGTGCATGCCCAGAATGGTGTTGGAGCACTTGGTGAGTTGGCTAGGGGCCAACTCACTCAAATAAATTGAGCCATGGCTGTGGGAAGGGAAGAGAGAGAGAGAGAGAGAGAGAGAGAGAGAGATAAGGGAGAGGGTTGTAGAAGCAGATGGTCACTTCTCCTCGGTGCCCTGACTGGGAGTCGAACCCTGGACACCCACATGCTGAACCAATACTCTACCACTGAGCCAAACAGCTAGAGCCCATTTTAACCATTTTTAAATGTACAGTTCAGTGATATTAATTACATTCACAATATTGTGCAACTGTCACCACTATTTATTTCCCAAGTCTTGCATCATCTTGAACAGAAACTGTGTACCCATTAAACAATAACTTTTCTACCCCTCTCTTCCCAGCCCCTGGTATAGTCTCTTTAGCATTCTATCTCTGTGAATTGGCTCATTCTTGGTGCCCCACATAAGTGGAACCACACACTATGTGTCATTTTGCATCAGACTTATTTCACTTATCCTCGGGCTACATTTTGGCAATTTTTTGAAACCTTGGGCCAATGGCAGAATCTTAGAGACATGAAAAATGTGATTTAAATCATTTTACTCCTTACAAAATATTGGTAGTACCAGGGGGGAAAAAGTACATCTATAAGATGTACAACTTAGATGCTGAAGTTTTCAGAATCTAAGGCTGGCATCTGTGCCAAAATTTTCTTACTGGTTTATTACAACTGAAAAGCCCATTTTATTAGAGTGAAGAAGATAGTCATGTGAAATCTGATGTTTTCCAGTCATCACCACAAAATGACTGCTCCCACCCAAACGATACTGGGAACCAAGCTTCAAAGCTGAGCCAGCCTCACTTTTACCAGCTGAGAAGGACATGGTGGCTGCATGGACAATTCAATAAGATAAATCACCCAAAGCTTACTTCACTACACGGATGGGACTTGCACATATGCCCCTGAAGCATTTTGCTTTTGCCACTGGAATTGCTGTACCTCATCTGCACACTGTTTTGTTCAGGCTCTGCCTTTCTTTCCAAACTTCTAGCACTTCCGAATCTGTCTGCAGGGGAATGAGTGTGTATGCAGCAATACAAATTACAACATAGCTAAGAGATTAAACCATCTCTGGTTCTTCATATTGATTTTCTATTGCCAACTAAAATTAATTTCAAGGATGTAACAATTTGTAGGAAAACTCAAGGACTCATAACGGGTGGGTTATTTTCCATGCTTTCTTGAATAGCTGTCACTCTTGACAGATACCCTAGAATGCAGTTATGCAAAGAGATGCTAAGCTGTCAGCATTTCATTAAAAATAACCTGTGAAGATTAGAGGCTGACTGCTTACCATATTCCAAAGCACAGATAACACAAATATATTTACAAGAATGTCCCCAGAGAGCTTAAGAGCAAAGCCTCTTTGTGAATTGATTTACCTTTTCAACATCTGCAAAGGCACAGAAGGGAGAATGTTTAATTTCTCACAGGTGACCATTCCTATGAGGGAATTGTAACTATAATGCGGTTGTCAAAATGAATTGGTAGGTAGGAGCTCTGATTTTACAAGCTAACCAACATGAAAGATACATGCTATATGTGTGTGTGTAAGGGACAGAGAGTTTTTAATAAAGCCAGTTTATCCTGGAAACTGGTGTATTGTCACCCACAATGATGCCATATGAAGAGTTATGCTGTTGGGCTGTTTTGAAGAGGAGATTATTAGTGGAAATACCAGTGGAATGCTAGGGATGAAGCCAGCAATGGGTCTTAAGATGCATGAAAGGATAGGAAATCAATAGGTTCTTGAAAAAGAGGCTAAGTTTGTATCAGATATCTGGGTTGTACTGGTTTGTTCTTTCTGGGGAAAGTTGAGATGGTGGGAGGGAGTGGGGACTAGGGGTGAGGGGTGAGGGAAAGCCTTGCAAGATGAACACAGCAAAAACTGGTTTGATTGATGTATGGAAAATAGGAAAAGATTCTGAGTGGGCTCTGTATGAATGACTATGTTAAACAGAATTCATCAGTTAGCTAAGTATATCTGAAGGGTTATTAAAGGGATCATTGTGGTGACAGTTTAAGATTGACGACTGATAGCTAATTGGAGAAGGTATATGAGGAAGGGTTGTTTTTGTCCTATGTTCAAGCCCTCTCACAAAATGTGTTTTTGTACTTTGTGTGTAGAATTCATGTACTCCTCTAGTGACAAGACAGAAGCAGAATAGTACAACCTGACTTCTTATGTGTAGCTAGTCTTAGAGGACATTGGTGCCACCCCGGCTAGCAGGTCTGGTCCACAGGACAGAGAGAGCTCCATTGGCCTTACAGAATATGAAATAGAGGTTTTGTAGTGATTAGGCCAAAATCCTTAGGGTTGTTCTTATGTCTCTGCTCTTTCTTTCAGAGCCCCTAACCAACATGTCAGGAAATTGTGTAAGGTCTACATTCAGAACATATCCAGAGTAGGTCACTTCTCACCAGAACACATTGATCCTAGCCACTTCTAACTAGCCTGCCACTTCTGCCCATGCGCCTTCTAGTCTTGTGTTAACACCTGGGCCCTAGCTCTCCTATGGTCTCCAGCCCACTCAGAGTGAAAGCTCAAGTCCTTAATGCGGCTCTCAAGGAACACACAATTTGACCCTTCACCTCTCAGGCTTCATTTGCTACTTTTCCCGCTCCCTCCTCATTTATACGACCTCAGCCACACTGGCCTTTTTGCAATTACTCAGGCATCCCCACTTTGTTCTCGCCTCTGTGCCTTTGCTCTCTCTGTTCCTCCTATCTGGAGTCCTCTTTTCCAACTATCCACATGGCTCACTTCTTTACCTCTTTTGTGTCTTTGCTCACCTGGTACCTTGCTAGAGTGGCCTTTCCTGGCCATATGATTTAAAGTCTCCTCCCATCCCATTATGTTCTATTTCCCCTGCTTTCTGATATTCCACTGCATAATCACCATCTGCTATATATTTTCTCATTTATTTTATTAATCTTTGTCTCCCCTAATAGAATGTAAATTCATCAGAATCAGGGATTTTTATAGCTTCTATATCCATAGTGCCCAGAATAGCACCTGGCATACACTGAACTTAATATATATTTGCTGAGTGAATAATTCAAATCTAGGAAGAAAACCAGAAATACACTTAGTTCCATTCAAGAGACCTGGGTTGTTGTCACTACCACATGGTGTCACTGTCGAAACATAGGCAACCTGAATGCTGTGTTGCCCATGTCTGCTGGCAGGAGAGCTGCAGTTGCTTGGGGCTGAGTAGGTGGCACACTACCAGCTGAAAACTCAGGAGCCTGGGCTGGCCCCATCACCCACTGAACAAAGATGCTTCAGTGACTGGAGGTTGTGGCTGCCTGCTCTGGGTGAAGGGTTGAAGACAAAGTCCTGCTCCCCAAGTGTTACCCTGAGCTGCTGCCACTCCATGTCAGTATGGACCTGGGCTCTTGTGTTGCTGCTCCTTGGGTCGTTGGTTCATTGGTTCATGTACACACCCGTATATGCATCAGATGTATACCTGGCCTAGATGTGTCAAGGGGGCAAGCTCCTAAGGTGATTACAGTGCCCTCTTGTGCTGTCTGGGGTCAAGCTCTCTCCAGTCCCAAGTTCTGATCTTGAGAGTACAAAAAACCCTTCTTTTTTCTTGACCCAAAACCTGCCTCATTTAGTATCTCAGGAAGAATGACATATCTTTTAGAGAAACCTCCCATCTTATCACATATACAGTTGGGCTCATGTTTCAAGGCCTTACCTCACCCAGTTAGATATGCTTAGATTGCCCAATATTTCCTGGTCTTTTGCTTCTGACTATTAAATTGAGAACTCTGTGGGATATAACTGAACTTGACTTTGATGGAAAAACAAACCCAAAGAGAGAACTTCATAAGGAGGATGCCATAAGGGCAGCAAAGAAAGAGCAAGGCAACTCTGAAGAGATCACTCATTTTTTTCATGAACAGTAAAAATAATAACGATAACTGTTACCATTCCCTAGGCAACTGCAATAATACGTGGCTGGCACAATTAGGTATATTATCTCTATCAATTCTTATAGTCAAATATGATTAACAGGAATGTAGAGAGGAGAAATCTAAGATGCAGAGCAGTAAAGTAAATCAAAACATGAAGTCTTTTACTTCAATCTTTCAGACGCTAAAGCGTAGAGTCTTTCCAGTGTACTAACATACTTTTTAGGAATGACCGAGTGTCTCAGGCTGGGACTACTGAGGGATTCATACAGTGTGGGTAATTCCCAGACTGAGTGCTATGGAAACCATTCACCTATGATACAAATGACCTCTCCCCTTTTGGTCCTGAAAGTATGTGTTTCAGTTGGCATCTTCTTCTTCTTTTTTTTTTTAATATGGCAGAGACAGAGAGAGGTATAGTTAGAGACAGACAGAAAAGGAGAGAGATGAGAAGCATCATGTGGCACCTTAGTTGTTCATGGATTGCTTTCTCACATGTGCATTGACTGAGGGGCTACAACAGACCGAGTGACCCCTTGCTCAAGCCAGCAACCTTGGGTCCAAGCTGGTGAGCTGTGCTCAAACCAGATAAGCCGGCACTCAGGCCGGCAACCTCAGGGTTTTGAACCTCGGTCCTCTGCATCCCAGTCCAATGCTCTATTCAGTGTGCCACTACCTGGTCAGGCTCAGTTGGCATCTTCTTAACCTTTGGAAGCATATTTTTATTGTAGCTCACTCTTTTAAAGTGGAGTGCTAATTTTTGAACCTGCTCCTTCAGAGTCCAGATGAAGGAATAGAGAGAAAAAGCTGCCACCTGTGCTGACAGCTCAAAGAGCATCTGAGATGCTTTGGACCAGGCAGGTGTCCTTATTGGCTCCAATAAAGGTGACAGGGACTTGGTGAGAAATGTTCTGTTTTGAACATCTTGGCTGAGGGATTTCTTAGGAAGGTGTAGTTCTTATTTTTCTCTTCATAGTTTAAATAGCTCTGTTATTGATAGGCATCGTAGTCACAAAATGAACTTCAAAAGTAGAAAACAGTGAGATTTTCTCTCATTTAGTGTTGCCTTCATCTCACACTTGATAATTCTGGAGGATTTTGATTGTCACCCTATTGCAGTTTTCTTATGACTCAGGAAAACAAAAACAAAAACAAAAACAAAACACCCAGGCTCTTGCTACTCAACTTGAGGTCATTAAAAATGCTTGAGTGAACTTCCAAGTTTCTTTCTGTTTGAAAGAAATTTATGTAGATGTGTCTGGGCCAGGAATCCAAATACCACAGGAATGATCTCTAAAGGAAGCATTTTAATTTTGTAGTACCTTTACATGAGCATATTCATTTATTCCAAATCATCTTGTGTTTTGGCATGTTTTCCTTGATTTGCCATAAATATTTCTGCATAGGAATCTCTTGATTATATATGTGTGTTTTTTGATGTCTTACAACACACCCCAGGGAGGTGGGCACATCTTCAAATGAAAACTAAACAAAACTGCTTAACATTTAAGCAACAATGCTTACTATGCATAGATTTTTGTTTTGTTTTATTTTCTGAAATGGAATTAGGAAAACAAATTATGGAGAGTCTAAAGTTCTTAATCCTGAAAACTTGTATCTATGCCAGGGGATTCTTTTGCCAAATTATCTCACTTTTGCTGAACTCTAAAGTCATTAATAGCTTCAACTGATATGGAATTGGGGGTCACTAACAACCTCCATACTTAGCTATGTGATTATTACTCCTCTTCCTGACTCTACCAGTAGAAACATTTTGGTTTACCTCTATTTGAAAATAATAGTGTAGAACTAAAACATTTTACATTTACCAAAAGGATCTTATTTGAAATATGTACTGCATTAATTTTTCCAATAATATAAAGTCACACAATTAATTACTAAATGTCATGGGATATCTTACTTTGGTGAGAAAGCAGGCATTAATTTCTAAATAATTATTCTTCAACCTTTTTTCACAAACCCCTGCAAACTTTCCTTCTTAACTATGCTAAAAGATAAAGCTGAAATCGGGTGGATTTGGTTTTAGAAATCAGACTTTGGAGTCTAGAGATTCTTCAATTGACTTTTTACAATATGTTCAAAGTAAAATTGATGAACAATGTACAAGTGAGGATTGTCAGCATTTCAATTTCTGGTAAAAATTCAAAGAACTAAAATATTTCAAAAAGGCAATGGAGTCTCTGTCAAAGTAAGAAAAATAAGTCTGTCTCTAAATAATAAGAACATTAAGTGTCTATGATGCTTGCTGGAACTCTGGGTTCTATAAGACTATACCAGGAATCATAAACTCTAATGTCTACAGGGCTAGGCCAGTAAAATTAATTTTGGCTTGTGAGAACTGAGGTGAACTGGAGTGCTCATGGCATCTAGAATTGAAATTATATTTAAAGATGCCTCAGCCAATCTATCATTTACAGGAAAATCTCAAAGAAACATTATGTTGTACCTTTTATGTTATTTGGCTTTATATAATTCATAATTATATATAATGAAGTATATTCAAGATTCCAAGAGTGGAACCTCAATTTACATAATATAATTTTACACTGTTAAGGTTAAATAAAGGGTTTCATTTAACTTAGAATGGTTTGCCTTGTGATCATAATGTAGAACCAATTAAATTGTCTTCCCAAATAATTCTAGATCCAGAACCTAGAACTCTGAATTGTTTTTGTTAGTTCTACTGACCTGAAGGCTTCTGATTTATCACATTAAATAGAATCAGAAAGCTTTGAATTCACAATTCAAATTTTTAGAATTGGTGTCTTTACCAGAAATTAGATTATTCTAATTTACTGGTCAGAAGAGATAACCATGACACAGAGGTGAAAATACTAGTTTATTATTTTTGTTTGATATAGTCTCATTTGTTTATCCTGTCTTTTATTTTCCTTGCCTATGGAGATAAATCAGCAAATATATTGCTGTGAGAGATGTCGAAGAGCTTACTGTCTATATTTTCTTCTAAGATGCTTATGGTTTCACGGCTTACATTTAAGTCTTTTACCCATTTTGAGTTTATTTTTGTGAATGGTGTAAGTTGGTGGTCTGGTTTCATTTTTTTTTGCAGGTAGCTGTCCAATTTTCCCAACACCACTTGTTGAAGAAGCTTTCTTTACTCCATTATATGCTCTTACCTCCTTTGTCAAATATCAGTTGTCCATAAAGGTGAGGTTTAATTTTGGGTTCTCTGTTCTGTTCCATTGATCTATATGCCTGTTCTTATGCCAGTACCAGGCTGTCTTGAGTATAATGGCCTTGTAGTATAACTTGATATCAGGAAGTGTGATACCCCTCCTGTTTTATTTTTTCTTTTTAAGATTGCTGAGGCTATTCATGTTCTCTTTTGGTTCCATATAAATTTTTGGAATATGTGTTCTATATCTTTGAAGTATGTCATTGGTATTTTAATTGGTATTGCATTGAATTTATAAATTGCTTTGCGTAATATAGACATTTTAATGATGTTTATTCTCCCTAACCATAAGCACAGTATATGCTTCCACTTGTTTGTCAGAAAAGATAACCATGACACAGAGGTGGAAATACTATTTTGTTATTTTAGAGATAAGCGCATGAGTAGAAAAGGAACCTTTGACTTTAATCAGCACTAGTAATTATGTTTAGGCACTTGTGCTCTACATAGGGGACAGTCTTTTGTGTGCCAGCATGGAAAAGGCTACTTAGCCACTGGGATAGTTGAGAAATAGTTAGTTTGTTAGCTTGCATATTATCAGTAATCAACTTCAACTCATATTCCTCTGATCACTGTCAGTAAAAGTGGAAGATCCTATCCAGGCAGCTTTTGGGAATCTATGGGTTGACTTTTACATGATGTAGAACTCCTGATGATTGGGATTTTTCTGGTGCTGTCACCACAGGGGAATGAGACAAAAGCTGCTAACAAGTAAAACCAGCATCTGGTGCTCATCACTCTTTTTTGTATCCTCGTAAGGAATATATGCTGTTTCGGAGATCTAATGCCCAATAGTCACTGAAGAGAATTTGCCTTATTTCTCGGAATCATGGATGAGAAGATGGAAATTGGCCTCCTTCTCAAGTGTGTTCAGAGACTAGTTCTTAAGACATCTTGGTGAGATGAAAGATCATTCTTTGAGGGACTCACCAATAAGTGATTAAAATATAGAAATCTACATACTTCTACTTAAGTAAAAATATATCTTTTCTATATTTATTTATAAATACAAAAGAAAAATCTATAAATATTTCCATTTAAAAATGTATCTCTTTTACTCTACAATAAATTGTATTTAGGTAATTCAATTTAAATTAAATTCAAGATATTAAAGAAATATTTCTTTCTCTCAGAGGCCTTATGTTTATAAAGATGAGCTTACGCAATCAGAGTCTTTTATTTAGACATACTTTCAGAGTGACTCTTAATAACATCACTGAATTTATACCCCAGTGACTTGTTAACGGGTAACGTCAGGGAGAGTGTCCTTCAAACAGACTGTTATGGCTTTGGCCATCACCATTATTGATTCTGGAGTGAGTCAGGTTCAATTTTTATTTAGGAGTAAGCCATTTCCTTTGATGAGGTGAATGAACTCTTCCTGGATTCCCCTGGATATTAATTATCGGGCAGAAGTTAGTCACAGAAGTTAAAATCAAATTCTTAGGAAAATAGAGCCTAAAATCTGGTACATCACTACTCCAATTCATGGGGATAAAAGGAATGTGATAGTAAAAATCCCCTTTAAACAGAACAAAATAAACCTCTCATCTCTAGTCTGTCACAGCTATCTCCACTCAAATGACATTTACTGTAATTTCTCTCCTGTTAACCTGGTCTCCTCTCTATCTGCGTTTCACCTGTTCTCTACCTGTACTCCTAAATGTGCTCCACTTGTTTCTGACCAATATTTGCCATTCATCCAACAAATTTATAGGGAACTGATGTTCTTTCCCTCACATCTAGAGAGCTCCACTCCTTGATTAAAGGCAATGATTCTGAAATCACATCAAACTGGGTTCAAATACCAACCTCACCTCTTACTTACCTTGTGACATTCTACAAGTTTATAAACCCACTCCAAGCTTGTTTTTCCAAATGCAGGAAACAAGCAAACAAACAAAAAATCAATAACATATGTCTCAAAGGTTGTTGTAAAGATGAAATGAGATGAGTGTGTAAGGTAGAGTGTGTCAGGTAAATCCTCAACAATGTCTTGTTTTGAATAGTATCCTACCTTTCTTTTCCTGATGTTTCACCTCCTACATAAAGTCTTTTTTCTATTACTCTACAGACTTTGCTTTAACCATCTTCTCAACTGCTGTAGGAATTGCTTTCAGTTTTTATTAGACACTAACACCACATAGGTGGCTGTGGTCTACTGGGAAGGGCACTGGATTAGGAGTCTGATAATTTGAGTTGGATTCCTGGCTCTCCATGTCTGAATTTTAGTGAGTCAGTTAGCCTTTTTGACTTCCTTTTTTTACATAAACTGGGAATAAGCAGTACTCACCTTATTGAATTGTTGACTAATTAGAGGTTAGAGGTAATTTTATTGAAGGCTTAATCTGTGCTAGGTCCTGCCTTAAGTTACTGTTACTATCTCTGTTATGTTGATGAGGAAGTTGAGGCTGAGAGAGGTTCAGGCACTTGCAGGATTGGAAGTATGTGGTTGACACCAAAGCATGTGAACACCATAGCATGTAACTCACAGAAGGGCTTTCTATTCTATCAAGTGTGACACCAGGGAAAGGTTTAAACCTTTACCCTCGCTTGGCACTGCTGAAACTGCTTCATGTGTGTGCTTCACCTTCTCAGTGGGATTGTAAACTTCTTTAGAGCATATGGTCTGTGTTGGGTTTTGCTTTGTTTGCTTTTTCCCCAGTTCCTATAGAGCATTGAATTATAACAGGTATTTCTTAAATGTCCTGTTGATTTAAATGTGTGCACACAGCTTCCTTTCTTCCTGAGGATCTTCTTGAAGCCTTTTATGCTAGTGTTAGACAGTACTGTTTGAATTTAGTTGTCAACAATAAAAATGATGCAATACCAATAACAAGATACTAGTTAAGATTTTCTGAGCATGTACTTTGTACCAGGCAGTGGATTATCTTATTTGCTTCTCTCAATAACTCTACAAGTTACATGTAACCCTACAAGTTACAATTAACCCATTTTACAGATGAGAAAACTGAGCCTTGGAGCAATTATGTAATCTGCTTAATTTTACAGAGCTAAAAAGAGATGAAAATTAGAAGCCTTGATTTGAAACTAGTCGGGTGATTCCAGAGCCTGAACTCTCTTCACTTCTTAAAATCTATACTAGATTGCCTGACCACCTTCTGATTTCTGTTTTAAAAATGTTTGTTACCAAAACCCTTACTGTAAATACCTTTCATTGTGAAAAAATATACATGATATAAAATTTATAATTTTCATCATTTTTAAGTGTACAGTTTAGTGGCATAAAGTAAAATCACATTATGTAGGTATTACCACCATCTACCTCCAGAACTTTTTCATCTTTCCAAACTGAAACTCTACCTATTGAACAATAATTCTCATTTCCTCTTACCTTCCCCCTGCTCTGTAACTATGTTTTCTTCCAAGATGTGTATTTGACCATGTCAATTCTTGAGGACTAGTCTGAGAACTTCTATCATGGAGGCCTTGGTAAATTCTGCATCTCTAATAGCTGCCTTGCTCAGCTTGGCCTTGGAGCCGTGTGACCTCAGTGTCTGATAGCAGCAGGCTTAGAGGCAGGAAGATCTTTGATGACAGACAACTTCCCCTGTATGAATCAGTGCTTTCACAGATTTACCCATCCTCAGGGCTTGCTCATTTTTATTTTATTGTTGTCACACCCCCATGATGTGGGACCCACATTCTGAATCACTGGCTTTGCTTACATCAAAAAAATTTATGATGACAAACAGAAATGGCTGTTTCTTATTTGCCATAAACTGTGTTGCAGGAGAATCTTTTTATTCTGGGTGAAAATTTTCAGCATTACCCATAGCTCAGTAACAGATACAGTTGAAGTGAGACAATCTAGTTAGAAGTAGTAGAAATAATCCAGCTGTATATATACAGCAGTCCTCATTTATCTATGATTTTGAATTCCATGGTATCAGTTACCCAAGGTCAGCTGTGGTCCAAAAATATGAAATGAAAAATTTCAGAAACAAACAATTCATAAAATATAAATTGTGTGCTGCTCTGAGTAGTGTGATGAATTCTCACATCATCCTGCTTTGCCCCATGCAGGACATGAATCATCCCATTCATTGCCCAGTGTGTCCACACTGTGCTCGTTCTCTGTGCCTCCTTCACTTAGGAGTTGCCTGGGTTATCAGATCTCTGTCAGCATCACAGTGCTTGTGTTCAAGCAAACCTTAGTTTACTTAATAATGATACATTGACATAACTTTTAGTATGATATATTGTTATAAGTGTTGTATTTTATTAATAATTTTTCTTGTTTGTCTCTTACTGTGTCTAATTTATAAATTAAACTTAATCACAGGTATGGAAAAGACATGATATATTTAAGGTTCTGTACTATCAATGGTTTCAGGCTTCTACAGGGCTCTTGGAACATATCCCCTGTGGGTAAGAGGGACTACTGTCATGAGACTGTAGACCACAGTTGCTTCATGTTGCATTCTATCTAATGTCCTTGTGATAGCCACTCAAAGTCACTATGCCTTTAAAATAGAGCTTCTGTCCACAGCCATTATAGTGCCCAGTAAAGTCAACCCAGTTTGTGTCATGTCAAGAAGAATACAAATATGATTACAGAAAATTTCATTTTTTAACTTCAATTTCCAAGTTGATACAGATCATATTTTTGATTCCTCCCCTCTCAATGCATATATCCCTTGGAAATCACTTTTTTCTTATTTTCTCAACTTTGTGGCATTTATATCTGCTCTCACATAAGATATATATCTTATACCTTTTTTATGCAGTTTTACTGATCAAGACTCTTATTTTTCATTGTGCTTTTAAACAATTACATCATTCCATGAAGACTTCCTTGACAAACCTAAAAAAAGATAATTTTTTAATTTAACTCTTTTATTATTTACTTTTATTGACATAGTACCCAGACCTTTGCCATTTAATATACTTTTTGTCAAATGATAATGTATGGAAAAATGCACATATCATAACTACAGATCGTTAACTCTTCTCATCTGAACACACCCACAGAAACAAAGCAGAGATGAAGAAACAAAAAGAAAAACAAAATGCATGGTGACTTCTAGGAGCACAGATTAGTTTTGTTTATTTTTGAACTTTATATAAATCAATCACACCATTTATACTCTTTTGCTTTAAATATTTTCAGCCACAATTTGAAATTAGGATCCCAAAAGGATTGTAATTGGTTGTTAAGTTATTTATATCTTTAATATGGATACTCTCCACATCTGATATTTTTTTAATTAAAAAAACAAACAAACAGATGTTGATCTGTAGTCTCCTACAGCCATATTTTGCCAATTGTACCCTTTAATGTTTCTTTTTCTTTTTTTACATGGACAGAGAGAGAGTCAAAGAGAGGGATAGATCAGGACGGACAGACAGACAGGAGCGGAGAGAGGTGAGAGGCATCAATCATTAGTTTTTCATTGCCGTCGCAACACCTTAGTTGTTCATTGATTGCTTTCTCACATGTGCCTTGACCACGGGCCTTCAGCAGACCGAGCCACCCCTTGCTGGAGCCAGTGATCTTGGGTCCAAGCTGAGCAGTTTTTGCTCAAGCCAGATGGGCCTGCGCTCAAGCTGGCGAGCTCGGGGTCTGGAACCTGGGTCTTCCGCATCCCAGTCCGACGCTCTATCCACTACGCCACCGCCTGGTCAGGTCTTTTAATGTTTCTTTAGACATGCGCCTGTCTCTACTGTTTCCTGCAAATTGGTGGTCTGTTAGAAAGGTTTGATCAGGTTCAGGATGTATATAAAGTCTGGTTTCTCCTTTTATGGTGTTGCCAGATGCAACCATCAATGCCTGGCTCCTGAGTAAGAAGACTGAAGCATGCAGAGGGTCAGTGACGAGGCCACATGCTTTAGGCAGTGCCTAGGGATTCAGGAGTCTAATCCAGTGCATTTTATAGACCCGAATTGAAGACTGAACTGTCATTTTTTAGTGTAATTCAACTATTGACTCAAGTTTCTGACTCTTGATTTCTTTTTCTTTCTTTCTTTTTTTTTTTTTTGTGTGTGTGAGAGGAAATAAGATAGACAGACTTCCAGATGTGCCTGAATCCCAGTAACTCCTGCCTGGGGCCAATGATCTAATCAACTGAGCTATCCTCAGTGTGTCCGGCAGATGATTGGACCAGCTGAGACACTGGCTGCAAAGGGGAAGAGAGAGAGAAGGAGGAGAGGGAGGAGAAGAGAAGCAGATGGTCACTTCTCATGTGTACCCTGACTGGTGATGGGACCCGGGACATCTACACACTGGGCCAACACTCTATCCACTGAGCTAACCGCTCAGGGCCTGACTCTTGACTTTGTGTGTTCTGTATTGCTTCTGTAGTGCACAATGTTATTTGTCACAACAGTTGTTTTGTGTGAAAGTAAAGTAAAGAGGAAAGGCCAACATTATGTGGCATTTTTATTTGAAAGAATTGATGTCAATTAAATGTAAATGAATATAAATTTAATAAGCATGTACTATGTGTTCAGTGATGTGAAAATATGAAGGGGTAACATCTCTGCCATTGAGTGGTGCCCAATCTTTTTTACAGAATCTTGTGTCTGAGAGGAACTATTCTTATAGCATACATGGCCAGTAGAAAAAAATAACTCATCTCCAAGGTTGAAGACAGGGACAAAGGTTTAATCTGTGCTATTTTCTGGCTCTGTGACAATGTGCAGGCAGTTTAAAGGTTATGAGTCTTAGTTTCCTCATCTATGAAAAAGTGGGCCTGCCCCACAGGTGGTTATGAGATTTAGATAAAATAATGATTGTGAAAAGCATTATAGTAATGGTACTATTGCATCAGCTCTACTAGGATATAATAAGAAAGGAAGAACCCATTACTTAAAAGCAGGTGGTTCATTTTTTTGAAAAATTATAATAGTCCCAAATCTCCCTTCCTATAACTTCTACCTGGTGATTCTAGTCAGTCTCTTCTACTATAAATATACATTTCTCTTCCTTCACAGTGTAAGGGTAAATAATTTTATTTTTCATGTTAGTTTTTCAAATGTTTAACAACAATGATAATCAGGTTTCTGTTTTCCGGGAAAACCATCAAAAACTCATTCAATTGTTCTCTTCCATGCCTATGATTCTACACTAGTAAAATTTTAAGATAGGATATACATCAAAGTTTCTTAAAAGTTTTTTAAAAGCATGCATTTTTATAAAAGCTCTCCAATTGATTTTTAAATTCTAAATAACTTAAATTGTATCTAATAATTTAACTTTTAAAACTTGCCAATATTCCTCTTAAAATATGACTCACTAATCCAAATACATACTACAGATATATTTGGACCACTTGAATTAATTAGGGGTTGCTAGCTGTCATAACAAACAAGTCAAAATGGCAGTAGCTCAAACACAACAGAACTTTGTTTCTTGCTTATGTAGGTGTATAGTGGACTTTCTTGATTGGTGGTAGCTCTCTTTGAAGCACTGATTTAGTGTGCCAGGTTTACTGCTTCCTATGGTGCTGTTATCTTTAAAACATGACCTTGTGTTCATCTGCATCAAGTTGAAAAATAAAAGAGAGAATGGAGCATATGGGTATTTTTTATGGACATGGACTGAAAAAAGTGTGTATCATTTCTGTTTGTAAAACCACATGGCCATACTTAGCTGCAAAGAAGTATACCTAGAAACAAGAATAATTGGGTTTGGGAGGCAGCTAGCTGGTCTGTAATGCTGTAGTGTATGATATGTTATGATATTTCTTATGACATGTGAATACTACCTATTGATAAAGTCACAGGGATTTAAATTGTCTGGATGACAGAAGATACCGTAATTAAAATTAAAACGTAAGTACAGACTGAAAGAAAATGTTTATAACATCTTAGTGTTTTGGGCCTGACCAGGCAGTGGCACAGTGGGTAGAGCATCAGACTGGGATGTAGAAGACTCAGGTTTGGAATCCTGAGGTCGCTGGCCTGAGCGCAGGCTCATCAGTTTGAGCGCAGGGTCACTGGCTTATGCGTGAGATCATAGACATGATCTCATGGTTGCTGGCTTGAGCCCAAAGGTCACTGGCTTGAGCAAGTGGTCACTCACTCTGCTGTAGCCCCCCTGTCAAGGCACATATGAGAACACAATCAATGAACAACTAAGGTGCCACAATGAAGAATTGATGCTTCTCATCTCTCTCCCTTCCTGTCTGTCCCTATTGTCCTTCTCTCTGACTCTCTCTGTCTCTGTCAAAAAATAAAAAAACAAAAAACAAAAATAAAGGACATCTTAGTGTTTGGGGTAACTATGCCATAGTGTAAACCCATTGAAATAATTGTCAATTAAATGTTCTCAATGTTTTTTCTTAAAAAATGCTGAGTCAGATTTCCCCAAATTCTATAATTATTCAATTTCATTTTAAAACCTAAGTATAGGATTTTGTATCAGGTTAGTTCTGGCCCATCATTATGACTCTTTGAAGTTATTTTCTAATATCAAACATTTAGTATTAATTTTTTTTCTCTTTAGCAGAAACATCATACACAGAGAAAAGGTGCAGTTTGTGTCATATAATTAAATTTGCATGATACAATATTAATTTTCATTTTCTTAATGTTTATACTTTTTTAAGGCACTCTGCTAAATGGTTCATCAGCATTTAGTTAAAAAATTTTTACAACAACCTTACTAAATAGATATTGTTATCTTTCTTCTAAAACTTTTAAAACTTGCCAATATCCCTCTTAAAATATAACTCACTAATCCAAACATATACTAAAGATATATGTGGACTTGTTGAATTGGTTAGGGTTTGCTAAGTGTCATAAAGATGAAGAAATTGAGGGTTACAGAGGCTAAATAATTTGCCCAAAGTCATGACTAGTAACTGTCAGAGTTAGTGTTCTAATGTTGGTATGTCTCGCTTCAATGATGAATTTTTAATAATTCTTCTATGTTGTCTCCTTCATAGGCAGTACTTTGATAACATGCCACAGTGGGGAGAAAACAGATGTGATGAATGTCATCAGGGAAGAGTTCATTGGAAGTAAGATTTGTTATGACTCTAAATAAAGGGTAGGATTTAGGTAGTAGAAAGAAGAATAAAGGGCAAGAGATTGTTTACATGTTGTGTTTTCACTAAAGAGATCCAACTATTCTATAGGCAGCACTCTTTCAACCCTTGGCAGACAAGGATGGTGTAAATGAAGAGTCTGAGCTCCAGGATGGTGAGGTCTTGCTTTGGGTGGCTTGAGCCCCTTCCGGACACATGCACTGCCGGTGTTTGTCTCCCTAGGGATGTATGTTTTCATTGCTCCACTTCAGGAGACAAATATCCATAACTGAATACAGAAAACTCATGTAAGAAAACACCCCAAAAGTATATAAGGGTATCTGCACTTTCCAAAAGTTTGAGTTACTCGACTGTGCTTTAATGAAAGACCTACATTAGTATCAGTTTTTGCTAACTGAAAGAAACTCAAAGAGGATTTTTACTTTTATGAAAAAAAGTGAAAAGCAAAAATAGGTTTCAGCGTTTGCTTTGTGTGAGCTGATATAAAGGCAGCGCACCTGGAGCTGTGAGAGTGGCTCTGCCAAGCTCCTTCCCAGGAACCACGCTCAGAGCATCTCAACGTCAAGGCACCATCGCTTTGAATTGTGTCTGGGAGCATCTGTGCTTCATCTCGGGTTACAGTATTTTGTGTGTTGTCAACATGTGTCCTACCGTGCCAGAAAAACTCAAGACAGCTCATAACGATGTTGCGCTTTGCATAAAACTGGACGTAATTACATGTATTTTGTATAAATTGGTAGCTTACTTTTGGTTCTAGGAATGCTGATACACGTTTTTATGTAAAGTAATGATAAGTGCTTCTTCATTTTATGTTATTTTTCAGTCTGTGAGAGGTGTCATAAGAATGCTGCACTTTCGGATAGTGGAGGTTTCCTTTATTAGGATGGCTTAGCTGACCAACTTGATGATTTCTAGAGCTATATCTCCTCCTGGTGGGAGCTAATGAAAGTACAGCAAATTCACGAGGGTCACTTGGGTAATGATTCTATCGACTATAAAAATCAGCCAGCTATTTATAGAAAAGAAGAAGAAAATAAAAGCAAAAAGCCTAGCAATAAAAAACAATAAAAATATGCAGTTTCCTGAAGTTATCTTTTCTTACTGCAGTGAATTACTTAAGATACATTGATTAATTCCAATAGAGTCCTATACTACTGTTCTATTTAAGGGCTGTTGCTCTTCTCAAAAAGTATTGCTTTATTTTCTGGTATTTAATGAAAAGCTAACCTTCATCTAATATGTTATTAACATCAATTCAAGTGAAGAGGGTTATGGAGGGAGGAAAAATCAGAAATAAATTTCAAAAATTTTCCATGGATTTGGATCATTCACACACTTGATACTTATTGTTGAAAACTGTAACAGTATTGATGGTAGTTTAATTTATTTTGGTTACAGTTAGCGTATCTCAGCCTTTGTAGGTCATATGGATCATTTCCTTCTAATCCTTGGTAAAAACATAAATTAACATGTCAGACTTTTGGTTTAGAAATAGAGATGAGACTATGTCTCAGAATCACCCAATACATCTCTGGGTATAAAAGCTGGATTTTAACTCCAGCTTTATTTTTTATTTTTATCATGTTAGTGTATGGTAACACTGAAAACAAACTTAGAGTTGTTTTAAAAAGTCACCTTATCCTGTGTGGGGGAAGGAAAAACTAAGAATTAGGTCTTAATTACCTGATTTTTTGGATAAGCTATGGAAAAGGAACTAATAATTGGTAAATATCCTAAGAGTTATAAATTTGGTTAGGTGTTTAAATACATAGCCTGTTTATGACAAAGCAGATGCTATTTTCCCAATTTACAGAGGGGAAGAATACATTTAAGTAACCTGCCTATGGTAATATTACTATTAAGATGTGAACTGTAAGACTGGCCCCAAGTCTTCACACTTCTCATTATTTCATTTATATCCACATCCTTCCTTTTAGTGACAAAGCCCCAGTGAGACCAGCATGTAGAGTATCAAGGCCACTAAAGGAAGTGATTCAGAGTCAAGTCAATGAAATTGCTTAATAAAAATGGATAGGTGAATACATTCCCTTGGTATGTAATAACTTCTTTTATAATATCCATCAGTTTAAAAATTTTTTATAGACATTATTTTATTTGCTCCTTAAAGTAACCCCGAGAGGAATGCAGCACTAATAGTTATTTTCCCTTTTTACAAGGGAAGCTCGGATTGGCTATTTCTTTCCCAAGCCCATTGAGCTCCTTTGGATGTATGATTTCTGCATACCCCAGAGGTGGAGGTAATTGTCAAACACTTTCCTTTCTATTTCCCATTTTTCAAACCGCATCATGGGCTTTTAGTGCTAAGCACAAAGCAGATGACAGCACAAATGGAATCATAGTGAATTTTTAGCCCCTAAAATTCTCCACATCCTTCGATCAAACCCTCAAGAGTTTACTAGTGAAAGGCATACAGTGCGTTGACTTAATACTTGCCATACTCTCAATTTTTCCCTTTAAAAATAACATCCAGCTAGATACAAATTTCAAGCTAAATATAAAAATAATACTTGGAAACTTCTATAGCTTAATTGGTTCAAATTATCATCAGGTATATCTATGAGCTCTCATTCTATCATACTATCCACACATTCAATAAATATTGGTCAAGTTAATTAGTTAATGACTGGACAGTACTAAATTGAAGGAGATTATATGAATGGGACCATATTAGATACTTGCTAGCTGGGAGACCTCTCCAGATTAATCTTTCTTAATCATTTCCTTATTTTAGAAACGAACCTAGTAGTGCCTAGTTCATGGGGCTTTAGTGAGGCTTATCTATATAATAGCACATGCAAAGCAGTATACATAGTGGGAACTCAATATATATATACATATAATTTATTGATTTTAGCAAGAGAAGAAGGGAGAGAGAGAGTAGAGAGAGAGGATCTGTTTCTGTATGTGTCATGACTGAGGATTGAACTGGCAACCTCTGCACTTCGGAACAATGCTAACCAATTGAGCTACCCAGCCAGGACTACCATGAATATTTATAAAACACATTTTCCAAGCTGTCTGAGAAAATTACATTTTAAAGGGGAAAATGAAAAACTCCATTAAAAACATTAATGGAAGAGCCTGACCAGGCGGTGGCGCAGTGGAGTGTCAGACTGGGATGCGGAAGTCCCAGGTTTGAGACCCCGAGCTCACCAGCTTGAGCACAGGCCCATCTGGCTTGAGCAAAAGCTCGCCAGCTTGGACCCAAGGTCACTGGCTCCAGCAAGGGGTTGCTCGGTCTGCTGAAGGCCCGCGGTCAAGGCACATTTGAGAAAGCAGTCAATGAACAACCAAGGTGTTGCAATGGCAACAAAAAACTAATGATTGATGCTTCTCACCTCTCTCCATTCCTGTCTGTCTGTCCCTATCTATCTCTCTCTCTCTGACTCTCTCTCTGTTCCTGTTAAAAAAACATTAATGGAAGAGATTTTTACACACACACACACACACACACACACACACACACACACACATATATTCATTTTAGAGAGGAGAGAGAAGGAGAGAGAGAGAGAGAGAGAGAGAGAGAGAGAGAAAGAGAGAGGAGAAAGGGGGGAGGAGAAGCAAGAAGTATCAACTCCCATATGTGCCTTGACCAGACAAGTACAGGGTTTTGAACCAGCGACCTTGGTGTTCCAGGTTGACACTTTATCCACTATGCCATCACAGGTCAGGTCAATGGCAGAGATTTTTAAACTTGTCTTTATTGTAGCAGTATGTAAGCATAATCTAATGGCATATTATAGTTTTCAAAGAAAACATCACCTTTAATTGTTCCTTCCATAATGGGAAGAAAATTAAATTATGAGTCAAAAGCAGTGCTGGCTTTGTTATTTAAGATCTCTGTGACATTGAGGAAACCATTTAGATTATTTTAAATTCAGTGCCCTAATCAATAAAATAAGATTGCCTTCCCTTGTTACCTCTTATCTATGTTGTTATGAAGACAAATTGAATTTTGAATGTGAAAGATGATTTTTTTTTGCACTGTATTATTGTATAAATCTATGGACTCACAGCATTGCTTCCTGGATTCCCATGTGAGAGAATGAGGTCTCCTTTACTGCTTTTTGATTCTTAAATCCAGGAGGACAGTCACTCTGGTAGATACTTATGTCAAAAGGTAAGTAACATTATTTTGAATACCGGCATCCATTGTTTTTTTTCTTTGGAAGCCCCCTGGGTGTGATATTCATTCCCTCCAAATATACTGAATTGAAAGCTGCTTTTGAAGGAGAACTGGAAGGACCTTGATGGTTTGAGATCAATGTCCAGCTTAGGCTGATACTGATGCTATAACCCTGGGAAGGAGCTTGTGCTCCCACAAGGTGCAGGGTCATTTTTCAGTTCCAGGAGCAACAGTCTCGATTGAATTAGCTTTGGTTCTCCCATCATTAATTAGATGGCACAGCAGCCTGCCTCAGGACACAAAAGTATCAATTCAGTTCCTATAATAATCCTAATGAAGTAACTTCACCATCTTTCAGGGTGACAATTCTCTAAAAGTTGCCCTGAAATGTAAAGTTTAAGAAATACTGGAGCTACCCAACCAATTTACAGATACAGCAGAATACAAGAAAAGTTATATAGCTATTTTAACGGATATGCTCACACTTTCTCCAACCTTAGTTTTGAAAATAATCTTGAGATAGCAACTAATTTATCTCTCATATTCATTCTATGGTGGATTACAATGAAACTGTCCTATGAGTCAGAATCTATTCTCAATTTCTAAATGCTGGAAGTACCACAACTTCTTTGTAACACATCCAACTGCTGAACAGCCTTCACTATCGTTGTTAGTATGAAATATGACTCTTATTTATAACTGAATATCACCCACTTGCCAAATATTATCTTGATCCAAGAAACTTCCATGTTAGGTTGACAAACAGATACGTAGAAAGAAAAAAGTATACAACCTCATATTTTATATGCTGCTATGTGTTTTGCAGA
Source organism: Rhynchonycteris naso (assembly GCA_037038555.1). NCBI lineage: Eukaryota > Metazoa > Chordata > Mammalia > Chiroptera > Emballonuridae > Rhynchonycteris > Rhynchonycteris naso. The sequence goes on from CM072995.1 coordinate 283,289,042, forward strand.
ACATTTTCACACCTGTTTTCTCATAAAAGAGAATCTGCAGTGAAGTTCATGGTCCTGGCACAATAGGCTGAAGAAAAAACATTAAGGAAGAGACAGTAAAGAGACCTAAGATGCAGATTCACAGCATTTTAACATTGAAAGAAAGTCTAAATTTTATGAAGTTTATCCTCTCACCCACACAGACGTATTTCTAAGTAGTTATTGACCACCTCCTGCTCAAACATTTCTAATACAGAGACTTGTAGAAATTATGACATAGCCCTGTCCGCCATTGAATGGCTCCATCTACTAAAATTGTACTTCATTATATTTAGTCAAAATCTGCCTCCTGTAACTTCTTCCACTTCTGTATTTGCCTCTTTTTTTGTGACAAGAAAGCACAAGGCTGTGTTTTAGTCACCGGAAAGGCGTTCAGAACTTGAGGACTAGAAATTTGCTCCCACTATGGAAATCTTCTCCATGCCAAATGGTCCCATTCTTTGAACAATTATTATGGTCCGACTTTCAGTTTCTAAATTCCACCAGGTGTGGGCTTTTCTCCAGAAAGGCACTAGTTTTTTGCAGTTCAGAAAGTTCTCTGTGTCCCAACAGCTTCAGCATTACTAGGAGATTGTTATAAATGTCAACTCTTAGACCATATGCCAGATCTACTAACAAGGTGCTCTGAGTATTAAAGCACTGTTCTTGTTTGTTGGATTCTCTCTTAAAATATAGCAGCAAAAGTTATGTAAATCCTTCTATTGTACATCTGAGGACTGCAGAATAGAGTGATATTATGTATTTATCTGGCTCTGTACATTATATTTGTATTAAATATTTTATCATTGCTTTATTTTATTTTTATTTTTTCAGCCAATGCCTTGCACAGTTAATTCCTCCTAAATTAATGGCCAAGGATAAGATTTAGATCTTTCTCACATAAACTATTTCTAATAAGGTTGGTTTCTTCTCTATGGTATAACTGATATTTTGCAACTATATATAAGAATATACACATATCATTATAAAATTTTACCCAGTCTGTTGAAGCCCATCTTTCTATTCTGTTGGGATAATGTTGAAGCTTTATTTCATCAACTATCACATTATCGTCCCTGTCTTGTATCCTTTTAAAAATGGATGAGCATATCTCTCTTCATTTAACACACTGATAAAAATAGTGAATAAAATATGGCTAAGGGAAGGAAGGATGTGGTAATATACTTCTAGAAAGTACAAAAACCCCACATTTTTAGAAATGTTTTCTGGGAAACTCTTATGCGTTGCAAGCAACCCTGTGCTAGAGACCTGAAAGACACAGAGAAAGAGGTGGCCTGTCTGTCCTTGAGAAGCCCACTGCATAATGTGAATTCCCTTTCTGGAGGTCATGCAAGAACATCTCTTGTGAAGGCTGCCATTCCTTCATTATGCTGATTATGGGAACAGAGTTCATGTCTGCGTGTCCTGAGGCAGGCCTGCTGTGTCACCTAATTAGTGATGAAAGAACCAAAGCTAATTCAATCTAGTCTGTCACTCTCTAGACTGAAGAATTATCCCAGACTCTGTGAGAACATGAGCTTTTTCTTGAAATTATAGCAAAGGGCAGCCAACACCACAAGATTTTTATTTATCCCAGGGAATTCATTGAATTAAAAAAGAAATGTGACATAAATTATATACCTGCTAAAAGAATCTCATCATATACAATGCACATAGCAATGCCTCAGACAAACAGCATAAGGGAGTTATTATGACACCCTGAACAGTTTTGTGTTTAGTGAGATTATACCTTAGAATTGTTTCATCATTAATTAAGTAAACCAAGATCAAGGTCGATAGCAAATTTTGATGGAGAGTTTTTAAGAAACATCCAGTTCTGTGAAAGGTAGTATTTTTTTTTTAATGACCAGTGCTTTGACCATCTGAGTCTTTTCTAGCCTTACTCAATTTTCAATTACTTTAGAATTGAATATTCTTTGTCTTACAGGTCCTAACAACCTCCTGTTTTCCCCAATTCACTGCATCTTCCTGCCATGCTCTTGGGTTCTGGCATTCTTTATTTAACAACCATTCAACAAATGTTTCTTAGAATCTATTTATGAGATAGTTCTTCATGAAACCTTCATTCTAGTGGGGAGAAACATAAAATAAATAACTTTAATTATTGACAAACACAGCAAGAAAAAGAAAACATGCTAAGTTGTGACTTCTGACCAATGAGAAGAAGTCAATGTTGCGCAGTTTTGAGGGAAGAATATTCTTGGCAAAGGGGATGGGAAGTTTCATCTTCTCATAGTTAAATCTCCCTTAGATTGAGCTCCTGACTCCTGCAGGGAGATCCCCCCCAATTCTCCCAACCCACTTCAATCCCAGCCAGATGTCTGCCTGACCTCATTTTCCAAGGATATTTTAGATCTTATAGTTGGTTTGAACATTTTATTTATGGTGCTTGAGAATTCTCTCACCTAGGTCCTATGGATTGAATTCTGCTTCAGGTGGAATTAAAACTTCTATCAGCAAGTCCTCCTCTTTTAGAAAACATAACTCTGATCTTGGTCCTTTGATTACAGTCCAAGAGGTTTTACTCAGAGTCCCCATAGCTCCTGTGCTTTTCTTTCTCATAGAGTTATCATGATATATTGTTGTCATTTATATGACCACTGTCCCCACCAGGCAGTGAGTTCTTTGAAAGCAGGGACTAAGTTTCAACTGAGAGCCCACATCTGGCACAATATCTAATGCGTATTGTGTACTTAGACACCTGAGATGAGTGGGTAAGAAATTATTAAGTGGTTTTATTTTTATTTTATTTTATTTTTTAAGTGAGAGGAGGAAAAATAGAGAGACAGACTCCCACATGTGCCCCGACTGGGATCCACCCAGCAACCCCATCGGGAACTGATACTTTGCCCATCTGAGGCTATGCTCGGAACTGAGCTATTTTTAGCACCTGAGGCAAAGGCTCTACAGAGCCATCCACAACACCCAAGGCCTACATGCTTGAATCAATCAAGCCATGGCTGTGGGAGAAGAAGATAGGGAGAGAGACAAGGAGGAGGAGGGCGTGTGGAGAAGCAGATGGTTGCTTTTCCTGTGTGCCCTGACCAGGGATTGAACCTGGGGCATCTGCATACTGGGCTGACGCTCTACCTCTGAGCCAACTGGCAGGGCTATTAAGTGGTTTTATATTCGTATTTTTAACTTTCCCTCATTTGGCTCTGTCACACTGCCATGTATTTTTAATATATTTTCTTTCTGATGACATTATCTACTAAGAGGTTTTCATGTGGTTATGCTTTCACTTTGTTAAACATATGGTACATTTTACAATTTAAATTTAATTACACTTTACTTAAAGTGTCTTTGGGCAACCAGTCTTACTGGACAATATAAAATTATGGGCTTTGTGGCACAGATCTATGTATTTCTAATCACCCCTGGTATAAATTTTGCTCGGTTTAAAACAGCATGGCAATAAATCTTTGACTTTTCACTTTAGAAAACCAAGAAACCACAGTAGGTAATTTTTCTATAATTGATGTGTATTTGTTCTCCAAGAAATCTCTTGAGATTTTTTTCAACCTTTCTTCTCTGACCAAAGAAGAAATCATAATTTTCCAGGAAAACATGGCTGTGAAACAAGCAATCTTAAACTTTACATAAAACTCAGAAACAGAGACGCTCTTAGCAAGTGTAAGTGATAAAATAAGTAATGTGATTTGGGGCCAAAAAGAGAGTCTTCATTCCTCTCCATAAATTCTCTTCAAGCTAATGAGTCTTTTTCTGAAACTTTACAATTTCAATTTTTCTTGTTAAAATGTAAATTCCCTTAGAGTGATTAGACGTTGAGCCTTGTTTGCGCTAAAATTTAAGTACTAATATTGGATTTTTTTTTCCTGAAGAAAAGTAAATAGCTTCTAGACTCCTGAGCTGTAGAGGGGGAAGAAAGAGAATAAGTGTCGGTCAAATAAGTTTGTAAATATGATATATATGTTTGCTCGCTTATAGTTTGCATTGGGGTGTGGGGGACAGGCTGTAAGCATGCAGGGTCCTTATAGTCGAAGGCTTAGTTTTAAGACTAAGCTTTTCCCCACACCCTTGACTGTTGCATGATAGGGGGTGGTGCACTCTCATGAGGAATCCCATTATGCCTCAGATAAGTGACTTTGTATCAGAGACTTCCTTGTTTGTATATTGGATTAAAGGTTTTGATTTCGACACTATAAAATGGGGCAGAGGAGCCCATGCTGGAGGGGAGCAGAGAAAGGCCACATGGAGCAGAGGAAAAGCAGCCAAGATGGTGAAATGCTGAAGGAGAAGCCAGTTTGTGTAGAGAGAAGGAGATGGGAACAGAGGTGAATAAGGCTGGTAAGGTATAAACCTTTGATTCTAGGAAACTCGGATAAGTCAGTGGCTTTGGGAGCCCTGAATGGAAAGGGAAGTGTTTTCCCACTGTGTGTATTTCTTGCCTGCTGGGTGCAAGCTAGGATTAAAGTTAATGGCCCACCAGTTCTTGGCTCCATTGTTTCATTACCGTCTGTCTGAATCAAATGTGAACCTGCATGGGCCAGGTGGCTATGATGGTGGCTGTGGCTACTGGCTTTACAATAAGAAAAGAACTATGGAGATGAGAATGTATCAAAAAAGTGACTAGGGGCCCTAGCTGGTTCACTAAGTGGATAAAGCATTGGCCCAGCATGTGGAGGTCCTGGGCTTGATACCCAGTCAGGGCACATAAGAGAAGTGACCATCTGCTTCTCTTCCCCTCTTACTCCCCCTTCTTTCTCTCTTCCCCTCTCACTCACAGCAATTGGTTCAAGTGTCGACCCCAGGAGCTGAGGATAGCTCGGTTGATTCAAGTATCGACTCCAGACAGGGGTTGCTTTGTGGATCCCGTTTGGGGTGCATGTGGGAATCTCAATCTTTCTCATCTGTTATCTCACTTAAAAAGAGAGAGAGTGAGAGAGAGACTGGGAACCTTTACTTAGGGTTTGTAATCTCTGTAACTGCAGGGCTTGATATAGTCATCTGGGCGGGACCCAAACCTAAGCCTGCAGCTCTATCCCTGTCCTTGACAGTTAGTTTCAGATTCAATATTGCTAAATCCTTTAATAATTTCCTGACGGCATACCATAAAATAAATCCCTAGTTTTTTGTTTGTTTGGAATTCAGAGTTTTGAATACCCTTAGTTTATTGATTTTGAGTAAAGAGTTGCTTCTTGACAGTTACTCACATAGTAATAGGTGAAATGATTTTAAATATTTTATAATTGTGCTATGCCCATTCATGTATATACATGTATGTTTATAAGAATTATCAAGAGTAATTTCATATTTATCTATTCAAGCTCTGGCCAGTGTTGAGTTTAGCAACAAATTACTCACAGACACTTTTTATTTTAAAACCATATTAGGATTCCCAATTGTATGTGTTTGTTAAATACTGAATAATTCAGATGGCTTTTAACCAGTTCTCACTGCAAATTATAAGGATGAGGAACAGGTCTTAGAAGGAAACCCAGCAGTGAGTTAACCATTGAAAGTGGTTAGTAAGAAAAAAAATGGTGAGTCACAGGGATAATTTATCGCACTAATTTGAATGGAAAAATTCATTTGAGCTGATGTTCAGAGAAAGGCTAGGGGTGAATAAAAGCTAACATTATTAAGTGCCATGTTCTGGGAAATGTGCTAAGCCCTTTACACTTATTATCTCACTGAACTATTATATATGCCCTAGGAAACAGGAACCACTATAATCCTGATGGTATAAATATAGAAATTGTTGTTGAGAGATGTCAGTGATGTGCCTACTCATAGAGCTAGAGAGTGAAAGACTGTCTAACCTGTTGGATGATGGTTGCCTAACTGGTTAGTGGCCATATAATAACTTTAGAACCCAAACTAGAAACCACTGTTTTCTACTGAAAAGGACCAAGGTAAAGGCAAGAGAGAAGAAAATGCAAACTAGGCAAGGCTCTTGGGATATGGATTGCTGGGAGTAGAGGTACACATAGTGCCTCTCCACTTTTCCTGTGATGTGTTTTTGAGATACTGTAGCACTTTACTCGTAACTCTGTTATAATACTTCCATAGGCTTATCTGTTCATTATGTACTGACTGTTTTAAAAAAATTTTTAAACAGTTTTATTGAGGTGTAATGAGGTATAACTATTATACAATGAACTTGACATATTTACAATGTGCAATTGGATAAGTTTGCCATATGTATGTGCTCATGAAACCATCACCATAATCATGATAATGAATTAGAGCCATCACCTCCCAAAATTTGTCGGCACTCCTTTATTGTTTCTTTCTTTTTCCTTTGCATTAGTTGGGGTTCTTCAGAGAAATAGAACCAATATGATATATACTGCTCACAAAAATTAGGGGATATTTCAAAGTGAATATGAGTGATATAAAAAAAGAAGCACTTGAAAAAAAAGAGAAGCACTTGATTTTTTTTTATTAAACAAGAACATCAGAAAAGCAAATGATAAGTCAAAGAAAGTTGTTTGATTATGCAGATGAGATGCAAAACCAACTTTTATTACATTGGTGAAAATGCACTATACAAAAGGCTGAAAGTACTGGAGTATCTACATGTTCCCTGATCCCCTAATTTTTGTGAATAGTGTATATTTTAAGTAATTGGATTATATAATTATTAAGACTGAGGTATCTGAGGCCTGACCAGGGGGTGACGCAGTGGATAGAGCTTTGAACTGGGGGGGCCTGAGAATCCAGATTTAAAATCCCAAGGTCTTCAGCCTGAGCATGGGCTCACCAGCTTGAGCATGGGGTTGCTGGCTTGAGTGTGGGATCATAGACATGACCCATTGTCACTAGCTTGAGCTCAAAGGTCGCTGGCTTGAGCAAGGGGTCACTGGTTCAGCTGGAGCCCCCCAGATACATATAAGAAGACAATCAATGAACAACTAAGGTGCTGCAACTATGAGTTGATGCTTCACATCTCTCTCCCTTTCTGTCTGTCTGTCCTTGTCTGTCTATCTGTCTTTTGCTAAGAACAAAAACAAAAGACTGAAGTATCTCGAGATCTCTAGTGGCAAGCTGGAGATCCAGGAGATTTGGTGTTGTGGTTTCAGTCGGAGTCCAAAGGCCAGAGAACAGGAGAGCAAATTGTGCAAGTTCTGGTTTAAAGGCTGGCAGGTTGCAGCCCAAGAATAGCTGACTTTTTAGTTTGAGTCCAAAGTCAGGAAAAGACTCCCATCCCAGCTAAAGTAGTCAGGCAGGAAGAGTTCCACCTTAACTTGTCCTTTTTGCTCTATTTCAGACCTTCAGTTGATTGCATGAGGCTGATGCACATTAGGGAAGGCAATCTGCTTTACTCAGTCTATAGTTAAATGTTAATCTTATCCCAGAAACACTCTTACACACACACACCTAGAATAAAGTTTACCCAAGTGTCTTGGCACCTTGTGGCCTATTCAAATTGACAAATCAAATGAACCATCATACCTTTACTTCCTGACCCTGCCCCTGTTCCCAGGTAACTACTGATCCACTTTCTGTCACCATACTATAGTTCCCATTTCTTAGAGTTTTGTATAAATGAAATAGTACAATATGTACTGTATTCTCTTTTGTTTGACTTTTCAATTCTCTTTTGTCCTCTTTTCATTCAACATAATTGTTTCACCCATGCTGTTATACTATCAATATTTTACTCATTTTTATTGCTTAATAGTTTTCTATTGTATAGATGTACCACCATTTATTTATCTATTCATATACAGTGTGTCCGCAAAGTCATGGTGCACTTTTGACTGGTCACAGGAAAGCAACAAAAGATGATAGAAATGTGAAATCTGCACCAAGAAAAGGAAAACTCTCCCAGTTTCATACCTATTCAGTGCAGTTCATGTGGGCTCCATTTGTTGCCCTACACACATCCAAACCTTAGTGAAGTTCTTGCCACACATGGGTAAGGACGTCTGGTGTAACAGAGTGAATAACGTCTGTGATTCTCTGTTTTAAGTGATTAATGTCGTTGATATGTTCAATGTACACATGTTGCTTCACATAACCCCAAAAGTAAAAGTCTAAGGGCATCAGATCTGAGGATCATGGTGGCCATGGCTTGACAGAACCCCTGCCTATGCACCGCCGGGGGAATGTTCTATCCAGAAACTCATGAACAATGGAGGCGTTTTGTGGAGGAGCATCGTCCTGTTGAAAGATGACACCTTCTGGAAATTGTGGCACTGCATACAATTCCAACATGTCAAGATTGGTGTTTGACATCACAGACTGCTCCATGAAAAAGAAATCGGCCTATCACCTTATCATGCATCAGGCCACACCACACATTCACTTTAGGGGTGTTACGGACGTACTCAGCATAGGTATGAGGATGTTCAGCAGCCCTTATTCACAGAACACACTGAACTTTCCTCTGTACCGTCCACATCTCGACTGGCATTGCCGTGGGCTGTAGATGATTATTACAGGTGTTACATAATCATCTGCACATGTGCACATACTGCCTCATCATCCTATAGAAACTGGGAGGGTTTTCCTTTTATTTGGTGCAGATTTCACATTTCTATCATCTTTTGTTGCTTTCCTGTGACCGGTCAAAATTGCACCATGACTTTACGGACAAACTGTATTGGTGGATATGTGAGATGTCTACAGTTTTTAACTATTATAAGTAAAACTACTATGAACATTCACACAAATTTTTGTGTGTGCATATATTTTTATGTCTCCCAAATAAATACATAGAAGTGAAATGGTTGGGTCATATGGTTAGTGTATGTTTGACTTTTTCAAAAATAGCCAGACTCTTTTCTTACCAGCAGTGTATGGTAGTTCCAGTTCTTTCAGAATTAGCCAGCACTCAATATGGCCAGTCTTTAAGTTATCCATTTTAATAGATGTGTAGTGGTATCTCATTTACTTTTAATTTTAAATTTTCTAATGATATTGAATATCTTTTCATATACTTATTTGTCACCCATATATCTTTTTTGGTAACAGTTTCTATCCCAAGTAGTTTGGCCATTTTCTTTTTGGACTGTTTATTTTATTATTGATTTTCTAAAGTTCTTTACATATTCTGGTGCATGTATTTTATGAGATTTATCATTTGAGATTTATCATTTGAAAATATTTTCTCACAGCTTATGGGTTGTCTGTTCATTCTCTTTACATGTTTATCTAAGAGCAGATGTTCTTGATTTGATAAGGTCAGATTTATCAGTTTATTTTTTATGGGTTTTGATTTTATTATTGGTGAAAAAAAATTTGCTTATGCCCCAAATGTTTTTAATGTTTTATTCCATAAGATTTATATTTAGATTCTGTGATCTATTTGGAATTAAAATTTGTGCACAGTGCAAGTTATGATAAAGTTGTTTTTCATTTTATTTTTTGCATAAGAAAATTTGAGTGTTCCAGTATTATTTGTCGAAAAGACTATTCTTTATCCATTGAATTACCTTTGCACCTTTGTTGAAAATCAATTGTCTATGTATATGGGGATTGTTTACAGATTTTCTATTCTCTTTCATTGGCGTATTTTTCTATTGGCACTCTAATACACTGTTTGGATTACTGTTGCTTTTTATATGTAGCTGTATTAGTGTTAGTTCTAAAACTTTATTTTTATTTCTTCAAAGTTTTTTTGTCTAACCTAGGTCCTTTATATTTAAATATGAATTTCTGAATGTTTTTAATTTCCACAAAAGCTTGCTAGAATTTTGATTCATATTACATTGATTTATAGTTTAATTTTGGGAGAACGGGCATTTGACAATTGTGGCTCTTGATCCTTGAGCCCAATATATCTTCTCATGTATTCATGATTTCTGAAATCTCTCTCAGCGATGTCTTGTATTTTTCAGTGTAAAATAGCTATGTCACATCATTTTTTATATTTATTCTTCAGAATTTTATATTTTTGATGCTATTGCAAATGCTACATTAAAAATATTAGTTTCTAATTATTTGTAGTTACTATAAAAATGCAATGGATTTTTGCATATTAGTCTGTATCTTTAAGCCTCACTGCTCTCAGTTATTAATTCTCATAGTTTCTTTGTAGATTGCATTGGATTTTCTACATTAGATTATTGTGTTGTCTGTGGTTGAAGACAATTTTACTTTTTCTTCTCCCATACTGCTATCTATAAACTCTCTCAAGGCAGAAAGTTTGGCAATTTCAGGGTTCCTCTCATTCGTGTCCCCCCTTTCCAGGGATTACTGTCCTTCAGTACCTGGTGTAGTGTTTTGCAACTTGTTTTTTCATATATTTTGCCCCATTTTACTGTTTCAAGCAAGAAAGTAAATCTAGTCCCTGTTGATTCTTTTTTATTTTTTTTTTAAACAGGAACAGAGAGAGAGTCAGAGAGAGGGATAAATAGGGACAGACAGACAGAAACAGAGAGAAATGAGAATCATCAATCATGAGTTTTTCATTGCCGTTACAACACCATAGTTGTTCATTGATTGCTTTCTCACATGTGCCTTGACCGCGGGCCTTCAGCAGACTGAGCCACCCCTTGCTGGAGCCAGCGACCTTGGGTCCAAGCTGGCAAGCTTTTGCTCAAGCTGGATGGGCCCGCACTCAAGCTGGTGAGTTCGGGGTCTCAAACCTGGGTCTTCCGCATCCCAGTCCGATGCTCAGGCCCTGTTGATTCTTAATCAAGAAGTTATGTGTATACAGATTAATCAGATAGCATTATCATGTTTACAATAAAAACATAACAATTGCTACCTTTATACCCTCAATACTAGCCCCCTAGAATCAATAACGCTCAGTGTTTGGAACCGTTTTATCTGAAACTTCATTCCAGATTTCTACTTGCATGTTTGTATTGCTTTTTTTTTTTTTTAATTTTAGGCTTTGGCTTGCTATTCCCCATCCTGTCAATGACAATCTCACACCCAAATACTTTTTCCCACCTTTACCTTCTAGTTAGGTATGTCATAATTTTTGGTTAAATATAAAATAAGCTTTATATTAATTTAATCCCATAAATATGTTTGTAGTTAAGCCACAAAGTATAAAAAACATTTAAAAATTCTTTGAAAATTCTCTATATATTTAACATCAACCCTGTCTGGGCATCAGATCACCTAGATAATTTTATAAGAATATATGCTTCTGAGTCTAACTTGGCTCTGCTGTGTTTGAATCGCTAGACTAGAACCTTGGAGAAGTATTTTTAAAACACTCAGTGGGTCACTCTGACTTAGCTGATCTTCTGCAGTTTGGGAATAAGTGCCTTCCAGCTCATCTCATTCAAGAAGTGCATGGTTGTAACTACGATAACATCTTCATTATTATTGAGCCGTCAGATTGCACTGAAGTGTGGCTGTCCTGGATTTCTGTCTGACACTACACATCAGTCATAATTCACTATGTCTCATCTGTTAGCTAGCAATAAGCCGCTGGCCTGAGCTTTGCTAACAATGGTTGCATTATAATTGGACCTGAATTTGTGGTCCTCGGACATGCTACTCATATTGCTGGGTTCACTGAACTGTAATAGGAGTTAATCTCCCTTGAAGCATCACTTATTTGGGGTTGACTCAATTGCTTATGTGCACCTACATATTAGTGGTATTAGTTTGCAAAATTTCAAGTTTTGGTTAGTGGCAGCCTTAAACACAGTGTGCTGTAAAAGATGTCATTAGCACCACTTGTCTCTCCATTAGCTTCTGTAGCCTAATTAAATTTCTTCCATATCAGGAAATATTTAAAACATAAAAATGGAGAGGCTTCACCCTGTTTAACTACTCACTGGCAACCAGGGTATTACAAAGTGAATTAAGTCTCTGCCCTTGAAAATATAGGAACTGTTTTTAAGCAGAAAAATATTAAGTTAGAAATGTTCTCCTGGGACATAAACTCCAGGTCCTTCCTGGAAGATATAGCAGCCTTTCCCAGTAATCATCACAAGTGCTAATGCTGGATGTCTTACTAACAAAGTATGTGCACATGTTGGGAACTTTTGAATTATAAAATTGGCTTAATAATCAAACTCCAATATGTAAGCAACCTAGTCTCTGAATAGCTGTACTGCATAACTCACCTTTATCTTACAGGTTTGTTTTTTTAATACCTCTTAAAAATATTTTAATTACAGTGACATACAATATTATGTTAGTTATATATGTACACCCCAGTGATTAGACATTAATATAACTTACTAAGTAATCACTCCTATAAATCTTGTACCCATCTGACATCATACATATTTTTTTCTTTATTGTTTTTAATGAAGACTCTGGTAATAATGAGAGTTCCCTTGTAAATAACTAACTGCTTTTCTCTTACTGCTTTTACAACAACATGGATGGACCTTGATAACATTATATTGAGTGAAATAAGTAAATCAGAAAAAACTAAGAACTATATAATTCCATGCATAGGTGGGACATAAAAATGAGACTCAGAGACACAGACAAGAGTGTGGTGGTTACTGGGGGGTGGGGGAAGAGAAGCAGAAGAAGGGGGGTGGGGGAGGGGAAGGGGAAGGGCACAAAGAAAACCAGATAGAAGGTGATGGAAGACAATTTGACTTTGGGTGATGGGTATGCAACATAATTAAATGTCAAAATAACCTGGAGATGTTTTCTCTGAACACGTGTATCCTTATTTATCAATGTCACCCCATTTAAATTAATAAAAAAGAGCCTCTCTTTGTGTCTGACCTTTGGCATTTTAATTATGATGTGTCTTGGTGTGGGTCTCTTTGTGTTCATCTTGTTTGGGACACTGTGCTTTCTGCACTTGTATGTCTATTTTATTCCACATGTTAAGAAAGTTTTTGTTATTATTTTTTCAAATAAGTTTTCTGTTTTTTAATCTTTGCTCTCTCTGCTCTCTTTCCAGCAGCCCCATGATGTGAATGCTGGTATGCATCATGTCCCAGAGATCTCCTAAATTATCCTCATTTCTTTGGACTCTTTTCTTTTTGCTGATTGGGTATTTTATGCAATCTTATCTTCCAAATCACTGATTTAATCCTTTGCTTTATCTACTCTACTGTTGATTCCTTATAATATATTCTTCATTTTAGTCATTGTATTCTTCATTTTGAACAGGTTCTTTATGTTTTCTATTTCCATTTTTATGTTTTTGATCTTTTTGTTGAAGTTCTCATTGAGATTATTGAGCATCCTTTTAACCAGAGTTTTGAACTCTTCATTTGATATACTGCTTGCTTGTCTCTATTTTGTTCAGTCCTTTTTCTAAATTTTTTTTCTGTTCTTTAATTTGAGACATGTTTCTTTGTTTTCTCTTGTTGGCATTTTCCTTGTGTTTGTTTCTATGTATTAGTTAGAGCTGCTATGTCTCCTGGTCTGAGCAGAGTGGTGTTATGTAGTAGGTGTCCTGTGAGTCCCAGTGGCACAATGTCCCTGATCACCTGAGCTGAGTGTTCCAGGTGTGACCCTTGTGGAGGTTGTGTGTGCTCTCTGGTTGTAGCTGAGCCTTGATTGCTATTGGTACATCAATGGGAGAAACTGACCCTCGAGCTGATTGTAAGGACTGGCTGTGACTGTAGTGGAGAAGCTGTTGTGCAGGGGCTGACCCCACAAAGCAGGCTTTGCTTTAGCGGGACTCTGATGCCTGTCATGTCTATCCTTTGAGTATGTTGTTTGTAGATGTGGTTGGGTGGTGTTTTGAAGCTGGTTATTGGTTATCTTGGCTCTAGGCCCTTTTGGGAGCAGTCCTGGTATAGACCAGGGCTTCTGCCTGTCCGTTGTTTGGGGTCACTTCTACAAAATGATGTAAATATAGTTGCCATGTGTGCTGAGATTGTGGGTGCCTGGCAGAGGCTGCACTGCAAACTGAGGCTGACTGCCAGCATTATCAGGCTCGGGGCAGCTAAGCAGGAGATATGGGACACACCAAGGCCAGGTGCTGTTTGTTTGGGATTTGTGAACCTTTGATCATTTTTTAGGAAAGTCCACAGCATGAGCCAAGACAGGCTGTTTGAATATGAAAACCACTGGAAGTGGTTTGCATGGATCTGAAAAGAGGGTGGGGCAGGGTCTTGGGGAATCAGCAGGATGAGGAAAACAGTGTTAGCCAAGTTAATAGAGACTTTGATATGGTGCCCATCTGGGTCTTTACAGCGAGATCTCAACAGAGGGACAAAGAATTTTTCCAGCACTTCTGTCTGGGAGAAAGCAGCCTCTCTATCCCTTGTCCCAAAGCCAGAAAATTTAATTCCTCTGCCTATGCTCCTGGCACTTTTCCATCTACTGCCCCAGCACTGGAGCTCAGAGCAAGTGAGTCTGAAGATTGTGTGGGCTCTTTAAGAGGACACCTGGCCGGGTGGATTCCCGTTGGGTGCATGCGAAAGTCTGGCTCTCTGCTTTCCCACTTCTCACTTCAGAGAAATATAAAACAAAACTTTCCCACTTCTCACTTCAGAGAAATACAAAACAAAACAAAACAAACAAACAAGCAAACAAAAATTAGGACACCTGGGACTAAGCAGCCTCTGTTTCACTCAGCCACAATTCCCACTGTTTTTACAGCCAGAAGTTATAGGGACTTCTCTTTCTGACACTGAAACCCTGGGCTTGGGGGCCTGGTATATGGCTGGGTCCCCTTGCTCCTCAAAGGGGACTTCGAAGACAAGGTATCTTTGACTTTAAACCACCACATGTGGGTTTGGTACCAGCCATTTCCATGTCTCTACTCTTCCTACCAGTTTCAACATGGCTTCTTCTGTATATCTTTAGTTATAGAACTTCTGTTCATCTAGATTTCAGGCATTTTTCAATGATCACTATTCTGTAGTTTAGTTATAATTTTGATATGGTCATGGGAGGCAAGTACAGTGTTTACCTTCTCTGCTATCTTGATCAGAAGCTGTTTGTCTTGCAATTTTTTTTTCTTTTTTTTTTTAGTATTCTTTTTTTTTTTTAATATATATTTTATTATTATTAATTCTAATGGGGTGACACCAATAAATCAGGGTACATATGTACAATGAAAACATCTCCAGGTTATCTTATCATTCAATTGTGTTGCATACCCATCACCAAAAGTCAAATTGTCCTCTGTCACCTTCAATCTGGTTTTCCCTGCGTCCCTCCCCTCCTCCCTATCCCACTCTTCCCTCCCTCCCCCCATCCCATAACCACCACTCTCTTGTCCATGTCTCATACCCTCACTTTCATGTCCCACCTATGTATGTAATCGTGCTGTTCTCAGTTTTTCTTTTTTTCTGATTTACTTATTTCACTCCGTATAATGTTATCAAGGTACATCCATTTTGTTATAAATGATCCGATGTCATCGTTTCTTATGGCTGAGTAGTATTCCATAGTATATATGTACCATAGCTTTTTAATCCACTCGTCTTCTGACGGACACTTGGGCTGGTTCCAGATCTTCGCTATTGTGAACAATGCTGCCACAAACATGGGGGCGCATTTCTTCTTTTCGAACAGTGCTATGGTGTTCTTAGGGTATATTCCTAAAAGTGGGATAGCTGGGTCAAAAGGCAGTTTGATTTTTAATTTTCTGAGGAATCTCCAAACTGTTTTCCACAGTGGCTGCACCAGTCTGCATTCCCACCAACAGTGCAGAAGGGTTCCCTTTCTCCACATCCTCGCCAGCACTTATTCTGTGTTGTTTTGCTGATAAGTGCCATTCTGACTGGTGTGAGGTGATATCTCATTGTGGTTTTAATTTGCATTTCTCTAATGATTAGTGATGTTGAGCATTTTTTCATAGGCCTATTGGCCATCTGTATGTCCTCTTTGGAGAAATTTCTATTCATTTCTTTTGCCCATTTTTTGATTGGGTTGTTTGTCTTCCTGGTGTTGCGTTTTATAAGTTCTTTATAAATTTTAGTTATTAACCCCTTATCAGATGTGCTGTCAAATATGTTCTCCCATTGTGTGGTTTGTCTTTTTATTCTGTTCCTATTGTCTTTAGCTGTGCAAAAACTTTTTAGTTTGATATAGTCCCACTTGTTTATCTTGCCTTTTATTTCAGTTGCCCGTGGAGATAAATCGGCAAATATACCGCTGCTACAGATGTCGGAGAGCTTGCTGCCTATGTTTTCTTCTAAGATGCTTATGGTTTCCCGGCTTACATTTAAGTCTTTTATCCATTTTGAGTTTGTTTTTGTGAATGGTGTAAGTTGATGGTCTAGTTTCATTTTTTTGCAGGTAGATGTCCAATTTTCCCAACACCATTTGTTAAAGAGGCTGTCTTTACGCCATTGTATGTTCTTTCCTCCTTTGTCAAATATCAGTTGTCCATAAAGCTGTGGGTTTATTTCTGGGTTCTCTGATCTGTTCCATTGATCTATGTGCCTGTTCTTATGCCAGTACCAGGCTGTCTTGAGTATAATGGCCTTATAGTAAACCTTGATATCAGGAAGCGTGATACCTCCTGCTTTATTTTTTCTTTTTAAGATTGCTGAGGCTATTGGTGTTCTTTTTTGGTTCCATATAAATTTTTGGAATATGTGTTCTATATCTTTGAAGTATGTCATTGGTATTTTAATTGGTATTGCATTGAATTTATAAATTGCTTTAGGTAATATAGACATTTTAATGATGTTTATTCTTCCTAGCCATGAGCACGGTATATGCTTCAACCTGTTTGTATCTTCCTTGATTTCTTTTATCAATGTTCTGTAATTTTCCGAGTACAAGTCCTTAACCTCCTTGGTTAAATTTACTCCTAGGTACTTTATTTTTTTTGGCTGCAATAGTGAAGGGGATTTTTTCCTTAATTTCTTTTGCTGATATTTCATTGTTGGTGTATAGAAATGCCACTGATTTCTGAGTATTAATTTTATATCCTGCCACCTTGCTGAAATCATTTATAAGGTCCAGTAGTTTTTTGACTGAGACTTTAGGGTTTTCAATATACAATATCATATCATCTGCAAATAATGACAGTTTTACTTCTCCTTTTCCAATTTGTATGCCTTTTATTTCTTCTTCTTGTCTGATTGCTGTAGCTAGGACTTCCAGAACTATGTTGAATAAGAGTGGTGAAAGTGGGCAACCCTGCCTGGTTCCTGATCTTAAGGGGATTGCTTTTAATCTTTGTCCATTTAGTATGATGTTTGCTGTGGGTTTATCGTAGATGGCCTTTATCATGTTAAGGAATGATCTCTGTATTCCCACTTTACTGAGAGTTTTGAGCATGAATGGGTGCTGGATTTTATCAAATGCCTTTTCTGCATCTATTGAAATTATCATGTGATTTTTGTCCTTCCTTTTGTTTATGTGGTGAATCACATTGATTGATTTGCGAATATTGAACCAGCCTTGCCTCTCCAGAATAAATCCCACTTGATCGTGGTGTATGATTTTTTTCATATATTGCTGGATCCGGTTGGCTAATATTTTGTTGAGAATTTTAGCGTCTAAATTCATCAGGGATATAGGCCTATAATTTTCTTTCTTTGTGTTGTCTTTGCCCGGTTTTGGGATCAGAATTATGCTCGCCTCATAAAAGGAGTTTGGAATTCTTCCTTCCTCTTGAATTTTTTGAAATAGCTTGAGGAGAATAGGAGTTAGTTCTTCTTTGAATTTTTGATAGAATTCACTTGTGAAGCCATCAGGCCCAGGACTTTTCTTTTTTGAAAGTTTTTGATAACTGTTTTGATCTCATTTGCTGTAATTGGTCTGTTTATGTGTTCTGATTCTTCCAGATTGATTTTTGGAAGGTTATATGATTCAAGAAATTTGTCCATTTCACCAAGATTGTCTAATTTTTTGGCATATAGTTCTTCATAGTATTTTCTTACAATGCTTTGTATTTCTGTTGTGTCAGTTGTTATTTCTCCACTGTCCTTTCTAATTTTATTTATTTGAGTCCTCTCTCTTTTTTTCTTGGTGAGTCTAGTTAAAGGTTCATCAATCTTGTTTACCTTTTCAAAGAACCAGCTTCTTGTTTCATTGATCCTTTGTATTGTTTCCTTAGCCTCTATGTCATTTATTTCTGCTCTGACCTTTATTATTTCCTTCCTTCTACTTGTCTTGGGTTTTATTTGTTGTTGTTTTTCTAGTTCTTTTAGATGCAGGGTCAGGTTGTTTATTTGAGCTTTTTCTAGCTTCTTATGATATGCCTGTAGTGCAATAAACTTCCCTCTCAGAACTGCTTTTGCTGTGTCCCATAAATTTTGAGTTGATGTATGCTCATTATCATTTGTTTCTAGAAACTTTTTTATTTCTTCTTTGATCTCATTGTTAATCCATTCATTATTTAATAACATGCTATTTAGTTTCCAAGTGTTTGAGTATTTTTCAGTTTTTCTTTTGTGGTTAATTTCTATTTTCATGGCATTGTGATCAGAGAAAATGCTTGATATGATTTCAATCTTCTTAAATTTATTGAGACCATTTTTGTGTCCTAACATGTGGTCTATCCTAGAAAACGTACCATGAGCGCTTGAGAAAAATGTATATTCTACTGCTTTAGGGTGAAAAGTTCTGAAGATATCTATTAAATCAAGTTTATCTAGTGTCTCCTTTAAGTCTGCTGTTTCTTTATTAATTTTCTTTCTTGAGGATCTATCCAGTGTTGTTAGAGGGGTATTGAAATCCCCTACTATGATAGTATTGCTGTTAATCTCGCCTTTTATATCCATCAAAGTCTACTTTATGTATGTCGGGGCTCCTATATTTGGTGCATAGATATTTACAATAGTTATATCTTCCTGTTGAATTGTTCCCTTTATCATTATGTAGTGTCCTCCTTTATCTCTTACTACAACCTTTGTTTTAAAGTCCATTTTGTCTGATATAAGTATTGCTACCCCTGCTTTTTTTTCATTTCCATTTGCATGAAATATTTTTTTCCATCCTTTTACCTTCAGTCTATGAGCATCTTTTGTTTTAAGGTGTGTCTCTTGTAGACAGCATATGTATGGGTCCTGTTTCTTTATCCATGCAGCTACCCTATGTCTTTTGATTGGATCATTTAATCCATTTACATTTAAGGTTATTATTGATATGTAGTTGTTTATTGCCATTTTATTCTTTAAAGCTGTATTCTTCTTTTTCTCTATTCATTCCTCCCTTTAAACTGTTCACAAGAGGCCCCTTAGTATCTCTTGCAGAATTGGTTTGGTTTTTATGAATTCCTTGAGGCTTTCTTTTTCTGGGAAGCTCTTTATTTCTCCTTCAATTTTAAACGTTAGCCTTGCTGGATACAGTAGTCTTGGTTGTAGGTTCTTGTTCTGCATTACTTTGATTATTTCTTGCCATTCCCTTCTGGCCTCAAGTGTTTCTGTTGAGAAGTCCGATGTCATCCTTATGGGGGCTCCTTTATAGGTGATAGCCTTTTTTTCTCTAGCAGCTTTTAAAATTTTTTCTTTATCCATTAGCTTTGGTATTTTAACTATGATGTGTCTTGGTGTAGATCTTTTTGGGTTTCTCTTTAATGGAGTTCTGTGTGCTTCTTGAATGTGTGGAGTGTTTCCCAGCCTTAATTTAGGAAAGTTTTCTGCTATGATTTGATTGAACAAAGTTTCCATTTCCTGTCCTCTCTCCTCTTCTTCAGGCACCCCTATGATGCGAATGTTGTTTCTCTTCATGTTGTCACAAAACTCCCTTAGAGTTTCCTCACATTTTTTAAGTCTCTTTTCCTTTTTCTTCTCTGCTTCTGTGCCTTTGTTTATTGTGTCCTCTAACTCGCTTATTCGATCCTCAGCGTCATCCATCCTGCTTTTAATTCCTTCCATTGTGGTCTTCAGTTCTGATACTGTATTTGTCATTTCTGTCTGATTCTTTTTTATTATTTCAATTTCATTTTTTATACTTGTTATCTCTTTATTTAGGTGTTCATAATGACTATCCATTGTTGCTCTAATTTCTTTGAACATCCTAACTATCATTATTCTAAATTCTGCTTCTGGTAATTTGGTTATATCTGGTTCATTCAGGTCCTTCTCTGGGGATTTCTCTTGATTCATTTGGTTTGCATTCCTCTGCCTGCCCATTTTTTCTGTGTATAAGCAAGTTGTGGCCACTGGAGTCCAGTAAGTGTTGCCTTTGTGTTCTCTAGGTGTGGTCTATCTGCAGGCCCCCCACCCCCTCTGCCGGTGCCTAGGGTGGTTGGGTATGAGCGTTGCCAGCACCGGCCCACTGTGGCTTTTTCTGTGATTTCTGCCTCTCCTCCGTGAGAAGGGCTTTGACTGAAGCCACAAGATTAGCACCAAGGGTAGAGGTGAGCACCTTTCCTCAGCTGCGGACCCAGCCTATTTCCGGACTTCCGCCCAGAACCAGCAGTCGGAGCCTGCTCGCTACAGTTCCGCGGGTTAGGCGGGGCTTTTGACATGCTCTCAGCTGTAAGCCTTTGCCCGTCCAGAGCTTTAGCCCCGCCCTCGAGGCCAGGGCCCTTTGTGCAGGGTCGGAAACCAAGGTTTATTGGGGCGGGCGTGTTTGCTGGCTTCCGCTTAGCTGCGTACTTCCGCTCGTCCCGGACTCTACCCCGCCCCCGCATTCGGAGCCCGCTCGTGCACGTATGAATGCTATCCGCGTTTTCTCCGGCCGGATGGGGATAATAGCGTGGGCTCAGCTGCGAGCCTCCACCCGTCTCGGGGTCTACCCCGTTCCCGCGCTCGGAGCCCGCTTGCGCACGTATACTGGCCAACCGCGGTTTCTCCGGCGGGGGGTGGGGGGTGGGGGACTGGTAGCGTCAGCTCAGCCGCGAGCCCCTGCCCGTCCCTGGTCCTAGCCCGGTCCCCGCGGTCAGGGCCGGCTTGCGCAAGGCCTGCCAGTTCCTGGCCTCCCGCTTTGTCCCCGTAAGTGGGATTAAAGGCGGGCCCGCAGCTTCCGGACCGCTCTCCCGCTTCCCCTCCGACCCTCTGGGCTAGACTGATCTCCCACCGGCTTGGCCTCTGCCCACGCCGACAGAACCGCCTTTCAGCGTCCTGCCGCCCCAAAACCTTAAGCAGCCCTCAGCAGAGTAGGAAGGGACCTAATACTCCACACTGTAGGCCTGGGAGCTCCCTCACTTGTTTCACAGCTCAAAACTGTCCAATCGCCTCTTCTAGGCTCTGGGACTGCAGGCTGGGGCTTGGTTCCTGGGACCCAGGTCCCTCCCTCTCCGCCAAACTTTCCTCCCGCCCCACGGGTCTCTCCGGGCTGCCGTTTGCTCCGGGGAGCTGGGCAGCCCTCTTCGCGTTTTCGCTATTCCTACCAGTCTCGATGTGGCTTCTTCTGTGTTCCTTGGTTGAAGAGTCCACTTAGTTTTGTTCAAAGTTGGTTTATCCAGGTGATGGTTCTTAAAATTGAGTTGTAATCCACTTTGGTTCTGGGAGTTGGAAGTTGGTACGTCCGCCTACTCCGTCGCCATCTTGCTCCTGACTCTGTCTTGCAATTTTGAAAGGCAATGTCCTTTCCCTATAGTCTTGAATTAATTCAAGTCTTGTAGGCTTGACGTAATTCCAACTCTTTCAAGCCTGTCTTTCCATACAGTTCCTTCCTTGAAAGTATATCACACATCACTAGTGAAAACTAGTTTAAAATTTTTGATTTGTAGAGATGTAATAAAATCTTGTAAGCGATTAAATTATAGTAATGTCTTGTAAGTGTTTAGTCCCAGAATTTCCCATAAGAAGTTAAGGCACTATAGATAACTAGAAGCTTAGTTCACAAATATTAATCTTTACTTTGTGTCCTAAGAAATGGAAGGAGTCCTTTTTGCATATGCAGGGAATCTCTCTTGTGGACAGTTCCTAGAGGCACAGATGGCTTCCAGAGGCGTCAGACCTCAGCCCTTCTGGAACAACATTGTGGATGCCAGGTAGACCTGTGCCAGTGTCACAAGGACATTCCAGGGAGGCATTCCTGCAGACAGACTCCCACCTCCCACACACTGCTATGTAACTTAACTTCATGCTCTATAATGAGTTACTAACCTCCCAAGATATATAAACTGGCCAGTCATCTGAGACTGTTAAGGTAGCTTTAGATCTGAAGTCCCTGCCTTTTCAGGCAATGTAATTGAAGACACGCATACCACTCAGTCCCCATTTTCCATGATTTTTCGGGTTCAGTAGTAATTGACAACCCAAACCCTGGCTTGTTCTGGTAACAATCTCATGTACTTCATCTACCATACTTTCACAGAACACTTAGAAACTGAATGTGGTAACATCAACCACTGCTTTTACAGGAAGCTGATTTGCCTTTCAGAGAGCACGTTAGATGATTTAGAAAATTATAAAATCTAAAAGTTTTTTTAGAACAAAGCAAAATGTCTATTAATTTGTAAGTTTATACATTCACTCATTCATTCAAGGGAATAGATCATAGACTCTCCACTCCTTGGTGGGAGGAGTGTCAGTCACATTGTAAGATCAGCATGTGAGAATGGATAAATATATCAGTGTGGCCATTTTTATAATTTTTTTTTATTTTTCAAATTATTGTTGATGTAATGTGGCCATTTATATAAAATATCATTTGCTACAATATTTTCCTTTTTTATTAAATTAGTTCAACTTGGTTTCTGGCAATGTAAGCAAAACAATAATTAAAAATTCCTAAACATTGTCAGTTAATATTTAATATTCAACTGACAATTTGGTTTGAGTTAAAAACATGGAGGACTTGAACCTATTCCTGAACAGCTAGTTGCTGTGTAAGGAAAGCAGATGGAGGAAATCCCTGCAGACAAGGCCAAGTTTCTCCCACAAATATTCAATAGTATGGATCTGCCTCAAAATCTGGGCAAATACATTATCAGGGCACTAAAGCTTTATATCATAACAATCTTAGCTGAGAAACATTATAGAGTAAGATTACTGATTCCTGCCCTGGCTGGTTGGCTCAGCGGTAGAGCATTGGCCTGGTGTGTGGAAGTCCCAGGTTCAATTCCCAGTCAGGGCACATAGGAGGAACGCCCATTTGCTTCTCTATCCCTCCCTTTCTCCTTTCTCTCTATCTCTTCCCCTCCCACAGACAAGGCTCCATTGGAGCAAATTTGGTCCAGACACTAAGGATGGCTTCATGACCTCCACCTCAGGTGCTGAGGATGGCTTCCATCTCAGCAGAGCAATGGCCCAGATGGGCAGAGCATCACCCTCTGGTGGACATGCTGGGTGGATCCCATTTGGGCACATGCGTGAGTCTGTCTGTCTGCCTCCCCGCTTCTCGCTTCAGAAAAATTCAAACAACAACAACAAAAGATCACTGATTCCCTAGCAGTCATAAAAGAAGCTCAAGAGTACTCCTCCACAACCAATAGCACCTCACTGAACCCATGGCGGATTGCTCAAGTTACAATAATTACAAAATTTACCTTTAGCTAATCCTGACTGACTTAGGAAAGATTCAATTGTGCCTGTTCAAGGGGATGCACATCTGAGAGGCGAGCAGTACAGCAGGGATGAATCAGGGTATGGTGGGGAGACAGTGTGTCACATAGACCTGGGGGAATTCCAGCTGTCACTCTCTATCTCTGTGTGACACTAGTAGCTCGCCCCCACACCACCACAGTGCCATTCTTGGGCAAGCTACTTAGCATGCCAGGTCCTCTACCTGAGGGTAGCTGAAAAAGTGGTTTTAGAGAAAACAGCTGGAAAAAAGCTGTAACTACTCTTATTTGTAATGCAGGCTTCCCCCACTATTGCCATGTTCCTGCTCCTAACAAAAGATCATAAAACTCAATATCATCATAATTTAAGAAAAGTTTAAAGTGATGTGATAAAAATAGAAATATAGGAATTACAAGAAGTAAATATATTAAAACAAAAATTTAATTAAAAGAAGTAAATTTAAAATGATCAATGTTATAAAAATAAGAAAAATCAAGAATAACTTTAGTCAAATGTAAAACTATGGAATAAAAAGATTAAACCTGTTAAAATAAAAATTAAAAAAAACAAAAATAAGTCATAATTAAAAATTAAATAAAGTTGAAAAATACAAAGTTGAAAAGGAATTAAAACAAAATAAATTAGAAATAATATTTTCTATAACACTGTCAATATGCAATGGTATATTCTCTGTTGTTAAGAGCAAAATCATAATTAAAAACAACCTGTGGATATTAGTCTTAATTAGGCCTCCTTCAGCATGTGGTTCCTGGTAATAAAGAGTCAACATTAAATCATTGCCCATTCATCCAACTAAGTTTATGTATCTTATTCATCTTTATATCCCTGAATCTGGCCTTCTGTAAATATCAGTGTTTAATACTTGTAGACTAAATGAACAAATGTTTAATGGGTGCCTATTATTCGTAAGACACCTTTTGAAATAAGTTTCTGTAAATTCGTTTACCAAATTCCCATAATAATCTCATGCGTTATTTTTAATCTCAGTTTATCATGGAGTAGCTGAGGCTAAGAAAAGATAAGTGACTTTGCCTAAGATCACAAAAATAGGGTTAATTTTTTATTAGACCACAGCCTTATGGCTAAAGCATATGACTACGTCTTGGGTAAGATATAGACACACATGCAAGTGCACACACACACACACATACACACACACAAGCTAAATCCCTGTTTTAACTGCATAAAAAAGCATCAAATCTTAATTAATTCTCAGAAATTATCCAAGAACATGCTAATTTTAGATTCAAGATACAAGGAGACTTAGCAGGTGGCTCCTCAGGTGCTGGTAGAAATGACAAAACATTTCAACTTTGGTGTTGTATGTGAATAAGCTAAACACATGAAAGCCCTTTGTACAACATCAGAGGCTGTGCAAGTCCTATTATTTTGTCAGTGGGATATAGAAAGAAAACTGAATTTGACTGAAGCAGAGTCAAGAATAAAGTATATTTCTTCAGTAGAGTAGAGATGATTGGGCCTGCCCTTCTTCTGTTGCAGAGTGGCTGTGCAGATCAAATGAGGGCATAGTTTGAAAGAGTATATTCAGGGTAGAAGTGTGTGGGATTTGGAGTCGAAAGATGGATTGGTTTTGCTATTTACTAGCTATGTGACCATGTCAATCAAACTTTCCCAGGGAAAGATTATTTCGATTTCCAAATAGGGACAATAAAATGGTGCCTATTTCACAGGTTTCTTGGGAGCATTAAATAGATTTTAATGGCTATAACATGTCTTATTTGCATTCAATACATGGAAGAAAGTAAATGAAGCCAGATTTGGAGGACTCTAGTGAAGGAGGAAGAGGGAGTGTTTGTCTGAGGCATTGGTGATTGATGATTTTCACTGTACCTCCGGGTGTGCTCAAGGTGCCAAGGAACTTCAGGGAACCTGTGGGAAATGGGTGGGATGAGCTAAAGAAAATATTCTGACTAAACAGTAGTTTTGTTTTCTGATTATTTCTTGTATCAATTTTTTGTTAAATATTCAGTGAGTTCCATGGAGGAATAGACAGTGTTTTACACATCTCCTAACCTAGTGATGGATTCAAATAATATAACATCTGGTTCTCTGACCTAATAACAATTTAAGTATAAAAAAGGATATATTGTTAGGTAATTTGCTATTTCATGAATTTAATACTTAAATAACAATAAAAGAGGTACACAAAACTAGATGATAAGAGTTTTAAAATATTAAAAAGAAAATATTAAATAATACCTGACAAAACACAATAAAACTGTTACTTAAGATATTTCCATATTGCTTCTTGATTGGCATCCTCATTTGCAATTTTTTTCACCTATGGACGGAATGAACATTACTACGGGCATTTCGATTATGCTGTTGTACAGACGATTGTTAAAAAAGAGTAAGAAATGTACATTTCCAATTTCCACATTGGGCAGCTGCCCAGGTGCACACCTTAGAGCGAACTCTGATTACAAGTGCCATTTTAACAACTGGTTCGCAGAACTCAACAAAAATTAGGTATCGGTTTTGCCAAACTGGTGCAAACTGACTGAATCCCACCACTGTCCTGATCTTCTGGGGTGCCTCACATGGAGCTTGACCCTAAGTAGGTTCTCAATAAGTACTCATTTGAATGATTACTGAGACAGTTGTGAATCTCTGGCTTACCTGCCATACTCGAGGGGATGATTTGGTCCTCTAGTTCTAATTCTCCCTCTGACATCTCTTTAGCTGCATACATTGGGAAAGTCACAGCCTCTTTGGGTCTTAGGAGGCTAATCTTCAAATGGATACTGGAAACAGGAAACTGAGCCAGATATTTTTATAATCTTTCTTATACCTCTGAAATGAACATGGCACCAGATGGAAAAACGTTGTGTGAATTATAGGTGGACTCAAATTTCTCTTCTCTGCATTTCCCCACCAGCTTTGGTGCCTGACTCTTAGAGGAAAAATGTGTCATCTTTACTTCAACTTAATTTCATAGCTGAACCAGTGGGGTTTCCCTTCCTGGTTATAGCCAATGCAACTCTGCTTATGGGCAAGAATGCTCTCAGCTCAGGGCAGTAGAATAATACACGGTTCACTTGCTCTTAAGGTATTGTCTGTCAGTCAAGCCTTTGACAACAGCTGGAGAGCAGTGAAATCAAGGTTAAAGTCTCTGGCAAGTATGGCACCCTGGGACTCTATTTAGCTGTCTGAAAGGAAATCGTCATATGTTGGCTATTTTTATCTTATTAGAAGAAGCTTTGGGAAGATAAAACATATTGTCAAGACAGAGAAGGATATTTTTCTTTTTGTTTGCCAAAGCAAAACAACATGCATCTACTTAATTCAAGAAATGCATGAAGCTGTTTAGATGTTTGGAGGTGCAAAATGTAACATCCTTTGAAAGCCAAATTAGCAATATTCATACAGAATGAATAGGATTATCCATCTGAAGGTGAAATCCTCTCTCTGTAAAGGTGTAGTAATTTATTAAGTAAAATCCTAATAACTTTATCTTATTTGGAGAAAGGCTTTGAAAAGATTCATGCACATAGCTGGTTAATAGATGCATTCTTTTTTTTTTAATTTACATTTTTTTAATTCTTTTTTTATTTATTCATTTTAAAGAGGAGACACAGAGTGAGAGAGAGATAGAGAAAGAGAGAAAGGGGGGAGGAGCTAGAAGCATCAACTCCCATATGTGCCTTGACCAGACCAGTGCAGGGTTTTGAACTGGTGACCTCAGTGTTCCCAGGTCGACGCTTTATCCACTGCACCACCACAGGTCAGGCAATAGATGCATTCTTAATGAGCCAAACAAATTTTATTGATAAATGGTGTTATATGAGACCATTGGAAATAGACAACTGACTTTATCTTCCTAATCATTTGTATCACAAAGTGTAATATTTGAAAGTTCAATAAAACTAAAAAACAAACCCAGACCAAATCATGGTTCTGATTCATAGAAATTGAGATCGGAATATGATACATCAGGATATTCTGAATGTACATGTTGATTCTTGTAGAATTCATAGTATCAAAATGCTGACAATAAATGTTAATGTCTTCAAATCCTATTTATCTTTAGCCACTTTTCTCAGCCAGGTGAAAAAAAATATAGCAATACTTGCATTTTTAAAAATTATTTATTTATTTTTAGAGAGTAAAATGCTTCATCATGGATTCCTTCAACATGTCTCACATACTAGAAGGCTTAATACTCTCTGGAAGAATGGTAAAAAATAAAAATGTTAGACAGATAGCCCTGAGTCATAACTCATGTATTAATGGAAACCTGTATTGCTCCTTTTAAGAAAGAAATATATTTACATTTATTACAAATAGTATTACCAAGTTTTAGGCTGTCCAGTGAGATCTGTTATACTCTGGATTTTTCTCAAGAAACAGAAAACTTAACAAATAATATTTATAAGTTTCAGGATGGTTTCTTCTATGTCTCATTTGGAACACAAACATGCATGCACATGCACACGCACACACGCTGTAGTTCCTCCATTTGGGGCTTATTTACCTATTCTTCCCTCTTACATGAATATATTTTGCACACAGGACACATAAGCCTGCTTTGTAACTTTACAAAAAATGTTTGAAGGCAAGGTTTATTTGATTTTGGACCAAATACAACTGATGGATTTTGCAAATATCATATAAATCCCAAGGACAAAAGATTCCAACCATTCTGATATACTACATTTTCTTACTTGTTTAAGCAGCAAACTGGAAATTTGTATGTTCCCAGGTAAATTTGGATCTAGCCTACAGTATTGATATTGATAATCTACCTTCATTTGATGGTCAGCTAGAAAAGCTGTCAAGAGTGCTTTTTTGGTTTTGCTTTGCTGGCATCAAAACTGCCCATGTTCACTAAATGTGTGCCATTGTAACCTCCCACAAGGAACTATCCCAGTAATAGTAATTCCCTCACATATATTCCTTCTATGTTCCTTGCAGATGTCACTATTCCATCAGGACACTCTTTCTCATTAAATCTGAATGGGATTTCAGAATCTTTCTCAATATAACACTTGAATCTATACCGTCGAAGTGACTGGTGTTTGTATATAAAAGGAAACTTATTTGCCTTATCTAGCATAGTGCAAAATATTCTTGCATTTTTATTTAAGCCAAGATTCCTTGAATATTTAATTATTTATGATATAATTGTGAGCATATGGCAGCCTACAAGTGATCCACTTATTCTGTGTGAGATAAAGTAATGTCTTGCTTGCAAGTTGTTCCTTCTGAGATGCAGTATGATCAATGCCGAGACATTTCCTGTTTTCCAATTTTATAAATGACCCTCTTGCAGAATGCTTCTGTAGTTCTGGATGTGTTATGGGATTTCAGCTCAATTAGGACAAATAAAAAGAATTGTGAATAGACACTAATTTGTTGACATTTTAGTCACTTTTGAAAAATTGACTTAAATTTAACAGCAAAGTCACTAGCACAAAATGCCTTTTTTTTTCTCTCTGGAGAAATAAAATCTGAGTATTGTATCAGAATTTTGGAGGGCTCTCTCAGAGGCTTTCTAAAAAATAATATGTGGGAGAGGTAGGCATATTTAATTATGACTGCTTTATTTCTCTTTAAACTCGGAAACTCCCTGAGTTAGGCAAGAAGCCAACAGTGGTTAAAGCCTAGGGTTTGATATTTGCTCAGTTTCCAGAGATGTTACCACTGAGGTAATATGGTAAGTTTCATTTAAAATTCAAGTGACTTGTCTCTGTAAATTGTCCCACCTTGGAGTAAGTGAATTAATAAAATGATTACCAGACAGAGTAGCATGTGAAAATTATTAATGGAGAACAGGCACCACCATCTTCCGTGAAATGGAGGATACTGCTAAATGCCATAATTGAAACTAATTCTATTAAAATAGCAGCCTGTCGTGTCCAATTTTCCCCTCACTTCCAATATTTGATCATTTAAAAATGTAGAGCTTTTTGATCTGAATGATGACTAGCTTGACGCAATAATTCTGGTTCCAATGGCTGAACAGATGCTGCTCTAGAAACACTGATGGTAGAAAATCAAAGTCACCTACCTCTGAACCACAGATTCACACAGTCAATATTTATAACATAAGGTAGACTCGAACTCAGGTTTTAGGATTACTAGAATCTTACTGGATTTTTATTTGACCTTGGACAAAGTTTTCTGCTGGTATGAGAAAGTATGTAATCCCCAAACCCCTTTCCTTTAAAGGAATTTTAACTTGGTAGGGTTATGTCTGTTCTTGTGAATTGATGATCCCAATTTTTTATGTCTTTGAAAAAAGTCACAATAAGTGAATGCCAAGACTTTAAAGAGCATCATGTAATTCTAGAACTAGTCTAAAAATATATTTCACAGTTTATATTACCTTCCATAAATCTTTCTAGAGACTGTAGGAAAAAAATCTAGAAGCCATATTTAATACATTGTCTTTTTGAACAGCCTATAACACTTTAATACGAGAGTCTTAATCTTTTTGTCCCTAGGTCCCAAATCTAAATGCACTTGATCTTCCCCCAGTAGTCCATGTAAAATATTCTACATGTTAACCCTTTGTTGTGCATGGATTATTTGTTAACATGTCAACACTAGCTTCCCATCTCTACCTCTACCCCATCCCAAACCCACCTTCAACTCTAGCTGTGCCACTGGCTGCATTGGAGTGGGTAATGTACATAGGACACTCTCCAAGAGGCAGTGATCAGGGTGATAATACAGTAACAATTCTTGCCATCAAGATATTACTCCATTCTTGAGGAGACAAAATATATTTATGTATAGTCTGCCATATTTCTCCATGTATAATATAAGGTGCTCCCATGTATAAGATGCACCCTAATTTTGGGACCCAAAATTTGAAAAAAAAAAAGTATTACATAAAGTTATTGAACTCAAGTTTTACTCAGCAGAAAATTTATATAACTCTTCACCACTGTAGAAACTCCCATCCATTAGCTAGTCCTCATCCATGGCTGATGACTAATCACTGTCTTCATATATGGCCTCATTTTCAGTTCTGCATATGGCATTTGAAATGTCACAACCACTGTACCCAGTTTTTAGACCCTAAATTATTCAAAAAAGTGTGTGTCTTACACATGGGGAAATATGATACATGATTATACATAGATAGGCATGAAGATAAACAGAAATTTCTGTTTTTAAATGTCAGAAAATAATTTATTGGTATGCTATTTGTATGTACTTGCCTGTGTATGAAAGCATGGGTGCATGTTTATACACACACATACACACACACCTACTTACTGTTGTCTCTCTCTTTACAAAAATGGTAAGAATTAAGCTGCCAGATGTCTCAGTGAGAGCTTACGTTATAATTATTTCATTAATTTTATGTGATGTACAATAATAAGTTTATCTGTATACTGCTAAGTATTTTTGCAATTAAAACTCCCATCAGACTTGTCAGAATAAATGAAGAGAGCTCATTCTCCCTTATGTAAGATCTTTTGGTTTGGGGTATCTTTTTGCATTTTTATCAGAACATAATTTTTCGTCCTAGAGTAAAGGC
The DNA here is from genome assembly GCA_037038555.1 of Rhynchonycteris naso. Classification (NCBI taxonomy): domain Eukaryota; kingdom Metazoa; phylum Chordata; class Mammalia; order Chiroptera; family Emballonuridae; genus Rhynchonycteris; species Rhynchonycteris naso. The sequence continues at coordinate 283,319,840 of CM072995.1, forward strand.
AGCTCTACAGTGTGTCAATAAAGCCATGGTGCTCTTTTGACTGGTCACAGGAAAGCAACAAAAGACGATAGAAATGTGAAATCTGCACCAAATAAAAGGAAAACTCTCCCAGTTTCATACCTATTCAGTGCAGTTTGATGTGGGCTCCATTTGTTGCCCTACACACATCCAAGCGATAGTGAAGTTCTTGCCACGCACGGGTAAGGACGTCTGGTGTAACAGAGTGAATAACGTCTGTGATTCTGTTTTAAGTGATTAATGTTGATACTTTCAATGTACACATGCTGCTTCACATAACCCCAAAAGTAAAAGTCTAAGGGCATAAGATCCGGGGATCGTGGTGGCCATGGCTTGACAGAACCCCTGCCTATCCACTGCCGGGGGAGTGTTCTATCCAGAAACTCATGAACAATGGTGGCGTAGTGTGAAGGAGCATCGTCCTGTTGAAAGATGACACCTTCTGGAAATTGTGGCACTGCATATAATTCCAACATGTCAAGATTGGTGTTTGCCATCACAGACTGCTCCATGAAAAAAAATGGGTCTATCACCTTATCAAGCATTAGGCCACACCACACGTTCACTTTAGGGGTGTTATGTTCATACTCACCATAATCATGAGGATGTTCAGCAGCCCATATTTGGACGTTATGGCGATGAACATGTCCACAGATATGGAAGGTCGCCTCATCGCTAAACACAATCTTATGCAAAAATCTTGCATCATTGTCGATCTCATGAAGCATATCTGTAGCAAACATGCATCGTGTGGGTCTATCCGCCAGTTTGATAGCGTGCAACAGCCACAATTTGTACCCCGTAAAACAGAGACGTTTCTTTAACACTTTATGAACTGTAGTCTTGCTTAGGTGTCATTGTCGAGCACATGCACGCACAGATTTTTTAGGGCTCCTTAGGTAGCTATCCCATATAGCCTCTACAGACTCGTCACTGACTGATGGCCTACCAGAATGGGGTTTCTCCACCAAACTGCTGGTTTCCTTCAACTGCTTATCCCACCGAGTAATGTTATTCCTATGTGGTGGCACTTCATTATAAATGAGCTGATATTCACGTTGCACTTTAGTCACAGATTTGAATTTAGTGAGCCACAGAACATACTGAACTTTCCTCTGTACCGTCCACATCTCGACTGGCATGGCTGTGAGCTGCTCCGCTGTATACACAGTGTTGCGTTATCATCTGCGCATGCACACATGCTGCCACATCATCCCACAGAAACTGGGAGGGTTTTCCTTTTATTTGGTGCAGATTTCAAATTTCTACCATCTTTTGTTGCTTTCCTGTGACCACTCAAAAGTGCACCATGACTTTACAGACACACTGTACTTAATTTATGGACCAGAATTCACTCATTAAAAGTTTGTTAGATGAACATATACTTGATAAACAGAATAAAAATTAATATGTCCATTGCATTGTCAATGGTTTTGAATGAGATGGTTACTGTATTCCACATTCTCTATTTCTTGGTCGTGGTCTTCTAATTTTAAGTAGAAGTTAGAGGCAGCAACTGGGAAAAGTAGGCATCAGCCTCAGAGAGGTCCTGCAAATGGGAAAGGATCACAAGAGAAAACAATGCAAAAAAGCTGAGATATCCAGCTTCCTGAAGAAATGATGTGTTGGGCACTATGTCAGATAATAGAAGTCTGTGTATTGTTGTAAAGCTACTCTAGACTTAGCTCACCTCAAGCACTAACCCATGCAAATACAAGAATAAATACACCAGTGTTAATTATAATGATCCCTGGCATGCATTTCATCTCGTCCTTTTTTGAAATTTATATCTTTAAAGAGTGTTTTCTGAAAAGTTATGTTTTACTAGTTAAATCTATTTTGAGCAATCTAACTCACAGAACCATTACTGCTTTATTCTCTTTGCCTCTTTGGTGAACACTGGAAGACAAAGCAATACCAAATGATCCTGAAAAAAAGTTACAGTTGATGGGGAAAAAAGATAGGCCTGATTTTAGTCCCTTTCCTGCCATTAACTCGCAGACATCTTCACACCCCTCCCTTTTAAAATCATATCTTCTCTTAGCTTTTTGTTGTTTTCTTTTTTACTTTGGTTATCATTTCTTCAAATATAATCATTTTTCTTTCTCCATGGCAACATTTCCATCTGTTCTAGTATTGCTTATCTAAATAAAAAAAAGCAAAAATGAAACCTTGCTATGTCTTTATATCCTTCTAATTAAATCCCTTAAACACAAACTTCTAGAAAAAGTTGTCTACATAACTAATATCCCTTTTACTTTTTAAAACTAGCTTCTGTCTACATCATTCCATCAAAACTACCCTCATGAACATTATAGCAACCTTTATGTAGCCAAATGTAAAAGGTGTTTTTCATAAACCCTCACCTTAAAACCTTTTTCTATCTTGGCTGTTCTAACAACACACTCTTCTGGTTCTTTCTTACTTATAGGTTATGCTGTGCAGTTTCCTTTATTAGCTCCTCTCCTCCACCTGAACTCTCCCAGGATAATCTCATTCCATTCCCATGGCTGTGCAAACATATGGACACGATTCCCCTCTTTCCTAAGTGGATTTTTCATAATTTTTTTACAATGTGAACAGAATCCTTTTATAAAGGAGCCAAAGTGCAAGTTATGGCACAACCTCAAGCCCAACAGCAATAGGAGTGCATTGAGCTCCCAATCATAGAGGGAGCAAAGTCGAGCAGTGAGGTTTGCAGACCCTCAATCCTGACTGCATAGATTTGTATCATACCTCTGCTGCTTATGTAATCTTCAAGTTTCTTATGTAATATCTTCACAAGGCATACAGGGGTGATGATAATAATAGTAGAGCTGTCCCCCTTATCTGTGGGGGTATGTGCAAAGGCAGTCAGTTAATGACTGAAACTGCGGATAGTACTAAACCCTATACCCACTTGTTTTTTCTTATACTTGTATACCTATGATAAACTTTAAACTATTCTTTCACTTTGGGGCTATTTTTAAGTAAAATAAGGGTGATATGAGCACAAGCATTATGATACTGCAACAGTGAATCTGATAACCCAGATGGCTACTAACTGACTCCTGAGCCTATAGCCTGTATACTGTTCATATGTTGTACAGAAGGATGATTCATGTCCCAGGTAGGATGGGGAAGAATAACTTGAGAATGATGTGCAATTTAAAACTTATGAATTAGTCTGACCAGGCAGTGGCACAGTGGATAGAGCATCAGACTGGGATGCAGAGGATCGAGGTTCGAAACCCTGAGGTTGCCAGCTTGAGCTTAGGCTCACCAGCTTGAGTGTGGAGTCACTGGCTTGAGTGTGGGATCATAAACATGACCCCATGTTCGCTGGCTTGAGCCCAAGGTTGCTGGCTTGAGCAAGGGGTCACTTGCTCTGCTGGAGACCCCAGTCAAGGCACATATGAGAATGCAATCAATGAACAACTAAGAAGTTGCAACCAAGAATTGATGCTTCTCATCTCTCTCCCTTCCCTCTCTCTGTCTCTACCACACACACAAAAAGGACCTTATGAATTGTTTATTTCTGGAACTTTTTATTTAATATTTCTAGAGTTGATCATGGGTAACTGAGATCATGGGTAACTGAAACCACCAAAAGTGAAACCAGGAACAAGGGGAGACTATTGTACCTATAGCATAGCATTATTGTGAGAGTGAATTAAGTATAAAGTGCTTAGACAAGTATCTAGTTTGTAGTAAAGGTTATCTGGAAGGGAATGTGAAAGGTCTGAGACTGAACTTACCAAATAACCAGTTAGTATCTTAGTATTTCATGAGTGTTGTTGGAAGACTCAAGACTCTTGGACCAGTGACAAAATATGTTAATGCTCATAGCAAAGCAAAGACCATGAGTATTATGTCTGCATTGCCTCCTCTTAGCCCCTTCCTACAAGTCCTATGAGTCTGCTGTAGAGGGGGCCAGGTGAATGTTACTCAGCTGTTACTTCACAGCTAAAGAACCCCAAGTTTAGGGAACATGCCTCTTTTATAATGGACTGCAAGCATAGCTGCTCTTTGCTTCCAAGGGAAAAATTATCTTTATTACAATGGGAAGTAAAACAAATCTACCTTTTTCTCAGGGGGAAACACTAGCTCTATCTTAAGTGCTTGCTATACAGATATTACTGAAAAGATAGTCCAAAATAAAAGGGCAACTCCTTATTCACAAGATGTGCAGAAACAGACTTAGGAGGACCTTTCTCCCAACACTATTATTGTCAGAGCATATTGTACCTTCTCCTCTGTTGGCCATTTCTTATTTCCCCAGGGGGAATTTATTGCTTCTTCTTCAATGCCCCACAAATCTCTATATATTTTGACTATATCACATCTACTATGTGTAAAGGTGGTTTATATATGTTTCTCTTTTTACACTTTGAGTTTCTTTAGAGAAAACTTATTTATTGTTTATATATTTATTTATGTTTATATTCTTATTTATTATTTATAGTCTTATCTCTACTTCTTGCATTTAATAATTAAGAAGAGTGTTTGAAATACTTGGTACTTAATATGTGTTTAACTATTTATAATTCAAAAATTAATGTGTCATGGATGGGAAAACTTTTCCCCTTTAGTCTGTGTTAAAAAACATTGTTATTATTAAAAAGGATATGTGGCATTCAAGACGGTATATAAACATGACTCATTATGCAAACTAATATCTGATATTTTTAATATAAAACATAGAATTAAAGAGGCTATTAGCACAGTGCTGTTACTTTTCAAAGAAAATTGGTTTACTTAGACTTAAGAATATAATGGCAAATGATATATTCAATTCGCACAGCATTAAAAATATTCTATATATAGTTATATTTTTTAGCTTCAAATTTATCCTGCTTTAAGTGAATATGCAGCACTAGTGATATTCTGATTTAAGTGGATATATTCTGTTTTCTTCATTCTTCTTTAGAACTGTCAGACAGTTTTTCAAGACTCTGAGAAACTGTGTCCCTGGGGGGGTGAAGAGACACCTATATATAGATGCATTTTAGTCTGTGGTTGTAATTTGCTTTGGTATCCATGGGGATGACAGATGCTAAGGAAATGCAAGCTGATATTATAACACAAAGCTGAGCTAGATAATTTAGCATTAAGCTTTGGCACCAAGAGAGTTTGATCTGATCTGAAGTGTGAGAGTTTGGTAAAAGAGTGTTTTATGCTTATTCTGAGTTTAAGATAGTGTCAAGTTGTGCCTTAGGAAGAGAAGGATTTAGGGCTTTCTGTCATAATTGCATATTTGTTTCATGGTTTCAGTTACAGTAATAGGGACATGGTCAGATTTGTTGAAGAGGGTTAAGAAGAATGATCCCTAACAGTGAGACTTCAGATAGGAAGAGAGAAGGCTAGACCAGAGATGGCAAATTCCAGCAATTAAAGGACAGAGCCTGGGGGAAAATCATTCTGGGTTTAAAGTTTAGCTCAGCCACTTTCCAGCTACATGATCTTGGGAAGTTCCTAAAATTGTCAAAACCCCATTTCTTTGTAAGATGTCTTCATTCTAGACTTCCCTTGATGACTAAGAGAGATAAGATAATGCAGGTGTACTGCTTAGCATAGTGCTGATTACTATGTAACTTGCATATGCATTTATTCAAGAAAGAATTGGCCCAAAAGAAAAAGCATCATTTATCTAATGGCTTACTTATAGCGGCTAAAAGTGCTTTTCTGTAATTCCTGGCTGAGACCCCTTTGTCTTGTTTCTCCCCCTTGCTTTTCTCTGATGGGCAGGCCATTTTTCTCTATTTAAATGAGATAATCTATAAAATGCATTAAGGATAATGCATAGCCAAAGGTTAGCTCATCGCAATGGTGGCTATATTATTAATTATCATTACCATCTCTTTTTGGGGGCTTTTCTTTTCTTTTACAGCATCGTTTCTCATATATTTTTTCCCTACCACTTTTGTACAAATGATAGAACTTGTAGAGCACCTTTAATTCTCTCAGCTTCATGCTGACTGCTCCGCAGAACCCCTGGCAGACCCTACTAAGGTGCCAAGGTCTTCAAAATACGCCTGCACACACTGGCTCCCTGTGCCTGCTCCTCCCTCTGATAACTGACCAGTGCTCTGGTTTCCCTTTGCTGCACTTCCTTGAAATAAGAATTGTCTTTGTGTGAATGTTTTTTATAGTTCCTTACTTTGAATCCAGTTGCACCTGGTTCCCAGATTTCATCACTGATTACTCAGTTTGCTCCAGAGAAATGCAGCAATGTTGTAAATCGAATCAAGTTTACAACCATGAAATAGAGAGTGTGGTTTTAGACTTTCATTACACTGGTTTCAGTATCCTCTCTCTGGCACAAGAACTCAAATGCCCCTTGAGAGAAAAGCATCCCATGCAGAATTATAATTGTTGTCACAAGCCAGATATCATAAAGTATATGTACATTACTTACTTTGTTTCTTCCATGAGACCTATTCCTGGAGAGTTTACTTAAGACTCATGCTCATACAAGTGACTACTAAAATGCTATGTGGCAGTTCCACAGAAAAGTAAGTGAATAAATCTGTCCTGACAACCTTATCACATTTACCTCGACAAGATCAGAAATGTAGGACATACAAATTGGAGGGTATACATAATGTGGGAAATATGAAACAGGAAAATATAAAGAAGAGTAGATCAAAGAATCTTAGCAGGTAGGAAGGGGTAAAGTCAAGAGAGATGAGAAGAAAGGGAAAAGAAAGGGAGCAAGAATAAGAGGAAGAAAGAGACCAAGGGACAGAGAGAGATATATATCAATTTTAAAAGAGGAAAAGAAACAGGGACAGGAGCTGAAGTCTTTCAAGATTTCTTTAAAGATTTATCAAAATAAAGTATTTTGTGTGTGTATATATATTTTTGCCTGTGGAGGTTAAATATAAGATTTAAAGTAGATTTAATATTCTAATTAAGTGAGAGGGAAGAGGTTCAACGTAAAGGAAAGGTTATGAGTGGCTGTAGGGTTAGCAAGTTTAATCTAAGCTCATGACTCTGCATGTTGTTATTTCTAGGCTTTGTAGAAACATGTACAATGAAATTCCCACAGAATGCTTTTACAGACTGTGGCTTTTTTTCTGTTTACATCTCCCCCTCCACCTAACTTTTTAATTATATTTACACAAAGTAGGCTCTAATTTTTGCCAAGAGCAACACAATACACAGCCCCAGCTATATTTTGCAAAATATAAGCTTAAGAGGGGGTGGAAGAATGATGTGCTAACCTTGAAAGTCTGTCAGCACATTCCTTCCCTAACTCGACGGGCTAGCTGCCTGATGGGAAAATGATCAGGGAAGAGGAATTCAGTGACATATTCAGTCATGTAATGCTATAATTTATCTTTTCAAAGGAATGTGAAATTTTGGATGAGAGGTCAAAACACAAGCTTAAGAAGACAAAATTGTACATTTCACACATTTCTCAATATCAAGTGTTTGGTCCAAGTGATCAAGTTTTTGTAAATATAGGAAATGAAATTTATATCTCATGCAGTGTTTATAATGATGTGTTACACACTGTTGGGCTGTGTATTCTCTCATCCACTCATTTACACCTCACAATCATCTTGCAAGATTTGCAGTTGAGAAAAATTGAGACTCAGAGAGAGGTTAAATAACTTATCTAAATCTCAGAAAGAATTTCAAACACATTTTGGCCTGAGCTCCAAACTATGCATTCTGTTTCCAAATTTTCTTGCTTAAAAAAGGACTTTGAAATATGGGAAAGATATCAGAAGTATAAAGGTCTAGAAATCATCATTGCTTTCATGCTCCATAATAATTTAATAAGAATAAAAGAGAAATAAATGGTACCTGCTCAAAACATTTGTGATTCACTATTTTCAGAAAGTCTTGGAGCAAGAGGTCTAGATTTAAAAATAACATTTGTTATTTCTTGTGTTAATTAGACATTACAATTTATTCAAAATAAAAATTTTGGAAAACATAGAAAACCATATAGAAGAGAATAAAAGTAATTTGTAATCCCAATGTATTAGGTAGAGCTTATGTGTGTTGCTATAATAGCAATCCTAAAATTGAGTGGGAGGTTATAAAAATTGATTTTCCTCTCATATAAGAATTCCAAGGAGAATGTTTCAAGTAGTAGTTCTATCAACTTCAGTGTGTCTTACAAGTTTATTCTAGCCATCAGCACGCCAGCTATCAAAAAGAGAGGAAAGAACCCTTGTGCAAGAATTTATAGACTAATATTATTTCTACTCCCAAGAACTATGTCACACAGCTTCTCCTAGACACAGGCAAAGGTAGTCTCTGGTAACCTACTTTTCCTCTATTGTAAAGAAGAAGGATAGAATGGATTTCAGAGAAAAACTATCTCCACCCACAATAACTATTATTATATTATATTTTGTATCTCTATAGAATCTTAATGTGAATAGCTATATCTACATGATTTTAAAAAATTAGGATATTATACCTACTGTATTGTAACATGCTTTTTTTTCATTAAGTATGTTGGCAGTACTGTCTCATGTCATTAAATATTCTGCTATAACATTTCCGTAATGTCGCATAGATATTCCATCATCTGGAGGTGCCATACTTGATTAATCCAATCTCCAGTAATTGTTTCTAGCATTTCAGTAATATAAAAGTGAGATCGATGACTTTACTTGTAAATCTTTCTATGCCTTGCAGGACAATTCTTAGAAGTCAACAGGTAAAAAAATTGCTAGTGTATATTGTGGAAATATTGTGTTAATTCACTGTCCTATCAGCAATATATGAGTGATGACATCTGAGACTTAATGATACAAGAATAACTTACCCTTGATCTCTTTTAGCATAATTATTTTCATTACTCTTAAAATGTATCAGACCAGGGCTGTGCCTATGAACATTTAGTTGTCATTTAAAAATACTTACTTCCTTCTTTGCCACTTCCATGGAAAGAATCTACTTCACCACTCTTTGAGTTTGGGTTTGGCTATGGCAGAGGTCCCCAAACTACGGCCTGTGGGCCAAATTGCGGCCACCTGAGGCCATTTATCTGGCCCCCGCCCGTCGCACTTCCGGAAGGGGCACCTCTTTCATTGGTGGTTGATATATGGAGTACTGTATGTGGCAGCCCTCCAACGTCTGAGGGACAGTGAACTGGCCCCCTGTGCAAAAATTTTGGGGACCCCTGGGCTATGGGATCTGGTTGGCCAATGAGATATCAATTTCATCATTTTAAATTTTATTTCCTTTGAAATGTTCTTGCCTGGTTGTGTGGGCCTTCTTGTTCATCTGCCATTGTCATGAACAACGCTTCCCCCAGGTAGCCTTTGGTGCAGGGAGGGTGAGATACTTAGGCAGGCCAGGACCATGGGCAGCTTAGAGCTACCCAGTCACCCTTGCATATCTCAGCCACATGTGAGTGACACCAACAGCTTAATGTTATATGTCACCAAAACTTAGTGGTTGTTTATTCTGCAGCAATAGCTGCCTGATACAGTGCCAAGTGACAACACCTGTGGCAAAAGAACAACCCTAGGTGTGGAATGTACAATTTGTTAGGGCAGGCCTGCTCTTCACCTGGCTCTGCGCACTGTCCTTTCTGGGTCTCTGCGTAAGTGATTTTCCCTTAATTTACAGGTATCAATAAGTGTTAAAGATAAGTTATTATTTTAGCTATGCCATTTCAGTCATATATGGTTTTCCACTTTTGCTTCTCTTTGTTCTAAACCTTAGTTCCAGTCCAGTACAAGAGGATAATAGAGTGTGGGACAGCATTCAGCTTCTAAAATGTCAGACTATAATGAGAAAAGGAAAACAATTATTAGCAAAACCAGTCACAGACACCCACAGGGTGCATCTTTTTACCCTACATCTTATAAGTGCAGTGCATGTGGATCATTAGCAGAGCCTAAACTTTGGAAATATGACTGTACTGTAGAAGCTATGGCACAGTGTCTTAAATGCTTAATAAAAATATAACTCTTCTAAAAACAAAACAAAACAAAAAACAACAAGAACAAGAACCTCACATGGCTCAATAAACTTTATGGATACTTCTAATTCAAAACATTTTATTCTGGAGACTTTTCAAGACTCAGACCTACATTAAGGACAAATTTTTGGCATTTCCAACATTTTATTAAGTCATAAAACATGTATAAGACCATTCAATGAATAATTCCCTTGGGGCTGCAGCTACCCATTTATTCAACATTTATTGAGAGCCAACTGTGTGTCAGGAATGCTGTTAAAGACAAAGAATCCAAAGCTGAATACACATATTCCCTGAGCTCAGCAAGCTGACCACGTAGGAGAGAAAAAGACATGAAACAACTATTGTAGCACCATAATGGAACCATGGACAAGGTGCTATCTAAAGAGAGAGGCATTAGGTATAGCCAAACCTCAAGCCAGAACCCCAGTCCTGCTTCCACTCTACCTAAGTACACCGCAGTTTACACACCTTGTCAGTATTATTATTATTGGCCTCTTACTACCAAGCCATGTATTGTTATGCCAATTTTCCCACTTCCTCATCATCTACCTTTTTTTTTTGATAAATTATTTCTGACTTCTGTGGTCCTGCTAGTAGAAAACTTCCCACCAGTCTCCTTTCCTTACTTTTAGCTCTAAACCTGACTCCTCTTTCCAATAGATTTACAAAGATTGAGATTCCCCGCTGAAATTTGCAGACTGTTTCAAAGCTTGCAATGAAGTCTTGTCCTACAAACAGGGGATTTAAAGCAAAATATCATTTAAAAGTAGCAAAAGGATTCATTTATTTTATCACCTGTCTGGAACAAGGGAAGGTTACTTTTATTATATTAATCGAGATCTCAGATGCTATCAAGTGTAAGACCCATGCTGGCAAATTCAACTGGGAAGAAAGTAACGTGTCAGCTCCACTCCTTCCTCCCACAGGAGCTCTCATTCTGCAGAAAGTTTAGAGATTCTTAATTATTAAGCTCTTTTTCTCCTGACAATGATACCAAGACTTTCTGATTAATAAGAAAACATTAAATGATTTTCTTACTAGTTTTTAAAAATACAAGGGCAAGAGTTTGCTAGTTGGCTATGTAGAACAATATAAAACAGTGATTTCCAAACCAGTCACCTTTTATGTGGAAGCACGCCAATGCCCTTCATCTGGAGATTCTGATGGTTACGGAGTGGGTCCAAAAACTCTGTGGCGCTGTGAATAAGTCCCTTTGGTGATTCTGATAATCACCCTGGCTGGGGAATCGCTAGAGAAATTTTGGGGGAATAGTATAATTCTTGAGGCATTTAATTCTCACATTCTTTAAAATACCTCATTTAACTTCTAGTCATAACACTGACTACAATTCTTGTTTCTTAGACCAGAGGGATAGTGGAAACAAGAGGTTTACAGACTCCTAACCTCCAGGACTCAGCATGATTCCAGGTGCTTAGGTCCAATGAGTATCACAGTCAGTGACAGATTTTGATTTTTAGCTTTCATACATATGTGTATAATCAAGAGGGAGGTAACTCCATGTTTCTATCGCTTCTGGGACCTGGGGAGGTCCTGGGGAGGGCTTCTATGCTGGATAATTCCAAGAACACCACTAATGTGGCACCAAGCTGTCTCCAGAGAGGTTTAAAGACTTTCTCCTTCAATGTAGCTAATGATGTTTGCTGCCCCTGCTCCCCACCTTTAGGCTGTTAAGTATTACAACTTTTTATGGCCCTCTGAATGTTGCCTTGCTCTTTTTCAAGTTATAAATACTTCTGCGGAGGGATCTAGATCAGCACTCAAGGACTTTGGGGGGAAATTCACCCTTGACTTCTGTGATTTATTTTCCCAACAACATCCTGGTCCATTATGAGTTAGGGTACTGACCTACAAAGCTTCTCTTGGTATAAGATCCAGTCTCTGTTTGTTGATGTCTGAGTCTTAACACAGTGAACCTAGCTTTTAGCTAGCTGAGGATGCCACTTGCAAGCACACTCTCAAGAATAGTGCCCTTATTTACGAAGACCCTTGACAATCAACTCTTAAGTTCCATAGTTACTAAGGTGCCAGTATAGAGCCTTGTGCTTCCTTTGGAGAATCACACACACTCACATACAAAAGGGTGGAGGACTGGAGATTGGAGTCAGGAAGGAAACAAGTAATAAGAAAATAGATACAAGTATTGCCTGGTCTCTTCAATATAAAATCTGTGATCACCAGGAAGCTGGCACCTGTAAACAGGTGCTGTTTAAATCATGGAAGAAGTATATTCTCAAGAAATGTACCAGATTTGGCAAGATCAACACATCTAACGTAACAGCAAAATATATAAAGCAAAATGTAATTCAGTGTTAAAGCATGTAGAAAAGACAGTAATAAAGTGTGTTAGAATTCTACAGTATTGTTCTCTTTCTGTCCATTTCCCTGTATCATAAAAAATAACCACCACTAAAGAAAACAAAATTTGCTTGATTAGCCTTATACCAATCATCCAGCTAGGGCTTTTTATTTTTTTACTATCTTCTCCCTTTTCTTTTTATTTTTCATCTTAATTCAGCAGCTAAGCATAACAAATGTAGAAAAACTAAGTAGGAAAGTGGGAGAGCCGCCTCCTTTATTTTAGAGCCTGACAAGTTGTGTTGGCTTTTACATTTTGAGCTCTGTGGGATGTCAGGCACTTCATAGCAGGGGTGGCATCTATCTTTATGTTGCTACTTGCGCAGGCATCCTATTTGGATGAAATCATCTTTTGTTTCATTTATTATTTTAAAATAGATTTAGTCAAGGTCCCAAAAGTTCCTTTTAAAAGGGCAATATGTCTTTCAGTTTCGTTTGCAGATCTGGGCAACGCACAGCCCAGCAACGCTCCCCGCCGGCAGGGGGCCTCCTGTGTGAGCCCTGTGTATTCCTTCAGACTTCAGAATGTGCAGCCAGAAGCCGATAGCTCCTCATTGCCTTTTTTCTCAGACCCTCCAGGCATACAACAGTGGGAGTGCACATTTTTTGTGGTCCCATGCCACTTGCCATCACCATGAGATGCTTTGAAATGTCCATTTTTGTGAGTTGGTGGCTGCCTTTTTGTTGCCCAGGAAGATCATCACCTGGGGAAGTTTTTAAAAATGGCAAAACCTGGGACCCGTCCTTGGGAGTTTGATTTAATGGATTACAGTGCAGTGTGGCCTGGACATGGATCTTTAAAGGCTCCCTAGGTGACCTGGGCTGGTTTGCTTAGTGGATAGAGCATTGGCCTGGGTATGGATGTCCTGGGTTCAATCCCTGGTCAGGTTACACATGAGAAGCCACCATCTGCTTCTCTTCCTCTTCCCTTCCCAGCAACCAATGCTTTGATTGGTTCCAGCATCAGCCCCAGGTGATGAGGATAGCTCGGTTGATTCAAGCATCCACTGCAGGTGCTAAAAATAACTCAGTTGATTTGAGCATCTGTCCTAGAAAGGGGTTGCTGGGTGGATCCTGGTCAGGGCACATGCAGGAGTCTGTCTATCTCCTCTCCTTTCGCTTAAAATGATGATGATGATAATAATAATAATAATAATAATAATAATAATAAAGGTTCCTGGGCAATTCTATTTTATGGTTAAGAGTGAGTGGCATATGAAGGTATAGGGTTGAGACTATTCATGGGAGTTAACATGTAGGTAAGGCTAAAATAGGAGAACTTAAAAAAATTACTTGACAGAATGCACACATTCAAATGAGCATTTATCTCTTGGAATTGTCTTTAGGACCTGCTTTATATTCTCTTAAACTTCTACTGTGAGATCAAAGTTTGTGCTTTTAGGTTGACAATGACCTTTGGCAATAGCTAATTGATTGGCTGGAGGTTCCATCTGCTGGAATTATCTTTAAAAAGAGGAAATTCAATATATAGCCAGTTCACTTTCTTGACAAGGCTGCTTTGTTGAGACTTATTTTCTTGTAAGACATCTACCCTGACTTAAACTTTGACTCTCTACCAGTGTCTTGCCTGAGCTATATGCACTGTGAACATAACACCTGAACATTTTATTTAAAAAAAATATAAATCATCCTGACCAGGCAGTGGCACAGTGGATAGAGCGTCGGACTGAGATGCAGAGGACCCAGGTTCGAGACACACATGAGAAAGCTATCAGTGAACAACTAAGGTGCTGCAACAAAGAATTGATGCTTCTCATCTCTCTTCCTTCCTGTCTGTCTGTCCTTATCTGTCCCTCTATCTATCTATCTCTGTCTCTGTTACACACACACACACACACAAAATAAAATATATATATACCAGATGACATTGTTCTTTCCTTAAGACTCTTCAGTGGCCTCCCAGTAGAACAAAATTTTCCTAATAGCTACAATAGTGAATGCCTGCTGCATATTAGTCTTACAGTAATTACTGTAATTACTGTAGGAAGAAAGGAAGAAAGGGAAGAAGAAAGAAGGGAGGAAGGAAAAAGGAAGGAAGGAAGGAAGGAAGAAAGGAAGGAAGGAAGGAAGGAAGGAAGGAAGGAAGGAAGGAAGGAAGGAAGGAAAAGAAGGGAAGGAAGGAAGGGAAGGAAGGGAGGGAGGGAGGGAGGGAAAGGAGGAAGGAAGGGAGGAAGGAAGGAAGGAAGGAAGGGAGGGAGGGAGGGAGGGAGGGAGGAAGGAAGGAAGGAAGGAAGGAAGGAAGGAAGGAAGGAAGGAAGGAAGGATTGAAGAAGGGAGGGAAAAAAGAGAACTTCTAGGAAGGTAATAAGTAATTGATAATCTCTTCTCAGTCCATTTTTTTTCAAATACGTGCTCAGCTGTCTGCACGTTCAGTTTACCTTGCTCCTCCCCAGAAACAATGGAACCTGAATGAAATGTATCTCTATGATTGGAAGAAGCAGTAACAACCAGCAAATTTTGGTCAGGTTCAAATATCAGACCTGGTAGTGCTGAAACATCTAAATATTCCATATAGGTTATTGAGAATCTATATGCCTTATGTATGCAAATCTTCTTAAATAAGAGATTAAGGAGAAAGAGAGTCCTGTATGTGAATAGATATTACAGGAATACATGACGACACTTACCATCTATTGGGTGCATACTGTGTGCCAGTAGTGAACCAGCTTTCTAATATACACTCCGAGGTTTAGAAAAGTAGGGAAGAAGTAGGAGATAGAAGAGTTCACACATTCCAGGCAGTGGTTAGAAATCATATTTACAAGGAGAACTTACTAGAGATAAAAGTGGTCCATTGATGAAATAGGCACATATGCACAGTGCTGATTGTAAATTCTGCCCTGTCTCTCATATTGCAAGAAAGATTATGGGCCCCCATTGGAGTGGGAGAGAAATCCATCTCCTGGGACATCTAGTGATGAGTCTATGTTTTCTTATTTTTAGAATAAGACACTGAACATACTTTCTGATTCAAAAGCCAGAATACCTAGTGCAATCTGGAGTTTACTTTTCAAATCCTGATACTTATGAATATTTAACTTTTTTCCATATCAGTATAGTTTTACCTGAGGATCTTGAGTGGCCCATGTATCCAGATGGTTCAGTAGGTCCTGCTGGTGAACATATTTTTAAAAATCTTATTGCTTTGCATGAAAAATAGCATGGCATTATATACCAGATGGGAACAATGAAATATCAGGCTCCTTATATCTAAAGAATCATCTTCTGCTTGAAAGTGTCTTCCTACCTTTCCAATTTCCCCTTAGATTCTTCCCTCCTGCTAGAAGAGGGGGTGGAGTGGGGCTTATAGAAATATTTTACATTCCATTTGCTGCTTTCTGTTTTTTCACCTCTGATTTTCCATATGCCTTTAACAAGGACTGAAGCTGCACATGGAAGAACTAAATGATGCTCTTTTAGGTGTCCTGAGAGGGACAGTCTGCCAAATACAGATTGCTACCAGCCTGTTCATCAAGGGTGCCTATATTACCATTGGTTAGTGCTCCTTTGGAGTTTGCTTGTGATTTAACTTATCAGATGAGCTAAAAACCTGTGGGTGGGGAAGAGAGGAGTGTGAAGAGGGAGAGAGGGGAATGAGGAGGAATGGTTGGTAAATGAGATGTTGTTCTTGGAAGGGCTGTAACAGATCAAGTCAAGAAGACTTGAGACTCTAAGATAAGATACAAGATCCAGAAACAAAAAGAAAGATGCTAGGCATCAGCTTCTGGGAGTGTCCTACGGCCTTGAACATGCATTGTTCTTTCTACTTGAGGGAGCTTCTCCTTCTCAACTCACCATTGACTGTTGTAATTCCATGCTCTATCCTTGATCTCATCTCACTTCCCAGAAAGTGCTCTCCCAAGGTGATCTCATCCACACTGGAGCTTCCATCATTACCTGTGAGTTGACAACTCTCCAAACCAAATTCCAAGTTCAGATGCTCATTCCTGAGTATCTCCTCCTAGATGTCCCAGTGACAACTCATATTCAGCAGATATAAGTGCAAACTTCGTTTCTTTTGCTTACTCCTGTCCTTTGCCCCATACATTCCAGGCAACCCTGTTTCTTTGGCCTTATTTCCCATGCCCAAACAGATGTCACCCTCATCAATCCTAGAGACTTTACCTTTTTATGTTCTCTCTCATGTCACTAATCTTGTAGCCCCTACCTACTGTGAGACCTCACGATTTTTTACCTGAAATTCTGGAAATCTCACCTCTAATTCTACCTCTCCAATCCATGCTTACACTTCTTCGTGACTTCATGTTTTGCACATGCTCTCATGTCATGTTCTCACTAACTAAAATGTGTATCATTACAGCAACTATCATTTATTGAGTTTGCTACTTTCCAAAAATTGTCTACAATCATCATAATAATCTTACAAAATACCTGTCATTACTAAGACAGTAAACAATATGCCTTACATTTAGACTATGGCTTACTGATTCCAAATCTTTGCTCTCTCTATTATTTCTCTTCTAGTCTTTTTTTCACACCCTCACCATTTAACTTTGCCTTACTTCTTTTGATTGTGTATCATCAATTACCACATACTTTCTATATTAAATTTGGAGTTGCCTTCTTCAAAATATTCTTTTCGAATACACATTCAACATGTCACATTCTATTTTATATGTCTCTCTTTGGCTTTCATTACATCCCCTGCTACCCTCCAAGACGGTGAAATACCATGGAGCTAGAGACTGTCCCTATACATCATTTTCCTCTCCTCTCTTTGTCCATCCTTGCCTTCTGCTGAAAGAGCTTTGTCTTGTCTGTCAGGGTAAATATTGAGTCTTTTCTCTTTTATTCCCACTACTTAAACCAGTTCATAATACATAAATGTGTCAGGTAAGGTTTGATGAATGAATGAATGAATGAACGATATCCATAAAACTCTGTGAATAACAATAAAGATTATGAAAATCTCTCTTTTAATGAAGAGGAAGTGAAGCCTGAGCAATTTTGATGGGCCCTCTCAGAGATCCTAATCATCACTAAGTAACTAAATCAAGACCTGAATATTTGCCTGGTCCAGTGAGACAAAGAAGCATCACAATTTTTATGGTTTTTGTTGCTTTTATACTTTTATTTTCCTTCAGTGGTCTGCTTTTTATTTCTGTCCCTTTCTTTTTTGTCAAGTTGTTCTCTCTGAAAAGTATACCTCATCAACACCTTAAGGCACACAAACAGTCCTAAACTTACTTTTTCTCCATCTCTGTTCTCATTTGTCAGTTTGCTCATCTTCTCACCTGTATTTTTGATGTTTAGAAGTATAATTAGGTTCATTTTTTTAATCTTTCATATTTCAAATTAACATGCTCAACTTTTCTTTTAGCTTCTTGAGCACACATAGTACAGTTTTTAATATGCATTCTTGTGTACTAACTATTTGTTATTTCTGGTGGGCATCAATTTACTGATATTTGTTCTCATTTTCAGTTTTATTTTTCTGCTTTGTTTCATGGCTAGGTATTTTTTATTTGCTGCTAGACATTATAAATTTTAGCCTATTAGATGCTGGATGCTTTTTGTTTTCATAAATATTTTTGTTGTAGTTCTTTAAGGTAGTTAAATTTTTTTTGTAAACCGATCCTTTCTGGTAATGATTTTAAACATTGTTAGGTGGAGAAGAGTGCATTTAAGTTATCCTTAATTTTTCTCTATTATGAATGCAAAATATTTTTGTTTTCCTGTGATGGTTAATTTGCCAACTTAAATAAGATAAGGGATACCCAGATAGCTGGGAAAATATTATTTTTGGGTGTGTCTGAGAGGGTATTTTGGAAAGAGATTAGCATTTACATTGGTAGACAGAGGAAAGAAAACCATTTTTACTTCTGTTGGTAGACCTCATTTAACCATTTAAGGCTTAAATAGAACAAAAAGGTAAAATAAGGGCAATCTTGCTATTGTTGCTTGAGTTGGGATGCTCATCTTCTCCTGCCTTTGGACTTCAATGTTCATGGCTCTTGGGCCTTCAGACTTAAATTATGCCTTACAAACTGGCCCTTGATTCTCTAGTCTTTGGACTTGGACTGATTATATGAATGGTTTTCTTGTTTCTCTATCTTGCAATTTCATATTATGGGACTTATTCATTTCCATAACTGTGTGAGCCAGTTCCTATAACAAATCATTTTGAAAGTTTGATTCCCTAGCCTTAGGTAATCTTTTATCACATAGGAGCTATGTACTCAAGTAAGGTTCTTTGTTGATCTCTGGAGCATGCTCTCGCTCTCTCAGTTTTCTTCTCTCCTGTTATCTTTTTTATGAAGTCTAGCCTCCTTTGTCTCAATTCTGTCTTTTCAACTCAGAGAGCTTGCTGTAATCTTCTTAGTTTTCCCCTTACTCTGAATTGTCTCCAGGCAGTAAGTTGGATTAATAATAGGACTCACTTTGGAGATCTCAAAGATCATTCATTATCCCTTGTTTCTTGATGTCCAATATCTTGAAAATTATCCCTTCATGTGCGATGTCAAGTTTTTAAGTTCTTGTGGTAGGGTAAATCTAGTCGCTGTTTCTCCACCTTGGTTAATGGTGAGAATCTTATCAAATAATTTTATTTTAAAAAATGTTACAAACACTGCCTTTTCAAATTTAATTACATCATAGATAAGTGATTTTTCCTTCTTGCATAAAAATGTATCTAGCAACTAATGTTACACAGGGCTCCTCCCAAGTCATTTAAAATCTATTTTCACTTAGTCTGGTTGGAGCCCAAGATAGAGTAAATAGCTTCAGTGAGCAATTCTTTCCAGGAATCTACTTCACAAGGATTCATAGGATCATATAATTGTATTACTGAAAGGATTATTTGTTTATTTCTGGCCACTTTTATTTATTTATTTGCCTATTTAATTTATTGATTATATTAAAATTTAATTTTCATGAGGTGACATTGATAAATCACAGTACATATGTTCAATGAAAACCTCTGCAGGTTATTTTGACATTTGATTATAATGCATACCCATCACCCGAAGTCAAATTGTCTTTCATCACCTTCTATCTGGTTTTATTTGTGCCCCTCCCCTACACAGACCTCCTCCCTCTCCTCCCCCTAAACCCCTACCCCCCACCACCACCTCTGGATAGCCAGCACGGTCTTGTCCATGTCTCTGAGTCTCATTTTTATGTCCCATCTATGTATGGAATAATTTATTCTTAGTTTTTTCTAATTTACCTATTTGACTCAGTATAATGTTATCCAGGTTTATCCATGTTGTAAATGCTCCAATGTCATCATTTCTTACAGCTGAGTAGTATTCCATAGTATATATGTACCATAGCTTTTTAATCCATTTGTCCTCTGACGGACACTAGGGCTGTTTCCAGATCTTTGCTATTGTGAACAATGCTGCCATGAACATGGAGGCTCATTTCTTCTTTTCGAACAGTGCTATGGTGTTCTTAGGGTATATTCCCATAAGTGGAATAGCTGGGTCAAAAGGCAGTTTAATTTTTAATTTTTTGAGGAATCTCCATACTGTTTTCCACAGTGGCTGCACCAGTGTGCATTCCCACCAGCAGTGCAGGAGGATTCCCTTTTCTTCACATCCTCGCCAGCACTTATTCTGTGTTGTTTTGCTGATGAGCACCATTCTGACTGGTGTGAGGTGATATCTCATTGTGGTTTTAATTTGTATTTCTCTAATGATTAGTGATGTTGAGCATTTTTTCATAGGCCTATTGGCCATCTGTATGTCCTCTTTGGAGAAATTTCTATTCATTTCTTTTGCCCATTTTTTGATTGGATTGTTTGTCTTCTTGGTGTTGAGTTTTATAAGTTCTTTATAAAGTTTGGTTACGAACCCCTTATCAGATGTGTTGTCAAATATGTTCTCCCATAGTGTGGTTTGTCTTTTTATTCTGTTCTTATTGTCTAGCTGTGCAAAAGCTTTTTAGTTTGATATAGTCCCATTTGTTTATCCTGTCTTTTATTTCACTTGCCTGTGGAGATAAATCAGCAAATGTATTGCTGCGAGAGACATCGGAGAGCTTACTGCCTATGTTTTCTTCTAAGATGCTTATGGTTTCCCAGCTTACATTTAAGTCTTTTATCTATTTTGAGTTTGTTTTTGTGAATAGTGTAAGTTGATGGTCTAGTTTCATTTTTTTTTTTTTTTGCAAGAAGTCCAATTTTCCCAACACCATTTCATTTTTTTAATTTTTTTATTTTTTTTGTCTTTATTTATTCATTTTAGAGAGGAGAAAGAGAGAGAGAGAGAAAGAGAGAGAGAGAAAGGGGGAGGAGCAGGGAGCATCAACTCCCATGTGTGCCTTGACCAGACAAGTGCAGGGTTTTGAACCGGCAACCTCAGTGTTCCAGGTTGACGCTTTATCCACTGCACCACCACAGGTCAGGCCAACACCATTTCTTAAAGAGGCTGTCTGTACTCCATTGTATGCTCTCTCCTTCTTTGTCAAATATCAGTTGTCCATAAAGGTGTGGGTTTATTTCTGGGTTCTCTGTTCTGTTCAATTGATCCATATGCCTGTTCTTATGCCAGTACCAGGCTGTCTTGATTACCATGGCCTTGTAGTATACCTTGATATCAGGAAGAGTGATACCTCCCACTTTATTCTTCTTTTTCAATTTTGCTGAGGCTATTTGTGTTATTTTTTGGTTCCATATAAATTTTTGGAATATGTGTTCTATATCTTTGAAGTATGTCATTGGTATTTTAATTGGTATTGCATTGAATTTATAAATTGCTTTGGGTAATATAGACATTTTAATGATGTTTATTCTTCCTAACCATGAGCACAGTATATGCTTCCACTTGTTTGTATCTTCCTTGATTTCTTTTATCAATGCTTTATAGTTTTTTGAGTACAAGTCTTTAATCTCCTTGGTTAAATTTACTCCTAAGTACTTTATTTTTTTTGTTGCAATAGTGAAGGGGATTGTTTCCTTAATTTCTCTTTCTGACAGTTTATTGTTGGTGTATAAAAATGCCTCTGATTTTCTGATTATTAATTTTATATCCTGCCACCTTGCTGAATTCTTTTATCAGCTCCAGTAGTTCTTTGACTGAGACTTTAGGGTTTTCTATATACAATATCATATCATCTGCAAATAATGATAGTTTTACTTCTTTTTTAATTTGGATGCCTTTTATTTCTTCCTCTTGTCTGATTGCTGTGGCTAAGACTTCCAGAACTATGTTGAATAAGAGTGGTGAAAGGGGGCACCCCTGCCTTGTTCCTGATCTTAAGGGAATTGCTTTTAATTTTTGTCCATTGAGTATGATATTGGCTGTGGGTTTGTCATAGATGGCCTTTACCATGTTAAAGTATGTTCCCTCTATTCCCACTTTGCTGAGAGTTTTGATCATGAATGGGTGCTGGATTTTATCAAATGATTTTTCTGCATCTATTAAAATTATCATGTGATTTTTGTCCTTTCTTTTGTTTATGTGATGAATCACATTGATTGATTTTCAAATATTGAACCAGCCCTGGCTCTCCAGAATAAATCCCACTTGATCATGGTGTATGATTTTTTTCATATATTGCTGGATCCAGATGGCTAATATTTTGTTGAGGATTTTAGCATCTAAATTCATCGGGAATATTGACCTTTAATTTTCTTTCTTTGTGTTGTCTTTGCCTGGTTTTGGGATCAGAATTATGCTCGCCTCATAAAAGGATCTTGGAAGTCTTCCTTCCTCTTGAATTTTTTGAAATAGCTTGAGAACGGTAGAAGTTAGTTCTTTGAATTTTTGGTAGTATTCACTTGTGAAGCCATCAGGCCCAGGACTTTTCTTTGTTGGGAGTTTTTTGATAACTGTTTCGATCTCATTTGTTGTAATTGGACTGTTTTGGGTTTCTGATTCTTCCAGATTGATTTTTGGAAGATTTTATGTTTCAAGAAATTTGTCCATTTCACCTAGGTTGTCTAATTTTTGGCATAGAGTTCTTCATAGTATTTTCTTAAAATACTTTGTATTTCTGTTGTATCAGTTGTTATTTCTTCACTCTCATTTCTAGTTTTATTTATTTGAGTCATCTCTCTTTTTTTCTTGGTGAGTCAAGTTAAAGGTTCATCGATCTTGTTTACCTTTTCAAAGAATCAGCTCCTGGTTTCATTGATCCTCTGTATTGTTTCCTTAGCCTCTATGTCATTTATTTCTGCTCTGATCTTTATTATTTCCTTCCTTTTACTAGTCCTGGGCTTTACTTGCTGTTGTTTTTCTAGTTCTTTTAGATGCAGGGTCAGGTTGCTTACATAAGCTTTTTCTAACTTCTCATGGTATGCCTGTAGTGCTATAAACTTCCCTCTCAGTACTGCTTTTGCTGTTTTCCATAAAATTTGAGTTGATGTATACTCATTATCATTTGTTTCTAGGAACTGTTTTATTTCTTCTTTGATCTCACTGTTAATCCATTCATTATTTAATAACATGCTATTTAGTTTCCAAGTGTTTGAGTATTTTTCAGTTTTTCTTCTGTGGTTAATTTCTAGTTTCATGGCATTGTGATCAGAGAAAATGCTTGATATGATTTCAATCTTCTTAAATTTGTTGAGACCGCTTTTGTGTCCTAACATGTGGTCTATCCTAGAGAATGTACCATGAGCGCTTGAAGAGAATGTATATTCTGCTGCTTTAGGGTAAAAAGTTATGAAGATATATATTAAATCGAGTTGATCTAGTGTATCTGTTAAGTCTGCTGTTTCTTTTTTAATTTTCTTTGTTGAGGATCTATCCAGTGATGTTAGTGGGGTATTGTAATCCCCTACTATTATAGTATTGCTGTTGATCTCGCCCTTTATATCCATAGAAGTCTGCTTTATGTATGTTGGAGCTCCTATGTTCGGTGCGTAGATATTTATAATAGTTATATCTTCCTGTTGAATTATACCCTTTATCATTATGTAGTGACCTTCTTTATCTCTTACTACAGCCTTTGTTTTAAAATTTATTTGTCAGATATAAATATTGCTGCCTCAGTTTATTTTTCATTTCCATTTGCCTGAAATATTTTTCTCTATTTTTTTACCTTCAGTCTATGTGCATCTTTTGTTTTAAGGTGTGTCTCTTGTAGACAGCATATGTATGGGTCTTGTTTTCTTATCCATGCAGCTACCCTATGTCTTTAATTGGGTCATTTAATCCATTTACATTTAAGGTTATTATTGATAAGTAGTTGTTTATTGCCATTTTATTCTTTAAAGCTGTATTCCTCTTTTGCTATATTCTTTTCCCCCTTTAATCTGTTCACAATAGGCCCCTTAGCATCTCTTGCAGGGCTGGTTTGGTTTTAGTGAATTCCTTGAGTTTTTTTTTTTTTTTTTGTCTGGGAAGCTCTTTATTTCTCCTTCAATTTTAAACATTAGCCTTGCTGGATACAGTAGTCTTGGTTGTAGGTTCTTGTTCTGCATTTCTTTGAATATATGTTGCCATTCCCTTCTGGCCTCTAGTGTTTCTGTTGAGAAGTCGAATGTCATCCTTATGGGGGCTCCTTTGTAGGTGATAGCCTTTTTTTCTCTAGCAGCTTTTAATATTTTCTCTTTATCACTTAGCATTGGTATTTTAATTATAATGTGTCTTGGTGTAGATTTCTTTGGGTTTCTCTTTAATGGAGTTCTTTGTGCTTATTGAACATGTGAGTCATTTTCCAGCCTTAATTTAGGGAAGTTTTCAGCTATGATTTGGTTGAACAAAGTTTCTATCTGTTGTTCTTTCTCTTCTTCTTCAGGAACCTCTATGATGCAGATGTTATTTCTCTTCATATTGTCACAGAGCTCCCTTAGAGTTTCCTCAGTCTTTTTGAGTCTCTTTTTTTTTTTCTGCTCTGCTTCTGTGCCTTCATTTATTTTGTCCTCTAACTTGCTGATTCAATCCTCAGCTTCATCCATTCTGCTTTCAATTCCTTCTATTGTGTTCTTCAATTCAGATTTTTTGTTTCTCATTAATGTCTGATTCTTTTTTATTATTTCAATTTCCTTTTTTATACTTGTTATCTCGTTATTTAGGTGTTCGTAATTACTATCCATTGTTGCTCTAAGCTCTTTGAACATCCTATCATTATTTTAAACTCTGCATCTGGTAATTTGGTTATATCTGGTTTATTCAGGTTCTTCTCTGGGGATTTCTCTTGATTCATTGGGTTGTATTTCATCTGCCTGCCCATTTTGTCTGTGTATAAGAAGAGAGTGGCCACTGGAGTCCAATGGGTGTTGCCTCTGTGTTCACTAGGTGTGGTCTATCTGCAGGCCTGCCACCCCCTCTGCCACTGCCTAAGGTGGTTGGATATGGGCGTTGCACGTGCAGGCCCACTGTGGCTCTTGCTGTGGTTTCCACTTTTCCTTTGTGGGAGGGGCTGTGTTCTCGTGACTGGCTCTAAAGCCTCAGCCTGTCTGGGCCTTCACCTCACCCCTACAGGTGGGGTTGTGCACCACACTCAAGCCACAAGCCTTGGACAGGGTGGCACCAAGGGCAGGGGTGAGTACCTTTGCTCAGCTGTGGTCCCTGCCTGTTTTTAGGTTTTTGCCCAGCCTCTGTGGTCAATGCCAGCTCACACAGGGTCACTAACCCAGAGCCAGGTGATGTTGTATGTCCCTGCTCAGCAGCAGATCTGTCCATTCCTGGGCTCCCGCTTTTCCCCTGCAGGTGGCGTTGCAGGCAGGCCAGCAGCTGCCGGACCACTTTTGTGTGTCCCCTTTGCCCATGCTGGGCTAGACTGAGCTCATGCCAGCTGGCTGGGCCTCCACTCCTGCCAACAGAACTGCGTTTCCGTGTCCTGGCACCACCGTCCTTCCAGCAAGCCCTCAGCAGTGTGGGTGGGGTCACTGCAGCTCAGACCCTAACACTCCATACTATAGACCTGGGAGCTCCCTCCATCTAAGAAGCTCTGCTCTAAGTGTCATGGGAGAGCTTGTTTGACTGTTGTCCTGCCTCCCTTTGCTGATATTGCTAGTTCCAGGGGAAATATTCGTTTCCAATTTGGGAAGTGACTTAGCCCAGGGGTTAGGGTGGCTGTCCCTCAGAGTGTTTCTCCCTGTGCCTTCAGTCCACACTCTCTTTCCGCTGCTCTGGTCCTCTCCTCTCTCCCTGTCCCCCGGAGCCCTGGGTGAGTGGTTGTGAGAGAAGTTTTCTGCGCCGTTTCTTTAAGAAGAATCCTGGGTCTGAGAAAACTGTCTGTTTCTCACAAACAGTATCCTAACTTGTTTCACAGCTCAATGCTGTCCATACGTCTCTTCTAGGCTTGGGTCTGCAGGCTGGGGCTTTGTTCCTGGGACCCAGGTCCCTCCCTCTCCGCTAAACTCTCTTCCTGCCACGCAAATCTCTCGAGCTTCCGTTTGCTCCTGGGAGCTGGGCAGCCCTTTCCACGTTTTCACTTTTCCTACCAGTCTCAATGTGGCTTCTTCAGTGTTCCTTGGTTGAAGAGTCCACTTAATTTAGTTAAAAGTTGGTTTTTACAGATGATGGTTCTTAAAATCAAGTTATAATCCACTTGGGTTTCGGGAGTTGAAAGTTGGTCTGTCTGCCTACTCCGTCACCATCTTGCCATCCCATCTGGCCACTTTTCTTTTACCATGAGAAAACTGAGGCTTAGCTTGCGGATGTTCTTTGACACAAAGCATCAGTGGCAGACATTTGACCAAAATAAAAGTAAAGATACTTCTAACAGCAGGCTCCAACTTATGATTGAGTTATATTTAAAATGTTAATTTTTTATTTAAGTGGTTGTGATGCAGGATATATTTTTCATACAGACAGTGCAATAAATTTAAGTCTATATTGTTGACATTATATTATGAATAAACATACTGTCAGAAACATTTTAGGTTAAATAGTTTTTTTGTAAACTGGTATTTGAACCAGTCACTGGTACTACTAAAGAAAAATGCATTCGGGCTCTGAATCAAAATGCAGAGAAATCTTTCCCTTCTTTGTCTGTGACAGCAATTTTAGTTGACAGGAGGTCTGTGCAAGCATTTTTCTTCTTATCAGCAACTTTTAACTCACTTTATTTCTTCATTAACACTAAAAACTCCCTCTTGAGTGAAAAACAAAGAATGTTTGCCTGGGAAGACATGGGCTGTTTGGATTTAAGCTATGTTCTTTTCAGGAAAATATATCTACATTTCTACTTGACATTCAGGGTTAGTACATTGGAGACTTCCTGTATCTGTCAGGCTGAATTACACCTAGGAACTTGGGCATGTATTTTTGTGTGTGTGTGTGCTTAGTGCTATATTATGTGCTATGTGAGTAGAAATGAAAAAGTAAATAATCCTATCAAGCAATTATAATTCAAGGAACTTATTTAATAAGATTATTAAAAACGTATAAAAAGACATTTGTGCAAAGTTCTTTGTTTCAATGTTGTTTACAATAACAAAAGTTAGAAATGACTTAAATGTCCATCAGTGAAAATATTGGCTAAATAAATCATTGTAAATTCATACAACTATAAAATTTACAGTTATTATAAAAGATGACATTCTATATCTATCAATAGGAAAATATGTTCATAAAATGATTAAGTTAAAAGAACATTTAAAATAGTTTTTAATATGTGAATTAATTCATCTAAAATTTTATGTAGGCAGATGAGCATGTGTGTGTGTGTATGTGTGTGTGTGTATGTGTGTGTGTGTGTGTGTGTGTGTTGTGGACCTTGAGAAGAAAGATTCATTTCATGTGAATGCTGAGAAGAAATTTTCTGTTGAGATGGATACCTCATATCCAACCAGGGGCCTAAATTTTGTAAATAAAAAGAGTCTAGAGACCATTTGCTGACAGGGTTCCTCAGGTACTCTGTGTACTAGGGAGAAGCTCAGATGGAACTCTCGGCTTCCTGCACTGTGCCCACTGTTTATGCTGTCTGCGTCAACCACTGTGGGGAAAGAATGCCGAGGTCCAGCCTCCGGGGGAAAGGTCCAGGAGTCCCACAGGAAGAGACGGCATCAGCACGAATCAAATGAGAGAGCCAAATTCTTTTTTAGCATTCACTGCCAGGCATCTCTGCCAATGGCTAGTATAGCTTTATTTTTATACACACACACTAAGTTACAATCACATGGTATATAATGATTAATAATTATTTTTGTTTCATTATGGTTACATATTTCTAGACAACAGTTGATACATTTCTATAAGCTATAAATCAGGTGTTAAGTCATCCTAAGTAGTTATACAATAACTTGAAAATAACAACTACGGTTTTTGATCAAACTTCTAAAAGGTTAGTTTTGATTAACAACTCTACCTTACCTAACAGCCTATTTGTCTAGTCAAATTTTATTTATTTGCTATATTCTTGAGCTAGTTAAGTTCTAACTATATTTCTGAGACTGTTCCACCACCTGCAGGTCAGGTATGCAGGATGAAAGGAAAGTTTTTCTATTCTATTATATGAAAAGGCTAGGGAGGAGAAGTGATGGAATAAGTAAAGGTTGAAAGGTGCTTATGTGTTTAGTCACTACTTCCTACCTATTCATAAGTCACAATCTAATTTTCTCTAATATAATTTATAGGGGGAATTTTCCTACAGACTTAACCCTTTTGAGGGAATATCATAGCCAGCCTCCTATGTCTACAAGCCCAGGAAAAGGGGCTTATAGGCTTTTCTGTGGAAGTCACACCCTCTGTCTCATTTCCAGAGAAATCGTTATAAATCTGCAGGGAAAGCACAGTGCTGTTGTCCCTGTGCCATAAATGATAGCACATATACCCAGAAAATGGGGGTTATAAAATCAATTAATCCAAAAGGTTAAAGGGGGAAGTATCGTTGTGCCTCTTCTTTGCTGTGACTGTGTCAACCAGCACTTGTTTATCGGCTCCCGACAAAAGACTGGTCTTGTCTTTCTATCAACAGATGTGTCCTGCCCCTCCAGTCAAGACCTAGTTCCTTTTGCTCAAATAAGTGCTTTTTATTCTTTATTAAGTCTAAAATTAATTTTAGTTTATAGTGTAAAAGTGTATTGCCTATAAGCTTATTAATCAGAATGTTAGTATGACTCCTTCCTTGGTTGATGGGACTTTGTATGAATTTACTTCTTTCTTCATACTTCATCTTATTTGCAAATTGTTCTAAAAATAGTACATTATAATTTTTTATTTTGAAAAAAAAAATGGCAGGTGAATCTGAGACTATTAGAACTCAGATTCACCTGCCATTAGAACTATTAGTTTAGAGTCCTGGCCAAATAGTTCACTTGGTTAGAACATCGTCCAGAAGCACAGGGGTTGCCAGTTTGATCCCTGGTCAAGGCACATACAGGAGAAGATTGATGTTTATCTCTTTCTCTCCCTTCCTTTATCTCTAAAATCAATAAAATAAACATTAAAAAAAGAATTCAGTTTAGAGAGTCAAAAGCAATCAACAACAATATAAGACAATAAATGCAGTATGTAAATAAATATAAAAATTTATTTTACCAGGTATGGGCAATATGACTTGAGAAAAAAGAAAAATGTATTTGAATTTTACAGAGGAGATAAGACTGGACCTGAACATTAAAAGAAAATACAAACACTGGATAGGCAGAGAGGAAGGACATTTCAGGAATAATGGAAAATGAATAAGGAAGAAAAGTTTGAGTGGGTGAGCTGGCTATGTTTCACAGTGGATGATAAAATTGTATGGATAATTCAGAACCAAAGTATTTTCTAAAATCTGCAATAACTACAGCATGTGCGTTTGATTGTCTCATCTTGTTTTTGCTTATTTTAAAGCAGAATTTCAATGCCATTATGAGACTTTTTTTTTTCTCAAAGTACTCAGTAAGCCTCCTATTATTTCCATGTTTATTTCTCTTGTCTTAGTCAGTTTGGGCTGCTTTATCAGAAAACAATAGGCTTATAAATGATGACAGCTGTTTCTCACAGTTTTGAAGCCTGGGAAGTCTAAGATCAAGATGCCAGCAGATTCAGTGTCTGGTGAGGGTCCTCTTTCTGGTTCATAGACCAATGTCTTCTCACTGAGTATCTTCACCCTTGGAGGCAGGGGTGAGGGATATCTTATGTGAGGGCACTAATCCCATTTATGAAGGCTTAATCCTCATGACCTGATCACCTACCAAATGCTCTACCTCCTAATACCATCACACTGAGGATTAGTTTTCAACATGAATTTGGGGGACACACATTCAGTCTCCTCAGTCTTACGGTTAGGGGGTCTGGGTCCTCTCCTAATAGTTACTCTGCCTCTTGTACTTTGATATATATGGGAGGGTAACAATTTTTTTTTATTGTGACCAAATATATACTGCTCACAAAAATTAGGGGATATTATAAAATAAATATGAAGTGATATAAAAGAAGCATTTGATTTTTTTTGGGGGGGGCTTGATCAGAAGGACTTGGGCCCCTGATTTTTTTTATTAAATAAGAACATCAGAACCATGTTCCCTGATCTTGAAAGTGCACATCCTGCAATTTCCCAGCCCTTGCAATGCCCCTGCAACACGATTTTCCCGAATACGAAGCCTGGAGAGCCATAGGACATCTTGAAGCTGGTCAAACACAAACGACAGTGGCAACAGCACTTAGAACATCCCAAAGTGTGATTAGCAGACTGTGGAATCACTTTCAAGAGACTGGCACAGTATGAAGAAGATGAGAGCAGGGCCACCCATCTGCCACAACAGCAAGAGATGACTGCTACTTGACCTCATTGTCAAGAAGGAGCAGGCATAGCAATGCAACAGAGCTGCAGGGACAGTTTCTTGCTGCCACTAGATGATGGGTATGCAGCCAGATCATACAAAATTGGCTCCATCATGTTGGACTGCATGCCCACTGACCAATAGTTTGCATTCCATTATCTGCTGAACACCCTAGAACCCATAGAGGGTGGGCTAAAGAGCAGCGTCACTGGACCCGTGATGAGTGGTCAACTGTCTTCTTCCCTGATGAGTCATGGTTCAATCTGCAGCCAGAGGCAGATTAAGGTTGACTGAGGCTCCGGGTGCAGAAAAACATATTGGGCATTTTAAAAACAGAAGAGAGACAGAGAAAATAAAAATACATGTTAACCATATTTTTAAATAAATAAAAAATATTATGTACTATTAATGTTAAAATTGCACATATAAAATCAAACTTGGTGTCATTAGAAAAAAATGTAAAGTTGGGGTTTTGAGGGGCTCTTCAAAAGTCAAGGCCCAGGGCGCGTGCCCGTTGTGCCGCCATTAAATCCACCTCTGTCTGCAGCCTGACAATCATTGTGTGATAATCTGACATGAAGGAGGAACACAGGAGAATCCACATTTCATGTGAGAAAGAGATTCCTTCGGTGGTGGTGGAATCATGGTGTGGGCTGGCATCAGCATTGGTGGTCGTACTGACCTCCACATAATCAGAAAGAGATCACTGAGTGCTGTCAGATATCAAGATGAGGTCCTGCACCCTATAGTGGTACCTTATGCTAGAGAAGTTGGAAACAACTTTGTTTTCATGGACGATAATGCGAGGCCCCACCATGCACACCTCGTCAACAACATGCTTCAGGAGACAGGAATCGAACGCATGGACTGGCCTTCACGTTCTCCAGACCTGAGTCCATTGCACATGCTTGGGATGCACTGGGAAGACATCTGGCAAACCATCCCATGCATCTCACAGCATTTCTTGAGCTGGAAGTTGCCCTGGAGCTAGAGTGGCAGAGGATCCCACAAGAACTGCTGGACAATAGATCCTGTCCATGCCCCATCACTGTCAGTGTGTTTTGGCAGTCTTGGGTGACCCTACACCCTACTGAACAGTCGATGTGTGGCACTCTCATCCAGTTTGACATGCTTCTGTTCACCCCCACCAATATGTCACTTGCTACTCAATCACAATAATTGAGTTTGCACCTTTTTGCATAATTGAACAACTTTCTTTGACTTGTTGTTTGCTTTTCTGATATTCTTGTTTAACAAAAAAACAAAATGTTTCTTTTGTTAATTGCTTTATATTCATTTTGAAATATCTCCTAATTTTTGTGAGCAGTGTATGTAACATAAAAGTTACTATTTTAATCAACATGTTCTTTAATACCTGATAATTGTGTGAAATTCATTGTTTACTAATTCTCTTGTGTTCCAAAATTTCTTGTGGCCTAACTTGAGGCAGTTTATCTGACTCAGGCACCTTCTAAACAAGCTACAACTCTGTATAACTAACTGGGAATCACAATAAAAAAGTATAGGATTTTTTATATTGTCAAAAGGATCTTGAGAGACTGTATTCAAAAGAGCATTAAAGATTATACAATTCATTTTTAGAGACTGACTTCCTTGGTAGGATCACTATGACCTTCTTTCTAGTTGTAATTCAGAAGTTAATTCTTAGCATTTTCCCCTAGGTCATTAGTTTTTTACTTTAGTTGTTATTTTGGTCCAATTTTCATTGTACAAGATCTTTCCTATCACAGATGGATTAGACTGCCTCTCACTTCAGTTAAAAATCCAACCTTCATGTCCTTCCTTGTGCCTGTTAATTTCCACTGCTCTTTTCTGATTCTGTGCCTCTCATGGCAGTGGTTTTTGGCCCTCTATTTATGAGTGGTGCTTAATCTTTAGGTATACCTTCCGTTTTCTCAGGTGAGCCATGACAGTGACCAAATTCTTCTATGTATTGTTTAAGGAAATGCTAGTTTATTGTAACAATA
This sequence comes from Rhynchonycteris naso, assembly GCA_037038555.1. Classification (NCBI taxonomy): domain Eukaryota; kingdom Metazoa; phylum Chordata; class Mammalia; order Chiroptera; family Emballonuridae; genus Rhynchonycteris; species Rhynchonycteris naso. The sequence goes on from CM072995.1 coordinate 283,351,809, forward strand.
ACCCCCTCCCCCAAATCACAGTAACTTATAATGGAATCGTGTTTCTCAGTTTTATAAGTCCTATGAAGTCCCCTATCATATGGTGGTTCGGGTCCCCAGGCTCCTCCTATCTTGTAGCTTCTTCCTCCCTTATGCTCTCAGCATTCTCTGGTTATATCCAGCGCACAGTGAAAGAGAGGGTGGAGAAGGCACATCTGCTTCCTAACTGTCTTGGTCCAGAGGCGGTATACGTTACTTCCACACACATGCCATGGGTGAGAGATATTCATATGACCCACCAAGAAGCAAAGAGATCAGGGAAATGTAGTGACGGGCTAGGTACTATTCCCTAGTAATACTCTATAACATGAAAGGGGTAACAAATATTTTTTATTGTGGTAAAATATACGAAACATAAAAGTTCTATTTTAACCAGCTATAAGTATACAGTTCAGTGGTACTAAGTACATTGACTCTGTGGTACAACCATCGCCACCGTCCAGCTTCAGAACTTTTTTCACCTTTTTAAACTGAAACTTTTAAATTGTATCATTAAACAATAATTCTTCATTTCTTCCTCCCTCCAGACCCTATAAACCAGTTTTAATTTTCTGCATTTATTAATTTGAATACTTTAGGTACCTCATACAAGTGGAATCATACAATTTTTATCCTGTTGTGCCTGGTTTATTTCACTTAGCCTAATGTTTACAAGGAAATGTGTATCAAAATTTCATTCTTTTTAAGGCTGAGTAATATTCCATTGTATGTATATATCACATTTTGTTTACCCATTCATCTGTCAGTGGACACTTGGGTTGCTCTCACCTTTTGCCTGTTGTGATTCATGACACTATGAACATGAATATACAAATATCTCTTGGAGTACCTGTTTTCTTTTTTTTAATTAAAAATTTTTATTTTTAATTTATTGTGTTGATATGGTTTCAAGTGTTCCCTTCAATATAACACCCCCTACACACTGCATGTTCCCCATGCTCTATGCAAAGTCACTTTCCACCCCCACCTCGCCCCCTTTGACCCTCCTTCTTCTACCTCCACCCCACTTTCCCTGTGGCTATTGCTATCCTGTTGTCGGTGTCTATGTGCTATGTATACATAATTCAGCGAATCCCGTTACCTTCTTTGATTCCGACCCCTCTTCAAAGGGAAGAGCTGTCCATTCCCTGTGACCTTGCCTCTGTTTCTATTTTGTTCCTCAGCTTATTGTGTTCATTAGATTCCACATATAAGTGAGATCGTATGGTATTTGGCTTATTTCACTTAGTACAATAATCTCCAGGTCCATACATGCTGTTGCAAAAGGCAAGATTTCTTTCTTTTTCATGGGCCACGTAATAATCCATTATGAAAATATATGACAGTTGGCTGTTTCCAGATCTTGACTATTGTAAGTAATGCTGCAATGAACAAGGGGGTGCATGTCTTCTTTTGAATTAGTGATTAAAAAATATATTAGGGTATATTTCTAAAAGTGGGATAGCTGGGTCAAAAGGCAGTTCCATTTTTAATTTTTTGAGGAAACCCCATACTGTTCTCCACAGTGGCTGCACCAGTCTGCATTCCCACCAGCAGTGCAGGAGGGTTCCCTTTTCTCCACATCCTCGCCAGCACTTATTCTGTGTTGTTTTGCTGATGAGCGCCATTCTGACTGGTGTGAGGTGATATCTCATTGTGGTTTTAATTTGCATTTCTCTAATGATTAGTGATGTTGAGTATTTTTATAGGCCTTTTGGCCATCTGTATGTCCTGTTTGGAGGAGTGTTTATTCAGGTCCTTTGCCCATTTATTAATTGGATTGTTTACCTTCCTGGTGTTGAGTTTTAGAAACTCCACCTTGTCCATTGCAGGGGTTGACCACAGAATGTGGAATTTGCCTCATATGGGTTTGATGCCCAAGAAGCTCTCCCTTAGGATATGCTGCTAATAAGGGTAGTTGGGTCCTGTTCTGATGTAGTCCGTAGCTGACACTGGATATGTTGGTTCTGGGCCTTTTAAGAGGGAACCTGGTGCAGACCAGCGTAAGATACTGCCTATGACTCATCCTGAGCCACCTTCTTGGAGCTACAAACAATCCTGAGATTTTTTCTGCCTCTGCTGGGCCCAGGTGCACATGGAAGGACCAAGCTGCACACCTAGGCTGGCTTTTATCAGCCCCAGACCTAGGGGCAAGTCAGCAAAAGACCCAAGGTTCTCTGAGCATCACCTTTTGCTGCTTCTGTCTACTGGCTGCTTGTTGGTCTCAGCCCCTGAAAAAAACCTCTGGTAGAGTCTAGAGCAGTGATGGGCAATCTTTTTAGCGTGGTGTGTCAAAATTCACCAAAAAACCGAGCATAACTCGGGTGGTGTGTCACTTTGAGAAAAAAAACTCATAATTTCATAAATATTATAGTTTAAATAACAAAAATGTTTTGGCTTACAGACCTCTGGCACACAGTGTCTACACTACAGCAAGTGTTTTATCCTCGGCTACTGCACTTGGCAACTGCATACTTCTCTGGTATGTGGCCATATATGGCCACGTGTCATCGAAAATGGCTACACATGTCAGTGCTGACACGCATGTCATAGGTTTGCCATCACGGGTCTAGAACCTGGGGCACTTCAGTGATTAGGAAGGGTGGTGGGTGTGGCTCGGCCCCAGTGTCTCAGGTGTCAGTCTGTCCTAAATTTTTTCACATACCTCAATAGGATGTGGCCACTAGAAATCCAGTGGGTGTGGCCTCTGAAACCCAGAGCTTTGGTCTGCCCAGAGTTTGAACAGTTTCTACTTAATATCCTGTGAGGCAGAAGCACCAGTCATATTCTCAAGAAAGTGGGGGAACCACACTGGCCTCAGTACCAGACAACCCTGAGTCTTTTCAGCCCCATGCTTTCTGGCCACGGCTGATTACTTCTCAGCAGGGCCCAGCCTCCATAGGGTGGGGCAAGAGAGACTCCCAAGAATGGAGCAGTTGCTTTCCACAGGCTGATTCCACAGGGAGGGAACTGCTCCACCCAAGAAAGATGGTGACTACAATATTGGAGAGTGATTTAGCCCAGGGGTTCTGTCTGCCACTGTGTTTCTCCTTGGACCACCAATTTCACACTTTCCTCATATGACTTTAGTCCTCTTAGCCTTCCCTCCACTGGAGTCCTGGTTAGGTGATTGTAAATGAAATTTTCTGCACTGGCTCTTTAAGAGGGTACTTGTATCTCTGAGAACTCCTGTCTCTTTCTAGCAAATAGAGACCTTGCCTCTTTTCACTGCCAAATGCTGTGAGGGACCTGTTCTAGGCTATGGGGCTCCAGGATAGGGTGGCCAGCCTGGGGCCTAGGATCCTTCCTTCTCAGGGAAAAACCTGCCAGTGGCTGCTTGTTTCTGATAGTGGGAGCAGCCCTTTTAGCATCTCCACCCTTCCTATCAGTCTTGATGTGGCTTCTTCTGTGAGTCCTTGGTTATAGACTCGTCTTTGTTTATTTAGTCCTACATTGGTTTTTCAGAATGATTGTTCTTAAATTTAGTTACAACTCTAGTTTGGTCTCAGGAGGAGACAGGGACATCCATCTGCCTACTCTGTTGCTACTTTGATTCTTCTCTCCTGGTGTAAGGCCAGTAGCTGTGGCCACCATTACAGCTGCCTGGCCCATGCAGGTTCTCATTTGATTAGGACAGACAGTAATGAAACAACAGAGCCAAGAACAAGTGGGCCATTAGCTTTAATTCTAGCTTGCACCTGTCGGGCAAGAAATACACACAGTGAGAAAACACTTTCCTTTCCATCCAGGGCTCCCAAAGCCACTGACTTATGCGACTTTTCCTAGAATCAAAGTTTTCTACCTCACCAGCCTTATTCGCCTCTGTTCTCCATCTCCTTCTCTCTGCACAAACTCTGCACAAACTGGCTTCTCCTTCAGCACTCTACCATCTTGGCTGCTTCTCCTTTCCTCCATGAGACTTTTCTCTGCTCTCCTCTCTAACGCTAATCTCAGAAACCAAGAAAGAGCAAGCTCCTGGTCTGCCCCATTTTATAGTGTAGAAATCAAAACTTTTAATCCAATATACAAACAAGGAAGTCTCTGATACAAAGTCACTTATCTGAGGCATAATGGGATTTCTCATGAGAGTGTACCACCCCACATCAAAAAGGGTGGGAAAGGCTTAATTTTAAAACTAAGCCTTAGAGTGTAAGGACCCTGACTGCTTAACGCCTGTTCCCCCACATCCAATGCAAACTGTAAGCGAGCAAACATATGTATCATATTTACAAATTTATTTGACCAACAACTAGAGTATTTGTTTTCAATTATTTTGAGTATATACCTGGAAGTGGGTCATGTGAAAATTCTATTTTTAAAATTTTTGAAGAACTTTCATATTGTTTTCATAGTGGCTACTTTTTTTTTTTTTTTTTTTTTTTACATTGAGGGTGCATGATTTTTGATGAACTGTTAACTCTCTCCACAACCCTCATAATTACTAACTCTGTGACCTTGTGCAACTTAATTGACCTCCATGAGTCTCACTTTCCTCAGTTAGAAAATGATGCTAATGCCTACTTTACAGTAGGGACTAAATAATATGGTAAATATAAAGCCTTTAGCATTGTGGCTAGCCCATGATATTTGATCACTGCACATTTTTTTTCTTTCTCCTCATAAAACTAACATTGCTATATAGCTTACTTTTTCTCTGTTCAGTTCCCTCAGATACTTAAATGGTGAAAGTTAAGTATTCATGGATTAATGGAATATCTAGTCCAACCACACCAAATCTGTGACACGTGCTTTTAGATAGAGGATATCTCAAGTGCTCAGAAGTTAAGAGTTTCCATGGTTGGAATGCAAAGGGGATATTCTTAAACAGGCTGTCTTCAGCTTTACCCCTTAGGTTGGACTGGCAGATGTTGTCCCCATTTAATTGTGGCTGGATCTCCAGGGAAAAACTAGTCAACACCACCGTGACTAGTGACTGAATCATCCTTCTAAAGCTTCTCTACTTTACAATTTTAATGAGTATTGCTTCTCCTGCTTGAATAGCTTTCAAATTCACATTTCATTTTCTTTCTTATCATTTCAGACTGGCCAGTCTGATCTAAACAAAAAGCTAAGAGAAACACTCAATGCTGAAGTACCAACTCACGAGTCCAGGGAAAACGTTGGAGTCAGGCTAAATGATAGTGTCCTCAGACAAAAGCAATCCTGACCTTCCTTTACTATGCCCCATTCCTCACCTTCACATTGGCTAGTAGAGGTCTTGAAAGTTCTTTTGTTTATAGGAGCAGCCAGAGGCAAGACCACTGTGGTTTTCCAGTCATCAATTGGAGTCAGAATTTTGACTGTAGCCTTGATGCTTGATGCCAACCGCCATAGACTAAGGAGGTAATCAGGGACATTTCCTTTCACTTTGGGCAACAGGATTTTCACTTGCAATTTGAAGGAAGTAAGTTAAACTGCAAATTGAATGAGATTATATTTCAGGCTTCTCCAAACTCCAAAGAATCTGTGAGCCTCTGCTTTCCTTAGCAATTTGAGCTGCTGTGTGATGTTTTCCACATCTTTTATCAAAGCTAAGGAGACATTTACAAGCATGAAGGTATTGTTTGTCACATGCAGATTTACCTGTAATCAAACCATTTGAGGATTATTGTGTTCTTACATAACAACATACAATCCAACAGCGGATATTCAACATTCAAAACTAAAAAGGCAACTGAACCATTTGATATCTTTCATCTCATAAACTCTGATAACTAAGAGGCTGACACAAATACCTGGAAGATGACTCAGCCTGGGCTCTCTTCAGACAGGTTGCCTTGGATCCATGCACAGAGCCAAAAGTTGGCAGGAACAGCAGCAGCGTTTGAGATGGGGAAGTATGAGTGATGTGGTGGAGGGACAGGAGCTTAATTTAGCTACAAAACTGCAGGTAATGGAGCACTATCAACAAAAGCCCAAAGAACAAGAACAAATGGGAATGGGTGATTACAGAGAGGCCTCTGACAGCAGCATCAGATATTTTCTCCAATGCTTTTAAATAGAATTATACAAGCGAGACTGAAACTGTTTTTATGGAAGGCAAAAATGAGACTTTTAAACAATGGCACCATATACTTACAGGGAAAATAAGTGTTATAAAATCACCTTCATCTATATGAAAAAATTATGTATTCCTTCTGCAACACAATACCATGGGAAAGAGCACTTTAGCATTAGCATAATACATTGTTGTGAACACAATGATATTTCTTGACATTTTTAGCAAATGAGTATCTTGCTGTTTGTATATGAATATTTACACTATTTATTGGTAATTTTATCTTTTGGACTGTGTTAAGGAGTAAAAAAAAAAAAGGGTGGGTATCTCCTAATGTGGTCTAAACTGCCCATGTGAAAAATAGGCCTCTTCTGTTTCATTCTCCCTCACTTCTCTCAGGCTCTCTCACCTGCAGGGTACCCAGTGATTCACAGCAGCGCGTGAGCTCCTTCACCAACAAGCTAAACCATTTCTCTTATTCATTTACACTGTTATTTTACAGACTTTATGCTTTCTACCCCCAGGAGCTCTTACATTGGAAGAGGATGCTCTTTGTGGGGTTAATACTTTAAACTCTAGAAATAGGTCTCAAATCATGAAATTTCAGGTACAATGGTACCTGTCTTATTTGGGGAGATGTGTGAGGGTAAAAGAAACCTCTAGTCATATCATTTATATGTCTGCTTATTCTACTTGCAAGTTAGGCGCCTTGCACTGTGCACATCGCATGGTCTTTCCCTTAAATTTATTGTCTGTGTGCTAGATTCCAGATTAAATTAGGCTGATATAAATCTCTGCTGGTGGTTGACTGTAACACACACTTTGTAGATTGATCCCTAATGAACAGGATCTGATATTATTTGTCTGGAGATACGATGTTGACATCTTTGTCCATAGACTTCCATTTTCCTACTCAGCAGCTTTGGGTTATGATTTTGCAGTTCATTTTAATCACGTAAGGTAAGGCCTCAGCGCTGGGCTGCACAATGCCATCAAAACCTCAGCATAACAGCTACAGAATCCCATGGCAGAGAGAGAGAGAGAGAGAGAGAGAGAGAGAGAGAGAGAGAGAGAGGGAGAGAGAGAGAGAGAAAGAGGGAGAGAGAGAGAGAGAGAAAGAGGGAGAGAGAGAGAGAGAGATGTGTGAGGGAAATCTGACTCAGTGGATTTGACAAATAACTCTTGCTTTGAAGATTTGCACTGTAAAGCCAGTAGTCAAGGCCGCCATCGCAGCAGCCTGACCCGTGCAGGTTCGCATTAGATTCGAACAGATGGCAATAAAACACCGGAGCCACAAACTTGTGAGCCATCAGCTTTAATTCTAGCTTGCACCCGGTGGGCAAGCAAAAACACACACTGGGCTCCAAAACCCACACATTCAGTGGTCACAAAGCTACTGACTTATCCGAGTTTCCTAGCATCAAAGCTTTCCAGCTCACCAGACTTATTCACCTCTGTTTCCCATCTCCTCCTGCACAAACTCTTAACAAACTGGCTTCTTCCTTAGCACTCTGCCATCTTGGCTACTTCTCCTCCACATGGCCTTAATCTGCTCTCCTCTCTAATACCAACCTCAGGAACTCAGGAACCAAGAGAGAGAGATCAAGCTACTGTTCTCTCCCACTTTATAGCATAGACTCAAAACCTTTAATCCAATTACACAAACAAGGAAGTCTCTGATACAAAGTCACCCATCTGAGGCATAATGAGATTCCTCCCTACATCACCACCCTACATCATCCAATCAGTCAAGGGTGTGGAGAAGAGCTTACTCTTAAACTAAGCCTTAGGCTATAATGACCTGGCCTGCCTACATTACAGCTTTTCCCCCACAGCCATTTCAAGCATAAGGGCAAATAATATCACCTGGATGATGGGCTTCCATGTGGGCAGCGCCATCTTTAACAAAGTGAGCATATTATATTTTATCTGCCGAACAGCACATTGCTGTAATTCTTCTCACACTAGGAGCCAGTAGCAAAAATTAATGAAAAGTCACCTATCAACTTTTCTTTCTATTTGCATATGCCTGTACATCCAGTCACATAACAATTGAAAAGTGCAGGGAAAAAATGAGGACACCCTGTACTTTTCAAGAGGTTAGGAAAATCAGGTGTGGAATGAACAAGTCACGGGGCTTTTCTCCAGATGAATTATTCTGCGGCTGATAGGGGTGGGGGGGAGTACAGAAGGGGTAACATAAAGACTGGAGTAATGAAAGTGCCCTGGGGGATTAACTTATTTTCAGAGTGGTTGCCTCAGCCAACTGGTCCCCACCAACCCCAGAAACAGAGTCTGAGCCCTCATTACACTGTGCCTCAGTTTTCTTATCCTAAAAGAAGACTTTCTCTTCAGATGAATAAATGAAAAGAGAAAAACTCTCTGCATGTGAAGGGTCACCAGAGACAAGATGTCAACCATTGTTGCTGTCTTTGACTGCAGATCCTCTTCACTCTTTTTCAGTTTCTGTCTTTTTCAGTTACATTTAGATATGGAGTTGTCTTTAAACTGGAATTAAGATAACCCGGTGTTCTTTGAAAGTCTCACTAAACAATAGTCATCCTGGGGCATCTCTCAATGTTTAATAGATATCAAATAATGGTAATATGCTGTTATTAAAAATGTTAGTTTTCTGCAATGATGCAGAATTGACTTGTTTTTTCTTTGTGTACAGAGCAATCTAGTTGACTGTACAATGGCACCTTAGAATGATATGGAGTAGTGAATAATTTTATAATTGCACAAAAACATTTTACACTTAAAACACATGAAAATAGAATAACCTTTTAATTTAAAATAAACTTTATCTCATAGCCAATTTTCCCCATTTCCTGCTGTTCTTACATGTTCAAAGGTAAGAAAGAAAAGTGACATTCATTTGACCAATGTGTAAAAGCCAGAGTTTTATTAAAAACAGGCTCTGGCTTGTTAATTTAGTCAGTTAAGAGCATCGCCCCCAAATGACAAGGTTTCGGGTTTTATTCCCAGCCAGGGCACACACAGGAAGCAACAGATGAAGTTACAACTGAGTGGAGCAACAAAAGAACATTTCCGTTCCCCCTCCCCTCTCTCTCCTTTCCTCTTTCTGTCTCTTAAAAAAGAAAAGTTCTTAATTAACTGTATATAATTGACCAATTTACTCCATAAAGCAAAAGCAAGAGGTTTTACCTAGAGTTAATGAGCTCTGAATTTTACTAACAGCCGTTAGAAGTTGCTATTATTAGGCATTAACATTAGAATGACACCTGGTAAAAAAAATGGCTATAATTGGTTATCTGAACCAACTGAAGGTACTTTGAGGAAGGGTATTTTAGGTTAAACCTGAAGGATGCCTGTGGCTTTATGATTATTGTAATATCGTTATTTCTACATTTAGAACATATATACTAATTAATATGAAAGATTTAAGATTTGGTTTTCTCATTGTCTCCAAAAGCAATTTAGAGTATTGAGGAAAGCTCAGAATTCACACCAGTAGATCAAGATTTGAGTGACTTACTGTATAAGTGAGAACAGAATAAGGTTTTATTTTTCCCTCTGTAATGAGATAAAATAAGTTTATTATATTCTTCTCACTTTTCAGTGCTATTATGATGTTTAAGAAAAAAGATTGCGTGATACTCTTTGTAAATTGCAAAGGACTTGGGGAATAAAGATTCTATTTATCGATAGTACAAGTGTAAGGAAACAGTAGGCTTATGATAGAAATTTAAAAAAAATAAGAAAGGAAGGAAAAAATATTTTTCAGTGAGCATCATGTAACACATGGCTACATCTGGCTCACAGACAAATCTTCAATAAAAAAAATAATAACATTAAAAATATAAAACATTCTCATGTATTACAATCCATTTATTTCTTACCGCTCATGTTCATGGTTGTGGGTGGCTGGAGCCAATCACAGCTGTGCTCCAGGAAAACACCAAATTTTTATTGGATAATGTGTAAAGTACATGGGTCATAGTATGGCTGTCATGGAATTACATTTTAAATTATGTGGCGTTTATGGCTCTCTTAGCCAACAAGGTTCCCAATCCCTGATGTAACAGGTGTTTTAGAA